>CM064058.1:38179974-39411974 GCA_032594955.1 Panicum miliaceum
CTGCAAGGTTAGCGCCACACAGCATCCACAAAATTTGCAATTCTTATGATAAACATATGCATCTACAACCAACTTTCTGGAGATTTTGCAGAAGAGGACCTCAAGGTGGCTGCAGTCCTCGTGTGTGCTCGGGGCACTAAGCATGCTTGACTCTGGAGAGGCATTGAACGAGCAAGGTCCTTGGGGTATTTCAAGAATAAAGCTCCCATGCTCATCTATGGAATCCTTCTTTTCGGACTCCAGAGTCGGCACCTCACAAAATTCCATGGCCCATGGGTTCTCTATCTCAAGAGATTCATTGTGAGAGATTGTAGTTGAATCTCGATCGTGGTCGAGAACAACGTACTCCGAGCCAGCGGAAAGGGGCTCAAACTTGATCAAGGGTGATGATGATCGTTCATCTTCACAAAAGTGAAGAATTTCTTCCGATGCGTACTCTTTGGAAGTGGCAGATTTTGCAACTTTGAAGAGAACATGCTCGGATGATACGAACGGGGATAGGTGCATCATTCCCTCGAGCGTATTTTGCTTGGGAAGAGGCTTCACCATAAGATTTTCTAAACAGAAGGTAGTGATGGTAAAAGCGGATTCCCTAAGCTTTTCATCTAGGCTCCCTTGAGATGTATCCAAAAGTTTTTCTAGAGGGTAGCCTAGGAGAAGATCAAGATCAAGGATATCGAAGATATGAAAGTCTAGGTTGACCTTGATCTTGTTTATTGAGAGCATCACAGCACTTGCGACCCCCCGTCATTCAAGGATGTGTCCAAAGGGACAACTCTTGATGAGCTTGTTAGATGGTTTTAGCGTAACATCGCCCAAAAGTATGTACGCTAAGTGCCATGGCATGATGTTAACCTCCATAAGGGGGTTAAGATGGGCTTCTATGGTAATTCCCCTTATAGAGCAGGGGATGATCGTGGAGGGTGAACTAATCCAAATTGCTTTGGAAAAGTGTCTCACATCATCAGACAATTCCTCCTTCATGACCTCCATGAGATTTGCTTAGAGGACCAAGAGGTAAAGGAGGTACCGTAGTCCTGGGGGAAGGTTCTATCAAGGGATTTTGAGATCGATCCGTGTGGACAGAAAAGGGTTCCTCCCCTAAGAGATTCGAGGTGTTTATGTGATTTCTAGAAGGATCATCCTCGAATTGAGAAGAGAACATCGAAGGTTGAATTTGTTCGCCCTCTGATGTTCCTAGTCCAGAAGAGGGCTCAGCAGATGAATCTTGGGATGTGAGAGATGAATGCTCAAAATTTGCTGTTGAGAGACTCTCATGGCTTGACTCGGATTCTTCTCGACAGGGTTCGTTATGATCTCTAGGGAAAGATGAGTCTTCTAAGAGGTGACCTAGAATCTCTCTTCCTTCTGTTAGAGTTTTGTGTGTAAACGAACCTCCAGTGGCGATGTCGAGGTCAAGGGCAGATTCCATATCTAAACCCGAGTAAAAGATGTCTAATGATACATCTTCGGGTATAGACAAGTCTGGGCTAGATGCCAAAAGGTATGAGAATCTAGCCCACGCTGCACCTATGGACTCCTTCTCTAATTGCTTGAAGCTGAGGATGTCAATCGGTAGGGATTCTATGCGTTCCATAAGGGAGAATGAGTAACAAAAGTCAACTCTAAATTCTCCCCAATTATCAGTCATACTCCCTATCGTGCGAGTGTACTATTGCTTCGCCTTCCCTATGAGAGCGAGAGAGGAAACAACTTCCACTGCAATGTTTCCTGTGTCAAACCTGGGATTACCAAACATGAACATAGTTCCTCAAACTTTGGCAGATGATCGTCGGGATCTTCATTAATTGCTCCAGAGAAGGGTCGATTCCGAAACATGGCTATAATCCGAGGATGGAGTCCGTAGCCAGATGGAGGGGTTGATCTTGAAGTTGGTAAGTGCTTATAGGACTCACCCCTTGGGAGAGAGAGAGCTGTTCAACGCATAGCCTCTCCGTGGGTAGCGGGGGTTAAGGTAGAATCAAAGAAAAGAAAATGGTACGAGGGCGAACTAGGTCCGAAGAGAATATAGCAACTGTTCCCCGGCAACAGTGCCAGAAAGCTTGTTGACGTTTCCTAGCGTCACGAAATAAATCAGCAAGCGCACGGATGGCGTTGTAGCTTTCACCTAGGAGTATTCCAAGGGTATCGTATCCACGAAGAACGTGCGTGTATTCTCTAAAGTTCAGTTCGTCCAAGAACACCGCACCAATTAGAGGCAAGGAGTAGAGAGGATTCCTAATGCTAAGAATCAAAGGTAAGATAGAACTATCCTAGTTGCTCGCGTCGGGCTACTGGCTTCTCAAAGAATAAGACTGGTGAGTTCCAGCATTATGGCACTGGGATATACCCAAACTGGGAGGGTTCCACTGGATAGACAGGGTTGTCACCACCTGCTACCTACCTCATCTAACCATGGGATACACCACAACCAACAGGTAAAGATTGATCTAGACACCACATCTACACCGTTCCTTACTAACTCTAGAATCGTTCCTATTCTAGAGGCATCCACTACACTAGCGAACTATTGATCCGACAAACAACTAGGGGAAACTAGCTCTACACTTAACTAAGAAATTAAAGCACAGAAGAAGTCACAAACACTTATTAGGATTTATAAGCATCCGTCAAGGTACAAGCTGGAGAAGAGCGCCGGTGGGCACACCGGCTCCTCCCCGACTCCCTCTCACTCTCTCCCTAACTACTAAGCACTACCTAGGCAGCACTACACTTCTAAAGGGGAGCTCCAAACTCCAAAAGTGAGAGAGGATGGAGTGGTGAGTTGTGTCTCATTTAGTTGCCCCTCCCCTTGTATTTATATGGGTGAAGCAGGGTGCTCTCGGCCAGCAATTGAGGGGATTCACGCAGAACCGCCTTTAGGAAGAGCTGAGGAGCCGCCACGTGGAAGGATTAAGTCGGTGGAGCTGGTTCTGTTTCGGCCGACCCACCTAGGTCGGCCGACCCAAGCCTAGCTCCAAGCAGGTTCATCTTTGCCTGAGTGACTGGTAAGTGGGCCATATGGTCCCTGGTGAGTGAGTTGGCGCTGTCCTAAGTTGGTTGCATGCGCTGGTGGGCCCTTTGATCCGTGGGATGTTGAATGCTTGCGCCTGATTGGTCGGAAGTGTGTTGCCTTGGATCGCGAGTGTGTTGCCTTGCTCTTGAGGTGTGTTTCCTAATTTGCTTGAGCTGCATACACATATTCACCAACATATATGGAATTTAGCAATTAAACACTTACTCTATGTTGGTCAGCGCGCTCCGATATGTTGGCGTCTTGTGGTATGAATCGTGGAGCTTGTTTTACTTACATGTCCTGCCCAAATCCATACATTGCAAAATCTCTAAGGGAAATGTGGAAATGATATTATTTGGGTTAAATACGCAGGTTAAGCATGGCAGTCATCCCACTTTTTGGGTCATATTGACGCTCAAAATTGGTCCGTAGCGAGCGTCAACACGTGGGCCAGGTTTTCACAGTTAACCCATACTGGCCCAGACTTGTCTATACCCGACCATGTGTTGCTTCTGCACTTTTATTTGGGTCTTGACAAGGAGTCTGCCCTATATCTCGACATAACCGCTGGAGGTTCGTTCGCTCATAGAACTACGATGGAACGAAAGGATATCCTTGACCGTATCCTAGAAAATACTTCCTCCGTCTTAGAAACCGAACCTCTCTAGGAGTATGAGTCGAATAGCGAGGATCCTTCAACAGCCGACTTTGGGCCCATTTACGTCTCATCCTTAGCTGTTTAAACCTCTCCCGAACCAAGAACATCAAAGGAAGAAGAAATTCAACCTTCGACGTTCTCTTTTCAATTCAAGGATGATCCTTACAAAAATCTTACAAACACCTTGAATTACCTTTGTGAGAGGAGACCTAAACCCCCTTTTCCTCCCAACAAAGCTTATCTCAAGGAGGCTATGAAGGAGGAATGGTCTGAGGAAGTGAGGCATTGTTCTGAAGCAATTCGAATTGGCTCACGTCCCACGACCATCCATTGTTCTATAAGATAAACTGCCGTAGAAGCTCTTCTCGATCCCGCTGCCGAGGCCTGCATCATGTCCGAATTCTTCGTGGACACGTTCATAGGAAGCATGCCTCTAGTCCCAACCGATAGACTCTTCAAAAGTCCCTCGGGACTTATCTTTAAATGTCGGGGGATCGCACGGGTAGTGCCGATCGAGATTGACAATATCAAGGTTCTACTAGACTTCCGCATCTCTCCCATCCTTGATTTTGATCTCCTCATAGGCTTCCCTTTAGAAAATATTCTCTGAGAAAATTCATCACAATGGAACCCCTATAATGAATTTGGTAAGACTGCTTTTGCCACTCCTATCTTTTTCCCAGAAATTCCAGTGGCAAAGCATCATCCTGACCATGTCCTGCTCGAGGAGGTGAAGTTCATATCCCCTTTCATTTCACTTAAGCATGAATTTAATCCCTTATGAAACAGAACATCCTTCATCACCCTCACTCGAGTTTAAGCCGTGTCCCTCTGGCCTAACCTATCACAATCCTCTTGAGGAGGAGAACTATTGTGCCATAGACTTACTCTGGAGAATGAGAATTCCACAAACGAGCATGAAAGCTTCTCTTTCGTTTTTCCTCAAGATTCATGCTCGCATAAGGAGTCTCCAGAGTCCGACTTACCTAGCACCACGTACTTCCACGAGAATCACAACCACCCCTTGACCCTCTCCAGCAAAATGTTTAAAAAGATGGTTGTGGATGCTTATGTTTATCGCAAACATTGTAAATTTTCGTGGATGCACCGTGGTACTAACCATGCAGCTTGAACGACGATAAATCAACAAAAGGAGGTGAAGCTGGGAACTACATCACCATTGACAGCTGCATGATGATTCCCCCATGGTCGAGCTTGCGACCTTAAACGAAGCACTACCAGGAGATGGCCCGGACTTTCATTTCCCTCTCCAATAGAGTTTCTCTTTATTCAATAAATGCAAGAACATGTTTCTAGATTAGTATGTACCTCCGGGTATTCTTGTTCGCTAACCATTTTAGGTTAGGGATTAGAAGAACGAGGGCCATGCGATGTCTAAAGACATAAGAGCGCACCAACTACACACTTGGTGATGGAACATACTTAGAAGGAGACACCGACATCACACAATTGGATTTTAGTGTCGTGAGACACAAAAGTCTAAGTGTGGGGGAGGTTGGTGAGCAAATAGCAACGAGATCCGTTGATACAAAGTATGGTGTTGGTTCTGTCTTGGCCAAAAGAAAAGAAGAAAAAAAGTGAGAAAAGAAAAAAAGAGAGCGAAAAAATGAGAAAAAGGGGAAGATGAAAAGAGAGAGAGAGAGAGAAAATGAGAAAAAGGGGAAGATGAAAAAAAATATGAAAGAGAGAGAAAAGAGAAGGAGAAAAGAAAAGAAATAGAAAATAAAAGAGAGAGAGATAAGAAACTAAAAAAAGGAAGGAGAGTGGAAGAAGGAAGAAGAGAGTAAAAGAGAGCCAGCGAGCTCCACATGGAGTAGAGGCTACACTGTAAGCATGCTCTCAAAAGCTGTAGAATTGCACCTTCCAAGGTGCCACTCAGCCACTTGACCCCACACATCCTTGCTCTCGCACATGCATACAAGCCTTGGCTTAGTCTTCTTCTAACCCCAGCCTTGCATAGTTTCACCTAGCTTTGCTCCCACACACTTGTACGAGCCTTGGCTTAACCTTCATCGGACCATGGCTCCGCACAACTTAACTAGCAGCTCATGCGCACATACAAGCTAGAGTCTTCCTCCTCAGGCCCTTGCTGCTCCACTCTACCTAGCACTTGCTCACACAAACGAGAGGAGACGTACCTTACGCCTCCAATTCCACATCATTGTGCTAGCAGGTGTGTGTGACTTGACCTTAATGATCACCTGAGTCGTCATGTTTTGAGCACCCTCCTCTGCTTCAACTCGCATCAAAATGGAGGAATCATCGACAACCATATGTGACCATGCTACCGCTACAACAACTTCAAAACTTCAGTCCAATCTTTCACTCATGTCTATCTCCTTATGAACTTAGCTTGATCTTTCGAGTTCTTGCTTCCATCGTTTATGTTCGTATTCTTTGGTTTGGATATCTCTCAAGCTTGAGAAATCCATTGGCTCTTTTAAATTAAGCATGGTGCTTAGGTTAAAATTGCCTTCTTTAATCAAAATGAAACTTTGTGTTGAGTTTTGATTAATGAACCAACGAGTTAATACTATCATAAACTTTGGATGCATATTCTTTTGCGGACTAACCCCTGCAGGAAGATTTCAAACAAGATGGGTAAGTCCTCAAGCTAAATATATACTAGAGATGAATCAAGGCTCGGGACATGCTTCAACAAGAATTCCACAGCATGCAAAGGAGGCACACATCACCTTTCAAGGTGCATCGTGAGTATATTGTCAAAACGCCCCTTTGTTATATTCATGCAATTTTATCTGAGCCTTGTTGTGCTAAAAGAAATAAAAATTTGGTGAACAGCAATAAAAAAACCCTTCGAAAAAAGTGGGAAAGAAAAAGAATCTCTCTCAAAAAAAATGTTGGCAAACATTTTGGGATATATGCTAATTGAAACTTTGAATTTGATTTTTCCTTAAGCATGGGTGTGAACAACTAATCTCAAGGCAATAAAAAAATTCTCCAAAAACTCTTTATGCATCCGTTGAGTATTTGTTGTCCACTAACCTTTTGCAGGGAATAAGAAAAACAACAAAGGAGCAGTGAACAATAACCCCGGTAATCGTACAATGCTCCTTGGCTCCATGGGGAGATAGATGCATGAGGAACCAAGCAGAACAAATGTGGAGTTTCACTTTGTGTACACAAAGGTTAACTCTTGCATTTTTGTTCAACGCTTGGTGAGTTCTGTCAGGTAAAAATCCCACACACCTCGTCCATCCTCGCTCATGTCTTCACGCTGCTAAATTACCCAATCATGCCCTATATGCCATAAAAATATAATAATAATAATAATAATAATAATAATAATAATAATAATAATAATAATAAAATAAAAAAATAATAACTTTTGGTATTTCTTAATGATCACCTAAATTTGCAAGCGCACGGAAAATACCGTTGTAGCACTTCACCCGGAGAGTATTCAAGGTATCGTAATTTCTCAGGGAATGGATGTGTAAAGGTCTTCTAGCTAGTTTACCCAAGGAAAAGGAAGAGGTAGAATGGCTTATGGGTAGTGTGGTTATCCAAAGGTAAAGGAGTCAAGGAAAGGAATACTTACAATATTGTTCGTTCACTTCAGGCGCCGGTTTGACCCTGGTCTGCCAGGACCCTCTGTTTATTAGCTCTACTCCGAACCCGAACGTGGGGGACTTCACTAACCACGAAGCATCTTCATAGCGGACTAACAGGGCTCTCACCACCTGCAGTCTACCCCTGCAATACCGTGGGGCTCGCAGCAGACAAAGGTAATCTATGGCCTAAACACCACGTTTATGCCTTTGACTACTACTCTAGCGAAGTGTAGGGTTATCCCGTCTTTATCAAGGGCCCTCACTAGAGCATTCGCTACTGGAACGGACGATGAACCCGCAAACGAACAACGAAAGAATAACTTAACCAAGATCTTACCACAGATGAACCCGAATACTTACTCAACTGGATCGTATCCGCCGAGGTACAAGGACGAAGAGTAGCCGACAAGCCCGGCTCTTCTTCTCACTTCTTTCTCACACACTGCCTACTCTAAAGATACAAGTGGAATAGCTCCTCTACAACTTCTTCTCAAAATTGTGTTTTGTGAGAGGGTGAGGGAGGCTCCTTTTATAGCTTCTAAGGTCAGTTCCCGCCATCTCCTTGGATGGAAACATTGCCCACCGACCTTGGGAGGATCAGAGGAATCTTCCCGCCAAAATGCACCTTGACATCTTCTTGGGAGGGTGCGGTCGCACCTGGGGGTCGGCCGACCCCCTTCTGCTGCCTCTGGACACCGCCTTTGGCTGGGGCACTGGTAGGTGGGCCTAGGCTCTATCCTTTGGGTGCTTGCCACCTTTTTACGTCGGTTGGGCTATCATGTGGGCCTCCCTTGTTAGTGTGATGAGTAGAGTAGTCCATTATGCATTTATTTGTGTATGTTTTATATATTTCTCCTTGTCTTTCATGTATGGGTTCCTGCATATCACAACTCACCAAAGCTTGTGAAATTTGTTAGAATAAAGTCCTATATCTAAGTTTGGTAGATAAATCGACAAGAATGCTGCAGTAGTTGACGGTTGTTTTCAAGACTTAAGCACCGTCAACAACACCCCCACACTTAGCCCTTTGCTCATCCTCGAGTGAAGGTTAAGGGCTAAGGTGGTCGCATCTCTTTGAAGAAACCTGCATACAAGTTATTCTGAACCTCTTCTAGTCCTTGTGAACTTTATAAAAGTGGCTACCATGCATTTCTTGAATAATTGAAGAATGGAACAATGAAGACATCAGGTTCTAGCTCTTCGTGCTTGGCAACTTGGGTTTTTGTTTTTGAAATAAACACATATCCTTGCTCCTCAATTTTTTCTCACAAGTCACTCTTTCTTGAAGTCTTCACACAGGCAGAGTTGTTGTCCTCTCTGCTCCTATCATCTACTCAGGCTTATGTGGAGCTTTGGGTAGGAGAAAGGAGGCATGCTTGCTTTGCTTATTTTGCTAAGTCAAAATCGAGATCCAAGAAGAAATAGGTCATGCAAACTTGATTAAAATGTGCAAGTGTGTGGTATGTTTGGTGGATGATGTCTCGACTCTTTGTATGAACCAACTCTCCTTTTTCTCTTTTTACAAGACATGGCTACTTTTATTCTCATTTTTGGCATGCCCTTTGTGAGCATGTGACATACCTTCTTTGGGTTATGCATCTTTTCACTCTTTTCTTTTTTTTCTTTTTTTTGTATAGCCCAAATCTTGTTCATGATGGAGATTTTGGAGAGAGTGGCCATAGAACAACATGCAGTCTCTTATTTTGTGGACGGATGGCTTGTTTAGCACAACTTTTAGTGTGGAAGTTGGCAAAAAGAAGTGGAGTGTACGTTAATTTGATCAATTGAGCATGAAAAGTTTCTAAACAAGGGTCAAAGAGTTTGACAAAGCTCAAAGTAAAGACAAACAGCAAGATGCAAAAGGCTTTATATGAAGCTTCTTTGATCTTTGGCTCTGGTGGGGAAGTTGGATTTAACAAGGCAAGCTATTGTACCCTTTTATTTTCGAAAAGAAATAACAACTGCTTTACGATGAAGAGCATAGTCCCAACTATCTAATTATATCACATTGATCAATTAACTAGAAAGCATGGGGTCGCTATGAAAGAATTTTTGCTTCACAAGAACCAAAAGATGAGTAAGGAATAACGAGTATGCAAATTTTATTCATGAGAGCACAAGGCATGAAGGATTCTTTTTATTTTTAAAATTGCCTTATCAGAGATGCAACATTATTTAAATCAGAGACAATTGTGAGTGTGAGATACAAACAAGCCTGAGGGAGAAAGGTGGGGCCAGGTGGGCCTTATCAGGGTGCGGCCGCACCAGGTGTGCGGCCGACCCCTATGTGGTTCCTCTGGTCTCCCCTTCTGATGTGCAGCGCGTTCTGGGTTTGTGTTGTATTTGGGGTGCGTGTTCCCTCCCCTCCCCTCCCCACACTTGTTTCTGTCCCTGTGATCTCATACAAAAACATATGGAGACGAACAAAACTCTGCCCGAATGGATCCGGGGAGTTGAACTTTTATTGCATTTCATATAAAGGGCACATTACAATATTTGAAATAAAAAAATGATGAAGGGAAATAAACAAAGTGCCCTAAGGGAAATTCGGGAAGGCAAAGGGTATACCTTTATGCGTCGTTCTTCCCGATGGTCTTTGCCATGGTGTTTACCATAGAGCAAAGACCGTGGCGGAGCGTGTCGTAATCATCCTCAATGGACTTCATCTCTAAAGTGAGCTCCGCCACCTGATCGCTCAGCATCTTGTGCTCTTTGCGCATTTCTATGATTTTGCGCAAGAGCTATGCAACCTTTGGTCCTTTGAGGACCTTGTCATCCTCATTGCTCTCCAAATGTCTTCCTGGGCGCATGATCAGAGGTGGAGGTACGTGCCTTTTCACCGTTTTGCTAGCCCTTGGGGAGGAGTCCACGGACTCATCCCTCTTCCTTTTAGGAGATGGTCCGGGCATGAGCCCCTTACCCTACCCGCCACCTGGAGTGCGTATGCCTACATTATGAAAACATGGCTGGGGTGTAGGACTAGCGGGCGTGTATGTGTCCGCAGTGTAGTTTTGACTGACTACGTTGCCGCTCATTGAAGTTACAGAAAAGACGTGTCGCTGCCCTTCCTCTAAGGGCACTGGCGGCAGTGGGTCGGCGAAGAGTTGCTTGCCGACTCCCTTGGGACGTAGTTCGCCTGTGGTCGGCCTCTGTGCAGTGACAACCCGGCCACCCCTGCCCCTCTTGGTTCCTGAAGACTTGACGGAGTGCTGCGCAGAACGGGGACACGAGGGGCTGCCCTGAGGGTGCGGCCGCACCAGGGGGTCGGCCGACCGCCTGCTGGCGCCCCCCGTCCCCTCCTTCGTCGTGGGTGCTGGTAGCACTGCCAAGGGTGTGGTGACGATGTGTTCGGCTTCCTACTCGATGTCGTTGGCCACCACAACTTGGTTTGCCGAAGTCGGCTCTCCATCGAGTGCAAAGGTGGAGGTGGAACCAACAAAAGGGACAATGGAGTTGTTGGCCATGGTGGAGAGCAGAAATTTTCAGAGAGAGAGAGGAGAAGTATGGGATCAAGGTTGAAGATGAGGAATAAGAGAGAGCAAAATGGGATCCTTTTTAAAGAGAAAAGAGCCTCAAATCCGAGCAAAACCTTCCATTCCTCGGTGAAGCACGTAAGGAAACCAAAAGTGGTAGTTGGGTGAGCTTCTATGCAAAAAATTCCCGGCCGTTGGGTTCCAGGTGGGGTCGACCGACCCTAGAGTGCGGCCGCACCCCTCCTGGCTCATCTGGGCCCAATCCTTTTCCTGTGGGTCCAAGTAGAGGTGTGGTTTTGGGAGGTTTTGTGCTTAGGCTTTATTTGGTTGTGCAAGTGGTGATAAGTGTTGAAGTCTACTAAGTTTATTACATCAAAACCTTCATTTGAAATGTCAGGTTCATGAAAAACTTTTAAGCGATGTCCGTTTACCTTGAAGATGTTTTTTTCATCGTCTTGAAGTGTGAGGGCTCTGTGTGGCGACGTGTTGATGATGGTGTACGACCCTTTCCACTTGCTTCGTAGCTTCCCCTGTCCAAAAAGCTTAACCCTGGAATTAAACATTAATACCTTGTCTTCTATCGTGGAGCCTTTTGGTTTGATCCTCTTGTCGTGCCATCCTTTTGTTCTGTCCTTGTAAATCTTGGCACTATGGAACACTTTTTCCCTCCATTCTTCAAGTTCTGCAATCTGATGTTTCCTATTTCTCCCGGCCATCTTTACATCGATGTTCCATTGCCGGATGGCCGAGTGGGCCCTATGTTCCAACTCCACTGGCAGGTGGCAAGTTTTGCCGTAGACAAGCTGATAGGGTGACATGCCAATTGGGGTTTTGTATGCTATTTTGTATGCCTAGAGTGCGTCAGGTAGCTCATTTTTCTAGCCTTTTCCCATCTCGTTGATGGTCTTCTGCAGAATGCTTTTGATTTGTTTGTTCGAGGCTTTTGCTTGACCGCTGGTTTGAGGATGGTAGGGTGTAGCGATGTTGTGCTTGGCGCCAAGTTCTTTGAGGAAGCTTCGGAAGGTCTTGTCGATTAAATGGGATCCTCCATCACTTATGACCATCCTTGGTGTCCCAAAGCGAGAGAAAATGACCTCGTGGAACATTTTTCGGGCATGCTTTGCGTCTGCAGTTCTGCATGGAAGTGCTTCCACCCATTTGGAGACGTAGTCAACAGCGACTAGGATGTACTCGCAATCATGAGACTTTTGGAATGGTCCCATATATTCGATGCCCCAAACGTCAAAAAGTTCGACATGAAGGTTGTACGTGTGGGGCAACGAATTGCGAGCAGTGATCCCTCCTTGCATCTGGCACTTTCGACACCTTCATACATTGTTGGCCAGAAGAAACCACTTTGCCAAACTTTTGCTTGGGTCCGGAATGCGCCAAAGTGGCCTACGTATGCTGAGGTATGACGTCTTTCTATGATCTGTAGCCCTTCTGCTGCTGGCACGCATCTCCTTAACAAACCATCTGTGCATACTTTGTATAGGTATGGGTCATCCCAGAGGTGACGTTTTCTCTCGAAGATCAGCTTCTTTTTGTTCTCCCAGGTGGTATGTATCCTGAAACTATAAAGTTAACAATATTTGCATACCATGGGGTTGAGTCCATTACGTTAAGTAGCATGTCATCGCGCAAGAAGTTGTTGATTAGTGGATCCTGCATGTTAGTGACCTGCATACCTGATAGGTGATCTGCAACAATATTCTCTACTCCCTTTTTATCTTTTATTTCAAGGTCAAATTCTTGGAGTAGGAGGATCCATCTGATCAAACGTGGTTTAGCATCTTTCTTGGTGAGCAAATATTTTAAAGTTGCATGGTCAGTAAATACAATAACTTTTGCTCCAACCAAGTAAGATCTAAATTTATCGATAGCAAAAACATGGCTAGAAGCTATTTTTCAGTGGTTGCATATTTTAATTGAGCTCCAGTAAAAGTTTTGCTAGCATAAGCAATAGCATGATGCTTTTTATCTTTGGTTTGGCCAAGGACCACTCCAACAGCAAAATCACTAACATCACACATTATTTCAAAAGGCAAACTCCAATCAGGTGGTTGAATGATTGGAGCTGAGATGAGTGCATTTCTCAAAATATGAAAGGCTTTCAAACACTCATCAGTGAACTCGAAGGGCGTATCTTTAGCTAAGAGGTTCGTGAGAGGTCTAGCGATCTATGAAAAATCCTTAATGAAATGGAGATAGAACCCCGTATGACCTAGGAAGCTACGAATGCCCTTAACATTTACGGGAGGTGGAAGCCGCTCTATGACTTCAATATTAGCTTTGTCCACCTCAATCCCTCTTTCGGACACCAAGTGTCTAAGAATGATGCCTTCGCGTACCATAAAGTGGCATTTTTCGCAATTTAGCACTAGGTCCTTTTCTTGGCACCTTTGCAAAACCTTTTCTAAATTCTTGAGGTAATGATCAAAAGTTTTTCCATAGATGGAGAAGTCGTCCATGAATACTTCCATGATTTCCTCGATCATGTCCGAGAAGATAGACATCATGCATCATTTAAAAGATGCAGGAGCATTACATAACCCAAACGACATTCTACAATAGGCATAAGTTCCGTACGGGCATGTAAATGTGGTTTTGCTTTGATCATCGGGGTGGATGGGAATTTGATGATAACCTGAATACCCATCGAGGAAACAGAAAAAAGAGTGCTTCGCCAGCCGCTCTAACATTTCATCAATGAAGAGCAGCGGGAAGTGATCTTTCTTTGTTGTCGAGTTGAGTTTCCGGTAATCAATACACATTCTCCATCCGGTGACGGTTCATTGGGGTATAAGCTTTTTTTTATTATTCTCAACAACCGTCATGCCTCCCTTCTTTGGCACAACCTGAATGGGGCTTACCCACTCACTATGAGGTACGCGATAGAAGATCCTGGCATGCAAGCGCTTAAGGACCCATTTCTTAACGACCTCTCTCATCGTATTGTTTAACCTACACTGAGGTTCCCTAGAAGGTGTATTGGCTGGGTCTATAGGGATACAACGAGTGTAGAGGGTAGGACTGATTCCTTTGAGATCCTGGAGTGAGTACCCAAAAACGGGTCTATGCTTTTTGTTGATGGCCCTTAAGTCTGAAATTTATAACGTCAACTCCTACAATAACCCATAGGAATGATCATCAAAAGTAGTGGCAGGAGTTATCACTAACCTAGTTCCACATGTATTATTCAATAAGCCATTTCAGGGACACATGTCAGGAAATAAAAGGAAACACGAAAAATACACAGCACACAATGCACAGAAGATCATCCGCTGTAGATGTTTGCTTCTAGCCTCCCTCATCATTCACAAACACACACCAAGAGAGAGGACACACCACTTGGAGAAGAGAAGATGTAGGGGGACTCCAGCTCTTAGAGCTACCTTGTAGAGTAGGTTTGGGAGTGTGTGGAGGAGAAGCTCAGGAGGAGAGCTGGAGTTGTCGGCCTCCCTCCACTTGTACCTCTGTGGATATGAACCTCTTTGGAGTAAGTATCTGGGTTATCGTCTACTTGGTGAGTTCTTATCAGAGTTAAGCTTTCGTTATCATTCGCTTGCGGGTTCATCATTTGTCTTCAGACGTTTGCTTCTAGCCTAAGGACTTGAGTCTTTAGATGGAGTCTGGCTGGGGTTAGAAGTAGTGATCGATAGCGTAGACATGGTGTCTAGGCTTGAAGTCGCCTTTGTTTTCTACCCTTCCCTACGGTCTGTCAGGGTAGGCGGCAGGTGGTGACAGCCCTGTCCGTTCCTTGTAGTCCCCCACGTTCGGGTTTGGCGTAGAGCTAATAGCCGGATACTCTTGGCAGACCAAGAGTAGGCCGGTGCCCGAAATAAGCGAGTGAGAGCTGGCTTATCTCTCATAAGGATCTCATCTCTTAGACAACCGCACTACCCAGGACCATCCTATCTCGTCCTTTTCCTGGGTGAGCTAGCTAGAAGATTGTTACACCTCAGTTCCTCGTGGAAATACGATACCCTTAATACTCTCCGGGTGAAATGCTACAACGGTAAATCAGTGCACTTGCGGATTTATTTGTGGACGTTAAGAAATACCAACAAGCATTTATGGCGCCATTGCCAATCCTGGTGATGATGATAAGAAATGTCAACAAGCATTTCTAGTGCCGTTGCTGGGGAACAGTTGTTGTATCTTTCTTTGAACCTAGTTTGCCCTCGTGTCTTTTTCAAAAAAAAATTATCATAGCCTTTGTCTGTTCTTTACGCCTACCTTCACCCCTGCTACCAAATTTACCCTCGTATCCTCTTTGCTTTTCTTTATCTCTACCCTTACCCCCGCTATCCATAAAACATTATCCTCGTAAATACCTTTCAACCCTATGGGGTGAGTCTTGAGAGCTATCCTTTCTGGAATCCAATCCCTCATCCGGCAACAAGATTCACCCTCACACCAAGCTGATCGAATCGAGTGAACCAAACTCACATTCTTGTCCTCGATTACCGATCAATGCTAGTCAAATCAAGTGATTCAATGCTCACATCATATTCCTTGATTTTGATTGATGCCCGATAGAAGTTACATTTCATATCTTTTGAACTTCTATTGGAAGCTTAGGATGGATTGCTTTGCCACCACATTCATCTTTGATGAAACATGGGGCTTTCCACCTAAGGAGGGGATGAGTTGAAAGAATCTCACTTCCCTAGTAACCCGAACTCAGAATTGTTCTCATGGCCCACACAGTTACACATCCTCTTTGACTATAGGGCCATGAACATTCTTGAGTTGCTCTATCCGGAGACCAAACCACCCACTCCACGAGCATGAAGTTTCATTCTGATTCTTCATAAGGGTCATGCTCGTCCTTGTTATCTCCAAGAGCTATCGTCCGCAGTGACAAGTAACTGCGAGCTTTGCGATCACCTCGGGGCCCCCCCATCATAGACACCCTTTAGGATGATCGTATCTAATTCTGTTTTTTATAATATCTATGCAGGTTCGTAGTTGCATTTGAGCACTAACCTTGCAGCTTGAACTACAATAAATCAACAATTGGTGCTGAAGTTGAGGATTACATCACTAATCATGGCTGCAACAGGAAAACCCCCATGGTCAGGCTTGTGACCATAAACAAGCACCGCCGGGAGATAGCCCGGATGGTCAAAAAAAAAAAGAAAAAATCTTAACAATAAGAGCAAGAACATATTGTCTGGATAGTATGCACCCTCGGGTATTTTTAGTCACTAACTATTTTCAGGTTAAGATTCAAATAACGAGGAGCATGCGATGCCCGAGAATATGAGAGCCGCACCAACTACACACTTGGAACCCCTTGGTGATGGAACACGCTCCGAAGAAGACACTGATATCGCACACTTGGCTTTTGGTGTCGTGAGACACAAAAGTCCAAGTGTGGGGGAGATCGGTAAGCATCTTGCAACAGGATCCATCTATACCAAGGATGGTGCTGGTTCTGCCTTGCCAAAAAAATGAAAGTGAAAGAAAGAAAAGAGAGAAAAAATATAGAAGAAATAATGAAAAAAGGGAAGGAGAAATAAAAAGAGAGAGAAAAATAGAGAACATAGAGATAAAAAGAGAAAAGAAGATAGTGAGATTGAGCTGGCAGGCTCCACATGGACCAGATGCCGCATTATGTGCATGCCTCCAAACCATGGTTTTGCACTTTGATAGACAACATTTCGCCGCCCAGTTTCACTGAGCCTTGTTGTGGCTTAGGCTTGCAAAGCCTTCGCATAATCATCATCACTCCCAGCTTTGCATAGCTTGGCTCTAGCAGCTCCTGTGCATTCAAGCAAGAGGAATTGCTCCTCTTCCATTCCAGGCCCTCGCTGCTCCACTCTGATTGGCACTTGCTGGTATACATGAAAGGAGACGTACTTTGCACCTCCAATCCTAAAGCATTGTGCCAACGAGTCATGCCATCAAGGCCTATGGTCCCTAAACACTAGCCGTGTGTATGACCTAGCCTTATTGTTCACCTGAGTCGGCACGATCCAAGTGCTTTCCTCTGCTTCAGCCTACATCAAAATGGAGGAGTCATCAATGACCATATGAGACCATGCCACGACTACATCAACTTCAAAACTTCTATCCACATATGCTGTCGGTGAGAATACTCAGGTACGTGAAAGGTAAGTCAGTATTCACCAATCATTAACTCATGTTTATCTCAATATGAACATAGCTTGATCATTTTGCATGCTTCCTCCTTCTATGCTTGTTTTGCTCGGGTTTGAGTGTATGGTCGACTTACTCAAAGGCTCTTTAAATTAAGCATGGTGCTTAGGTTAAATAGCCTTCTTTAATTAATTAAGACATGGTTTCGAGTTTGATTAATGAACCATCGGAGTTATTACTATCATAGACTTTGGATACATATTCTTTTGCGGACTAACCCCTGCAAGGAAAATTTGAAAAATATGGATAAGTCCTCAAGCTAAATTCATCCTGGAGATAAACCAAGGCCCAAGACGTACTTCAATGAAAAAATTGTGCAACATACCAAGGAGGCACATATCACCTTTCTAGGTGCACCGTGAGTATTGTCGAAATTCCCCTTTGTTATGTTCATGTAGTTTTATCTCAGCCTTGGTTAAGTTTCAATGAAAAACCTTTTGATACAAAAAAAAATCTCTCTCAAATTTTTTTTTGGTGAGCTTAAATAATGGCAAGCATTTTGGGATCTATGCTACTTGAGTCTTTTGAATTTCATTTTTCCTTAAAAGCATGGGTGTGAACAACAAATCCAAAAAAAAGAGAGAATCCTTTAAGCATCCCTCGAATGTTTTTTGTCCACTAACATTTTGCAGGGAAGAAAATAAACAACCAAGGAGCAGTGTAGAATAACTCCAACTTCAACACAATGCTCCTTGGTCCAATGGGAGACAGATGAACGAGGAACCAAGCTGAACAAATGCAGAGCTTTGCTTTATATATATAAAGCTTAACTCTTGCATTTTTGTTCAATGTTTGGTGAGTATTGTCAGGTAAGTATCCAACACACCTCGTGCATCCTTGCCTCATGTTGCCACCCTGCTAAGTTACCCATAATGCCAGTTTGCCATAGAAAAATGAGAAAAATAAATAAATAATAATAATTTTGATTAATGAAAATAATAAAAAGAAAAAAAGAAGTTAGGCATTTCAAACACTTCATGTGTTTTGCTTCAATAAAATTTAGACTCCCCGGTGATTCAAAACCGGTAGAGTCCTTGCTTGCTTCCACCTTTGTGTTTCTTTTGAATAAAAGCAGGTACAAGAATAAGTGTGGGGGAGGACCTCCCCCAAACACGTTGTACAGACCAGTGGAAAGCATCACACTGAAGCCCAGGCTCTGAAGGCCCACTTATGGATCGGCCGAACCTATGTTTTGGTCGAACCAAGGCAAAGCCCACAAGGCCCCAAGCTTCCTTCAACACTCTGGTTTGCACTTCAAACTCACACACCTCCATGTTCAAATCAAATTGTGGCTCTAAAAATTCAAATATAAAATTTAAAAAGTGGCTCTTGAACTCCACGCAGTTCATGATATAAACATGCATACTCTCTATTCCTTGTATTTCACCTTATACTTGTGAACAAAAATTTTATAGGAAACCCATGCTATCTAATAATTGACCTTTGAGATATGGTTGGATGAATGGAACCAAAGCTCTTCCTTGCAAAGTACTTGGGATTTCTTTTATAAAATTATCTAAAACTCAATAGCATGGCACCTCAATTGTTTATGAAATTCCTATCCAAAGCCATATGTTGATCTTATTGGAAACCTTCCACATATGCAACTTGTTTTCTCGTTGAGTTTTGTCAAATTGTTGCGACCCTTCGTGAGATGCATTTCATACTCCCATGATCAAGATCACGTACACGTTCCCACCATATGCTATTCTTCTACACTAGACGTAAGCAAGCACACCATGCATCCATCCAACAAATAAAACTCCATGTCTTGTCATGGCCTTTCTCTCCAAGTTGCCTTCAAAAGAAAAAGGATATGGGCTATGCAAAAAGAAATAAACATGTTCAAAGAAGCATGAAATAAAAAGAAAAGATGCACACCCAACGAAGGTATTCCACATGCTCACAAGGCATGTCAAAAAAAAAAGAGAAGAGATAGCCCATATGCCAAAAAAAGAAGAAAAAAAAGGGAAAGGAGATGATTGGTTCATGAAAAAGGAGTTCATACACCATCCACTAAAAATTTCCACACACATGGACATCTTCATCAAGGTTTATGACTTATTTCTCCTTTGGATCCGGTCTTTGACTTAGCAAAATATGACAAACAAGTATGCTTTCAACTTTTCCTACCTTGAGCTCCACATAAGCCTATTTAGAGGTAGGTAAAAAAGAAAGAGAATACATCACATCGCCTTTGTGAGAAATTCAATTATAAAGAGAGATTCGAGAGAACAATTTGAGCAGGTAGGCTATACCTGAAGTTTAAACCATTCCAAACTTCAATTATCAAGATTAGTTTGGTAGACACTTAAAACTTCACAGGTTCAAGAGAAGCTTGGAATTACTTGTATGCAGGTTACATTCAAAGAAGTTGCATCCACCTTAGTCCTTCAAGCTTTACTCGAGGACAAGCAAAGGGCTAAGTGTGGGGGTGTTGTTGACGGCCCTTATGTCTGAAATTTACGCCGTCAACTCCTACAATAACCCATAAGAATGATCATCAAAAGTAGTGGTAGGAGTTATCACTAAACTAGTTCCACATGTATTATTCAATAAGCCATTTCAAGGACACATGTCGGGAAATAAAAGGAAACACGAAGAATACGCAGCACACAATGCATAGAAGATCATCCGCTGCATCACACAAATAAAGAAGGGCCCACATGACAAGCTAAACCGACATAACTTCAGGCCAACACCCATAAACCCACATAAGGAGCCCACAAGGAGTGCACCGACCAAAGATTGGGCCAAAAGGCCTCAACAAGGGTGTGGCCGAGCCCCTGGTGTTGCCGACCCCCTACTGAGGCCGATCAAGCCCATCTTCCTCGAGGCGGTTCCCACTACTTTCCATACATCGGTTCCGGGGTGCTTGGCGCGAGGGGATGAACCTAGACGCAGAATCTTCACAAAGAGGAGGGAATAAAGGAAAATATTCCTTAGCATCTCCACTCCCCCAAGGCACCTCCACCACTATATAAGGACCCCCACTGCCTCATTCACAAACACACACCAAGAGAGAGGACACACCACATGGAGAAGAGAAGATGTAGGGGGACTCCACCTCTTAGAGTTACCTTGTAGAGTAGGTTTGGGAGTGTGTGGAGGAGAAGCTCAGGAGGAGAGCCGGAGTTGTCGGCCTCCCTCCACTTGTACCTCAGCGGATATGAACCTCTTTGGAGTAAGTATCCAGGTTATCGTCTACTTGGTGAGTTCTTAACAGAGTTAAGCTTTTGTTATCATTCGCTTGCGGGTTCATCGTTCATCTTCAGACGTTTACTTCTAGCCTAAGGACTTGAGTCTTTAGACGGAGTCTGGCCGGGTTTAGAAGTAGTGATTGATAGCGTAGACATGGTGTCTAGGCTTGAAGTCGCCTTTGTTTGCTACCCTTCCCTACGGTCTGGCGGGGTAGGCGATAGGTGGTGACAGCCCTTGTGGCAGAACCACCTGAATTAATCCGGCTCAAGTGTATTAACCATCACCATTAGGGCAATCTCGGTTAACCTTACACTTCAAACGGAATAATTCATTGGTCTGTCGGGTAACCTCCCGATACAACCACGGTAAAGCGGATCGAAGCCATACATACAAATGCTCATGCGAAGATGAGCCCAGAGAATACCACATTCCAGCAGATATTACAAAAATTATCATAAGTGAATATTACAAACCAGGTTTGAGCTTAGTAACCAAGTACTTTAGTTATCATAACCAATAAGTTCTTCAGAGTTTAAGTTGCAGCGGAAATAAGATAACGAAAGCTACTCGACGATAAAGGATGTCTCGATGAAGCCCGTACGAGACATCACTCGGCATTATCTCCATTTGCCGGGTACGTATCCCATTCCACTGACCATCCCGGAGGCAGGGTGCAGGGCCAAGTCAAGCTAGCAATCCGGTCTTCGAAAGACTCACCTGAAAACGAGCCACAAGCAAGGCTGAGTATACTAATACTCAGCAAGTCTTACCCGTGTAGTGGAATCTACTCCACCGACTCTAGACATGCAAGGCTTTTTGGCTCGGGGGTTTGTTTTGCCGAAAAGCATATACGAGTGGGTCCTTACTTTCAACTTTTAGCTCAAGATTCTAGTTTCGTTAACCATTCTAGATAAGCAGCTATCCAATATCATTCATGGTGAAGCATTAAATTTTATCCAACAAGTTTATTCATCATCATTGTTCCTCTTCTTACTCTGTGTGGTAAAAGGGTCAAGCAGTCTCAATAACCGTGAGAAACGGACGATTCGAATCGAATTTCTTAACCTTGCAAGGGAAACCTAAACACACGTCACGTGGTTACTCCCAGAGTCACACGTGCAACTTTTCCCTTCAATTCCCGCTTCAGGGAACAGGCCCACTGTGGCAGAACCACCTGAATTAATCCGGCTCAAGTGTATTAACCATCACCATTAGGGCAATTTCGGTTAACCTTACACTTCAAACGGAGTAATCCACTGGTCTGTCGGGTATAACCTCCCGATACAACCACGGTAAGCGGATCGAGCGCCATACATACAAATGCTCACGCGACGATGAGCCCAGAGAATACCACATTCCAGCAAATATTACAACATTATCATAAGTAAATATTACAGACCAAGTTTTAAATTTAAAAACCAAGTACCTCAATGATCATAAATAAGTTCTTCAGAGTTTAAGTTGCAGCGGAAAATAAACAACGGAAGCTACTCGACGATACAGGATGTCTCGATGAAGCCCGTACGAGACATCACTCGGCCTTATCTCCGTTGGACGGGGGCGTATCCCATTCCACCGACCAACCGGGGGGAAGAGTGCAGGGCCAAGTCAAGCTAGCAATCATATCTTCGAAGGTCTCACCTGAAAACGAGCCACAAGCAAGGCTGAGTATACTAATACTCAGCAAGACTTACCCGAGTAGTGGAATCTACTCCACCGACTCTAGACATGCAAGGCTTTTTGGCTCAGGGGTTTGTTTTGCCGAAAAGCATCTATGAGTGGGTCCTTACTTTCAACTTTTAGCTCAAGATTCTAGTTTCATTAACCATTCTAGATAAGCAGCTATCCAATAGCATTCATGGTGAAGCATTAATTTTCATCCAACCAGTTCATTCATCATCATTGTTCCTCTTCTTACTCTGTGGGTAAAAATGGTTAAGCAGTCTCAATAGCCGTGAGAAACGGACGATTCGAATCGAATTTCTTAACCTTGCAAGGGAAACCCAAACACACGTCATGTGGTTACTCCCTAGAGTCACACGTGCAACCTTTCCCCTTTCTTTCCGGGTCGTGGATCGGGGCTACCCTCCGAGAGTACAAGAGCCCCACGCCACGGTTCGGCGCCGGGTCGTGACCACTCTCTGCACTCGCCATATGCACATGGGACCGAAGTTCAAAGGGTAGGATGCCGTCCCCTTGCCGGGCCAATCAGGTACTTAAGCTTACCGATTCCCATAATCTCGGCATGTGTTTAGTACGTTCAAAGACTTAACCATCACTACCACACCCTGCGGCCTTAGCAATTTTCACTAGACAGACGGGCCTCAATCGTAACCATCGTTCCATAGCCCGTCTGTGTCCTTATGATTGCAGCGTGTAGTAGTCATTCAACTCCTATTTTCTCGCGAGTGACAGGAAATCACTCGACTTTTACCGAAGTCCTATTAGCACAACATTCTATCGAACCTTACGTCTAGTTTTCAAGCAAGGGTTCCTGATATTATGCAACTAAGTTTTCATTCAACTCCTATAAACTTAATGCACCAGCAAAGAGTAGTGAGTTGCATAATTTAGGAAAGAGATGGGTTATGCTCCGGGGCTTGCCTTCGCAGTTAGCTTGGGGCTTTTCCGAATTTGGGCTCGGGTCTTCAAGAGCTTCAGTTAGATTTACTTGAGCTTCACGCTGCTCACTCTCGGACGCGGGCACCAGCTCATAAGTTCCGTCGGCGAGAGTCGTCGATTCTACATGAATGCACAAGTTTAAGCCGTGGTAATGGCAATCGATATGATTTAAGTGTAATTAATACAGTGGATAGTTACTGGTCATGAAACTTTGGATTTAGGCACATCAGGGAAAGATGTGCTTACTGAAAAATTTTCAGACAATTTTATGTAACAGATTAATTATGAAAAATATATTATATAGTTGTTGTTAGATCCTTGTTCTTTTTGTACAGAACAATTGGTGCAATAACTGAGTCTAAGATGTTTACAGACCTTTTATTTAAGCATGTAGGAGCTACTGTAATTTTTGTAGGATTTATTATGCAGTATCCAGAGCATAGAAAATATGACATTACACACCTAGGTTATTCAAGAATTTATTTTTACAGGACCCTACACAGAGTTTTTGTCCATGGAACATTTTATACAGCAACCTCTACCACAGTGTGTCTCCTATTAAAAAGGTGAGAATTTTCCAAGCTACGATACTATTTTCTTGATTTAATGTATGTTATTAGCACATAAATCAAATAAATAGGTTACTGAGAGATAAAAAGTCTCCTAATTTTTCTCTGGCTTCTAGGTACCAATACATTAGCATAGAAAAAGTTTCATTGGGTGATTCATCGCCTAACTGCAGGGATAAAACATTCTACTTAAACATGGTATGAAACTAAGTTTAATAAACAGTAAAGCTAAAGTTGGAATTTGGGCCTGATCTTTTTACACAATCCTAAACATCAAGCAACTAACTCACTGCCCAAAATTTAGAGTCAGCATTGTTTTACAACAGTGGGTACAAAATAAGTCCATTAAAGTTTCCATTTAATGTAGAGCAAAATATGTTGGGATTCTGAGAAACTTTTTGTAACAAAAGTGGTAGAGTTTGTTCTAAGGATTCCAGAAAAGTTGAGTTTGCATTTTTCTGAATTTTCTATGATTTTATACGAATTTTACAAGTTCACTGAATTTGAATCTAGATTTGAAACTTTCTTTTACAACTAGGTCCTTGAATCTTACGCGCAGACCCTTCTAAAGATTTAAATTCTTGCAATTGGGTCCTCGGGCGGCTCGGGTACGGCGGCCGGCTGAAATTCCGGCGAGGGGCTCGACGGCGGCGAGGGGTGAGGGTCGGGGAAGGTTCAGGGGTGCGAGGGCTACCTCGTGGGGGTGTTGTTCAGGTGGGGGACGGCCGGGAAGGGCTCGCCGGCGTTGGAGCAGAGGCGGCGGCGGCGCGGCACGCGTCGACGGCGGTGCTCCGGCGGGCTTGGGGCGGCCTGGTCCAGTCAGCGAGCTTCGGTGGCGCGTGGGGAAGCTGCTCAGGGGCTTGGCTTGGACGGAGGAGGTCGGGGTCGAGCTGTCCACGGCGAGCAGGGGCGGCGGCGGCGGCAGCGCGGGCGGCGGCGCTCCGGTTGTTCTGGGCGGCGTTGGGCGGGTCGGCGAGCTTCAGGGGGATGATGTAGTGGTGGCTGAAGCTTCAA
This sequence comes from Panicum miliaceum, assembly GCA_032594955.1. NCBI lineage: Eukaryota > Viridiplantae > Streptophyta > Magnoliopsida > Poales > Poaceae > Panicum > Panicum miliaceum. Next base: position 38,204,292 of record CM064058.1, read on the forward strand.
TTTGGGCGGTGGGCGGCGGTGGAGGGCTGTCCACGGCGGGCGGCGCTCGGCAGCGGCAATGGCGGCGGCGAGGGCGTTCTGGGCGCGTGGCTCGCGCGGGCGGTCGGGGCTCGGCTTTTATAGGGGCAGTAGGGGGGGTGCGGAGGGCCTGGGCGGTGCGCGGGGCGGAGGCACGACACGGCGCGGCACTGGGCGCGGCGGGCGGCAGCAGAATGCCGGCGCGGCGTGCGGCGAGCGGGCGCGGTGACTGGGCGGCCGGGATTTGGCGTGGGCGCGAGGGGATAGCGCGGGGCGTGGAGTGGTGGAGCAGCAGCTGCAGCGGCTCGGGCGGAGGGCGGGCGCAGTGACGGGCGGGGCGCGGGAGACGGGGCGGCACGGCTCGGTACGGCGGTTGGGCGCGACGGGCGGCGAGGCTGGGCGCGGCAGCGGCGTGCGCACGCGCGGGCGCTTACTGGGCCGCGCGGCGTGGGGAGGGGGCAAAGCCGGCCGTGGCGGAGAGGCGCGGCGGCCACTGGCCTGGCGCCTTGCGCCGGTCAGGCGTCGCCGGCCACCTGGCGCGCGGCGGTCGGGCGGGGAGGAGAGAGAGGGGGGGGGGGGGGGGGGGGCGCGAGGGGCCGGATTGCGAGAATTTGAAAAACTTTAGGGGGCTGGGTGCAAACCGGGCGTTTTCTCCTCTTTCAAATTTGAATTTCAAAAACTTTTGAACACGAAAGTTGTTCAGAATAAAAAGTCCTACAAGTTTGGTTTCAGGCAAAATCTCATTTGGCTTATGGTTTGAAAGTTAAATTTAAAAGTTCAAAAGTAACCAAATGTGCTCAAATTAAATTTGAATTCCAACTGAACTCGTTCTAATTCTTTCCACCCTTTCATTAGTTGGTTTAAGCATAGGGTTAGGCTAATGATACGGATTTTAGAAATGAAATTTTTACCAGGGTTGTCACAGCCTTCCCCCCTTAACAAGAATCTCGCCCCGAGATTCGGTAATTCTTAGTGTGGGCGTGGGTGCACATACCAGTGGTTGAGATAAGAAACCTAGGGAAATGTTGGTTTAGGTAGCTCTCGGTTTCCCAGGTGGCTTCTTCTTCCGTGTGGTGATTCCATTGTACTTTATACATTCTAATCACTTTCCTCCTGGTCTCTCTTTCTTTTTGATCCAAAATCCTAACTGGGTGTTCGACATATGAGAGGTCGGGTTCCAACGATATTTCTTGTTGTTCCACAATCTCGGTAGGAACTCGAATACACTTCTTGAGTTGAGATACGTGGAAGACATCATGGGTGGCCGTGAGCTGAGGGGACAGTCGTAATTTGTAGGCTACGGGTCCGCAGCTCTCAATGATTTCGTAAGGACCTACATAACGGGGAGCTAGTTTGCCTTTGATTCCAAATCTTCGCACTCCCTTGGTTGGTGAAACTCGAAGATAGACATGATCGCCAACTTCGAACTTTAGGGGCTTTCTCCTTTTGTCAGAATAGCTCTTTTGTCGAGCTTGTGCGGCTCTAAGATTTGCTTGTATTACTTTTACTTTCTCCTCTGCCTCGACTACCAGGTCGGGTCCAATTATTTGACGTTCTCCGGTTTGTGACCAGCTCAAAGGAGTTCGACACCTTCGTCCGTACAGGGCCTCAAATGGTGCCATTTTCAAACTCGTTTGATAGCTGTTGTTGTACGAGAACTCTGCTAGGGGTAGGCATTTGTCCCAATTCTTGTCATAGTGAATGACGCAAGCTCTCAGCATGTCTTCAAGAATTTGGTTTACTCTTTCCGTTTGTCCGTCAGTCTGAGGATGGTATGCTGAGCTGCGAATCAGTTTAGTGCCAAGAGACGTTTGTAGTTGTTCCCAAAAGCGTGCTACAAACTGAGGACCACGATCGGAAATAATTGTCTTAGGTATTCCATGTAGGCAAACAATACGATCGAGGTAAATCTCGGCATATTTCTTGGTAGAATAGGTGGTGTGTACCGGAAGAAAATGTGCCGTCTTTGTGAGTCTATCCACGATAACCCATATGGAATCATGTTTCTGGGAAGTGTTTGGTAGTCCAACGATGAAGTCCATACTTATGTCTTCCCATTTCCATGATGGTATAGGTAACGGTTGAAGTGTACCGGCTACTTTCAAGTGGCTAGCTTTTACTCTCTGGCACGTGTCACATTCTGAGACATACATAGCAATTTCCCTTTTCATTCTAGTCCACCAGAAGTTTTGCCTTAGGTCTTGATACATTTTGCTACTGCCGGGGTGGATAGAGAATTTGGAAAGGTGTGCCTCATCGAGAATTTGCTTGCGGAGTTCACGATTCTTCGGAACGACTATACGACTTTCGAACCATAGAACTCCCTTATGGTTCTGGCGGAAACATTTATACTTCTCCTCACCTAGAGAGAGTTTTTGTTTGATGATCTTAATTCCTTCATCATGTAGTTGTGCCATGACGATTTGGTCGTGAAGAGTGGGCTCAACTGAGATGTGATCTAGAGTGCCTTGGGAAACCATTTCCATGTTAAGCTTCCTCATCTCTGCACACAATGTCTCATGGTAGGATTCCATGGATAAGCAATGGCAATGGGACTTGCGGCTTAGTGCATCTGCGACTACATTAGCCTTGCCGGGGTGATAGTGCACTTCAAGGTCATAATCCTTGATTAATTCTAGCCATCTCCGTTGTCTCATATTCAAATCGGCTTGTGTGAAGATATACTTGAGACTCTTATGATCCGTGTAGATATTGCACTATGTACCTAAGAGATAATGCCTCCATATTTTCAGAGCGTGAATGACAGCTGCAAGCTCAAGATCATGAGTGGGATAATTCTGTTCGTGGGGCCGAAGGGCTCGTGAGGCATATGCAATCACTCGATTCTCTTGCATAAGCACACATCCTAGACCAGTACCCGATGCGTCACAATACACATCGAATGATTTGGTATTATCGGGTTGAGCTAACACAGGTGCAGTAGTCAGATGCTCTCTAAGAGTGTGGAAAGCTTCTTCACATTTCTCATTCCATACAAATTTTACTTCCTTCTTTAACAGTTCAGTCATGGGCTTAGCAATTCGAGAGAAATCCGGGATGAAGCGACGGTAGTAACCGGCTAAGCCGAGAAAACTGCGAATCTGATGAACAGAGGTAGGGGGTTTCCAATCCATCACCTCTTGTACCTTGCTGGGGTCAACAGCTATGCCTTCGCTGGAGATCGTGTGACCTAAGAACTTTACAGTATCTAACCAGAATTCACACTTAGAAAACTTAGCGTAGAGCTGATGGTCTCTAAGACGCTGAAGAACAATGTGCAGGTGCTTAGCATGCTCTTCCTCATCCTTGGAATAGATAAGGATGTCGTCGATGAACACTACGACGAATTTGTCCAGTTCGGGCATGAATACCGAATTCATGAGATACATGAAATAGGCAGGGGCGTTTGTGAGTCCAAAGGACATAACCAAGAATTCATATAGTCCATAGCGTGTGGAGAAGGCAGTCTTAGGAATATCGCAGGGGCGAATCTTGATTTGATGATATCCCGAACGAAGATCAATCTTTGAGAAGACTCTGGCTCCAGCTAATTGATCGAAGAGTACATCGATGCGAGGAAGGGGGTATTTATTTTTAACAGTTACCGCATTGAGAGGTCGGTAGTCCACACATAATCTCAAACTGTCATCCTTCTTCTTTACGAATAGGGCTGGACATCCCCAAGGTGACGCGCTAGGGCGAATGAAACCTTTGTCCAGCAGTTCTTGGAGTTGAATTTTCAGCTCTGCCAACTCTTTAGGGGGCATCCTATATGGTATTTTGGATATAGCTGCAGTGCCTGGTTGTAGTTCAATGATGAACTCAATATCTCTATCTGGTGGCATTCCTGGTAAGTCATCCGGAAAAACGTCGGCATACTCGTTTACCACGGAAATATCCTCTAGCTTAAGTCCTTCCATCTTGTAAGCACAGGAATTCGTACAGTCTAGGAATGGTAGGTAAAGGGTAGTGGCTCCGTGACTAGGTGAATTTATCTCAACGGCTCGGGAAGAAAGGTCCAGTGTGACTCCATGCATAGTCATCCAATTCATTCCCAAAATAATGTCCATGCCGTCAAGAGGTAAAAGGACAAGGTCTGTGTCGATGGTTTTACTACCCAATTTGACTGGTACTTGTCTGACCATTTGGTTTGAAGCAATTTTACCACCCGGTGTTGATATCATATATGACCCTTTTGTGTGACAAACATCCAAGCCTACTTTTGCACCGAAGTTTGCACTTATGAAACTATGCGATGCACCAGAATCAAATAATAGAACTGCAGGCTTGTTATGGATAGAGAATGTACCCGACATCACTGGGTCTCCTTCTGGAAGCTCTGCAAGCGTGGTGAAGTTAATCCGTCCTTGCTTGACTTGCAGGGTCTGTCTCTTGCCCCTGTTCTTGGCGTTCGGGTTGGATCCTTGACCTTGGTTGGGCTGTCCAGACTGAGGGCATTCTCGTGCGAAGTGGTTGGAACTCCCGCATTTGAAACAGCGATTCGCGGGGCTAGGTCGAAGAGACTACTGAAGAATGGGCCTCGGACCATTCTGTGGAGGCATCGGGGGTCGTACCATGCCTGGCTGCTGGGGGGGTCTGGCAATCCATCTCCCTGGCTGAGGGGCCCTAGGTGGAGCTGTGGGTGCGGCATTTTGCAGGATGCGATACCTTGGTGGTTGGACACTTGATGGTCCAGCGGGTGCCTTTCTCTTCTTCTCGGCCCGGTGTGCCATGATACAGTCTTCCTGGGTAATGGCCATATTGACCAACTCGTTGTAGGTGTCAGCCCTGGCTAGGTTCAGACGTTCCTTGAGCTTGGTATTCAGACCTCGGCGGAAACGATCACGCTTCTTGGCATCCGTATCAGCGTGATAGCCCGCATACTGGCATAGGTTGTTGAATGCTTGGGCGTACTGCAGCACGGTGCGGGTGCCCTGGGTGAGTGCCAGAAACTCATTCAACTTCCTCTCCATGAGACCCTCGGGAATATGATGTGCCCGAAACGCGGTCTTGAATTCGTCCCAGGTGACAATGTGATCAGCGGGGAGCATAGCAAAGTAGTGGTCCCACCACAGACGAGCGGTACTGCGAAGCTGTTGCGCGGCAAAACGAGCTTTGTTGGCTTCTGAGCATGGGGCCACAAGTAATGTGAACTTGGATTCGATGGTGCGAATCCATGCATCTGCGTCCAGGGGTTCCTCGGTCTTATGGAACAAGGGCGGCTGGGTCCCTAGGAAATCCGTGTATCCTGCAGCTTGGGGTTGGTGAGCATTGTGCCCACCCCTTTGCTGGTGTTGTCCTTGCACGAGCTGGCGCATCAGCTCGGTTTGAGCGGCCATCACTTCCACCAAACTGGGCGGGGGTGGTGGCGATTGTCGCGAGCGGCTGCTACCGGCACCAAAACCCTCGGGGTTGCCATGTGTTGATCCAACCATCTGAAACGTGAAAGGTTACCATTAGCAACGCGATCCATATTACTTCCTTGATTCATAAATAATTGGTGTGGTCATAGACTTCCGAAATCACAGCTAGAAGTATAGACAGAATCTCTGTTTGCTACGAGAAAAATCGTAGCTTGCTGTGGGTCCATCTAAAACATCTCATACTTTGGCAGTTGTCAGAGAATTTAGGAATGGACCACTTTGGTATTTAACTTCGGCGCTAGAACTATAGCTAAGGTGGTCGAAAGGCTCGTCCTTTGCCTTACTGTCTTAGCTGTTTTTCAGCAGATTGACCGGTACTGTTTCGCCTATAACTTAAACTAGCGAGGTCCAATGATGCTGAATTTTTGTGAGAACCACGATCACAAAATTTAGTACATGTTTGGTATTCAACACTCAGCCAAGAAATGCAAGGAGACATGGGTAAAAATTCCGACAAGTCTCAACGATTGTGGATTTCATCGTTTACCAACTTACAACGAATCACCCAAGTTTATCGCCGTTCCTTACATGCTGAGGGTATCCACATGGTTCAGGTGTACCCAACACAAAAGAGTTACTCAACTCCTAGTTAGCCTATTACAACACTTGCCAAAAGTTAGGCTACCCTATCGAGGAGTATGTGCAAAAGTCCTCCTAGGTCGTCCTCTAGAAATCATCCAAGTCGTTGACGGACGACTCGCTGTGAGCAGGAGAGTGAGCTCCCATCTGAGGTGCCTGTGGTACCTCACCCTCGAAATCCATACCGGAGATACCATCAATCTCCTGTGGCTCCTCCTCATCCTCCTCCATGTCCTCCTCATGGGGATGGTCATTCTGATCATGGTGCCACTGAATGTGCTCATTAGCATCCTCCAACTCAAGGCTCAGATCATGGAGCTGCTCCTCCAACTGTGCTATCATGGCATCTCTCTCACCCATGAGAGTGTCCTGCTCCTGAATTTGGCCTTCAAGTTGGCCAATCTGAGCATCTCTGTCCTCAAGATCCTGACTGAGCTCCTTAATCTGCTCATCCCTGGTATCTGCCATCATGTGGTAGGCCTGAGCAAGATCAGTGAGCTGCTCAAGCGCCTGACTCTGGAGAGTCTGAAGTCGGTAGAGTGCACTCATGCACCGCACGGAGGTATGAATAGTTTCCTGGGCATGAAAGTCTACCAAGTACTGTGCGTGCTGCACCCTGTTGAGCCAAAAGGGGTCGTTGTCCTGGGCAGCAGGAAACAAACCAATGGGAGCGAGTGTGACAACCTCGGGACGCTGCACACAAAAAGTGGTGAGCGCCCTCATGGCTGCAAGCTCCCAAGTATCGGCCAAACGGCGACCAACAGCCTCAAGCTCCAAGGCGGGCCACTCCGGGTGTAGCGGGTGCGGGAAGATAGTCACGTTGACACGGCACTGGGTAACTCCATTTTCTGCAAACTCCAGTCCGGCGTAACGTGGGGGAATTAGATAGCCCGCGGTACGCAGAACGTCCCACAAAATAGAGGGAAAGCCCTCCCAGTGGAGACACTGCGAGTGCACGCGTCCATCCTCATCTACCATCATATCAACAGGCTCGGCCATCTGAACAAAAGATCAAATGGAGTGAGATAGCGAAAAACTGTGAACAGCACAAGGACAGATTCTGTATAGTGTGCAAAAATAACCATAACTTCCACAGTTCTAATCCAAAAATTCTCAAATTTCACCAGGTCACTCCTAAGGTATTTGTGAACAACTTTGCTAGTCAACTCCAGAGCTAGATAGGTCTCTAAGATGGTCTTTCTTTTCGGGTTTTACCTCTCTATCTACCCAGAATTTTCAGTGAACAGAGGGCTAGAGTTTCGTGCACCAGGGAAAATCTACCCTGCCAAAATTTACCAAACTTTAACAGCAGCTACATGGGTAAATTTGGAACAAGTTTTGTGTTGTACTCTTTTGCAGAAAATCGCAGGAAGGGGGCCTAAAAATTTAAGAGGCAGAAGTGCTTATTCGGGACAGATTTCTGACATTCCAAGGTTTCTGTTATTTCTTACTATCCATAAGTTCAGAATTTTTGATTTTTGAACAGGGGATAGAACGCGAAATTTGGAACAATTCTTTCAACATGAACTTCTCCAGAAAAGGTCATTTTCTTGGGTCACTAATTCGCTCCTTTCAGTTATAGCAGATTTGGGACAGTTTCGCTAGATGGTCCTTATGCAAACCATGCTTAGATACGCAAGAACCTTACCACTCTCATACAATGTATTTTCAATTTCCGATATATATGGTGATGATGCATGCACGTCCTATTCGTCCTCACAAACTAAAATAATTGCCAAATACTTTTGGTCTTACGAAGATAGTTTCGGTGGCATACACAATACGGCTCTCGCTATAATAGCTAGTCGAGTCTTTCTAATCGTTCCTTAACTTATCGTAATCGCGGTTAGCGTACCTGAAGAAGATTGACAAAGCATATATATATTTCATGAACCTTTCATGCCAGCACTCATGAAAGCGTCCGTATTCATTACCGTTTACTTATAGAAATGATATCTGTACAATTTCCGCCGTACAGACGACGTTAACATACGCTATCGAGATAGCGTATTCACGGGGGTACCGTCATGAGACGGGGGTATGAACAGCGATCGCCATACCCTGCGCCAAACCTTCTACTCCCAATATGTTCAACGAACAGTTGGCATATTGGCAGCACCTTAAGTAAGCCACTGCTTGAGGGCAGCGTTCGGTTCGCATCACCGACAGGAAGGCCAAGCTCTCTCAGTTGGCTGAGGATCCTTACCTTCTTACCTTAGCGATGAGTGCGTCGTTACAGAATTTAAGGTCGGTTGTGCATGAAAGTAAGTTTTGACAGAAAGTAATGTGCTGGAAGTCAGTTGATAATATTTCATAAGTTAGATAGCCACCTAGTAACTTTCCCATAATCCCTTAGAGCTTTACGAACTAGGCACCATCCTTAACGCACCAACGTATTTCGCAACACATCCTTCTAGTCAAGTTTTAGTAAATCGAGTTTTTAAGGCTTGTCGCATTCTCTGGCGTATGTATTTTGGCTCTGGCGCCAGCTGTTGCCAGCTGTGGCACCAGCTACGGCTCTGATACCAGCTGTGGCAGAACCACCTGAATTAATCCGGCTCAAGTGTATTAACCATCACCATTAGGGCAATTTCGGTTAACCTTACACTTCAAACGGAGTAATCCACTGGTCTGTCGGGTATAACCTCCCGATACAACCACGGTAAGCGGATCGAGCGCCATACATACAAATGCTCACGCGACGATGAGCCCAGAGAATACCACATTCCAGCAAATATTACAACATTATCATAAGTAAATATTACAGACCAAGTTTTAAATTTAAAAACCAAGTACCTCAATGATCATAAATAAGTTCTTCAGAGTTTAAGTTGCAGTGGAAATAAGATAACGAAAGCTACTCGACGATAAAGGATGTCTCGATGAAGCCCGTACGAGACATCACTCGGCCTTATCTCCGTTGGACGGGGGCGTATCCCATTCCACCGACCAACCGGGGGGAAGAGTGCAGGGCCAAGTCAAGCTAGCAATCATATCTTCGAAGGCTCACCTGAAAACGAGCCACAAGCAAGGCTGAGTATACTAATACTCAGCAAGACTTACCCGAGTAGTGGAATCTACTCCACCGACTCTAGACATGCAAGGCTTTTTGGCTCAGGGGTTTGTTTTGCCGAAAAGCATCTATGAGTGGGTCCTTACTTCCAACTTTTAGCTCAAGATTCTAGTTTCATTAACCATTCTAGATAAGCAGCTATCCAATAGCACTCATGGTGAAGCATTAATTTTCATCCAACCAGTTCATTCATCATCATTGTTCCTCTTCTTACTCTGTGGGTAAAAATGGTTAAGCGGTCTCAATAGCCGTGAGAAACGGACGATTCGAATCGAATTTCTTAACCTTGCAAGGGAAACCCAAACACACATCACGTGGTTACTCCCTAGAGTCACACGTGCAACCTTTCCCCTTTCTTTCTGGGTCGTGGATCGGGGCTACCCTCCGAGAGTACAAGAGCCCCACGCCACGGTTCGGCGCCGGGTCGTGACCACTCTCTGCACTCGCCATATGCAAATGGGACCGAAGTTCAAAGGGTAGGATGCCGTCCCCTTGCCGGGCCAATCAGGTACTTAAGCTTACCGATTCCCATAATCTCGGCATGTGTTTAGTACGTTCAAAGACTTAACCATCACTAACACACCCTGCGGCCTTAGCATTTTTCACTAGACAGACGGGCCTCAATCGTAACCATCGTTCCATAGCCCGTCCGTGTCCTTATGATTGCAGCGTGTAGTAGTCATTCAACTCCTATTTTCTCGCGAGTGACAGGAAATCACTCGACTTTTACCGAAGTCCTATTAGCACAGCATTCTATCGAACCTTACGTCTAGTTTTCAAGCAAGGGTTCCTGATATCATGCAACTAAGTTTTCATTCAACTCCTATAAACTTAATGCACCAGCAAAGAGTAGTGAGTTGCATAATTTAGGAAAGAGATGGGTTATGCTCCGGGGCTTGCCTTTGCAGTTAGCTTGGGGCTCTTCCGAATTTGGGCTCGGGTCTTCAAGAGCTTCCGAAAGACTCACCTGAAAATGAGCCCCAAGCAAGGCTGAGTATACTAATACTCAGCAAGTCTTACCCGTGTAGTGGAATCTACTCCACCGACTCTAGACATGCAAGGCTTTTTGGCTCGGGGGTTTGTTTTGCCGAAAAGCATATACGAGTGGGTCCTTACTTTCAACTTTTAGCTCAAGATTCTAGTTTCGTTAACCATTCTAGATAAGCAGCTATCCAATATCATTCATGGTGAAGCATTAAATTTCATCCAACAAGTTTATTCATCATCATTGTTCCTCTTCTTACTCTGTGTGGTAAAATGGTCAAGCAGTCTCAATAACCGTGAGAAACGGACGATTCGAATCGAATTTCTTAACCTTGCAAGGGAAACCTAAACACACGTCACGTGGTTACTCCCAGAGTCACACGTGCAACTTTTCCCTTCAATTCCCGCTTCACGGAACAGGCCCACCGCCCTCGACTACACGTCCCCACAGACCACAGTACGTCGGGCTGTGGCAGCCGATGCACCCGCCATTAGCTAGATGTGAACGAATTCAAGACAGTGGGGAGTATATTCCGGCCTCGGTTCAATCCAGTACTTAAGCTTACCGATTACCATATTCTCGGCATGTGGTTAGTACGTTCAAAGACTTAACCACCACTACCACACACTGCGGCCTTAGCATTTTTCACTAAACAGACGAGGCCTCAATCATCAGCATAAACATCGTACCATAGCCCCGTCCGTCGACCATATGATTGCAGCATGTAGTAAACAATCAACTCCTAATTTCTCGCGAGTGACAGGAAATCACTCGACTTTTACCGAGTCCTATTAGCATAACATTCTATCGAACCTGGCATCTAGTGTTCAGAGCATGGGTACCTAACATCATGCAACTAAGTTTTCATTCAACTCCTATAAACTTAATGCACAAGCAAGAGAGTAATGAGTTGCATAATTTAGGAAAGGAATGGGGTTATGCTCCGGGGCTTGCCTTCTTGTGAACAGTTAGCTTGGGACTCTTTCGAACTTGGGCTCGGGTCTTCAAGAGCTTCAGTTAGATTTACTTGAGCTTCACGCTGCTCACTCTCGGACGCGGGTACCAGCTCGTAAGTTCCGTCAGCGAGAGTAATCGTTTCTACATGAATGCACAAGTTTAAGTAGTGGTGATGGTAAACGACATGATTTCCTTCACGATAAAGTTGCGGTTTGTAAAACATGAGTTTTGTTGTGAAGTGAGTTGCTTTATCATTCGTAGGCAATCGTTAACAGAGTAGAATAGTACAATAAGTAACTTCGTTAAGCAAGGTGGGGTGGGTGTTCATGGGAACTTATGTTCCTTATGGAAACATGATTTAAGTGTAACTACTACAGCGAGTAGTTTCTAGTTATGAAACGTTGGATCTAGGCACATCAGGGAAAGATGAGCTTACTGTAAAATTTTCAGATATTTTCATGCAGCAGATTAATTATGAAAAATATAATTCATGGTTGCTGCTAGATTCTTGTTCTTTTTGTATAGAACAAATGGTGCAAAAACTGAGACTAAGATTTTTACAGGGCTTTCATTCAATCATGCAGGAGCTACTGTAATTTTTATAGGATTTATTATGCAGTTTTCAGAGCATAGTAAATATGACATTACACACCTAGGTTATTCAAGGATTTATTTTTACAGGATACTACACAGGGTTTTTGTCCATGAAACTTTTTACACGGCATCCTCTACCACTGAGTATCGTCTAGTAAAAATATGAGAATGTTCCAAGCTAAGATACTATTTTCTTGATTTAATGTATGTTATTAGCACATAAATCAAATAAATAGGTTCCTGTGAGATAAAAAGTCTCTAAAAATATTTAGCCTATCATGGCATGAAACTAAACTTAGCAAGAAGTATATCTAGAAGTAGATTCTGAGCTTGATCTTTTTAGGGTGGCCTATTTATCAGGTAATTGCCTCACTGTAAATTTTTCAGGGCCAGCACTTGTCTTAAGACAAGTCTATGAATAAAAGCCATTAATCTTTCCATTTTATTTAAAGCATGATTTAGCTAGAATCTGAGGTGATGCATGTAACAAAATTTGTGAAGCTTAACCTCAAGTCTCCAGAGCACTTGAGTTTGCATTTTTCTGAATTTTCTACGATTTTATACGAATTTTACAATTTCACTGATTTTGAATCTAGGTTTGAATCTTTCTCTTACATCTGGGTCCTTGAAATCTTACGGGCAGAACCTTCTAAAGAATTCAATCGATGCAATTGGGTCCTTAGGCGGCTCGGGTGCAGTGGCCGGCCAAAATTCCGGCGAGGGGCTCGCCGGCGGCGAGGGGTGAGGGCCGGGGAAGGATCAGGAGTGCGAGGGCTACCTCGTTGGGGGTCTTGGTCGGGTGGGGGACGGCCGGGAGTAGCTCGTCGGCGTTGGAGCAGAGCAGGGGCGGCGGCGGTACGCGTCGACGGCCGTGCTCCGGCGGGCTTGGGGCGGTCTGGTCTGGACGGGAAGCTTCAGTGGCGCGTGGGGAAGCTGCTCTGGTACTTGGCTTGGGCGGAGGAGGTCGGAGTCGAGCTGTCCGCGGTGACCAGGAGCGGCGGCGACGGCGACAGCGCGGGCGGCGGTGCTCCGGCGGTCCTGGGCGGCGTTGAGCGGGTCGGTGAGCTCCGGTGGGATGATGTGGTGGTGGCTGGAGGTTCAATTCGAGCGGTGGATGGCTGTAGAGGGCTGTCCACGAGCGGGTGGAGCTCGGCGGCGACAATGGCGGCGGCGGGTGTTCTGGTTGCTGGTAGCTCGCGCGGGCGGCCTAAGGCGGCTTTTATAGGGACAGGAGGGAGGGAGGGGTGCCGGGCGACGCGCGGGGGTGATGGCATGGCAATGGCGCGGGGTTGGCCGCGGTGGGCGGCTCGGTTCACCGGCGCGGCGTGCGGAGGGCGGAGGCGCGCGACTGGGCACCGGGGATTTGCGTGGGGGAGCGAGGAGATAGCACGGCACGGGGATTGGGGGACAGCTGCAGCAGCGGCTCGGGCGGGCGGCAAGCTCAGCGACGGGCGGGTCGCGGCGGGCGGTGCGGCACGGCGCGGCGCAGCTGTTGGGCGCGGCGGGCGGCGAGCAGAGGCGCGGCTGGCGTGGCGCACGTGGCGAGCTGGGGCTGGGCAGCGCGGCGGTGGGGGGGGGGGGGGGGGGGGCAAAGTCGTGCTCGGGGGCGAAGGCCGGCGGCCACTGGCCTGGCGGCTCGCGCCGGTCAGGCTTCGCCGGCCACCTGGTTGGCGTGTCGGGCGGGAGGGGAGAGAGAGGAGGGGGAAAAGAAGGGTTTAATTGCGAAATTCGAAAAGTTCCAAGGGGCTGGTTGCAAACAGGATGTTTTCTCCACTTTCTAATTTGAATTTCAAAAACTTTTGAACATGAAAGTTGTTCAGAATAAAAAGTTGTACAAGTTTGATTTCAGGCAACACCTCATTTGGCTTGTGGTTTGAAAGTTAATTTAAAATTTCAAAGGTATGCATATGTGCCCAATTTAAATTTGAATTTCAACTTAACTTGTTCTAATTCTTTTCACCCTTTTATTAGTTGGTTAAGCATAGGGTTGGGCTATTGACATTGCTTTAAAAATGTAATTTATCAGGGTTGTTACAGCCCTGTCCGTCCCTTGTGGTCCCCCACGTTTGGGTTGGGCGTAGAGCTAATAGCCGGATACTCTTGGCAGACCAGGAGTAAGTCGGTGTCCGAAGTAAGCGAGTTGTGGCAGAACCACCTGAATTAATCCGGCTCAAGCGCGCTAACCATCACCACGAGGGCAATCAGAGCAAACTCGCACTTCAAATGGAATAATCCATTGGTCTGTCGGGTAACCTCCCAATACAACCACAGTTTTTGCCGATCAAAACCACACATACAAGTACTCACACGAAGGTGAGCCCAGAGGATACAACATTCCACAGATTTACACCACAGGGTTCATCATAAATTATTATTACAACTGAGTTCAAATTTTGTAAAACAAGGTACTTCAGAGTTCAAAATAATTGAGTTCTTCAGAGTTCAATGCAGCGAAAAAATAACGATAAACTACTCGACGATATACGATGTCTCGATGAAGTCCGTACGAGACATCACTCGGCATTATCATCGTTGGCCGGGGGTGTATCCCATTCCACCGACCAACCAGGAGGATGGGTACACGACCAAGTCAAACTAGCGATCATATCCTCGAAAGTATCACCTGAAAACGAGCCACAAGCAAGGCTGAGTATACTAATACTCAGCAAGGCTTACCCGACTAATGGAATATACTTAGCCGACTCCTAGACATGCAAGGCTTTTGGCTTGAGGGGTTTGTTTTTTCGAAAAGCATATATAAGTAGGTCCTTACTTTCAGATTTTAGCTCCAAGTTTTAGCTTTCTTTAACCATTCTAGGTAAGCAACTATCCAATATCATACATGGTGGAAGAATTATTTTGCATCCAACAAGATTAATCATCATCATTGTTCCTCTTCTTACTCTATGTGGTAAAAGGGTCAAGCAGTCTCAATAACCGCGAGAAACGGACGATTCGAATCGAATTTCTTAACCTTGCAAGGGAAACCTAAACACACGTCACGTGGTTACTCCCAGAGTCACACGTGCAACCTTTCCCCTTTCTTCCCAGGTTGTGGATCAAGGCCACCATCCGAGACAACAGAGCCCGGCTCTGTACCCACCATGTGCGCGCATGGAACCGAAGTTGAGAGAGTGGGATGTTTTCCACTTGCCGGTCCGATTAGGTACTTAAGCTTACCAATTACCATATTCTCGGCATGTGGTTAGTACGTTCAAACGCTTAACCACCACTACCACACACTGCGGCCTTAGCATTTTTCACTAAACAGATGGGGCCTCAATCACCAACATGAACATCGCACCATAGCCCCGTCCGTCGACCTTATGATTGCAGCATGTAGTGAACATTCAACTCCTATATTCTCGCGAGTGACAGGAAATCACTCGACTTTTACCGGGTCCAATCAGCATAGCATTCTATCGAACCTTATATCTAGTATTCAGAGCATGGGTACCTAGGAACATGCAATTAAGTTCTCATTCAACTCCTATAAACTTAATGCACAAGTAAAAATAGAGTAATAATTTGCATAATTTGGAAAATAGGGTTCATGCTACGGGGCTTGCCTTCTTGGGTAAAGTTAGCTTGGGGCTCGTCCGAACTTGGGTTTGGGTCTTCGAAAGCTTCAGTTAGATTCACTTGAGCTTCACGCTGCTCACTCTCAGACGCGGGCACCAGCTCGTACGTCCCATCGGCGAGAGTAGTCGATTCTATATGAATGCACAAGTGTAAGTTGTAGTGATGGTATATGATGATTATTTTTCTTCACGATAAAGTTGCAGTCCACAAAACATAGTTGTGAAGTTACTTAGTTACGATTTTCTTGGGCAATCATTAATCGAGTACATCTTAAACTATTAACTTCATTAAACCAGAAGGGGTTGTGTTGTATTGAAATTTTAATTTTCGCAGTATAAGCATGGGTTAAGCACAAACACTGATCCAGGTAACTTCTGGTGATGAAAGTTTTATTCAGAGTACATTATGCAGAGATAATACTACTATAAAAATTTGAGACATTTTCATGCAGCAGAATAATTATGAAAAAAGTATTACACAGCCACTACTAGATCCTAGTTATTTTTATACAGGACGAACCATGCAAGTGTTGATGCCAAAATTTTACAGGGTGTCAATCTAACTATATGTGTGTTACTGTAAATTTTCCAGATTTTATTGTGCAGGATACAGAGCATAATAAATAGGACAAGATACACTTATGTTAATAAATATTAACTTTTACAGGATGTTCTACAGGGTTTCTGTTTATGAAACTTTTTATACGGCATAAAATACACTAAAGTGCCCCACAGTAAAAAGATGAACATTTTCCAAGCACATAAACTAATTATTTTTATTTAGTGCATTTTCCCACCACAATATTATACAGTAGGTTACAGAAGGAAAAAAGGTTCTAAACTTTTTCTGTGGTATTTAGGAATCACTATAACAGCTCTGGAAAAGTTTCACAACATGAACCACAATATAACAGCAGGTACAAAAGTTTAAACACAGGTTTACAGTTATGCCCCTGAAAACTTGCGTGCAGACTCTTTTAAAGATTTCAATCATTGCAATTGGGTCCCTGGGCGGCGCTGGCACGGCGGCCGGCCAAATTCCGGCGAGGGGGCTCGTCGGCGGCGAGGGGAAAAGGATCGGGGAGATCCAGGGAGGTGAGAGCTACCTTGAGGTGGCCTTGGTCGGGGTTGGGGGTGGCCGGAGGTGGCTCGTCGGCGTGGAGCAGAGGGGTGGCGGCGGTGCGGAGCGTCGGCGACGGTGCTCCAACGAGGAGGGGAGGGCGTGGGCTGGTCGATGAGCTTCGCGGCGTCGAGGGGAAACCGTTTCGAGGCTTGGCTTGGACAGAGGAGCTTCGGAGTGGGCTGTCCGCAGAGCAGCAGGGGAGCAGCGGCGCTGGCGGTGCTCCGGCGGTCGAGATGGTCGGGGAAGGGGCCGGTGAGCTTCAGTGGAGGGAGGGCAAGCTCGCTGGGTGATGGGTTTGGGCAATGGAAGGCTGGAGGATGGGGCTCCACGGGCGGGTGGTGCACGGCAGCGGCAATGGCAGCGGCGGCGGCGTTCTGGTGGGTTGAGGCGCGCGCGAGTGGCCTTGTGTCACCTTTTATAGGTTGCTGGAAGGAGGGAGAGGACCGGGCAACGCTGGGGAGGGGCAGCACGACGGGCGTGTTACTGGTCGCGATGGGCGGCGAGCAGAGCCGGCGCGGCGTGCGGCGGGCGCGGGCTAGGAATTGGGCGCCGGGGATTTGGCGTGGGGGAGGGGGAGATCACGCGGCGCACGGGTTGGGCGAGGAGCTGCAGTAGCTGGCTTTCCGGGCGGCGAGCGCGGAGACTTGCGGGACGCGGCAGGGACACGGGCATGGCGCGGACTGGCCATTGGGCGCGGCGGGCGGCGAGCAAAGGCGCGCGTCGCCGGCATGGTCGCGGCGTGGGGAGGAGCGCATGCGATCGGGGCGCGGCCAGGCATTGCCGGCCAGGCATTGCCGGCCAAGTGGTCAGCGGCGACTGCGCAGCGGGCGGAGGGTCGGGCGAAGCGGAGGGTCGGGCGAAGCGGAGAGTCGGGAGGTCTGCAGTGGAAGGCGGAGGGTCGGGCGAAGTGGAGGAGGAAGGGTCTGAAGTGAAAATAGAAGAAAAGGCAGGGGCTGGTTTGCAAAGTCAAGTGCTACACAAATTTTTCTATTACAACTCAAAAATCTCTGAACATGAAAGTTGTTCAAAATGAAAAGTTACACAAGTTTTGTTTCAGGCCAAAGTTCAATTGAGTTATAGTTCAGAAGTTATTTTAAAAACTCAAAAATCATGATTCGGGGGGCACGTCATCTCCTTGGCAAAAATTTGTATTCTCTCCTGGGCTTCAACTAGGCTTTTGTTTATCCTGTCATCGATGGTGTGTCTATTAAATTTCGCCGCCAAGTGCGTTGAGGTGAGAGTTATTTAATTTGTTTGATTAAAGTACATGTATTTATGCACATATACACATCTATTTTTCATTCAAAGCAAAACCAATTTATAATTCGTTTCTTTTAAACTTTTCTTAGTTATCTATGCATCGTGTTAAGCTAATGAGGCTTATTTCGTAATTTAAACACCTGAGGTGTCACACGAGTGAGAGATGGTTTATGTCTCATAAGTATCTCATCTCTTCCTTTTCCTGGGTGAGCTAGCTAGAAGATTGTTACCCCTCAGTTCCTCGTGGAAATACGATACCCTGAATACTCTCCGGGTGAAATGCTACAACGGTATATTCGTGCATTGCGGATTTATTCGTGAATGTTAAGAAATACCAACAAACATTTCTAGCGCCATTGCCAATCCTGGTGATAATGTTAAGAAATGTCAACCTTTTTCTAGTACGGCTATAAGCTTTGTCGTTTCCTCGTCAGAGAGTTTATTACTAGTGATGACAGGGATTTCGGAATCATCGTTTAGAAAAACATAACGAAGGCCAAAAGGAAGGGGTTTTAGCTCGATAGGTGGACACGTAGGCTGTTCGTGCGTGGGTAACTTAAGAGTCTCTTCTGAATCATCTTCCTCCTAGATGAAGGATTCAACAATCTTTTCTAAAGATGGTTCAGAAGTCTCGGAGAAGATGGCCATTACATCTTCTATCAGCTCATCTTGGGGGACAGATTCGGGCAAAGGGTTCTTGGACTGATTGATTGGTATAGACTAAGTTCTACCCCCAAGTTTAACATCTATGGTTCCTAAAGCAGAAACTTTTAGGAACAGGCTTTCTATGGGATGCCCTATTAACACATCAAAGTCGTGGACTTTGAAGATATGGAAGTCGAGGGCGATCTCGACATTGTTGTACCAAACTGGTACGTCATGGATAACCCCAATCCCTTCTATGACAGAACGAGATCTAGTTCTGAGGGTTCTAGTGGTCGGGAGCAAGGGGTAATCGCTTAGGTGGCTAAGCGCAAACGATGCAGAAATGATGCTTGCTCCTACTGTGGGTCTATAGAGAGCTGAGACCATTCTTCCTTGGATGAGGCAAGGAAGGATCAAAGAGGGAGGTTGAAACTGAATGATTTAGGAGGCAAGTTCTCCTTCTTGGACCCATTCGCTTCTCATGACAGTAGTTTGTCCCTTGACACTCTCTTTAAGGGAAGCCTTATCGAGATCGGATGGTTCTAATGGGACTTGTGATCTCTTCTCACGTGGGTATAACGACGTTATTCCGAAATCTTGAAAAAGATCATCCTCGATGCTAAACGGGAACTCTAGAGGTTGAATTTCTTCTTCCTCTATGGTTCCTGGTTTGGGGGTAGGAACGGTGGTTGGTTGAAAATAGGATGGGTGTGAAGGTGCAGAATCAACCATCCAAACTTCTGTTTCTCTTGACGGCTCTTTAGCTGGGTAGGGCTCGGTGAAGGAAGTGTTTTCTTGGATACGATCTAACAAGGCTTCTCCTTCGGCCATGGTTTTGTGTGAAAAGGATCCCCCAGCGGAGATGTCAAGTTGTAGGGCAGATTCCTTGCTACGCCTAACCGAAAGTGTTGAAGCAACACATGGTTGAGTATAAACAAGTCTGGGCCAGAATGGGTTAACTGCAAGAACCTAGCCCAGGCTGCACCTAAGGTTTCCTTCTCGTCCTGATGAAAGTCAAGGATTTCTTTTTGTAGGGAAGCAATGCAAGAAATAGGGAAGAACGTAAGGCAGAATTTGTCTCGTAGTTCATCCTACTCTCCGTTTACCTTTCCTATGTTATGGGTGTACCATTGTTTCGCTTTCTCACGAAGGGAGAAAGGAAACAATTTACACTGTAACGTTTCATGTGCCAGAGATGGTTAGGCATGAGCAAGACTGCTCGAACTCCCGTAGGTGGTGGTAAGGGTTTTCGTTGTCATATCCTGAGAAGGGTTGTTCCGTAACCATGGCAATGAAACTGGGACGGAGCTCATAGCCTGAAGTTGTGATGGGATTAGATGACTAGGGTGGCTCTAAGAACTCACCCTTGGGAGCAGAAAGGTTTTGGATTGAAGTGTGCTCCATGGTAAGAAGAAAAGAAAAGAAAGGTTGAAAGAAAAGATACACGGGCAAACTAGGTTTGAAGATATAAACAGTAACCACTCCCCGATAACGGCACCAGAAATGCTTGTTGGTATTTCTTAACGATCACAGATAAATCCGCAAGCGCATGGAAGATACCATTGTAGCACTTCACCCGGAGAGTATTCAGGGTATCGTAATTTCTCAGGTGACGGATGTGTAAAGGTCTTCTAGCTAGTTTACCCGAGGAAAAGGAAGAGGTAGAATGGCTTATGGGTAGTGTGGTTATCCAAAGGTAAAGGCGTCAAGGAAAGGTATACATACGATTTTGTTCGTTCACTTCAGGCACCGGTCTGACCCTGGTCTGCCAGGACCCTCCGGCTATTAGCTCTACTCCGAGCCCGGACGTGGGGGACTTCACTAACCACGAAGCAGCTTCGTAGCGAACCAAAAGGGTTGTCACCACCTGCGGTCTACCCCTGCAATACCGCTGGGCTCACAGCAGACAAAGGTAATCTAGGGCCTAAACACCACATTTATGCCTTTGACTACTACTTTAGCAAAGCGCAGAGTTATCCCGTCTTTATCAGGGGCCCTCACTAGAGCATCCGCTACTGGAACGGACGATGAACCCACAAACGAACAATAACAAAATAATAACTTAACCAAGATCTTACCAACAGATGAACCCGGATACTTACTCAACTGGATCGTATCCGCCGAGGTACAAGGACGAAGAGTAGCCGACAAGCCCGGCTCTTCTTCTCACTTCTTCCTCACACACTCCCTACTCTAAAGATACAAGTGGAATAGCTCCTCTACAACTTCTTCTCCAAATTGTGTTGTGTAAGAGGGTGAGGGAAGCTCCTTTTATAGCTTCTAAGGTCAGTTCCCGCCATCTCCTTGGATGGAAACATATCCCACCAACCTTGGGAGGATCAGAGGAATCTTCCCGCCAAAATGCACTTGGACATCTTCTAGGGAGGGTGCGACCGCACCTAGGGGTCGGCCGACTCCCTTCTGCCGCCTCTGGCCACCGCCTTTGGCTGAGGTACTGGTAGGTGGGCCTAGGCTCTATCCTTAGTGTTTGCTGCCTTTCTACGTCAGTTGGGCTACCATGTGGGCCTCCCTTGTAAGTGTGATGAGGAGAGTAGTCCTTTATGCATTTATTTGTGTATGTTTTATATATTTCTCCTTGTCTTTCATGTATGGGTTCCTGCATATCACAACTCACCAAAGCTTGTGGAATTTGTTAGAATAAAGTTCTATATCTAAGTTTGGCGGATAAATCAACAAGAATGTTGCAGGAGTTGACGGTTGTTTTCAAGACTTAAGCACCGTCAACAATAACAATATTAATATTAATAATAATAAAAATAAGAGAATAAAAGAAGTTTAGGTGTTTCAAACTCTCCATGCGTCTTACTTCAATAAAATTTACTCCCCGGTGATTCAAAAACCGGCAGAGTCCTTGCTTGTTTCCAACTTTGTTTCCTTTTGAATAAAAACAGGTACAAAAAATAAGTGTGAGGGAGATCTCTCAAGCTCATCAAATGCACACTCATTTGAGATCCTCCCCCAACATGTTGCACAACATCGGATGGCCTAGCACGCTGAAGAACATGACAGTTGGGATCCAGAGAGGGATGGTCAAACCTATGGTTCAACCACACCAACTCTGACTCCCCTCAGTTTCGTCTTCTTCCTCTTCAACGATGGTTTGTGCAACACATCCCTCCAACTCCCTAAGTTCTTGAGTTTAAATGAATCTCATGTTAATCACTAAAGTTAAACTCACTGAACCTTGCCAAACCCCTCAAGTTGAAAATGACTTTTGCACTCCTTGTGCTTCCATGAACAAATTTGCATACTCTTTATTCCTAGTCTTATGCCTTGTGCTTGTGAACAAAAACTTTATAGGGAACCCATGCTATCTAATGCTTGATTTTTATGACATGGTTGGATGAATGGAACCAAACTGTTCCTTGCAGAGTACTTGGTTTATTTTAAAAAGTTTTCAAAATTCTCTAGCTCGGCTCCTCAGTTGTTAAATTCCTACCAAAGCCAAAGGAAGATCACCTTGCAAAATCCTTATGATCATTCTACTTTTCTTTGATTTGAGCTTTGTCAAACTCTGTGACCCTTGCTAGAAACCTTTCGTGCTTTCATGATCAGGATCACGTACACTCCACTGATTTATATATGCCAAATTCTACACTAGAAGTTGCGCCAAAACATGCCATCCATCAATTAGTTCCACAAATAAAACTCCACTTTGTTTTATGGCCACTCCCTCCAAAGATTTTGCTATAAGAAATACATGGGCTATGCAAAAATAAAAGATGCATACCCAAAGAAGGTTGCAACATGCTCACAAGGCATGTCAAAAAAAAGAAAAAAAGAGAGAAAAGATGCATAGCCAAAGAAGGTATGCCACATGCTCAAAAGGCATGTAAAAAAAGAAAGAAGAAAAAGAATAGAAAGATAGCCCATGTTCCCAAAGAAAAAGGAAATAAATAAGGAGAGAGTTGGTTCATACAAAGGAGTTTATCCACCATCCACCAAACATTTCCACACACTTGCACATTCTGATCGTATTGCACGACTTGTTTCTTCTCGGGTCTAGGTTTTGACTAAGCAACATATGAAAAGCAAGTATGCCTCTTCATCCCTACCTTGAGCTCCACATAAGCCTGATTAGAGGTAGGTGATAAAGAAGGCATCACTTTACCTTGGTAAGGATTTTGAAACAAAAGAGAGATTCGAGAGAACATTCTGAGGAGCATAGTTATCTCTTATTTCAAAAACAAAAATCCAAGTTTCTAAGCAAGGAAGGTTAAGGAACCTGAAGTCTGCACCATTCCAAACTTCAATCACCAAGATAAGCTTGGTAAACACTCAAAAAGTTCACAGGTTCAGGAGAAGCTTGGAATAACTTGTATGCAAGTTAAATTCAAAGGAATTGCATCCACCTTAGTCCTTCAACCTTTACTCGAGGACGAGCAAAGGGCTAAGTGCGGGGGTGTTGTTGACGGTCCTTAAGTCACAAATCCGACTGTCAACGCCTACGTCATTCTTATCAAAACAATCACCAAACTTAGGTATAGGATTTTATTCTTACAAATTCCACAAGTTTTGGTGAATTATGATATGCAGGGACCCATACACGGAAACCAAGGACAAATACTCAAAATATATACAAAGAAATACATATAAGACCTCTTCCTCCATCATACTTACAAAGAGGGCCCACATGATAGCCCAACCAACGTAGAAAGACGGCAAGCACCCAAAGGATGAAGCCTAGGCCCACCTACCAGTGCCCCAGCCAAAGGCGGTGGCTAGAGGCGGCAAAGGGGGGGGTCCGTCGCACCCTGCCTGGAAGATGTCCAGGTGCATTTTGGCGGGAAGATAAATCTGATCCTCCCAAGGTCGGTGGGCAATGTTTCCATCCAAGGAGATGGCGGGAACCGACCTTTGAAGCTATAAAAGGAGCCTCCCTCACCCTCTCAACATAACACAAATTGGAGAAGAAGTTGTAGGGGAGCTATTCTACTTGTATCTTTAGAGTAGGGAGTGTGTGAGGAAGAAGTGAGGAGAAGAGCCGGGGTTGTCTGTCTCCCTCCGTCCTTGTACCTCGATGGATACGATTCCTTTGAGTAAGTATTCAAGTTCATCTTCTGGTAAGATCTTGGTTAAGTTATTCTTTCGTTATTGTTCATATGCGGGTTCATCGTCTGTTCTAGTAGTGGATGCTCTAGTGAGGGCCTATGATAAAGATGTGATAACCCTGCGCATCGCTAGAGTAGTAGTCAAAGGCGTAAACGTGGTGTTTAGACCCTAGATTACCTTTGTTTGCTGTGAGTCCCACTGTATTGCAGGGGTAGACCACGGAAGGTGACAGCTCCGTTGGTCCGCCACAATGTCTCATTGTGGTTAGCGAAGTCCCCCACGTCTGGGCTTGGAGTAGAGCTAATAGCCGGAGGTCCTTGGCAGACCAGGGTCAGACTGGTCCCTGAAATGAATGACCCATATTGTAAGTATACCTTTCCTTAACTCCTTTACCTTTGGATAACCACGCTACCCATAAGTCATTCTACCTCTTCCTTTTCCTTCAGTAAACTAGCTAGAGGACCGTTACACCTCTGTTCCCTGAGAAATTACGATACCCTGAATACTCTCCGGGTAAAGTGCGCTTGCAGATTTGTCTGTGATCGTTAAGAAATACGAACAGGCGCCACCCTCAAATGCCTCCATGCAAGCTCCCACCTTCTCCAACTCTGGCTGACCTCCTCCGTCACCATCCTTGCCCGGCTGCCATCCCCCACCACCCCGACGGGTGGTTCCCCACCTTGCCGACATATCGATCGGCCCCACCTCCGGTCCAGCCACCTCCCACCGTCCCTCTGTAGCCTGGCACCACAGCAGCCAAGGCAACCCCAAACCCTAACCCCGGTAGCCCCGGAACCGTAACCCAGGCAGCCCGAGTGGCGCGGTGAGCGGCAGTGGTGGTGGTAAGCTGTTGCTAGGCCTTCTGTGATAGACCGAATCAAGGTCGCACGCACAACCTCGATTATTCTTTGAAATAAATATTGTGGAGTTGCAGATAACGAAATTTGCATTGACACCTCAGATAATAATTAAATGCATATAGAGGAAATTCCAACTAAAAGAATGCATTATAATTTTGTTAGCCGCCCTCCAATAGCTCATGTTGTGAAACATTTCATTAGTGATCAATTAGATTAATTATGTATTTAATTAATGACATGCTTAATCACTAAGGGGCCTCTCCAAGGGACACCATGCCCCTTGGTATATATATGTAAACATTCCCATCAATGAGAATCACTTGAGACTCTTACAACTCTTATCACTTTTCATTCTCTCTCAACTTTCACTTCTAACATGTTATCAAGCAGGCATAGTCTACAATAACGAGCCAAGGAAAGAGGCCACAAGGGCTAATACACCATCCGGTAATCTTGGATCCATGCCATCTTCGTCTCTTTGCTACACAAGGAGGATTCCTTGTTCTTCCTCTCCACGGCCTGTGATGTAACAATCAACGACGTTTCCACGCTCATCATGGTTGTGGTAACCGCTTCTATGGTAGCCATGGATGTCATTTCTTCGCTACAACGACAATTGCCGGCAACGTCGGCTTCGGCCCTTAGGCCGGACCCCCAAGCGGCCAAGGACAAGCCTCCATCATTTCCTTCACCACCGCAAATGCCGCATCAACCTTTGTCAGAAGCACCACATTCAGGCATCCGAGTTTTATACTCGGAACCATGGCTGCACAGCAGGGAGCACCGCTGTTCTACAATGATGACGGTGCAGCGGCACCCTCGGCGCCTGTAAGGCTGCCATCGACAGCGACAGCCGTAGCGGTGGCCTCCTCCTCCACCGGGCACGACGCCAACGACGCCCCCACCACCACCAGTGGCACCCTCGACGCCTGGGTCTCCTCCACGCATGGCCGAACCCTGGCCACCACCTTTCACCACCGCCTTTGTTTGGGAGACTATCTTGTGGGTTCTTACGGCGATTATGGGTGTCCTATGTAGAAATAAGTCAGTTTAGTGCTGTTTTATGGGTCCTTGGATCCTCGTGCTTGCGCCTGATTCGCTAGGAGGGTGTTGCCTTTGGATTGAGAGTCTATTTCCTTGCTCTTGAGGTGTGTTTTCTCCATTAATGAACCTGCATACAAATATTCACCAATATTTGTGGAATTTCAAAGTAATAATCCCTACCACTACTAACACTCTTGTTGATGCTTACCTTTCATGTGTTTATGCAGTTGTTGACGGCATGGATTTGGTACTTAAAGGCCATCAACAAGTACTAAAAGAAAGTTGATGAGCAACCGAGGATGTGGCATGAATCCCATGTCAGAATCATTGTGGGCCTAATAGATGGCTTATCATAGTGCTACAAAACTTTTGCCTTATCATCTACTCTATGGGCATGAAGCAATTCTTCCTTGGGAAGTCGTTAGTTGCTTCAAAATCAATTAACAGCCGATGCTTACAAACAATTGATGAATGATGAATTGGAAGACTTGTTTGGTCATCGGC
Source organism: Panicum miliaceum (assembly GCA_032594955.1). Lineage (NCBI taxonomy): Eukaryota > Viridiplantae > Streptophyta > Magnoliopsida > Poales > Poaceae > Panicum > Panicum miliaceum. The sequence goes on from CM064058.1 coordinate 38,230,011, forward strand.
TACAAGCACTTGAGAATTTTGAAGCAAATAAAATTAGGGTCGCTAAAAGCTATGACAAGAAGGTGAAAGTTAAAAGATTCCAAGAAAGAGGAGTTGGTTTGGAACTATGTACTCCTATGGACTTATGTACTCCTAACTAAGCATACAGTCTATACTAAGCACTCATACACATACACATGATTAGGAATGGGCTCTAGGCTCCCAGGCATCACCGGGAGACCGCACAAGATATGGATAGGTGGCCACTAGATCTTCACGGCCATTTTATGCACCTCCTACAGCTACTACACGAACGGGGAGGGTTACGCTGGACGGACAGCGCTGTCACCACCTGCCGCCTACCTCATCTAACCATGGTATAGAGCCGCATCAAGCAACACTGATTAGCCCAGACACCACGTCTATGCTAATAAGCGATACTCTAATGCCCTGCGCGGAGCCCCCACCCTTCGGATGGACAGACATCACACTAGATCAAACATATGAATATTGGAACCAATGCCGTAGCCTACATGTCTAACCACGTCTAATCATGCACGATATTAGTCCTAGATATAAACTAAGCATAGCATACAAATCTGAATACACAGAACATATACTATACGAGTACACTAAACTAAAAGATAACTCTATTAAGGAATTCTGAATATTACAAAGGAGAGGAAGAGTAAAACTCATACCGAACACTTCTAGGCAAGACTCGGGAACCGAAGAAGAGCTACTTCACCTAAACTCCACTATCCTAAAGACTAAGCAAGAGAGGAACTTGAGAGAGACTTCAACTTGTGGTGTATCTTCTATTGTAGCACCCCCCTAATATTTATAAAGGTGAGTGAGGGGGGTGTGCAGCAGCTCCTCGGCGCCCAAATGACCGAAGCCTTGCCAAACCAACGTTAGGAGCCAATGGGGAAGTGCCTCGTTAGCAGCCAGAGGAGCCAAACCAACGTTAGGAGTTGAGTTTCAAACATCTTGTTGAAGCTCAGCTGGTTCTTGAGTGTTAGGAGATGCCATCCATCTTCACTTGGATAGAATCCAAGGTCTTGTCGTTAGCAGCTAGCTTCTTCTGGATTGCTTCGTTGGTCTTTACTTGGCTCCTTGGCAGTAGGGGCGCGACTGATTCCACCCCTGACCTCCTTGTGGACGAAACTCGTTGTTGTTCATGTACATGACCTCTTCCTGGGTTTTGGGGCAGTCGTTCCCCGAATGTCCGACGTTCCCACAGACCTCGCAAGTCATACGAGAATCTAAGACTTGAAGTACCTGAGTTGGAGCCTTTTCTTGGGGGCGTTCATCAATCTTTTTGATGAGGAGGTCGAGCTTAGCGGCGATCATGTCCGTCTCCTTGACAGAGTGCATGCCCCACTGGCGAGGTGGGAGACATTCGTCGTTCCAACCTTGGTTGGACACCATCTTCTCGATCAAAGTTTTGGCTCTGTCAATGGTTAGCGAGAAGAAAGCACCACCTGCAGCAGCGTCGATATGATCACGGGCTGTTGGAGTCAGCGCGTTGTAGAAGTTCTGTAGAATGATCCAAGCATCCATCCCATGGTGAGGACACGCCAGGATGTACTCTTGAAGCCGCTCCCAAGCTTCAGTTATTGACTCATTTGACGCCTGCTGGAAACTAGAAATCCTTCCCCGAAGACCGTTGGTTTTACCCAACGGGAAGAACTTCACGAGGAACGCCTTGGTGCAGTCATCCCAAGTAGTTACTGCACTTCTATTGGTGTAGAACCACTGTTTTGCCTTCCCTAGAAGGGAAAATGGAAACAGACGGAGTCGGATTGCATCCCTCGACTCCCTTGATGACAAAAGTGCCGCACAGTTCCAGGAACTATTGGAGATGTGCATTGGCATCCTCATTGGCCTTGCCATAGAATGGGCTGGCCTACACCATGGTAATGAGACCCGTCTTGATCTCGAAATTCTCAGCTTCAGCATTAACATTTGGACCGATTGGGACATTGTTGGCTGAAGAAGTTGGGTAATCACAGAGAGTCTTCTGAACCATAGTCTTGGAAGTTGATGGTGTGATATTGACTGTTTCGCCAATCGTGAGAGTAATCTGAGAAGGAACGACTCGAGGTCGAACTCTTCTCAAAAGTGACTCCGGATTCTGAGTGAAGAATCATACACTACCTATCTTCAAACAAAAGAGAGAAGAAAAAGCCAATTTAGCCTGTTTAGACAATTGAATACCATTTTAGAATTTCATCAACCACTTGAAATATTCTTTTAATCAGCGCCTTCCCCGGCAACGACGCCAAAAATGCTTGTTGGCATTTCGTAGCGTCATCACTAGGATAGGTGTTTCCCAACAACGACGCCTGAAATGTCGTGGGGTATTTGTTACGTTGTAGAAGGATTCGCAAGCACGCGGAATATCGTTGTAGCATTTTACCTGTTAGTACGGGGTCGTATTTATATTTCTACAGGGAAGGCGGCGGTTATTGGAATAGATTAGTATATCGATTAGTTCTAGCTTGGATATTCTACTGAATAAACAGGGGTAAGATAATATATGGTAAAGAGGTAGTGTGACACACAAGTTACTCAAGTTCTATCTCTATGCAAAGCTTACAGGAAGGGAGGAAGAAGAAAGCTAATCTAAGGACTTATGTACTCCTAACTAAGCATACAGTCTATACTAAGCAGTCCTACACATACACATGATTAGGAACGGGCTCTAGGCTCCCAGGCATCACCGGGACACCGCACAAGAGATGGCTAGGTGGCCACTAGATCTTCACGGCTATTTATGCACCTCCTACAGCTACTACACGAACGGGGAGGGCTACGCTGGACGGATATTGCTGTCACCACCTGCCGCTTACCTCATCTAACCATGGTATAGAGCCACATCTAGCAACGCTGATTAGCCCAGACACCACGTCTATGCTAATAAGCGATACTCTAATGCCCCGCACGGAGCCCCCACCATTCGGATGGATAGACATCACACTAGAGCAGACATATGAATACTGGAACCAATGTCGTAGCCTAGATGTCTTACCACGTCTAATCATGCAAGATATCAGTTCCAGATATAAATTAAGCATAGCATACAAATCTAAATACACAGAACATATACTATTCGAGTACACTAAACTAAAAGATAACTCTATTGAGGAATTCCAAATATTACAAAGGAAAAGAAGAGTAAAACCCATACCGAACACTCCTAGGCAAGACTCGAGAACCGAAGAAGCTACTTCACCTAAACTCCACTATCCTAAAGACTAAGCAAGAGAGGAACTTGGGAGAGGCTTCAACTTGTGGTGTGTCTTCTATTGTAGCACCCCCGCCCTCATATTTATAGTGGTGAGTGAGGGGGGTGTGCAGCAGCTCCTCGGTGCCCAAACGCCCCAAGCCTTGCTAAACCGACATTAGGAGCCAATGGGGAAGCGCCACGTCAAGGGAGGTAAGTCGGTTTGATTCTGGTGGGTCGGCCGACATAGGGGGGTTGGCCAACCTGGCCTTGGCCCAAACCAGGCCCACCTTCCTCTGGGTGGCTGCCATGTGGGCCCTGGTCGCTCCTGTGAGTGAGTGGACGCTGTCCTAGGTCGGTTGTACACTTTGGTGGGCCCTTCAATCCATGGGAGTCCAAACAGCGCGCTCTGATTGGTCGACGTCACTTGCCTTGGATTGAGGTGCTTGCTTAACACTTGAATTCTGCTCAATTTCCCTACATTGCAAATTCTCCAAGGGGAATGTGGAAATGACATTATTCTAGATAAATATGCAAGTTAAGTATGCTAGTCATTTTCTAGTCAAATTGATGCTCGAAATTGGTCCGTAGCGAGCGTCAACAAAATATGTAGGTGTTTATCGGGAGCTAATGAGCTTCTTTCGTACTTTGCAACCTTTAACTACTGCAAGATTTTCCTATATCCATCTAATTTATTGTATGAACTGTGCAGTCGTGCACGTATCTTTCATTTTTGTAGATATAATTCCCATGGCCACGTTGCTCTTCGGATTCGCAACTTCGCCAGCCGCCACCATGATGAACAGCCATTACTGGCAGCCACATCATGGTAGTAGGCACATATGTAAATCCATGGATGCATAGTGTGACAACCCTGGTAAAAATTTCATTTCTAAAATCCGTATCATTAGCCTAACCCTATGCTTAAACCAACAAATGAAAGGGTGGACAGAATTAGAACGAGTTCAGTTGGAATTCAAATTTAATTTGAGCACATTTGGTTACTTTTGAACTTTTAAATTTAACTTTCAAACAATAAGCCAAATGAGATTTTGCTTGAAACCAAACTTGTAGAACTTTTTATTCTGAACAACTTTCGTGTTCAAAAGTTTTTGAAATTCAAATTAGAAAGAGGAGAAAACGCCCGGTTTGCACCCAGCCCCCTGAAGTTTTTCAAATTCTCGCAATCAGGCCTCTCGTGCCCCCCCCCTCTCTCTCCTCCCCGCCCGACCGCCGCGCGCCGAGTGGCCGGCGACGCCTGACCGGCATGAGGCGCCAGGCCAGTGGCCGCCGCGCCACTCCGCAACGGCCGGCTTTGCCCCCTGCCCACGCCGCGCGGCCCAGTAACCGCCCGCGCGTGCGCACGCCGCTGCCGCGCCCAGCCTCGCCGCCCGTCGCGCCCAACCACCGCACCCCGTCGTGCCGCCCCGGCTCCCGCGCCCCGCCCGTCGCTGCGCCTGCCCTCCGCCCGAGCCGCTGCAGCAGCTGCTCCACCACTCCGCGCGCCACACTATCTCCCGCGCCCACGCCAAATCCCGGCCGCCCAGTCGCCCGCGTCCGCCCGCCGCACGCCGCGCCGGCGTTCTGCTGCCGCCCGCCGTGCCCAGTGCGCGCCGTGCCGTGCCTCCACCCCGCACGTTGCCCAGGCCCCTCCGCACCCCCTCCTGCCCCTATAAGAGCCGAGCCCCGACCGCCCGCGTGAGCCACGCACCCAGAACGCCCTCGCCGCCGCCATAGCCGCCGCCGAGCGCCGCCCGCCGTGGACAGCCCTCCACCGCCGCCCACCGCCCAAATTGAAGCTTCAGCCACCACTACATCACCCCACTGAAGCTCGCCGACCCACCCAACACCGCCCAGAACCACCGGAGCGCCGCCGCCCGCGCTGCCGCCGCCGCCGCCGCCCCTGCTCGCCGTGGACAGCTCGACCCCGACCTCCTCCGTCCAAACCAAGCCCCTGAGCAGCTTCCCCACGCGCCACTGAAGCTCGCTGACCGGACCAGGCCGCCCCAAGCCCGCAGGAGCACCACCGTCGACGCGTGCCGCGCCGCCGCCGCCTCTGCTCCAACGCCGGCGAGCTATTCCCGGCCGTCCCCCACCTGAACAACACCCCCACGAGGTAGCCCTCACACCCCTGAACCTTCCCCGATCCTCACCCCTCGCCGGAATTTCGGCCGGCCGCCGTACCCGAGCCGCCCGAGGACCCAATTGCAAGAATTTAAATCTTTAGAAGGGTCTGCACGTAAGATTCAAGGACCCAGTTGTAAAAGAAAGTTTCAAATCTAGATTCAAATTCAGTGAACTTGTAAAATTCGTATAAAATTGTAGAAAATTCAGCAAAATGCAAACTCAACTGTTCTGGAATCCTTAGAATAAACGCTACAACTTTTGTGACAAAAAGTTTCTCAGATTCTCCACATATTTTGCTCTACCTTAAATGGAAGCTTTAATGAACTTATTTTGTACCCATGGTTGTAGATCAACGCTGACCCTAACATTTGTACAGTGAGTTAGTTGCTTAATGTTTAGGGCTGTGTAAAAAGACCAGGCCCAAATTCCATCTCTAGCTTTACTGTTTATTAAACTTAGTTTCATACCATGATTAGGTAGAATATTTTTATCCCTGCTGTTAGGTTATGAATCACCTAATGAAACTTTTTCTATGCTTGTGTAATGGTACCTAGATGCCAGAGAAAAATTGGGAGACTTTATATCTCACAGGAACCTAATTATTTGATTTATGTGCTAATAACCTACATTAAATCAAGGAAATAGTATCTTAGCTTGGAAAATCCTCAAAGTTTTACTAAGAGATACACTGTTGTAGTGGTTGCTGTGTAAAAAGTTGCATGGACAAAAACCCTCTGTAGTGTCCTGTAAAAATGAATCCTTGAATAACCAGGTGTGTAATGTCATATTTTTCTATGCTCTGATTACTGCGTAATAAATCCCACAAAAATTACAGTAGCTCCTACAGGCTTAAATAAAAGCTCTGTAAAAATCTTAGACTCAGTTGTTGCACCAATTGTTTTGTACAAAAAGAACAAGGATCTAACAACAACTATGTAATATATATTTCATAATTAATCTGTTACATAAAATTGTCTGAAAATTTTTCAGTAAGCACATCTTTCCCTGATGTGCCTAAATCCAAAGTTTCATGACCAGAAACTATCCACTATATTAATTACACTTAAATCATATCGATTGCCATTACCACGGCTTAAACTTGTGCATTCATGTAGAATCGACGACTCTCGCCGACGGAACTTACGAGCTGGTGCCCGCGTCCGAGAGTGAGCAGCGTGAAGCTCAAGTAAATCTAACTGAAGCTCTTGAAGACCCGAGCCCAAATTCGGAAGAGCCCCAAGCTAACTGCGAAGGCAAGCCCCGGAGCATAACCTATTTCTTTCCTAATTATGCAACTCATTACTCTTTGCTTGTGCATTAAGTTTATAGGAGTTGAATGAAAACTTAGTTGCATGATGTTAGGAACCCATGCTTGAAAACTAGATGTAAGGTTCGATAGAATGCTGTGCTAATAGGACTCCGGTAAAAGCCGAGTGATTTCCTGTCACTCGCGAGAAAATAGGAGTTGAATGTCTACTACACGCTGCAATCATAAGGACACGGACGGGCTATGGAACGATGGTTACGATTGAGGCCCGTCTGTCTAGTGAAAAATGCTAAGGCCGCAGGGTGTGGTAGTGATGGTTAAGTCTTTGAACGTACTAAACACATGCCGAGATTATGGGAATCGGTAAGCTTAAGTACCTGATTGGCCCGGCAAGGGGACGGCATCCTACCCTTTGAACTTCGGTCCCATGTGCATATGGCGAGTGCAGAGAGTGGTCACGACCCGGCGCCGAACCGTGGCGTGGGGCTCTTGTACTCTCGGAGGGTAGCCCCAATCCACGACCCGGAAAGAAAGGGGAAAGGTTGCACGTGTGACTCTAGGGAGTAACCACGTGACGTGTGTTTAGGTTTCCCTTGCAAGGTTAAGAAATTCGATTCGAATCGTCCGTTTCTCACGGCTATTGAGACTGCTTAACCATTTTTACCCACAGAGTAAGAAGAGGAACAATGATGATGAATGAACTGGTTGGATGAAAATTAATGCTTCACCATGAATGCTATTGGATAGCTGCTTATCTAGAATGGTTAATGAAACTAGAATCTTGAGCTAAAAGTTGAAAGTAAGGACCCACTCATAGATGCTTTTCGGCAAAACAAACCCCTGAGCCAAAAAGCCTTGCATGTCTAGAATCGGTGGAGTAGATTCCATTACACGGGTAAGTCTTGCTGAGTATTAGTATACTCAGCCTTGCTTGTGGCTCGTTTTCAGGTGAGACCTTCGAAGACATGATTGCTAGTTTGACTTGGCCCTGCACTCTTCCCCCCGGTTGGTCGGTGGAATGGGATACGCCCCCGCCCAATGGAGATAAGGCCGAGTGATGTCCCGTACGGGCTTCGTCGAGACATCCTGTATCGTCGAGTAGCTTCCGTTGTTTATTTCCGCTGCAACTTAAACTCTGAAGAACTTATTTATGATCATTGAAGTACTTGGTTTTTAAATTTAAAACTTGGTCTGTAATATTTACTTATGATAATGTTGTAATATTTGCTGGAATGTGGTATTCTCTGGGCTCATCGTCGCGTGAGCATTTGTATGTATGGCGCTCGGTCCGCTTACCGTGGTTGTATCGGGAGGTTATACCCGACAGACCAGTGGATTACTCTGTTTGAAGTGTAAGGTTAACCGAAATTGCCCTAATGGTGATGGTTAATACACTTGAGCCGGATTAATTCCGGTGGTTCTGCCACAGCTGGTATCAGAGCCGTAGCTGGTGCCACAGCTGGCAACAGCTGGCTCCAGAGCCAAAATACATACGCCAGAGAGTGCGACAAGCCTTAAAAACTCGTTTTACTAAAACTTGACTAGAAGGATGTGTTGCGAAATACGTTGGTATGTTAAGGATGGTGCCTAGTTCGTAAAGCCCTAAGGGATTATGGGAAAGTTACTAGGTGGCTATCTAACTTCTATATATGTTATCAACTGACTTCCAGCACATTACTTTCTGTCAAAACTTACTTTCATGCACAACCGACCTTAAATTTTGTAACGACGCGCTCATCGCTAAGGTAAGAAGGTAAGAATCCTCAGCTAACTGAGAGAGCTTGGCCTTCCCGTCGGTGATGCGAACCGAACGCTGCCCTCAAGCAGTGGCTTACTTGAGGTGCTACCAATATGCCAACTGTTAGTTGAACATATTGGGAGTAGAAGGTTTGGCGCAGGGTATGGCGATCGCTGTTCATACCCCCATCTCATGACGGTACCCCCGTGAATACGCTATCTCGATAGCGTATGTTAACGTCGTCTGTACGGCGGAAATTGTACAGATATCGTTTCTATAAGTAAACGGTAATGAATACGGACGCTTTCATGAGTGCTGGCATGAAAGATTCATGAAATATATATATGCTTTGTCAATCTTCTGCAGGTACGCTAACCGCGATTACGATAAGTTAAGGAACGATTAGAAAGACTCGACTAGCTATTATAGCGAGAGCCGTATTGTGTATGCCACCGAAACTATCTTCGTAAGACCAAAAGTATTTGGCAGTTATTTTAGTTTGTAAGGACGAATAGGACGTGCATGCATCATAACCATATATATCGAAAATTGAAAATACATTGTATGAGAGTGGTAAGGTTCTTGCGTGTCTAAGCGTGGTTTGCATAAGGACCATCTAGCGAATCTGTCCGAAATCTGCCATGACCGAAAAGAGCGATTTATTGATCAAAGAAAACGGCCTTTTCTGGTAAAGTTCATGTTGAAAGAATTGTTCCAAATTTTGTGTTCTATCTCCTGTCTAAATATGAAAAAATTTGGACATGTGGGTAATAGCAAACAACAGAAACCATGGAATGTCAGATTTCTGTCCAGAATAAGCGCTTCTGCCTCTTAATTTTTAGGCCCCCCTTCCTGCGGTTTTCTGCAAACGAGCACAACATAAAACTTGTTCCAAATTTACCCAGGTAGCTGCTGTTAAAATTTGGTAAATTTTGGCTGGGTAGATTTTCCCTGGTGCACGAAACTCTAGCCCTCTGTTCACTGAAAATTCTGGGTAGACAGAGAGGTAAAACCCGAAAAGAAAGACCATCTTAGAGACCTATCTAGCTCTGGAGTTGACTAGCAAAGTTGTTCAAAAATACCTTAGGAGTGACCTGGTAAATTTGAGAAGTTATGGTTATTTTTGCACACTATACAGAATCTGTCCTTGTGCTGTTCACAGTTTTTCGCTATCTCACTCCATTTGATCTTTTGTTCAGATGGCCGAGCCTGTTGCTATGATGGTGGATGAGGATGGACGCGTACACTCGCAGTGTCTCCACTGGGAGGGCTTTCCCTCTATTTTGTGGGACGTTCTGCGTACCGCGGGCTATCTAATTCCCCCACGTTACGCCGGACTGGAGTTTGCAGAAAATGGAGTTACCCAGTGCCGTGTCAACGTGACTATCTTCCCGCACCCGCTACACCCGGAGTGGCCCGCCTTGGAGCTTGAGGCTGTTGGTCGCCGTTTGGCCGATACTTGGGAGCTTGCAGCCATGAGGGCGCTCACCACTTTTTGTGCGCAGCGTCCCGAGGTTGTCACACTCGCTCCCATTGGTTTGTTTCCTGCTGCCCAGGACAACGACCCCTTTTGGCTCAACAGGGTGCAGCACGCACAGTACTTGGTAGACTTTCATGCCCAGGAAACTATTCATACCTCCGTGCGGTGCATGAGTGCACTCTACCGACTTCAGACTCTCCAGAGTCAGGCGCTTGAGCAGCTCACTGATCTTGCTCAGGCCTACCACATGATGGCAGATACCAGGGATGAGCAGATTAAGGAGCTCAGTCAGGATCTTGAGGACAGAGATGCTCAGATTGGCCAACTTGAGGGCCAAATTCAGGAGCAGGACACTCTCATGGGTGAGAGAGATGCCACGACAGCACAGTTGGAGGAGCAGCTCCATGATCTGAGCCTTGAGATGGAGGATGCTAATGAGCACATTCAGTGGCACCATGATCAGAATGACCATCCCCATGAGGAGGACATGGAGGAGGATGAGGAGGAGCCACAGGAGATTGATGGTATCTCCGGTATGGATTTCGAGGGTGAGGTACCACAAGCACCTCAGATGGGAGCTCACTCTCCCGCTCACAGCGAGTCGTCCGTCAATGACTTGGATGACTTCTAGATGACGACCTAGACGGACTTTTGCACATACTCCTCGATAGGGTAGCCTAACTTTTGGCAAGTGTTGTAATAGGCTAACTAGGAGTTGAGTAACTCTTTGTGATGGGTACACCTGAACCATGTGGATACCCTCAGCTTGTAAGGAACGGCGATAAACTTGGGTGATTTCGTTGTAAGTTGGTAAACGATGAAATCCACAATCGCTGAGACTTGTCGGAATTTTTATCCATGTCTCCTTGCATTTCTTGGCTGAGTGTTGAATACCAAACTTGAGCTAAATTTTGTGATCGTGGTTCTCACAAAAATTCAGCATCATTGGACCTCGCTAGTTTAAGTTATAGGCGAAACAGTACCGATCAATCTGCTGAAAAACAGCTAAGACAGTAAGGCAAAGGACGAGCCTTTCGACCACCTTAGCTATAGTTCTAGCGCCGAAGTTAAATACCAAAGTGGTGCATTCCTAAATTCTCTGACTACTGCCAGAGTATGAGATGTTTTAGATGGACCCACAACAAGCTATGATTTTCCTCGTAGCAACCAGAGATTCTGTCCATACTTCGAGCTGTGATTCCGGAAGTCTATGACTACACCAATCATTTATGAATCAAGGAAGTAATATGGATCGCGTTGCTAATGGTAGCCTTTCACGTCTCAGATGGTTGGATCAACACGTGGCAACCCCGAGGGTTTTGGTGCCGGTGGCAGCCGACCGCGACAATCGCCACCACCCCCGCCCAGTTTGGTGGAAGTAATGGCCGCTCAAACCGAGCTGCTGCGTCAGATCGTGCAAGGACAGCACCAGCAGAGGGGTGGGCACAATGCTCACCAACCCCAAGCTGCAGGATACACGGATTTCCTAGGGACCCAGCCGCCCTTGTTCCATAAGACCGAGGAACCCCTGGACGCAGATGCATGGATTCGCACCATCGAATCCAAGTTCACATTACTTGTGGCCCCATGCTCAGAAGCCAACAAAGCTCGTTTTGCCGCGCAACAGCTTCGCGGTACCGCTCGTCTGTGGTGGGACCACTACTTTGCTATGCTCCCCGCTGATCACATTGTCACCTGGGACAAATTCAAGACCGCGTTCCGGGCACATCATATTCCCGAGGGTCTCAGGGAGAGGAAGTTGAATGAGTTTCTGGCACTCACCCAGGGCACCCGCACCGTGCTGCAGTACGCCCAAGCATTCAACAACCTATGCCAGTATGCGGGCTATCACGCTGATACGGATGCCAAGAAGCGTGATCGTTTCCGCCGAGGTCTGAATACCAAGCTCAAGGAACGTCTGAACCTAGCCAGGGCTAACAACTACAACGAATTGGTCAATATGGCCATAACCCAGGAAGACTGTATCATGGCACACCGGGCAGAGAAGAAGAGAAAGGCACCCGCTGGACCATCAAGTGTCCAACCACCAAGGTATCGCATCGTGCAAAATGCCGCACCCACAGCTCCACCTAGGGCCCCTCAACCTGGGAGATGGATTGCCAGACCCCCACAGCAGCCAGGCATGGTACGACCCCCGATGCCTCCACAAAATGGTCCAAGGCCCATTATTCAACAGTCTCTTCGACCCAGCCCCGCGAATCGTTGTTTCAAATGCGGGAGTTCCAACCACTTCGCACGAGAATACCCTCAGTCTGGGCAGCCCAACCAAGGTCAAGGATCCAACCCGAACACCAAGAACAGGGGCAAGAGACAGACCCTGCAAGTCAAGCAAGGACGGATTAACTTCACCACGCTTGCAGAGCTTCCTCAAGGAGCCCCAGTGATGTCGGGTACATTCTCTATCCATAACAAGCCTGCAGTTATATTATTTGATTCTGGTGCATCGCATAGTTTCATAAGTGCAAAATTCGGTGCAAAAGTAGGCTTGGATGTTTGTCACACAAAAGGGTCATATATGATATCAACACCGGGTGGTAAAATCGCTTCAAACCAAATGATCAGACAAGTACCAGTCAGGTTGGGTAGTAAAACCATCGACACAGACCTTGTCCTTTTACCCCTTGACGGCATGGATATTATTTTGGGAATGAACTGGATGACTATGCATGGAGTCACACTGGACCTTTCGTCCCGAGCCGTTGAGATAAATTCACCTAGTCACGGAGCCACTACCCTTTACCTACCATTCCTAGATTGCACGAATTCCTGTGCTTACAAGATGGAAGGACTTAAGCTAGATGATATTCCTGTGGTAAACGAGTATGCCGACGTTTTTCCGGATGACTTACCAGGAATGCCACCAGATAGGGATATTGAGTTCATCATTGAACTACAGCCAGGCACTGCACCTATATCCAAAAGACCATATAGGATGCCCCCTAAAGAGTTGGCAGAGCTGAAAATTCAACTCCAAGAACTGCTGGACAAAGGTTTCATTCGCCCTAGCGCGTCACCTTGGGGATGTCCAGCCCTATTCGTAAAGAAGAAGGATGACAGTTTGAGATTATGTGTGGACTACCGACCTCTCAATGCGGTAACTGTTAAAAATAAATACCCCCTTCCTCGCATCGATGTACGCTTCGATCAATTAGCTGGGGCCAGAGTCTTCTCAAAGATTGATCTTCGTTCGGGATATCATCAAATCAAGATTCGCCCCTGCGATATTCCTAAGACTGCCTTCTCCACACGCTATGGACTATATGAATTCTTGGTTATGTCCTTTGGACTCACCAATGCCCCTGCCTACTTCATGTATCTCATGAATTCGGTATTCATGCCCGAACTGGACAAATTCGTCGTAGTGTTCATCGATGACATCCTTATCTATCCAAGGATGAGGGAGAGCATGCCAAGCACCTTCATATTGTTCTTCAGCGACTCAGAGACCATCAGCTCTATGCTAAGTTTTCTAAGTGTGAGTTTTGGTTGGATACTGTAAAGTTCTTAGGTCACACGATCTCCAGCGAAGGCATAGCTGTTGACCCCAGCAAGGTACAAGAGGTGATGGATTGGAAACCCCCTACCTCCGTTCATCAGATTCGCAGTTTCCTCGGCTTAGCCGGTTACTACCGTCGCTTCATCCCGGATTTCTCTCGAATTGCTAAGCCCATGACTGAACTGTTAAAGAAGGAAGTAAAATTTGTATGGAATGAGAAATGTGAAGAAGCTTTCCACACTCTCAGAGAGCATCTGACTACTGCACCTGTGTTAGCTCAACCCGATAATACCAAATCATTCGATGTGTATTGTGACGCATCGGGTACTGGTCTAGGATGTGTGCTTATGCAAGAGAATCGAGTGATTGCATATGCCTCACGAGCCCTTCGGCCCCACGAACAGAATTATCCCACTCATGATCTTGAGCTTGCAGCTGTCATTCACGCTCTGAAAATATGGAGGCACTATCTCATGGGTACACAATGCAATATCTACACGGATCATAAGAGTCTCAAGTATATCTTCACACAAGCCGATCTGAATATGAGACAACGGAGATGGCTAGAATTAATCAAGGATTATGACCTTGAAGTGCACTATCACCCCGGCAAGGCTAATGTAGTCGCGGATGCACTAAGCCGCAAGTCCCATTGCCATTGCTTATCCATGGAATCCTACCATGAGACATTGTGTGCAGAGATGAGGAAGCTTAACATGGAAATGGTTTTCCAAGGCACGCTAGATCACATCTCAGTTGAGCCCACTCTTCACGACCAAATCGTCATGGCACAACTACATGATGAAGGAATTAAGATCATCAAACAAAAACTCTCTCAAGGTGAGGAGAAGTATAAATGTTTCCGCCAGGACCATAAGGGAGTTCTATGGTTCGAAAGTCGTATAGTCGTTCCGAAGAATCGTGAACTCCGCAAGCAAATTCTTGATGAGGCACACCTTTCCAAATTCTCTATCCACCCCGGCAGTAGCAAAATGTATCAAGACCTAAGGCAAAACTTCTGGTGGACTAGAATGAAAAGGGAAATTGCTACGTATGTCTCGGAATGTGACACGTGCCAGAGAGTAAAAGCTAGCCACTTGAAGGTAGCCGGTACACTACAACCGTTACCTATACCATCATGGAAATGGGAAGACATAAGTATGGACTTCGTCGTTGGACTACCAAACACTTCCTAGAAACATGATTCCATATGGGTTATCGTGGATAGACTCACAAAGACGGCACATTTTCTTCCGGTACACACCACCTATTCTACCAAGAAATATGCCGAGATTTACCTCGATCGTATTGTTTGCCTACATGGAATACCTAAGACAATTATTTCCGATCGTGGTCCTCAGTTTGTAGCACGCTTTTGGGAACAACTGCAAACGTCTCTTGGTACTAAACTGATTCGCAGCTCAGCATACCATCCTCAGACTGACGGACAAATGGAAAGAGTAAACCAAATTCTTGAAGACATGCTGAGAGCTTGCGTCATTCACTATGACAAGAATTGGGACAAATGCCTACCCCTAGCAGAGTTCTCGTACAACAACAGCTATCAAACGAGTTTGAAAATGGCACCATTTGAGGCCCTGTACGGACGAAGGTGTCGAACTCCTTTGAGCTGGTCACAAACCGGAGAACGTCAAATAATTGGACCCGACCTGGTAGTCTGAGGCAGAGGAGAAAGTAAAAGTAATACAAGCAAATCTTAGAGCCGCACAAGCTCGACAAAAGAGCTATTCTGACAAAAGGAGAAAGCCCCTAAAGTTCGAAGTTGGCGATCATGTCTATCTTCGAGTTTCACCAACCAAGGGAGTGCGAAGATTTGGAATCAAAGGCAAACTAGCTCCCCGTTATGTAGGTCCTTACGAAATCATTGAGAGCTGCGGACCCGTAGCCTACAAATTACGACTGCCCCCTCAGCTCACGGCCACCCATGATGTCTTCCACGTATCTCAACTCAAGAAGTGTATTCGAGTCCCTACTGAGATTGTGGAACAACAAGAAATATCGTTAGAGCCCGACCTCTCGTATGTCGAACACCCAGTTAAGATTTTGGATCAAAAAGAAAGAGAGACCAGGAGGAAAGTGATTAGAATGTATAAAGTACAATGGAATCACCACACGGAAGAAGAAGCCACCTGGGAAACCGAGAGCTACCTAAACCAACATTTCCCTGGGTTTCTTATCTCAACCACTGGTATGTGCACCCACGCCCACACTAAGAATTACCGAATCTCGGGGCGAGATTCTTGTTAAGGGGGGAAGGCTATGACAACCCTGGTAAAAATTTCATTTCTAAAATCCGTATCATTAGCCTAACCCTATGCCTAAACCAACTAATGAAAGGGTGGAAAGAATTAGAACGAGTTCAGTTGGAATTCAAATTTAATTTGAGCACATTTGGTTACTTTTGAACTTTTAAATTTAACTTTCAAACCATAAGCCAAATGAGATTTTGCTTGAAACCAAACTTGTAGAACTTTTTATTCTGAACAACTTTCATGTTCAAAAGTTTTTGAAATTCAAATTAGAAAGAGGAGAAAACGCCCGGTTTGCACCCAGCACCCTGAAGTTTTTCAAATTCTCGCAATCAATCCCCTCGCCCCCCCCCCCCCCCACCCCCCCCCCCTCTCTCTCTCCTCCCCGCCCGACCGCCGCGCGCCAGGTGGCCGGTGACGCCTGACCGGCGCGAGGCACCAGGCCAGTGGCCGCCGCGCCACTCCGCCACAGCCGGCTTTGCCCCCTCCCCACGCCGCGCGGCCCAGTAACCGCCCGCGCGTGCGCACGCCGCTGCCGCGCCCAGCCTCGCCGCCCGTCGCGCCCAACCACCGCACCCCGCCGTGCCGTTCCGGCTCCCGCGCCCCGCCCGTCGCTGCGCCTGCCCTCCGCCCGAGCCGCTGCAGCAGCTGCTCCACCACTCCGCGCGCCACACTATCTCCCGCACCCACGCCAAATCCCGGCCGCCCAGTCGCCCGCGTCCGCCCGCCGCACGCCGCGCCGGCGTTCTGCTGCCGCCCGCCGTGCCCAGTGCGCGCCGTGCCGTGCCTCCACCCCGCACGTTGCCCAGGCCCCTCCGCACCCCCTCCTGCCCCTATAAGAGCCGAGCCCCGACCGCCCGCGCGAGCCACGCACCTAGAACGCCCTCGCCGCCGCCATAGCCGCCGCCGAGCGCCGCCCGCCGTGGACAGCCCTCCACCGCCGCCCACCGCCCAAATTGAAGCTTCAGCCACCACTACATCACCCCACTGAAGCTCGCCGACCCACCCAACGCCGCCCAGAACCACCGGAGCGCCGCCGCCCGTGCTGCCGCCGCCGCCGCCGCCCCTGCTCGCCGTGGACAGCTCGACCCCGACCTCCTCCGTCCAAACCAAGCCCCTGAGCAGCTTCCCCACGCGCCACTGAAGCTCGCTGACCGGACCAGGCCGCCCCAAGCCCGCCGGAGCACCGCCGTCGACGCGTGCCGCGCCGCCGCCGCCTCTGCTCCAACGCCGGCGAGCTATTCCCGGCCGTCCCCCACCTGAACAACACCCCCACGAGGTAGCCCTCACACCCCTGAACCTTCCCCGATCCTCACCCCTCGCCGGAATTTCGGCCGGCCGCCGTACCCGAGCCGCCCGAGGACCCAATTGCAAGAATTTAAATCTTTAGAAGGGTCTGCACGTAAGATTCAAGGACCCAGTTGTAAAAGAAAGTTTCAAATCTAGATTCAAATTCAGTGAACTTGTAAAATTCTATAAAATCGTAGACAATTCAGAAAAATGCAAACTCAACTGTTCTGGAATCCTTAGAATAAACTCTACAACTTTTGTTACAAAAAATTTCTCAGATTCTCCACATATTTTGCTCTACCTTAAATGGAAGCTTTAATGAACTTATTTTGTACCCATGGTTGTAGATCAACGCTGACCCTAAAATTTGTACAGTGAGTTAGTTGCTTAATTTTTAGGGCTGTGTAAAAAGACCAGGCCCAAATTCCATCTCTAGCTTTACTGTTTATTAAACTTAGTTTCATACCATGATTAGGTAGAATATTTTTATCCCTGCTGTTAGGTTATGAATCACCTAATGAAACTTTTTCTATGCTGGTGTAATTGTACCTAGATGCCAGAGAAAAATTTGGAGACTTTATATCTCACAGGAACCTAATTATTTGATTTATGTGCTAATAACCTACATTAAATCAAGGAAATAGTATCTTAGCTTGGAAAATTCTCAAATTTTTACTAAGAGATACACTGTGGTAGTGGTTGCTTTGTAAAAAGTTGCATGGACAAAAACCCTCTGTAGTGTCCTGTAAAAATGAATCCTTGAATAACCAGGTGTGTAATGTCATATTTTTCTATGCTCTGATTACTGCGTAATAAATCCCACAAAAATTACAGTAGCTCCTACATGCTTAAATAAAAGCTCTGCAAAAATCTTAGACTCAGTTGTTGCACCAATTGTTCTGTAAAAAAAGAACAAGGATCTAACAATAACTATGTAATATATTTTTCATAATTAATCTGTTACATAAAATTGTCTGAAAATTTTTCAGTAAGCACATCTTTCCCTGATGTACCTAAATCCAAAGTTTCATGACCAGAAACTATCCACTGTATTAATTACACTTAAATCATATCGATTGCCATTACCACGGCTTAAACTTGTGCATTCATGTAGAATCGACGACTCTCGCCGACGGAACTTACGAGCTGGTGCCCGCGTCCGAGAGTGAGCAGCGTGAAGCTCAAGTAAATCTAACTGAAGCTCTTGAAGACCCGAGCCCAAATTCGGAAGAGCCCCAAGCTAACTGCGAAGGCAAGCCCCGGAGCATAACCTATTTCTTTCCTAATTATGCAACTCATTACTCTTTGCTTGTGCATTAAGTTTATAGGAGTTGAATGAAAACTTAGTTGCATGATGTTAGGAACCCATGCTTGAAAACTAGATGTAAGGTTCGATAGAATGCTGTGCTAATAGGACTCCGGTAAAAGCCGAGTGATTTCCTGTCACTCGCGAGAAAATAGGAGTTGAATGTCTACTACACGCTGCAATCATAAGGACACGGACGGGCTATGGAACGATGGTTACGATTGAGGCCCGTCTGTCTAGTGAAAATGCTAAGGCCGCAGGGTGTGGTAGTGATGGTTAAGTCTTTGAACGTACTAAACACATGCCGAGATTATGGGAATCGGTAAGCTTAAGTACCTGATTGGCCCGGCAAGGGGACGACATCCTACCCTTTGAACTTCGGTCCCATGTGCATATGGCGAGTGCAGAGAGTGGTCCCAACCCGGCGCCGAACCGTGGCGTGGGGCTCTTGTACTCTCGGAGGGTAGCCCCGATCCACGACCCGGAAAGAAAGGGGAAAGGTTGCACGTGTGACTCTAGGGAGTAACCACGTGACGTGTGTTTAGGTTTCCCTTGCAAGGTTAAGAAATTCGATTCGAATCGTCCATTTCTCACGGCTATTGAGACTGCTTAACCATTTTTACCCACAGAGTAAGAAGAGGAACAATAATGATGAATGAACTGGTTGGATGAAAATGAATGCTTCACCATGAATGCTATTGGATAGCTGCTTATCTAGAATGGTTAATGAAACTAAAATCTTGAGCTAAAAGTTGAAAGTAAGGACCCACTCATAGATGCTTTTCGGCAAAACAAACCCCTGAGCCAAAAAGCCTTGCATGTCTAGAATCGGTGGAGTAGATTCCATTACACGGGTAAGTCTTGCTGAGTATTAGTATACTCAGCCTTGCTTGTGGCTCGTTTTCAGGTGAGACCTTCGAAGACATGATTGCTAGTTTGACTTGGCCCTGCACTCTTCCCCCCGGTTGGTCGGTGGAATGGGATACGCCCCCGCCCAACGGAGATAAGGCCGAGTGATGTCCCGTACGGGCTTCATCGAGACATCCTGTATCGTCGAGTAGCTTCCGTTCTTTATTTCCGCTGCAACTTAAACTCTGAAGAACTTATTTATGATCATTGAAGTACTTGGTTTTTAAATTTAAAACTTGGTCTGTAATATTTACTTATGATAATGTTGTAATATTTGCTGGAATGTGGTATTCTCTGGGCTCATCGTCGCGTGAGCATTTGTATGTATGGCGCTCGGTCCGCTTACCGTGGTTGTATCGGGAGGTTATACCCGACAGACCAGTGGATTACTCCGTTTGAAGTGTAAGGTTAACCGAAATTGCCCTAATGGTGATGGTTAATACACTTGAGCCGGATTAATTCAGGTGGTTCTGCCACACATAGTCACTTGATTAGTAGTAGGAGCTCCACCCAGCTATTTGCTACCCATGCCTTCTCCCTATACCGCTTCACTGTCATCATGAATCAAATATTTAGCTTACCTTAGACATGAATCAACGGATATAATGACTGTCAGACCAGGGGCAGCAGGACTGCACGCTTGGCGTACTTATTCTTGTAGTAGGGGGCGCTTGGGCCAAACCTTATCCTCATTGTAACTAGTCGTATAGAGCTAGAACTAGTAGAACGTAAGGAAACTACCCGAGTCGTACTCGGGTGGGACTCCTCAAACCGTCCCGGCTAGGACTTCCATGTAACCCTGCCCCCTGACTATATAAGGGCGGGCAGGGACCCCTCCAAAACAATCTCATAACCTCTAAGGCAATACAAACCACACAAGATGTAGGGTATTACGCTCTCAGTGGCCCGAACCTGTCTAAACCTTTATGTTCCTTGCATCTTCGAGTTCCTGATCTCGACAACACCCTACCTACAACCTACCACGTCGAGGGTATCACTCGGTGGGCTTGGCAGTAAAACACCGACAGCTGGCGTGCTAGGTAGGGTTGTTCATCGAGCATCCACCAGCGAACTTAATGGCTTCGTTCAACTTCACTAGTGTCGTGCTCGACTAGGGCACAACTTCCGTCTTCGGCTCCTGGATTTGCGTCGCCAACGGCTCGGGTGGCTTCAACAGCCATCTAGCCAACACCAAGGAGCCCGAGACATCGAGCTGCTCGAGTGGACTCGACGAGTTCATCGACAGTCTCGATGAGATGCTTCCCTATCTCGCCAGAGAGATCGAGGAGAATTTCATCCCCGACGCGTCTTCGACTCGTGTCCCGACACAACTTTCCAGCCCGGGTCAAACCCGATCTGAGGAAGGGCATACCTGATTCCCGATCGGACTATGCAACGCAGTTTCTACCCACATGGAGGCCCTACGATCTAAGTCCCTATCGGACTTGGAAAAGGACTTGGATCTCCTACTCAAGCTCGGAAACGAGGGTGCCACCACTTACCGGGAGACTCCCATTTTTTACTCCTACTCAGATTCAAATGACGACCTCGACTACTCCAAGGTCAGTCATCTGGGTTTGAGCATTACGGCTACCCCGCAGGGTAGATTCGTGTACTAGAAGGGCATGGAGCCCTCCGAGTTACTCGACAACGACGCCCGCCTGTTGGCCACCATCCACGAGCTGCCTTTCAGAAGGGCAGACCTCTTTCTCCTATCCAGGAGGAAGCTTCCAGAACCACGACATCAACCGTGCTTGTCACCACCGACTACTTCGGTGACTACTCACCAGAACACGAAGTCTATATGGCTTCGCTCCGAGAAGTCGATGACGATGAGCCGGGCATCGAGTTCGACAATGAACGTGAGAACAAAATCACAAGCGACGAGAACACTGCCGAGGCTCCCCAAGATGAAGACGAAGAGCAGAAGCAATGACGTTGTGTCACACCCTAAAATTAATGGATTTTAGGATGAGATTAAAAATAATAATAATAATAATAAAGCAATGATTTTCTCATAATTATAAAAATTTTAACATTTATTGTCTTTACAAAAAAAATCTAATATAGGAAAAAAAATATATATGATTGTCTTTCTGAATTAAATAAAATGCTTTCTATGTATGTTGCATTCATGTCGTTGCATTCGTTTGGTTTGTTTGCGTGTTTGAGGTTGCAAATAAAAATACCCATAAACTACCCTAAAATCTCTCTTTCTCTTCTCCTCTTCTTTTTCTCCACGTGACCCAAAACTACACGGCGGCCCAGCCCGCAGCGCCCTCCCTCTCTCTTTCCCTCCCTCTCTCACTGCCGCCAGGCCCACTTGTTGGCGTCGTTTGCTCCCTCCCGTTCCCTCTTTCCTTTCTTTCTCCTTCCGCGTCTCTCCTTCCTTTCCTTTTCCTTCCCTTCCTTTCCTTTTCCTTCCTCACCGCGTATCCCGGCCGCGCCCGTCGCCGTCGTCTTCGACCGAACTCCGCCCCTCCTTCCCTCCTGTGTCAGCGCCTCCTCTTCCTCCCTCGCCTATAAAGGATGAGCACCCGAGCTCCTGTGCTCCTACTGCCCTGGCGCCCCCGACCCCGCGCGTTCCCAGTGCAGCTCCCTCCTCCCGTGCTCCTCTGCAGCTGCCCCTGCGCCACTGCTACCCACGCCCGAGCGCCTTAGCCTCTCTTGTTGCCCTACCCCCTGACGCGTCGCGTCCCCTTGCTGCTGCCGTCGCACCTCAACCAGCGCCGCCGCCTAGTTCTGTGCCCGAAGGAAACAGAGGTCGCCGCTGCTTCTCGCGTAGTTGATTCCGGCCGCCACGGTGCATCTCCGCCAAGGGTAAGCGGCGGAACGGACTCCCCTCGACCTCCTCTCCCTTTTCCCCATATCTCCCAGCTTCCCCATGGTCTAAATCACGGCAATTTTGGCCAACAGGGAGCTTTCCGTGCACCAGCCATGGAGCTTCTGCGATCTAGCCCCTGCCAAATAGGGTAATTTCTGTTCTTTTCTTGTGTCTTCAGAAATCTGCAGAAAACCCCCTATAGTCAATACAACTTTTCAATCCAGCCCTACCCGTGACCTTTTACAGATCTAACCCTAACTGTTTGCTGTTTCGCGAGCACTATTTTTTGTGTCTAGCGAAAACCAACAGCAACCCTTGCACCCTGCGGTTAATCGCGTATAGGTCCCTGTAGCTTTGTTACTTGCGTAGTTTCCACGTTTTAGATCCATTTAAGCTTGTCCATGTTGTGTTAGTCTTGTTTTAACGTAAGCTATCATTTAATCGTGCTATTGTGCCATAATCCCTAATTTTTTAAAATTAAATTTAGATTTAATTTCATTAATAACTACTTTAACTAGCTTTTCTAATTAAAAGCTAATTAGACTTACTCCAATTTTTATAATACATGTTAATTTGATTAATGAATGTGTTTTAGTTATAATTGTTTAGTTCACCCCGAATCCAGATCGACCCCGCGCCGTCGTTCGCGCCCCTTCTCTTTCTTTCTTCTTCCTTCCTTATCCCGAGTCCTGATCGACTCCGCGCCGCCGCCTTCCTAGTCCCGGCCAAACCGCCCCTATAAAATCCCGCCGAAGCCCCGCTTTGCAACCAGGGCCAAGCTCAAACCCTTTCCTCTACACAACACCGTTGCACGCCACTGGAGACCACACACCGGAGGGACACCGCCGCCCTGTGTAGCCGCCTCTCCGTCGATTCGCCAACCCGCTGCTTCCCCGTCGCCTGCAACTCTCGCCGGAGATCCGCGAAGTGGTGAGCATCAAGCCGCACCAGATTCCCCTCTCTCCCCTGCTCCGCCGCAAAACCCGATTTCTCGCCGGACCCCTGTTTCCGCCCGCCGCCGTGGCCGCCAGTTTACAGCCGCCGCACAGCCATCCCGTGACCACCCTCACCTTCGCCGTGCCGCCCGCGCCCTTCCCAGCATAAACCCAGCCCGAACCGAGCCCCGGAACACCGGATTCGGTGAAGCTCCGGACGTCCGCCGCTGCACTCGCTTGCCGCCGACGCCCAGCGCAACTCCGCTTCGCCCGACCCTTTTCGTTCCGTCGAGCCGATCCTTCCTCTGCCGCTCGATCTAGATCTAACGGCCAGAATCGATCTTCACTTTACACTGCCTATTTACCCGACCTTCTCCTTACTCAGCCGATTCACCTGACCCACTCTTCATACCGCCGATTCGCCCGACCCTTACCCCGCTGATTCGTCCGACCCGCCGCACGATTCTGATCCAACGGATTAGATTCACCCGACCCTAGCCGTTCCTGAAACTTTTGCAGAAAGATCCCTAGGTTTTCCAGAAATTAACCCGCAGTCTAGATCAGTACAAAAATAATTAGAGTTGAGCCCTTTATTTTTCTGTCCCGACCCCTGACCTTTCTAGAATTAGTACCCGCCGTCCAGGACCTATAGTTTTGCACCCCGACCCTCTATTTAAGGTTTAATTATGTTTTAGCCCCTGATTTCTACCCCTAGAAGTTCAGTTCTTCGCAGACAAGTCCCTGGAGCCTTGTTTTAGCCCTACCTTCGTCGTTTTAGCTCCGTTTCGACTCGTTCTCATTGCGTTAAGTCTTCTAAAGCCTAAGCTACCGTTTAGTCGTGTCGTTGAGCCTTAGTTCCTGTTTTTAAATTAAAAAAATAGATTTAATTTAATTAAAGTTCTCTCACCTAGTTTTTCTAATTAAAATCTACCTAGGTCTTTACCTCCGGTTTTTCATAACTAATGTCAATTCAAGTAATACCAACTCAAATGTGTTCTAAGTATAATTTGTTTAGTTGAACACCAAATATAAAGTTATGAGTTTAGATGCTCTCACAAGTTTCTTTCTAATTAATTGTTAATTAGTGTAATTTGTACATAGACAATCATAAATAAAATATGACTAAGTTCTACTCCGCTTTTATAAATAAAACATAATATTAGTTAATTATAATCAAGGATATTTTGTTTTGAATATATTTTACATTTTTTTTCCAAATAAAATAAATAAAACTTATGGTTCCTTTGTTTCCTTTATAATACCAAAATTCCGATAGCTGTGTCTTTTCAACCCTAGCTCCATTTTCCATGTTTCTTGTAAACGTAGCAGCGAGCCCTATCCTTTAGCACGGTCTTTTAAAAGCTTTTGTTTTGTGATTGGTGTATTGTTCTTAGTTGTACTTGTTTGTTTGTTGTTTTGTATGTTTGTGCTCGATGTTTGCTTCGAATAGAATGATCGCTATTGAAGCTTGAAGATCAAGGTTTTTAAGCAAGCAAGAGCTGAAGAGCAATAAGAGTAGCTTTTCGTTGAAAAAAAGGCAAGTGACCCTAACCATCCTTCTATCTATGCTTATTTACAAGAATACCATGGATTAATTGGAACGTGGAAAACCACCCAGGAAAATAGTACAACCACGAGAACTATATGGCTCTGGTCTTGGCTAATTAATTAGAGACTCTAGTTTGAAGCGGTCTTACCGAAAGGGCAAGGTGGGGGTCGGTGATAGGGGTCATAGCCCGGTCCTCTTGGGGTAGCAGCCTTCGCTAAGGTGCTGACCATTAGGGAGGTTTATGGACCACGCCGCTACCGAAACTCTAGCGGACTACTTCTTATTAGGAAATCTTTGTAAAGGTCTCGCAGCGTCCCTATGCAATCACACCTCGGAAGTGTGGTATTGTGCCTAGCTAGCACAGCATGGTTGGGTCCAAAGTTCTTTTGAACTTTTACGCGACTTGTGGTGAAAGTGTACAACCTCTGCAGAGTGTCTAAAACTGATATATCAGCCGTGCTCACGGTCAAGAGCGGCCTGGACCCTCACATGATTAATAAACTTAAAGATGGATGTAAATCGTTACTCTGGTTATTTCTTGTGGCCTTGCTGAGTACCAACCATAAGTGTACTCACCCTTGCTAACTGCTGCTCAGAAGAAAAAGGTGTGAAGTCTACTAAAGATGATGAAGAGTTCTAGGTGTACACAACCCTCAGTCGTCTGCCTGTGAAGTTTGGAGCCTTCGTTTCCATTATAAGCGCATATCTCTGATAGTCTTGTAAGTCTTTATTTATATTTCTTTACGTGATACTGTTGCTGTTATTCACTAATGATGTCACTATATGTATGGAACTTGATCCTGGCATACATATAGTTAGGCATTCGGTTTTATCCTTAAACCGGGTGTGACACGTTGCCTGAGGAACTCCAAATGGAACAAGCGTAGGCGCAACGCCCAGGAATGCGCCCGCAACCCGCAATGGTGAAGAAATCTGCGAGGAGAGCTTGATGCAGTAGCTGACCCAGAGTTTGTCACCCCCATGGGTAACATCTACCAAGCTGCAATGCTCCTACAACAACTCCCGCAGAGCCAAGCAACCCAAAAGATCATCCAGCTCACCCAACAGGCGATGGTCCAACTGGATCACATGAATCCAGCGCCTATTGTCCCGGCTACTCACTCTAGGCCAGAACGCCATGGAAGCACCGTACCTGCCGCTAGTTGTACCCCCAGCGGTCACATCATACCCCACAACAACCGACATGCCGAGCAGCAGGTGCACCAGCAGAGCCAGCAGGCCCCAAGATCCAGAGGTGGACGACAGCCCGCGGGAGGCCAGGGCCACCAAGGGAACCCACTACCCCCAACTCCTGGAGACTTGAGGCAACACAGCAACGGCAGTCGTGATGCACGCAACATCATCATCAACCGACAACGTGAGCATGCTAAAGACGCCGCTCGCGACATTGAAGACAGTGATCGCTTCCCCGCCTTCACTGAGAACATCACCAACCGCCCACGACTATTCCGAAGTACGACAGGAAGCAAGACCCACGGCAGTGGCTACGTTGCTACTCCGTCGCCATTGAAGTTCAGGGTGGCTCAAACTCTACCAAAGCCCTTTACTTCCCGATGGCACTGGAGTCCGTGCCGCTTACATGGCTTGAAAGTCTCAAGCCGAACTCCATCGACTCTTGGGAGGCCCGGAAGAAGGTCTTCATCGACAACTTCCAAGGTTCTACGATCCAAGCAGGTACTCGACATGACTTGTCGCAGGTCAAACAGGAGGAGAACGAGACCCTGAGGTCGTACGGGCACCGCTTCTTTGACACCCGCGCCATCATCGCCAACATCGCTGACGAGGAAGTCATTCGCTGCTTCTGAAACGGCCTTGCAATGAAGCAAACGTATCGCGAGTTCGGGAGAAATCTTCCGAGTACAGTTGACGTTTCCAAGCGTCACAAAATAAATCCGCAAGCACACGGATACTGTTGTAGCTTTCACCCAGGAGTATTCCAAGGGTATCATATTCACAGCCGGATGTGAGTATTATACGTGTAGAGGGTGGGGGCTCTAAGAATTCCCCCCTTGGGGTAGAGAGCTGTTGAGAGGATAGCTGCTCCATGGGTAGCGCGGGTAGAGATAGAATGAAAGAAATGAAAAAGGTACGAAGGCGAACTAGGTCCGAAGAGAATGTAGCAACCGTTCCCCGGCAACGGCACCAGAAAGCTTGTTGATGTTTCCTAGTGTCACGAAATTAATCCGCAAGCGCACATATACCGTTGTAGCTTTCACCCAGAAGTATTCCAAGGGTATCATATCCACTGAGGAACGTGTGTATATTCTCTAAGGTTCAGGCTCGTCCAAGGACACCGCACCAATTAGAGGCAAGAGCCAGAGAGGATTCCTAATGCTAAGGATCAAAGGTAAGATAGAACTATCCTAGTGAACTATTGATCCGGCAAACAACTAGGAGGATCTAGCTCTAACTTAACTAAGAAACTAAAGCACAGAAGAAGTCACGAACACTTACTATGATTGACAAGCATCCGTGGAGGTACAAGATGGAGAAGAGCGTCGGTGGGCCCACCGGCTCCTCCCCGACTCCCTCTCACTCTCTTCCTAATTTCTAAGCATTACCTAGGCAGCACTAAGCCTCTAAAGAGAGTTCCAACTCCAAAAGTGAGAGAGGAGAGAATGGAATGGTGTGTTGTGTCTTTATTCTTACCCCCTCCCCTTGTATTTATAGGGGTGATCAGGGGTGCTCTCGCCCGGCAAACTCGCGAACTCAGGCAGAACCGACATTGGGAAGCAATCAAGAGGCGCCACGTGGAAGCTGGTAAGTCGGTTTGTCTTTGCTGGGTCGGCCGACCTAGGGGGGTCGGTCGACCTGGGCCTGGCCCAGATCGGGTCCAGCTTCGCCTCGGTGACTGGTAAGTGGGCCCTATGGTCCCTGGTTGATGAGTTGGCGTGGCCCTATGTCGGTTGCATGCTCTGGTGGGCCCTTTGATCCGTGTGAATCCGAATGGTGCGTTCTGATTGGTCGGAGTGGTGTTGCCTTGGATTGAGGGTATGTTGCTTTGCTCTTGAGGTGTGTTTCTTGATTTGCTTGAGCTGCATACACGTATCCACCAACATATGTGGAGTTTGATAATTAAACACCTGCTCTTTGTTGGTCGGCGCGCTCCGATCGGTCGGCATTTTGTGGCTCGAATCCTGGAGCTCGTTTTACCTGCATTTCTTGCCCAAATCCCTACATTGCAAAATCTCTAAGGGAAATGTGGAAATCATATTATTCGTGTTAAATATGCAGGTTAAGTATGCCGGTCATCCCAAATTTTGGGTCAAATTGACGCTCAAAATTGGTCCGCAGCGAGCGTCAACAAGATTCCCCACACTTCCTCTTTGCTCGTCCTCGAGCAAAGCTTAGGACTAAGGTGGGACACCACTTCCTTTTGATATGATACCTGCATATAGATTATTCCAAACTTCACCCTTACCTGTGAATCTTGATGTGTCTACCATAATAGTTTGGGAAGTTGAAGAGCGGAACGGTATCGACTTGGGTCTCGTCCACTTCTCTGTTGTATGACTGGGTGTTTTGAAAGATTTTTAAAAAGACCTACCATAGCTTTACTCCTCCATAGGATCTCCCATTTCACTCAGTGTGTTTATATCCTCACCAAGGCGTTGCCTCTTTTCAACCTAATTCTAAAGATAGCTTATGTGGAGCTCATGGTAGGAGATTGGAAGCATGCACTTGTTTCACACATATTGCAAAATCAAAAATTGGATCCACGGAGATGACACGTCATACAAGCTTATCAAGATTGTGCAAGTGTATGGAAGGTGGATGATGAAAATGAAAGACTCCTCTTTATGAGACTCTCTCTCCTTTATTTGTAAGACTTGCGGACATGGCTATCATTTTTTTTCTTGGACCTTCACGTGTCCAAATTTTTTTTTCTTTCTCTTTTTTTCAACTCTTGGACTATCATGTGTCCAGATCCTTTTTTTCTTTTCTTCTTCATATAGCCCATGCCTCTTTTGTAACATTGCTAAGGAGAGAGATCATCACATATGGAGTTTTATTTTGTGGTTGGATGGGATGGAATGGCTAACTTCTAGTGTAGAAGTTTAGCATGTGGAGTGTACGTGATCTTGATCAAGCAAGTATGAAATGACATCTTACTAGGGTCACAAAATTTGATGAAGCTCAAAGTGACAACAACGCACATATGTAAATGGTTTCATTCATGAAGATCGACATATGGCTTTGGTAGGACAAACACAAGGAGTTTGTAAAGCTATGAAGGGATTTTCTTTTTAAAATAAAATTCCTAGACATGAAAGTAGAGAAAGCAAGGATTCCTTCATCAAACCATATCTTACTTTTCAACAACTTAATAATTATGGGTTCCCTAAGATATGATTCACAAGTTCAAGTTTAGCAAGGAATAAACCATATGCAAGCCAATCAAACTTGAAGCATGTGACCAGAAAGCACCATTGAGTTTAATTTTTGTGATTAGCAATGAATTTCATTTAAACTCATGGACCAGGGAGATTTGAGGGGTAGAGTACACAAATCATCACGATGTGGTATAGGCCTTTTGCATACTAGTTCATTCGGTCTTGTGCATCTGTCTGTGGGAGATCTCGAATGTATGCGCGTCAAAAATCTGAGAGATCTCCCCCACACTTGTTCTTGTACCTGGTGCTTATTCAAAAACAAAAAGGGTGGAAACAAAATAATGACTCTACCGATTTTAAGAACAAGGGAGTCCTAACATTTATTTGGAACTAAACTTTTAATCTCACCATGAGACTTACTCAAGCAAGGCAGAATTAAAATCGCATCAACACAAACGAAAAGGGGATATACTCACGGTGGACCCCCTTAGGGGTGATATGTGCCTCCTTCCTATGTTGTGCAACATGAATCCGACACCTTGGCTTATCTTCCCAATTGAATTAAGCTCAATGACTTACACATTTGGATTTGAATATTTTCCTGCAGGGGTTAGTCCACATATACAACCAAGATCTATACAAGCATTGACTCCGAGGTTCATTAATCAAACTTGACACCACGCCTAGTTTGATTGAAGTAGACTTTTCAACCTAAGCACCATGCTTAATTTAAAAAGTCTATGAGTGTAGCTCGAGCACACACTCAAACCAGAGCATACGAGCACAAATAGAGAGAGCATAAAAGCATGATCATGCTTTATTCAAAGAGAGAAAAGCATGAGTAAGAGAGTGATGATCCTCGAGTTACC
Organism: Panicum miliaceum; assembly: GCA_032594955.1. Lineage (NCBI taxonomy): Eukaryota > Viridiplantae > Streptophyta > Magnoliopsida > Poales > Poaceae > Panicum > Panicum miliaceum. Next base: position 38,259,655 of record CM064058.1, read on the forward strand.
TCCCGGAAGGGCTTTGTTTAAAGTCAAAAGCAGGACATACCTGGAGGTGCTTACCATGGCGTTTTGTTGATGAAGAACACAATTGCTGCCGTGGTAACTCCTCTCTTTTTTTTCTTTTATGGGGCAAGATGCGAGAACCAACACCATCTCCAAACCAAGGTAAGAGTTGGCATGAAAGGATATCACTTGGGATCTCACATATCTCCCCCACACTTGTAGTTTGCATTGCTGAGCAACACAACTCAAGTGTGTGGAGTTCAAGTTCCCTACATAATGTTCCCTCGCCAAGAATTACTATGGTATTGTAGTAAGTATAGCTCTAATGTTCTTCGGCATCACCTATCCTTCATTCTTTTTAATCTCCTCCTGAAATGGTTAGTAACCAAAACTAATCGAAGGAAAAGCTTATCCTAGAACATGCTCTTGCTTTTATTTGAAAAGGAAAAATCAAATGATAATCCGGTTATCTCCCAGTAGTGCTTTGTTTATGGTCCGAAGCTCGACCATGGGAACTTCCTCTTGCAGCTATCATTGGTGATGTCTTTCCCCTCTCACCACCAATTGCGTGATGACATGAAGCTCTAGCTGCAAGGTTAGCGCCACAGAGCATCCACCAAATTTGTAATATTTATGATAAACATATGCATCTACAACCAACCTTCTCAAGATTTTGCAGGAGAGGACCTCAAGGTGGCTGTAGTCCTCGTACGTGCCCGGGGCACTAAGCATGCCTGACTCTGGAGAGGCATTGAACGAGCATGGTCCTTGGGGTATTTCAAGAATAAAGCTCCCATGCTCATTTATGGAATCCTTCTCTTCAGACTCCAGAGAGGGCGCCTCACAGCATTCCATGGCCCATGGGTTCTCCATCTCAAGAGATTCATCCTGAAAGGTCAAAGTTGTATCTCGATCGTGGTGGAGAACAACGTACTCCGGGCCAGCAGAAAGAGGCTCAAACTCGATCGAGGGTGATGCTGATCACTCATCTTCACAGAAGTGAAGAATTTCTTCCGAATCATACTCTTCGGAAGTCGTGGATTTTGCAACCTCAAAGAGAACAGGTTCGGATGATACAAAAGGAGATTTATGCATCATCTTCTCGAGCGCGTCTCGCTTCGGAAATGGCTTCGCCTTAGGATTTTCTAAACAGGGAGTAGTGATGGTAGAAGTGGTTTCCCTAAGCTTTTCATCTAGGCTCCCTTGAGATGCTTCAAGACATTCTTCCAGAGGGTAGCCTAGGAGCAGATCAAGATCAACGATATCAAAGATATGAAAGTCTAGGTTGACCTCGATCTTGTCTATTGAGAGCATCATGACACTTGCGACCCCCCGACATTCAAGGATGTGTCCAAAGGGATAACTCTTGATGAGCTTGTCGGATGGTTTTAGCGTAACATCGCCCAAAAGTGTGTACGCTAAGTGCCATGGCATGATGTTGACCTCCATGAGGGGGTTAAAATGGGCTTCTATGGTAATTCCCCTTATAGAGCATGGAATTATTATTGAGTGTGAACTATTCCAAATTGCTTTGGAAAAGTGTCTCACAGCACCCGACAACTCCTCTTTCGTGACCTCCTCAAAAAATACTTCGTTAAGAGGATCAGGAGGAGAAAGAGGTACCGTAGGCCAGAGGGAAGGTTCTGTCAAGGGATTTTTAAATTGATGTATATGGATAGAAGAAGGTTCCTCCCCTGATTGTGCATCAAAGAGATTCGAGGTGTTCTTGTTGTTACCGGATGGATCATCCTCGAATTGAGAAGAGAACATCGAAGGTTGAATTTCTTCTCCCTCTGATATTCCTGGTTCGGGTGAGGGTTCTATGGCTGAATCTAAGGATATGGGAGGTGAAGGATTGGATTCAGCAACTAGAAGATCCTCATGGCTTGACCTGTACTTATCTCAGCGAGTTGGGCCAGAGCGGGAAGGTGGAGTACTGCATGATACTATCCAAGAATTCCCTACCTTCAGCCGAAGACTGATGGAGAAATGACCCTCCATTGGCGGCGTCGAGATAGTAGGCGCAGGACTTGTCGAGACCCTCATAAAAGTTGCGAAGCAACGAAGATTTTGGTATCGACAGTTTAGGTCCACATTCCACTAAACATGAAAATCTAAACCAAGTATAGCCTACGGATTCCCACTCATTCTGCCGAAAACTGCAGATATCCCTACGTAGAGCAATGACATAAGACATCGGGAAGAACTCCAGACGAAACTTATCTCTAAGCTCATCCCAGCTATCATTCACATTGCCTACGACATACGTGTACCATTGTTCAGCTTTTCCTTTGAGGGAGTAAGGGAACAACTTCCACTTGAGGGTATCATGTGTCATGATTGGAGTGTCAATCGGTGAACACAGGTGCTCAAAGTTCCACTGATGGTCGTTTGGGTTTTCACTTTCTATCCCAGAGAAGGAAAAGTCCTGAACCAGAGTGATGATGTTAGGAAGGAATTCATAGCCGGATGTGAGTATTATACGTGTAGAGGGTGGTGGCTCTAAGAATTCCCCCCTTGGGGTAGAGAGCTGTTGAGAGGATAGCTACTCCATGGGTAGCGGGGGTAGAGATAGAATGAAAGAAATGAAAAAGGTATGAGGGCGAACTAGGTCCGAAGAGAATATAGCAACCGTTCCCCGGCAACGGCGCCAGAAAGCTTGTTGACGTTTCCTAGCGTCACGAAATAAATCCGCAAGCGCACGTATACCGTTGTAGCTTTCACCAAGGAGTATTCCAAGGGTATCGTATCCACTAAGAAACGTGTGTATATTCTCTAAGATTCAGGTTCATCCAAGGACACCGCACCAATTAGAGGCAAGGGCCAGAGAGGAATCCTAATGCTAAGGATCAAAGGTAAGATAGAACTATCCTAGTCGCTTGCTTCGGGCTACTAGCATCCCATAGAATAAGACTGGTGAGTTGTAGTATTTCAGCACTGGGATTACCCGAATTGGGAGGGTTCCGTTGGATAGACTGGGCAGTCACCACCTGCTACCTATCTCATCTAACCATGGGATATACCAAAACCAACAGGTAAGTCTAGTCTAGACACCACGTCTACACTATCGTTACTAACTCTAGTCTTAGCTATAAACTAGTGCTACCCACTAAACTAGTGAACTATTGATCCGGCAAACAACTAGGAGGATCTAGCTCTAACTTAACTAAGAAACTAAAGCATAGAAGAAGTCACGAACACTTACTATGATTGACAAGCATCCGTCGAGGTAAGAGAAGAGCGCCGGTGGGCCCACCGGCTTCTCCCCGACTCCCCCTCACTCTCTCCCTAATTCCTAAGCACTACCTAGGTAGCACTAAGCCTCTAAGGAGAGCTCCAACTCCAAAAGTGAGAGAGGAGAGAATGGAATGGTGTGTTGTGTCTCTATTATTACCCCCTCCCCTTGTATTTGTAGGGGTGATCAGGGGTGCTCTCGCCCGGCAAACTCGCGAACTCAAGCAGAACCGACATTGGGAAGCAATCAAGAGGCGCCACGTGGAAGCTGGTAAGTCGGTTTGTCTTTGCTGGGTCGGCCGACCTAGGGGGGTCGGCCGACCTGGGCCTGGCCCAGATCGGGTCCAGCTTCGCCTGGGTGACTGGTAAGTAGGCCCTATGGTCCCTGGTTGATGAGTTGGCGTGGCCCTATGTCGGTTGCATGCTCTGGTTGGCCCTTTAGTCCGTGTGACTTTGAATGGTGCGTTCTGATTGGTGTTGTCTTGGATTGATGTTATGTTGCTTTGCTCTTGAGGTGTGTTTCTTGATTTGCTTGAGCTGCATACATGAATCCACCAACATATGTGGAGTTTGATAATTAAACACCTGCTCTTTGTTGGTCGGCGCGCTCCGATCGGTCGGCATTTTGTGGCTTGAATCCTGGAGCTCGTTTTACCTGCATTTCTTGCCCAAATCCCTACATTGCAAAATCTCCAAGGAAAATGTGGAAATGATATTATTCGGGTTAAATATGCAGGTTAAGTATGCCGGTCATCCCAAATTTTGGGTCAAATTGATGCTCAAAATTGGTCCGCAGCGAGCGTCAACAAGTACCATCGTCCAGTTTCGCGAAATGATGCAGCGATGGGTGGATCAAGAAGACGAGGAGAACGAGCGTTTCCCCAAGCGCAAGAACGATAAGGGCAACCACAACAACCGCTCTGATAAAGGCCAGTACAACAACTCGGCTCCCTCCCACAAATGCAAGCTGGAGGAGCAAGTGGCGACTGTCGAGCAAAATTCTCGTGGCAACAAGTCGGGCAACCTTCAGGACCAGTACGAGAAGGTCCTCCACCAGCAATGCCCAATGCACCCGAAGTTGAAGCATACACTTTTCCAGTGCACCACCCTTCGCAAGAGCCTCAATACTCCTCCTCTTGATGATGAAGAGAAGGACAAGGGCAAGGAGGATGAAGGCAACGACAAGTCGAGGCCTGTGGGTTTCCAACACCAGACTAATGTTGTCAACGTCATCTTCGGAGGCGACAACAGCATCGTCTCCAGCTTCTGCGTGCAGAAGCTATTTGGGCGCGAGATCTTGTCAGTTGAGCCAGCTGTGCCTCGTCCCCTGAGACATAGTGAGGTCCCCATCTCTTTCTCCAAAGAGGATCAGTGGACCAACTTCTCCGAGCCGGGAAAGCTCCCGCTCGTTCTGACCCTGTCGTGGCGGGCTCTACTCTGACCCGAGTACTCATCGACGGGGGTAGCAGCTTAAACCTGCTCTTCCTGAGTACTCTAAAGAAGATGAGACTGGACATCGGCAAGATGCTCACTCCCAGCAAGGCTTCATTCTATGGGATTGTTCCGGGTAATGCGGCTACACCAATTGGTTCGGTCACCTGGCCAGTTACTTTCGGGACGGCTGACAACTTTCGTATGGAGTACATAAAATTTGAAGTCGCAAACTTCGAATCTTTGTACCATGCTATTCTTGGCAGGCCAGCCCTAGCCAAATTCATGGCTGTACCACACTACGTCTACCTGGTTCTCAAAATGCCAGGCAAGATAGGTGTACTCTCCCTCCGAGGCGACGTTGAGAAGTCATACGACTGTGACCAGGAGGCGATCAAGTACGCTTCCACAATACGTGTGCAATAGCCTTCATCCGAAGTACTCGCGACCGCGCAACAACTCTCCGAAGCAACTGTAGCTTCAACTGTAGAAAATAGATTCCTCGTAGCGCGATCAATGTTGAGCTCGTACGGCATGTCCGAAGCAAAGGAGTCAAGGAAAGGGAAAGAGATGAAAAAGAACATGAGAAGAATATAGGGATCAAGCTACTTGTGTCAGAGCAAGCTAAACATTGAACTAAATTGAAGCTGCTAATGTTACTTTCATTACTGGTGTGGTTGTAGCGATAATAGCATCTGTTGCTTCAATTGTATAAATTAGATTCCCCATCTTACAACATGGTTGTGGTCATACGCCATGTTCAAAAGAAAGGAGTCTTATTAGTAAACGGCAAGAGATGAAGAAAAAGAAGATATGCACATATGGATTGATCAAGACAGACTCTTTACGGGGTGAACTTAGGACCTAGATCAAGACAATACATGATCCTGTCTTCTACCTTGTGGATAAGAGAAAGGATCATTCTTGCGTCCAAATATCTTATACTTTTTATTGTTTATAAAATTCAAGACGGCTACTTATAAGTTCAATGCAGTCAGGCAAAAATTATGGTTTTCAGCAAGTTTAGAATGTCAATGACATATTTACTTTGCTTTAGTGCAGGTTTTGCAGTACATGAAGAAGATGCGAGGTGTTGCTACCAGGGGGGCATATGCCATATTTAACAGGCAATATTAACTTGTCACCTCTGATACCCGATTAAATGTGACATATATTTTTTTCTTTTTAATGATAACATCGTGCAGGATAGTGGTGACAATGGTGATGGGCTTATGTTGTTACCCGTTATCTATATATCATCATAGGCAACCCATCTCTAGTGACGGATACAATGACCGTTACCTATGGCTATCTGCATCCATCACGAACATGGGGTTTTTCACACATATACTGTTGATGTGTGGTGGTGGTGTGTGTGTGGGGGAGGGGGATGCTGGTACCGATACTAAATGATTGTTATGTGTTGGCTTGGAATGAGTCTGTTTTCTTGATTGGATGTCTGAGAATATTATGTTATTGCTCTATGTTCGAAATGTGGGAAATCCGTTGCCTTGGCTGAGGACAAATGGTACAGGTTTTAGCCATAAACTGGTATCGATAGTGGGATAGTGGGTTTGCAACTTGTATTGATAGTGCATTTTGTTGCAGTCCATGAAAAAGAATAAATATTAAAGGGAATTTTACAAATCCACAATTTATTGATAATTCCATAGGAAACAAAATATTTCATAATCGTGCCATTTGCACCTCCAGACAATCCATATCTTTTTTCAAATCCAGGTTCCCCTGAACCATGTTGAACACTTTTTAAAGCATGTATTCTCACTTCAATCCATAGCTCACCCCCTTGTTCATGATGTGTCGCCGTATTTGATCGACCATCCTTTCCATACTTGTAACCTAGTATCTTCCACCTCCAGTTTTTATGACTAGCCTTAATCTTCAACCGGTGCTTCTCAAATGTTGACATCTTATTACCTACAATACACTGACTCATGAATCCACATGGCAACTGATCGTATGGGTCATTAGGATCTTATCTGCCTTACAACTCTGTCATTCAGGTATCTAATATAATGATTAACCTCCTCACCTTTTATAGTAATCGAGCTTATTAATTTATTTGAACACTTACGTTCAGTGCTCAGCGTATAAAGTAAAGACAGGGCTCCAGTCTCTTCTTCGTATGACATCTTTGCTGGTTAGAGTTGAGTTCATATACACTTAGCAAGATGAATCCTGCTATGGTCAGGTACAACAGGCATTATCATTTGCATTTGTCGAAGCTCCCCTAACCTGATCTCTTCTTCGCATTCTCTCAGAGTACTCAACAATGTCGATGTCCCATGTATTTCGTCCGCCAAATGCAGACTCAAGCTTGTCTGGGTCAAACATGTCAGTCATTATTCTCAAGCTCTCAGAGTTGTTAGAGTACACAAATCTCACTTTCTCTTTCATTTCCAGCTCGATGAAGTAACTCATTATCTACAAAAAGAGGAAGTTTTTAGATATAGGATGCAAAAGCTCATATACTTCTTCATTTCAAATTATAGGTCATTTTGGTAAATCTAGATAGATTTTATTATGCATTTAGATATACGCCTGTCTAGATACATAGCAAAAATTATGTATCTAGATTTGCTAAAACGACCTACAATTTGGAATAGATAGAGTACTACTAAATTTTTTCTACGTGGTTTGGGTGCAATAGTATACAAAGGTTTGGACAAGACACATTCTGCAACAAGCATCTTTGACATTAATTCCATTTGTACTATGCCTTAAAAATGTATAAAAATAATACATTAGAGATACAGTTAAAAATGATCTAGTAAAGTTTGTATATAGAGGACCAGGCTATGCATAATTTCAAATAAAGTTTGTAGTTAAAGTCAAGAATGCTTGCTGAGATCTTGTATCTCAAATGTTTTGATAATGTCATGAACAGGTATATAATATATTTCTGGTCGTTAATACCTTCCAAAAAGATTCGAATATCTTTGGTGGGTTGCAAAGAATTGCAACAGCTACCAATCCTGGATAATAGTTCTGAATTATGTCCAGTGATTGACGGGTCAGTGCCCATGGGGTACTTGATAGTGTCCATCCTCGGAAGTCAATTACCCAAACAGCATTTTCTGGTGCATTCTCTGAGCTCATGGTCAAATTTTCCAGGTTGTACACTAGTTGTTTGATCTGTTCATTCACTGATGTTACGCTCTGTTTAAACAGGCAAAGATTAGTAAATATAATATACAAAGAAATAAAAAACTACATGTTACATAAAACAGTACACACGACTATTGATTCCTTTTCAGGGGTTTGACCCTCACCAGATGCAAAGTTAGTACCACATTCTTATTTCCATGATGTTTGAGAACAAAACGATGTCATACACCTATAGAAGTACCAATGCCTCGACTCCGGGGAGAAATCCCTAGGTGTGGTATTGGTCGTTTGTTGTTTCTATGGATGGTGGCTTTGTTGTTGCTTTGCTTAGTTGAAAACATTGTTGACTTTGGCTCTACAGAGTGAAATCCTTACTGATTGAATTATAGCAACTACGGCATACGTGTGTACCGTTTCCCTTTTGGAGGCGTTGCATTTGGAGTGTCTTTCTCATGGTCCAAGTGTTGCGATGCATCGTATACTCAGGATTATGTAGTGTACGTCATAGTTGTGCAATTGTTAGAGTGGTCTTTGAACCACTATATCACTTTGATGTAAATGCCTGAAGTCAATAAAGTTTCATTTGTCTAAAAATCCACTATAATATTTTTGGCCTTAGCATAAAAAACTCAATAGCATATTGTAGCATGTATTAGAAAGGATAACATCACTTTTATTAGACTGGAAAAATGTGTGTGCACATTTATATCATATTTTGGACAGCTGGATATATAATATGGTGCTTCTTGCATCCACTAAAACTGACCTTTACTGAAGGCCGTGCCACCAACACAGTACGCCCATTGTTGTCAAGGTAGTCGGTTATGTACGCTCTCTTCACCTCATTCTCCCGTTCAGCAATGTCTTCCTATCATAGAAAGTAAAAGCATGCTCTTTGTGAATATTGGAATTACAAAAACTCGGGTCTGTTTGGATCGAGCATGTCCATTAGGCGTTTTCGAATTCGGTTCAGATTACGGCATAAACTGAAAATTACAAAAAAACCATATCTTCTCTCCAGTCACCCCCTATAGGTGCTCTCAGGAAATAAAACGCCCCCCGATGAGCAATTACAATACTTACCCAGCGGATTTTTTCTGGTTTGTACTGACGCCTCCATTTAGCAGCTTCTTTCAGAGTCTTGGTGGCCTGAGTCGCGCTCCAATTTCTTGCATGAAGGAAGCGGCGGATGGTGGCGTCCGAAAAGAAGCCCGGCATCTCTGTCGGCAGCTCACCCAGGAGTTCCCGTACCTTATTTATCTGCATTTCATATCGATGTGGTTAATCAAACTCCTGTCTCCAAACACGCTATGATCAACATATATATAAACACCACTTCTGTACGTATTCTGACAGGAGTTACCCAAATGAATTTCCCATGGCAACAGATTCATATAATATGTTTTTCTTCAGGAATTCATACTTCATCAAAGGAGGTATAGTTTAACTTCGAGCAGCAGCGTAAATGGCAGAGCTTGTCGTCCTACCTTTGCTTGTTCTTCTGAAGCCGCATGTTCCTGCAGGGTTGCTTCCCTCTCCCTCCTGGTCTTGAGCAGGTGACTCATTGCTTCTGATCAACTCACGGTTTCTGGATATCTTCTCATATCCACTGGGGTTTCTCCAGGATTTATAGAGTTTCTCGAGTATCATTCCCACATCCAGCGCAGAGATAGGGATACAAGAAGGAAGATCGTCAAGGGAGCAGCTGGTAGTTGAGCAATGGAGGATAAACGCGAGCATTGAATGTGTTCAACCATGAACCAATGCTACATGTGTTCTTGACACATACGTGTCGTTCGTGCAGAATTAAAGGACGCCGATCTATTTCAGGGTACCCCTCTTGGATGGATGCGGTGGTGCAGTTGGCCGGTGATCGTAAAGACGACACAGAGACGTACGGCTGCAGTCTCTCGCATTTCTCAGGATAAATCACAAGGAAACAAAATACAACTAGACATCCTCATCTACCGACAACCTAGTTTTTTTTATGTATGGCATATATTTAGATGCTTATATATCGAGATTTACCAAAATGACCTACAATTTGTAACGAAGTGATGTTACGTTAGTTGGATCCTGATTACATCAGCTAGAGCTAAAATTAACTATATAGCTCTAGCTAGGGAAATCCAAAATATCAACCATTAGAAATTAGAGATATTCATGGTACAAGGTAAGGATAAATTTTCATCTTATTGCTTGACACGGATGGTTATATGATCAGGACATTAATTATGACGGCAACATGAATTCTTAATTGCTGAAGAACGAAACTCGTCATGTGAAATAATTCTGGCACTGTTAGTGATACGGGCATCTACGGTTCTTCAGCCATTAAGAGTCAAAACAAAATTTCTTCAAATTTTAATATCCTCATATTTATCTACGTACTGTTCTTCAGCCATTAACAATCCAGTTAAAACAAAATTTCTTCGAATTTAAATTTTTCAGCTGCCTTAATTAGTCCAGACACTCTACTTAATACTGATCAAGCTAGCCTATCGGTTGGGGGGAAAAGCCGAAAAATTATTAGGCCTTGGACTTGACCATACCTTATGAACGAATTTATTGGCAATAGTTTAGGCAAGTTGATCGCTGTGTTAGAATAAATGCAATAATAACTATTCTATCAATCGATATTTAGGATTTAAAGGTGAGCTGGAAGAAAGAGACGAGGGAGCATATGCTATAGTGCGAGGCTCCCTCCCACGTGCTAGACCCGCACAAAACAAACGACTAACACGCGAGAGACTCACAACAAACGACGACATGCGAGAGACTTTGCGTCACAAGAGGAATAAAGGATACCGGAGACTACGGCGCGCCGGACAAATTTTCCAATCGCCTGTTCACGAATCAAACTTTGATTGTATGGGACTGACTGGAACGTTGGAGATATTTTTGTTTTCGGAAAGGAATATTTGTGAAAGAAATTATTCGTAAGAGTTAAGTACACTTGAAAATTAGTAGTCAATCAATTTTGATATTGACGTAAATATTCATAAATAATAAAATTTTGTTTCAGGTTCTAATTATTAAAGCAGTATAGTGAAATGCATTCATACGTACGACAGATAGCATTGTTGTTAGAAGTATTCAAAACAATTACCTCTAGTTACCTGTAAGTTATTAATAAGGTCGATGGATTAGTTGCTTAGTGAACATTTCAATATTGCTCTGAGAAAAATTCTGTTTGGAATCAAGAACTAGAATCGAGGGATCAGGCTAGCAAGAAGAGGATTAGGAAAAGGAATTGCATATTTGGGAATTGGTTGACGGAACCACGAGAGCAGATGTCTCTATGGTTTCTGCTTTCTGATATGTTCCACACTTCATTATAAATTTCTCTTCTCCCTTTACCCACTCCATACGCAACTCGCATTACACAGTCGGCCAGCCCACGCGTGCGACGCAGTCCACCAACTCCACACGCTAACTCATTTCCTGTGCCGAGAACACGTACTCACTACTTTCCGCTTTCCGCCAAGGAAGGCCATTTCCATGCCAGCCACCTCAGTCACTTCATTTTTCTGCATGCACACGCAGAGATATAGTGACATTCCCCTCTGTTTCGAAACCGACTAGTTGACCTCAAGTCGATGAAGCAGGGAAACGACGTTTCATGTCACGAAGATCCTCCCAAGTTGCCATGCTAGCCGGCAGTCCTTGCCACGGCACCAACACAGCAGGTAGCATGGACTTACCTCGTTTGGTCAGTTTCTGCTGAAGCACCTTCTCTAGTTCCAGGTTTTTCTGTTGCACTGAAGTCGCTGGAGGAAGTGTCTTAGCAACCAGCATACCAGGAGTAATTGCCATCTTCAGTTGCAATAATTGAATCACTGGATGGATTTGACTGGTGGGAGGTAGCTTCAATTTGTAGACCATTGCTCTTACTCGTTCCAACACTTAATAAGTTCCCTAGTAGCGAAACGACAGATTCTAATTAGAACGATCAGCCAATGATGTTGTCCGAATGTAAGGTTGCAATTTGAGACACACTTGATCATCCACTGAAAATTGGCGGTCTGTTCAGTATTTATCAGCTTGCTGTTTCATCTTCTGTTGAGCTTTGAGTAAGTTCTGTTGAAGGAGTTGCTGCATGACCTTTCTTTCTTTGAGCCAAGATGCCAAATCGGGTATTGTACATTCAGATAGTTGTTGTATGCCAAAGTGACGAGGCTTATGGTCATAGATTACTTCAAATGGTGTAACTCCAAAAGGTGTATGGTAATTAGTATTCGGCTAATGGAAGCCAATGAGACCAGTTGGTAGGACATGCATGAACAGTACAGCGCAGATATCCCTCAAGGCATTCGTTGACCGGTTCCGTTTGACCATTTCAAGGGTCAGATTGGAGCTGGCGATTTAAGGGTCAGATTGGAGCTGGCGATTTAAAGATGCTTTGAATAAGACTGTGTTTCATACTATTCATGCTCTGAGCAACAACATATGTATAGTGTAGGCTTGTTCTAGATTGGTTACCTCATGCTTCTATATATCTATCATATGTTGATATTTATATTCATTTTAGATTAATTGTCTCAACTGTAAACATGAATCGATGTGCTTGATGCTTAATTGAATTAGTTCTATGAGCTCTTATTGGAAAGCATTTTTAAACAAATTTCATCATCACATATGTTAAACTTGCTAGAAAAATCTCTTCAATGGCTTTTATGCATGCATGATTAGTACTAATGACCAAGTTAACATACAATGAGCCATAACTAAAGGTAATTAACACTTGAGGTGTTACACCCACCCACCCCTACCCCAAAAGAGATATTAAACCCACCAGGGGAGAAGAGAGACCGGTGGCATTTCTCTTTTGCACAGGGCCTAGTTGGGTTGGCGCTTGGATTCCACCCAAAAACCTCATATCCATGTCGATTCAAGGCTAGAAATTTGTTTGAATATGATTTGAATCATGAATTTGTAATACATTATTGTTATAGTTGCATTCCTGTGGAAAATAGAGCTTATGAAGCGTAGGAGATGGGTATTTGTGCTGTAGTGAGCATGACCTACTGCATCACATACGAGTGGTGAATTGGGTCTAGGGTGATAGTTATAAAAATCACTACAAGTGGTGAAAATGGGGCAGGTACCATTAAAATTTATTTATAACTAGTCCATCAATCCATGCTCACAGGTTACAAATAAGTAATAGAAATTTATGAAAAACAAGTGACAGGAAGCTGATAATCAAAATTGTATACCTTGCGCTCCCTATCATTTGATAAATATGCTAACACAATACTTATATAGATATGTACAAATTGTGATAGACTTTAATTAGTTTTTTGTCTATATTTATTTTTCTCTCACTTTGAATCGCACCTTTATATTTGTTTGACATTTGTTTTATTGAATCCTTAGTTTGAGCTATGTATTTAGTATGGCATATGAATTCTCAACGGTTTCTCAATACACGTATATATGATTTACAGAGTGATAGACGTCATGCATATATACCTTAAGATATTAACAATGATAAAAATATATAATTTAGAATCATATATTGGTGTACATGGGATATGTTTTTATAATGATATATGTAGGCAATTTAGAACCTTCTCATGGGTTAGTTTAGGTTGTTTTTTAATAATGTCGGGTAATTTAGGCGTAAATTAATGAGTTGCTTTTAAGTTATTTTTATAATAGTATAGGTGGGTCATTTAGACGAATATTAGCCAACTACTTCAGGTTATTTTTTTATAATGGTAGAGTTGTGTAATTTAGATATAAATTCGGTGAGTTAAGTTAGATTATTTTTTAGTGACATAGGTGGGTAATTTTAGAAAATATATATTCAATGATTCATAATTCAGTCGGATTGGTAGCAAGATATTTCTAATTTTTGTGAGAATTTTTATAATTTGTCTTATTTTCTTAGTACATCTTTTAATCTCTATCTCTATCTCTACTATTACTAAAGTAAGCAATGATTTCTTGATCCGTCAATCAGAGTCCTAATTGAAATCCCGGTAACAGTATATTAAGGGTCTGAAACCGTTTAGAACAAGCGTTTGATGAATAAAATAGAAAAAGACTAAAGTCCTCAACGAACACGTACTATATATTATTATAAAATACATATGGTGTACAATATATATATACTAATAAATATATTTATATGGTGTCTCGTAGCAACGCACGAGCATATTTGCTAGTGATATTAACATAAATGCTCAAAAGAAGTGTCCAATTAGTAATGGTAAGATTTTATAGATCAATACATAAAAGGTGGATAATAGTACCCCTGTTTCCTTGGTCGCACACCCTTCTCCATAGATGCCACCGGTCAAAGCTCTTACTCTGGTGAACTATCCGCTCAACTTCTTCTGGTCTCTTTTTTCCAAAAGAAAAAAAATTTCTCCTGGTCTCTAAGTTCTTCTACTTCTAAAAAAAATAAGCAAATTGTAATGGCACTGGGCTGATTTTGATCCTTGTGGTGGTACTTGAAAAAACCAGAAATTGTGTAATGGCGTAGATCTAATTGGCCCACGCAAATGGTAAGACATGTAAAATTACCCGCATAACATCTTTAGAAAATTACCCACTTAAAACAAAATTATCATTTCCTTCCGCTACAAGTTTCGTAGCTACACGAGCCCTCGTCTCCCGGCCCCACTTTCCAGTCACCGATACAGAGAGGCACGGTATAATACCGGAGCGCAGCCACACCCTCGCCACGCCGCCGCTCAATTTCGAAACTCCCGACCGTTGCGTTGCTTCTCCATCTCCCCTCCTCACCAGTCACCACCAACCCCCGCGCCGCTCCAAACGGCTACCCCATCGCCACGCCGGAGAGGGAGAGGGATGGCGTGCAGAGACGCGGCCGACAGCCCCAGATCTGCGCCGCGTCGCCCCGGGGCGGCGGCAGCGGCAGCGGCGCCCAAGGACGGCGCCGGCCTGCTCAGCCCACGGTTCCGGTCGGCCGCCGCGATGGCCGGGTGGGACGAGGAATCCGTCCTCCTCGCGGCGCTCGTCGTCGAGGACACCCCCGTCCGCGAGTCCCGCCGCAAGAGGCGGGCCTCCACCTCCTCCTCCGCCGGCGGCAGCGCCGGATCCAGCACCAGGTGCGTACTCATCCGTTCCACGGCGTTCACGTAATCCCCTCTCCTTGGTTGGTTTCTTGAGCCCGTTCGACCGGCGCGTTCTTGTAGGAAGAGGAGGTCCCGTAGGCAGTCACCGAGCAGGATCCCGGCGGTGGTTCTCGCGCTCGACGACGACGACGATAAGCTGGGCGCTGCGGCAGGTCTGTTCCTTAAATTGATTTAATTTATTTTCTTCAGCAAATTCGTGGCATATCTTCTTTGGGCCTTCTCGATCTGGCGTTGATTTGGGAATCTCTAGATGGCAAGTCGGAAGTGAAGGACGCAAAGGAAGAGGAAGAGAAGGCTGTCCTTGTGGGCGAGGAGGAGGCATCCGGATCTGGCGAGAAGGCAGCGGCGACGGGCAACCTGCCGTGTATGGATCGGCTCCGGGAGGAGCTCTCTTGCGCGGTAAGGGTGGTTCTTTGGTTCAGGCTCGATTGTCCGACCTGTAATTGCATGCTTTATGGAATTGGAGAATAATTTGGGAGATGCATTCTGTGCAGATTTGCCTGGAGATCTGCTTCGAGCCCAGCACCACGCCTTGTGGTCACAGGTAATTTGAATCTGTGCTTTCGGAAAAGTGGCTGCTTGAATTCTTAAAACATGTATACAAAAGAGGACCAAGCAAGAACTTTTGCATAGATCGATTTGTAACAGCAACTGTGTTTAGTTCATTTTATTTTCTGCTTGCATTTGAGAAGGAATCTACAATAGAAAGATTCATCAGTTATGGAAAGTGCAGTTCCACGAATTATCAGGAAACTTTCTACATCTGTGCAGATTAATGTAGGATGAGTCTCCCTTCCCAAAAAAAAATGTAGGATGAGTCTGTTAATTAAATGGGTAAATAGACCACAAATGCTTACTATTTGGGATGTAGATGTGCGTTTTACTGCATTCCCAATTCCTTGTTTTTCTGATTTTGTGTATATACAAGACTGGAATACTTTGTTTTCATCGCTTAGTTGATTGTGCTTCTTGAAAAGAAAAGATCCCTGAATTCAAAATTATGTATGCAAAAAGGGAATTAGAAAGAACTACTGTATAGTTAATACTGTAACAGTAACCGATGCATTTGCTTTCTGAAGATGCTTAGTTCATTTTGTTTGCTGCTTGCTTTTGAGAAGGAATCTACAATAGAAAGGTTCTTCTGTTATGGAAAGTGCAGTTCCACGAATTATCAGAAAATTTTGTACATCTATGCAGATTAATGTAGGATGAGTCTGTTAATTACATGTGTATAAATATACCACAAAAGCTTATTTGGGATGTAGATGTGCATTTTACTGAATTCCAATTCCTTGTTTTTTCTGATTTTGTTTATATACAAGACTGGAATACTGTGATTTCCATGCAGAAGCTGTTAAATGGAATACTGTAATTCAGAAAATATGTATGCGAAAGGGGAATGTAGAAAGAATTACTGTGTAGTTGGTGTGGTTACGGTAACCATACGATGCAATTGCATTGTGAATGTGCTAAGTCCATTTTGTTTGCTCTCTTCTAAGGAAATGACAATAGGTGATGGCTTGAAGTCCAGTTTAATGAATTTACATGTAACTATGTACATTCTTGCTGATCTAAGTAGGATTAGTCTGTTAATTACAAAAAGTTTATCTATAATGTAAATGGTCAGTTTTAGTATTCACAAATCTTTCTTTTTCTGATTCCATATTTATTGAAATATGGAATGCTCTTATTTTTTTGTTGGTAGGACTGTAAAAGAATGTATTCTTATACATTTTTTCTTGAATCCTGTGCTTATCATTTCTAATCAACCTTATTCATCTTACTTTACTAACTGCTACGGTCATCTGTTTGTACATTGTTCCCCAATATAAGATCTGCACATTATTCCAGTTTTACCTGAAAATATTTTGAATTGAATGTTGCTTCCATGTGATTATATCATGAAAACTTAGAGCGACTTGTAGATTGAAAAATTTAAATGATTTTTGTGGTTATTCTTTCTTTATACTTTCTGAAATTCATACTCATATCATTGTTACCCCTCTATTTAACAGCTTCTGCATGAAATGCTTAAAACATGCTGCAGCCAAGTGCGGAAAACGTTGTCCGAAATGCAGGCAGCTAATCAGGTAAATCTTCGTTCCAGATCTGCACTCTGCAGTTCCCAAAAAAAGTCTTATAACAAACATTACAGCGTTGACTAAATGTTTATAACTCCGCAGCAATTCAAGATCATGCACCATCAATACTGTACTCTGGAACACTATCCAGCTCTTGTTTCCCAGTGAAATTGAGGCAAGAAGGACTTCGATTGCATCACCTTCATCATGCAACGAGGATGTGAACCATAGCCCGCCAAGAAGTAATAATTTTTCACAAGGTGGCCATCGCATGAGAACAAGGAACAGCAGTGGTAGCTTCATCACAGAAGGCAGAACAAGAAGCAGCTACAGGACCTTCATCACACCTGCGAGCACAACAAGCAGTAACACCAGTGGGAATTTATTCAGCGCACATGCAAGCACAAGAAGCAGTCACAGCGGGACAGCCTTTGTCCCAGCTTCACGACTGGTCAATACAAGGACTGCTGTAAGATCAGATCAATCTGAAGATGCTGCATTGGCTTACAGGTTGCAGCAGGAGGAGTTCATGAATGCCTTTGAGGAACCTGAGCAGGAGAGGCAGCCACAGAACACTGTGTCCACAGCCCGAGATAATTTGAGAGCAATGGCCTCTCGGGCCATTCGCCTTCGTGCTCGAGGCTGGCCTGTTTAGTGTTCTTTTGCTTGCTGCTTGTCTTTGGTTTATTGATAGCCCTCCCTTCTACTAGTTAACTTTACAGGAATCTCTTCTTTGTTATTGTACTGTAATATTGAGTGGCATGATCAAATTGCCACTTAATAATGATTGTCCATTGTATTGTGGGTGGCAATAATTCATTGGCGCTCGAAATATTCGCTGCTGTACAATACTGGTCTGACTTGTATCAGGTGGCTTGTTCAACAGATAGGCATTTCTTGTGCTGCATATGGCATTAACATTTCTTGTGCTTATGGCATTCCTAACTAGCTGATTTTGCTGACATCACTGAATTTACAGTTTTACTAGTCACCAGTTGATATGATTTGCACAGTGCTGTAGCTTCCATTTACACTGTGTTTGCGGAGAACAATTTTTAATTGTGACTTTATGCTTCCCGAGTACAAACATGCCATTCCTAGCAATTCAGTCATGTATGCAAGTTTTAGTGTGAGCTTGTGATGAAATATTTTCATTTTGTGATACCAGGAGAACTGTTAATCTGGTACATCTGCAATAGTGTCATGTTTGTGTAAAAGTGATAAATGCTGACAATATTGCTGTAGTAGTATTCTGCATTTTTGGGCAACAACGTTATGTTACACCACGGTAGTTTTGACGCAGCTGTCACCATGGTAGGTACAACATCAGAGGGGATCAGTAGGCTTTATCATTTGACGTTTGCAGCAGGACGGTGGCATGAGCAAATGAAACCGTACGGTAGAGGATAAGCGTGTGGTTTCTCGACCAGTACCACTCTTCAAAGTAAGTAGATTTCCTCCTCCGATCCACAAAGGTTCTATGTGTGATCATATCAGATCAAGAAGAAATCAACTCGAAGCAATCGTAACAGGACCTTTATCCGAACAGGTTAGATGACCTTTTCAAGAATAGGATGCATGACTTTCTAGTCTGATGATGCTACTATTATTACCCAAGGAATCGTAGCAAATTCATCTTCGAAGTCGAGCATTTCCTCATCGATCTAAGGAGGTGCCGCGCGCATCAAAAAGATGAAGCTTCCGTTAAGAGACTCATTCGCAAAAGAAGCCAGCTCTGATGAAGATCTCGGATGTAGCAAGGTAAAGTCGTCGTCCGACCTGGGTTCCGTGAGCAACTCTGAGACGCAGCGAAACTGCAAAAGTATACCTGACGAAGAGTATGACAGGACCGACCTATCGTCCGTCGCACAGTTAAATCCAACCACACAATGCCCATGTCCATGTGAGCGGGTAAACGAGAATGGACACCACGGGGGAAGGAAAAGGAGATCGCAGCTACACTCAAAATTAAAACGCAGAAGATAGTGGCAACCGGCTCGATCACACACCAGTCTAATCATGTAAAGGGACGGGTCACCGACGATAACGCCGCTAGAAAAACTCCAGTACTGTACAGCTGATGTGATGCTGGAGTTAGTCATGTCGTCATGCTACTGCAGCCAGGGGGGAGCTAGAAATTTTGCATAGAGGGGGCCGGGCCGAGCCCAACAAAATATTCACTGCCCATAACTCGTATTAATACGAGTATTGGCTACAAAATAACATAAACTAAGGCAAAAAAATTACCTAGGAAAACTGAATGATTTAGCGTACACAAGCCATAGATTAGCAATGTCACGAGTCACTGGCTCGTCGCGGCCTGATTAGGACCTATGGAGGATTAGAGTTGGAGGCGGCATCCAGGCTAGGTGTTCAGCATCCAGAGCGGACGAGCGCGCTTGGAGGCCGGATGATCGCAGCAAAGTGAAGCTTTGGTGATGTGTCGTCTATCGTGTGCATCGATCCATGAAGGCATCATGCAATAGAATTAGGTCTTGTTTGGTTAGCATTTATTCCGAGCCAGAAATAATAGGTACAGCAAGAGATTTATGGTAGGTACAATAAAAGACCAAAATTTATTCTACGGGTAACCGAACAAGGCCTTAGGGATTTGGGATATTAAGGGCGGCCCTCATTAACCCTGGTGAGGCACATGTGAATAAAAAATTAGTCGCTTTGGTCCATGTGCACTAAAACTACAATATGTATTAGCTTGTCTATTGTATATGTAAATGTGATGCAGATCCTGATTTTGCTAGGGATAATTAGGAGCTTAATCATGCTCTGTAACTTGTATAAACTGAAACTCCTACACAACAACAATTGTATTGAGTCATTTGTCTCTTTCAAACAGAGATAAAAATATATTTTGCTGCATCGTTGAGGGGGGCCATGGCCCCTGTTGCCCCCCTGGCTCTGCAAGTGACTGCAGGACTGTCGGTGTTTTACCACCAAGCCCACATAGGGATACCCCCGAGGTGGTAGGTTGTAGGTAGGGTGTCGCCGAGATCAGGAACTCGAAGGTGCAAGGAACACAAAGTTTAGACAGGTTCGGGCCGCCGAGAGCGTAATACCCTATGTCATGTGTGGTTTGTATTGCCTTAGAGGTTATGCGTATATTTTGGAGGGGTCCCTGCCCGCCCTTATATAGTCTGGGGGGACAGGGTTACATGGAAGTCCTAGTCGGGGACGGTCTGAGGAGTCCTACCCGAGTATGTTGTCAGGTAATTTCCTTGCGTCCGACTAGTCCTAGCTCTATACAACTAGTTACAATGAGGATAAGGTATGACCCATGTGCCATCCCCTACTACAAGAATATGTACACCAAGTAAGCAGTCCCGCTTGTCGGTGTTTTACCGGCAAGCCTACCTACGGATACCCTAAGGTAGTAGACTTGTGGTTAGGGTGTCACCGAGATTAGGAACTCGATGGTGCAAGAAACACAAGGGTTTATATAGATTCGGGCCGCAGTATGCGTAATACCCTACGTCCTGTATGGTTTGTATTGCCTTGGGGTTATGCATTATGTTTGGAGGGGTCCCTGTCCGCCCTTATATATCCTGGGGGGACAGGGTTACATGAAAATTCTGGTCTGGTACGAGCTTAGGAGTCCTAACCGAGTACTCTCAGGTAGTTTCCTTCTGTACCGACTAGTTGTACTTACATACGAGTACTTTACAGTATGGATAAGGTATGGGACATGCCTCACCCCATACTCTAGAATGTTCTACGCCACGCGTGCAGTCTCGTTGCCCCGGGTCTGACAAGGCCCCGAGCTCTTCATAGCCGAGTACTGCAAGCTTCGAGTACTTCTTGAAGTCATCATTCGATTTCTGCCGAAACTCCGTCTTGAAGGTGTCTTTTGAGTACTTTCCTTGGCTGCTCGAGGCTATGAGGTGCTCTAGCCTTGAGTACTTTCAAGTCTTTTCTTTCTATGTGATGCGATGCAAATCGCACTCCATATGGAGTAGCCCCCGAGCCTTAGGTTGAATCGAAGAATCAGGCTGAGAGTCCCACTAGTCTTGAATCTTCTATCCTTATCTTCCAAACATTTTTGAAAAATAAGCCATCGATGACACGTGTCCCGCAGCCCCCGAGCCTTGAATCCAAATCCCAAGGTTTGGAAAAAAGGATCCAAAAGAACGTGGCATACTGAACAGTGTTATGTACAAAATGTGTGTATAAACTTTGTGTATATGTTGTGTGATCTGCCTTGATGGTAAAGATTGGAAATTAATTGGTTCGAAATTTGAAAACCCCCTTTTTTAGGGATATGGTCCCTGAAAAAATGGTTAATCAAATAAACTTCCCAAAACTCTTCCCAAAAGAACCGCTCAAAATAAATCACACTTTTTTTAGGAGAAAACTCTTCGGCTTCCGAATAGTAAATCTGGGCCTACCCGCTGGCTATTTAACTGCGTGGTGACTCTAGGGGTTTTACCCTTTCACTTTCTGCCTTAGCCGTTTCGCTCTCTCACCCTCCTGCGCCGCCAGTCACTGTTAGATCTAGGGTTTGAGAGCCCCGTTGAGCCCGTCCTCCATCCCCAGCCAAACTAGTTGGAAAATCCATCCACTCCATCAGTGAGCCCTTGTGCCCCTCTCTCGAAGCCCCCGAGCATATGCGAGTGAAGCGGCTCGTGACATTCAAGATGAGCAACAAGAAACAGGCGTCTAGGGGGAAGAAGGAGGAGTCGACCACCGGCGATTGGGAGTGAAGTAAGTGCACCCGTGCCAATCTTCTTAACTTAGCTGCTCAAGGTCTTCTTCAATCGGAGGAAATGATTTAGTGGAAACCTTCCTTCCGCCAGTTTGTTCCGCAAGAAGATGTAGATCAGATTGTAATCTTCGAGCATTTTGTCAAAAGGGGATTGGCCCTCCCCGCATCTGATTTCTTCCGCGGCCTCCTTTATCATTGGGGTATTCAGATCCATCATCTGAACCCTAACTCTATCGTCCACCTCTCCATTTTTGTTCATTTTTGCGAAGCTTTTCTTAGCATCGAGCCACATTTTGATCTTTCCCGCTACTTCTTCCATCTCCGCCAACAACCATCTGAGGAGAGGCAGTACCTTGTTGGCGGAGCCGGAATCCAATTCAAACAGGGGAAGGGGAATGAGTATATTGAGTACTCGCTCCCCACAAACCACTCGGGTTGGAGGTCCCTTTGGTTCTACATTGGAAACCATCAACCCGCACTGCCCAAGAGAACTCCAGGGAAGGTAGTGTGGAGGCCCGAGTGGAATGAAAAGTTGAATCCCAACCAACTGCTGCAAATCAATGAACTGCTCGAACTGATTAGCAAGCAGAAGGAATCAGGTGTAACCGGCGTGTCCGTCATGGCCTCCATGTACAAGAGGCGTATCATGCCACTGCAGAAAAGGTGTCGATATGGATTCGAGTACTTAGGGAGTAACGATCCATCTCATCTTCCACAGAAATTCATCCTTTGCAAATGGCTCTTGACCATGTTCGCCGAGTACTACTCGATGCGAACACGGTTCCTTACATGCCGAAGCTTTTCAGTGCGATGAATCTGCCGAAATCGGTGAGTAATTTGTCTGTCGATTACTTGCAAAACTTGTGAAGTATCACTGAGTATTGACTCATTGTCGTTATTTTCTGCAGGGGCACATTGATCTGTACTGTTGTCCTGCTCCAAATCCTGACATGTCTCAGGCGGATCACCTCAAGCCAAGTGCGTTGCAGATGCTCAAGACCAGTCGTTTAGACCGTGACCCCTTAACTGATGAAGAAATGACGGATTCTGGCGACGATCTTCCTCTGGCAGCTTTCTTGAAGAAGTCTGGCAAGGAATCGAGTAGCAGCATGGAGATCCTGTGCCACCCAACCAAGCCGCGGGTGAGTGTGAGGAAGCATAAGCTCTCCATCGCCAGCCTATCAGACGACAACCTAAGGTAAATATGATCCTCGAGTACTTTCCTTGACAATTTTGATGTTCTTTGCTAAGTTTTCCTTTGTTTTGTTTGCAGTCCGCCCGCCTTCCCCCTATCCAAGCGTTCTAAGGATAGGGGAAAGTCAGGCCCTACTAGGGATGATGTTGCACTAGTGGTCGACGTCCAGCCTGGTGCAACGGACCCTTCCGCTGTTGACGTTGCGCCGAGCCCCAGCAACCCAATCCGGGTGAGTGCCCCGGAGGCTCAATCAAAGGAGCCTGCTGGTGGCTCGGGGAAGTCGAGTACTCGGGGGGCCCGACTTATACAACTGAAGAAGGTGGTGACCAAGAGATCCTCCACGTGAGTCTCGAATACTTAGGCTTGTACCATTTTGTAATTCATCTTATCGAGTAGTTGATATGACTGTTCTTTGACCAGCCTTTCCTCTGCTCTGAGCTTGGGGGAGCCTGATGATGCCCTGGCTGTCCAAGCCCTCGAGTCTGGGAAGGACACGGATGTTGCAGCGTTGGAGACCGGCGTTGCTCCTCCTCCTCCCCCTCCTCCGGCCACGAATGTCGAGGCGGAGAAAGAGTCAGAGCTGGAGCAGATGGAGGTGGAGACCCCTGTGCCCGGACTACCCGAAGGTGAGCCCATCCTGCCTCCTCCATCTCCCAGCACCAATCTGCCCGAGGCTAGATTAGAGACTGCAAGTGGAGTGGCAGGCGAGCTGCCTAGGGAGTCCGGTGCAAAGGACGCCCATGCCGCGGGTACTTCAGGCCCTGGCACTAGCACAGTCGAGACCACGGGAACAGAAGGCCCTAGCACGGAGGATGCTGGCGCAGCGGGCGCCTCAGGAACCAGTGCAGATACGGCGGAGAAAGATGATCTGTTGGTCATGCCATACGGCTGGCAACACACCATCATGACAGATTTAATTGATGACCCTTATATGACCAAGGAGAAGAGAAAACAAATCCAAGGTGTCTTCAAGGACTTGTACGAATTCACCACCGTAAGTTTCCATCTT
Source organism: Panicum miliaceum (assembly GCA_032594955.1). Taxonomy (NCBI): domain Eukaryota; kingdom Viridiplantae; phylum Streptophyta; class Magnoliopsida; order Poales; family Poaceae; genus Panicum; species Panicum miliaceum. The sequence goes on from CM064058.1 coordinate 38,283,557, forward strand.
CCTCGAGTAGTTTTCTTCATCCCATATTTCACTTTGAATAGTGATAATTGCTATACTCTGCTTTGTAGCACCTGATGGACCGATCCCAGGAGAAGTCCGAGAAACTTAAGTTAATTGAGGACGGCCATCGTAAATTGACGGAAAAGGATGAGCGCATTCGCGAAGAAATCCGGAAGAGGATCGACCTCCGCAATGAGCTCGATCAGTTGAAGAAAGAGCGCACTCAAGAAACTTGGCTCCTTAAAAATGAAATCCAGAATCTTGAGAAGGAAAAAGCCAAGCTTGTTGAAAAGAACAAGAAGATCTCCAAAGCACACAAAGGTAACTTGTCACCTTGTCTTGTTGTCTTTGATTCATTGTTTGTTCGAGTAAGTTCTGAAACTTCTCAATACTTCTTCTTTTTCTCTTACGCGCAGAACTGAAATCCACTTTGCAAAAGAAAGAAAATATGATTATAGATTTGAAGAACTTTGTTTACCGTGGCGCAGATAACGTTGAGCGCCTTAAGAAGATCCTCCTGGATACAAGCGTACAATTCCATGATGCCATGCAGCAGATCAAGAATATGCTTGAGGAAAAGGATGTTATCCAAAAAGAACTCGAAGAATTCAAGACTGCTGCTTAGGCTGTCATGGAGATGGTGGAGTTTCCGACAGAAAGTGATGCTGGCGAGCTGTCATTGTTAGAGAAGCTTCGTGCGACTCCTCCGAAGGTTGCCAGCTACATCTCAGAGGCCACCAGGACCTACATAGGCACTCGCGTTGGTAAAGTCATACTGGCCCAAGGCGAAGCTTGAACCACTCGCTGAAGGCATGGTGGTTGACTGCTCTATTGAGCAATTCACGAAGTTCCGTGAAGAAGTCGAGCCCCTTGCTGACAAGATAGCTGAGAGCCTGGAGCAAGATGGTTAGTAGCAAAGATAATGTGTCATGATGAACACTTACGCCACTTGTTGATATGTATATAAATTTGCCTAGTTAATCTTTCTTCAGCGTATATCTTTGTGTGATGTTTCCTGGTAAGATCGTAGGACTTAGAGTAGTTGGAGACGTTTGGGTTAAGCTACTTCAAGAGCATCGGTTGGATGCAGTCAGTAACTTGACTGTATGTGTACCGAATCACCGGCTAGTAGATTTGTATGCGCGTCATGGCCCGGATGGTAATGCAAGGGAAGACACGAGATTTATACTAGTTCGGGTTGAATGTTCCTACGTCCAGTTCGAGCGATTCGTGTTCTTGCACTCAGTTCGTAGTAGGGGTTACAAACAGGTGAGAGAGGAAGACAGGCTCCCAAGTCTCTATGTTCGTGCGTGAGTGAATTGTGTGTGGGAGTGTCGTCCAATCGTCCCTTGCTCGGGCCACTTTCCGCCCCTTTAATCCTTCAAGGAGGGAAAGGGATCGGTCACAAAATGAGACAGAGAGAGAGAGATGATAATTCATGAGGCTAAATGTTCCCGACTCCCCGTCGTCGTGGCGTGGGGCCCTTGACTCCAACGGGGAATGTCTGTCCCCTGTTCCTCATTCTGTGCGAAGCGTGGAGCGCTCCCCATGCCGTCCTGTGTGGGGTGACGTCATCGTCGGGGAACGTACGTTGATCCTGGCGCACGTCCGTCCTTGGTCCTTTGGTCGTTGTGGTCGTTGTACTCTCTGGCGCTGCTCACTGGAGGAGTGGTTGGGAAGCCTCTCCCTATACCGCGGTTACCGGAGCGGCACTGTTCAGGGCACGTCCCGAACAGTCGCACTGCCTCGTTCTGTACCCTGATGCGACCATTTGTACCATCCCTTTGACTAGATGACGGCTCCCTCAGGGTAGGTTTGCGTTCTCATCGGAGTACGAACGATTCGAGGCGCGCGCGAGGTCCCGACTCCCCCCGCAGAGGGTCGGGCGAGATGGAGTCCCCCGACCCCCTCCACGAAGGGTCCGGCGGGGCGGAGTCCCCCGACCCCCTCCGCGGAGGGTCGGGCGAGACGGAGCCCACAAACCCCCTCCGTGGAGGGTCGGGCGAGGCGGATTTCCCTCGGCAGGACGCGCTCGCGGGCCGACCCCCACCCCTGCACCGTTGGGTTGTTTGTCGATGGTTCGTTGGCCGCCCGTGGGCCATTCACGGGCTGCTCTAGTATTCTCCGATGGGTGAGGTTTTCGATCTCAGGGCCTAAGAGTATCCGTTCTATTCTCCCCTAACATTGACATTCCGTAATAGTGCTCGTAGAGCAAAAGGACTTAGCCTGGATTTACCCGATCATGCGGTACGCTAGGTTAGCCTGTCAGTTTGAGAGCCTGACCGGTTAAGTTGTTAACGTCCCGCTTGTAGCAGGGAAATAACGTGGCCGTGTGATGCGCTTGTTGACCCCTTCGGCGGGTGCCTTAACGCTCTCTTTCGAGTAGTCATAGCAGCGGCCAGAACTGTGAGAATACATCGAGTGCTCTGCCTTATAGGCTGTACTAGACATAAGTACTCGTGGCGGAGCCCCCGAGCATAAGCGAGCTAAGTACAAGTACTCGTGGTGGAGCCCCTGAGTTTAATGTAGACGAAAAAATGTAAGAACTTGATGCGGAGCCCTCGAGTTAAAACATGCAGAAAGTAGTCGAATTACGGCGAAATCAACTCTTTATAAAAATGCTGACATGCAGCTAGTGAATCACTTTTACAACTTCTACTAGGCGTAGAATTTCCGGAGATTCTCTATGTTCCAGGAGTTGGGAACTTCCTAGCCATCAGGGTACTGCAGGCGATATGACCCTGGTCTTATGACTTCTGATACGATGAAAGGACCTTCCCACCGTGAATTAAGCTTGTGTAGCCCAGTTTCATCTTGAAGACGGCGAAGGACCAAGTCACTGATATTGAACGACCGCTCTCGCATATTGCGATCGTGATAGCGCCGGATGCCTTGCAGATAACGAGCTGACTGAACGAGGGCACTGCATCTGGCTTCATCAACAGTATCCAATTCCAGTTGCCGAGCTTCGTCCGCCTCCCCTTCGTCATACTTCTCGACTCTGGGAGAGAGCCACATAAGATCTGCTAGGAGTATAGCTTCAGACCCGTAGACAAGGAAAAAAGGGGTATGTCCTGTGGATTTCGATGGTTCAGTTCGAAGCCCCCAGACAACATGAGGCAACTCATATATCCACTTGCCACCCTTTTTGCTGTTGTCATCGTAGAGTCTCTTCTCTAGGCCATCCAGAATCAAGCCGTTGGCCCGCTCGACTTGTCCATTGGCCCTTGGGTGTGCGACTGACACGTACTTCACTTCAATCGTGTTGTTTTCGCAGAATTCCTAGAACTAGTTTGCCGTGAAGTTTGAGCCTAGATCTGTGATGATGGTGTTGGGGTAGCCAAAATGGTACATAATATCCGAGATGAAGTCGACTGCCCTGTCTGGAGTGAGCTTGGTAATCGGCTTGTACTCGATCCACTTGGTAAACTTGTTGATGGTCACCAATACATGTGTAAAGCTTCCTAGAGCTGTAGTCAGAGGTCCAATCATGTCGAGGCTCCAGCATGCGAAGGGCCATGAGGGCGGTATGGTGATGAGGTTGTGCGCCAGGACGTGAGACTGTTTGCCAAAAAATTGGCACTTCTAGCACTTTCGTACGAGATCCTCAGCGTCGGAAACTGTTGTTGGCCACCAATAGCCTGCCCTGTAGGCCTTCCCGACCAATGTCTTGGACGCTGCATTGTTTCCGCATGTAGCTTCATGTATCTCGAGTAGTATATTGCGGCCCCATGCCCTGGGAACACACTTCACGAGTAATCCTGTGCTTGCTCCACGCTTGTAGAGCTTATCTCCGACGATGACAAGCCCCTTGCTGCGCCTCATGATGCGTATTGCTTCTGGGCTTTTCTTTGTCACCCCAGGGTGTAGCTTCTTTTCCATGATGAAATCAATGAAAGTGCCCCGCCAATCGGCCTCCGACATCATGACCTCCCGGCTGGGGTCCGAGGATCCCAAACCGGTGGTTGCTTGATTCGTGGTCTTGATTGACGGTTCTTTGAGTTCCTGGACAAATACTCCTGCTGGGACTTGTGCTCGAGTGGATCCAAGCTTGGAGAGTACATGTGCTCCAGCATTGTTGTCCCGGACGACGTGATGAATCTCCAGGCTAGCAAATTTGTTCTCCAGCTTGCGCACTTTCATAACATATGCATCCATCTCCTCCTTTATGCAGTCCCACTCTTTGTTGACTTGTTGCACGACTAGCAGCGAGTCGCCGTACATGAGTAGTTGTTTGATACCCAGTGAAACTGCCAGGCGGAGACCGTGTCGTAGCGCTTCATACTCGGCCTCGTTGTTGGACACCTTCCAAAGGATTTGTAAGATGTAGTTGAGTTGTTCACCCTTTGGAGAGATGAAAAGTACTCCTGCCCCGCCACCCTCGAGCTTGAGCGAGCCATCAAAGTACATTGTCCAATGCTCTGGGTGGCTGGCTCGGGTTGGTACTTGATTTTCCCGCCACTTAGCCATGAAATCGACCAATGCTTGGGATTTGATGGCTGTCCTTGGCTGAAGTTGATTGAAAGAGCTCCTAGTTCTATGACCAGTGGCATCCTGGTTGTGGAGTATATCCGCCAACGGGAAATTAGTAACAACTTACATCTTGTAATCGTCGAAGTAGTGGTGGAGCTTCCTTGATGTTATGAGTATTGCGTATAGTAGTTTCTAAATTGAAGGATAGCGGACCTTCGATTCCGAGAGTATTTCGTTGATGAAATAGACTGGCTTCTGCACACCAAATGTGTGCCTTCCTCGTTTCGCTCCACCACAATTGTTGTGCTGGTCACATGAGTAGTTGCTGCAATGTAAAGAACTCGATGCGGAGCCCACGAGTTAAAACATGCAGAAAGTAGTTGAATTACGGCGAAATCAAATCTTTATAAAAATGCTGACATGCAGCTAGCGAATCACTTTTACAACTTCTACTAGGCGTAGAATTTCCAGAGATTCTCTATGTTCCAGGAGTTGGGAACTTCCTAGCCATCAGGGTACTGCAGGTGATATGACCCTGATCTTATGACTTCTGATACGATGAAAGGACCTTCCCACCATGAACTAAGCTTGTGTAGCCCAGTTCATCTTGAATACGGAGAAGGACCAAGTCACTGATATTGAACGACCGCTCTCGCATATTGCGATCGTGATAGCGCCGGATGCCTTGCAGATAACGAGCTGACTGAACGAGGGCACTACATCTGGCTTCATCAACAGTATCCAATTCCAGTTGCCGAGCTTCGTCCGCCTCCCCTTCGTCATACATCTCGACTCTGGGAGAGAGCCACATAAGATCTGCTAGGAGTATAGCTTCAGACCCGTAGACAAGGAAAAAAGGGGTATGTCCTGTGGATTTCGATGGTTGAGTTCGAAGCCCCCAGACAACATGAGGCAACTCATATATCCACTTGCCACCCTTTTTGCTGTTGTCATCGTAGAGTCTCTACTCTAGGCCATCCAGAATCAAGCCGTTGGCCCGCTCGACTTGTCCATTGGCCCTTGGGTGTGCGACTGACACGTACTTCACTTCAATCGTGTTGTTTTCGCAGAATTCCTAGAACTAGTTTGCCGTGAAGTTTGAGCCTAGATCTGTGATGATGGTGTTGGGGTAGCCAAAATGGTACATAATATCCGAGATGAAGTCGACTGCCCTGTCTGGAGTGAGCTTGGTAATCGGCTTGCACTCGATCCACTTGGTAAACTTGTTGATGGTCACCAATACATGTGTAAAGCTTCCTAGAGCTATAGTCAGAGGTCCAATCATGTCGAGGCTCCAGCATGCGAAGGGCCATGAGGGCGGTATGGTGATGAGGTCCAATCATCGTCGAAGTAGTGGTGGAGCTTCCTTGATGTTATGAGTATTGCGTATAGTAGTTTCTAAATTGAAGGATAGCGGACCTTTGATTCCGAGAGTACTTCGTTGATGAAATAGACTGGCTTCTGCACACCAAATGTGTGGCCTTCCTCGTTTCGCTCCACCACAATTGTTGTGCTGGTCACATGAGTAGTTGCTGCAATGTACATAAGCAGGTCCTCCCCTGGACGTGGTGCTATGAGAATAGGAGGTGACTGCAGGTGTTCCTTGAGGTCCTGCAAAGCCTGCTCAGCTTCCTCCATCCAGTGGAACTTGTCTTTCTGCTTCAGGAGCTTAAAGAAGGGAAGGCCCCGTTCTCCAAGCGTGAGATGAATCTGTTTAAGGCCGCCATGCACCTTGTTAGCTTCTGCACGTCCTTGATCATTGCTGGAGCCTTCATGTCGGTGATGGCGGTAATCTTCTCCAGGTTAGCTTCAATCCCTCTATGACTGATGATGAACCCGAGTAGTTTCCCGGATGGTACGCCGAAAACGCACTTGGTCGGGTTGAGTTTCCATTGGAACTTCCGGAGGCTACTGAATGTTTTCTCAAGGTCCGCAATTAGGTCCTTAGGAATTCTGGTCTTGACGACCACGTCATCCACGTAGGCCTCGACATTGCGGTGTAGTTGGTCTGCAAAGCACATTTGGATTGCCCGCTGGTACGTAGCCCCCGTGTTCTTCAGCCCAAAGGACATAGTCTTGTAGGCATAAGTCTCGAAGGGCGTGATGAAGGCGGTCTTGATTTGATCTTCTTCCTTGAGGGCAATCTAATGGTAGCCCGAGTAGCAGTTAAGGAAATAGAGGAGTACACAGCCGGCAGTGGAGTCGATTACTTGATCAATGCACGATAGCCCAAAGTGGTCCTTCGAGCAGTGCTTGTTGAGATCGGTATAATCATTATTATTCTTCCTTTTTACAAGGACGGGGTTGGCAACCCACTCTGGGTGGTACACCTCTTTGATGAAACCAGCCGCGAATAGTTTGGCCAACTCCTTTTTGATTGCTTCCCTCTTATCCTGAGCGAATCTACAGAGACACTGCTTTTTGGGGGTAGCATCAGGATCTACTTTCAAACTATGCTCAATCAGTTCCTTGGGCACCCCTGGCATATCCGCTAGTTTCCACGCGAATATATCTCGGTTGGCCCTAAGGAAACTGATGAGTGCGCTTTCCTATTTGGGGTCGAGCTGTGACCCGATCAGGGCTGTCTTGGATGAGTCTCCTTTCTGCAGCTGGATGGACTTCAAAGCGAGTTCTCCGGTGGGCTGCAGCTTTGAGTAGTTCGCCTGAAGTATCTGGTACACATGTGGTCGAGGCGTACTCGATGGTCTTCTGGTCGGAGTCGTAGGACTTCTCCAGGTCACCGCGGAAGGTGAGAACCCCACTCTTTCATGGCATTTTCAAGAGTAAGTAAACGTAGTGCGGTACAGCCATGAATTTGGCCATTGCAGGTCTGCCCAGAATGGCGTTATAGGAGGTTTCGAAGTTGGCCACTTTGAACTTGATGTACTCGGTATGATAGTTTTCCCTCGTCCCAAAGGTGACGGGAAGCACCACCGTGCCAAGCGGCGTAGCTGTGTTCTCAGGTACGATGCCGTAGAAGGGAACCTTGTTGGGGGCATGTCGATGAAATTTTCCCCCATCTTCCTTAGGGTACTCGCAAAGATGATGTTGCGGCCGCTACCTCCGTCGATGAGTACTTTTGGGAGCCTGACATCCGCGACCACCGGATCTAGGACGAGCGGGAGTTTGCCTGGCTCAGAAAAGCACGTCCACTGATCAGCCCTGGAGAACGAGATGGGGACCTCCGACCACCGGATGGGCCATGGGACCGCCGGCTCGACGGACATGATCTCGCGGCGGTGCAGCTTCTGAGTCCTTTTGGAGACAAATCCTGACTTGCCACTGAAGATGACGTTGACCACCTTGGATACGTCCGGAAATTTGCCGGCGTCTGTCTTGTTCTCTGGGTCTTCGTCGTCCTTGTCCTTCTTCTTCTTCTTGTCGCCCTTCTCCAAGGGCGGGGCGTTGAGGGACTTCCGGAGTTGGTAGCACTCGAAAGCAGCGTGTTTTGAGTGTAGGTGCCACAGGCATTGTTTCTGCATGAGTTTGTCAAATTCCTCTTGCAGATTGGATGGCTTCTTGCCTCGCGGGGCACGATTGATAGCCGCGACAAGATCGTCTGGCTTGCGCTTTCGGGAGGATCCCGAGTTGTCCCACTGGCTTCTGTTGTTGCGGTGGTCGTTGTTGCACTTGCTGTAGTCGTTGCCGCGTGTTGAGAACCAATCACACTCCTGCTCCTCTTGGTCTGCCCAGGTCTGCATCATGTCGCGGAGGGCAGCAACAGTCTTGGGGCGGTTGTGGCCAAAGTCTCGGAATAGAGCCTGGTCGGTGAGGCCGTTGTGAAAGCAGTTGATGACGTCGCTCTCCGAGATGTTGGCGATCGTAGCTCGGGTGTCAAAGAAGCGGCGAGTGTACGAGCGCAGGAGCTTGTTCCTTTCTTGCTTGCATTGGAACAGGTTGTGTTGAGTACCTGCCCGAGCAATTGCCCCCTGGAAGTTGTCGATGAAGATGTTCCATAATTGCTCCTAGCAGTCAATGGAGTTCTTGGTTAGGCTCTCCAGCCAAGTGAGTGGGGCGGTCTCCAGAGCCATCGGGAAGTAATGACCTTTGTGGTGTTCGTGCCGCCTGCAACTTCAATTGCAATGGAGTAGCATCATACCCACTGTTGAGGAGATTGTTTACCATCGTACTTGGCGATGCCGATGGGTTCGAATCCCTCTAGGTACTTGTAGTTGTTGAAGCGGGAGGAGAAAGCAGGGAAGCGATCGTTGTCATCCCGTGTAGTGTTTCCCTCAGCTCCGGTGCGTTCCTTCCTCCGATTATCGATGATGGAGCGAGCATCTCTCCCCATGTTGATCTTGTCGCGGAGATCGCCTGTTGGAAGCTTTTAGAGCTCCGAGCGGCGGTAGTTGTGAACGGAGCCTTCCGGATGTGGTGCGTGGGTCGCTGGTCGGCTTCTTGCGGGACGGCTTCCTTGGGGACCACGGCTTCCCGATTGGTTGTTGGAGGGAGCAGCTTGTCGCCTCTGGTGGCCCCCTAGTGTTCTGTTGACTTGGCTTTCTCCCTTGCCCTCGCCCCTTCCACGGGAAACCGAGGGCATCGGGTTCTGCTGGTTGATCTGCAGCAATGCCCGCTGCGCCATGCGAGCGGCGGTCTGGACTTTCGGGTCAGAATTGCCAGCTAACACTGCGGTTATACCGGCAATGTTGGCGGCAGCAGTGTTGAACCCGGCGTTCTATGCTGCTGCGAACTCAGCGTCAAGGTCACGTTGAATCTGCGAGCACCAATCATTGGCGTCCCTTCTGCGCTTGGCACGCTTCCTATTGCGCAGCCTGTGGGCCTCAAGGTCCTGAGCAGACTCATTGGCGGCATCTGCAGTGTGCTCATCCTCATATATCTGCTCAGGCCTTTCGTTGTGGTGGCTGTCACTATATTCGTCGAATTCCGCCATGAAGACGTGGCCGTGTGTGGATGGATTGTCAGAGCTGTAGTCTACGAGTACACTTTCGCCAGGGGTGGTCTCACCGAGTGGTCTGCCCTCTTGGAAATGCAGGGAGTCAAGGTGAGCGACCAATCTTTCGTCATCTCCGAGTAGTTCGGAGGGTTTCATCCCCTTCTAGTACACGAAGCGACCCTCCGGTGTGGAGGTTATAACCAAGCCCTGGCCACCCAAGTAGGGTTCGGCCTCGAGATTGGAGTCCGAGTCATAGTCATCGAAGATTGGGGCCGCCCGGCATGCGGTGGCGTCCTTGTCCCCGAAATCGAGTAGTTCATCCAGATCCTTCTCCAATGCGGAGTAGAATTCGGACTTCATGGCCTCCTTGTAAATGGTGGCCGTGTTGCATAAACTGAAGGGGAATCGGTCATGCTGCTCCTCAGATGGAGTCGAGTCCGATCCGAGGAAGCTTGATCCAGCACGAATCGGAGTCGCGTCAAAAACGGACAGCTTCTCGATCTCCCTGACGAGGTCAGGGAGCAGCATCTCGTCAAGGTTGTCAACGAACTTGTTGAGACTGCTGCTTGGTGTTGCTGCAGATGCCTCCGGCTTGTCGTCGATGAGGTGTCAACGGAAGTCGCCTGTTCCATCAGAGACACAGACCCAGGAGCCGAAGACGATAGTAGTGCCCGCAGGGGCCACGACGCTGGTGAAGCTGAAAGTTGCCATTGAATTCGCCGGTGGATCTTCGATGAGCCCCCCTACCTGGCACGCCAGCTGGCGGTGTTTTACCGCCAAGCCTACCTAGGGATACCCTAAGGTAATAGACTTGTGGGTAGGGTGCCGCCGAGATCAGGAACTCGATGGTGCAAGGAACACAAGGGTTTAGACAGGTTCGGGCCGCAGTATGCGTAATACCCTACGTCCTGTATGGTTTGTATTGGCTTGGGGTTATGCGTTATGTTTGGAGGGGGTCCCTGTCCGCCCTTATATATCCTTGGGGGACAGGGTTACATGGAAATCTTAGTCTAGTACGAGCTTAGGAGTCCTAACCGAATACTCTTGGGTAGTTTCCTTCTGTACAGACTAGTTGTACTTACATACGAGTACTTTACAATATGGATAAGGTATGGGACATGCCCCACACCTTACTCTAGAATGTTCACGCCATGCCTGCAGTCCCGTTGCCCCGGGCCTGACACGGCTGCTCCGGGTCTGACAAGCCCCCGAGCTCTTTGTAGCTGAGTACTGCAGGCTTCTGAGTACTTCTGAAAGGTGTCTTCAGGTCCCTGCTGAGTTCCCTTGAGAAGGTGTCTTACGAGTACTTCCTTGGCCCCATCGAGGCTGTGAGGTGCTCAAGCCCCAAGTAGCTTTCAAGTCTTCTTTTATATGGGGTGCGATGAACTCGCACTCCACATGGAGTAGCCCCCGAGCCTTAGGTTGAATCGAAGGACCAGGCTGAGGGTCAAAATAGTCTTGAATCTTCCGTCTGTATTTTCCAAGAATTTTTGAAAAATGAGCCGTTGATGACACGTATCCCGCAGCCCCCGAGCCTTTAATCCAAATTCCATGGTTTGGAAAAAAGTTTCTAAAGAGTCGTGGCATGGAATGTGTGCTTTTTGAACTCAAATTGATGATTTTTAGGGTTAATTTGTTCTGGAAGTTGGAAAGTCCAAATTCTCAGGAGCCTATCCTAGAGAAAACGGCTAGTTTCCAAAATCCGTTATGTAGAACCCGTATAAACCGATCAAAATCTTATCGTTATCCCGAGAAAGTCTCTTTGACTTCCAACGGAAAAATGGGAAGCCGCTGGTTATAAATAACCCCGCAGTACCCCTTAGGGTTTTCACCCGCATCCATTTTCACCGTAGTAAAAAAAAATCTGCATCCGAAACCCTAGTCCCCGCCGCCGCGCCCAAATCGACAACCCCACCGTCCAAATCTCGAGCTGGTAGTAGCCAAAATCTTCACTTCCCATCTCCATCCGCACCCACGTGAGATCCCCAGGGCATGCGCATGAAGCTCAGTGTGACATTTTGTGTAACAACCCTGATAAATTACATTTCTAAAGCAATGTAATTAGCCAACCCTATGCTTAACCAACTAATAAAAGGGTGAAAAGAATTAGAACAAGTTAAGTTGAAATTCAAATTGAAATTGGGCACATCTGAAAACCTTTGAATTTTTAAATTAACTTTCAAACCACAAGCCAAATGAGGTGTTGCCTGAAACCAAACTTGTAGAACTTTTTATTCTGAACAACTTTCGTGTTCAAAAGTTTTTGAAATTCAAATTAGAAAGTGGAGAAAACATCCTGTTTGAAACCAGCCCCTTGGAACTTTTCAAATTTCGCAATTAGGCCCTCCTTCCCCTCCTCTCTCTCCCCTCCCCGCCCGACACAACGGCCAGGTGGCCAGCGATGCCTGACCGGCGCGAGCCGCCAGGCCAGTGGCCGCCGGCCTTCGCCCCCGAGCACGGCTTTGCCCCCCCCCCCCCCCCCCCCACCGCCGCGCTGCCCAGCCCCAGCTCGCCACGCGCGCCGCGCCAGCCGTGCCTCTACTCGCCGCCCGCCGCGCCCAACGGTCGCGCCGCGCCGTGCCGCACCGCCCGCCGCGACCCGCCCGTCGCTGAGCTCGCCTCCCGCCCAAGCCGCTGCTGCAGCTGCCCTCCAATCCCCGTGCCGCGCTATCTCCTCGCTCCCCCACGCGAGATCTTTGGCCGCCAGTCACGCGCTCCCGCCCTCCGCACGCCGCGCCGGTGTCCAGACGCCGCCCACCGCGGCCAACCCCACGCCATTGCCGTGCCATCACCCCCCGCGCGTCGCCTGGCACCCCTCCCTCCCTCCTGTCCCTATAAAAGCCGCCCCAGGCCGCCCGCGCGAGCTACCAGCAACCAAAGCACGCCCGCCGCCGCCATTGTCGCCGCCGAGCTCCACCCGCTCGTGGACAGCCCTCTAAAGCCATCCACCGCCCAAATTGAAGTTCCAGCCACCACCACATCATCCACCCGGAGCTCACCGACCCGCTCAACGCCGCCCAGGACCGCCGGAGCACCGCCGCCCGCGCTGTCGCCGCCGCCGCCGCCGCCCCTGGTCACCGCGGATAGCTCGACTCCGACCTCCTCCGCCCAAGCCAAGTACCAGAGCAGCTTCCCCACGCGCCACTGAAGCTCCCCGTCCAGACCAGACCGCCCCAAGCCCGCCGGAGCACCGCCGTCGACGCGTACCGCCGCCGCCCCTGCTCTGCTCCAACGCCGACGAGCTACTCCCGGCCGTCCCCCACCCGACCAAGACCCCCACGAGGTAGCCCTCGCACCCCTGATCCTTCCCCGGCCCTCACCCCTTGCCGCCGGCGAGCCCCTCGCCGGAATTTTGGCCGGCCACCGCACCCGAGCCGCCTAAGGACCCAATTGCTTTGATTGAATTCTTTAGAAGGTTCTGCCCGTAAGATTCCAAGGACCCAGATGTAAGAGAAAGATTCAAACCTAGATTCAAAATTAGTGAACTTGTAAAATTCGTATAAAATCGTAGAAAATTCTGAAAAATGCAAACTCAACTGTTCTAGAACCTGAGGTTAAGCTTCACAACTTTTGTAACATGCATCACCTCAGATTCTAGCTAAATCATGCTTTAAATAAAATGGAAAGATTAATGGCTTTTATTCATAGACTTGTCTTGAGACAAGTGCTGGCCCTGAAAAATTTACAGTGAGGAAATTGCCTGATAAATAGGCCACCCTAAAAAGATAAAGCTCAGAATCTACTTCTAGATATACTTCTTGCTAAGTTTAGTTTCATGCCATGATTGGCTAAATATTTTTATCCCTGTTGCTAAATTGTGATTCACCTAATGAAACGTTTTCTATACTAGTGTAATGTTATCTAGATGCCATAGAAAAATTTAGAGACTTTTATCTCACAGGAACCTATTTATTTGATTTATGTGCTGATAACATACATTAAATCAAGAAAATAGTATCTTAGCTTGGAAAATCCTCATATTTTTACTAGAAGATACTCAGTGGTAGAGGATGCTGTGTAAAACGTTTCATGGACAAAAAACCCTGTGTAGGATCCTGTAAAAATAAATCCTTGAATAACCTAGGTGTGTAATGTCATATTTACTATGCTCTGAAAACTGCATAATAAATCCTATAAAAATTACAGTAGCTCCTGCATGATTAAATGAAAGCCCTGTAAAAATCTTAGTCTCAGTTTTTGCACCATTTGTTCTGTACAAAAAGAACAAGGATCTAGCAGCAACCATGTATTATATTTTTCATAATTAATCTGCTGCATGAAAATATATGAAAATTTTATAGTAAGCTTATCTTTCCCTGATGTGCCTAGATCCAAGATTTCATGACCAGAAACTACTCGCTGTAGTAGTTACACTTAAATCATATTTGCGTGAGGAACATAAGTTCCCATGAACACCCACCCCACCTTGCTTAACGAAGTTACTTATTGTACTATTCTACTCTATTAACGATTGCCCACGAATGATAAAGCAACTCACTTCACAACAAAACTCATGTTTTCCAGACTGCAACTTTATCGTGAAGGAAATCATGTCGTTTACCATCACCACTGCTTACACTTGTGCATTCATGTAGAAACGACTACTCTCGCCGACGGAACGTACGAGCTGGTACCCGAGTCCGAGAGTGAGCAGCGTGAAGCTCAAGTAAATCTAACTGAAATAGTTGAAGACCCGGGTCAACGTTCAGACGATCCCCGGACTAACTTTGCACAAGAAGGCAAGCCCCGGAGCATAACCCCATTCCTTTCCTAAAATTGTGCAACTCATTACTCTCTTGCTTGTGCATTAAGTTTATAGGAGTTGAACGAAAACTTAGTTGCATGATGTTAGGTACCCATGCTCTGAACACTAGATATCAGGTTCGATAGAATGCTATGCTAATAGGACTCCGGTAAAAGCCGAGTGATTTCCTGTCACTCGCGAGAAAATAGGAGTTGAATGTCTACTACACGCTGCAATCATAAGGACGACGGACGGGCTATGGTACGATGTTTACGATTGAGGCCCGTCTGTTTAGTGAAAAATGCTAAGGCCGCAGTGTGTGGTAGTGGTGGTTAAGTCTTTGAACGTACTAACCACATGCCGAGAATTTGGTAATCGGTAAGCTTAAGTACCTGATTGGCCCGGCAAGTGGACGACAACCTACCCTTTGAACTTCGGTCCCATGTGCATATGGCAGGTGCAGAGAGTGGCCACGACCCGGCGCCAAACCGTGGCGTGGGGCTCTTGTACTCTCGGAGGGTAGCTCCGAGTCCCATGTGCATATGGCGAGTGCAGAGAGTGGTCACGACCCGGCGCCGAACCGTGGCGTGGGGCTCTTGTACTCTCGGAGGGTAGCTCCGATCCACGACCCGGAAAGAAAGGGGAAAAGTTGCACATGTGACTCTGGGAGTAACCACGTGACGTGTGTTTAGGTTTCCCTTGCAAGGTTAAGAAATTCGATTCGAATCGTCCGTTTCTCACGGCTATTGAGACTGCTTAATCCCTTTTACCACACAGAGTAAGAAGAGGAACAATGATGATGAATAAACTTGTTGGATGAAATTTAATGCTTCACCATGAATGATATTGGATAGCTGCTTATCTAGAATGGTTAATGAAACTAGAATCTTGAGCTAAAAGTTGAAAGTAAGGACCCACTCGTATATGATTTTCGGCAAAACAAACCCCTGAGCCAAAAAGCCTTGCATGTCTAGAGTCGGTGGAGTAGACTACACTACACGGGTAAGACTTGCTGAGTATTAGTATACTCAGCCTTGCTTGTGGCTCGTTTTCAGGTGAGTCTTTCGAAGACCAGATTGCTAGCTTGACTTGGCCCTGCACTCTGCCTCCGGGATGGTCGGTGGAATGGGATACGCCCCCGGCCAATGGAGATAATGCCGAGTGATGTCTCGTACGGGCTTCATCGAGACATCCGTTATCGTCGAGTAGCTTTCGTTATCTTATTTCCGCTGCAACTTAAACTCTGAAGAACTTATTGGTTATGATCACTGAAGAACTTGGTTACTAAACTCAAAACATGGTTTGTAATATTCACTTATGATAATTTTTGTAATATCTGCTGGAATGTGGTATTCTCTGGGCTCATCTTCGCATGAGCATTTGTATGTGTGGCATCGATCCGCTTTACCGTGGTTGTATCGGGAGGTTACCCGACAGACCAATGGATTACTCCGTTTGAAGTGTAAGGTTAACCGAGATTGCCCTAATGGTGATGGTTAATACACTTGAGCCGGATTAATTCAGGTGGTTCTGCCACATTTTGCCCCACGATGCCGAGGAAGTCCGCCGCCAGTCGTGGTAAGACGATGGAAAATGAGGGCAGAGAGGAGTCGCCGCCACCGGCCAAGGTCACCAAGATGGTGGCGAAAGGCGAGTGGAGGTCCTCCAGCATCTGGGAGAGGGATCTGCTCCGGCTCGTCGCCGAGTGAGTGCTCCAGGAAGAAGGGGTCGTGCAGTGGCGGACCGCGGGATCCGACTCCTCGCCATGGGAGATGACGGGTGAGACCGTGATTTTTGCCCCTTTTGCCGACCGCGGCCTTGCTCTACCATCTTCGGATTTCTTCTATGGTCTTCTTGGTTTTTATGAAACCAAGCATTATAACCTTCCCCCCAACTCTGTTTTGCACATTTCTCTTTTTGTGCATCTTTGCGAGGCATTCCTTGGAATCCGCCCGCATTTTAATTTGTTTTGCCATCTCTTCCACCTGAAACCCCAACCGGATGAGCGCAATCCGACGCTAGTCGGGGGTGCCGGGGTGCAGCTGCACGACAAGGCGCTATACCTCGAGTACACGACCCCGACTAGCCTGTCTGGGTGGCACGCGCAGTGGTTCTACATTGGGAACCACCAGCCCAGCCTGCCTGGAAGGGACAACTCGCCGCCGCGGCGCCAGGAGTGCTGCCTGGAGAAGCTGACGGAGGAGGAACGCCGCGACATCCCCGAGTTAATGAAGCGGATCAAGGCCCTGAAGGACAAGGGCGTTACTGGGGAGTCTGTCGCATACTCATTCATTGAGCGGTGCATCCAGCCCATCCAGCAACGCGTGCACCTTGGCTTCGAGTACTAAGGACTTCAGGACCCATCACGGATGGCCAGGGATGTGCCATCCGTTGAGGAGATCATGCGCCGGGTTAACCGCCTGTTCACGGGGGTAATCTCGGAGCCCTGCATCCCAAGGCTCTTTAGCTCGGGCAACTCACCGGACCCGGTAAGTAGTTACTCGAGTATCTTTTTGGGGTAGTCGTCTTGGTTTGCTAGTTATTGATAACTTTTGCTTGAGTGTAGGCCGACTTGGAGCGGTTTAGGTCTGACCCACCTGAGCCAATCTTTGAGGAGCCAGCCCAAGATCCGCCTGCCGAGAAGGCCACGGAAGACGCTGCAGCGGACCCGTTGTGTCCACAATGAGTGGCGATGCGCAAGTGGAGGGCCGCTGTGGCTATAGACACAGCAACCAGTCGCCAGACAGCGTAAGTAGTCTTGACTCCTTAGCTTCTTGATTCATTCGTATATCCACGAGTACTTAGTTACTTTAATCCTGTAGTGGGACTGAGGGAAACCCCGAGCCCCCGAGGCAAGGGGTAGTCGAAGAGACTGGGGAGAGGAGTCTGGCGTTGGGGCAGTCACTGCCCACGACTATCAAGCCGGCCTCCCCCCATTTCCGGAATAAGACCGCGCCACGAGGGCTGGTAGTACCCACGATACTCCCCCTCAGGAAGTCTGCCAGGTTGGTAACCAAAATTGATTTGTTGTTGAATTTTGTGTTAGCGTCGAGTACTAACACAGCTTTGCAGGAAGTCGGAGGTTCCCGGGCCAGCATCCTCCAGCTCTGCCTAGGCTAGCACAGGTGAAAACATGTTGCCGAACGAACTTGTGGCCGCAAGTACCGCCGTGCCTCCGATTGTCGAGGATGTGCCGGCAGCGGTCGAAGGAGAAGATCTCGAGCCCCCAGCGAATCCAGAGGTGGAGCCGGAGACCCAAGCCCCCGGGACTACTCCCGGGCCGGCCCTAGAGGAAGATACTCGGACCGTCCAGCAGGCGATCACGAGTACCCTGGGCCAGCAGAAGGCCCCGGAAAGTTCTCGGGCACAGCAGCAAAAGGAGGTCCCGGAGGACTCCCGGGTACCAGAGCATCAAGAGGGAGAGGTCCCCCGGCCGAACGCCGAGCTCTTCGATGACCCACTGCTAGAGCCGGAGAGGGTCTCGCTCATGCTCGAGTTGAGCCACCGCTTCACAGATTATACCAAGGTATGTAGTCGAGTAGTCCTCTAGGCTTGATATTCTGTTGTAAAGGCATACTGACCTGATGACCATTTGTGTAGAGCCTTATTGGGCGTTCCTGGAAGAAGTCAGCCCTGCTGAGCCAGCTCGGCGATGTGTTGCCGCGGACCCACAAGGCGAAGGACGACCTGGAGGCGGAGAAGGCCAAGAACGCCAAGCTCCAGGAAGAACTTGTAGCCTTGAAGACCTCTCATCGGGACGCAATGATCGATCAGCAACGGAAGCACGACCTGGCGATCAGGAAAGTCAAGGACTTGACTGCCCAGAAAGAGACTAAGTAGTCTATTCCTCATGCCCGAGTAGTGTTGTCTGTCTGCTTTTCTTCTGAGTTGCGTACGTGTACTTTTTCCTAGAGTACGCTCAAATCGAAAGAGCTTTAACTGACTGAAAGTGTGACATATACGAACTTACAGAAGAGAAGGAACAGCTGAAGAAGGCACTGGAAGAGCTCCAGCTCAAGTACTCGAACCTAGACGAGGAGTATCAGACTGTAGTCCGCCACCTGAAGGATGCTGACAAGCAACTCAGGACGTTTATGCAGCGGATCCAGTCCATGGCCCGAGACAAGGAGCGCCAAGAGAAGGAACTGAACCAACTCGGGACGGCCGCTCACCAGCTGTGTGAGTTTGTTGACCCGACGCCGGATGGCCGCTCACTGGTGCAATGCCTGGTTGATGCTCCGACGAGCATTGCAGGGTATGCATCCGGCACCGCCAAGGTGGTCCTTACTCATGCACTGGCTGTGGTGAAGTCGTACTTCCCAGGCATGATGTTCGCCCTTTTGCTGAAGGCATCTCATGAGAGTGCACCGAGGAGCAGTTCGCCGAGTACCGCAATAAGGTAAAGACATTGCTCATCAGATAGTTGATGACCTTTCGCTCCTCTGAGCTTTAGAACTGTGTCTATTGTGTAAGAAAACAACAGTTATTTATGTAATATATGGGTGCTCGTCTGATTGTTTGTTTGCTATGCTAACTCATAGAGTAGCATGTTGAAATGTAATCAGTTGAGGCATTTAGTACGTTAGTTCTAGTGTAGAGTTACCCTAAAAGCAGCGTTTCAGTTGGTACTCTGTGTACTAGACGGTACTGTAATACAGAGTTGCGTTCGTGGAACCTCTGTTTGTAGGTGTGAAAACCTTTTCGACTTTACCCTGTAAGACCTTGCCCCGTAGCTTGACTAAGCTGTGTAGGAAGGTAGTCGGAATTAACGCTCAATGTGTTCGAGAGGGTAGCCTGGGAGGCTTTTGATTGGTTAATCATGAAGGAAAGTACTCATGGTGCAGCCCCCGAGTGTTTTCCGAGGATTAGAGTAAGTTAGCGTATTGAAATAACTCGTGGCGACAGCCCCCGAGTAGACTCAATGTTGCTAAGGGGAAACAACAGACAATAGTCATTCGGGGAACCGAAACAACCATGTATTATTAAACTGTGTTGTGCTGCAGCTGACAAGTTTTGCACAAGTTTCTTAAGCATAGAAACGGCATAGGTGCACGATGTTCCAAGAGTTTGGAACTTCTTGGCCGCCAGAGTACTGTAGTCGATACGACCTTGGCCTTGTGACCTTCATGACGATGAAGGGTCCTTCCCATCTAGAGTTGAGCTTATGGAGCCCAGTCTCATCTTGGATGCAGCGTAGGACTAGATCTCCAACGTTGAAGGATCTTTCCTGAATGTTGCGGTCATGGTACCGTCAAACGCCTTGTAGATATCGGGTTGATCAAAGCAAAGCGTTGCATCTGAGTTCTTCAATGCAGTCGAGTTCCAGATGCCTTGCCTCATCAGCTTCTCCTTCCTCATACATCTCTAGTCTTGGTGACTCCCACATGATATCGGCTGGGAGAATTGCCTCGGACCCGTAGACGAGAAAGAAAGGTGACTGTCATGTGGCTTTACTCAGTTGAGTACGAAGCCCTCAGACGTTTGTGGGTAACTCGTGAATCCACTTGCCTCCCTTTTTGTTGTTCTCATCGTAGAGTCTTTTCTTGAGTCCATCGAGTATCAAGCCGTTAGCGCGCTCCACCTGGCCATTGGCCCTCGGGTGAGCCACCAAAACGTACTTGACCTCAATGCCGATTCGTTCGCAGAACTCCCAGAACTCATGTGATGTGAAATTGGATCCCAGATCTATGATGATTGTATGAGGAAAACCAAAACGGTGGAGGATGTCACAGATAAAAGTGACTAATCTGTCCGCCGTCAGTGTTGTAATTGGCTTGCACTCGATCCACTTCGTGAACTTGTCGATTGCCACAAACACGTGAGTAAAACTTCCTGGCGCTGTTGTCAATGGACCAATCATTTCGAGGCCCCAACAGGCGAATGGCCAAGAAGGTGGTATGGTGATCAGCTTGTGGGCAGGGACATGAGCTTGTTTACCGAAGAATTGGCAGTTCGTGCATCGGCGAACGATATCTTCGGCGTCTGCCAAAGCTGTAGGCCAATAGAACCCAGACCTGAAAGCCTTCCCAACTAGTGTACGGGAGGCTGCATGATTACCGCAAGCGCCCTCATGAATTTCTTCCAGGATTTCATGCCCTTCTGCGGTAGTCACGCACTTCATGAGTACCCCTGATGCTGATCCATGTTTGTAGAGCTTATCCCCCACCAGAACATAACCCTTACTCTACCTGACTAGTTGGACAGCCTCGACACTCTTGGGGTCGACGTTGGGGGGTAGCTTCTTTTCCTTGATCAAGTCGATGAACTGGGAATGCCAGTCAACTTCAATCATGAAGACCTCTTGCCTGAAGTCCGTAGGACCTTGGATGGTGGAGCTCATGGATAAAGACTCCAACCAGAACTTTGGCTTGTTCAGAGCCCATCTACGAGAGTACATCGGCCCCAACGTTGTTGTCATGGAGCACATGACAAATCTCTAAGCCTGAGAACTTGTTTTCGATCTTGTGAATTTCTGCGACATACGCGTCCATTGTTTCCTTGTTGGTGTCCCACTCCTTGTTGCATTGTTGGACCACCAGCAGAGAATCGCTGAAAACGAGTAGTCGCTTGATGCCAAGGGAGACAGCCAGGCGTAGCCCGTGCAGTAGTGCCTCGTACTCAGCTTCGTTGTTGGAGACTTCAAAAAGTATCTGGAAAATGTATTTAAGTTGCTCGCCAGTTGGATTGATGAATAGTACTCCTACGCCACCGCCTTTGAGCTTGAGGGATCCATCGAAATACATGACCCAATGTTGTGGTTGGTTAGCTGGAGTTGGTACATGGTTTTCCTGCCACTCTGCCAAAAAATCGACTAAAGCTTGCGACTTGATGGCAGTGTGTGGCTTGAAGTCGATGTTGAGAGGCCCTAGTTCCACTGCCCACTTAGAGATACGTCCAGTGGTATCCCGATTGTGGAGTATATCTGCCAATGGGAAGTCAGTGACAATTGAGATCTTGTACTCGTCCAAGTAGTGGCGAAGCTTTCTATACGTGATCAGTACAACGTAGAGAAGTTTCTGAATTGAGGGGTAACGAACCTACGACTCAGAAAGGACTACGCTAACAAAATACACTGGCCACTGCACTCCAAATGCATGACCCTCCTCGTTTTGCTCCACCACGATGGTCGTGCTGACTACGTGAGTAGTCGCAGCGATGTAGAGTAGCAGGTTCTCACTTGGGTTCGGAGCCATGAGGATGGGGGGCGATTGAAGATTAGCCTTGAGGTACATCGAAGACGCATTTAGTCGGGTTGAGCTTCCACTAAAATTTGCGTAGACTGTTGAAGGTTTCCTCAAAATCAGAGATGAACTCGTTGGGATTTCGGGTCTTGATGACCATGTCATCCACGTAGGCTTCAACATTGCGATGTAGCTGGTCAGCGAGGCATAGTTGTATAGCTCGCTGATAGGTTGCACCCGCATTCTTTAGCCTGAACGATATAGTTGTGTATGCGTAGGCGCCAAATGGGGTGTTAAACGCAGTCTTGATCTGATCTTCTTCCTTGAGGAAAATCTGGTGATAACCCGAGTAGTAATCAAGGAAGGAGAGCACGACGCAGCCGGCGGTGGAGTCGATAACCTGATCGATACGGGGGAGCGTGAAAGGGTCTTTCGGGCAGTGCCTATTAAGATCGGTATAATCGACACACATCCTCCATTCATTATTATTCTTTTTAAGAACAAGTACATGATTGGCTAGCCACTCTAGGTGGTACACCTCTTTGATGAAACCAGCCGCGAGTAGTTTAGCTAGCTCTTTTTTTATGGCCTGCCTCTTTTCTGGAGAAAAATGACGTAGTCGTTGCTTCCTCGGAGTGGCCTTGGGATCCACTTTCAGAGCATGCTTGATCAACTCCTTGGGCACACCTGGCATATCCGTTGGTTTCCACGCGAAAATATCTCGGTTAGCCCTAAGGAAGTTGATGAGCGCGAGTTCCTATTTGCTGTTCAGGTGCCTGCCGATCAGGGCTGTCTTGGACGAGTCGTCCTCCTGGAGCTGGATGGTCTTGATGCCGATGTCGAAGTTTGGCTTCACCCTCGACTGGCTTGGCCTCTTGTTCGCACCTCCAGCTTTGTCTTGGAGTGTTGTTGAGCGGCCGCGAGTACTTCGGATGAAGGCTCTGGCACGTGTGCAGATGCAGCATACTTGATCGCCTCCTGGTCGCAGTCGTAGGACTTTTCGGCGTCGCCGCGGAGGGAGAGTACACCGTTGTTACCTGGCATTTTATAAACCAAGTAGATGTAATGGGGTACCACCATGAACTTGGCCAGGGCTGGCCTGCCAAGGATGGCATGGTATGAGGATTCGAAGTTCGCGACTTCAAACTTTATGTATTGCGTACGGAAATTGTCAACTGTTCTGAAAGTAACTGGCAGTGTAACCGAGACGATCGGTGTAGCCGCGTTACCCGGGACGATCCCATAGAACGGAGCCTTGCTGGGGGTGAGCATCTTGCCGATGTCCAGCCTCATCTTCTTTGGAGTACTCGAAAAGAGCAGGTTTAACCTGCTTCCCCCGTTGATGAGTACTCGGGTCAGGGTAGAGCCCGCGACTACCGGGTCCAGTACGAGTGGAAGTTTTCTCGGCTCGGAGAAGCTGGTCCACTGATCCTCTCTAGAGAAAGAGATCGGGACCTCATTGTGTCTTAGAGGACGCGGCACGGCTGGCTCAACTGACAGGATCTCGCGCCGAAACAGCTTCTGCGCGCATTTGGTGAGGATGTCGTCGTCGCCTCCGAAGATGACGTTGACGGTATTAGTCGGGTGTTGGAAACCCGGAGGCCCTGTCTTGTCATTGCCTTCGTCCCCCTTGTCCTTATCCTTCTCCTCGTCATCAGGAGGCGGCAAAGCATTGAGACTTTTGTGGAGGATGGTGCACTGGAACATTGTGTGCTTGGCCTTTGGGTGCATCGGGCATTGCTTGTGGAGGATCTTCTTGTACTGATCCTGGAGCTTGCCCGACTTCTTGCTGCGAGGGTTGCGCTCGATGTTGGCCACTTGGTCTTCGGGCTTCCGCTTGCGAGTGGCACCCGAGCTGTTGTACTGGCCCTTGTCGGAGCGGTTGTTGTAGTTGCCCTTGTTGCTCTTGCGCTTGGGGAAGCATTCGTTCTTCTTGTCTTCTTGATCCGCCCATCGTTGCATCATGTCGCGGAGCTCGAGCTAACGGTGGCATTCTCATCCCCGAGCTTGAGTAGGAGGTCCAAGTCCTCCTCCAAGTCGGAGAGGAACTTAGATTGTAGGACTTCCCTGTAGGTGGAAGCCGCGTTGCACGATCCGAAGCAGAATCGGGTACGCTCGTCCCCAGGTTGGATCGGGTCTGATCCGGAGAGTCATGTCGGGACACGAGTCGAAAACACGTCGGAGACGGAATTCTCCTCGATCCATGGGGTGAGAGGCAGATGCATCTCGTCGAGGCTATCGATGAACTCATCGAGTCCGCTCGAACAGGTTCGGGCCGCCGAGAGCGTAATACCCTACGTCCTGTGTAGTTAGTATTGCCTTAGAGGTTATGCATATGTTTTGGAGGGGTCCTTGCCCGCCCTTATATAGTCTGGGGGACAGGGTTACATGGAAGTCCTAGTCGGGGACGGTCTAAGGAGTCCTACCCGAGTATGTTGTCAGGTAGTTTTCTTGTTTCCGACTAGTCCTAGCCTTATACAACTAGTTACAATGAGGATAAGGTATGGCTCATGCGCCATCCCTACTACAAGAATATGTACGCCAAGTGAGCAGTCCCGCTGCCCCGGGACTGACAAGGCTATCAGTTCCAAATTATAATTCGTTTCACTTTTTTGACACCAAGTTTGACCACTCATCTTATTAATAAGAACTTTTATTAATAAAGTAAGCCAAAAAATAAGTGCTATTTTGCACAAATTTCGGAATAAGATGAGTGGTCAAATTTGAGGTTAAAAAATTTAAACGAATTATAATTTGAAATGGAAGGATACCATGTAACTTACTCAAATATGATGTGGAAGCATTACATGGCAAGACGAGTAACATTGTCAGCTCTAGACAATAGTGCCACCCTTTGGTTTGCCCCGGCGCACACAGTAGGGAAGGTTTTATTTAGGTTTTCATCAAATAAAAATATATGGTATCTCTTACCTTTATAAGCATATTACTGGTGATGGTGCATCTTAATTCCAATGTTGACCCCATATATATAGCTATTATGTTTCCGTTTCTCGTGTCCATTATGTCGTTATCCGAAGTTCGGAACAAACTTCATGCATGCCTGATGGTGTCGTTCTTTGGAATAACTATCCTCTATCTTTCTCTCCAGTATTTCATCGTCCAGCATCGTTGAAAAGCTTGTGATCCGAGATCATATAAAAAAGTTATGAAATTTTTTGCGTGGAACCATTTATAGGGGTGGGTCATGCCATCATCCATCCCTAAAAATGTATTTTTAGGGACGGGAGATGTCGAAATACCAGCATTACCCACCCCTAAAGATATTATTTTTAGGGGCGGGTGATGCCATGATCAGCCCCTGAAAAAGATGTCTATTTGTGGGGCGGGTGATGTTATAACCCGCTCCTAAAAATACTTTTCTAGAGGCGGATCGGATGCCACAGGACTCCCGCTACATTTGTAAAAGAGGGTTACATTATGACACACTTCTAGAAAAAATACGAGGCGTTTTTACAAATTATTTTTGTAGTAGAGTTGGTTGCTTGGACAAATTAAAGGATAACGCAGGAGCAGATCTCGCTCAAGCTTGAGGGGCTACCAGCTCACCAATATTTCGTAAGTGTGTGGTTACATGGATCCATGTGCTGCTATGGTTTATCGATGTCATGCTTAATTAGTTCTGTTTGTCCCTTTTTCATTAGCCGTAGGATTATTATTTTGTCATGGTGCGTGCGTGCGCGGGGAATCTATTCATCGCGTGTGTTACTGCACGCGATGCTATTGTGGAAAGGCCGGAAGCTCTGTTCATCTTCTTTCCCGAGCCAGGGGAGGGGAGAGCAGCCGCCGGTGAGCTAGGGAGGAGGGGAGGGGTGGAGCGGCCGCTGACGAGGGGTGGGAGGTGGGGGGAGCGGCGCCGCTGCGAGCCGGAGTGGTGGTCGAGGCGGCGGAGATTAGGGTTATGGATTTCGAGGCGCCAATAACCACCGGCTCTACAGGGGAAAGTCGGTGGCCGCGGCGGCCCGGGGGTGGAGGAAGTTCGGCTAGCGGCGGAGGCGAGGCGGCGCTCCCGCCGCCAGCCGGGGCCGGATATCCGGTGGGCGGGGATGCGAGGAGAAGGCGACGGTGGTGGACAGACGGCGTAGTGGCGAGAGTGATTAGCGACGGCGGTGGAGGGTGGCGGCGGAGGTGCTGGCGTCGGATCCGGGGGAGGCAGGGGAGCAGCACCCGTGGCCTTCTGGGTGGGGGCGGAGAAAATCGCTGAAAGTTTCAGCGATGAATAGACGCCCCATGCGCGTGCGGTGGTGGAAAAGAAGACTTGTCAAATTTGGTTGTATTTTTTTGGCATGATATTTTTCAATACTAGTTCATTTTGGAAATATAAATTAGGTAAAATAAGATGCCTCGAGCGTAATTTGTAAAAAAAAAAAGAAATATGGCTAGCTTCTTTTTTATTGCCCGGCCGCCAAGTTGCCAGCCAACCGTAGTGTTACAATAGAAATTTTACAAGGTTCCTTTGTATTGGTCCCTTGCCTGCTACGAGACCACCTACTCTACAAATAAAAGGTTAATGGCGACCACTCGCAAGACTTGACACTTATTTGCACAATTAATTGCATGCACTACTTAATAAGAACAAAGACAATAAAGACATGCATGAACCATTAAAATAATTAATATTTAATAATAATTGATCTTAAACCTCGTTCAGCTCCTCCCCCTTAAACTCGTACCCCTCGCTCTTCCTGACGACCACCACCAGCGGCTCCTTCTTCCTGGTGGCGAGGCCGAAGCTCTCGTCGAGGTTGACGTCCTCGGCGCGCACGCCGGCCGGCAGCGCCCACTCGAAGTGGTACAGCAGGCTGGCCAGCGACACCTGCACGGTGGCCAGCGCGAAGGTGTACCCGGGGCAGCCCCTCCGGCCGCCGCCGAACGGCAGCACCTTGAAGTCCGGGTCCTTGAGGTCGATCTCGCCGCCGCCGTTATCAAACCGCTCCGGCGAGTACTCCAGCGGGTTCTCCCAGATCTCCGGGTCCCGGCCCATGGCGAAGGTGTTGATGAAGACGCGGGTCTTGGCTGGGATGTCGTAGCCGCCCAGCGTGCAGGGGGCCACGGACTCCCGCGGCACCAGCAGCGGGACGGCCGGGTGGAGCCGGAACGTCTCCTTGATGATGGCGCGCATGTAGTGGAGCTCGCCGAGGTCCGCCTCCTCCACGCGGCCCTTGCCACCGACCACGCGCCGCACCTCGTCCTGCGCCTTCTTGAGGATGCGCGGGTGCCGGACCAGCTCCGTCATCACCCACTCCAGCGTCGCGAACGTCGTGTCCGTGCCGGCGACGAACATGTCCTGCAGATTAATTGAAAGCCACGGCATGGGTGATGAACGCCAAATGATTGAAGATTAAATTCTCAAAGTTGTCTTCTTTAATAAACACGTTAATTTATATAATACTGTAGTCAGATGTGTATATACCATGACAAAGAAACTGCACATATATAAGCTAGAAGAGAGCTAGGAGTGGCGTACCAGGACGAGGGCCTTGAGGTTATCATCGGTGAGTGGGACCTCGAGGTCGGGGGACTTCTGGACTCGGAGGAGCACGTCGACGAAGTCCTCGTCGCGGTCGCCGGGGATGTGCGGGCGCTTGCCGCTGAGGTGCTCGTCGACGATCTCGTCGCAGACCTCGCGGAGGTCGGCCAGGCAGCTCTTGAGCCGGCGGCGGAGGCCGGTGACGGTGCTAGCGACGGGCTCGAGCTCCGGGAAGAAGTCCCCGATGGTGAAGCCGGCGAAGAGGTCCTGCGCCTCGGCGAGCACGGCGCCGAGCTTGTCCCCCCTGCCGTGCGGGAAGCGGCGGCCGAAGGCGACGCGGCAGAGCACGTCGTTGGCCAGATTGAGGAAGCACTCGCTGAGGTCGAGTGGGCGGTCCGGGGAGGTGTTCTTCGTGAGGTGCGCGAGGAGGCGGCGGAGCTCCTTGACCCGGACGGCGCCGTACGTCGCCACCCGGCGCACCGAGAGGAGCTCGGAGACGACCACCCGGCGCGCCATGCGGTGGTAGGCGCCCGCGGGCGCGAACGTGACGTCGGAGCAGCCGAAGGACAGGAACTGGCCCGAGAGGAGGTGCGGCCGCGACGCGAGCGCGGCGTCGCTGGTGGTGAGCGCGGCGCGGGCCAGGTCCGGCTTGGAGATCACCACGGCGGGCACGCTTCCCATGCGCAGCCGGAGCAGCGGCGCCCGCATGGACCGCGCGAGGTCGGCCATGACGTGGTGCGGCATCCCGCTGGACAGCAGGTGCAGGTGCCCGATCACCGGCCACCCCGGCGGCGACGGCGGCAGGCGCTGCGGCGACCGGCTCCGCGCCGTGCAGTAGAAGTACGCGGCGGAGAGCGCGAGGAGGAGGAGCGACGCCCACGACGCGAGGTTGAGGTCCATGGCGGGCGGGCGCGTCGATCAACAATGGCTAGCTAGCTTGACAAAGTTTTGCTTTGTTTGTGCGCCGCTAGATAGCTCTTTGTTGGCTGCTTTGGAGGTTTGCGTGAAGAGGCTATGGCGAAGTGCGGGGTGTTTATATATATGTAAACCACTAAATCTACACGGTTGACGTGGTGGTGGTAGGTGAGGAGTTGAGAATGGGATCGACGGGGTGTGGCCTGGGAGACAAGAGTTGCGTGGTGATGCGTTTTTTTTACTTGATCCGAGAAACGGGTGTGTGGCACCATTGGGCTCTGAACAGTTGTTGGAAAATTACACACAACTGACCAACTGGATTGGATTGGGTCGCGGCATCCAACTTTCAAGCGAATGGCCGGATGATAAGGAAGTTCAGCGGTAATTATTTCATTCTGAGATAGAGGAAGATCTAGGTAAAGGCCCATTAGCTAGGTTAACTAAGATCATTTCAAGGCTAGCTAGCTAGTGGAATCCTTCGCAGCTAGCGGTGTACGTTAGTGCTCGCACGTGGTGATTCGGTGATCTCGACGTCTGGGTCTCATCCATCTATTTACCTGTCCTTTTGGTTCTTCCGTTTTGATGACTAGTATAGTTTGAGGATACTTGTTAATACAGGCACGGTATAACTATATGCATGGGTCTACATACTATATATGAATTTGTGAAAGCGTTTTTTATGATTTATATGGATCATGTCATCACCATATATCGATCTGCCGATGGCATAGAAGACCATGCAAATAGTAAAAGCTACTGAGCACAAGGAAAAAAAGAGAGCAGCTCAGTTAGTCAACTCATAACGATAGTGGGACCCACTAAGGCCAAAGGAAGGGTTAGCCACCACATGCCCTTGTCCCCCTATACGTTTAAGCAGAAGGGCATCAAAAGTCAGACCGAGTTTGCTCTTCAACTTTGTTTGGACACAAAAAGATTACAGTTTGCACGAATTTTACAGAAAATAAAATACACATATTAATCGCCTATTGCGTCGCGATTAATTGCCCACAAATACCCACCCCCCTCCTCCCTCATTTGCTGATAGGAACCAAATATCCTGCCTTCACGTTCTTATTGGATTTTCTCTAGCTATACTCCCTATACTCCCTCCGTATTGACGTATTGTAAAGGAAGTCATTTTGGACAAGGTTTAGATCAAACATTGGGAATATAAATCATGAATAACTTTCAAATTATTGAGCTTGAAAATGTGAAAACCACGTGAATAAAATTGTCTTGAAAAATACTTTCATAAAAGTATACATACATCACTTTTTAATAAATATTTTTATAAAAATAAGAAGTCAAAGTGATACTTTGGAGACCGTGTCAATGTCCTAAACAACTTCTTTTACAATATGGAGGGAGTATTGTTCAAGCTATAGTATGATCCAACGATAAAGATGCTTAGCACTCCTCCCTTTATTAAATACTCCCTCCGTCCTAAATTATTAGTCGTTTTGGCTTTTCTATATATCTAGATGCATAGCAAAAATTATGCATCTAAAAAATTCAAAACAACTAATAATTTAGGACGAAGGGAGTAGTACAAGAAATTATTTTTTAAAAATGTAGAAGCCAGCAAGTGGGCCATGACCAATTACTTAAGATCATTGAATGCAGCTGCACTCAGCCGCTAGTTCACGCACGTGCGGAGATGCTGCTCCACGTACGAGTACCTCTCTGTTCAAGAATATGCTGCTCATGCATCTGAGTCCATTATATGAGTTTAAGGTAAGAAAATAATTCCTTTCTCTTTATTATAGCATTGAGCTTGTGCTAAGCATGTGTTTGTATTTCATGATGATGTACTATACTGCCCGATTTTTAATACAATCTTAGATCTACTGTATTTGGATCTACAAATAAAATACAAACAAGGAATAGAGCAATTAAGATGCAGGGATGCACCAATTCTAATCTGAGCACGAGTGCTTTGTTCAGCTCCTAATTTTCTCATCTCTCTTTTTCTTCCTTTCTTCTGCTTTCTTCTCTTTTTACGCTTTCCCCACACTTGTTCTACCCACTTTACTCCTGCATGCTATATATATATATAGAGAGAGAGAGAGTTTACTGTAGCACCCCTTCCCTCCACGTCTCCTAAAATGGTTTCTATGAAATATTCTTAGAAGAAAATCACCGCCAAATTTATTCTAAGAAATTTGTAGACAATATACAAGAAAACAAGCTCTCGATCCACCTCAAATATACCAGTACATTGGACACGATACTAATGTAATGCATTAGTATATCTTGGGTGGACCGAATGTTCTGGGGGCCTTTATACCGGTACTAAAACCTATATGTTAGTAGTGGTTGGTGTTAATTTCCACCCAGTACTAATGTCTTCACCTACATTAGTAGCGATTGGTAACACCTCCCGATACCAAAGTATAGCTTTTAATACTGGTTGTTGTTACCACCTGGTACTAAAGGATCCTCCACGGGTTAGTTGAAAAGGAAAACATCTTTCTAAATTGCAATTATTGTGTAGGTGAGATGGTAAGGAAGATACACGCGAGGCAAGTGGTCCCGAGTTCGAATCACATCCACCGCACGCGTGACTTTTAGCCTCAATTGCACGGTACCAGAACCAGTACGACGCCTCCATTTGATCCGGTAATGATCAACTTTTTCTAGTAGTTGAAGCTATTTTTAAGAGGAAGTTTCTCAAGGAACTTGTTTGAAGAAGTTTTCAAGAAAGACTTGTTTGATGAAATCTATACTTGAAAAGTTTTCCCAGGAAGGCTCTAGCTGACGTTCATTTGAAAGTTGTCACCTGTCAACAATTGAACCCGGCGTCTGTAGCCTAGAGGACTCACCAAATGACCTTTTTTTGTACCAGCAGACAGGCGTGAAAACATCAAATTGAGTTTGCCATATGCTGTTGCTCAAACGATACTACATGAACTGTCGGAGCTCGCCCAAATACCATCAACCACTTTGAAATCGATGTATGAGCATTGTTTTGAATCGTACACCTGTTAGTGGTTCCAATTAATATTTCCTTGAATATGTAGAAACTGATCCTTGGAGCGAGCATTATATCAGGAGAACTAATGAAAATATAAGATAATAACGGAGCTCATCAAATGGACTTAGCTATAGGAATGAAAATTCTGACATATTTCTTCCTCTTAATGAAAAATGGTTGGAACCGTTATACCCCACCTGGTCAAGATTTTTTTTAAAAAAAAAAATCTGACATGTTCCCAAGGGAAAAAATATGTTCAACCGAAGTATAGCACCCATGCAAGAAAAGAACTGTCAACGGTTACAAACTCATTACGTGCGGCTATACGTCATGCATGGATTCCTAGCTAGCTTTTGTCTGTTTGAACAAATCTTGCATTCCGCCGTTGAAACCCTCGTCGGTCATTCCAGCAATGGTCTCCTGCTACAGACGTCGTACTACACTCGTACCTTAACTAGTTATGACCTCTCATCCAGTCATCGATCAATACATGGCGCGCGTTTTTGGAGAAGAGATGCACTTACTGTTGAAGAGAAAAGACACTTTGCAATGTCCAGTATGAGAAAGGGATGTGTTTGTACGGAATGCAGTGGGATGAAGCTACGCGAATGGATTTCTGTGGAGACGCGGACCCGGGCTCAGGAAGAAAAAAAATGGAGGGATGCGAGCCACGTCCACGTCGCAGGGAACACGATGGTCGATGGGTCCATGAATGTATAGGCTGTGGGCGGACGACAAGGGAGCCCCAACCTAGTATCTAGGTCTGATGTCTCCAGGTGATAACCTCTGTAAGGAAAATGATCCGATTAGGCTATATTGTAATTTTGGTGATTGAGTGACAACATGATCAATAGGACTAACAAGTTTGTGAGATCAAAATCATAGGATTTTTAGGTTCCATGGATGGAGTCCAAACCATCTCCAAGATAGTCCAAATCGTCTCCAAGACACAATGGACGCAGTGAAAATGCAGAAACGGTTTGGACAAGTGGCAGAAATAGCCTACGGGTCGGTTCAACCGACGGCATCAAAATTGCACGGGTCGGTGCAATTGGATTTAAAATGGTGAACATGTGAAGAAAACTTCTTCACAGTTGGTTGAACCGACCGGTCCGTTTCTGAGGCATCGGTGCAATATCAGTATCATCAGAGAGCATATGAAGATCACTCAGGAAAATACTTAACGGTCGGTTAAACCCACAATAAGGCTGTCGGTGTATGAACTGTATCATCAGATAGCAATGTAGCCTGGCTCTGGATTACTCTTCACAGTCGGTTAAACCGACGGGGCGTCGGTACAAATATCGGTGCAATGACGCAAGCAAGATTTTGAAGTCAGACATCCAACGGCTAGCTCGAAGATGTGTGCGACCGGTTAAACCGACGCATGTGGTCGGTTGAACCGACGCTATGCGCAGAAAAGGCAAAACGGCTAGTAACAGCTACTTTGAGTTGGTGGCCTATATATATGCCTCTCCCCGGGTCATTTGAGGGTGCTGGAGTCTTGAGGAATCCCATACACACCAGAGAATACCTCCAATCCACCCAGGAGCATATTGATCACATCTTTAGGTTTAGCACAAGCTTTGTGAGAGTTAGTGCTAGGTTTAGCTCTTCAGAGAGTGAGAGAGCAAGGTTTGTACCTTGTGTGCTGGTTCTAGAAGTGAATCACAAGTTCTATCTCGGTGCGCTGGCCCCTTGGAGCATTGGTGGCTCGCCGGCAAGTCTTCGACCCTCCGGCTTGGTGTGGAGTGGTGACGACGGCTTTGTGCAGGGGACGTGGAGACCCCCTTCCTTGATGGAGAAGCTCCTTAATGGAAAGCGGGATCAAGGTGACCGTAGTGACTTGACATAGCCTTGGTGCCAAGTCAAGAAGAGTCCCGGAAGAGACTCGGTTGCTGGGAAGCAATATTCTTTGTGAGTGCTTCAACAACGTGGATGTAGGAGTGACTTTGTGCCTAACCGAACCACGGGATAAATCTTCATATCGAGAGTTTGCTTTCTCTCATCCTTTACTCTTAAGCTTCCGCATTTCATATTGCAACTTGTGTGCCTTTACTTTCTTAGTGTAGTATCTTCCTAGGTTTGGCTATAGATTGCAAAACTCTTTGGGATGAGATTTTCACACTAGAAGAATCCTAGTTGCACATCTAGATAGCATATTTTAGTTTAAGTTTTATGCAAACTAGATTGAGCCATAGGTTAAGGTTTTAAGTTTGCCTAATTCACCCCCTCCCCCTCTTAGGCTACGAGCACCGATTCTTTTCAACCTACCATGAAAAAATTAGCATGCAAGCTTTTAAAAAAAACTTAGCATGTTCACGAAACAAAATTAGCATGCGCTGAGCCCACAAATGCGAAAAGCAGGTGTAACCGTGTCAGAGGATGCATGCTCCAAATGGAGATGGAGACTGGTGCATCCATCCTCTTCTTTTTATATATAATTTTCTTGTCCTTTTGTTTTGCATCTCCTTTCTATGAATCGCTGAAGGCGCGAGGACTTATCCACTCACTGCAAACGAAAAGTAGGCATGGAACCCTGTTTGGGGCGCATGGCTTTGGGACGTCTCGGCAGCGTGTTCCCTGAGCAGGGTTGCGAGCGCCGCCGGTTTACCAGCTTGTTGCTTAATTCTCCGCGCGGAACGCGTCGCCGTCGCGCCGGGAGAGAGAGAGAGAAGTTCGTGCACGCGTGCGCCGCTCGCGCGGCCTGCAGCTTGGGGTGGCCTGGTCTTTCCAACGGGAGGGGCCTGACGCGCGACGATGGAGAACTAGCTCCGACGCTGACCGCCAAACACATGTCGATCGGTTGCCGGTGCGCGCAGCGGATCGGTGATCTCGTAGTACAGCGCCCGACTTGACCAGGTGCCTCGCTCGCTCCTCTGGATCAGTTCTGTTCCGCGCCACGACCGCGACCGGATCGGAGGTTGGTAGCAGGTTGGTAGCAAGCCTGGTGGTGGTGGTGACCGGCTGGCGCCGTGCCACGCATGGCGACGAACCGTACCGATGCCTTTCCCACGGTGGTCAGTCCACACTAGCTACCGGCCTCGCTCTGTGCTACGGTTCGCTCGATCGAGATAACATGCAGTAGCTAGTAGTGCAGTGTAGGGCTTCGTCAGGGTACGTGACCGGCGCGGCCGGTCAGGTCCGGCACGTTGCATGCATGTGCGACGCCAATGGGTTGACAGACGCATGCAGCAGGCTCGCAACAATTGCTGCACCAAAGACGGGCATCCATCTAGTGTAGTGTTGGAGCTATAGCCCATCGTTTTTCGATACAACAACCAGATAGAGCACTGAACACTGCTGAGGAGGGACATTATTATACTTTAAAACGCCACCCCACACGCAAATACGAGTCGCTACGCACAGCTAGCACACACAAAACCACGGCGCGCGGCGGCGGCAGAGCAGTAACAACGGCGGGACACACGCACACCCTCACCACCACCACATGTTCCACACGGCATATTTTAGTTGGAAAAGGTCAAGCTTCATCAAAAAAAGTAGTATAAACCAAATTAATTAACCAGTACACTGCATTAAAATTGTAGGCAGCCGTTGACATGGCAGCGCGTCGATCATGCATGGAACAATTTTTTAAAAAAAAATCAAAAGATACCTTCGAAGACGTGATCCAGGTGCATGAGGCCGGCTGATCCAGCCATCCAGGACAGAGTTTACGTACGTAGTTTACTTGGATCTGAGGCACTCCACCAAGAAGAGTGCCGCCCGGCCTCACACGGCGTCGAACAACTTTATATTTTTCTAGGTATGTAGTGTTTAATTTTCAGCCCGTTTACCTCAAAATGCACGAACGTGCGTGTGTGTTGATCTCGGGGGTCCATCTTGCCTTAGCTTGTTTTCTAAATTCTAGTGGCATATATATGCAGGGACACGGTTGTCAGTGTGAAAATTTTTGGTAACTTTTGGTGAACTAAACAGGAGCGCGAACGGGAATGGCCAGCGCCGTGCCATGCATGGCGATTGGCGAGTGGTGGTGCCGTGGCCACATGCGTTTCAGGGTTCTAGAATTTGCCACCCAACCAACAGCAGCCATATGGATCTCACAGATCCGCATGGACGATCCATCACAATCATGGATCTACAGATTTTATTACCTCATCAGCTCATCGATCTATACATATATACAGATCGAGTTACTATAGCTTGTAAAACGTTGGGAGTTTAATTTACTTCGATCCAAGCAAGGTCATGCTCATCTCATCCACCTGCGGAATTGTATTGCCGAGAGTGCCAACCGCCCAAGGCGTCGAACAACAACCGGTGTTTTTTCAGGACTTTACCTCACCCTTCCGTTTACTTATAAATGTTGGTGAGCCTACCCCTACCCTATGAACACCTCCGAGAGATTGAGCTGGCAAATCCTCAAAATTGATAAAATCACCACACGCGCCTCGTTATCGATGGGATTGTCGTCTACCACTGAAAGCACAACACCGTTAAATGCTAGAAAATTCACTTTCATGGGAGTCCAACCCAGGACCTCATGTGCTACTATGGCTCTTATAACCACTAGGCTACAGACCCTTTCGCAACATATCAGTATTTGACTCTACTAAAAAGTTAATTACCAAGTGCTTGCTCTGTATTCTAATCAATCGATCGTAATTGGTAAGCACCGAGAGAGAAAACTACTTCATTCGGCACAAGTATGCATATATATGCTACTGAACATCTATGGAAACTAGATCAAGAGATGTCAAAGACGAAATCCTAAGGCGTTGTGTTGATAAAAAAATATATATGTAAACAATTAAAGTCAAACGGCATATGCAAGGTAATATATAACAAAAGTTAGATCAGGACCTTATTGGCATGGCGAATTAGACATTCAACTCGGACTCAGTTGAAAAGACAAGATGATTTCAGGGGTTTTGACCATAACATGGGAAATTAACGTTTAGTGAGCCTGGACAAACTGTTCTCTAGCCTACCTTTATTAATCTTGCATAAGGCCAGTCTTAGTGGAGAGTGCCATCACACAGTTACCAATATTAGAACCTTAAGAACTATGCCAGAGGAGTGCCATCACCTGATGACACTCCTCTCTCGTCCCATGACTCTTCACATCTTCTCTCTCATGCCATGTCAGCAAATTTAATGCTCATGACACTGCTATGACACTCCCATTGAAATTGGCCTAATGCTCCATCCGTTTTAATACCTCTAAAGTATAAAGGCTTCTGTTTTATTAAGACAAGCATTTGACCAACGATTACTTTATCAGTATATAACTTTATGCTACATGTCAAGCATGATGTTAATAGATTCACACTAAAAAATGCTGAAGTCGCAACCAAAATATGGAATACCAGCTTCATTAATTAATGAAAAAACACGGCGCTTCCGATCTCTTTCGAGAAATATTAACAGATCTGCTAGTATATGACATCTGAGTCTTGACTCTAGCTACTAGAAAGTTACCAAGGGCCACTGCTACAAGATTTAATATAATGGTACCGAGAGAGAAAATAAAAGTACTTCTGACACAAGTATGCACATGCTACTGAACATCTAGGAAAAACAGACTATTATTAAAATGTCAAAGACGAGATCCTATGGCAATTGTGTTGAAGAAATATGTAAACAACTGAAGTAAAATATGGCACAAGATCTCTGACTAACACAATTAGATCAGGACGTTATTGGCATGATGAATTAGACATTCAGACAGTCAAGTGCCCGCCCTGATGAAAGGACAAAAGATAATTTCAGGGCCGGGAGTTTGGACAAAAACATGGAAAATTAAGTCTTGTGTTCAGTTTTCGCATTTTGTAACAGGGACTAAATTTTGAAAAGAATAATCTGACTTAATTAGCATTTAGAGAGCTTGAGATTGGACAACTTGTTCTCTACCTCTATTAAGCTTTCATAACACTCCATTCATGTTAAGTTACAAGCCTTATTTTGTTTTATTAGGATAAGCAGTTTATTATATAATTTTAGTGGTACAAATTGGTGTAATGGAATTAGATTCATACTTAAAAAATACTTAAGTCGCAGCCTGCCACACAATTTTTAGAGTTATGGGATTATAAGAGCACATGAATCTAAGACAAATAAACTGAACTCTGCCTCCAAATTACCCTCATTCTGCAAGTCCCACAAATCACCGTGTCAAGGCTTGTCGCTCAACCATGCGTACTCCAAAATGAAGTTGAAGACAGAGCAGTTTCCATTCTTGCTCTTAGGAGATTACTCCCTCCGTCTCATGTGGTCAAACTTGGCACGGTCTTCAAATAATAACATTTCACTCTTAATATCTTTTATAATATAATATTTGCAGCAACAAAATTATAGTCATATGAAA
The DNA here is from genome assembly GCA_032594955.1 of Panicum miliaceum. NCBI lineage: Eukaryota > Viridiplantae > Streptophyta > Magnoliopsida > Poales > Poaceae > Panicum > Panicum miliaceum. The sequence goes on from CM064058.1 coordinate 38,320,557, forward strand.
CTACTTTTAAATATGAATACAATGATATCATTGTTGTAAGATAAAAATTTTATTATACAACATTAATCGTAGGTCAAAATTTTTAAAGTTTGAATCTTAAATTACGTGCGCGCCTTATATCCTGAGATGGTGGAAGTACTACGTAACAATGCATGCCATTTCAGTCAAGCAAACTGAAAGTCATTGCGACTTTATCGAAGAAATCATGTTAATTAGTTAAGGTCAAATGGTAAAAGTACTCTACACATGTCAACGTTAACATCGGTGCGAAATTTCATTGTTCAGGATGAAATCAGACATTTTGAGTTTCAGCCGCAATCAATTGACTGGAAAAGAAAAAAAAACAGAGCTTTATGGAGTCCGGAAAGTTTAGCACTTTAGGCTTGATGGATTCGTGTACTTTTTCATACTTCCAGAAAGTTCAGTCTTACAACATTATACAAATGCTTTAGTAATACAATCCAGCGTATTTAATTTTTTATGACTAAGGGTGTGTTTAGATCCTAAAATTTTTTCAGCGCTACAGTAACTTCGAACGTTTGATCACTAAATGTGGATAACTGACAAAATCTATTCCATAACCCGGGTGTAATTGCGAGATGAATTTTTTAAGTCTATTTGGACTATGATTAGACAATATCGTGCTACAGTAAACAACCTCTAATGACGGATTAATTATGCTTAATAGATTCGTCTCGCGATTTTCCGTCCATCCGTGTAATTAGTTTTATCATTAGATCATGTTTAGTCCTTCTAATCTTTGATTGAAAATTGCTACAGTGAATTTCATCTAAAAATTTACAGGATCTAAACACACCCTAAGAAGAGCAAAATCATAAATAATTGGAACCTATAATTGGAACCTGCTAGCATATCCGTTGGAGCTTGCCCAGGGAAATAGTGACACATAGATTATAGGTAGCCGGCCACGACAAGCCAGCGAAGTACTCGCTCTGTTTCAAAATATAGTTTATTTTGATTTTTTTAACTTTATAATTTTTACTATGCACCTAGACGACATTAGAAATTTCAGAATTTAGGTTCCAATTCGTGAATGTTTCAGAATTCGACACCCTGGCCCATTATCTAGGTGCATAGCAAACACTATAAATCTAGAGAAGTCAAAACGATTTATATTTTGGAATAGAGAGAGCAGTAGCTAATTGCATTTGTGCGCAAGCACGACGACATCATGAGTATAAACCGTATAATAACTTGGTGATGTGACCAATTCTTTTGTTCTTAACGACCTGGACATGCTGGCCCTTGGATTACGTACCTGCACGGCTTCCTTGCTGCAGTCCAATGTGAAAGATGTATAGCTCGGGTAGAAACATTCACACATACACGTCATGGAGGGCTTCCAACCAACAGGAGCTTGCATTGTTTGACCGTCAAACGACAATGGCAAGACCGCAGGAGATCTGTAAAATATATTTATTCATGGCAGACCACCCAAAAAGATTCAACTCCAATCCTGACAGTGCGACAAGTCCCGATGTCCCGTCAACAAATCTCTTGTCTGTGTCCAACTCCAAGGTACACTGTTACGCACGGCTTCAGCTATGCGAGAGTTTACAATTTTACATACCGGCCTCTCCCAAGGCGTCCAACATCTAGATAAACGAATGACAGAAATGCACACCATGACACTGTATTTTATCAGACATTAGGCGGCCAGTTTAATTAGAGATCGCTCTTTATCTCTGATTACCTGACATCGGAGATAAGTTGTCGAGGCGATAAACCCAGTAGATCGACCTCGTAGCTGTGTCATCCTCAGTATTCAACCATTATGGAACCTGATGAAGCTTCGATCCTCACAAGAGAAAACTGACCAAGAGAGCATACCATCAACATGGCAACGGCCATAACTTGAGATCTACAGCCACCGAACTGGAATAATCCTGAGAATGAGTATTTTGCAAGCAGCAGCTATTGCAAAGCGAGCACCCACTGCTCGTCTGTGCCCTCAGCAAGTCGTGCATTTAGACTCTTATACAGATCGACAAGATAAGGTTACAAACTTACGATTCAGGCCATCCGCATTGTTTAGCCGCCAGCAAGATTAATATTGCAGCACAACACAGCCATTAAGCATTTAAGCTTCAGAGACAAGCTACCAACAGATATTGATATCTATCCATCAATGAGTTACCCTCTTCAGGAGAAGAAATCACAAGAACAAACTGCATACAGAAAGAAGATCACGTGCCCATGATAATATTGAAAAGACTCAGTACTAGAGAACAAACTAAATCAAAGATAGACATGCATATGCTAATGAGAGCTAAAAAAACATGATTAAAACCAATATCCTGAGGAGCTTGTTTATACAACGGTGCCAACACAAGTTTGTTGAAGAAATCAGGCACCTTGTTCAGGGTGAAATTAGACATTCAGATGCAGTCGAGTGAGTTCTATGGGGTTTAACTAAAATATAGTGGCATTGAGTCCTTATGTAATCTTTTCACACTTTCTAATAGGGAAATATGTTTGTTAAGGTTCACACAAGAATGATCAGACTTCGATAAACAGAAAACTGGAGTAAAGAATTATTCTCCACCAGTATTAATCTTACATAATAGAGCTAACAATTATTGATTTGGTGCATGTCTTCAGCTAAGGTTACATATTTTAAACTATTGGACAAGTAGTTTTGCCAATCAAGAAACAAAACTCTACATAATGCTTCAAGATTTATCCATCGTACCAAAAATTTATAATCATTTTTTTCTTTGGAGAAAAGGACAAAAAAAAAACCCTCAGATTATAGAACAAACAAGTATGCACCATATAAATTAGTAATAACAGAATAAAAGGAGAATCATTAAACAAGCTTTGGATGGAAACAAGGTGACACTGACACGGTGATAGTTGTCCACAAGAAGCCAGCAAATTGGTTGATTGGTTTGTGAAATCGATGAAGTGATTTAGCCAGGACTGCTATTTTACTGTATGCTGTGCATCTCAGTGACCAGCTAATGTCAACCGATAAGATTAGACAGATGAGCATACTTGTTACGGTATAGCCAGATCAAATCAATCAACTGGAAAATAATCTATATCACTGTGAAATGTATAACCTTGTAACGGTGAGATAATTCCAAAAGCAAGTGAAATCAACTCGTTGGACAACAAAAAACCATGTGGGTCGCTGAGACGGATAAATGCAACTCTGCTACCAAAATTATCTTCACTTTGCAGGTCCAACTCAAAATCAATATGTGGCAAGGCTCGTCGTTCCATATCCATGGCAATTACAAGCCCACTCTCCCCAAAAGGCCTAAATGTGTTACACAGTGATAGCGCCAAACTTTTCCCAAATGATTTACTGAAACTTTGTAAATCAAGCCCCCAAGCTGTCCTCAATGATAGCATAACCACATCCATTGCCATGTCCTTACTATCGGAGCTTCTAGACTCGTGGCTCCATGTTCCATCTTCCAACTTCTGAACCCACTCTGCATACTCCTTCATTCTTCTGGGCCTGGAGTACCTGACACCGTCAATGTAACTTGCAGATCCAAGACCAAAGGCATAGAAGGGCCGGTTCTGCCAGTATGTTAGATTGTGCTTGCACTCATATCCAGGCTTGCAGTAGCTACTGATCTCATAGTGGTTATATCCTGCTTCAGAAAGCCGCTTTGAAGCAATCTTGTAGAAGTTTGCAGACTCAGTGTCACACGGAAGAGGAAAGACACCAGGAGTATACCTGCAAAAAAAATACATATGGATATAAGAATAGGTGTCAATTTGTCTCTTGAACTGAAACGTATTGATCCTGCCACCGCCCAAATGTACACACATCACAATTACTATTGCTGGTTTGCATCTATATATAGAGTCTAAATACTGGATTACAGAATCACTTAACCTATCATATGGGCAAGGGAACTAAACATGCCGCCCTAGGCTTATGGTGATTGTAAGTCACTGTGCACAAACTGTAAGTTTGTAGATGCTAAGCAGATGGGGAATCAACCAAAACTGACTGTATTATAAAATTCAGAATGTTTGGTGGTAAAGTTAATTTAAGCAAAGCCACGAAAGTCACCGTACATAGAACAATGTTAGATTCAGTTACGCACTGAAGTGGTGACTGCTTTGTTAAATTTACAATGGATAAGAATCACTCACATTTGCCCAAACTTGGTGCCTTGCTCAATCTGCAGATCATACACGGAGACGTGCGTGGGCCTGGCATCCACGGTGCACCTCAAGCTCTCCTCCCACATCTCCTTGGTCTGGTTGGGCAGCGAGGAGATGAGGTCCATGCTCCAGTTCTGCAGCCCCTCGCAGGCCGTGACGATCCCGACGGCCTCGTGCACCTCCTCCACGCCGTGCGCGCGGCCGCACGCGCGCAGCAGGTCGTCCTGGAACGCCTGCACGCCGAGCGACACGCGGTTGACGCCGACGCCCACGAGCTCCCTGAGCCTGGCGGCATCGAAGGTCCCCGGGTCCATCTCGATGGACACCTCGGGGCACGCCGACAGGCCGAACCTGCCCCGCAGCGCGTCGAGGACGGCCGCGACGAGGCGCGGCGGGACGAGCGACGGCGTGCCGCCCCCGAAGAAGACGGTCTCGAGCGGGACGCCGTCGTCGGAGACCGGGCGCGTGGCGGCGACCTCGCGGAGGAGGAGGCGCACGTAGTCGACGATCCTGGGGTCGTCTGCGCCCTCGCCGCGGGACGGGGTGGTGCCCGAGGAGGAGCCGAGCGCGACGATGGGGAAGTCGCAGTAGTGGCAGCGCTTGCGGCAGAAGGAGAGGTGGACGTATACGGAGGATGGAGGGAGCTCCGGGAGCGAGGGAGGAGATGGAGAGGAGGTGGCGGCGGCGGAGGCGGCATATCGTCGAGCAGGTGGAGGACGTGGGCGGATTGGGGGCGGTTTCTTTGGTGGGAGGTGGGAGACGAGCGGGAAGGCCAATCGTAGCATTACTGAAGCGGTGGCGTAAAACTTGGAGCCGCGTACTACTGGATAGGAGGAAGTAGTGGATTGGGTACGGTAAGAGCATCTCCAAAGTATCCAATTTACACTTTCAAAAGAAATTTGCGCATAGAAAAAATCTCTTCCTCCGCTAATACCCTATTTTTAATTCTCAAAATCTTCAAAATATATCATGTTATCGTCGGTGAGGCCTCCTTGCCCCTGAACCAAAGCCCATATAGACTTTTCTTCTTCGCAATGGCCAACGCCGCCACCGTTCAAGATCGCGGGTGCCGTCAGGGCAGTCGCTGCATCTGGTACTTGTAATGCTAGCAGAAAAATGGGTACCTCCCTATGCTGCGTCAGATCATCATCTGCCATCATACCAAACAACTAGGAGTCTTTTTTCAGTCAAGCGACGACCACCGGCGGCGAGGGCATGGCCAGTGCCTTTTTGCTGTATAGAGAGATACTAAACATTAAAAAAAGGACGGAGGGAGTATGTATAAACATTGGATTATCTTTGATTCTAAATCCATGTGTGCGTTCTGGACAAGGAGATTAGAGACACGTAAACAAAAACACCAAGCATAATGTGTAGAGCTAGGGTCCATTTAACTATTGCAATTAAAGAGACGAATCGTAAGGATCTAAAAGGGTAGGCACCTGCCTTTGGCACGTAAACAAAAACACCAAGCATAATGTGTAGAGCTAGGGTCCATTTAACTATTGCAATTAAAGAGACGAATCGTAAGGATCTAAAAGGGTAGGCACCTGCCTTTGGCAGCTAACACCGGAAGTTGCAGTATGGATGCACCACTCAGGTTGGGAGGCGACGGAACCAGGCGACAATATCACTGGCAGACTGACAATACCGGAGGCAGGGGTGCCGATGTGATTGCAGCAGCAGACTAGCACGACACCGGCAGTGGGTACGGTGCCAAGCAATGGCGCGTCGGGACGACGAAAGGCGCGAAAGATGGCGTGCCTTCGGTTTCCGAGCTGTACGGCCACAAAACCAGCTATTGGGACTGCCGAGAGCGTGCGGAAATTTGGCTCCAGATGGGGCGCGTTTTGGAATTGGAAGTACGTAAATATTGGGAGTTACTTTAGGATACTGTTAGAGCCTGATTTTGTTGATCAGATCTAAAATTACAGTTTTACAAATAAGTTTTAGGCACTCTTGGAGATGCTCTAAGTCACGTGGTTTCGAGAGGGGTTTATATCTTAAGTTGGGCCTTGGTGGGTTGTAACTCAGCCTACGGTAAGCTTGCCTTTCTCAATAACAGACTTGTGCAAGCCTTTGGCGCGATGGCTATCTGTCACTTATGTGACAAATTTTAAAACCATCATTTGAAGGCTAGTTATTTGGTCCCTTCAGGCAAAGAAACCGTTGGACTACTGGTTCGTTTATTTGGCCCAACAGTGGTTAGTTCGCTGCAGCCCGGTGCTCCGTGCAAGCCAAATCTCGTGTGAGATGGTCCAACGCCATTTAAGAGGACGCACGCACGGCATGTCCCGGGCCCGCATTCCAGATCGTGCTCCCCACGACCCCACCCCACCCCCACCCCTCGGCCCGAGCGAGCCACCCTCGCACGCACCCGCTCCAACACAACCGTGTTCATTCCCCGCTCGTGAACCCACCCAAAAGTCCACGGCCCACCCCACCACCATTTCCTCCTCCTCGGCTCCGGCTGCCCCCAAACCTTTTTTTTTTTTTGCATCCCCTCCACCACCACCACCACCACCGTCCCCCCGTCCCTCCTCCCCGACGAACACGGCACCACGAGCCCCCACCCAGATTTAGCCATCCTCCCACCGCCGCTGCATTCCTCTCCATTGGTAGGTGGTGGTCGTCGTTCCCGTCAACCCCTCGGCCCTGCGTGCTGATTTCGTCCTCGTTTGTGCTGGTAAGAAGCCCTAAATTGCTGATTTTTTCCCATTTAAGTTTGTAGAACCGTTCCGTTGTCGTGAGACCTAGAATCCGAATGTTAGCTTATGCGATGACGCCCCGATCCGTCCGGTTTCGTCGCGGATTTGTTCGCTGCGTGGTGGATTATTGCAAATGCCAATTTGGTTTTTTATCAAGGCGGTTCAACCGAACCTCTCCATTCCCCAGAACGAGTAATCCGCTGAGAGAAAGGCCATTGTTGTTGTCTTATGTGTTGTATATGCGATTTCAAGAGTTATGCTGAGGGGGATGCGGCTGGGCTTGTGCATTCTGTGCACTGGTAGTATTGTTTGAGCCCTTGATAATTTGCAAGCTTCTTTTGATGAAGAATGCGAGATGATCAAACCCTTTACTGTTGATACATAAAAATCCGCTTCTACAATCTTGTTCCTAGAATTCATAGGGGTGGGGAAGAACAAAAAGATAGGGAGCTGCCTTTCCCCCACATCTGACAGCTGTTTTGCGACTCAAATGTCTCATGGATGGGCCTCACCCAGGATGCACTATTATCTTTCACATATTTGGATGTTAGTAAACTGTGATATTGCGCACAACTAATTCCCAGTGCTATGACTCGAATAACCAAAAATGTGTTTTTTTTTGAAAGGCCAAGAAGCCTTATATCATTTTTGTGACATATTAGAACCGCCTAGAAATTTCTTCGGTCTAATTTATTATGTTCACTATTGACTTGCTTTACACCCATAATTTTCCTGCCATCTTTCTTTAACTTGATTTGCATTCCTGTTGCAGTTTGCATACAGTATTTAAATGAAGGCAAATATGGGTACAAAAGCTCGTCCACCGCCAGCTGATGCAGACAAAGGGGAGATTGGCGAAATAGATACAAGGGCTCCTTTTGAGTCTGTTAAAGCTGCTGTTAGTTTATTTGGTGAAGTCAAGTTTTCATCTGACAAATCAGCTGCGAGAAAGCCCAAGGCTCCTCAAGCAGAGGTAGTAACTTTTAAGTAATCTTTGAGTATTAAAATACTGAACATAGAAACACATGTTTGTGCATGCCTAGTTTTACATAATGTGGGGGATGCTTGATCTGAACTTCGACTTACTTACAACGTTAAAGAAAACAGTCTTATAGTTCTTAAGCCTTCTTTGATGCCAAAAGTACTGGATTCAAAATTTACATCAGGAAATTTTCTGATTAGGTAGTCCCTGGCTCCCTCCAAGGGAATATACGTCTAACATAGATATTGTTGATCTGGTTTGACCCAAGAAGGATCAGATGCTAATTTTCATGTTTGTCTCCATGCATGTCCTACTTATGATACACTGTTTTCTTGACAGTATTGGCTTTTCTTCTATGGAAATGAAATTCTGCCCATTGTTGAAAACCATTCTTAATGTTTTAAATGTTGTTTTCATGTAATGGAAAATTAAACCTACTTGATTTTGACCGTGTAGGTCTGCCTTGGGCCACCTGAATGCACCTAGGTCCAGATGACATTTGGGAAATTTTGACGTTACCCATTCGTAACATGTCCACATGTCTGCTTTTTATTTCTATTTGGAAAATCTCTTCTGCTCAACTATAATGATGGGAGTGTTTACTCCTGAGGATGGCAATGCATCTCTTTATTTTGTCTATTTAGAGAGTTAAGAGCTTTTCATCTTTATAGCTTTTTTTTAAGTTTTTTTTCTCGAACACGCAGGAGAGCTGCGTATCTCTGTATTAAGAGAAGTTGTTTTTAAAGTTTGTATATATATTTCTATGAGTAATATAACCTCAGTTTGCCTGCATATATTCTTTTTAACCATCCATTTTCTATAAATAGGCCTTCTGTAGTGATGTGTCTTGTGGAAAGAAGATTGTCTTGCACTCATTTTGCAATGCACAACTTTTGATTGATTATTTATCTAGACTATATTAATAGTTTAGTTCATATGGGAATGTTGGCATGTTGCACAGTTAGCGCAGTTGATCACAACATATCCCTTTTCCTTTTTCTTCAGGACTTCTTTAGTGAACCTAAAGTGCTTATATGAAGCCATACTATAGCTAGTAAATAACAATAGTTGGATTCTTGGATAAATAATGTTGCAATTTATGTAATTATTTTAACTGAGAACTTTGTTTTAAAATCAAGTTGATTTGTGAGTTATGTTTCTTGTTTTTAAATGGACAATATGACAAGGAATGCCAGTTATAAATAGATGCTGAAATTTTTCTCAAATCTGGTGACTAAGCTATGTGTACATTACATGTAGTTTAACATTTAATAACAGACAGGTATAGATCACATTGCCCAGTGTTGATTACTTGATTGTTAACCAATTAGAGGACCACAGTTTTTCTCACTCCACCATCTTTTAACCATAGCAGTTTATCTAATACTAAAGTTCGGAGTTAATTGTTTGCCCTTGACAATTTTTGTTACTCTTAATTCAAATATATTGTCTTTGTAGATGTACTTTAAGATTATAACAGAACATTTTTTCTCATGGATATAAACTTCCGTGGTTAGAAATGGATTGTTCAATCTGATTTCTCCTTCGTGTTTTGCCCCTCAAGTTATATTCCTCAGGTGTTATAGTCTAATCTTCCAGGCTTTCCATGGGTAGACTTGATCTTTTTGTTGCCTGGTTCTCTAAATATTAAATATTACCCTAACACCTTGTACTTTTGAAATTATATTTGTCACAGAGGGTGTTAGCTAAGGAGACAGAGCTGCACTTGGCCCAGAAAGAGTTGAATAAATACAAGGAACAGCTGAATAATGCTGAGACAACCAGAGTACAGGCCCTCTCTGAGCTTGAGAAAGCTAAAAAAACTGTTGAGGAGCTAACCACCAAGCTGGATGCAATCAACAAGTCTAAAGAGCTAGCCATTCAAGCAACAGAGGAGGCAAAGACTCGAACCAAGCAGCTTGAAGGTGGCAGCTCAAATGAAGGTCTTGGCACAGATGGTCCTCTGAAGCAGGAACTGGAAAGTGCAAGGGAACAGTATGCTGTTGCTTTGGCAGACCTTGATGCAGCAAAACAAGAGCTTAGAAAGCTCAAGAAAGATTTCGAAACCTCATTGGATATGAGGTTGTCTGCTGCCCAGCAGGAAGAGGAATCATTGCACACAACTGAAGCCAACAAGGAAAAAGCTAATCAACTTCGTAGTGAGATTGCAGAAATTCAAGAGTCACTTATGCACGTTAAGGCAGCTACACAGCAAGCACACGAGGAGGAGGCACAAATCCGTGCTGAGAAGGATGTTGCTAGGACCACATACAAACAAGCTTTGGAAGAAACACAGAAGAAGTTGTCATCTTTGAGGAATGATTTTGATCCTGCTGCTTATGAAAGTCTCAAAGAGAAGTTAGACCAAACCAATTCTGAGATTGCATCTATGCAGAAAAAAATAGAAGATGCTCGGGCTCGGGATTTAGAGTCTGTTGCTGTCGTCAGCACAGAGTTGGATGATGCTAAGGAAATGTTGCAGAAAGTAGCAGAGGAGGAAAGTTCTCTTCGGGGTTTAGTCGAATCACTGAAAGTTGAGTTAGAAGCTGTAAAGCAGGAGCACAATCAGCTCAAAGAGAAGGACACAGAAACTGAATCGATTGTTGGGGATCTACATGTTAGGCTTCAGAAATGCAAGTCTGAGCTTGAGGCAGCTGTAGCTGCTGAGTCCAAAGCAACATCAGCTTCTGATGACTTGATGTTGGTCCTTCAGCAACTATCTTCTGAGTCAAAGAGTGCCCTGCAGGAAGCTGAGATGATGCAGAAGAGTGCGGCAGAGCTAACAGATGAAGCTGAAAAAGCTCGGGTTGAATTAGCTGAGGCCGAGCAAAAGTTGCAGCTGGCTTTGAAGGAAGCAGAAGAGGCCAAGGCAGCTGAAGCAAGGGCCCTTGATCAGATCAAGGAACTCTCAGACCGAGCAAGTGCTGCACGAGCCTCAACTTCAGAGTCTGCAGCAAATATCACAATCTCAAAAGATGAGTTTGATTCTCTAAGCCGAAAGGTCGAGGAGTCAGAGAAACTGAGTGAGATGAAAGTTGCTGCAGCTATGGCTCAAGTGGAAGCCGTCAGAGCCAGTGAGAATGAGGCAATCAAGAAACTGGAAGCTGCCCGCAAGGAGATGGAGGACATGGAATTGGCAACAGAAGAGGCACTGAAGAGGGCAGAGATGGCAGAGGCAGCCAAAAAGGCTGTAGAAGGTGAGCTTAAGAGATGGCGCGAGAAGGAGCAGAAGAAAACTGCAGAGGCGCAGCCTTCCACAGGAGCACAAGAAGTTGCAGGTGCATCTCCACCTGTACCACAGGGTTCTGCCGGGAAAGCGTCTGAGAAGAATGAGGGCCATCAAAGGAATACCAGGACACTACTGAGGAAGAGCTTTATGCTGCCAAACATCACGAGCATGTTCCACAAGAAGAAGAGCCATGCTGGCAGCAGTTCTCCGTCATACCTTCCTGGCGAAAAATCCGTGTAATCTATCTGAAGCTATTGTTTGCGAGTTGAAATTTCCAAACTCGAATGCATGGTCAGATGCTACAATCTGTATAATATGCTTGTAGTTGCTTGCGCCTTGCAGTAAATTACTGACATAATTTTATATATGTATGTTCTGTCTGTTTCTTCAACATTTACTGGACCTCTTATGAGTACATTATACCTCTGTAACTCAGTGTTATATTTAAGCCAAACTTCCTAAGTACGTTCCAGTTCACAAGCTTCCAGACTAGTGTAAGTAGAAGTATCACACTCGTTGAGTTGCTGTGAATTGTTACATTCATGAATTGTGATTTCTACATATTGTAAGTGATGTTGGAGTATGTTCCCCGCTGGCCATCATATATGTAGAAATATACATCCCAGTGAGTGCACAACTGTTATACAAAGTGTCAACCAGTCAGGAGCCCCGTACAAGTGTAGCGCATAATTTGTTGCTTCTGAGCATGCGCAAATTGCAAAATAAAAGAATGCTAAGTTACTTTACGCTTCTTTTATTTACAGGAGCTGCAAAGTACATTCAGATAAAATCTAGGCACAAGGTATTGGGGGTCGGGGTATGTGCTGAAGTCCTTGCTTTTCTGAGGATCCTATATAAATCACCTGACAGGATCAATAAAAGTAATGGCCTGCTTCACAAGGGTTCCCCAAAAAACGTATGCTATAGTGCATTTCCTCCAAGTTTCCTGCGAAAATCATATCCACCAAAAATGGGTCAAAAAGATGGGTTTATATAGGAGCTACTTCAAACCCATGCAAAGGCGAGCTGTATTTGATGGAGCATTAAATTAACTCCATCTACTCGATCCTTTCAAGATTATATTTCACCATCTTCTCAAGGGTACTTCGGAAGTCGCTTCTCGGAAGGCACTGCAGATTTTGGATGGCCAAGTCACCCTTCTCTCTTGCAAGCTCATGTGCCCTCCTTATTCCACCACTTCTATGAACAAGGTCTATTGCAGCAGCTAACGAATCTGTCTCACTGAACTCAGAATCGATAATCGCCCTCAGCTCTGGTTCATCTTGCAAAGCGAAGATGACGGGAGCCGTCAGGTTTCCCTTCGCCAAGTCACTTCCTGCTGGTTTGCCAAGTTGCTCAGCTGATTGGGTGAAGTCCAGGATGTCATCGACTACCTGGAAGGAGAGCCCAAGATTCCTGCCATATTCATACATTTGTTCACAAATTGCGGTGCTGACGCCACTGAATATGGCGGCTGACCTTGTGCTTGCTGCTATCAGAGATGCAGTTTTGTAGTAGCTCTTGAGAAGGTAATCGTCAAGGGTGATGTCACAGTCAAACAGAGTGGACGCTTGTTTTATCTCACCAGTTGCGAAGTCCTTGATTACCTGTTACAGCACAATGTATGGAAATGAAATCAATACCAGTCTTAAACAAGGTATGGAAGTTCTCTCAAGTACTCCATTACCTGACTGATCAGCTTTATAACTTCAATGTTTTCTAGGTTTGCAAGGAACCAAGAAGATTGCGCAAACATAAAATCACCAGCAAGTACAGCCACCCGTGTACCATATAGCTGATGAATAGTTTCCTTCCCTGAAAAAGAATCAAGTTTACGTTAAACTTTTGGTCAATTGAAACTTGGGCCCTACTGCCCTAATGAACAAGATAGGTGTAACATTGGAAATAAATATTAGGCTGCCAATGTGGTCGGGAGGTTGTTTATCCTCTTGTAAACCTAGGTTCATGACCTAGGAACCGCTTTAGTGTTCAAAACCTTTCTGAAGTCAATGAAAAAAATTCCTTGCTAAAATTTCAAACAAAATGTAAATGATAACATGAAGACTGCAATTTTCTATGATGATTTTGTTTTATTACAATCACCTTATAGGAATGCGAAAGAAAAATGTAGTAACAGTTGAACTCCCAAAAGAAATCATAATTCCCCAATTAATCCATGCCACTAATATTCGAAGTGTTTCCAAGAAAAAAGATCAGTAGAAGCGAATGCATGAACTGAAAAGAAAATGAAGAGCAATTTCATTCACAATATTGCTGACATATTTGAACATAACAGAACATGTACCTCTTCGCATACCACTATCATCTATGACATCATCATGTATTAAACTTGCAGTGTGAATCATCTCTATAATCTCTGCCAAGCGTTGATGTTCTGTAGTTAGCTCCCTGGATTCAAGAAAAATAAAGTCTCAGACAATAATTTCAAAACATCCCCTTAAAAAGGGTAAGGTTGCAACAAAAACAAAGAGGACTTACGACAAACCAGCTAATTTAGCAGTTGCTCTCGACACCAGAAAAACTAATGCTGGTCTTAATCTCTTCCCACCAGCACCAAAAATTTGTTCAGCCGCAGAAACCAAAACTGGATTTTCTGCACCAACAAGCTATTAAAGTCATGTTAGGTGTTATTATGGCAGCTAGGAGCCCAATTTGACAATGCCTAGCCTTATAAAAATAGTGATTCAGTGGAAGAAATTTGGATGAAAAAAACGACAACAACAAGAAACTAACTATTTAAAGCGATTTGCTTTATCTGTTAATATCCAACAGGCAACAACCCAGCATTCATCAAAATATGGAGCTAATGCATGAAAAAAGATGGGATGGTTTCAAAAGGGACACCATTAAGTAGCCCTTGCTGCCTTTAGTCATTTAGATAATGGATTCCCGTGCACTTTGCAATAGAGTCCAGGATAACAGGTGCAGACTGGTGCGAAGGAAATAATGTCTATGTCCTTTTGGAGCTTGTTTGCATATTTTCCTGGAGTACCACCTCAACTGTTACAAAAGTTTGCACAACTCATGTGCCATAACTATATTATAGCACATAGTATATTCCTCCTTATCGTAACTTCACATCATAACTCCCAGGTCATGTTCATGCTTAGAGCCCCCCTCTTTGTTGCCCCCATTGGAAGACACCATCCATGTTGTGGCGCCAGTGCAGACAGTGTGACAGTGGAGGCATGGATACACTCAGACCATCCTAGAAGCACTCTGCCGCTAGGAATGGTAGAAATTACAAAGTGGTATCATGTAGCATAAAGAACCAATGCATAATTTTCAGAACAAGGTGAGCCATGCCCCCATTTAGCATAGTTTAGGTTCACCCCGGCATGATCTCAAATCCGTAACGTCTAAAAAAAAATCAAATACACATTGTTCCTCCCACTGATTCTCTACTTTATTGTCGAAAACTTGAAGAATGTTTTCATTTCTCAACACCAGGGTCCACCATCCCACAACATTTTCCTTTCCAGGTGTAGTAGTTAATACTTCTGTTCGGCATCATTGTTGAAATTATATTCCCTCCATTTCCTTTCATTGGTGTATTAGGATTTGGAAAGGTCAAAATATATAAACTTCACAGCTAGTCAGATTATTATATCCATATTTAATGCATGAAAGTTATATCTAGATTCGTATTTCACAAAACTTTTAATATGATAATGAATCTATAGCCATCGATCATATATCGTAAGAGACATTGATGGTCAAAGTACACGTCTAAAGACTACTTGAAATCCTAATACACCTTATAAAAGAGAAATAGAGATAGTACTTGATTTGAGGAACTTGGCAAAACTAAGGCAATGTAGAATGGAAAGTAACATTGATAGGATCCTTTGGAACTGATTTGTAGGCAAGGCATGCTCAAAATTAACTCCCAATGCAGCCGCAAGCACTAATTAACATTAATATCAGAGCCAGTATCCCATGACAGGCTTATATCATTTCAACTGTCAGCTTTACTACAAACTCACTAAAACAAGAAACAATTGGTCATAAACACAATCTTTCCTGAGCATTTGGAGTGAACATAACAAAAAGGGTGCATGTGACAATTAGGACAGCAAGAAACTCACTGATTTGAGGTTGTTGTTGAGTTTGAGCAAATCGTCGGAGACGACCTCCAAAAGCGAGGACACTGAAGTACGCTCGGAGATGGTCGCCGTGTTAGGAATGGTCGCCGCCGGCACGTCGATCGCCGCAAGACCTGCACAGGCATATACAAGCCGAAATTCAGCACGAATAATCCAACGCCAGTGCCTTGCTGATAGGACGCAGCTTAGTGGTACCAGAACCCACAGACACGGACCTGGCTGGCTGGGTGAGACCACGAAGCAAACACCTGGCGCGCGCCGCCTGGACGCCGCCCTGCCGCCGGCCCAGCTGCACCGGATGCGCTGCTGGCGGCGGGTGGAGCACGGGCCTGCCGCGGCCGTGGCGTGAGGGGAGAGGTGGGAGGAGGAGGCGAGGGAGGACGACGGGGCCGCCATACTGCTTGGGTGCCGGTGGCGAGTGGCGACAGCAATGCGCGGCCACGGGCGCTTTTGCACTTCTTGGGAGCTTGTGATGACACGCGACGCGGCAGGCGACCACAGGCGGAGGCGGGTGGCGGGGGCGGGACCTGTGCGTGCGTGCGTGCCTGGCGGCGTGGCCGAGCTGGTGGTCGTGGCTTTGTATGGTCCGCTCGCCCATTATCGGCGCCCATGGGATAGGGGCAACCTGGGCCGTGGATTAGGCCACGTCGGTGCAGTAAGCTGGCGGTGTAAAGGCTGCCTGCGTGGACGGGGAGGAATTTGCGTGTGCGTGGGTTCGAAACTGGACGGTTCTCCTGGACGCGAGCAGTGGAGATGTGAAGTTATATATTTTCCACTTTCCAGTCATTAATACTTGACGCCGTTCAACTTTTTTTTTTCCTTTGAGCTTTCATTTTAGTTCATTTTAACCATTATTATGTTTCTTATTAGAATTTAGCTACGATATCTAATTATTACAGTTATTTTAGAAGACAAATATTGTTCTCAAAAAAAAAGAAGACAAATCTCTCTATATACTAATTTTATGTTTTCAAAAAAATATTCTACAAACTATTGAAGATCAAATATTTCGGTTCAAAAAGTAATCAATTTGACATTTGAGGAACTAGTATAATTTCTCTTAACCATTTTTGCTGAAGCTGACAAAAATTTTCAATAATACAAATTCGTTTAGTATGTTTATTAGTTACAGGCCTGGTGCCTGGTGATATGAGGATGAATTATTTAGTGTCTTGTTTGGTAGGTGGGCACGTGAGTTTAATTAGATTAGACAAGGATTGGAGGTTTAAGGTTACCTTTATTACTTTTATTTTTTTACGGAACAGGCTGGATACCCTATACTACAGATAGAAGCTCTAAGAACAAAACATGACCTATAAAGTAGAAAAATTTCCATCTTGATCGCTTCACTCAATAGCTTTTTGTTTTTGAGCATGCTTCACTCAATAGGTGGACCACAAAGAGGTACTTGATGGAGGAAAATACTGAGCCGAGGACTCATAGGACTTCCTCAGAAAAATCAAGAGACATCCAAGCATTGGTGTGCCACTAGAAATAGCGCGCCCTAAATCAAGAATTGCGGGATACATAAAACTCCTTGAAAGACCATTGTAATCCTAACTATCTCAAAAAAGACCATTGTAATCCTAACAAGCTTCACATTCGACACTGTCATTGGTCGCAATGAAAATGGAGACCCAGAACACACCTTCGGTGCCACCATGAAAAACTCTTGTGGCCCATATCCAAAAAATTCTACTACCACTATCTCAAATTATAATTCATTTTATTTTTTTTGAGATATATATGTTTTGCTATGCACTTAGATGAATACTATGTCTAGGTGCATAACAAAGTCTATAAATTTAGAAAGTTAAAACGACTACTAATTTAAAATGAAGGTAGTATATATAAAACCAAGTGCTAGCAGTGGATGCTTTGGTCGTTCCCTCTTTATGGTATTGGTGCCATCATATTTTTTTAAAATTAATAAAAAATTCCGGTTTTGAACATTAATAAGTGATTATCTACGACCATAATGGAACACAACTGGCCATATAGCCAGAAACTTATACGAGTACTTAGACTCCAAACCTCCAACCAAGGAACATGGAAAGATAAGAAAGGAAGAAATAAGAAAGAAAGTATATGGAAGACTAAGCTTCGAATTTTTTCTATGCCCTTTCTTTAACCTTGCTTTGGTCCTCATGCAGTAACAAAAATCTCACAACAATTCTCTTGTTAGAAACTCTTGATGTAAGGATGTTCTATGCCGTCTGGTCACCCTGTGATCTAGAAATCGCACCGAGTCGATCTCTACTACGCAAACAGATCAGATACCGTCATTGCTCCGAGCTGAGGGTGTCGCCATCTAGAACTCCAAGATGACGCCTCAAGGTGAGAGCAACATCAAGATGCTGCCGCCGTCCAAACCAGTGTATGGGTTCTTTGATTTTTATCTAGATCTGTTGAGGTCCTCACAGTGACGCCTTCAAGAAGGAAAACGATATCCATAGAACCGTCATCACCAGCAGTCATGACCAAGCAAGCTTTCGTCTAAGAATCTGCACACCAAGAAGCTTTGCACGGCGACCGGCGACCCCAGTCGCTCCATCAGAATGCCCATAGGGCGCCCAGCCGGTTCAAGATGGAACAACGAAACAACGGCAAATGGAGGCAAGCAGCCATGACAGCAGCCACTGGAGGCGAAGGAGACGTTCTCCACCGGAAGACAGCCCAGGAGAGGTGGGCACCGCGCACGCCGGCGCCGTCATGGGCCATCAGAGCCACGGGCCGCTGCCGACGCAGCCGTGGTGGCGAAGCCGAGGCACGCCCGCCGGCGATGCGCACGGATGGACCCCACCCACCACCGCCGGACCTTGACGGCCCCGAGGTGCCGCGCCTCCAGGCCCCCACCGCGGGAGGCAGTGCCGCAGGCTGTCAACCCCCGCCGCCAGACCCCGCCACGTGAGGCCGCGCCGCCAGGCTCCACCGCGGGGAGCCGCGCCGCATGACGCCGGGCCCCACCACGGGAAGCCGCTAGCCGCCGTCACCCCGCGCCACTGCCGCCGCCTACGAAAATCCGATCTATATCTACAGGAAAGGGAAAAGGGAGAGGGGAAAAAAGGAGGGAGACGTTGAGCTCCTCGGCGCCACCGTCCTTGTGGCCGCCGGACTTCCGGCAGCCCACTCAGGCGGCGGCGAGGCGGGCGAGGGGGAGGAGCGCGCGACTCTATGTGCGAGAGGGAGCGGCCTGGTGCAGCGGAAAATGCAGCTCTCCAAGTGGCTCATTGGTGCCATCACATGGAACCTAAACATCCTCACCACTACAAATTCAGTTTGTTTTGAGCAACATATTTCACGTGGCTATGGGGACTTATTAATAGTTCGAAACCATACTGACATCAAAACCACAGTAGATATACAACAGCTAAAACAAACTACCAGAAAACAAAGAATATTATTTTTAGTAACAACACAACACCCTAGGCTAACTATAGCCTAGAATCATGTTCTCCCAGCTAACTATAGCCTGAAATCATGTTCTCCCCCATCGGCCACAACATTTGCACAACAAAGTTCTTTTAATTGAAGACAAATCTATACAGTATACTATCTTTATGTCTTCAAAATAAATATTTCGGTCCAACCAGCAATTAATTTGAGACTTGAGGAACTAGTAGAATTTCTCGACCATTTCTGCTGAAGCTGATCAAAATTTTCTATAATACGAATCTGGTAATAATGTTTGTTGGTAACGGACCTGGTGGTATGAGAATGAATTATTTAGTTTCTTGTTTGGTTGGGGGGCATATGAGTTTAATTAGATTAGACGAGGATTGGAGGTCTAAGGTCACTATTAATATTTTTTTACGGAACAGGCTGGATACCATGTAATACATGGTAGATAGAAGTGCTAAGAAAAAACATGAATTATAAAATGAAAAATATCTATATATCTTGATCACTTCACTCAATAGCTGGTCCACCAAAGAGGTGCTTGATGGAGAAAAATTCTGAGCAGAGGACACATAGGACTTCCTCAGGATAATCAAGAAACGTCCAAGCATTATTAGTGTGCCACTAGAAATAGCGTGCCCCAAATCTAGAATTGCGGGGATGCATGAAACTCCTTGAAAGACATAGCGTGCCCCAAATCAAGAATTGCAGGGATGCATGAAACTCCTTGAAAGACGAACGACCATTTCGTTCATAATCCTGTCAAGCTTCACCTTCGACACCGTGATTGGTCACAGCAGAAATGAAGATCCAGAATACACCTTCTGACCTTCGGTGCCAGCATGAAAAACTCTTTATGGCCCAGATCCACAAAACCTTATGGGAACTGCTAGCGACCAGATGGAAGACCCAAGTAATACTATCAGGTGCTTTGGACGTTGTTCCCTCCGATAGCACAGCCGGTCCAGGTCATGTAAAAGACGGTCATGCATGTCAACTCCGTTTGGACCGCCGGTTTTTACACCGAAACCGGTAGAAAACCAGGCTAACAAACTGCTGCGGACTGGGGAAAGACCGTGGCACAGGGGCAGCGGGAGTAAATCCTGGGCAAGGAGGGGTTTCCGCGGGGTAAATATGCTAAAAATGTCTAAAGGTGTTGGGATGGGGGTTTGAACTCAACACCTCAGCCGGATGGATCCGGCTTTGTGATTTTAACATATAACTTGTTCTATTTGAACCGTGTTTGAACCGCGTCGAACCTCCGGTCTAACCGCTTCACCAAATAAACTGCGAACCGAGAGCCTCAGCGGTTCATTATCCGGTCCGGTCCTTATAATTATGCTTATAGTACTGGTTGAAAAAGGGTTGAAAAAGGGTCTTTAGTCCCGGTTCTTAGTACTGCACAACCGAGACTAAAAGTCTCAGGCATCAACACCGGGTAAACCACCGGGTACTAAAATGATTTAGTATTAGCTCAAAAAAATATTTCAAACCCCAGGATTGAGGGTCTTATTTGTTGCACTATGAGCCCACAAATGCAAATTAGAAAGCAGGCCGGTGACGGCTGGTGAACCGTGGTGGAAATCCAAACTGAGATGATTGCTACAATCGGTTGGTGGCTACAAAAGTTTAAATGCATTGATACCGTTGGATTCAGGCAGAACTATGGGTACAAAAGGACCATTTCTACAGTTGATTCTAGCCATAAACGATCAGCTTTTCATACCAATCAGGTTCTACAACTACATAGTTGATATTTTTTATTTGAAGCCATCTAGATAGCTACATATTGTTTACAACGGATTTAGCATATTTATCTTAAGTTGTAAATATGAAATACACTCTATGGGTAACTCAATTTCAACTCGAATGTAATATGAAACAAAAATTAAATTAGCATTTACATATAATGTAGTAATTGATGGTAATATATGAAATGCTTAAATTTATTAATGTTGAAGGGGGGAAACAATTGTCAGTTAGCATAAATCACTAATAGAAAACACACATTTGTATCGGCTCATCCGTGCCAGCCATAAACGACCTAACATGAATAAGTCATCCATGTCGGGATAGTCGGGACACATAATTGATTATCAGTGTCAGATCCCAACAATAGCCAGTACGAATAGTCAAAATAGAACCATCACGAATACTGTTGATTTATTCCTACCTTTTGAATTTGAATTTGTATTCAGAACTTCGTAACTTTTGCATATGGAGTCGGATGGAGACAAACCTTATATGAGAATTGTATGATTCAACAAGATCTACAACTTTGTAGTTCCATCTTTTTATTGTGGTGTTCTAGTAGATATCCAAATAATGGATCAAAGTATTGATAACGAGGGTCAAAACAAGTAGGACTTCCTCTTGCACGTAGAATGACATATAGATGGGATGGTAATAAGGAGGGATTGTCCGAAGGCTGGATACCGCGCACACACACATATGTCGTGTGAAAAACACTTGACTTGTGATGCGTGACTGTGAGGGCAGCTCGGGGTGCCCCTCTAAGCATGGATTTTTTTTTGCTACTTTTACTTACAAATTCCTACGTTGACTATCCGTGCCGGCTCGTAATATCAGCTTCGTTGTACCGGCTCTAAACCAGCATATATGAGTGTTTTGAGCCGTTGCTGATGAGGTGCTCTCTTGTAGTGAAATATAATATAGACAAATTCTGATGAAGAAGACTTTTATATGAAAAGAACTAGAGTACTAGATCTGCAACTTTGTAGTTCACAATGCTTTTAATTGAAGTCATCTAAGTAGCTAAATTTGGTTGACAACTACTTTAGCATACTTATTAGCTTGTAATATGAAATAGACTCATGTAGGTCCATTGAATTCAAGTTGAATGTAATATGTAATTATAAATTAAGAACATAAGTACCAAACTGATGATAGTGTATATATGAAATGCTTAAATTTATCCATGTTGATATGGGGAGAATACGTTTCTGTTTATCCGTTTTCGTCCATATCAAATCTGTTTTGATCCTAGGCGCTGGGTTAGCTGAGGGATGTGGCTGGGAAAGAATTAAAAGGGAGACAGAGGAAAACATTGCACCAGCTGACTGGTGACCTAGTGACGTTGTGATACTGTAGCACTACCATAGCATTCCTTTTCTACTACTTCAAAACAGACAACTCTAGACCCAAACTCTAGACATGACACATGAGTGATCAAATAGAATGCATTCAACGAGCTCTACACGAACATGGTGTCCATTGGGCGGAGCCACCAGGAATTACAGAGGGTGGGGTGGGGTTGGAGCAAGGAATTACTAAGAATTACACTCATGCTGTATCTTGTTGATATTGCCTTGAGAACCTTTCTCGTAGTTCAGGTGTTATAGTTGTGCACAAAAATAAAGATTGATAGTCTTCTAAAATTAATAAAGTTTGGCTTATAGAAAATCCCCCATGTACTTGTAAAAGGAACATGATGTTTTATTTTTTAGGTTAATGATACTTCTATGGTTACCCCAAAAAAATGATACTATGAGGATTAACACATAATTTATGTTTCTCACTTACACAGATTTAATATGTGCTTGAGAAGACAAAGCAAACTGAATCAATGATTTAGGAATAAGAATTGCTTACTATTCCTAACGTATATGTGCAATGCATATATATTTGGTTCCTGCTATACAAGTATACATTAATTTAGTCTAGGCACGCTCAAGGCTTGACCACTTAAAAAGCTAATAATCAACCTGATTAAGGGTCTAAAGCTGATTGGCTTAAAGCTTGTAGTATACACATATAGGGATCAAGCATTCCTCACATGTCCGGAGGAGCCATGACGCCTTGCTGGCCCCCTGGCCCACTACTAGAAAACGGCCTATCGGTCTCGGCCAAAAGTACCAGTTGCTGTTGCAGCCTTAATGATCGCATCAGTACCGGCTACAACGACGACTGGGTCCAGAGAGGGCCTTTAGCACCGGACCATGGCACGACCCGACCCGTACTAATGCTCACTCATTGGTACCGGGTCGTGCCATGATCCGGTGCCAAAGTTCTCCGGGGTTCGGGCACTGGGTCTTGGCACGACCCAGAGCTAATGGTGCCAACATTAGCACCGGGTTATGCCACAATCCGGTGCCAATAGTGGCACGGTCATTAGTACCGGGCCGTGGCACGGCCCGGCACTAATGAGCGATCATTAGTGTTGGGTCGTGGTATTTATAGGCGGAGGAATTAGTACGGGACGACCCGGTACTAATTCCTCCGCCTATAAATACCAACCCCCTTCCCCCTCCCCAAGCTGCCATGAACTCAGCACTGTTTATGACAGCTGAGTGAGGGGAGGGGAGGGGATTTTTTGCAATTTTTTCACTGAAAAAGGTTAGCATTTTCTCCATGACTTTGCAATTAATTATTTATATGTAGTTAGCACCTGATTAGTTTATAATTGTTACATTAATTGTTATACATGTGATAATTATTTATTTAGATATAGTTAGCAATTTAGTTAGTTTATTGTTATATTAATTGTTATACATGTGATAATTAATTATTTAGATGTACTTAGCAATTGAGTTAGTTTATTATTATTTTATACACGCACACACTCTCTCTCCCCCCTCACGCACTACCTCTCTCTCCCTCACCCACAAACTCACCAACACACACTCACACACACATATACACACTCTCTCTCTCACACACAAGACATACACACTCACTATCTCTCTCTCTCACACACACATCACACACACACACTCACTCTCTGTGTCTCTCACACACATACTCTCCCTCACACACAATCACTCACTAATATGCTCTATAACTATATATATAAAAAATACAACATGCACAATTTTTTTGTTGAATTTTTGAGGCCATATTTGATTTTTTTAGAAACTAAAAGAGTTTCTGAAAAGGAAAAACAAAACAAAATAAAAAAGGAAAGAAAAAATGAAAGGGAGGGAACAAAAATCGCCCCCCATGGTACCGGGTGGATATCTCCACCCGGTACCAAAAGGGGGGATTTTCATTCCCGCCCGTTGGGCACTTTAGGTACCGGGTGAAATGCGGTACCTAAAGTCGAGCTTTTGGTACCGGTTCAATCTACACCCGGTTGTAACACCCAAAATATAGGAGTTAAAATTTCTAAAAGTATTTTCATAAAAATTATAAATTAAAATTTGTGCATGCATCTTTAATTCTTTTCTTCTCCTATTTCTTTCTTTCAGCCAGCCCAATTCCTTTTCTTTTTCTTTATCGTTTCCCGCGGCCAACCCAGTTGTGACAACCCTGGTAAAATTTCATTTTTAAAATCAAGGTCAGTAGCCTAACCCTATGCTTAACCAACTAATAAAAGGGTGAAAAGAATTGGAACGAGTTAAGTTGAAATTCAAATCGAATTTGGGCACATTTGGACACATTTGGAATTTTTAAATTAACTTTCAAACCATAAGCCAAATGAGATGTTGCCTGAAACCAAACTTGTAGAACTTTTTGTTCTGAACAACTTTCATGTTCAAAAGTTTTTGAAATTCAAATTAGAAAGGGGACAAAATGCCCTGTTTGCACCCAGCCCCCTGAAGTTTTTCAAATTCTCGCAATCAGGCCCCTCGCTCCCCCCCTCTCTCTCCTCCCCGCCCGACCGCCGCGCGCCAGGTGGCCGGCGACGCCTGACCGGCGCGAGGTGCCAGGCCAGTGGCCGCCTTGCCTCTCCCCCACGCGCGGCTTTGCCCTCTCCCCACGCCGTGCTGCCCAGTGAGCGCCCGCGCGTGCGCACGCCGCTGCCGCGTCCCGCCCCGCCGCCCGTCGCGCCCAACCGCCACACCGAGCCGTGCCATCCCGGCTCCCGCGCCCCGCCCGTCGCTGCGCCTGCCCTCCGCCCGAGCCGCTGCAGCAGCTGCTTGCCCACTCCGCGCGCTGCGCTATCTCCTCTCTGCCACGCCAAATCCCGGCCGCCCAGTCGCCCGCTTCCGCCCGCCGCACGCCGCGCCGGCGTTCTGCTGCCGCCCGCCGTGGCCAGTGCCGCGCCGTGCCGTGCCTCCGCCCCGCGCATCGCCCAGGCCCCTCCACACCCCCTCCTGCCCCTATAAAAGCCCTGCCCAGCCGCTCGCGCGCGAGCCCCAGCAACCAGAACGCCTCGCCGCCGCCATTGCCGCCGCCGAGCGCCGCCCGCCCGCGGACAGCCCTCCACCGCCGCCCACCGCCCAAATTGAAGCTCCAGCCACCACTACATCACCCCACTGAAGCTCGCCGACCCACCCAACGCCGCCCAGGACCACCGGAGCGCCGCCGCCCGCACGGTCACCGCCGCCGCCGCCCCTGCTCGCCGTGGACAGCTCGACCCCGACCTCCTCCGTCCAAGCCAAGCCCCTGAGCAGCTTCCCCACGCGCCACTGAAGCTCGCTGACCGGACCAGGCCGCCCCAAGCCCGCCGGAGCACCGCCGTCGACGCGCGCCACTGCCGCCGCCGCCTCTGCTCCAACGCCGGCGAGCCATTCCCAGCCGTCCCCCACCTGAGCAACACCCTCACGAGGTAGCCCTCGCACCCCTGAACCTTCCCCGACCCTCACCCCTCGCCGCCGGCGAGCCCCTCGCCGGAATTTCGGCCGGCCGACGTACCCGAGCCGCCCGAGGACCCAATTGCAATAATTTAAATCTTTAGAAGGGTCTGCGCGTAAGATTCAAGGACCTAGTTGTGAAAGAAAGTTTCAAATCTAGATTCAATTTCAGTGAACTTGTAAAATCCGTATAAATTCGTAGAAAATTCGAGAAAAATGCAAACTCAACTGTTCTGGAATCCTTAGAACAAACTCTACCACTTTTGTTATAAAAAGTTTCTCAGAATCTCCACATATTTTGCTCTACATTAAATGGAAGCTTTAATGGACTTATTTTGTACCTACTGTTGTAGATCAATGCTGACCCTAAAAATTGGACAGTGAGTTAGTTGTTTGATGTTTAGGACTGTGTAAAAAGACCAGGTCCAAATTCCATCTCTAGCTGCACTGTTTGTTAAACTTAGTTTCATACCTTAAGTGGCTACATATTTTTATCCCTGCAGTCAGGTTATGAATCACCTAATTAAACTTTTTTTGTACTGGTGTAATGGTACATAGATGCCAGAGAAAAATTGGGAGAATTTATATCTCACAGGAACCTAATTATTTGAATTATGTGCTAATAACATACATTAAATCAAGAAAATAGTATCCTAGCTTGGAAAATTCTCAAATTTTTACTAGGAGATACACTGTGGTAGAGGTTGCTATGTAAAAATGTCCATGGACAAAAACCCTGTGTAGGGTCCTGTAAAAATAAATCCTTGAATAACCTAGGTGTGTAATGTCATATTTTCTATGCTCTGAATACTGCATAATAAATCCTACAAAAATTACAGTAGCTCCTGCATGCTTAAAAGAAAGCTCTGTAAAAATCTTAGACTCAGTTGTTGCACCATTTGTCCTGTACAAAAAGAACAAAAGTCTAACAGAAACTATGTAATATATTTTTCATAATTAATCTGTTACATGAAATTGTCTAAAAGTTTTACTGTAAGCACATCTTTCCATGATGTGCCTAAATCCAAAGTTTCATGACCAGAAACTATCCACTGTAGTAATTACACTTAAATCGTGTCGATTATCATTACCACGACTTAAACTTGTGCATTCATGTAGAATCGACGACTCTCGCCGATGGAACTTACGAGCTGGTGCCCGCGTCCAAGAGTGAGCAGCGTGAAGCTCAAGTGAATCTAACTGAAGCTCTTGAAGACCCGAGCCCAAGTTCGGAAGAGCCCCAATCTAACTGTGAAGGCAAGCCCCGGAGCATAACCCATTTCTTTCCTAAATTATGCAACTCATTACTCTCTTCTTGTGCATTAAGTTTATAGGAGTTGAATGAAAACTTAGATGCATGATGTTAGGAACCCATGCTTGAAAACTAGATGTAAGGTTCGATAGAATGCGGTGCTAATAGGACTCCGGTAAAAGCCGAGTGATTTCCTGTCACTCGCGAGAAAATAGGAGTTGAATGTTTACTACACGCTGCAATCATAAGGACACGGACGGGCTATGGAACGATGGTTACAATTGAGGCCCGTCTGTCTAGTGAAAAATGCTAAGGCCGCAGGGTGTGGTAGTGATGGTTAAGTCTTTGAACGTACTAAACACATGCCGAGATTATGGGAATCGGTAAGCTTAAGTACCTGATTGGCCCGGCAAGGGGACGGCATCCTACCCTTTGAACTTCGGTCCCATGTGCAAATGGCGAGTGCAGAGAGTGGTCACGACCCGGCGGCGAACCGTGGCGTGGGACTCTTGTACTCTCGGAGGGTAGCCCCGATCCACGACCCGGAAAGAAAGGGGAAAAGTTGCACGTGTGACTCTAGGGAGTAACCACGTGATGTGTGTTTGGGTTTCCCTTGCAAGGTTAAGAAATTCGATTCAAATCGTCCGTTTCTCACGGCTATTGAGACTGCTTAACCATTTTTACCCACAGAGTAAGAAGAGGAACAATGAGGAGGAATGAACTGGTTGGATGAAAATTTAATGCTTCACCATGTATGCTTTTGGATAGCTCCTTATCTAGAATGGTTAACGAAACTAGAATCTTGAGCTAAAAGTTGAAAGTAAGGACCCACTTGTAGAAGCTTTTCGGCAAAACAAACCCCTGAGCCAAAAGCCTTGCATGTCTAGAGTCGGTGGAGTAGACTCCGCTACGCGGGTAAGTCTTGCTGAGTATTAGTATACTCAGCCTTGCTTGTGGCTCGTTTTCGGGTGAGACCTTCGAAGATATGATTGCTAGCTTGACTTGGCCCTGCACTCTTCCCCCTGGTTGGTCGGTGGAATGGGACACGCCCCCGTCCAACGGAGATAATGCCGAGTGATGTCTCGTACGGGCTTCATCGAGACATCCTTATCGTCGAAGTGGCTTCCGTTGTTTTTATTTTCCGCTGCAACTCAAAAGAACTTATTAGTTATGATCTCTGAAGTACTTGGTTTCTGAACTCAAAACTTGTTCTGTAATATTTACTTATGCTAACGATGTAACATTGGCTGGAATGTGGTATTCTCTGGGCTCATCGTCGCATGAGCATTTGTATGTATGGCATTCGATCCGCCCTACCGTGGTTGTATCGGGAGGTTATACCCGACAGACCAGTGGATTACTCCGTTTGAAGTGTAGTTAACCGAGATTGCCTTAATGGTGATGGTTAATACACTTGAGCCGGATTAATTCAGGTGGTTCTGCCACAGCTGGTATCAGAGTCGTAGCTGGTGCCACAGCTGGCAACAGCTGGCGCCAGAGCCAAAATACATACGCCAGAGAATGCGACAAGCCTTAAAAACTCAATTTACTAAAACTTGACTAGAAGGATGTGTTGCGAAATACGTTGGTACGTTAAGGATGGTGCCTAGTTCGTAAAGCCCTAAGGGATTATGGGAAAGTTTACTAGGTGGCTATCTAACTGCTATATATATTATCAACTGACTTCCAGCACATTACTTTCTGTCAAAACTTACTTTCATGCACAACCGATCTTAATTTCTGTAACGACGCACTCATCGCTAAGGTAAGAAGGTAAGGATCCTCAGCCAACTGAGAGAGCTTGGCCTTCCTGTCGGTGATGCGAACCGAACGCTGCCCTCAAGCAGTGGCTTACTTGAGGTGCTGCCAATATGCCAACTGTTAGTTGAACATATTGGGAGTAGAAGGTTTGGCGCAGGGTATGGCGATCGCTGTTCATACCCCCGTCTCATGACGGTACCCCCGTGAATACGCTATCTCGATAGCGTATGTTAACGTCGTCTGTACGGCGGAAATTGTACAGATATCGTTTCTATAAGTAAACGGTAATGAATACGGACGCTTTCATGAGTGCTGGCATGAAAGGTTCTTGAAATATATATGCTTTGTCAATCTTCTGCAGGTACACTAACCGCGATTACGATAAGTTAAGGAACGATTAGAGAGACTCGACTAGCTATTATAGCGAGAGCCGTATTGTGTATGCCACCGAGACTATCTTCGTAAGATCAAAAGTATTTGGCGATTATTTTATTTTGTGAGGACGAATAGGACGTGCATGCATCATGACCTGAAGTTGAAAATGCGTTGTATGAGAGTGGTAAGGTTCTTGCGTATCTAAGCATGATTTTGCATAAGGACTATCTAGCGAATCTGTCACAAATCTGCCATGACCGAAAAGAGCGATTTATTGACCAAAGAAAATGACCTTTTCTGGTAAAGTTCATGCTGAAAGAATTGTTCCAAATTTCGTGTTCTATCCCCTGTTCAAAAATCAAAAATTCTGAACTTCTGGATAATAAGAAATAACAGAAACCTTGGAATGTCAGAATTTTGTCCAGAATAAGCATTTCTGCCTCTTAAAATTTTAGGCCCTCTTCCTGCGGTTTTCTGCAAAAGAGCACAACACAAAACTTGTTCCAAATTTATCCAGGAAGCTTCTGTTAAAATTTGGTAAATTTTGGCTGGGTAGATTTTCCCTGGTGCACGAAACTCTAGCCCTCTGTTCACTGAAAATTCTGGGTAGACAGTAAGGTAAAACCTGAGAAGAAGGACCATCTTAGAGACCTATCTAGCTCTGGAGTTGACTAGAAAAGTTGTTCACAAATACCTTAGGAGTGGTCTGGTAGAATTTGAGTATTTTTGGCTTAGAACTGTGGAAGTTATGGTTATTTTTGCACACTATACAGAATCTGTCCCTGTGCTGTTCACAGTTTTTCCCTATCTCACTCCGTTTGATCTTTTGTTCAGATGGCCGACCCTGTGGCTATGATGGTGGATGAGGATGGACGCGTACACTCACAGTGTCTCCACTGGGAGGGCTTTCCCTCTATTTTGTGGGATGTTCTGCGTACCGCGGGCTATCTAATTCCCCCACGTTACGCCGGACTGGAGTTTGCAGAGAATGGAGTTACCCAGTGCCGTGTCAACGTGACCATTTTTCCGCACCCGCTACACCCGGAGTGGCCCGCCTTGGAGATTGAGGCTGTTGGTCGCCGTTTGGCCGACACTTGGGAGCTTGCAGCCATGAGGGCGCTCACCACTTTTTGTGCGCAGCGTCCTGAGGTTGTCACACTCGCTCCCATTGGTTTGTTTCCTGCTGCCCAGGACAACGACCCCTTTTGGCTCAACAGGGTGCAGCACGCACAATACTTGGTAGACTTTCATGCCCAAGAAACTATTCATACCTCCGTGCGGTGCATGAGTGCACTCTACCGACTTCAGACTCTCCAGAGTCAGGCGCTTGAGCAGCTCACTGATCTTGCTCAGGCCTACCACGTGATGGCAGATACCAGGGATGAGCAGATTAAGGAGCTCAGTCAGGATCTTGAGGACAGAGATGCTCAGATTGGCCAACTTGAGGGCCAAATTCAGGAGCAGGACACTCTCATGGGTGAGAGAGATGCCACGATAGCACAGTTGGAGGAGCAGCTCCATGATCTGAGCCTTGAGTTGGAGGATGCTAATGAGCACATTCAGTGGCACCATGATCAGAATGACCATCCCCATGAGGAGGACATGGAGGAAGATGAGGATGAGCCACAGGAGATTGATGGTATCTTCGGTATGGATTTCGAGGGTGAGGTACCACAGGCACCTCAGATGGGAGCTCACTCTCCTGCTCACAGCGAGTCGTCCGTCAACGACTTGGATGACTTCTAGATGACGACCTAGGAGGACTTTTGCACATACTCCTCGATAGGGTAGCCTAACTTTTGGCAAGTGTTGTAATAGGCTAACTAGGAGTTGAGTAACTCTTTTGTGATGGGTACACCTGAACCATGTGGATACTCTCAACTTGTAAGTAACGGCGATAAACTTGGGTGATTTCGTTGTAAGTTGGTAAACGATGAAATCCACAATCGCTGAGACTTGTCGGAATTTTTATCCATATCTCCTTGCATTTATTGGCTGAGTGTTGAATACCAAACTTGTGCTAAATTTTGTGATCGTGGTTCTCACAAAATTTCAACCCCATTGGATCTTGCTAGCTTAAGTTATAGGCGAAACACTACCCATCGATCTGCTGAAAAACAGCTAAGACAGTAAGGCAAAGGACGAGCCTTTCGACCACCTTATCTATAGTTCTAGCGCCGAAGTTAAATACCAAAGTGGTGCATTCCTAAATTCTCTGACTACTGCCAGAGTATGAGATGTTTTAGATGGACCCACAGCAAGCTATGATTTTCCTCGTAGCAAACAGAGATTCTGTCCATACTTCTAGCTGTGAATTCGGAAGTCTTTGACTACACCAATCAGTTATGGATCGCGGAAGTATTATGGATCGCGTTGCTAATGGTAAACTTTCACGTTTCAGATGGTTGGATCAACACGTGGTAACCCCGAGGGTTTTGGTGCCGGTGGCAGCAGATCGCGACAGTCGCCACCACCCCCGCCCAGTTTGGTGGAAGTGATGGCCGCTCAAACCGAGCTACTGCGTCAGATCGTGCAAGGACAGCACCAGCAGAGGGGTGGGCACAATGCTCACCGACCCCAAGCTGCAGGATACACGGATTTCCTAGGGACCCAGCCTCCCTTGTTCCATAAGACCGAGGAACCCCTGGACGCAGATGCATGGATTCGCACAATCGAATCCAAGTTCACACTACTTGTGGCCCCATGCTCAGAGGCCAACAAAGCTCGTTTTGCCGCGCAACAGCTTCGCGGTACCGCTCGACTGTGGTGGGACCACTATTCTGCGATGCTCCCGGCTGACCATGTGGTCGACTGGGATGAATTCAAGACCGCATTCCGGGCGCATCATATCCCCGAGGGTCTCATGGAGAGGAAGTTGAACGAGTTCCTGGCACTTACCCAGGGCACCCGCACCGTGCTGCAGTACGCCCAGGCGTTCAACAACCTATGCCAGTATGCGGGCTATCACGCTGATACGGATGCCAAGAAGCGTGATCGTTTCCGCCGAGGTCTGAATACCAAGCTCAAGGAACGTCTGAACCTAGCCAGGGCTGACACCTACAACGAATTGGTCAATATGGCCATTACCCAGGAAAACTGTATCATGGCACACCGGGCAGAGAAGAAGAGAAAGGCACCCGCTGGACCATCAAGTGCCCAACCACCAAGGTATCGCATCGTGCAAAATGCCGCACCCACAGCTCCACCTAGGGCCCCTCAGCTAGGGAGATGGATTGCCAGACCCCCACAGCAGCCAGGCATGGTACGACCCCCGATGCCTTCACAGAATGGTCCGAGGCCCATTCTTCAACAGTCTCTTCGACCCAGCCCCGCGAATCGATGTTTCAAATGCGGGAGTTCCAACCACTTCGCACGAGAATGCCCTCAGTCTGGGCCGCCCAACCAAGGACAGGGATCCAACCCGAACAACAAGAACAGGGGCAAGAGACAGACCCTGCAAGTCAAGCAAGGACGGATTAACTTCACCACACTTGCAGAGCTTCCTGAAGGAGCCCCAGTGATGTCGGGTACATTCTCTATCCATAACAAGCCTGCAGTTATATTATTTGATTCTGGTGCATCGCATAGTTTCATAAGTGCAAAATTTGGTGCAAAAGTAGGCTTGAATGTTTGTCACACCAAAGGGTCATATATGATATCAACACCGGGTGGTAAAATTGCTTCAAACCAAATGGTCAGACAAGTACCAGTCAAGTTGGGTAGTAAAACCATCGACACAGACCTTGTCCTTCTACCTCTTGACGGCATGGATATTATTTTGGGAATGAACTGGATGACTATGCATGGAGTCACACTGGACCTTTCTTCCCGAGCCGTTGAGATAAATTCACCTAGTCACGGAGCCACTACCCTTTACCTACCATTCCTAGATTGCACGAATTCCTGTGCTTACAAGGTGGAAGGACTTAAGCTAGAAGATATTCCTGTCGTCAACGAGTATGCCGATGTTTTTCCGGATGACTTACCAGGAATGCCACCGGATAGGGATATTGAGTTCATCATTGAACTACAACCAGGCACTGCACCTATATCCAAAAGACCATATAGGATGCCCCCTAAAGAATTGGCAGAGCTAAAAATTCAACTCCAAGAACTACTGGACAAAGGTTTCATTCGCCCTAGCGCGTCACCTTGGGGATGTCCAACCCTATTCGTAAAGAAGAAGGATGACAATTTGAGATTATGCGTTGACTACCGACCTCTCAATGCGGTAACTGTCAAAAACAAATACCCACTTCCGCGTATCGATGTACTGTTCGATCAATTAGCTGGAGCCAGAGTCTTCTCAAAGATTGACCTTCGTTCGGGCTATCACCAGATCAAGATTCGCCCGTGCGATATTCCTAAGACTGCCTTCTCCACACGCTATGGACTATATGAATTCTTGGTCATGTCCTTTGGACGCACAAATGCCCCTGCCTACTTCATGTATCTCATGAATTCGGTATTCATGCCCGAGCTTGACAAATTCGTCGTAGTGTTCATCGACGACATCCTTATCTATTCCAAGGATGAGGAAGAGCATGCTAAGCACCTGCACATTGTTCTTCAGCATCTAAGAGACCATCAGCTCTATGCTAAGTTTTCTAAGTGTGAATTCTGGTTGGATACTGTAAAGTTCTTAGGTCACACGATCTCCAGCGAAGGCATAGCTGTTGACCCCAGCAAGGTACAAGAGGTGATGGATTGGAAACCCCCTACCTCTGTTCATCAGATTCGCAGTTTTCTCGGCTTAGCCGGTTACTACCGTCGCTTCATCCCGGATTTCTCTCGAATTGCTAAGCCCATGACGGAACTATTGAAGAAGGAAGTAAAGTTTGTATGGAATGAGAAATGTGAAGGAGCTTTCCACACTCTCAGAGAGCATCTGACTACTGCACCTGTGTTAGCTCAACCCGATAATACCAAGTCATTCGATGTGTATTGTGACGCATCAGGTACTAGTCTAGGATGTGTGCTTATGCAAGAGAATCGAGTGATTGCATATGCCTCACGAGCCCTTCGGCCCCACGAACAGAATTATCCCACTCATGATCTTGAGCTTGCAGCTGTCATTCACGCTCTGAAAATATGGAGGCATTATCTCATGGGTACACAGTGCAATATCTACACGGATCATAAGAGTCTCAAGTATATCTTCACACAAGCCGATCTGAATATGAGACAACGGCGATGGTTAGAATTAATCAAGGATTATGACCTTGAAGTGCACTATCACCCCGGCAAGGCTAACGTAGTCGCGGATGCACTAAGCCGCAAGTCCCATTGCCATTTCTTATCCATGGAGTCCTACCATGAGACATTGTGTGCAGAAATGAGGAAGCTTAACATGGAAATGGTTTCCCAAGGCACTCTAGATCACATCTCAGTTGAGCCCACTCTTCACGACCAAATCATCATGGCACAACTACATGATGAAGGAATTAAGATCATCAAACAAAAACTCTCTCTAGGTGAGGAGAAGTATAAATGTTTCCGCCAGGACCATAAGGGAGTTCTATGGTTCGAAAGTCGTATAGTCGTTCCGAAGAATCGTGGACTCCGCAAGCAAATTCTTGATGAGGCACACCTTTCCAAATTCTCTATCCACCACGGCAGTAGAAAAATGTATCAAGACCTAAGGCAAAACTTCTGGTGGACTAGAATGAAAAGAGAAATTGCTACGTATGTCTCAGAATGTGACACGTGCCAGAGAGTAAAAGCTAGCCACTTGAAGGTAGCCGGTACACTACAACCGTTACCTATACCATCATGGAAATGGGAAGACATAAGTATGGACTTCATCGTTGGACTACCAAACACTTCCCAGAAACATGATTCCATATGGGTTATCGTGGATAGACTCACAAAGACGGCACATTTTCTTCCGGTACACACCACCTATTCTACAAAGAAATATGCCGAGATTTACCTCGATCGTATTGTTTGCCTACATGGAATACCTAAGACAATTATTTCCGATCGTGGTCCTCAGTTTGTAGCACGCTTTTGGGAACAACTGCAAACGTCTCTTGGCACAAAACTGATTCGCAGCTCAGCATACCATCCTCAGACTGACGGACAAACGGAAAGAGTAAACCAAATTCTTGAAGACATGCTGAGAGCTTGCGTCATTCACTATGACAAGAATTGGGACAAATGCCTAGCCCTAGCAGAGTTCTCGTACAACAATAGCTATCAAACGAGTTTGAAGATGGCACCGTTTGAGGCCCTGTACGGACGAAGGTGTCGAACTCCTCCGAGCTGGTCACAGACCGGAGAACGTAAAATAATTGGACCTGACCTGGTAATCGAGGCAGAGGAGAAAGTAAAAGTAATACAAGCAAATCTTAAAGCCGCACAAGCCCGACAAAAGAGCTATTCTGACAAAAGGAGAAAGCCCCTAAAGTTCGAAGTTGGCGATCATGTCTATCTTCGAGTTTCGCCAACCAAGGGAGTGCAAAGATTCGGAATCAAAGGCAAACTAGCTCCCCATTACGTTGGTCCTTACGAAATCATTGAGAGTTGCGGACCCGTAGCCTATAAATTACGACTGCCCCCTCAGCTCACGGCCACCCATGATGTCTTCCACGTATCTCAACTCAAGAAGTGTATTCGAGTCCCTACCGAGATTGTGGAACAACAGGAAATATCGTTGGAACCCGACCTCTCGTATGTCGAACACCCAGTTAAAATTCTGGATCAAAAAGAAAGAGAGACCAGGAGGAAAGTGATTAGAATGTATAAAGTACAATGGAATCACCACACGGAAGGAGAAGCCACCTGGGAAACCGAGAGCTACCTAAACCAAAATTTCCCTGGGTTTCTTATCTCAACCACTGGTATGTGCACCCACGCCCACACTAAGAATTACCGAATCTCGGGGCGAGATTCTTGTTAAGGGGGGAAGGCTGTGACAACCCTGGTAAAATTTCATTTCTAAAATCAAGGTCAGTAGCCTAACCCTATGCTTAACCAACTAATAAAAGGGTGAAAAGAATTAGAACGAGTTAAGTTGAAATTCAAATCGAATTTGGGCACATTTGGACACATTTGGAACTTTTAAATTAACTTTCAAACCATAAGCCAAATGAGATGTTGCCTGAAACCAAACTTGTAGAACTTTTTGTTCTAAACAACTTTCATGTTCAAATGTTTTTGAAATTCAAATTAGAAAGGGGAGAAAACGCCCTGTTTGCACCCAGCCCCCTGAAGTTTTTCAAATTCTCGCAATCAGGCCCCTCGCTCCCCCCCTCTCTCTCCTCCCCGCCCGACCGCCGCGCGCCAGGTGGCCGGCGACGCCTGACCGGCGCGAGGCGCCAGGCCAGTGGCCGCCTTGCCTCTCCCCCACGCGCGGCTTTGCCCTCTCCCCACGCCGCGCTGCCCAGTGAGCGCCCGCGCGTGCGCACGCCGCTGCCGCGTCCCGCCCCGCCGCCGGTCGCGCCCAACCGCCGCACCGAGCCGTGCCACCCCGGCTCCCGCGCCCCGCCCGTCGCTGCGCCTGTCCTCCGCCCGAGCCGCTGCAGCAGCTGCTTGCCCACTCCACGCGCTGCGCTATCTCCTCTCTGCCACGCCAAATCCCGGCCGCCCAATCGCCCGCGTCCGCCCGCCGCACGCCGCGCCGGCGTTCTGCTGCCGCCCGCCGTGGCCAGTGCCGCGCCGTGCCGTGCCTCCGCCCCACGCATCGCCCAGGCCCCTCCACACCCCCTCCTGCCCCTATAAAAGCCCCGCCCGGCCGCTCGCGCGCGAGCCCCAGCAACCAGAACGCTTCGCCGCCGCCATTGCCGCCGCCGAGCGCCGCCCGCCCGTGGACAGCCCTCCACCGCCGCCTACCGCCCAAATTGAAGCTCCAGCCACCACTACATCACCCCACTGAAGCTCGCCGACCCACCCAACGCCGCCCAGGACCACCGGAGCGCCGCCGCCCGCACGGTCACCGCCGCCGCCGCCCTTGCTCGCCGTGGACAGGTCGACCCCGACCTCCTCCGTCCAAGCCAAGCCCCTGAGCAGCTTCCCCACGCGCCACTGAAGCTCGCTGACCGGACCAGGCCGCCCCAAGCCCACCGGAGCACCGCCGTCGACGCGCGCCACCGCCGCCGCCGCCTCTGCTCCAACGCCAACGAGCCATTCCCGGCCGTCCCCCACCTGAGCAACACCCTCACGAGGTAGCCCTCGCACCCCTGAACCTTCCCCGACCCTCACCCCTCGCCGCCGGCGAGCCCCTCGCCGGAATTTCGGCCGGCCGACGTACCCGAGCCTCCCGAGGACCCAATTGCAAGAATTTAAATCTTTAGAAGGGTCTGCGCGTAAGATTCAAGGACCTAGTTATGAAAGAAACTTTCAAATCTAGATTCAATTTTAGTGAACTTGTAAAATCCGTATAAATTCGTAGAAAATTCAAAAAAATGCAAACTCAACTGTTCTGGAATCCATAGAACAAACTATACCACTTTTGTTACAAAAAGTTTCTCAGAATCTCAACATATTTTGCTCTACATTAAATGGAAACTTTAATGGACTTATTTTGTACCCACTGTTGTAGATCAATGCTGACCCTAAAAATTGGACAGTAAGTTAGTTGTTTGATGTTTAGGACTGTGTAAAAAGACTAGGCCCAAATTCCATCTCTAGCTATACTGTTTGTTAAACTTAGTTTCATACCTTAAGTGGCTACATATTTTTATCCCTGCAGTCAGGTTATGAATCACCTAATTAAACTTTTTCTGTACTGGTGTAATGGTACATAGATGCCAGAGAAAAATTGGGAGAATTTATATCTCACAGGAACCTAATTATTTGAAATATGTGCTAATAACATACATTAAATCAAGAAAATAGTATCCTAGCTTGGAAAATTCTCAAATTTTTACTAGGAGATACACTATGGTAGAGGTTGCTATGTAAAAAGGTCCATGGACAAAAACCCTGTGTAGGGTCCTGTAAAAATAAATCCTTGAATAACCTAGGTGTGTAATGTCATATTTTCTATGCTCTGAATACTGCATAATAAATCCTACAAAAATTACAGTAGCTCCTGCATGCTTAAAAGAAAGCTCTGTAAAAATCTTAGACTCAGTTGTTGCACCATTTGTCCTGTACAAAAAGAACAAAAGTCTAACAGAAACTATGTAATATATTTTTCATAATTAATCTGTTACATGAAATTGTCTAAAAATTTTACTGTAAGCACATCTTTCCATGATGTGCCTAAATCCAAAGTTTCATGACCAGAAACTATCCACTGTAGTAATTACACTTAAATCGTGTCGATTACCATTACCACGACTTAAACTTGTGCATTCATGTAGAATCGACGACTCTCGCCGACGGAACTTACGAGCTGGTGCCCGCGTCCGAGAGTGAGCAGCGTGAAGCTCAAGTGAATCTAACTGAAGCTCTTGAAGACCCGAGCCCAAGTTCGGAAGAGCCCCAAGCTAACTGTGAAGGCAAGCCCCGGAGCATAACCCATTTCTTTCCTAAATTATGCAACTCATTACTCTCTGCTTGTGCATTAAGTTTATAGGAGTTGAATGAAAACTTAGATGCATGATGTTAGGAACCCATGCTTGAAAACTAGATGTAAGGTTCGATAGAATGCGGTGCTAATAGGACTCCGGTAAAAGCCGAGTGATTTCCTGTCACTCGCGAGAAAATAGGAGTTGAATGTTTACTACACGCTGCAATCATAAGGACACGGACGGGCTATGGAACGATGGTTACAATTGAGGCCCGTCTGTCTAGTGAAAAATGCTAAGGCCGCAGGGTGTGGTAGTGATGGTTAAGTCTTTGAACGTACTAAACACATGCCGAGATTATGGGAATCGGTAAGCTTAAGTACCTGATTGGCCCGGCAAGGGGACGGCATCCTACCCTTTGAACTTCGGTCCCATGTGCAAATGGCGAGTGCAGAGAGTGGTCACGACCCGGCGGCGAACCGTGGCGTGGGACTCTTGTACTCTCGGAGGGTAGCCCCGATCCACGACCCGGAAAGAAAGGGGAAAAGTTGCACGTGTGACTCTAGGGAGTAACCACGTGACGTGTGTTTGGGTTTCCCTTGCAAGGTTAAGAAATTCGATTCGAATCATCTGTTTCTCACGGCTATTGAGACTGCTTAACCATTTTTACCCACAGAGTAAGAAGAGGAACAATGAGGAGGAATGAACTGGTTGGATGAAAATTTAATGCTTCACCATGTATGCTTTTGGATAGCTGCTTATCTAGAATGGTTAACGAAACTAGAATCTTGAGCTAAAAGTTGAAAGTAAGGACCCACTTGTAGAAGCTTTTCGGCAAAACAAACCCCTCAAGTCTTGCTAAGTATTAGTATACTCAGCCTTGCTTGTGGCTCGTTTTCAGGTGAGACCTTCGAAGATATGATTGCTAGCTTGACTTGGCCCTGCACTCTTCCCCCTGGTTGGTCGGTGGAATGGGACACGCCCCCATCCAACGGAGATAATGCCGAGTGATGTCTCGTACGGGCTTCATCGAGACATCCTTATCGTCGAAGTGGCTTCCGTTGTTTTTATTTTCCGCTGCAACTCAAAAGAACTTATTAGTTATGATCTCTGAAGTACTTGGTTTCTGAACTCAAAACTTGGTCTGTAATATTTACTTATGCTAACGATGTAACATTGGCTGGAATGTGGTATTCTCTGGGCTCATCGTCGCATGAGCATTTGTATGTATGGCATTCGATCCGCCCTACCGTGGTTGTATCGGGAGGTTATACCCGACAGACCAGTGGATTACTCCGTTTGAAGTGTAGTTAACCGAGATTGCCTTAATGGTGATGGTTAATACACTTGAGCCGGATTAATTCAGGTGGTTCTGCCACACCAGCGGCCGATTTCCTCACCCAACCCTTGCTTCACCGACAGCTAGGACCCACCTGTCGGCGCCTTCTTCTTCTTCTTCTTCTTTCTTCTTTCCTTACCAGAGTCCGGAATGGCTCCGTTGTTCGCGCCTTTCTTTCTTTCTTCTTACCCGAGTCCTGATCGATTCCGCAGCACCGCCTTCCTAATCACGGCCGATCCGCCCCTATAAAATCCTGCCAAAGCCCCGCTTTGCAACCCACGCCAAACTCAAATCTTTTCCTCTACACAACATTGTCGCGCGCCGCTGGAAGTTGCGCCTCGGAGGAACGCCGCCGACCCGTGTCGCTGATTCTCCGTCGACTCGCCGATCTGCAGCTCCCCTGCTGTCTTCAACTCTCGCCAGAGCTCCGCAAGTTGGTGAGCATTAAGCCAACCAGATTTCCCTCTCTCCCTCTTGCTCCGCCGCCCACCAGATTGCTCGCCGGACCCCTATTTCCGCCCGCCGCCATGGCCGCTAGTTTACAGCCGCCGCACAGCCATCCTGTACCCACCCTCACCTTCACCGTACCACCCACTCACTCCCCGGCATAGATCCAGCTTGAATTGAGCCCCGGAACACCGGAATCGGTGAAGCTCCGGCCGTCCGCCGCCGCAATCGCTCGCCGCCGATGCCCAGTTAAACTCCGCCTCGCCCGACCCTTTTCGTTCTGTCGAGCCGACCCTTCCTCTGCCGCTCGATCTAGATCTAACGGACAGAATCAATCTTCACTTTACCCGGCCGATTTACCCGACCCACTCTTCATACCTCCAATTCGCCCGACCCTTACTCCGCCGATTCGTCTGATCCGCCGCCGATTCTGATCCAACGGATTAGATTCACCCGACCCTAGCCGTTCCCAGAACTTTAGCAGAAAGATCCCTCGGTTTTCCAGGAATCAACCCGCAGTTCAGATCAGTAGAAAATAATTTGAGCTGAGCCCTTTCTTTTTCTATCCCGACCCCTGACTTTTCTAGAATTAGAACCCGCCGTCCAGAATTTATAGTTTTACACCCCGACTCTCTGTTTAAGGTTTAATTATGTTTTGGCCCCTGAAATCTTCAGATCTAGCCTCGGGAGACTTAAAACTCTAGCAGTTAGGACCTCAGATCACTGTTTAAACCATATCTTCATCGTTCCAACTCCGATTTCAGCGATTCTTGAGCCCACACGATCTTTGCACCATGAACTACAACTTTAGCATCTTTTTGCTTTCTGTTTGTATTGTTTGTTGTATTGTTTCTTATTTGTTTGTGTGTGCTTGTTTGTGTGATCGCGTAGACAACGTGACGTTCGAGCCAAATCAAGAGCAAGCATACGAGGAAGAGAATCAGCAGTTGCTTGACGAAGGCAAGTGGATTTCCCCCTCTGCATATTCTATTTGATCCCAACAACTGCATGAAAATACACTTTACTTTACTGTTGCTTGCATAAACTTGATGGGTTACCTATGCTAAGGACATACCTAGTCTTTTACCCCAAACCTTGAAACACCTGGGTTTACTATTTTTGATGGGTAGTTACGCTTAGTTGCCAACTTTGGGATTGGTATTGGTTTACTCTTTTGTTAATGTTGAACACGTTTCATATTGTGGTTTTATCGCATAAGTTCAAGATCGACTTTGTTTAATGGGAACATGGAGAACCACCCAAGTGAACAGTGCAACCACAAAGTCATATGGCTCTGACCTTAGCCAATTAATTAGATGTGTAGTTTGCTGGTGGCCTTACCGAAAGGGCAAGGAGGGGGTCGGTGATAGGGGTCATAGCCCGGTCCTCTTGGGGTAGCTGCCTTTGCTAAGGAGCTGACCGTTAGGGAGGTTTATGGACCACGCCGCTACTGAAACTCTAGCGGGCTGCCTAGCTCTCGACATGTCTTTGTAAAGGCTTCGTAGTGTACCCTCGCCACTCACCTCGGAAGTGTTTAAGGGCCTTGCAAACCCGGGCGACTCAGGGAAAACACGATTTGTGGGTAAAGTGTACAACCTCTGCAGAGTGTAAAACTGTTATAACAGCCGTACTCACGGTTAAGAGTGGCTTGGACCCTCACATGATAATGAAACTTGAAGATTAAATAAATTGTGGTTCGTGGTTTATGTTATGGTTGATGGTACTGTTATGATTCTACTAAAGTGGGTTGGTATAAACTTAAACCTAGTTAATAGATGCTCGTTAATAAATATTTGACCAACTAAAAGCAACCGCCGCTGCAAACCTCAGCCTATCCTTGATAGCCCTGCATATTCACCGCACTTGCTGAGTACCAACCATAAGAGTACTCTCCCTTTCCCCCCTGCTGTTCAGAAGAAAATTTTGAAGAGGAGATCTTCGACGACTACGAGGAGTTCTAGGTCCTGCGTTCACCAGTCATCGCCTGTGAAAGACGGAGTTGTTGAAGACTTCGTATAGGGTATAACGGTTTAACGTTAAAGACATTTGTGTCTCTTTTATACGGAGTGTAATATTGTTAAATACCTTATTTTTGAGCATTGTCTTTGATATATTACACTTTCCGTCTACCATATGTGTGTGAACGAGATCCTGGCGCACATATGAGATGCATCTGGTTCTTTCTAGAATCGGGTGTGACACCGGTACACCCCCTGCCCTTCTTCCCCTTCTTCCCTCTTCTTCCTCGCTGCCGCAATCCGCCGATCGACGATGCCGCCTCGCCCTTGTTGACCCGCCGCCTCTTCCCGGCCGCCTCGTCCCTTGTTGCCCCCGCCGCGACGCGCCGTCGCCGCTCCTCTGTGCGCCTCCATTGTAACACCCAAAATATAGGAGTTGAAACTTCTAAAAGTATTTTCATAAAAATCATAAATTAAAATTGTGCATGCATCTCTATTTCTTTTCTTCTCCTATTCTTCCTTACAGCCAGCCCAATCCTTCTTCTCTTCTTTTTCTTTTCTTTTCCCGCGGCCAACCCAGCGGCAGATTCCCTCAGCAGCCGATTCCCTCAGCCGACCTTTGCTTTCACCGACAGCTAGGATCCACCTGTCGGCGCCTTCTTCTTCTTTCTTCTTTCCTTACCCAGAGTCCAGAACGACTCCGTGCTGTCGTTCGTGTCCCGTTCTCTTTCTTTCTTCTTACCCGAGTCCTGATCGATCCCGCAGCACCGCCTTCGTAATCTCGGCCGATCCGCCCCTATAAAATCCTGCCAAAGCCCCGCTTTGAAACCCACGCCAAACTCAAATCTTTTCCTCTACACAACATTGTCGCGCGCCGCTGGAAGTTGCGCCTCGGAGGAACGCCGCCGACCCGTGTCGCCGATTCTCCGTCGACTCGCCGACCTACAGCTGCTCTGCCGTCTTCAACTCTTGCCAGAGCTCCGCAAGTTGGTGAGCAACAAGCCGCACCAGAATCCCCTTTCTCTCTTGCTCCGCCGCCCACCAGATTTCTTGCCGGACCCCTGTTTCCGCCCGCCGCCGTGGCCGCCAGTTCACAGCTGCCGCACAGCCAACCCGTAACCACCCTCACCTTCCCCGTACCGCCCACTCGCTCCCCGGCATAAATCCAGCTTGAATTGAGCCCCGGAACACCAGATTTGGTGAAGCTCCGGCCGTCCGCCGCCGCACTCGCTCACCGCCGATGCCCAGTAAAACTCCGCCTCGCCCGACCCCTTTTGTTCTGTCAAGCCGACCCTTCCTCTGCCGCTCGATCTAGATCTAACGGTCAGAATCGATCTTCACTTTACACAGCCGATTTACCTGACCTTTTCCTGACTCAGCCGATTTACCTGACCTTTTCCTGACTCAGCCGATTTACCTGACCTTTTCCTGACTCAGCCGATTTACCCGACCCACTCTTCACACCTCCGATTCGCCCGACCCTTACTCCGCCGATTCGTTTGATCCGCCGCCGATTCTGATCCAACGGACCAGATTTATCCGACCCTAGCCGATCCCAAAACTTTTGCAGGAAGATCCTAAGTTTTCCAGGAATCAACCCGCAATCCAGATCAGTAGAAAGTAATTGGAGTTGAGCCCTTTCTTTTTCTATCCCGACCCCTGACTTTTCCAGAGTTAGTACCCGCCGTCCAGAACCTATAGTTTTGCACCCCGACCCTCTGTTTAAGGTTTAATTATGTTTTAACCCCTGAATTCTTCAGATCTAGCCTCGGGAGACTTAAAACTCTAGCAGTTAGGCCCTCAGATCACTATTTTAACCATAACTTCATCGTTCCAACCCTGATTCAGCGATTCTTGAGCCCACACGATCTTTGCATCATGAACTACAACTTTAGCATCTTTTCACTTTCTGTTTTTATTGTTTGTTGTACTGTTTCTTATTTGTTTGTGTATGCTTGTTTGTGTGATCGCGTAGACAACGTGACGTTCGAGCCAAATCAAGAGCAAGCTTACGAGGAAGAGAATCAGCAGCTATTTGAAGGAGGCAAGTGGATTTCCCCCTCTGCATATTCTATTTGATCCCAAAAACTGCATGAAAATACACTTTACTTTATTGTTGCTTGCATAAACTTGATGGGATTACCTATGCTAAGGACATACCTAGTCTTTTACCCCAAACCTTGAAACACCTGGGTTTACTATTTATGTTGGGTAGTTATGCTTAGTTGCAAACTTTAGGATTGGTATTGGTTTACTCTTTTAACAACATTGATCACGTTTCATATTGTGGTTTTATCGCCTAAGTTCAAGTTCAACTTTGTTTAATGGGAACATGGAGAACCACCCAAGTGAACAGTGCAACCACAAAGTCATATGGC
The DNA here is from genome assembly GCA_032594955.1 of Panicum miliaceum. NCBI lineage: Eukaryota > Viridiplantae > Streptophyta > Magnoliopsida > Poales > Poaceae > Panicum > Panicum miliaceum. The sequence goes on from CM064058.1 coordinate 38,364,655, forward strand.
TCTGACCTTAGCCAATTAATTAGATGTGTAGTTTGCTGGTAGCCTTACCGAAAGGGCAAGGAGGGGGTCGGTGATAGGGGTCATAGCCCGGTCCTCTTGGGGTAGCTGCCTTTGCTAAGGAGCTGACCGTTAGGGAGGTTTATGGACCACGCCGCTACTGAAACTCTAGCGGGCTGCCTAGCTCTCGACATGTCTTTGTAAAGGCTTCGTAGTGTACCCTCGCCACTCACCTCGGAAGTGTTTAAGGGCCTTGCAAACCCGGGCGACTCAGGGAAAACACGATTTGTGGGTAAAGTGTACAACCTCTGCAGAGTGTAAAACTGTTATAACAGCCGTACTCACGGTTAAGAGTGGCTTGGACCCTCACATGATAATGAAACTTGAAGATTAAATAAATTGTGGTTCGTGGTTTATGTTATGGTTGATGGTACTGTTATGATTCTACTAAAGTGGGTTGGTATAAACTTAAACCTAGTTAATAGATGCTTGATAATAAATATTTGACCAACTAAAAGCAACCGCCGCTGCAAACCTCAGCCTATCCTTGATAGCTCTGCATATTCACCCCACTTGCTGAGTACCAACCATAAGAGTACTCACCCTTGCCCCCTGCTATTCAGAAGAGAACTTTGAAGAGGAGATCTTCGACGACTTCGAGGAGTTCTAGGTCCTGCGTTCACCAGTCATCGCCTGTGGAAGACGGAGTTGTTGAAGACTTCGTATAGGGTATAACGGTTTAACGTTAAAGACATTTGTGTCTCTTTTATACGGAGTGTAATATTGTTAAATACTTTATTTAGTTACTTTTTGAGCATTGTCTTTGATATATATTACACTTTCCGTCTACCATATGTGTGTGAACGAGATCCTGGCGCACATATGAGATGCATCTGGTTCTTTCTAGAATCGGGTGTGACAGAAGTGGTATCAGAGCTATGTTGACTGTAGGACGCTAGCCTAGTTAGAAATGGTCGAAATTAAGGATTTATCTTCTAGAAAGCCATATCAGCATCAAAAATTCCTGTTATATTTCCACATAAAAACCTATGTTTACGTAAACCTTCTACCATTTTCCTATTTAAAGAAAAATATCCTGAATTTTACTCCCGCCCTTACCAGATGGTCAGAATTGACCAAACTGCTCGCAAGCGCACCGGAGGTCGCCAAGTTCGCATTGCCCCAGCTGAACCAACTTCTCCTACTCCAGTCCCAGACCCTGTTGAAGAAGAGGAAGCTACGGAGGAAGAACCCGAGGAAGTCTATTACTTCGTGGATGGTGAAGATGGCCGCATCATGGCAGTTGATGAGGAAGGAAACCAGTTCACACCACCGGCATCACCAGTCATTGAGAGATCGCCACCACCCTTAGTTGTCCCTGCTTCAGCCCCCTCCCCAGCACCGGTTGACGCTGAAGGAAGCCCGAGTAACTTCGAAGATATTAGAAGAGATGATGACGAGGACAACAACGACAATGAAGACAACAACGACCAGAGTGATGGAACTCCAGGGATGAGGCAACTCTGCTGTGTTCGCACTTCGGACAGAGAACCCGGCCACTTGTCTCAAGTGCTACAAGGTGTTCTTCAAGAATTAGGCAACCGCGTGAGACCTCACTACCACACGCATCACTACACCGACCCTGTGCTCGGCGACTACTACCTCTCTCGCGTCCACATCAGGATGGAAAGTGCCAGAGGCCTGAGGACTCTCACTGCACACGACTCCACCACACCCCACGCAACATATGACGCCGCCGTCAGCAGTGCCGCCAGGAGAGCTCTATGGTCCATCTGCCACACCTACCGTCAGGAGCTTCAGAACACGGAGTATCGCCACCTTCCTCGCCGCCTCAGTGGAACTGAAGAAACTATGATTACTCTAGGTGAAGATGATGAAGACCGCCTCAACACTCTTGCTCGAGTCACCGCCGCTCTCAACACTGAGCTGGAAAGCGTCATCACTGAGCTGGACGATACTCAGGATAAGCTACTGGAGGCCCATGAAAAGATCCGCACACTGGAAGCTCGACTTGAGGGAAGAGCGCCGCCTTCCCCACAGATGGATGAACCCCATTTCCCCGCTTTGTCACCACCCCGCAAGAAGCTTCGTCGCGGCGAACCAGGCTCCATAACTCACCCCGAGGAATAGGCATTAGGGCTCTTAGGCTAGTATCTCTTAAAGTTCTCGTTAGAATCATTTTAACTTGACAGGACGACGATGTAATGATTGCTTGAGAACAAATGTTTGCTTTGAGTGCTATAAGAATTGCTTGATATAATATATACATTAATATCAGTTGGAGTCTTATAAATCCATATTTTATTAAGATATTATTTTCTGTCTACCTATATCTAGCACACCTGTCTTATCCTGGGTTTATTCCCTAATGGTCAGATGGTGAACACCAGGACAGGTGGAGGACAGAATAACCCTAGCTCTAGGCGTGCTCGCGTAGTCAATCAACAGAGTCAGTTGCCAACACAGCCCAATCCAACAATGGAGCAATTCTTAGCAGCACAGATGCAGGTGTTGCAGAAACTCACTGCCACCATCCAGAACATACAAGCTCAGCAGAATCAGCAAGCACCACAGCAAAACCCGCCACCTAGAGACAAACACAGAGAATTCATGAGCCACCACCCTCCTACCTTTTCTCACTCTGTGGACCCCTTGGACGCTGATGATTGGTTGAAGGTCATCACCAAGAAGCTGGACATCACACAATGCAGTGACCGTGAAAGGGTCCTGTATGCCGCAGGACGTCTGGAAGGAGCAGCCGCTGATTGGTGGGATGCTTTCACTGCTGCCCACGCCAATGCCAACACTATCACCTGGGAGGAGTTCAGAACCAACTTCCACAACCACCATATCCCAGCAGGACTAATGAAGCTCAAGCAGAAGGAATTCCTGAACCTGAAGCAAGGCAGCATGACTGTTAGTGAATACCGGGACAAATTCACTCAGTTGTCTCGATACGCGCCCCACGAGGTGGATAGTGATGCAAAGAGGCAGGAGCGCTTCTTGGAAGGACTGATAGGGCCACTCAACTATCAGCTGCATAGTTACACTTTTCCAAACTTCCAAACTCTGTTAGACAAAGCCATTGGCTTGGAGAGCAAGCACAAGGAGCTTGGGGAACACAAGCGAAAACTTCAGTCCCATGGACAATCCAGCAGCAACACCCGACCCCGCTACAACACACCCCAGGGAATTCAGTCACGCTTTGGAGGACAAGGTGGAGGATATCAGCAGAGCCAACAAAATCAACGAACTCCACAGCAGCCTCAACGCTATAACCAGCAGACTCAGCGCAACTCCAACCCGCAACCGTACCATCCAGGCTACGCCTCAGGTGCACCAGTACGGACCAACAATCCAGTCACCCCGATCCAACCAAACGGATGTTTCAAATGTGGTGAACTGGGTCATTACGCTAACAACTGCCCAAAGCGTAATGTGCAAACTCCTCAGAATCAGAGGAACGGTGGACAAAGGCAGACTCCTCAGCAGCAGCAGCCGCGCAACAGCAACCAGACACCACTGGGCAGCAAAGGACAACAGAACTGTGTGCGCGAAAAGGTGAATCATGTGGCTGCAGAAACCGCTGAAGAGGCTCCCGACGTTGTGCTAAGTACATTCCTTGTCAATTCTGAACCTGCATCAGTTTTATTTGATTCTGGAGCATCACATTCATTCATTACTGAGCAATTTGCTGCAAAACATAATTTACCAATGAGCCCTATGAAACAAATATTACTAGTAAGCTCCCCGGGCAAGGAATTGAAAGCCAGCCACCTATGCCCAAGGGTCAGCTTGAATATTATGGGGATAGAATTCCTAGCCAATCTAATAGTCCTAAAGACTAACGGCATCGACGTGATCCTCGGAATGGATTGGTTATCAGGATGTGATGGTGTTATTCAGTGTCGCAAGAGATTAGTGCTCTTGACCAGTCCTCAAGGAGATAAAATAGAGTTTGTGGCATCAGCTTTGCCCAGTGCAGTTGGGACAGTGAACCAAATGAAGGGAATGCCCCTGGAAGATATCAGAGTTATCAGTGAGTATCCCGACGTTTTCCCGGAAGATTTACCAGGTATGCCACCTGTTCGTGACATTGAGTTCAGTATTGATCTTTTACCTGGTACTGCACCTATCTCTAAAAGACCCTATAGAATGGACGTTAAGGATCTAAGTGAACTAAAGAAACAAATAGAAGAGTTGTTAGCTAAAGGATTTATCCGTCCTAGCTCATCCCCGTGGGGAGCACCCGTGATCTTTGTCGATAAGAAAAATGGCAGCAGAAGGATGTGTGTAGACTACAGGTCGCTGAACGATGTGACAATCAAGAATAAGTATCCACTGCCCCGGATTGAAGATTTGTTTGATCAGATGAGAGGTGCCAAGGTTTTCTCCAAGATTGATCTGAGATCAGGATATCATCAGCTAAGGATCCGACCGGAGGATATACCCAAGACAGCCTTCACTACCAGATATGGTCTTTACGAGTTTACTGTGATGTCGTTTGGATTGACCAACGCTCCAGCATACTTCATGTACCTGATGAACAAGGTTTTCATGGAATACCTTGACAAGTTTGTGGTTGTGTTCATTGATGACATCTTGGTGTATTCACAGAACGAGGAAGAACATGAAGAGCATTTGAGGATAGTGTTACAGAAACTTCGAGAGAATCAGTTATATGCTAAGTTGAGCAAATGTGATTTTTGGTTGAGAGAAGTTTCTTTCCTTGGACATGTTATCACAGATGGAGGAATTGCAGTAGACCCAAGTAAAGTTCAAGATGTTCTGAATTGGAATCCACCAAAGACTGTGCCTGAAATCAGAAGTTTTCTCGGACTTGCAGGCTACTACCGCAGATTTATTAAAGGCTTCTCAAAAATCGTGAAACCTATGACTTCTCTGTTGGAGAAAGGGAAAGAATTTAAGTGGGATGATACATGCCAGAAGTGTTTTGAAGAGCGGAAGACAAGATTGACCACTGCCCCTGTGTTGATAATGCCAGATATCCACAAAGGGTTTGATGTGTATTGCGACGCTTCACGGATGGGTCTTGGATGTGTGTTAATGCAAGAAGGCAAAGTTGTGGCCTATGCTTCAAGACAGCTGAGAAAGCATGAGCAGAACTATCCTACCCACGACTTGGAATTGGCTGCCGTCGTGCACGCATTGAAGATTTGGAGGTACTACATGATCGGAAACAAGTGTCAGATCTTCACGGACCATAAGAGTCTGAAGTACATCTTTACGCAACAGGATCTTAACCTAAGACAACGCAGATGGCTAGAACTAATCAAGGACTATGACTTGAGTATCCAGTATCATCCTGGCAAGGCTAATGTTGAGGCAGACGCCCTAAGCCGGAAAGGACAAGCTAATATGATGATTGCTCGATTGATGCCTCAAGAATTATGTTGGGAGATGGCACGTTTAAATTTGGGAATTGTCACTCAGGCAGAAGCCATGATTATGGAGATAGAACCGACACTAGAACAGGAGATCAGAAGAGGACAGTTGACAGATGCTAAGATCAAAGAGATCAAGATTCTAATTGGTTTAGGCAAGACTAAGGATTTCACCGAAGATGAACAAGGAACCGTTTGGTTCGGAAAAAGGATTTGTGTGCCTGAAGTTGACCACCTTCGTGAGCTTATTTTGAAGGAAGCACATGATTCCGCTTATTCCATTCACCCTGGAAGTACCAAAATGTATCAAGACTTGAAAGAAAGGTACTGGTGGTATGGTTTGAAAAGAGACGTAGCAACTCACGTAGCTTTGTGTGATGTGTGCCAGAGAGTAAAAGCAGAACACCAGAGACCAGCAGGTTTACTCCAGCCTTTGAAAGAACCTGAATGGAAATGGGAAGAGATTGGTATGGATTTCATTGTAGGGTTACCTCGTACTCGTGATGGTTACGACTCGATATGGGTTATTGTGGACAGATTGACAAAAGTCGCACATTTCATCCCAATCAAAACAACCTACACTGGAGCCAAGTTAGCAGAACTGTACATGTCACGAATTGTGTGTCTGCACGGTGTTCCAAAGAAGATAGTGTCTGATCGAGGTACTCAGTTCACGTCGCGTTTCTGGCAGAAATTACATGAATCCAAGGATACAAAGCTCAATTTCAGTTCTGCATACCATCCACAAACAGACGGTCAGACTGAGCGAACAAATCAAGTATTAGAGGATATGTTGAGAGCATGTGCCCTCAAACATGGAGGCAGTTGGGATAAAAGTTTGCCTTATGCAGAATTCTCCTACAATAACAGTTATCAAGCAAGTCTCAAGATGGCCCCATTTGAAGCATTGTATGGAAGAAAATGTAGGACACCCTTGTATTGGAATCAGACAGGAGAAAGTCAAGTTTTTGGACCAGAGATTCTCCAAGAAGCGGATAGAAAAGTCCAGATAATCCGAGATAATCTCAAGACTGCCCAGTCACGATAGAAAAGTTATGCTGATACACGAAGAAGGGAATTGACATTTGAAGTTGGAGATTTTGTGTATTTGAAGGTATCACCCATCAGAGGTTTACGTAGATTCAAAGTGAAAGGAAAGTTGTCACCACGTTATATTGGTCCTTTTCGGATCCTGGAAAGGAAAGGTGAAGTGGCATATCAATTGGAGTTACCGGCACGATTGTCAGATGTCCATGATGTGTTTCACGTATCACAGTTAAAGAAATGTTTGAGAGTGCCAGAGGAGCAAATACCGTTGGAGGAACTTGATGTACAAGAAGATTTAACTTATACAGAGCAGCCGATAAGAATTTTGGAAACATCTCAGAGGGTTACACGGAACAAGGTGATCAAAATGTGCAGAGTACAGTGGAGTCACCATTCAGAGGATGAGGCTACTTGGGAAAGAGAAGATGAACTGATTGCAGAATTCCCTCAGCTGTTCCCTAGTCCTTCCTAATCTCGAGGACGAGATTCTTTTTAAGGGGGGTAGGTTTTGTAACACCCAAAATATAGGAGTTGAAACTTCTAAAAGTATTTTCATAAAAATCATAAATTAAAATTGTGCATGCATCTCTATTTCTTTTCTTCTCCTATTCTTCCTTACAGCCAGCCCAATCCTTCTTCTCTTCTTCTTCTTTTCTTTTCCCGCGGCCAACCCAGCGGCCGATTCCCTCAGCCGACCTTTGCTTTCACCGACAGCTAGGACCCACCTGTCGGCGCCTTCTTCTTCTTTCTTCTTTCCTTACCCAGAGTCCAGAACGACTCCGTGCTGTCGTTCGTGTCCCGTTCTCTTTCTTTCTTCTTACCCGAGTCCTGATCGATCCCGCAGCACCGCCTTCCTAATCTCGGCCGATCCGCCCCTATAAAATCCTGCCAAAGCCCCGCTTTGAAACCCACGCCAAACTCAAATCTTTTCCTCTACACAACATTGTCGCGCGCCGCTGGAAGTTGCGCCTCGGAGGAACGCCGACGACCCGTGTCGCCGATTCTCCGTCGACTCGCTGACCTGCAGCTGCTCCGCCGTCTTCAACTCTCGCCAGAGCTAAGCAAGTTGGTGAGCAACAAGCCGCACCAGAATCCCCTCTCTCTCTTGCTCCGCCGCCCACCAGATTTCTCGCCGGACCCCTGTTTCCGCCTGCCGCCGTGGCCGCCAGTTCACAGCCACCGCACAGCCAACCCGTAACCACCCTCACCTTCCCCGTACCACCCACTCGCTCCCCGGCATAAATCCAGCTTGAATTGAGCCCCGGAACACCAGATTTGGTGAAGCTCCGGCCGTCCGCCGCTGCACTCGCTCACCGTCGATGCCCAGTAAAACTCCGCCTCGCCCGACCCCTTTTGTTCTGTCAAGCCGACCCTTCCTCTGCCGCTCGATCTAGATCTAACGGTCAGAATCGATCTTCACTTTACACAGCCGATTTACCTGACCTTTTCCTGACTCAGCCGATTTACCTGACCTTTTCCTGACTCAGCCGATTTACCTGACCTTTTCCTGACTCAGCCGATTTACCCGACCCACTCTTCACACCTCCGATTCGCCCGACCCTTACTCCGCCGATTCGTTTGATCCGCCGCCGATTCTGATCCAACGGACCAGATTTATCCGACCCTAGCCGATCCCAAAACTTTTGCAGGAAGATCCCTAAGTTTTCCTGGAATCAACCCGCGATCCAGATCAGTAGAAAGTAATTGGAGTTGAGCCCTTTCTTTTTCTATCCCGACCCCTGACTTTTCCAGAATTAGTACCCGCCGTCCAGAACCTATAGTTTTGCACCCCGACCCTCTGTTTAAGGTTTAATTATGTTTTAACCCCTGAATTCTTCAGATCTAGCCTCGGGAGACTTAAAACTCTAGCAGTTAGGCCCTCAGATCACTGTTTTAACCACAACTTCATCGTTCCAACCCTGATTCAGCGATTCTTGAGCCCACACGATCTTTGCATCATGAACTACAACTTTAGCATCTTTTCACTTTCTGTTTGTATTGTTTGTTGTACTGTTTCTTATTTGTTTGTGTATGCTTGTTTGTGTGATCGCGTAGACAACGTGACGTTCGAGCCAAATCAAGAGCAAGCTTACGAGGAAGAGAATCAGCAGCTATTTGAAGGGGGCAAGTGGATTTCCCCCTCTGCATATTCTATTTGATCCCAACAACTGCATGAAAATACACTTTACTTTATTGTTGCTTGCATAAACTTGATGGGATTACCTATGCTAAGGACATACCTAGTCTTTTACCCCAAACCTTGAAACACCTGGGTTTACTATTTATGTTGGGTAGTTATGCTTAGTTGCAAACTTTGGGATTGGTATTGGTTTACTCTTTTAACAACGTTGATCACGTTTCATATTGTGGTTTTATCGCGTATGTTCAAGTTCAACTTTGTTTAATGGGAACATGGAGAACCACCCAAGTGAACAGTGCAACCACAAAGTCATATGGCTCTGACCTTAGCCAATTAATTAGATGTGTAGTTTGCTGGTAGCCTTACCGAAAGGGCAAGGAGGGGGTCGGTGATAGGGGTCATAGCCCGGTCCTCTTGGGGTAGCTGCCTTTGCTAAGGAGCTGACCATTAGGGAGGTTTATGGACCACGCCGCTACTGAAACTCTAGCGGGCTGCCTAGCTCTCGACATGTCTTTGTAAAAGGCTTCGTAGTGTACCCTCGCCACTCACCTCGGAAGTGTTTAAGGGCCTTGCAAACCCAGGCGACTCAGGGAAACACGATTTGTGGGTAAAGTGTACAACCTCTGCAGAGTGTAAAACTGTTATAACAGCCGTACTCACGGTTATGAGTGGCTTGGACCCTCACATGATAATGAAACTTGAAGATTAATTAAATTGTGGTTCGTGGTTTATGTTATGGTTGATGGTACCGTTATGATTTTGCTAAAGTGGGATTGGTATAAACTTAAACCTAGTTAGTAGATGCTTGATAATAAATATTTGACCAACTAAAAGCAACCGCCGCTGCAAACCTCAGCCTATCCTTGATAGCCCTGCATATTCACCCCACTTGCTGAGTACCAACCATAAGAGTACTCACCCTTGCCCCCTGCTGTTCAGAAGAGAACTTTGAAGAGGAGATCTTCGACGACTTCGAGGAGTTCTAGGTCCTGCGTTAACCAGTCATCGCCTGTGGAAGACGGAGTTGTTGAAGACTTCGTATAGGGTATAACGGTTTAACGTTAAAGACATTTGTGTCTCTTTTATACGGAGTGTAATATTGTTAAATACTTTATTTAGTTACTTTTTGAGCATTGTCTTTGATATATATTACACTTTCCGTCTACCATATGTGTGCGAACGAGATCCTGGCGCACATATGAGATGCATCTGGTTCTTTCTAGAATCGGGTGTGACATCCATCGCGCCACCGTTCGGGCTGCGCCACTGCTCCGGCTCCTCCTTCGTGCTGGCTCCACCGATCCTCCGCACCGCCGCCACATGCACTCCGCGCGCCTCCACTGCGCCGCCGACCATCTGCGCCACTCGGGCTGCGACACCGCTGCCGTCGGCCCGGTCCCCCGCTTGTCCCTGTCCTGGATCAACGATCGTGCCCCAAGCAATGCCTTGCGCACGCCAGCTCCTCCTCCGATCCTCCGCGCTCCTCCATCGCTACCGCCCCCGCCGACCCGCCCTCCTCGTCCCCGGCCGGCCTCAACCGTGGCGCCGCGACATGCTCTCGGCCGGCCCCTAACGTTAGGGCACGGCGCGCGCCGCTCCACCCTTGTTTTCAATTTTTTTATTTGATATTTTAGTGAGGTTTAGTTTCCTTTAGAATTTAGGATTAATTATTTTCATTATGTTTCTTATTCATCTTAGGGGAAACTAATTAATTGCTTTAGAGATAACTAGATATATTAATTTAGATATATAGATTGTTTTTTAGTTATTGTTTAGGTTTAATTTCTTATAGTTTAATTTAGTAATTATTATTATTAGTTATTGTTTGATTTCTTAGGTATTTAGTTTATTAGTATGGTGTAATTATTCGATTGATGTAATTTTCAAAGATTGATACATACATTATTTTTTCTTGGTAAAGTGTTCCATGAAATGTGTGTTGACGTTTCCTAGCGTCACGAAATAAATCCACAAGCGCACGGGTACCGTTGTAGCTTTCACCCAGGAGTATTTCTAGGGTATGGTATCCACTGAGGAACGTGTTTATATTCTCTAAGGTTCAGGTTCGTCCAAGGACACCGCACCAATTAGAGGCAAGGAGTGGAGAGGATTCCTAAGGCTAAGGATCAAAGGTAAGATAAAATTATCCTAGTCTCTCGCGTTGGGCTACTGACTTCTCATAGAATAAGACCGGTGAGTTCCAGTAATATGACACTGGGATATACCCGAACGGGGAGGGTTCCGCTGGATAGACAGGGATGTCACCACCTGCTACCTACCTCATCTAACCATGGGATATACCACAACCAATAGGTAAGTCTAGTCTAGACACCACGTCTACACCATCGTTACTAGCTCTAGTCTTAGCTACAAACTAGAGCTACCCACTAAACTAGTGAACTATTGATCCGGCAAGCAGCTAGGAGAAACTAGCTCTAAACTTAACTAAGAAACTAAAGCACAAGAGAAGTCACAAACACTTACTATGATTGATAAGCATCCGTCAAGGTACAAGCTGGAGAAGAACGCCGGTGTGCACACCGACTCCTCCCCGACTCCCCCTCACTCTCTCCCTAACTTCTAAGGCACTACCTAGGCAGCACTAAGCCTCTAAGGGAAGCTCCAACTCCGAAAGTGAGAGAGGAGAGAATGAAATTGTGTGTCTCATTTAGTAGCCCCTCCCCTTGTATTTATAGGGGTGAACCAGGGGTGTCCCGGCCGGCAATCTCGTGGAGCCTTGGAGAACCGACTTCTAGAGTGCACCAGAGGTCGCCACGTGGAAGTTGGAGGCGAGGGGGCCCACCCCCAGTTCGGCTGACCTAGTGGGTCGGCCGACCCCTGGCCTTCGCCTTTGGCCACCACCTTTGGCCAGTAGACTGGTATGTGGGCCCTTAAGGCGGTTCCAGGTGAGTTGCACTGAATTGAGTCGGTTTGGTGTTGTATGTGGGCCCATGGATCCGCGTGCTTGCGCCTGATTGGCTAGAGAGGTGTTCCCTTGGATTGAAGTGTGTTGTCTTGCTCTTGAGGTGTGTTTCCTCCTTTGCTTGAGCTGCATACACATATTCACCAACACATCTGGAGTTTGATAATTAAACACCTGCTCTTTGTTGATCGGCGTGCTGTGATCGGTTGGCATTTTGTGGCTTGGATCTTGGAGCTTATTTTACCTGCATTTCTTGCCCAAATCCCTGCATTGCAAAATCTCCAAGGGAAATGTGGAAATGATATTATTTGGGTTAAATACGTAGGTTAAGCATGGCAGTCATCCCACTTTTAGGGTCAAATTGACGCTCGAAATTGGTCTGTAGCGAGCGTCAACAAGATCCCCCACACTTCCTCTTTGCTCGTCCTCGAGCAAAGCTTAGGACTAAGGTGGAACACCACTTCCTTTTGATATGACACCTGCATATAGATTATTCCAAACTTCACTCTTACCTGTGAATCTTGTTGTGTCTACCATAAAAGTTTGGGAAGTTGAAGAGCGGAACGACATTGACTCGAGTCTCCTCCACTTCTCTGCTGTATGAGTGGGTGTTTTGAAAGATTTTTGAAAGGACCAACCATAGCTTTACTCCTCCATAGGATCTCTCAAGTCACTCAATGTGTATATATCCTTACCAAGGCATTGTCTCTTTTCAACCTACTTCTAAAGATAGCTTATGTGGAGCTCATGGTAGGAGATTGGAAGCATGCACTTGTTTCGCATATATTGCAAAATAAAAAAGTTGGATCCACAAAGATGACACATCATACAAGCCGATCAAGATTGTGCAAGTGTATGGATAGTGGATGATGAAAAATAAGACTCCTTTTATGAAACTCTGTCTCCTTTATTTAGAAGACTTGAGGACATGTCTATATACTCTCCTTTTTTTTGTTGGACCTTCATGTGTCCAAATTTTTTTCTCAACACTCGGACCTTCATGTGTCCAGATTTTTTTCCTTTTTATCATAAAGCCCATGCCTCTTTCAAGGAGTACTGGAGAGAGAGATCATTACACATGGAGTTTTATTTTGTGGATGGATGGAATGGAATGGCTAACTTCCAGTGTAGAAGTTTAGCATGTGGAGTGTACGTGATCTTGATCAAGCAAGTATGAAAGACATCTCACTAGGGTCACAAAATTTGATGAAGCTCAATGCAACAACAAGGCACATATGTATAAGGTTTCATTCATGAAGATCGACATATGGCTTTGGTAGGACAAACACAGGGAGTTTGTAAAGCTATGAAGGGGTTTTCTTTTAAAAATAAAATTCCCAAACATAAAAGCAGAGGAATTAGGGACTCCTTCATCAAACCATATCTCACTTTTCAACAAATTAACAATTATGGGTTCCCTAAGATATGATTCACAAGTTCAAGTTTAGCAAGGAATAAAATATATGCAAGTCAATCGAACTTGAAGTATGTGACCAGAGAGCACCATTGTGTTTAGTTTTAGTGGTCAGCAATGAATTTCATTTAAACCCATGGATCAGGAAGAATTGAGGGGTAGATTACACAAACCGTCGTGATGTGGTCTAGGCCTTTTGCGTGCTTTTTCTTTCAGTCTTGTGCATCTGTCTGTGGGAGATCTTGAACGTATGTGCGTTAAAACTCCGAGAGATCTCCCCCACACTTGTTCTTGTACCTGGTGCTTATTGAAAAACAAAAAGGTGGAAATAAAATAATGGCTCTACCGGTTTTAAGAACCAGGGAGCCCCTAAAATTTATTGGAACTAAAATTTTAATCTCACCGTGAGACTTACTCAAGCAAGGCATAATTGATGTTGCATCAAAATGAGCAAACGAGGGTATACTCATAGTAGAACCTTGAGGGTGATATGTAACTCCTTCCTATGATGCGCAACATGAATTCGATGCCTTGGCTTACCTTTCCATTTGAATTCAGCTCAACGACTTACCCATTTGGATTTGAGCATTTTCTGCAGGGGTTAGTCCACATATACAACCAAGATCTATACACGCATTGACTCTGAGGTTCGTCAATCAAACTTGACACCATGTCTAGTTTGATTGAAGGAGACTTTTCAACCTAAGCACCACGCTTAATTTAGAAAGCCTATGAACATATGCTGTAGCATATATTCAAACCAGAGCAGACGAGCACAAGAAAAGGAAGCATGAAAACATGATTAAGCTTCATTTAAAGAGAGATAAGCATGAGCTTGAAACTAGTGATCCTCGGGTCACCTCCCAGAAGGGCTTTGTTTAAAGTCAAAAGCAGGACATACCTGGAGGTTCTTACCATGGTGTTTTGCTGATGAGGATCTCAGAATTGCTGCCGTGATAACTCCTCTCTTTTCCTTTTTTCTTTTTTTCTTTATGGAGCAAGATGCAAGAACGAACACCATCTCCAAACCAAGATAAGAGTTGGCATGAAAGGAGCTTACTTGGGATCTCACATACCTCCCCCACACTTGGAGTTTGCATTGCTTGGCAACACAACTCAAGTGTGTGGAGTTCGAGCTTCCCTTCAAAGTCGTCCCTTCACTAAGAATTACCATGGTGTTGTAGTCGGTGTAGCTCTCATGTTCTTAGGCACCACTTGTCCTTTGTTCTTTTTTATCTCCACCTGAAATGGTTAGTGACCAAAAATATCCGAAGGAAAAGCTTATCCTAGAACATGCTCTTGCTTTTATTTGAAAGGGGAAAATCAAATGATAATCCGGGTTATCTCCCGGCAGTAGCTTTGTTTATGGTTAGAAGCTCGACCATGGGAACTTCCTCTTACAGCTATCCTTGGCGATGTTGTTCCCCTCTCACCACCTAATGTTGATGTTCCACGAAGCTTTAGCTGCAAGGTTAGTGCCACAGAGCATCCACGAAATTTGCAATGCTTATGATAAACATATGCATCCACTGCCAACCTTCTGAAGATTTTGCAGAAGAGGACCTTAAGGCGGTTGTAGTCCTCATGCGTGCTCGGGGCACAAAGCATGCCTGACTCTGGAGAGTTATTGAACGAGCATGGTTCTTGGGGTAATTCAGGAAATAAGCTCCCATGCTCATCTATGGAATCCTTCCCCTCAGACTCCAGAGTCGGCATCTCGCAAAATTCCATGGCCCATGGGTTCTCCATTTCAAGAGATTAATCGTGAGAGATTGTACTTGTATCTCGATTGTGGTCGAGAACAACGTACTCCGAGCTAGCGGGAAGAGGCTCAAACTCGATCGAGGGTGATGATGATCGTTCGTTTTCACAAAAGTGAAGGGTGTCTTCCAAGTCGTACTCTTCAAAAGTGGCAGATTTTGCAACTTCAAAGAGAATAGGCTTGGGTGATATGAACGGAGATGGATGCATCATTCTCTCGAGCGTGTTTTGCTTGGGAAGAGGCTTCACCATAGGATTTTCTAAACAGAAGATAGTGATGGCAAAAATGGATTCCCTAAGCTTTTCATCTAGGCTCCCTTGAGATGAATCAAGAAGTTTTTCTAGAGGGTAGCCTAAGAGAAGATCAAACTTGATGGCACTGTAGATGTGGAAATCTAAACGCACCTCGATTTTGTCTATGGTGATTGGCATGTCCCTTGCGATCCCCCGACATTCAAAGAAGAGTCCTGAGGGACTTCTGAGGTATTTGTCGGTCGGTGTTAGAGACTTGTTACCTACAAGAGTATCAACGATATATTCGGATATGATACAAGACTCGGCAAAAGGGTCATGAAGGGCTTCTACAGGATTTCCTTTCATAGAACAAGGGATGGTTGTGGGAGTTGAGCTAATCCTTATTGCTTCGGAAGTACGCTTTACATCCCTCGACTAATCCATTGTGGTTGCGTGGTGGAAAGCTTCATCGAGGGTCTCATAGACACACAATGATGTCGTAGGCTTCTCGTGCCTAAGCTGATTCGAGGTGTTTCCAAGATCTTCAAAGAGACTCTCCTCGAATTCATGCTTGAACTGCGAAGGTAGAAGATTTTCTACCTCGGGTATGTCGGATTCAGGTTCAGGAGAGGATGCTGGAGTCGAATCTAGAGGTTGGGCTTCTAAGGGCTCGGATTCGGCTGCCATGGCTTCCTTGTGTGGTACCTCTTGTTCTTCCTAAGGTGGGTCGCTGACGGAGACGAAGGAAGTCCTTTCTAGGATTTTGTTGAGAATCTCTATTCCTTCGGTTGGGGTCTTGTGACAGAACGAACCTCCGGCTGTGTTGTCGAGGTACCGTGCATCATCCTTGTTCAGTCCCGTGTACAAATGGTGAAGCAACAGATGGTCGGGTAAAGAGAAGTCAGGGCCAGATTGAGCTAAAAGCGTCAATCGGGCCCAAGCTGTACCACGGGATTCCTTCTCCTTTTGATGGAAAGTCAGAATCTCTGCTCGTAAGGCGCAGATACGAGAGAGCGGAAAGAAAGTGAGATAGAAGCGATCTCGCAAATTCTTCCAGTCTTCGTTCGCATGTCTTACATTAGATGTGGACCATTGCCTTGCCTTCTCTATAAGAGAGAAGGGAAACAACTTCCACTTAAGAGTTTCATGTGTCATGCCTGAGATCTTCAGACATGAACACACTAGCTCGAATTCGCGCAGATGATGATAGGGATTTTCATCACACCAACCCAAGAAGGTACTTCCCTGAACCTTGTCTATGAATCTGGTGGAATTTCGTAACCAGATGAAAGAATTGGATCAGAAGATGATGCTGTTTCACAAAATTTGCTCTTGGGTGCGGAGAGCTGATGAATGGATGGCTGATCCATGGATAACGGGAGTAAAGGTAGAATCAAAGAAAAGAAAATGTTATGAGGCCATCCTAAGAGAATATAGCAACCGTCCCCCGGCAACGGCGCCAAAAAGCTTGTTGACATTTCCTAGCGTCACGAAATAAATCCGCAAGCGCACGAATACCGTTGTAGCTTTCACCCAGGAGTATTCCAAGGGTATCGTATCCACTGAGGAACGTGTGTATATTCTCTAAGGTTTAGGTTCGTCCAAGGACACCGCACCAATTAGAGGCAAAGAGTAGAGAGGATTCCAAAGGCTAAAG
The DNA here is from genome assembly GCA_032594955.1 of Panicum miliaceum. Lineage (NCBI taxonomy): Eukaryota > Viridiplantae > Streptophyta > Magnoliopsida > Poales > Poaceae > Panicum > Panicum miliaceum. Next base: position 38,381,254 of record CM064058.1, read on the forward strand.
AACAAAGGTAATATAGAATTATCGTAGTCGCTCGCGTCGGGCTACTGACTTCTCACAGAATAAGACCGGTGAGTTCCAGTAATACAACACTGGGATATACCTGAATGGGGAGGGTTCCACTAGATAGACAAGGCTGTCACCACCTGTTACCGACCTCATCTAACCATGGGATATACCACAACCAACAGGTATGTCTAGTCTAGACATCACGTCTACACTATCGTTACTAGCTGAAGTCTTAGCTACAAAGAGCTACCCACTAAACTAGTGAACTATTGATGCGGCAAGCATCTAGGAGAAACTAGCTCTAAACTTAACTAAGAAACTAAAGCACAAGAGAAGTCACGAACACTTACTATGATTGATAAGCATTCGTTGAGGTACAAGATGGAGAAGAACGCCGGTGTGCACACCGACTCCTCCCCAACTCCCCTTCACTCTCTCCCTAACTTCTAAGGCACTACCTGGGCAGCACTAAGCCTCTAAGGGAAGCTCCAACTCCAAAAGTGAGAGACGAGAGAATGAAATTGTGTGTCTCATTTAGTAGCCCCTCCCCTTGTATTTATTGAGGTGAACTAGGGGTGTCCCGGCCGGCAATCTCGTGGAGCCTTGCAGAACCGACTTCTAGAGTGCACCAGAGGTCGCCACGTGGAAGCTGGAGGCGAGGGGGCCCACCCCCAGTTCGGCTGACCTAGTGGGTCGGCCGACCCCTGGCCACCGCCTTTGGCCACCGGCTTTGGCCAGGAGACTGGTATGTGGGCCCTTAAGGCGGTTCCAGGTGAGTTGTGCTGAATTGAGTCGGTTTGGTGCTGCATGTGGGCCCACCGCGTGCTTGCTCCTGATTGGCTGAAGAGGTGTTCCCTTGGATTGAAGTGTGTTACCTTGCTCTTGAGGTGTATTTCATCCTTTGCTTAAGCTACATACACATATTCACCAACACATCTGGAGTTTGATAATTAAACACCTGCTCTTTGTTGGTCGGCGCGCTCCGATCGGTCAGCATTTTGTGGCTTAGATCCTCTGCATTTCTTGCCCAAATCCCTACATTTCAAAATCTCTAAGGGAAATGTGGAAATAATATTATTTGGGTTAAATACGCAGGTTAAGAATGATAGTCATCCCACTTTTTGGGTCAAATTGACGCTCAAAATTGGTCGGTAGCAAACGTCAACAATGTGCATATATCATTTGTAGATTCCGTAGTTATTCAAATGATGTAGATTTATATGGTGTAATTCAAATGATGTAGATTGATATGTGTTCCATAAATGTGCATATGTCATTTATTAGTGCCAGACCCGGGGCACCGGGGCTGCACGCGTGGTGTAGAACATTGTAGAGTAAGGGGTGAGGCATGTTCCATACCTTATCGACATGTACAGTACTCGCAAGCTAGTACAACTAGTCAGTATAGAAGGAAACTACCCGAAAGTACTCGGTTAGGACTCCTAAGCTCGTACCAGACTAGGATTTTCATGTAACCCTGCCCCTTCGGCATATATAAGGGCGGGCAAGGACTCCTCCAAAGCATAACCAACAATCTCATAACCTCCAAGGCAAGACAAACCAACAGGCCCGAACCTGTCTAAACCCTTGTGTTCCTTGCACCATCGAGTTCCTGATTAGGCAACACCCTACCTACAACCTGCCACCTCGGGGTATCCCTCGGTGGGCTTGCTGGTAAAACACCGATAGCTGGCGCGCCTGGTAGTGGTGTTCATCGAAGATCCCCCGCAGAATTTGATGCCGACGTTCAACTCCACCATCGCCGTGCCCCCTGCGGGCCCATATTTCATCTTCGGCTCCTGGATCTGTGTCTCTGACGGCACAGGCAACTTTCGTTGGCACCTCATCGACAACAAGCCGGAGGCATGTGCAGCAACCTCCAGCAGCGCCCTCGATGATTTCGTCGACAACCTTCCTCGTTCATCGTCATATAGCCGATTAGATCTATCTCAAGTGTTGCATCTGTAATAATTGTTAAGTCACTCAGACAATTTTCTTTGCAATTATTACGTGATTATCGGCTGATCCATAGCTGGTCATCTTCATAGCAAATCGGCCGATTCGCCGATGCGCTCTTAGGGATAGATCGGAAGCCCAACCGATCGGGACGCCCCGAATTTAATACTCTTATTTCCTTGTCAATCAACAGGTCAGATTGACTGGCACGCCGTGCGAACCGCACCAGGGCAATAACCCGAACAGGAGCTAAGAAGATTCTCCCGGGTCGTGTGTCCGACGCTGAAGATCATTGGCCGATCCCTGGCCGATTTTTTAGCGCCAACACACTTTTGGCACGCCTGGTGGGACCCAACTTCCAGACCCAATATGTCAAAGAACGCAGAAGTTTCCGAGAGCAATATCATTGAGGTCACAGAAGCGGATCTCAAGGACGACCAGAAGAAAGAATTGGCTAAACATCTGGAAGATTACAAAAAGATGTATCTGCAGTCATTCAGTTGTACCAGAAGCTGGGAAGCAGTCAGGAAAGCTCCTCTTCCTGTTCCCCGCCACATCACCATCGCTGAGGATTCGGGCAAGATGTCCGATATGATCCAACAGTCCGTCTATCAGGCTTTCATCGACCAATCCTCGGTGATGACCAACACGGTGTATAACGCCATCATCAGCTCTCTGGTCAGCGGAGCAGCTCAAGGATATCAGGGGCCAGCGTATGCCCCGCCTATTGCTCCTCCAGCCAGAAGCTCACCAGTCATGTCCCACTCGGCTCCTCAGCCGATGTCGACGCAACGCGAGGGATACAACACTCCGTTGCCTCCAGCGTCTCCAAGGTATAACGGTGCACCATGTTTCCCATCGCAAGCATCGCTTCAGCCCGTCCAGATTGCTTCTGTGCAATCGCTGCCCACAAACTCAGTACCCTGGGGGGCATCGGCAACGACGGCTTTCCCCGATCAGTCAGCCGGACAGGGGAGCTATCCAATCCAGGCGCCGTTCCATGCAGCCGTCCGGCCGACGGTCCCTCAATACCAACCAGCCCCGTCAGAAATCAGCAGGGGGGCAGGCGCTGTAGAGGCACTCCGAAGCACGGCACCGATGACAATGTACGACGGGGCGGCGGATTCGCTTCGCCATCAACTGTCAACTGCTCAGACGGCCATGACGCAATAGAATTCGCCGCATGCTTCGACCCATCACCCGGCCGTACCACCGCCAATCCTCCAACATATGCCGACACCTCGAACGGCTGTTCATCAGCAGTAGGTGGATTGGACGGCAAGAATAGCGGAGGTAATTCAGGACCAGTTTGGGTTGAAGCCGAAAGTGCAGACCTATACATACAAGATGTCATACCCATCGGCCTACGATCTGCTGCCGTTTCCCCACCGGTACAAAATTCCTGATTTTACCAAGTTTTCAGGGTTGGATGACACATCCACCGTGGAGCACATTAACAGATTCATCATCCAGTGCAGGGAAGCCGCCACGCAAGATGCTCTGAGGGTGCGTCTGTTTTCATCGTCTCTGTCTGGATCGGCCTTCCAGTGGTTCACCACTTTACCACCTAATTCCATTGTTATGTGGGCCGATCTAGAAAAGCAGTTCCATAAGTAGTTCTACGCAGGAGTACATGAGATGAAGCTCTCAGATTTGACTAGCCTCAGGCAGAGGAGCGACGAACCAGTAACTGGATACATACAGCGGTTCAGAGAAATCAGGAACAAATGCTACAGTCTGGCTCTGACCGATGCCCAGTTAGCCGATATCACTTTCCAAGGCCTCTTGCCACAAATCAAGGAAAGGTATGCCTCACAAGAATTTGAAAGCCTAAGCCAGATTGTTCACCGATTGGCAGGTCAGGAAGTCCGCCCGTTTGAGCAGCGGAGGAATTTCCAGAAGAAGGTGGCATATCTGGAAGGGTCTGAATCGGAGGGAGAGGAAGAAATCGGCCTAGCAGAATGGGTAAAAGGAAAGAAGCCAATATCGTGCCCTTTCGGAAAGAAAGAACCAGAGACATTCGGCTTTGATACGACAAAGGCCGATAAGATTTTTGACTTACTACTTCAGGAAGGGCAGATCAATCTATCACCATACCGTACCATTCCTTTGGCCGATCAGCTCAAAAAGATGAAATACTGCAAGTGGCACAACGCCACGTCTCATGACACGAATGAATGCAAGATCTTCCGTCAGCAGATACAGTCGGCCATCGAGCAGGGAAGACTCAAGTTTGAAACCCCGGAAAAGCCGGCGAAGCCGATGAAGATTGACCAGCATCCTTTCCCAGCCAACATGGTTGACATGGGAAGAAACTCACTTCAAACCAAGGTGCTGACGTCGGAATCGGCAAGAAGAAGCAGCGCCGTAGATCCTAGGAAGCAGGTCATGGTGGATGAAGTCAAAGGGAAAAGCCGGGCTGAAGACAAGGGTGAAGGATCGGGACGATCCCATAGACCCATCACTTCCCAATTCTTGCTCAGCAAATATCGGCGGCAGCAAGAACAGTCAAGATACCACGAGGAGATGATACACCGACACGAGGATCATTGGCAATGTCCGTTCTTCATCCACTGCTGGGAAAACGACCTCCAATTGCCATCAGCCGATAACTGTCCTGAGTGCAATGGATTAAGCCGCAACGATCGCTCGTTCAAAAGATCATGCTCCAGAGATAGAGAATCAGAGCCGATCAGCAGAAATCGGCGCGAACAAGAAGGACGGCGCCTTTCAGTGCATGATCGGCTGGGGGCAGAGTTGACCGGTATCACCGGTCAAAAGGCAGGATCAACCAGCAGGAGCGACTGGGGTAGGACCAGCGTACACGATCGGCTGGAAGAGATGGCCGATGACAGGGTGTCGGACGAAAATCCCCTAGGAAGGGAACCAGATTGGGAGCACGCCAAATTGTCGGCCAGACCAGTGAACCCTAGATGGTGCCCTGAAGGATTGTCTAAATCTCAGAAGCGGAGAACCCAACGCCTGCGCCAATGGGAGCAACAAGAAGAAGAGGAGAGGCAGGCGCTGGAGAAGAGAAACGTCAAGTCTCGGGTCTGGCGCCCCAAGAAAAATAACAACAAGGAAGCAGACAGTCAAGAATCGGCAGCTGATGTCAACCTGGTTTTCATATTGCCGATGGAGTTCATGGCGCCTGCCGATCGAGACATGGCGACAAGGGTGGAAGAGCAGATGGCGCAATTGGTATTAGAGCCGATGACGGCCACCTTTGAGAAACCAGAAGATGAAAAACGGCAACATCTCAAGGCATTATTTATCAAAGGGTATGTTAACGGACGACCCGTTACCAGGCTACTTGTGGATGGAGGCGCTGCAGTCAACATCATGCCGTATGCCATGTTCCACAAGTTAGGCAAAAGCGATGAAGACCTGACCAAGACGGACATGATGCTCAAGGACTTCGAGGGCAGCGTGTCTCCCGCCCGTGGAGCGCTCTGCGTCGACCTCACCATCGGCAGTAAGACTCTTCCTACTACCTTTTTCGTTATTAATGGTAAGGGGTCCTACAACATGTTGTTTGGTCACGACTGGATACATGCGAATTGCTGTGTCCCATCTACAATGCACCAGTGCCTCGTGCAATGGGTCGGCGACAGTACAGAGATAGTCATCGCCGATTCCGCCTACAGCGTCGCAGTAGCCGACATGCAACAGTAGAGCTGTGAACACGTCAGGTGTATATCCGGCAGGACTTGGGACACTGATTTTCTGAAGGTGTCCGATTTTGGTCTACAGCCGATCCAAGCAGTCGGCTCTGAAGATTCAGAATAGATGGATCAGTTTGTCCGAGAAGACGGAAAGCTTGGGCATGGGTTTACGTCGGCCGATTCGTTAGAGATGGTGGATTTGGGAGATGGTAGCAAATCAAGGCCGACGTATATTAGTGCTAACTTGGATCCTGAGCATAAGTGTAAATTGATAAGTTTATTAAAAGAATTCAAGGATTGCTTTGCTTGGGAATACCATGAGATGCCTGGTCTAGATCGGTCCATTGTTGAGCACCGGTTACCTATAAAATCAGGATATCGGCCATATCAGCAGCCTGCACGACGGTGCAACCCCAAAATTCTACCTGATATAAAGGCCGAGATCACAAGATTGATTGAAGCAGGATTTATTCGGCAGTGCCGATACGCCGAATGGATTTCTAATATTGTGCCCATGTATAAGGAAAACGGAAAGCTGCATGATGCATCCGGCCCAGGTGGGGTTGGCCGAGGCCCAATAAATTAAGGTTGCCCGGACCCCAACAGTTCTTAGGCACACCAATTCGGGGAAAGGCCCAATCTCCCTAAAAGACTAGTCCAATAGGGGAAGGGTGGCTCTCCCTTTTAAGGTGGCTTCCTCCTCCCAAGCTAAGCAAGGTGGGATTATTCAGAGGCTCACACGGTCGCCGCCCGACTACAACTGGGCCACTCGGCCCCTTTTGTTGCGTCTTTGCCAGCGGGTAATAGTGGAGGATGTCCTCATCACTACGCGTATGCATCGATTTCAGGAACCTAAATCAGGCTACACCAATGGACGGATATCCAATGCCGACGGCCGATGTCTTGATAGATGCTGCCGTAGAGCACAAAGTCATTAGTTTCATGGATGCCAATGCTAGATACAATCAAATATTAATGGCTGAAGAAGATATCTCGAAAACGGCTTTCAGGTGCCCGGGTCACCTTGGTCTATTCGAGTGGGTTGTAATGACCTTTGGGTTAAAGAACGCCGGTGCTATGTATCAGCAGGCCATGAACTATATCTTTCACAAGCTCATTGGTGCATCGGTAGAAATTTACATCGATGATGTTGTGGTCAAGTCAAAAGGGCATCAGGAACATCTGGCCGATTTACAAGAAGTACTGGAGTGCACAAGGAAACATGGGTTGAAACTGAACCCGAACAATTGTGCATTCGGTGTATCGGCCGGGCAATTCTTAGGATTCATGGTCCACGAGCACGGGATAGAGGTTAGCCGGAAGACCATAGACGCCATCAACAAAGTTGTAGCCCCACAGAATAAAACTGAGCTGCAATCCCTCATCGGCAAGGTCAATTTTATCAGAAGATTCATATCCAACCTGTCTGGGCGTATTCGAGCTTTTACCCCCCTGTTGAAATTGAAGCCCGACCAGGAATTCGTGTGGGGAGAAGAACAACACAGAGCGTTAGAAGATATCAAGCAATATCTGATTTCACCTCCGGTGTTAGTCCCGCCACAGCCTGGTAAGCCGTTCAAATTATACTTATCGGCTGATGAACAAGCTATTGGATCGGCGTTGGTACAGGAGTTCGAAGGGAAAGAACGAGTGGTATATTATGTCAGCAGAAGACTCCTGGACGCCGAAACAAGATATTCCCCGGTCGAACGGTTGTGCCTGTGTTTATACTTCTCGTGTACCAAGCTCAGGCACTATTTGTTATCGGCGGAGTGCATAGTTGTATGCAGAGATGTTGTGGTGAAATATATGTTGTCACTGCCGATTTTGAAAGGACGGATTGGAAAATGGATCTTGGCTCTGTCAGAGTCTGACTTAAGGTACGAATCGGCCAAAGCTGTCAAAGGTCAAGTCACCGCTGATTTCGTAGCCCAACATTGTGGACCAGAAATTGCTATCATTGAACTGGTTCCATGGACTCTGTATTTCGATGGTTCTTCGTGTGGGGCCGGATCGGGAATCGGCATCGTTCTTGTATTACCTCGGGGGCAAGATATGATTTCTCTCTGCCGATAGAAGCGTTTGCAACTAATAATCAGGCGGAATACCGAGCCGTCCTAAAGGGTATCCAATTATTAAGGGAAGTCAAGGCTGATGCAGTCAAAATTTTTGGGGATTCCATGCTCATCATGGATCAGTTAACGGGGAAATCTGAATGCAAAGATGATATCTTAAGGATTTACTATGAAGATTGCCTCCAGCTGTTAAAGGGATTCAAGTCTGCAATAATTGAGCATATCCCTAGAAGTTATAATGAAGAGGCCAACAGGCTGGCCCAACACGCGTCCGGATATCGGCCGATTCAAGGAGCTTTGATTTTAGAGCTCGCGGCCGATGACTGGCGAAAGGAGATTGCCGATTACTTGAGAAATCCGTCCCAGAAGGTGGATCGGCGAGTGCGATTCCAGGCCACAAAATATGTGTTACTTGAAGACGATTTGTTTTACCGGACGATTGATGGGGTTCTTCTCAAATGCCTGGGAACAGAAGAAGCAAAAGTCCTGATGGGGGAAATCCATGAAGGCGTATGTGGAGCCTATCAATCGGCTCAGAAGATGAAGTGGATGATCAGAAACAATGGGTATTACTGGCCAACGATTCTTGAGAATTGTTTCAAATATTATAAAGGATGCCAAGACTGTCAGAAGTTTGGCAATGTGCAGCGCGCGCCAGCTTCGGCTATGAATCTAGTAATCAAGCCGTGGCCATTCAGAGGTTGGGGAATAGATCTCATCGGACAGATTCACCCTCCATCGAGTAAAGGGCATAAGTTTATATTTGTGGCCACCGATTATTTTACTAAGTGGGTGGAGGCAATTCCTTTAAGGAACGTGACATCGGCCGATATGATCGAGTTCGTTAAGAACCATATTGTTTATCGATTCGGTATTCCTCAGACTATCACAACTGATCAGGGAACGATGTTCACCTCTGGAGAATTTGGAGAATTCATTGCCGATATGGGGATTAAATTATTAAATTCTTCTCCGTACTATGCTCAAGCCAATGGCCAGGCCGAATCGTCTAATAAGGGGATAATTAAGTTGATCAAGAGGAAGATAGAGGAACAACCCAAAAAGTGGCATATGTCTTTGGCTGAATCTCTATGGGCTTATAGGATGGCTTGCCACGGAGCCACTAAGATATCTCCTTATCAGTTGGTATATGGTCACGAGGCAGTCTTGCCTTGGGAATTAAGGACGGGGTCAAGGCGTATATTGCTTCAAGATCAGTTGACGGCCGATGACTATTCCTTCCTCATGAAGGATGAGCTCGATGACTTGGCGGGTCAGCGGTTGAGGGCCCTGATTAGCATCGAAGAAAACAAGAAAAGGGTGGCCAGATGGTATGACAAAAAGGTCAAAGTTAAACAATTCTCCCAAGGAGATTTGGTATGGAAGTTGGTGCTGCCAATAGGGTCTAAGGATCCCAAATTCGGTAAATGGTCGCTCAATTGGGAAGGGCCGTATAGAATCGGCCGATGTGCTCTGAGAAATGCATATATTCTAGAAACTATCGAAGGGGAAGAATTCCCAAGAGATTTAAGTGGAAGATATCTGAAGAGGTACTATCCAAGCATTTGGGTAGATGCATAACTTGCAGTAAGATACATCAAGACAACATGGCCGACTCCTATCGGCTTTTGTCTACATAGCCGATGTAGAAATGGCATCGCCTTGAGGAGGAAATATTGTTGGTTTGGTCTGACCAATTCATTATTTGATGAAAACAACAGAGTACATGGCCGACATGGTACAAGTCGCCCTTGGAATAAAAATACCAATATATCTATTGATTATGCTTTCTCTTGATTTCTCTCTCGATACGGCCCAGTTCTATCAGAAGGCGGGTGGTCTTCTCCTTCAGATTCTCCATGGTGGCTTCAGTCTCAACTTGATGAGGGAGTGGAGTACTCTTTTCAGTTTGCAATCACTTGGGGCAGTGAGCGTTTATATGGTCCCAATACTTCTGGACATCAGCAGGAACATGACCTTTAAGTTCTTCAGAGTGAGCTCTTATCAGATCTACATCTGCCTGCGATAGTGGTTCGTCTGAATGCATAACGTCGATCGCTCGTTCCAGGCTAGGACTGAGACGTTTTGGCTAAAGAGAGATAAAAAGCTACCCAGCATCAGAGCGATTGAGATGTCAAGGGGAGAAGAAGAGGAAGGATCGTACCTGGTTGATAGAGGAGGAGTAAGATGAAGAAGACATCTTGATGTCCAGTTTGGGAGGATAAAGATCCAGTTATTGGAGGTGGAGAAGATGGGTAACGCATATGCCTCTGGAAAAGGTGTGAGATCTCATACTTATAGAGAGAAGGAAGTAAAGAGATAGTAGGACACATCCTATCAAGAGTAAAAGCGTTCATAAATGCAAAGCTGTCAAAAGAAGCGGTCCAAGACCGAATCGGCACATTAACATTAGGGGAGCATTAAATGTTTACAAGATTCTTTACAACCCAAGGAGGGCATCTATGGTCGCGATAGCTCGTTGCCTAATCTGATCGACCGAGTCTAATACTCTTTGGTCATCGGCGGCCAATCTGTGAATTTCTAGCATATGGCGACGAAGTCTTATCGCTTCACAGGCCAAGTTCTGTCTTTCTTGTTTCAGCCCGGCGATGACGGATGGGAGCTCTTGAAGCTTCTTTTCTTCAGAAGCTATGTCTTTGGTTACTTGCTCCATCTCTTTGGCTAGCTCTGCTCTCCTCCATTTGAGGCGATCTATCATGCCGACGATATCCGGGCGAGAGCTCTCGAGGAAGTTGATCCGTTGGTGTACCTCTTGGGCTTGGTGCTTGTAGGAATCGGCTTCCTCCCGGGTCTTTCCTAGCTGGGCACGATCGGCCATATGACGCAGGGCCCTAAACACTGAGGTCTGTATCGATTCTGTATATGCAGCAGGTTCCAAAGTTTCTGTTGCTTCCTCCGGAATTCGGCCTCTGATGTCATTGAGAAGCCGCCGAATCGGTGAGGCATCTCCCACTAATCGGCCGATATCATCTTGGAGGAGGGTCCGCATGCTCTCGAGCTTGGCGCGGACATCATCAGAAATCGACCTCGACGGAACTTGGCGTGAAGCGACTTCTTCATCGTCGGGCAAGGAGACCGCAAAGGACAAAAGGCTATTGTTGGGAGTGTCTTGTTCCTGCGGAAGAATAAAGACAAGAGTTAGCAAGCAGTAAAAGGGGATCGGCCGATTCCGGTGACAAGTTTATTACCTCCTTGAAGCGGATCTCTCATGCTTGCGCCGATGGGAGTGTCTCCCTCGTCTCGGGAACCGGTACAATCGGCTCGTCAGAAGAAGAGGACTCAACCACTATTAATGCTCTGTTGGGCCAGCTTCCTGGGAAGGTATGGCAAATAGATTCTGTGAGTATACTACGGATAATTAAATAGGATGATATGAGATGTTTGCCATACCTCTGTTGGTCTTTCGGCCGATGTTTGTACAGTTGACGCACCCAGATCGGTCTGCATCAGAGTCAGTTAGTTTTCTGAATGTCGAGAAATTGAGTTAAGAAATTATCTACCTCGATGAGGAGGGTCGCTGGTGCTTCGGCTTCCGCTTGGGATGTGGCCGATTGATGTGGAGATTGCACCGGAGCGGGCTGTGCAGCCTGACAAAAGGAAAAAGTTAATATTGGTAGAACACTTAAAGATATGTGAAGTGTGCGAGATTACCTGAACAACTTCCACTAGCAATGATGCCGCGGCCGCTCTGACTTCTGCGATGATTTGGGGATCGACCATCTCGGTAGTCAGCAAGGCGGGAGGAGTTGGAGTTTCAGCCGATACTACCACCGATTGGTCAATTGGTCCTATGCGGGCTCGCACTCGACGACTTGTTTTCTTCAAAGTTGGCTTTCTCGACATTTGTTTCCATCGGCCGCTAGTAATATCCTTGATGGTCGGAGCATGATAGCCGATAAGTGGATACGATGTATATGGACGATCGCTCTCTATCGGCCTGCCACTTCGGCTCCGTATCAGAGGAACTTGGCTTTCAGACTGAAAAGATAAACACAAGTTAACGGTAAAAATTGCAGCATGGAAAGAGACAATATTGAAATTGGTTAGAAGAAAGATCATACCGCTGCACTTGAATCAATGTTCTCTGGATCCAAACTGTTGCAATATGTTGATGGAGATAGACAGAAGAGGTGTTGCTTCCATTCTGCCCACCACAGTTTGAATTGTTGAACGGCAAAAGGGGCCACCGTCTAGTTGTTCAGGTTGATAGTGCTAGAGTCTGGCACTAAGTTGCACAGCCGATTGTAGTCGAGGCTCTTGGTCAGTTCATCTCGAAATTTTGCTTTCCCGACAAAGTAAACTTGAATCGGCAGTTGACCAAAGCCTAGTTGCCTTCGAATGGTGGGGTTTTCCTCTGACTCAATGTTTGGAAAAGTCTTGGTCTCTATTTGTTGCTGGGAGACCTTGCTCATATATAAGTTGAGCCAGAGTGTGATAAACCACCAGGGACCACCAGGATTGCCGATCGGCTCCCCTTTTGACAGTCTGGTGCTGATTTGGTGCATCATATGATAGGCCGATCCCAGCAGATGCTTCCCAAGGGGGACGGCCGATCCTAGTGATAGAGCTTCTGCCAGGGCTTGGGTATTAGATGAAGGACCAACTGCTCTGCCACAGAAGAAATGTTTCTCTAGCCACATCATCAGAAATGCCATATGTTCTCTCTCTGAAACCGTCCCAGTCCTCATGTTCTTGCTGATATACCCCTTCCATCCGCCGATTCCTTTGGTTTCTAGCCGATGAGATGGTTTGATCAGATAATCAAAGGGGGTGTCAGAAGAGGAGATATCAAGGCCGGTCAACAACAGGACATCGGCCAATGTTGGAGTCATGGGTCCATGTCCAAAAAGGAACGCGTTGAGTGCGTCGGACCAGAAGTAAGAGGCCGCTATTACTAAGGGCTCGTTTTTCTCCATCTGGGACAGAGAGAGATCAATGCACTGGCCGATTTTCAGTTCATCCCACTGAACTCTCCTAGACTTGGCTACTCTGTGGTACCATTCTCTCCAGCCAGGGGTCTCATTCGGCCAAGATCTAAAGGCACCTGCCCACTAACCTAAATTCATGGGCGATTGCTTGAACGGAATTCTGTGAGTTTCTAGGTTGATCAAGTCAGTTGGATCCGGATTCCCCATGGGGCCTAAGCAGATGAGTTCGGAGGATTCGGAAAGAGGAATAGTAATCTGATGCCTAAATGCCTAAAAAGAAGGAAAAAGGGGAAAAAACTGAGAATGGGTCTAGAAAATACTTGAGCAGTAAAAGAGTAAAAGGGGAAAATTTTGGATAATTACCTCCGGGATGAAGCTCATCGTCGCCAATGGAGCTGCCAATGGAGCTGCCGATGGAGCGGTCGACGCTGAAGGGGTTGACGGCGGAACCTCCGTAGTTGGAGGAGTTGCTGATGGCGCCGCCATTAGAAGGGTGGAGCAGGTCATAGGCGAGATCGCCAGAAGGAGCGGTTGGAGATCGAAAGGGCTTAGGAAGAAGATGAACAGTGGTTCGCTGGAGGAAAATACTAGGCTCGTGGAGAAAAGTAAGCGGAGAATGCCAGTACTTAAGGATAATCCGAGAGAGAAAGGGCAAAGGTGGGATTTTTGCCGCGCCGTCTACACGAATTCCAGGGGAACAGTTGTCTCGAACGCCTGGTCTGAGGAAATTGCAATCATTATGCAGAAGACCACGAAATGGAAGGAGATTTTTACTGCACCCGTTTCGGAGAGAAAGATTAAAGAAAAGAGTTTCGAAGTAAAAATTATGTTTTACTCAAAAACTGGGGGGCATGTGTTGACGCCAGATTTTGACACGTGTTGAATCGGCGTCAGGAGAAGAGATTGGCCGACGCGGCAGATCTAAAGGCTACATTAAAGAATCGGCCGATTGAGATTACAGTTGGGAATCGGCCGATTGGCAATGCAACTTGCGCCAACAGATTGGGACCACAACAGAGGATCCCGGTTAAAAGTGCCCTAATGTTGGTCAACGGAGTAATGCTGATTCGGTCAAGAGGCAAAAGAAAAGAATCCTCATTGCATTAGGAGATGGCGGTAGAAGATTCTGCGGGCGTCCGTTTCCTTTATAAGAATATTATAGATATAGCAGTTTTTCTATTTAAAATAAGATTGTAACAAGTCGTAATCGACTAGGGGTCCTGGTTTTAGGGTATAAATAGGAGTCGTCAGGGCTTTGTGAAACATCAACAATCAATCAACAAAACAAATCTACTTTTTCCTAGTACTTTACTTTCAAGTCGGCGACTTCGCCAATACTTTTTCTTCTTTCACGAGTTCGTACGGATTGGCAGGGCTGCATCAACTTGATCTCCGGCCAATTGGTAGGTTCCGCTTATCGAATAACATCTGAGCTTTAACCTCGGGCGCATCGCTGTGGTATCATTTGGATTTATTCACCAGTTATCGATATTTACTAGAATTATAGGTTTTACCTGTTGTTCTAGTATTATCACCAGTTATCCAGCTTGAGATTGGAAATATCGGCTTTATCATCGCTCTTCCTCGTTCATCGTCATATAGCCGATTAGATCTATCTCAAGTGTTGCATCTGTAATAATTATTAAGTCGCTCCAACAGTTTTCCTTGCAATTATTACGTGATTATCGGCTGATCCATAGCCGGTCATCTTCATAGCAAATCGGCCGATTCGCCGACGCGCTCTTAGGGACAGATCGGAACCCCAGCCGATCGGGACGCCCCGAATTTAATACTCTTATTTCCTTATCAATCAACAGGTCAGATTGACTGGCACGCCGCGTGAACTGCACCAGGGCAATAACCCGAACAGGAGCTAAGCAGATTCTCCCGGGTCGTGTGTCCGACGCTGAAGATCATCGGCCGATCCCTGGCCGATTTTTTAGGGCCAACAGTAGTAAACATTCAACTCCGATATTCTCGCAAGTGACAGGAAATCACTCGACTTCTGCCGAAGTCCTATTAGCATAGCATTCTATCGAACCTTACAACTAGTGTTCAGAGCATGGGTACCTAGGATCATGCAACTAAGTTTTCATTCAACTCTTATAAACTTAATGCACAAGTAGATAGAAACATAAGTTGCATATAAATTGAAAGTAGGGGGATTCATGCTCCGAGGCTTGCCTTCTTGAGCAAGGTTAGCCTTGGGCTCGTCCGAACTTGGGTTCCGGTCTTCGAAAACTTCAGTTAGATTTGCTTGTGCTTCACGCTGCTCACCCTCGGACTCGGGCACCAGCTCGTACGTCCCGTCGGCGAGAGTAGTCGATTCTATATGAATGCACAAGCATGAGTTGTAGTAATGATTCATGATATTTATTTTCTTCACGTTAAAGTTGCAGTCCCACAAAATATGGATTTTGTTGTAAAGTTACTTTTTAAAGATTTCTTGGGCAATCGTTAATAGAGTACATCTTAAACTACTTAACTTCATTCAACAAGAAGGGGTTGTGTTATATTGGAAACTTAATTTTCTAAGCACAACATGGATTAAACACAATTACTGAACTAGGTAACTTCTGGTGATGAAACTTTTATTCAGAGTACCACACGCAGAGAAAAAACCACTGCAAAAATTTCAGGCATTTTTGTGTAGCATATTAAATATGAAAAATGTAATACACAGCCACTACTAAAACCTAGTTATTTTTATACAGAACGAACCGTGCAAGTATTGATTCTAAAATTTTTACAGCGTGTTAATCGATCCATATATGTGTTACTGTAAAGTTTTCAGATTTTATTGTGCAGGATACAGATAATAATAAATAGGACAAAATACACCTATTTTAATAAAGATTAATTTCTACAGGATGTTATACAGAGTTTCTGAGTATGAAACTTTTTATACAGCATGTCCTAACCCAAAGTATCCTATAGTAAAAAGATGAACATTTTTCAAGCACAAAAACTAATTACTTTGATTTAATGTATTTTTCCACCAAAAAAATTATATAAGTAGGTTACAGAAAGGTAAAAAGTCCTAAACCTTTTCTGTGGCATCGAGGTATCAATATAACAGCACAAAAAAAGTTTCATAACATAAATCATTATAGAACAGTACGTTCTGATCCTGAACTATTTTACACTGGCCTACACATCAAGAAACTAATCCACTGTCCAAAAATTAGGTTCAACCTTTGTCTACAACAGTGGGTACAAATAAAGGCTATTAAACCTTCCATTTAATCTAGGGAAAAATATAGCAAGCAACTGAATAAATGCATGTAACAAACGTTGTAGATCTTCTTCTAAGGATTACAGAACAGTTGAGTTTGTATTTTTTTTATTTTTCTACGATTTTTAAAGCATTTTCAAAGTTCGCTGTTTTTGAATCTAGGGTCAAAACACTGGTTCACAGATATGCCCCTAGAAACTTGCGTGCAGACCCTTTTAAGATTTCAATCGAAGCAATTGGGTCCTTGGGCGGGGCTAGCATGGCAGCCGGCCAAATTCCGGCGAGGGTGCTCGCCGGCGGCGAGGGGTAAGGGGCAGGGGAGTACCAGGGAGGCGAGAGCTACCATGTGGTGGCCTTGGTCGGGATCGGGGATGGCCAGAGGTGGCTCGTCGGAGCGGAGCAGGGGAGCGGCGGTGGTCCTGTGCCTCGGCGACGGTGCTCCGGCGAGGCTGGGAGGGCGTGGTCGGGTCAGGGAGCTTCGGTGGGACGTGGGGGATCCGTTCTGGGGCTTGGTTCGAGCGGAGGAGGGCCGGAGCTGGGCTGTCTACGGAGCAGTAGGGGGGGGGGCGGCGGTGCGGGCGGTGCTGGCGGCGCTCCGGCGACCAAGATGGTCGGGGGAGAGGCCTGTGAGCTCCAGGGGAGGGAGGGCAAGCTAGCTAGGGGATGGGTTTGGGCAGTGGGAGGCCGGAGGATAGTACAGAAAAATTGTATAAACTATGCGAACATATTAGCAAAAGAAGTCTATATACCTGTGATATTGCACCTGCTTTTTCAATTTCCTCAATATTCTTGCAACACCAATACCTCTGGTGAAAAGTCTCATACTCACGAGATAAGCTGGGAACACAACGCATGTGGAAATAGCAATCTGGTGGCTCTACACCTTTCGGCCATACCTTGCAATCTGTAACACATCTGGTTGGATCATTAGGAGGGCCTCCTAAGTTTGCCTCAATTTCTTGACGCAGTGCCGCTCTGGATGAGGAGATCATAACTCCTTCTTTGAGCTAACTATGAATATGTTCGTAGGTAAATGGCCTCTGCCCTCCACAACGATGACATCCTCGCCTCTTATAGACCTCGGACTGGCTCCAAAAAGTGGTCACGAGATGAAAAGATGAGGTGCACTGGTACTACTTTTTCAGCGTCCTTTCGAACAGCGATGGACAGACAAGAGAATCAATGCCTTTAACCAGGCTGATTCCATTTCATCCCCAGTGAACCAATAAAGTTGTAGTCATCTCATTTCACATCCCTTTATTTGCAAGAGGCATCTAAATAAAGCCACAGTTGCAGTCACGTAGTAGAATTGCTGACTAACGAAGTAGTGCAATACATAAAATAACACGCAGAACACATGAAGTAGCATGTGATGACCTATACCAAACTAGGGTATAGAGGTCGTGGACCTAACCTAACATGCCTTAGGTAATTAGACCACACAACAAACACATGCATGTAGCATGGCAATAACATAGTTGACTCCTAGTACTGTCTCCACATAGAAAATTGTGTCGCCCCTTCTCCATAGTATCCCCCCATTGCAGGCGGCGGTGGGGGCGATGGCGGAGGCCCCTGGTTCTTGTGACAAGGTCAGCGGCAATATGGATCAGTGCATGGCTCCTCCTCTGAACGAGCACCATTGCTGTTGTCATCCTCCTCATTCTCCTCCTCATCCTTCTCAGCGTTGCTCAGTTTACATTCTAGCTCGGAGATACGATTCTGCAGGTGCTCGATGTATTCAAAATGTGGATCAAGTGGAAGAGGATCGACCCACCTAATGAACTTGCAGTTTTCTGGCGCATCGGAGGACTGTAACAAAAATGTCATGTACAATGTAGAAAATAAGAGAAAGTAAATAGGAAATGAATAGTAGTAATCGGTACCCATGCTCGCGGCATTTGAAGAAATGACGACCTCCATCCGTCCAATCGTCGCACATCTACACTAAGTAGTCCTCACCATGCATGCATTTAGGCCACTCTTCTTTGCGCTTATCATATCCTCTTAGAGGGTTCTCTCTGGTGAAATGACTCTTGCTGAGAACTGGAAACTCAAACAACGCTTCCCCAAAGTATTCAGAACCAAGAGAACCCTCTCACACAAAGGGAGGTTCCTTCCCTCCCCCCTTTCCTCTGCCAGTTCCAAAACCCTTTCGGCTGGATGACCCTCCAGAAATTACTACTAAAACGAAATTATGGTTTTGAAGTTGGTAGAAATGCATCTATTTTATTTAGGCGGAGAGTCACGTTGGCTTGTACATCATTTTGCTGATGCACGCCGGATTGTATTATTTAGGCTTTTTAGTGACGCTTCACGTCAACAGTGCATTTGAAAAGCTAAGGCTGCACAATTGCAGGCATTGAGTAGTCATTTCAACACTGCACAGCGAATAGCATGCAATGAACGAGCCGGTAGGAGCGAATCTCATTAAATACAGTAGGCAGTACGAGCGAGGCACCGACGTGACCACTCACTGTTCTGCACTTATGCGCTCATAGAACGTTGGGACGGACATGACCACTCACTGGATCGTATATTGTTGTGCAGATGGCCAGAAGGCCTCAAGATATGATCAGGTGCAAATAGTTTTTCAGATAGCGCTTTTTTCTTTACTGGCGGTCAGTCGTGCAGTCACATCGTGCTGAACATGATTCTATAGATGCACGCCGGAGCCTATGATTTAGGCTTGTCAGTGAGTCTTGACGTCCACATTGGATGCTTACCATTGGATACTTGTACTTGTTACTTTTGACTGTGCAACGAAGGGTGAAAAGAGGTTTGCACTACTGCGCTCGCACGCCATGGACGGACATGGCCACTCACTGCCCCGCTCTTCTGCACATGCACGACAGCCATCGATATGACCACTCACCCCATCGTTCCCTGTGGTCCGTTCGTATGCCAGGAACCAACATGAGCACCCACTGGTCCCCCCTGCTGCGCTAGCACGTTAGGGACCGACATGAGCACTCATTGCTCCGCCCAGCTGCGCTCACGCACACTATGCACGGACATGACCACTCAGTACGTCAAATAGTGTGGTGCAGATGGAAATCTCCAACCGTGGATGAACTCTGCCTATACACCGTCCCAAAGGCTGTATAAGTATTGGGAGCACAAGGCCTTCACATGACACACGACACACCTCACCAATCCTTCAGAAGCGCCACATCGGAGCAAGATGTCATCCTCAGGATCGACCTACATCCCATGGAACAAGGTGAGGGCAGAAGTGTCTCAAGGAATCCAGGTGCCGATGTGCTTCTGTGGTTCCTTGTGCAAGCTCATGGAGTCAAAGGTTTTAGGCGACGACTTCGGCATGAGGTTTTTCATGTGCGAGAACTATGAATACGACCCGCCGAAACGTCGTGGCAAGGATAGACCTAAGGTACCCCACGAAACATTACCATTTATACTTATAGATTTCAAACTGACTTCTAACTAGTGCTAGACATAGTCTCCACCACCTCTATGTGATATCATGCAGTGGTTGGACACGGAGCAGTCACAGCAAGATAAAGGCTGGGTTGAACGAGAAGCAAGGTGGGCTAGAGAAAGGTGGCAGCGAATGTTGCACAAGGAACGGAAAGAGGAGAAGCGCAAGAAAGAGCAAGAAGAGATCCAGAGAAGGTTTGAGGAGGTGGAGCGCCAGGAGGCGCAGGAACGGGAAGCAGATAGGGAGAGGAAGCGAGAGAGGGCACGCCGTACAAAGGAAGCAGGGCCTGAAGCTATTGCGAAGGGAAAATATCCTTGGTGCACTTAGTAAAGCACCACCATGTAATCCCGGCATTTTAGATTCCCTAAGGCATGTTAGGTTTAGTTGCAACACGAGGATGTCGTGTTGCAAATGCCACCGCACTTCGATGTTTACCTTTACCGTGTAGGGAAAAGGACCGTTGTGTCATGTACCGTAGCCGTAGAGATGCAATGGGCCGATGCTACCTTAGCTACCTCACCGCCATTTGTATTTTGCAATGGAAGCCGGGAATTTATGGACGCAATGTGCATTCGCATCGGGAATAACCACGTACGAAATATAGTACAATAGATAACCACATCATAGTCTACGCCGAGCTACATAATAAAGTGCAACGAAATATAATATAACAGAGTGCATGCATCATAGCATATGTGTGTATCTCAGTGCCTCCCACGCTTCCGAGCGAGCTAGTCAGAAGGAAACGTTAACCTAGAAGCTACGTGCCAATCACGGGCCGCCCTAGGCTCTTGGGGGGTAAAGGCCTCTGGCTCATCTTGTGTGGATTATCGTGGTAATCATCATTTCCATCGTGGTAATCATCAATATCAATTATTGTGCCTGTCACCATTTTCATCCTGGTAATCATCAATATCAATTATCGTGCCTGGATTTTTAGCTTGCAGCAATTCTAGGAGGTGTGGGAGGTGGTGGTATGAGTCCTTGTACCGTTCCAAACCTCCATTCCAACGCCTTCTGCTTCGCACGCCATGGCATGTCATATGATATTTCATATGTGTATCTGTTAGATATAGCAAGCATAATCTGGAAAGGGGACATGGAACTCTTTTTCATAATTTCTCCGTATAGCACATTAGCCACAAACTCTGCGGTCATGTTCTTGTGCTTCACAACCGTGCCAGACAGCTTGCACAAGTGGTCGACAATGATCGAAGCTACAAAGTTGCTCTCCCCCTTCGGCAGGTAAGCGTGAACTTGCCATGGACATCCGGGGGACAGGCACTTGACATCGTACGTGCTCGGGTTGGAAATCACCACCTTAAATGGTTTCTTGAGCGAGAAAGCCCACTTCTTAACTGCATGTTGCAGGTGAACCTTGTCATGAAATAATTGACCTCTTTTGATCTCCAATTGATTATACACCCAGTTACTATCGTGTCCATCGTTAACTGTTAACTCATCCATTGCACAGTTATTCCATTCCTCAGGGATGGTAGTTTCATTTTCAAATAAACTACCATCTCGTCCTTCTACAAAGGTTCTGTACTCCTCGTCATCCAACTCCATCTAATCAACAATCATCTCATCCAATTCGCCCTGATCGGCATTCATTTGGAAGCCAATTTCTTCTTCATTATCATCAACTTCATGCTGAGGTTGTGCATGGACAATTTGTTGGGCCTCCACCTCCAGCTCCTCCTCAACATCAAGATTTTCATGGGTCAACTCGGCTTCAGCCACTTCCTCTGTTTGATGAACTGCATGCCTCATGCTTGTTCCCCATTCACCGCTATTAGCTGGTGCTTGCTCAACAAGCACCACAAGAGGAAATTTAAATTTATATAGAGCCATATCCACAAATCCACGCCAACACAATGAGTTCCTCATCTCATACAATTCCCACTGCCAGCCATGCTCGCGTTTCCTTGGGACTACACTGCTAACTTTCAACCTCCAATGCAATGGGTTGACTTGCAGAAACTCATGCAACCAACCCAACACATCCGCATGTCGCATATGTATTGGATTGATCAAACATGTATCCACATATTGAAATTGGTTTAAATCTACCCCAGAATCACAATACATGATGACTCCATTGCCATGATGAACTCTAATATTGACTACTTGTGAATCCATCCTGATTCAACATTGTAGGATCCGACGTCAGAAATAATTACATATTTTCTCCGAACATACTAATCCAATCGTTCATTAGATATTAATTATAACTATCTAAATAACAAATGCTAATCCGAACATATTAATTGATTTTATATTTTTCCCTATGTACTTAAATCAAAAATATTACACTAACTAACCACATAACATTGTACTAAAATATACATAATTTCAAATCCCTACAATCACCCTATTGAACTAATCTAATAATCTAAATTAACTAATACAAACTAACTACTACAATCAAACTAATTGTCCAAATTAATAAACAAAGACTACCTAATTCTAAAGCAACTACTAACACTAAACAAATCATTCAAAATAATAACTAAAGACTACTAACAATAAACTAATCATCCAAAACAATAAATAAAGACTACTAACATTAAACTCATCATTCAAAATAATAACTAAAGACTACCAAAACTAAACTAATCATCCAAAACAATAAATAAAGACTACTAACATTAAACTAACTATTAGTACTAAACTAACCTAAACTACAAATCTAAACTCTTTGCAGGCCGAGCGGGAAGGGCAGCCTCGGGCTGGGGGAGCTGGCCAGCGAGCCAGGCACCGGCGCCTGGGCGCTCGCCCAAGCCGGCGGCGTCGGCACCCGCCCAAGCATGCGGCGTGCGCGGCCGCCCCAACCGGCGACTTGCGGCGTGCCCGCACGCAGGAGGAGCGGAGGAGCCGGCGGCGGGCGGGGGAGCGGCACGGCGCGGCGAGCTGGGGAGGGGAGCGCGGCTCGGCGACGAGGAAGGGCCGGCAGCAGTGAAACCGTGAAAAAAAAGGCCCTACATGGTGAAAGATGCGGCTGTCGGCGGTGGTGTAGTAAAGGGCCTGTCGGCCCTTCAGTGGCCGACAGGAGCACTTATCCGGCCGATAGCCCTGTCGGCTCTCTAGGGGCCGATATGGGTCCTATCGGGCTGACAAACCTTGGCCGCGCCCGCTGGCAGGCCAGCGCCAGCGTGGCAAAGGCCAGTCGGCCCATGTTAAACCGATATGGGCTTGTCGGTAGTTGAACAGCCGATAGGCCTCCAGTCGGCTCTTCAGCAGCCGACAGGTTACTACTTTTCCAATTTTATTATTTCACTATTTATTTCAGCAATTTTCCATTAAAATAATATTATTTAAAAAAATCCAAGCTACACCCTACACAAGCTACCTATGAACGAGGGGTGGTGGCAATCTTCTACGGATCACAGAAATGTGCGGATCCCATCAATTTCGCAGGATTGATTCCAAGCATGAACACTGCTATGATGCCAGAGGTCTATTCCATGTAATAAATTATATGCTGGGCCTGCAGCATATAATCACTTCCTAAAAAGTAATTTCGCTTCTGCAGGCAGATAATAAGAGAATAATGATGCAGTCCAAATAATTTATATATTCTGTGCATTAGTATGATCGCAGCCTATGTGCGTACTGGGAAACTAAATAAGGATCAAGTAGTAGCTGCATGGGGTTGTGTTCTCATGGGAAAGTAAGGATCAAGCAGTGTTAATCCCCAGGCTTGCAGTTAAAAGTCGGTCAGACATTTGTATTCCTCATATGTAATCTATTTATCCGTCATCACTATACATGAATGTTACTTGCATGCATGGTAAGATATATATGGTCTACAATTTGTTTAAAAGCTAAAGCACTTGAGATATGATTACAAGTGTGTTGTGAACATTTGACGCGTTGAATGAGTGATAATGTATTTTTACTATATAATTATTAGTTTAAACGGCACACTGGTTTCTGGAGGAAGCAATATTTGTAAACTTAATTGTTGGACAAAAAAGTTTTCTAAAAATTGTGTAGTTTATATTGTATAGTAAAAGTAGAGAGAATAACAAATGACAAGAGTCGTAGAAGTTCTTAAGTGATTCTCATTGATGGGATTGTCTACATATATATACAAGTCCAAAGGGCATGATGTCACTTGGAGTTGGCCCCTTTGGTGATTAATGACATCATTAACTAAATAAAATAATTGATCACTAATGAAATGTTTCATAACACTCCCCCTTGATCAATTTGCTTCACGTAATCCCCATCCGTTGATTGAACATCATGTAAAAAAGCTCCTCTAAAAACCCAGTGGGAAAAATTTTGAGGAGAGACCATCTTGTGTGTTGAAATAACATTAAAACTCCTTAAAACCCAGTGGAAAAATATAAGGAGAAAATGATATGGCATATTGTTGATTGCAAAGTTTATATGAGAAAAACCTTGAGAGGAAAACTCATAAACAAGTTTGAAAAATAATAGTATGATATGCGGATCATGTTTGAAGTAATCTCCCCCAAAAGCCTGATGGGAAAAATATGAGGAGAAATAATATCTTGAATGTCTTCTTAAGAACTTTTTAGAGAAAATAGAAGATATGATATATGTGATATATCTCGAATACCCCTTCAAAAACCCCGGTGGGTAAAATTAGGGATATAATATTAAGTATTGCCTCATAAAAAACCTATGTATGAGAAAAACCTTGAAGGAAAACTCATTAGGAAAAGAATGCAACTTTTATAATCGGAAGATTATAAGTATGTTATATTAAGGGTTTACTCCTCCTGATACTTGCAAATATTTAAGTCGTCTCATACCAATTCCGAAAATGTATTTATGGAATAATGATGTAGGCAAGGACTTAGTGAATAAATCCGCAAGATTATCACTTGACTTAGTTTGCAAGATTTCTATCTCTTCAGTTTTCTTTAATTCATGAGGATAGAATAATTTAGGAGCAATGTGTTTAGTGATATTTCTATTTATATAACCTGCATTCATTTGTGTAATGCAAGAAGAATTGTCTTCATAGATAATTGTTTGTTCCATAATCGGACCAATACCACATGACTGTTGTATGTGATTGATGTGATGCTTCAGGATGATATACTAAAGTGTTTCATTAGAATCTATTTTGATGATTCATATGAAACTTTAGTACTTTGGTATTAGTTTATATTCTGGCAATATAGGGATTAGTTAGCCAATATCTCGATATCCCACTTTTGTCGTTTTCCCGATTTGGTAATAAATCAAGATTTTTGGTGCCATTTAGATATCTGTGGATATCTGATTTGACTCCAACCTGTATGGTATTGTTGGAGTTGCACTAATTTGAGCTAGCAAGGTATCTACAAAAGCAATATCAGGTCTGTTGCAATTTGTATGATACTGTTGGCGCTAAAAATCGGCCAGGAATCGGCGGATGACCTTCATCGTCGGACACACGACCCGGGAGAACCTGCTTAGCTCCTGTTCGGGTTATTGCCCTGGTGCCGTTCGCGCGGCGTGCCAGTCAATCTGACCTGTTGATTGACAAGGAAATAAACATATTAAATTCCGGGCGTCCAGATCGGCTGAGGTTCCGATCTGTCCCGAAAAGCGTATCGGCGAATTGGCCGATTTGCTATGAAGATGACCGGCTATGGATCAGCCGATAATCACGTAATAATTGCAAAGAAAACTGCTGGAGCAACTTAAACAATTATTACAGATGCAACACTTGAAATACATCTAATCGGCTGTATGACAATGAACGAAGAAAAGTGATGATAAAGCCGATAGTTTCGATCTGAAGCTGGATAACTGGTGATAATACTAGAACAACAGTTAAAACCTATAATTCTAGTAAATATCGATAACTGGTGAATAAATCTAAACGAAACCACGGCGATGCGCCCGAAGTTAAAACTTAGATGTTATTCGATAAGCGGAACCTACCAATTGGCCGGAGATCATGTCGATGCAGCCCTGCCAATCCGTACGAACTCGTGAAAGAAGAATAAGTATTGGCGAAGTCGCCGACTTGAAAGTAAAGTGCGATGAAAAAGTAGATTGTTTTGTTGATTGATTGATTGATTGATTGATTGATTGATTTACAAAACCCTGGCGACTCCTATTTATACCCTAGGACTAGGACTCCTGATCGATTACGATCTGTTACAAACTCGATTTAAATAGAAAACTACTATATCTACAATATTTTCTTAAAGGAAACGGACTCCCGCAGAATCTTCTGCCGCCATCCCCTAGTCCAATCCGGACTCTTTCCATTGCTTCACGACCGAGTCGGCATCGTTCTTTTGACCAACGTCAGGCCCCTTTTGACTAGGATCCTCTATTGGGATTCAAATAGCTTCATCTCCCTAACTGTTGGCGCAGACTGCATCGCCCATCGGCCGATCCTCAATTGTAGCCTCAATCGGCCGATTCTCAACTGTAGCCTTCAAATCTAGCGCATCGGCCAGTCTCTTCTCTTCCTGACGCCGATTCAACACGTGTCAAAATCTGGCGTCAACACATGCCCCCCAGTTTCGGAGTAAAACATAATTTTTACTTCGAAACTCTTTTCTTTAATCTTTCCTCCGAAACAAGCGCAGCAAAAGTCTCCCTCCGTTTCGCAGTCTTCTACATGATGATTGCAATCTTCTCGAACCGGGCGCTTGAGACAACTGTTCCTCCGGAATTCGTGTAGACGGCACGGTAAAAATCCCACCTTTACCCTTTCTCTCTTGGATTGTCCTTAAGTACCGGCGTCCTCCGCCACTCCTTCTCCACGAGCCTAGTAATCTCCTCCCAGTGAATTACTGTTCATCTTCTTCCTGCGCCCTCTCGGTCTCCAACCGCATCGTCCGGCAATTTCTCTCTTGCCTGCAATCTGCTCCATCCCTCCAATGGCGGCGCCATCAGCAACTTCACCCACCATGGAGGTTCCGCCGGCAACTTCCTCGACGATAGCGGTCCCATCGGCGGCTCCATTAGTGACTCCATCGGCGACGATGAGTTCCATTCCGGAGGTAATCATCAGAAACTTTCCTCTTTTACTTTTTACTGCTCAAGTACTTTTTAGATCCATTCTCAGTTTTCTCCTTTTTCCCTCTTTTTTAGGCATTTAGACACCAGATTACTATTCCCCTTTCTGAAACCCCCGGTCTCATTTGTTTAGGTCCCATGGGGAATCCAGACCCAATTGATTTGATCAACTTAGAAACCCATAGAATTCCTTTCAAGCAATGATCTATGGATTTGGGTTAGTGGGCAGGTGCTTTTAGATCTTGGCCGAATGAAACCCCTGGCTGCAAAGAATGGTACCACAGATTAGCCAAGTCCAAGAGAGTTTAGTGGGATGAGCTAAAAATTGGCCAGTGCATCGATCTCTCTCTGTCCCAAATGGAGAAAAATGAACCCTTAGTAATAGCAGCCTCTTATTTCTGGTCCGACGCGCTCAACGCGTTTCTCTTTGGGCATGGACCTATGACTCCAACCCTGGCCGATGTCCTGATGCTGACCGGCCTTGATATCTCCTCCCCTGATACACCCTTTGACTATCTGATCAAACCAACCCATCGGCTAGAGACAAAAGAAATCGGCGGGTGGAAAGGGTATATCAGCAAAAATATGAGGACCGGGACGATCTCAGAGAGAGAACATACATCATTCTTAATGATGTGGCTAGAGAAACACTTCTTCTGTGGCAGAGCAGTTGATCCTTCATCCAATACACAAGCTCTGGCAGAGGCTCTGTCAATAGGATCGGCCATCCCCCTTGGAAAGCATCTGTTAGGATCGGCCTACCATATGATGCACCAAATCGGCGCCAAATTATCAAAAGGGGAGCCGATTGGTAATCCTGGTGGTCCTTGGTGGTTCATCACCCTCTAGCTCAACCTATACATGAGCAAGGTCTCCCAGCAGCAAATAGAGACCAAAACATTTCCCAATATCGAGTCAAAGGAAAACCCCACCATACGACGACGGTGTACTTCTTTTGGAGAAGCAGCATCGGCCTTCCCTGGTTGTCAGTTCACTGCCACCCGAACGGCCGAATACTTCAGATGTTTCTACAACGGCTTCAGTGAAGAGACTATCAGCTGGTATCCATATCAGACAACAGGGCCGATTTTCGAGCTTCCCGTCTGTTATGATTCATCATCCAATACTTTTGATGGTGATCTCATGGATATCCTGATCAAGCCAGGGATTTTACCGGCCAACTTCTTTTCTGGAAAAGATTTCCCCACCTATGAATTTTACAATCCATCGGTCGCAGCACGGCAATTCGGTTTTGGCCAGCTACCGATTCAAGTCTACTTTGCCGGGCGTGCAAAATTTTGAGATGAACTGACCAAGAGCCTCGACTACAGTCGGCTGTGCAATCTAGTGCCAGACTCCAGTACCATCGACCTAAACAACTGGATCGTGGCCACCTTTGCCGTTCAACAATTCAAACTGTGGAGGGCAGAATGGAAGCAGTACCTCTTCTGTTCGTCTCCCTCAACATATTGTAACAGTTTGGACCCAGACAATATCGATTCAAGCGCAGCGGTATTACCTTCCTCCCAGCCGATTTCAACATTGTCCCTTTTCATGCTACAATTTCGCCGCTAACTTGTATTTCTCTTTTCAGTCTGAAAGTCAAATTCCCCCGACGCGGAGCTGAAGTGGTAGGCCGATAGAGAGCAATCGCCAATACACACCATTTCCACTTATCGGCCATCACGCCCCGACCATCAAGGACATCACCAGCGGCCAATGGAAGCAAACACTAAAAAGGCCCACTTTGAAGAAGACAAGTCACCGAGTACGTGCCCACATAGGACCAACTGATCAATCAGCGGCGGCATCGGCTGAAACTCCAACTGCGCCAGCTTTGCCGATTGCCGAGGAGGTCGACCTCCAAACTGCCGCGGAAGTTGGAGCGGCCGCTGCATCACTGCTGATAGAAGCTGTTCAGGTAACCTCACATACTTCACACACCTTTAAGTATTCTATCAATATTAACCTCTTCCTTCTGCCAGGCTGCACAAATCGCTCCAGTGCAATCTCCGCAGCAATCGGCTACGTCCCCAGCGGAAGCCGAAACGCCAGCGATTCTCCTCACCGAGGTAGAGAGTCTCTTAATTCCATCTCTTGATATTCAACAAAAACTAACCGATTTTGATGCAGACCAATCTGGGTGCGTCGATTGTACCCCCCCAACAAACATCGGCCGGAAGACTCACAGAGGTATGGCAGGTATCTCATATCATCAGACTTATTATTCGTAGTATACTCATAAAATCTGTTTCCCATACTTTTTCAGGAAGCTGGCCCGAGCAGGGCATTGATAGTCGTCGAGTCCTCCTCTTCTGATGAGCCGATCGCACCGGTTCCTGAGACGAGGGTGGCACTCCCGCCGGCACAAGCAAGAGAAATCCGCTTCAAAGAGGTAAGAAACTTATCACCCAAATCGGCCGATTCCCCTTCACTGTCTGCTAATCCTTATCTTTATTTTTTTTTTGCAGGAACAAGATACTTCTAATAACAGTCTTTTCTCTTTCGCGGTTCCCCTGTCTAACGATGAAGAGGTCGCTTCACACCAAGTTACATCGAGCTCTATTCCTGATGACGTCCGTGCCAAGCTCGAGAGTATGCGGACCCTCCTCCAAGACGATATCGGCCGATTAGTAGGAGATGCCTCATCGATTCGGCGACTTCTTAATGACATCAGAGGCCGAATCCTAGAGGAAGCGACAGAAACTCTAGATCCTGCTGCATACATAGAGTCGATGCAGACTTCAGTGTTCAAAGCCCTGCGACATATGGCCGATCGTGCCAAGCTAGCGGAAGTCCGCGAGGAAGAAGACTCCTACAAACACCGAGCCCAAGAAGTGCATCAGCGGATCAACCTCCTTGAGAACTCCCGTCCAGATATCGTCGGCGCCATAGATCGCCTCAAACGGAGGAGGGCAGAGCTAGCCAAAGAGATGGAGCAGGTAACCAAGGACATAGCTGCTGAAGAAAAGAGACTTCAAGACCTTCCATCTGTCATCGCCGAGTTGAAGCAAGAAAGACATAACCTGGCCCGTGAAGCAATAAAACTTCATCGTCACATGCCAGAAATTCCCGGATCGACCGATGACGACCAAAGAGTATTAGACTCGGCCGATCAGATTAGCCAACGAGCGACCGCGACCATTGATGCCCTCCTTGGGTGAGTTGTAAAGAATCTTGTAAACATTTAAAGCTCTCTTAATGTTGACGCGCCGATTCGAACTTGGACCGTCTCCTTTGGCATCTTTTCATTTATGAACGCTTTTACTCTGATGGGACTCATCCTACTATCTCTTTACCCCCTTCCTTCTATAAGTACGAGATCCCACATCGTTTCCAGAGGCGTCTTTATTACCCATCTTCTTCACCTCCAATAATCCGATCTCTATCCTCCCAGGCTGGACATCAAGATGTCTTCTTCATCTTCCTCCTTCTCTATCAACCAGGTACGAACCCTCTGATACTGGGTAGTTTTTTGTCCCTTCTTAGCCAAAACGCCTTAGTCCTAGTCTAGAACGAGCGATTGAAGTTATGTATTCAGACGAACCACTGTCGTAAGCGGACATAGATCTGATAAAAGCTCACTTTGAAGAACTTAGAGGTCATGTTCCTGCCGACATCCAGAAAATCTGGGACCATATAGACGCTAACTGCTCCAAGCGACCGCCAACTGAAAGGAGCCATCCACTCCCTTGCTCAGTTGCCCTTGAAGACGCCACGGCAGGAACATGCCAACCACCTCTTGACAGGAGCCATCCACTCCCTCATCAAGTCGAGGTTGAAACCACCATGGAGGATCTGGAGGAGAAGAGCATCCGCCTTCTGATAAAATTAGGCCGGATCGAGAGAGAGTTCAAGAAAAAGCGAGATCAATTGATATATTGGTACTTTTTATTCTAAGGGCGACTTGTACCATGTCGGCCATGTACTCTGTTGTTTTCACCGAATAATGAATCGGTCAGACCAAATCAAAATGTTTCCTCCTTAAAGCGATGTCATTTTTACATCGGCTATATAGGCAAAGCCGATAGGAGTCGGCCACATTGTCCTGATGCATCTTACCGCAAGTTATGCACCTACCCATATACTTGGATAATACCTCTTCAGATATCTCCCGTTCAAGGCTCTTGTGAATTCTTCCCCTTTGATAGTTTCTAGTATATATGCATTTCCTGGAGCACATCGGCCGATTCTATACGGCCCCTCCCATGTGGGCAACCATATACCGAATTTGGGATCCTTAGACCCTATCGGCAGCACCAACTTCCATACCAGATCTCCTTGGGAGAATTGTTTAACCTTGACCTTCTTGTCATACCACCTGGCCACCCTTTTCTTGTTTTCTTCGATGCTAATCAGGGCCCTCAATCGCTGACCCGCCGAATCATCGAGCTCATCCTTCATGAGGAAGGAATAGTCATCGGCCGTCAACTGATCTTGAAGCGATATACGCCTTGACCCCGTCCTTAATTCCCAAGGCAAGACTGCCTCGTGACCATATACCAACTGATAAGGAGATATCTTAGTGGCCCCGTGGCAAGCCATCCTATAAGCCCATAGAGATTCAGCCAAAGACATGTGCCACTTCTTGGGTTGTTCCTCTATCTTCCTCTTGATCAACTTGATTATCCCCTTATTGGACGATTCGGCTTGGCCGTTGGCTTGAGCATAGTACAGAGAAGAATTCAACAATTTAATCCCCATATCGGCGGCGAATTCTCCGAATTCCCCTGAGGTGAACATCGTTCCTTGATCAGTTGTGATAGTCTAAGGAATGCCGAACCGATAAACAATGTAATTCTTAACGAAATTGATCATATCGGCCGATGTCACGGTTCTTAACGGAACTGCCTCCACCCATTTGGTAAAATAATCTGTGGCTACTAGTATAAACTTGTGCCCTTTGCTTGATAGAGGGTGAATCTGCCCGATGAGATCTATTCCCCAACCTCTAAACGGCCACGGCTTGATTACCGGATTCATAGCCGAAGCTGGCGCGCTGTACATTGCCAAACTTCTGACAGTCTTGGTAGCCTTTATAGTATTTGAAACAATCTTACAGAATCGTCGGCCAATAATACCCATTGTTTCTGATCATCCACTTCATCGTGTGAGCCGATTGATGGGCTCCGCATACACCTTCATCGATTTCCCCCATCAGGACCTTTGCTTCTTCAGTTCCCAGGCATTTGAGAAGAACTCCATCAATCGTCCGGTAAAACAAATCGTCTTCAAGTAACACATATTTCGTGGCTTGAAAACGCACTCACCGATCCACCTTCTGAGACGGATCCTTCAAGTAATCGGCAATCTCCTTTCGCCAATCATCGGCCGCAAGTTCCAGAATCATGGCCCCTTGAATCGGCCAATATCCGGACGCGTGTTGGGCAAGCCTATTGGCCTCTTCATTGTAATTTCTGGGAATGTGCTCGATTATTACAGACTTGAATTCCTTTAACAGTTGGAGGCGATCTTCATAGTAAATTCTTAGGATGTCATCTTTGCATTTAGATTTCCCCGTTAATTGATCTACGATGAGAATGGAATCCCCAAAAATCTCGACTGCATCAGCTTTGACTTCCCTTAACAATTGGATCCCTTTTAGGATGGCTCGGTATTCCGCCTGGTTGTTGGTTGCAGATGCTTCTATCGGCAGAGAGAAATCATAGCTTGCCCCCCGAGGCAATACAAGAACGATGCCGATTCCCGATACGGCTCCGCACGAAGAACCATCGAAGTATAGAGTCCATGGGACCAACTCAACGACAGTAATTTCTGGTCCGCAATGTTGAGCCACGAAATCGGCCATGACTTGACCCTTGACAGCCTTGGCCGACTCATACCTTAAGTCAAACTCTGACAGAGCCAGGATCCACTTTCCAATCCATCCTTTCAAAATCGGCAGTGATAGCATAGATTTTACCACATCATCCTTGCACACGACTATGCACTCCGCCGATAACAAATAATGCCTGAGCTTGGTACACGAGAAGTATAGACACAGGCACAATCGTTCCACCGGGGAATATCTTGTTTCGGCATCCAGGAGTCTTCTGCTGACATAATATACTACCCGTTCCTTTCCTTCGAACTCCTGTACCAGCGCCGATCCAATAGCTTGTTCATCAGCCGATAAGTATAACTTGAACGGCTTACCGGGCTGTGGCGGGACTAACACTGGTGGTGAAATTAGATATTGCTTGATATCTTCTAACGCTCTGCGTTGTTCTTCTCCCCACACGAATTCCTGGTCGGGCTTCAATTTCAACAAAGGAGTAAAAGCTTGAATACGCCCAGACAAGTTGGATATGAACCTTCTAATAAAATTGACCTTGCCAATTAGAGATTGCAGCTCAGTTTTATTCTGTGGGGCTACAAATTTGTTAATGGCATCTATGGTCTTCCAGTTA
Source organism: Panicum miliaceum (assembly GCA_032594955.1). Lineage (NCBI taxonomy): Eukaryota > Viridiplantae > Streptophyta > Magnoliopsida > Poales > Poaceae > Panicum > Panicum miliaceum. The sequence continues at coordinate 38,413,991 of CM064058.1, forward strand.
ACCTCTATCCCGCGCTCATGGACCATGAATCCTAAGAATTGCCCGGCTGATACACCGAATGCACACTTGTTCGGGTTCATTTTCAACCCATGCTTCCTTGTGCACTCCAATACTTCTTGTAAATCGGCTAGATGTTCCTGATGCCCTTTCGACTTGACCACAACATCGTCGATGTAAATTTCCACCGATGCACCAATGAGCTTGTGAAAGATATAATTCATAGCCCGCTGATATGTAGCACCAGCGTTCTTTAACCCAAAGGTCATTACAACCCACTCGAATAGACCGAGGTGGCCCGGACACCTGAAAGCCGTCTTCGAAATATCTTCTTCAGCCATTAATATTTGATTGTACCCAGCATTACCATCCATGAAACTGATGACTTTATGTCCTGCGGCAGCATCTATCAAGACATCGGCCGTCGGCATTGGATATCCGTCCATTGGTGTAGCCTGATTTAGATTCCTGAAGTCGATGCATACGCGCAACTTTCCGTTCTTCTTATATACGGGTACAATATTAGAAATCCATTCGGCGTAAAGACATTGCCGAATAAATCCTGCTTCAATCAATCTTGTGATCTCGGCCTTTATATTAGGTAGAATTCTAGGATTGCACCGTCGTGCAGGTTGCTGATATGGCCGATATCCTGATTTTATAGACAACTGGTGTTCAACAATGGACCGGTTTAGACCAGGCATCTCATGGTATTCCCAAGCAAAGCAATCTTTGAATTCTTTTAATAAACTTGTCAATTTACACCTGTATCCGGGATCCAAGCTAGCACTAATATACGTCAGCCTTGGCTTGCTACCATCTCCTAAATCTACCATCTCCAATGAATCGGCCGACGTGAATCCATGCCCAAGCTTCCCGTCTTCTCGGACGAACTCATCCATTTACTCTGAATCTTCAGAGCCGACTGCTTGGATCGGCTGTAGACCAAAATCGGACACTTTCAGGAAATCAGTGTCCCAAGTTCTTCCAGATATACACTTGACGTGTTCACAGCTCCATTGTTGCGTGTCGGCCGCTGCAACACTGTAGGTGGAATCGGCAGTGACTATCTCTGTACTGTCGCCAATTCGCGTTGGTGCATTGTAGACGGGACACAACAATTCGCGTGTATCCAATCATGACCAAGCAACATGTTGTAGGACCCCTTACCATTAATAATAAAGAAGGTAGTGGGAAGGGTCTTACTGCCGATGGTGAGGTCGACGCAAAGCGCTTCCGCGGGCGGGAGACACGTTGCCTTCAAAGTCTTTGAGCATCATGTCCATCTTGGTCAAGTCTTCATCACTTTTGCCTAACTTCCGGAACATGGCATATGGCATGATGTTGACTGCGGTGCCTCCGTCCACTAGTAGCCTGGTAACGGGTCGTCCGTTAATGTGCCCTTTGAAAAATAGTGCCTTGAGATGTTGCCGTTTTTCGTCTTCCGGTTTCTCAAAGGTGGCTGTCATCGGCTCCAAGACTAGCTGCGCCATCTGTTCTTCCATCCTTATCGCTTTATCTCGATCGGCGGGTGCCATGAACTCCATCGGCAATATGAACACCATGTTGATTGTCGCCCTCCTTGTTGTTATTTTTCTTGAGGCGCCAGACCCGAGACCTGTCATTCTTCTTATCCAGCACCTGCCTCTACTCTTCCTCTTGTTGTTCCGATTGGCGCAGGCGTTGGATCCTTCGTTTCTGAGATTTAGATAGTTCATATGGGCACCACCTGAAGTTTACTGGTTTGGCCAACGGTTTGGTGTGCTCCCAGTCTGGTTCCCTTCCTAGAGGGTTTTCATCTGATACCCTAGCATCGGCCATTTCTTCCAGCCGATCGTGCACGCTGGTTCTGCCCCCTAGTCGCTTCTACTGGTTGATCCTGCCCTTTGACCGGTCATACCGGTCAACTCTACCCCCCAGCCGATCATGCACTGAAAGGCGCCGACCTTCTTGGTCGTGCCAGTTTCTGCTGATCGGCTCTGATCCTCTGTCTCTGGAGCGCGATCTTTTGAATGGGCGATCATTGCGACTGGATCCGCTGCACTCAGGGCAATTATCGGCTGATGGCAATCTGAGGTCGTTCTCCCAGCAATGGATGAAGAACGGACATCGCCAATGATCTTCGTGTGGGCGTATCATCTCCTCGTGGTGCCTCGACCGTTCCTGCTGCCGCTGATATTTGCTGAGCAAGAATTGTGAAGTGATGGGTTTACGTGATCGTTCTGATCCTTCGCCCTCGTCTTCAGCCCGCCTTTTCCCTTTGACATCGTCCACCATGACTTGCTTCCTAGGATCAACGGCGCCGCTTCTTCTAGCCGATTCTGATGTCAGCACCTTAGTTTGAAGCGAGTTTCTTCCCGTGTCGACCATGTTAACCGGGAAAGGATGCTGATCAATCTTCATCAGCTTTGCCGGCTTTGCCGGGATTTCGAACTTGAGTCTTCCTTGCTCAATGGCCGACTGTATCTGCTGACGGAAGATCTTGCATTCATTTGTGTCATGAGATGTAGCGTTGTGCCATTTGCAGTACTTCATCTTTTTGAGCTGATCGGCCGAAGGAATGGTATGGTATGGTGAGAGCTTGATCTGCCCTTCTTGGAGCAGTAAGTCAAAAATTTTATCGGCCTTTGATGTGTCAAAGCCGAACGCTTCTGGTTCCTTCTTTCCAAAAGGACATGATATTGGCTTCTTCCCTTTGACCCATTCTGCTAGGCCGATTTCTTCCTCTTCCTCCGATTCAGACCCTTCCAAGTATGCCACTCTTTTCTGGAAATTCCTCCGCTGCTCAAACGGACGTATTTCCTGACCGGCTAATCGGTGCACGATCAGACTTAAGCTTTCAAATTCTTGTGAGGCGTACCTCTCCTTGATATGTAGTAGGAGGCCTTGGAAAGCGATATCGGCCAACTGGGCATCGGTCAGAGCTAGGGTATACCATTTGTTTCTAACCTCTCTGAACCTCTGTATGTACCCAGTTACTGGTTCGTCGCTCCTCTGCCTGAGGCTGGTCAAATCTGAAAGCTTCATCTCGTGTACTCCCGCGTAGAAGTATTTGTGGAATTGCTTTTCTAGATCGGCCCAAGTGACGATGGAATTGGGTGGTAAAGTAGTGAACCACTGGAAGGTCAATCCAGATAGAGACGATGAAAACAGGCGCACCCTCAGAGCATCTTGCGTGGCGGCTTCCCCGCACTGGATGATGAATCTGTTAATGTGCTCCACGGTAGAGTTGTCGTCCAGTCCCGAAAACTTGGTAAAGTCAGGAACTTTGTATCGGTGGGGAAACGGCAATAGGTCGTAGGCCGATGGGTATGGCGTCTTGTACGTATAAGTCTGCACTTTCGGCTTCAACCTGAATTGGTCCTGAATTACTTCCGCTATTCTTGCCGTCCAATCCACCTGCTGCTGATGGACAGCTGTCCAGGGTGCCGACATATGTTGGTGGATTGGCGGTGGTATAGCCGGGTGATGGATCGAAACGTGTGGCAGATTTTGTTGCATTGTGGCCGTCTGAGCAGTTGATAATTGATGGCGAAGCGAGTCCGCCGCCCCATCGTACATCGTCATCGACGCCGTGCTTCTGAGTGCGTCTGCCCCCCTGCCGATTTCTGACATGGTTGGTTGATACTGAGGGACCGTCGACCGAACGGCCGAATGGAACGGCGCCTGGATCGGATAGCTCCCATGTCCGGTTGATTGATCGGGAAAAGCTGTCGTCGCTGGTGCCCCCCAAGGCGCTGAGTTTGAGGGTAGCGATTTCACAGAAGCAATCTGGACAGGCTGAAGCGGCGCTTGCGATCGAAAACATGGTGCACCGTTATACCCTGGAGACATTGGAGGCAACGAAGTGTTGTATTCTTCATGCTGCGTGGACATCGGCTGAGGAGCCGAGTGGGACGTGCCTGGTAAGCTTCTGGCTGCAGGTACAATAGGTGGGGCGTATGCTGGCCCCTGATATCCCTGAGCTGCTCCGCTGACCAGAGAACTGATGACAGCGTTATACACCGTGTTGGACATTACTGAAGATTGGTCGATGAAAGCCTGATAGACGGACTGTTGAATCATATCGGACATCCTGCCCGAATCCTCAGTGATGGTGATATGGCGGGGGACTGGAAGAGGAGCTTTCTTGATTGCCTCCCTGCTTCTGGTATGACTGAAAGATTGCAGATACATCCTTTTGTACTCCTCTAGATGTTTAGCCAGTTCCTCTTTCTGGTCGTCCTTGAGATCTGCTTCCGTGACCTCAATGATGTTGTTCTCGGAAACTTCGGTGGTCTTTGACATATTGGATCTTGAGGTTGTCCCACTGGGCGTGCCAAAAGTGTGTTGGCGCTAAAAATCGGCCAGGAATCGGCCGATGACCTTCAGCGTCGGACACACGACCCGGGAGAATCTGCTTAACTCCTGTTCGGGTTATTGCCCTGGTGCGGTTCGCGCGGCGTGCCAGTCAATCTGACCTGTTGATTGACAAGGAAATAAACGTATTAAATTCCGAGCGTCCAGATCGGCTGAGGTTCTGATCTGTCCCGAAAAGCGTATCGGCGAATCAGCCGATTTGCTATGAAGATGACCGGCTATGGATCATCCAATAATCACGTAATAATTGCAACGAAAACTGCTGGAGCAACTTAAACAATTATTACAGATGCAACACTTGAAATAGATCTAATCGGTTGTATGACAATGAACGAGGAAAAGCGATGATAAAGCCGATAGTTTCGATCTCAAGCTGGATAATTGGTGATAATACTAGAACAACAGGTAAAACCTATAATTCTAGTAAATATCGATAACTGGTGAATAAATCTAAACGAAACCACGGCGATGCGCCCGAAGTTAAAGCTTAGATGTTATTCGATAAGCGGAACCTACCAATTGGCCGGAGATCGTGTCGATGCAGTCCTGCCAATCCGTACGAACTCGTGAAAGAAGAAAAAGTATTGGCGAAGTCGCCGACTTGAAAGTAAAGTGCGATGAAAAAGTAGATTGTTTTGTTGATTGATTGAATGATTGATTGATTTACATAACCCTGGCGACTCCTATTTATACCCTAGGACGAGGACTCCTGATCGATTACGATCTGTTACAAACTCAATTTAAATAGAAAACTACTATATCTACAATATTTTCTTAAAGGAAACGGACTCCCGCAGAATCTTCTGCCGCCATCCCCTAGTCCAATCCGGACTCTTTCCATTGCTTCACGACCGAGTCAGCATCGTTCTTTTGACCAACGTCAGGCCCCTTTTGACTGGGATCCTCTATTGGGATTCAAATAGCTTCATCTCCCTAACTGTTGGCGCAGACTGCATCGCCCATCAGCCGATCCTCAACTGTAGCCTCAATCGGCTGATTCCCAACTGTAGCCTTCAAATCTGCCGCATCGGCCAGTCTCTTCTCTTCCAGACGCCCATTCAACACGTGTCAAAATCTGGCGTCAACAGATACAAAAGCGCCTTTTGGCACTAAGTTCCTCATCCCAGGGTCTAAATGGATATTGATCCATTTTTAGAGATTGAATGGACAAAGTGTTGATGGCTATGATTATCTAATATTATCTGGATATTGGTGCACAATATCACATGAATATTGGTAAACTTATGTTTAGTCGAAGACTTAAACATCCTTTGGTTTTACCAAATTTTCATCTCGAATTCTGTCATAAATGAATGCCTGTTGTTTGTGTGTTTGCGATGATGAAAATTTCATTTGGAATTTATTTATAAACACACATATGCGATCATAGTTATTAGAGTAATCCTTTTATGGGAGATACTCATCTAATCAGTTGTACCACAATCAACTTGACTATCTCAAGTCATAGAGTGACTTTGTACACAATGATGTTGCGAGTTTTCTTTTGGATTCAGCATATAAAGACCTCTGGGGATATATGAATCCAAATCTACCAAATTCAGTTGATCTGCCAATAATTGAATATGGGAACATAATTCTCACACGTATGATGAGGTATGTTGCTCGGTCTCTGCGTGAAACCATGTGCTACAAGCTCTCACTATCTCACCACCTTGCTTTTTTAAAGAAAAGCATTATGAGAAGTAGATAACACAACTCATTTGATCATGAGAGCATTTCTCCTTAATTGCCACCTTTGATTTGACCCAATTTGAGTGTTTGTTAACACTCTGCCTAGGACTTTTGGTCCGCATCCAGTTGAAGGTGTATAGCAATTTTTGAATAGGAGTATATATCGACAAATTTGTAGTCTTAGTATGATTGATTGATCAGAATCAACATATCTTGTGAGAAATTAACCCTTTTGAATTCTATGTTATTTCCCACAACAATAGAATTAGGTCGTTCCATGACCCAGTGCCTGAATTTATGCGCACATATACTGGGCTTTTGAATGCTAAACATTCATAGGCTTTGAATTTGAATAAATCCATAAAGTGTCTAACAAAATTTATGATGTTGATTTGCATTTACTATCTTAGAGGATATCTCCCCCTATTTCCACGGATGCTTGTAATAAGCTATATTCCTAGCTTGTGGCCATACTTCTCCCCCTCTTAGTTTGACATGGGAGTTGAGTGATTTTTCACTTTTTCTGGCACATTAACTATAGGAATTTGTTTGATGACACTTTTGATGAGTAAATGCATTTGGCAGACTATTTGCAATGCGTTGAAATATAATATGTTCTGAACTTTTGGTTCAGATATTCTTTATGTGTATGTGGATATGAGGATTGAATGTGATAACACTCTTTTGTAATTCCTATCATTCTATGTTTGTGGCATTAATCTCCCCCTAATGCCTGGAATTTTCCTCAAAATGTAGTCAGCATACGGGTTTTTGAATTAATCCCTTACGAGTGATCCAAGGTATTTTATGAATGATGGATAAATATCTTATAGGATCCTCAATGCCCATGAATGTATGATGTGGTGGTGATATCGGTATGTGCAAATCATAACCAACACGCAGATGGGAAATATTTGGCTGAGGCCATGATTCCTCATACTTACTGCAATGGGGCGCACCGTATGATTGCAGTTTGATGAATTTGAATTAAGTCTACGACATGTACGACCGCATGACACCAACAAGATGTTGCTAATTTGCAATTTTGTAGTAATGGTCTTGGAATTAATTTTACTCTCTTGATAAGAGATTCGGCTATTCCATTTTGTATACGTACATAAGGTACAGAATGTTCCACATTAATGCCTAGAGCCATACAATAGTCCTTGAAGGCTTTTGAGGAAACTCATTGGCATTATACATCGTGATGGATTTAATTGAATTATCCGGATAATATGCTCTTAATTTAATAATTTGAGCAATGAACCTTGCGAAAGCATGTTTTCTAGTGGATAACAAACATATATAGGACCATCTTGTTAATGCATCAATAAGTACCATGAAGTACCTAAATGGCCCAGTTAATGGATGAAAAGGACCACAAATATCTCCTTGAATGCATTCAAAAAATGTTAGTGGTTCAGTCTTTATCTTAAGATAAGAGGATCTTAAGATTAATTTCCCCGTGGCACATGTGGTGTACACGAAACCTGAAGGTTTGGAAAATTTTGAAATATTCATGTGATGACCAAGTGAATTGTTGATAATTTTTCGCATCATCCCAATTCCAGGATGACCTAGGCGATCATGCCAAGTCTTGAAGACATCAAGATTTTGAAAAATTATCTTATATGCAACATGTTGTACGAGTTTGATGTATATAAAATACAATCTACTTGATAGTGAAGGAATTTTCTCAAGCAATTGCTTGGCATATCAGCCAATTTTGGTGATGAATAGATATTCATCTTTGTTGTCATTATCTGTTTCGATATGAAAATCATTATGACGGATATCTTTATAAATCAATAGGGTACGAGTTGAGTGGAGTGTCCTCTATTGCTAGTTGAGTACCGATAGGGAAAATTAAATATTGTGGCTCGACCTCAACCAGCAATCACGGCATCGCGGCATGCGATAATCGTTAAATTTCCTTAGAAAATGCAAGGTCATTAACTTGGTTGCTTATAAAATAGGAGCTTCTGGATTAGGTTCATTAATTGCATTAATGAAATCTTTTGTTGATAGCGTAGTTTTCATATCCATAGCCCAAGTTAGATAGTTGCTACCATCTGTTGCAACTTCAGCGAAATCTTTCTTAACTAAATGAGTCATATTCTTACATGAGACATCATGTATAGGATTAATTTACTGTGGTAAATTAAATGATATATGTGTGTAAATTTGTGCAAAAATATGAAGTTAAGATGATTCTTGCAACATAACTTAAGGTATAATAGTGTAACTATTTTGTTTGCATTCCCGCAGGAATTAATGACTTGATAGTCATTTGTATAGAATATTTTGGATACACACACTGTAGGCAATCATCATAAGATGTAGACCTCTTAGTAATGGGCAAGTAACTTCCTGCCTAAAAGCATGGTATTAGTGCAAATAAATTCTTTATTGCAGCTAATGCCTAAGTCTCCATCACCTTATGTTTTCCAAATATTCAAATTTATAACCTTATTTTTTTATTTTGCATTTTACTACATGATGTAGAATTTAAATTAAGTGCCGTATTGAAAGATACAAGTAAAAATAATGGCACCCAAAAATATTATTCTAAAATAACCACTGTGCGATCTAGTGTGCGATCTGCAAATCATATAGTACATAATTACTGCAGTAATTATAGCATCCGTATTACATTAGTGGTAAGTTTTGGATTGCCGCCGCCACTGTAGTGGCACTTTGGAGCTAGCATCCTTGATTGTGACGCACAACGATGGCGAGGAGCGAGGGTCCATACACAGAGGTGTGATACAGTTTTTGTTGTCACTTGCGAGAGTCGCGGTGGTGTCTCACCATTAGAGTGATGTAGGGAAGACTGCTCCACCTAATCCAGTGGCTAATAGCATTGGGCGGTGCATGCAGACATGCTGTGTATGTTGCAGCCGCATGGGCAGCATCAATTTTTTTCTCCCGTGAGAACAAAAATGGAGAGAAAAATGATCCATGATTCTAAGAGAAAACCACGAATCAATGTCTTCATCATTTTTTTCTATTAACAATGCTCACCACTTCGCAGTTTTCTTTTGTTGGCCGGAGCAACAACTACATTTGTTGTCGAGGCAATAAGGCCTCGGCTCTTGTTGGACAACTTCAATTCTTGTTCTTACTGTCTGCCTTGATGGCCGGTAATGGCGTGGTGCGGGGGCGGAGGGTAAAGGCCGCTGGCCTGGGCTCAATCAAGAAGCGGGGTTTCCGTGTCCATGGCGCTGATGGCCACAAGGAGAAGTACAGAGATGCTGGTCATGGAAGTAGGCGATTATTGCGGCCACTGCGGAAGCGATGACAATGTTGTCCGCGACATCCTGCAGGATGCCAGGGCCGCATGGGAAATCCAAGGTCACATGACTGGTGAAGGTCAGAGCCTCCGTCATTGTTGCCACAAAGCAAAACGGGATGCACACAGGCCGTAGGCGCGTGCACAGAAAGGAAAAGTATAATTGGACAACATCAATTCCGTGTAGAATGCATCAAAAGTAAGAGGGTGTTCTTCAATGTTGATTAGAAATTGCATTCCTCTTCACCCATGCAAAGAATGGTCACGCTGTTGCCGCTGTCGTGCAAGATGTCGGACTGTAGCTATAGGGAAGAAGTAGAATGACATGCCATGAACTAACGCCATTGTCCATGTACTTTTCGGGATCGTGAGGCCTTCTTGCCTCTATTTATTTTCTTATGCCCAGTGGGAGCAAAAGTGCATGATAACGTGTTGTAGAGTAAAAGTAGAGAGAATAACAAATGATAAGAGTTGTAAAAGTTCTCAAGTGATTCTCATTGATGGGATTATTTACATATATATACAAGCCCAAAAGGCATGATGTTCCTTGAAGTTGGCTCCTTGGGGAAGGCTACTTGGAGTTGGCCCATTTGGTGATTAATGACATCATTAACTAAATAAAATAATTGATCACTAATGAAATATTTCACAACAGTTTAAACCCTACACTAGCTATCAAATAAAGGGTCTTTAGTGAAGGTTAGGGTTTTTATTGTCAGTTTTTTTATCAAACGGTGCTAAACTACTGTAGTAATCTTGCAAATGATTTTTCAAAGACAGAAAATTTGAAAAAAAAATAGTATATTTCTTCTCTCGAGACACGCCCCACAAGAAGCCAATTGCACATAATACAAGCCCTAAACTATGTTTCACATAGTTTTTGGTGTGGAAGCCAGAACCTCCACCTCATACATAGCTTTCTTACCAATGTATAAATGATGAAATATGCATTATATGTTTATTTAAAATGAAAGAATTATGTTGATCGGGTCCATTTTAGAGATGCTGACTAGTTGACTTTTTATCTGTCACTTGGACGGACGATTGGAGTGGCGGGGCCGCTACCAGAAAAAAGCGCTGATCATCAATGGTTGGAAAGGGCCTTCAGCACCGGTTCTTGAACCAGTACTATGAGCCCGAGACTTTCCGGAGTCTCGCTCTTCGTCACCGGGTATTCCACCCGGTGTTGAAGGGAAGCTTTTGTACCGGTTGGAAAGACCAACCGGTATCAAGGAGGGCGCCACGCTGACGCAAACTGACGGCCCCAACCGGTACCAAAGGATTTTCTCCTTTTTTCCAAATTCTGTTTTATTTCAATTATTTATTACTATTTTTTCTTGTAGAATTGCTACGCCTGCCCAAGCTATACACTACTATACATTTGTTAGTGGCGTTTAAGTTAAAATAATGTATGAAAATAACAAAGTGTCACTGCCAATCGTATAATTAAGTAATTTTGACATAATAATATTTAAAAATATAAAAATATCACGATTACAAGTACTAGAAATTATTTGTATCTGCATTACAGGTTCTAAGCCCCTCACGACGTGGATTCGGGTTCTCTATGCACCGAATGGCCATCGTGGTATAGAACTGACCTTTAGGATCCAGGATCTCCCTCAAAATGAATCTTATGAGCCGCTCCAACACGGCCACCATCTTATCCACTTGGAGAACTTCATCCCTTATTCGTCTCATCTATTATTTTATAAAAATAAAGCTCGATATATCAATTATTCTCGTTAGCATAACTAGAAACATATTTATGAGTAGTTTGTGCATGCACTCTTATGTCCTCCGGCGTAGCTTTTCCAAAATGGGTTAGAGTGTGCATGTAATCACATACATAGTATCCACACCAATTATTTCCTACTTTTTATCTTGAACACTAAAAAAACAAATAAGTTATAATTGTATGCGTATACAGAATAGTAAATAACATATGCAAAGAGTAGCGGATCCACATAGCGGGAAGTCCATTCTAACATCCAATTCATTCTTAAACTCACAACGTTCCTTTTTCACAAAAGCTCTCCACACACTGCGCATAAGATTGAAAGGTAAATGTTCGATCCCAAACTAGTTGTATTTTGTGCGAAATAAACTTGCCTATTCAATGGTTGTGAGAAGTGTTCGATTTTCTCCCTTTTGTACTTCTTGGAGTCGTACACTATAACTCTACTAGTCTCGGAGCATATTGCAAGCAAAATCCAATAATGAAAGCTAAACATATAGATATACAAGCATATAAAAATATATACATCATTAAAGTAATATAAAAGAGTTACCAGTGGATCAGAACTTACCCATAGTTGTAGGGTATGAATATATAGAATTTGTAATGTTGTTCCATTAGGGCTTTGTACATGTTTGTACATGTTTCCTAATACTTTTCCTGTAAATTCTTCTGATTGATAAGCATGGGATTCATGAAATCCACATGATTATCCCATCCCTCTTTCCGGCACCTTTGAAGCTCCATTCTACACGATACAATATAATTAAATTAGAGAGATATCACAAAGAATAAAGTGTTGATTAATATCGACATGAAGAGATTGTTGGTCGACACTTACAGAATCCAGCAAGTCACGAGAGAGACGTCGAGGGCATCTCGACGGTATATTGCATGCACATCTTCAAAATCGATCCAGAAGTCATCGGCCCCATGGTAGAAATCATGATTGCGATACTTAACTCCAAACTTGTGTTGGCCGGCATTCGAACGTTCCATGTACAATTTGTGGAATGCGCGCATCTGCGTGGGTAGGTTGAGGAACTCCTCATGAGTGACGAAGGGTTTTCCATGCTCGTATGGATGTGCTACAATGTTGACGATCAGGAGATCCTCATCTTGCCCATTTGTCTGCTCAATGGTAAAATACGTTTCTTCCAAAAACTCCATGGCATTTTGCACTTTCTCTGTCATCACCCGAAGGGGCTCAATTTCTTTCTGTTGTGTGCCTATCGAGATTTGGTGGGCCTATATCAGCCTGCGGTCGTAGTCCAAGGGTAGTTTTACTGGTCTCTTGGGATGTCTCTCAAGAATTGTAGACCTTTTCTGTCATGGCAGGATCAACTGGCACCCTCTTCTCCGGCGATCGAGATTTGAAATGTTCGTGCACCCTTTCACGCACATGCTCATTCAATTCCTTGTCGGTCAACTTTTAAGCTAATTTCTTCTTAGACCCTATTTTCTTTATGATAATCTTCCGCTTCTTGGGGCCCGGGGTTCCAACCGGTGGGAGGGACGAGGTCTATCTTTTTTCTTTGGCCGGTGCTGGAGGAGTTGGAGTACTCCTAGCCCTTAGCGGAGATGGTGGTGAGGGCGGCCATGGTGGCGTAGACGAAGGACCACCAATGTCGCCATCATCATCATTATCCGGGCCTGGCGGAGATGTAGGATCCACGGGAGCAGCAGTACGACTTGTATTTGCAATAAGTTTAATGTGGGCTTTGCGCCATAGAATGCAACTGTGGAGTGCGTCTCCCAACATCCTTTCACCATCCCCTCCAATAAAATTGAGCTCGAGTTTTTCATTTTCTCCTCTGGCTTCGACGATCTGCTCCACGGTGACAACAGATTAGCTAGGGGGTACCGACCTACCATGAATCGTACCTCCAGGAATCACCGGTAAGGCCGACCCGTAAGCTATAAGAGCGGTGATATTGTTTGCTTTGACATGTAGCTCACATGACGTCGGGATGGTGATATCATCTACCGGGTATCTTTCGGTGTCGATTGTTGGCACGTTCTCTAGGTGATCATCATCATTAGGTGCCATCGTGGATGCGCAGCTGCTATGTCACTGAGAAGCTGGGCTAATCACAGCATCTGGTTGCAACCTACTGCCCTGCTGCTGGCTGAGAGCAAGCACCACTGCCAGTTGGACCCTTGCATCCATCTCATTTTGTAGCGATTGCACTTTTCTATTCATGTCATCTTGTAAGGCACGGAGCTTGTCCTCTTATTCTACCTTGCTTTTGCGATGAGTCTTGTATGTGTTATCTCCGGCCCAAGCAACTTTCCATGGGACCATGCCGATGCCGCGGGCTCATCCAGGGTGTTCAGGGTTCTTTAAGGCCCTTGTGAGCTCATCGTTTTCCCTTCGAGGCTCGAATGTTCCTTCTATGGCATCTTCTATTGCTGTGACCAAATCTCTGGCAACTTCTTCCATTGTCAAGGGCACGATCAAGGAACCATCCTCTTGACTAAGACTGACACAATTGGAAAACAACCACTGCTTCGATCTTTCTGGCCAATCCTAAGTCACCGGCCGGATACCTCTATCCATGAGGTCCTGCTCCATCTTTTGCCATTTCTGAATCGCCTTTCTATATCCACCGGCTCCGAGGTGGTGGTTAGTTGTATTTTTTTTGGCGGCCGCATTTCTGTTTCCCTTCTTAGATAATTGATTTTCTTCCTCGGACAACTTGTAATGTTAGAACTCCTCCAGTAAGGTTTAAGCTGGGGGAGTTTGTTCCAGTCCGGCTCCTTGTCCTTCTTGATGAAATTTCCAAACAATTTCTTCTTGAATGTTGAAAATGCAAGGACCATCTTCTTTAGGGCACATTTCTTCACAAGCTCTTCATCTACTCCTTCAGGAAGAGTGAACATGGCCTTGAATTCTCTCCATAACAGTTCATTCTGGTTTTGAGGCATGTCGTAATGTAGTTCTTCTAGATTTTTCATTTTCCAGAATCTTGTGGTGATCAGAACTGCTCTCCGAACAACGACCGCACACTGGGTAATATACTTTGTTGTAGCCTCCGGATGAGCACAAGGAAAACCCTCTGCATCCACTTGTGTGACAACCTGTCTTCCCCCATCTTCTTGGTCGCTCCTCGTGTCCCTTTAGATTGGCTCTTCTCTGATCCAGAGGACGGCTAAAAAGAGAAGATATATTAATCACAAAACTAATACAAATAAACAATATTAATTAATCAAGTTTATGTAAGCATGCATAAGTTATGTACCCCAGCAGGATTCTTGGGAATGGGAACGGGCGTAAAGTCATCATCCTTTTCTTAATTGCCATCTCCGAACATATTCAAGAATGAATCAGTTGCATGGACTTCTTCTGCAGTATATTGTTGATAGATGGAAGTACTATCATGGTCGATTGCATCCAAGAGGAACCTTTCGATGGCTCGTTCATCATCGCCGTCCATCCTGAAACCCTAAGAAATGTAAGGTAAGCAAATTAGTGTTTGAGTGTATGTGTGTGTGTGTGTGTTAGTATGCGCGCGCGTGTGCTTGTGTGTGTGTGTGTGTGAGTGAGTGAGTGAGTGTTAGTGTTAGTGTGTGTGTGTGTGTGTGTGTGTGTGTGTGAGTGTATGTTTGTGAGTTTTAGTGCATATGTGTATATCAATCTTTGAAAATTACATATCAATCTACATCATTCGAATAATTACACCATACTAATTGTCGGTGTTTTACCCACAAGCCCACCGAGGGATACCCCCGAGGTGGTAGGCTGTAGGTAGGGTGTCGCCAAAATCAGGAACTCGATGGTGCAAGGAACACAAGGGTTTAGACAGGTTCGGGCCGCAGCATGCGTAATACCCTACGTCCTATTGGTTTGTATTGCCTTGGAGGTTATGAGATTGTTGGTTATGCTTTGGAGGGGTCCCTGCCCGCCCTTATATATGCCGGAGGGGCAGGGTTACATGGAAATCCTAGTCTGGTACGAGCTTAGGAGTCCTAACCGGGTACATTCGGGTAGTTTCCTTCTATACCGACTAGTTGTACTAGCTTACGAGTATTGTACATGTGGATAAGGTATGGGACATGCCCCACCCCTTACTCTAGAATGTTCTACGCCACGTGGGCAGCCCCAGTGCCCCGGGTCTGACAAGCCCCCGAGCTCTTCATAGCCGAGTACTGTAGGCTTCAAGTACTTCTGAAAGTCATCCTTCGGTTTCTGCTGAAACTCCATCTTGAAGGTGTCTTTCGAGTACTTTCCTTGGCTGCTCGAGGCTGTGAGGTGCTCTAGCCCCGAATACTTTCAAGTCTTCTTTCTATGGGGTGCGATGCAAATCGCACTCCATATGAAGTAGCCCCCTAGCCTTAGGTTGAATCGAAGAATTAGGCTGAGGGTCTCACTAGTCTTGAATCTTCATCTTATCTTCCAAACATTTTTGAAAAATAAGCCATTGATGATACGTGTCCCGCAGCCCCCGAGCCTTGAATCCAAATCCCGAGGTCTGGAAAAAGGATCCAAAAGAACGTGACATACTGAACAGTGTTATGTACAAAATCTCTGTAAAAAATAATGTACATTCGTAGTAGTGCGATCTGCCTTGATGATTTTTCCTGGAAATCAATTGGTTCAAAATTCAAAAAACCCTTTTTCCGGGAGTCTATCATTGAAAAAATGGTTAATCAAATAAATTCCCCAAAATCCTCTTGGGATAACTTCTCAAAAACAAATCGCACTTTTTGAGGGAAGTGACCCTTCGGCTTCGAATAGTAGATCTAGCCGCCCGCTAGTCTATTTAACCGCGCAGTGACTCTAGGGTTTTCACCCACTCGCTTACTGCCTTAGCCATTTCGCCTTCTCATCTTCCTGCGCCGCCAGCCCTTTAGAACTAGGTTTAGCGTTGTTCTTCAGGCTCCCCTCCCTCTTCCATGGCTCACTAGTCGGAGATCCCTCTTGCTCGCCCGCGAGTTCCTCCTTCTGCGAGCCCCCAAGCATATGCGCGTGAAGTGGCTCATGACTCGTCAGATGGGGAACAAGAAGAAGGCAAACAAGGGAGAGAAGGATGAGTCCCCAACCGGCGATTGGGAAAAGAGTAAGTCTTCCCGAGCCAATCTCCTCCATCTCGTTGCTCAAGGCCTTCTTCAACCTGAAGAAACAGTCTAGCGAGTCCAGCGAGTGCTCCTTGATGCTCACACCGTTGACTACATCCCGCAGCTGTTCAGCGCAAAATTTCTGCCACCGCCGGTGAGTGGTGTTGTACTCGAGTAGCTGTTGTAACTTTTATTTGGAGAACTCGTAACTGACTCTAGGTTTTGTGCTGCATTGTCTTGCAGGGGCATGTAGACTTATACCGCTGTCCGGCCCCAAACCCCGACGTAGCTTGCGTCGATCATCTCAGGCCAAGTGCGTTTCGGAAGCCCGAGTCAGCCAATTAGACCGCGATCCAGTTACTGATGAAGATCTGACAGACTCTGATGACAATATTCCTCTAGCAGACATTTTGAAGAATTTGGGGAAGGACTCGAGTACCAGCCTTCAAGTGCCGAGCCATCCGACCAAACCACGAGTGGTGGTGGGGAAGCGCAAGGCGATCCTTGGCGGAGATTCAGATGAGAACCCGAGGTAAGTACCCTTCTTCTTCGAGTCATTTTGTCATCATCTTCTTTCTTTTTTTTTTTGTCTGATGAGTACTGACTGTTTTCGTGTGTTGCAGAATATAATGGACCGCTCCCAGGAGAAGTTGGATAGGATGAAACTCCTCCAGGATGGCCAGCTCCAGCTGCAGGAGAAGGACCGCCAGATCTCTGACTTGCAGAAACAAACCAAGCGGCTGGAGGCAAATCACAGGCGCGAGGCTCTTGCATTCAAGAACACCTTCGAGAGTCTCAAGAAAGAGAAAACACAACTTGTTGAGAAGAACAAGAAGGAGGCCAGGGCACACAAAGGTAACTTGCTGCCCTGACTTGTTATCCCATAGCTTGCATGTTGGTCGAGTAGTTTCTGAGAGATTTCCTCGAATACTTCTTCTTTCTCTTGCGCGTAGAACTAAAATCCACAATGCAAAAGAAAGATAATTTAATTATAGATCTAAAGAACCTTGTTTACCGCGGCGCAGATGATGTCGAGCGTCTGCAGCGGATCCTTAAGGACACTGATGTCCAATACAAGGAAGCCCTGGAACGATCAAGAAGATGCACGCGTACCAGCAGCAGAAGGGGAAAGAACTTGAAGACTTCAAGTCTGCTGCCCAAGCTGTCGTGGAGATGGTGGACTTCACCGCAAAGAATGAAGCCGGAGAACTATCATTGTTGGAGAAGCTTCGTGCAACTCCCCACAAGGTTGCCGGCTACATCGCGGAGGCCACCGGGACTTACATCTCCCAGGCGCTCGCTCTTGTAAAATCATACTGGCCCAAAGCGAAGTTGAAACCACTCGCCGAGGGGATGGCGGCCGACTGCTCGGTGGAGCAATTCACAAAATATCGTGAAGAGGTCGAGCTCATCGCCCATAAAATTGCAGAGAGCCTCGAGCAAGATGGTTAGCTATTTGATCTTTCTTCATCAGCTTTGATCTTCATGAGATGTATGCTATGATGATCGTAGGACTTAGAGTAGGAGACGTTTGGGTTAGGACGACTTCAAGAGCATCGGCTTGGATGTAGTAGATAACTTGACGTTCCACAAGAGTGCTCGTAGAGCAGAGGACTTAGCTTGGATTTACCCGACCGAACAGTACGCAAAGCTAGCCTGTAGGCTTAAGAGCCCTAGGCAGTCTTAGTTGTCATCCTGCATGCTAGCAAGGTATAACTTAGCCGTGTAGTGGGTTTGGTGACCCCTTCGGCAAGTGCCTTAACGCTCTCTGTCGAGTAGTCATAGCCACAGCCGGAAGAAGGTAGTACCTTAATTACTAGAGTATGCTGCTTTTTGAGCAACTTTTAGATGCAAGTACTCATGGCGAAGCCCCCGAGTGTAAGCGAGCTAAACATAAATACCCGTGGCGAAGCCCCCGAGTATAAGTAGTCGCTGAGAATATTTATACTCATGGCGAAGCCCCTGAGTTTAACATATGCATAAAGGTAGTCGAATTACGGCGAAATCAACTCTTTATTTATAATAACGCTGACGTGCAACTGGTGAATATTATAGAACTTCTACTAGGCGTAGAATTTCCGGAGATGCTCTATGTTCCAGGAATTTGGAACCTCCTGGCCATCAAAGTACTGCAGGCGATACGACCCTGGTCTTGTGACTGCAGAGACGATGAAAGGGCCTTCCCATCAGGAGTTGAGCTTGTGTAAGTTAGCCTCATCCTAGATGCGGCGAAGGACCAGATCCCCGATGTTGAACGACCGCTCGTGTACATTGCGATCATGGTAGCGACGGATGCCCTGCAGATAGCGGGCTAACTGCACAAGTGCGCTGCATCTGGCCTCGTCGAGTGAATCCAACTCGAGCTGTCTTGCTTCATCTGCTTCTCCCTCGTCGTACAACTCGACTTTGGGAGAACGCCACGTGATGTCTGCAGGTAGTATAGCTTCTGACCCATATACGAGGAAGAACGGGGTGTGTCCTGTGGCTTTCGATGGCTGAGTTCGAAGCCCCCAGACGACGTGAGGTAGTTCGTAGATCCACTTGCCACCCTTCTTGTTATTCTCCTTGTAGAGCCTCTTCTTCAGGCCATCTAGAATCAAGCTGTTTGCTCTCTCGACTTGTCCATTGGCCCTTGGATGTGCGACTGACACATACTTCACCTCAATCGCATTGTTGTCACAGAATTCCCAGAACTGATTTGCGGTGAAGTTGGTGCCTAGATCGGTGATAATAGTGTTGGGATAACCAAAGCGATAGATGATGTTCGAGATGAAGTCGACCGCCCTATCTGAATTGAGCTTGGTGATCGGCTTGTACTCGATCCACTTTGTAAACTTGTCGATGGCCACCAACACGTGACTGAAACTACCCGGAGCGGTAGTCAAAGGTCCAATCATGTCGAGGCTCCAGCACGCGAAGGGCCAGGAGGGCGGTATAGTGATGAGGTTGTGCGCCGGAACATGGACCTGCTTGCCGAAGAATTGGCACTTTTGGCACTTCCGTACTATGTCCTCGGCGTCAGAAACTGCCGTGGGCCACCAGAAACCTGCCATGTAAGCCTTCCCGACTAGTGTCCTCGACGCTGCATGATTCCCGCAAGAGCCTTCATGTATCTCGAGTAGTATATTTCAGCCCCAGCCCCTCGGGACACACTTCATGAGTACTCCGGTGCTAGCTCCACGCTTGTATAGTTTGTCTCCCACGATGACAAGGCCCTTGGCACCTCTCATGATGCGAATTGCTTCTGGGCTCTTCTTGTCCACCCCGGGAGTTAGCTTATTCTCCTTGATGAAATCAATCAAAGTCCCTCGCCAGTCGACCTCCGACATCATGACCACCCGACTGGAATCCGTTGGTCCCAAGGCGGTGGTACTCTGACTCGTTGTGGCAGAACCACCTGAATTAATCCGGCTCAAGTGTATTAACCATCACCATTAGGGCAATCTCGATTAACCTTACACTTCAAACGGAGTAATCCACTGGTCTGTCGGGTATAACCTCCCGATACAACCACGGTAAGCGGATCGAGCGCCATACATACAAACGCTCATGCGACGATGAGCCCAGAGAATACCACATTCCAGCAAATATTACAACATTATCATAAGTGAATATTACAGACCAAGTTTTTGAGTTTAGAAACCAAGTACTTCAATGATCATAACTAATAAGTTCTTCAGAGTTTAAGTTGCAGCGGAAAATAAAACAACGAAAGCTACTCCGACGATAAGGATGTCTCGATGAAGCCCGTACGAGACATCACTCGGCATTATCTTCGTTGGACGGGGGCGTATCCCATTCCACCGACCAACCCGGGGGAAGAGTACACGGCCAGGTCAAGCTAGCAATCATATCTTCAAAAGTCTCACCTGAAAACGAGCCACAAGCAAGGCTGAGTATACTAATACTCAGCAAGGCTTATCCGACTAATGGGGTATACTTAGCCGACTCCTAGACATGCGAGGCTTTTGGCTTGAGGGGTTTGTTTTGCCAAAAAGCATATATAGTAGGTCCTTACTTTCAGATTTTAGCTCCAAGTTCTAGCTTTCTTTAACCATTCTAGGTAAGCAACTATCCAATATCATACATGGTGAAGCATTAAATTTTCATCCAACAAGTTTATTCATCATCATTGTTCCTCTTCTTACTCTATGGGTAAAAGTGGTTAAGCAGACTCAATAGCCGTGAGAAACGGACGATTCGAATCGAATTTCTTAACCTTGCAAGGGAAACCTAAACACACGTCACGTGGTTACTCCCAGAGTCACACGTGCAACTTTTCCCTTCAATTCCCGCTTCACGGAACAGGCCCACCGCCCTCGACTACACCTCCCACAGACCTCGGTACGTCGGACTGTGGCGGCCGATGCACCCGCCATTGGCTAGATGTGAACGAATTCAAGACAGTGGGGAGTATGTTCCGGCCTCGGTTCAATCCGGTACTTAAGCTTACCGATTACCATATTCTCGGCATGTGGTTAGTACGTTCAAAGACTTAACCACCACTACCACACACTGCGGCCTTAGCATTTTTCACTAAACAGACGGGCCTCAATCATCAACATAAACATCGTACCATAGCCCGTCCGTTGTCCTTATGATTGCAGCGTGTAGTAAACAATCAACTCCTAATTTCTCGTGAGTGACAGGAAATCACTCGACTTTTACCGAGTCCTATTAGCATAGCATTCTATCGAACCTTGCATCTAGTGTTCAAAGCATGGGTACCTAGGATCATGCAACTAAGTTTTCATCCAACTCCTATAAACTTAATGCACAAGTAAAGTAGAGTAATAAGTTGCATAAGTTTAGGAAATAGGGTTCATGCTCCGGGGCTTGCCTTCTTGTGAACAGTTAGCTTGGGGCTCTTCCGAACTTGGGTTCGGGTCTTCGGCAACTTCAGTTAGATTCACTTGAGCTTCACGCTGCTCACTCTCGGACGCGGGCACCAACTCGTACGTTCCGTCGGCGAGAGTCGTCGATCCTATATGAATGCATAAGCGTAAGTGGTGGTGATAGTTAACTGACATTATTTCCTTCACGATAAAGTTGCAGTTCATAGGGCATAAGTTTTGCTGTGAAGTTATTTACTTTAACATTTCCTGGGCAATCGTTAATAGAGTTTATCTTAATCTATTTAACTTCATTAAAGAAGAAGGGGTTCTGTTATATTGAAAACTTAGTTTCTTTTTAAACACAACATGAGTTGAACACAATTACTAATCTAGTTAGCTTCTGGTAATAAAATTTTTATTCAAAGCACATTATGCAGAGATAAGGTCACTGTAAAAATTTCAGACATTTTTGTGTAGCATGTTAAATATGAAAAATGTAAAACACAGCCACTGCTAGAATCTAGTTATTTTTATACAGAACAACCCATGCAAGTATTGATGCTAAAAATTTTACAGGGTGTTGCTATAACCATTTTTGTGTTACTGTAAAGTTTTCAGATTTTATTGTACATGATATAGAGCATAATAAATGGGACAAGCTACACTCATGTTATTAAAGATTATTTTCTACAGGATGTTATACAGGGTTTCTATGTATGAAACTTTTTGTACATCTTGAGCTACTCAAATGTGTTTCATAGTAAAAAGATGAACATTTTCTAAGTGCTTTACTAATTATTTTGAATTAGTGAAG
Organism: Panicum miliaceum; assembly: GCA_032594955.1. Lineage (NCBI taxonomy): Eukaryota > Viridiplantae > Streptophyta > Magnoliopsida > Poales > Poaceae > Panicum > Panicum miliaceum. The sequence continues at coordinate 38,435,776 of CM064058.1, forward strand.
TTTTCCTACCACAAATTCATATGAACAGGTTACATATAGTAAAAATGTTTCTAAATTTTTCTATGGCCTCTAGGTATTACTTCAACAACACAGAAAAAGTTTCATGACATTAAACATCACAGAACAGCAGGAAAAACTAGTTCTATCACTTTATGGCATAAAACAAGGTTGGATAAAAGGTGTATCTAGAGATGGCTTTTGGTCCTGATCTTTTTACACAGTCCTCAACATCAAGCAACTAACACACTGCCCAAAATTTAGGGTCAGCAAGGATCTACAACAGTGGGTACAAAAGAAGTCCATTAAACCTTCCATTTAATGTAGAGCAAAATATATTGAGAATCTGAGAAACTTTATGTAACAAAAGTTGTATAGTTTCTTCTAAGGATTCCAGAACAATTGAGTTTGCATTTTTGTGAAGTTTCTACGATTTTATACGAATTTTACAAGTTCACTGATTTGGTTAAAACTTTCTTTACAGAGGGGTCCCTGAAAACTAGCAGAAAACCCCCTAGGAAGATTTGGGTGTTTGCAATGTAGTCCCTGGTCGCAAAATCACGGCGGGGATCATCCTGTCCGGCCGAATTCCGGCGAGCTGGGTCGCCGGCGGCGAGGGCAAGGTGGGGGAGCACGGAGAGGGAACCAGGGCGCACCTATTGGTGCTCTTGGAGTGGCTCGGGGTGGCTGGTGGCGGGCTGGCCGCGGAGAACAGGGGCGGCGGCGGTGGGGCGGCGCGGACGGCGGCGCTCCGGCGATGAGGGCGGCGGGGCTCGGGCTAGGAAGCTTCAGCGCATTGAGGAGGATCCGTTTCAGCGCTTGTCTCGGGTCGAGGAGGTTGGGAGGAGGGAGTTCCACGGCGGCGGCGTGGGGCGGAGCTCGGCTCTGCTCTGCTCTGTTCTGCGGGGAAGAAAGAGGAACAGGGAGAGGAGGGAGGGGCGCTGCGCCGGGCTTTATAGCCGGTGGGGCTCATGGGGGCGGGCTTGGCACGGCCAGAACGCGGGGTGGAGGGGGCGGCGAGGCTGGGCGCCAATGGTGCGGGGCGGCGGTGACCAGAGGCGCTGTGTCGCGTGCGAACTGCGCGGGCATGCGACTGGCGACCTGGGGCGGCACGACGGGGCACTGGGTGGAGGGGGCGGCGGCCAGAGGCGTGCGGCGTGCGGCACGCCATTGGGCGTCGGGGCGGTGGCGTTCTACTGGCTGTGCGGGCTGCCGCGTGAGGAAGAAGGAGAACACGGCCGCGGGTTGGGCGAGCTGGGCGGCGAGCAGAGGCATTGGGCGCTGCCGACGGTGGGTAGAGGTGCGCTATTGGGCAGGCGGCGGCGGCCTGCGACTGGGCAGCTGCAGCGGTGCTGCAGGGGAGGGGCAAGGGCCTAAATGCGAAAATTCGAAAATTTCCAGGGGGCTGGTTGCAAACAGGACATTTTCTCCACTTTCTAATTCGAATTTCAAAATCTTTTGAATATTAAAGTTGTTCAGACTAAAAAGTTCTACAAGTTTCATTTCAGGCCAAAGTTCATTTGAGCTTTAGTTCCAAAGTTATTTTAAAAACTTAAAGAAAACTCTATTCGGAGGGCGCGTCATTTTATTTCAAAATTTCATTTTCTTCCCTAGGCTTCAACTAAACTTTTATTGGTCATGCTAATACTGGTGTGCTCATTTAATTTTCATAGCCATATTTGCTTTGATGTGAAAGTTATCCAATTTGTTTCATTAAAGTACATGCATTTATGCACATACAAACTTTTAAAGGTAAAAGCAAAACCAAACTTAATCCATTCCTTTTATTTTCTTAGTTAGTGATGCATTTTATTATGCCAATAAGACTTGTTTAACAATTAAAACACCTGAGGTGTTACACTCGTGATCTTGATCGATGGATCTTTGAGTTCCTAGAGGAATACTCCTGTTGGGACTTGGGCTCAAGTAGATCCAAGCTTGGAGAGTACGTCTGCTCCAACGTTGTTGTCCCGGACGACATGGTGAATCTCCAAGCCGGCAAATTTATTCTCCAGCTTGCGCACTTCCATGACGTATTCATCCATCTCTTCCTTCGTGCAGTCCCACTCCTTGTTGACCTGCTGCACGACTAGTAGAGAGTCGCTTGATGCCCAGGGAGATTGCTAGGCGGAGCCCGTGTAGTAGCGCCTCGTACTCGGCCTCATTGTTGGACGCCTTCCAAAGGATTTGCAAGACATACTTGAGTTGCTCACCCTTCGGAGAGATGAGAAGTACTCCAGCCCCGCCGCCCTCAAGCTCGAGCGACCCATCGAAGTACATCATCTAATGCTCTGGTCGGCTGGCTGGTGTTGGCACTTGATTTTCTCGCCACTCGGCCATGAAATCAACCAATGCTTGGGATTTGGTGGCAGTTCTTGGCTTGACGTCGATGAAAAGAGCTCCCAGTTCTACTGCCCACTTGGATATACGACCAGTGGCATCCCGGTTGTGGAGTATGTCTGCCAACGGAAAATCAGTAATAACTGAGATCTTGTACTCGTCAAAGTAGTGACGGAGCTTTCTCGATGTAACAAGTACTGTGTAGAGTAATTTCTGAACTGGAGGGTAGCGAATCTTCAATTCAGAGAGTACCTCACTGATGAAATAAACTAGCCTCTGCACTCCGAATGCATGGCCTTCCTCGTTGCGCTCCACCACAATAGTTGTGCTGATGACATAAGTAGCTGTCGCGATGTACATCAGCAAGTTCTCGCCTGGACGTGGTGCTGTGAGAATAGGGGGCGCCTGCAGGTGTTGCTTGAGATCCTGTAGTGCCAGCTCAGCTTCCTCCGTCCAGTGAAACTTGTCTTTCTGCTTCATGAGCTTGAAGAAGGGAAGGCCCCGTTCTCCAAGTCTCGAGATGAATCTGTTCAATGCCGCCCATGCACCCTGTCAGCTTCTGGACATCTTTGATCGTCGCTGGAGCCTTCATATTGGTGATGGCGGTGATCTTCTCTGGGTTAGCTTCAATCCCTCTGTGACTGATGATGAACCCGAGTAGTTTCCCGGACGACGCGCCAAAGACACACTTTGTCGGGTTGAGTTTCCATTGGAACTTCCGGAGGCTGTTGAATGTTTCCTCCAGGTCCGCAATCAGGTCTTCGGAAATTCTGGTTTTAATGACCACGTCATCCACGTAGGCCTCAACGTTGTGGTGTAGTTGGTCGGCGAAACACATTTGGATTGCCCGCTGGTACATAGCCCCCGTGTTCTTCAGCCCAAAGGACATGGTCTTGTAGGCGTAAGTCCCAAAGGGCGTGATGAAGGTGGTCTTGATTTGATCTTCTTCCTTGAGGGTGATTTGATGGTAGCCCAAGTAGCAGTCAAGGAAGCAGAGTAGTACGCAGCTGGCGGTTGAGTCGATTACTTGATCAATGCGTGGTAGCCCAAAGTGATCCTTTGGGCAGTGCTTATTGAGATCGGTATAATCAACACACATCCTCCATTAGTTATTGTTCTTTTTCTTTACAAGAACAGGGTTGGCAACCCACTCTGGATGGTACACCTCTTTGATGAAACCAGACGCGAGTAGTTTAGCCAACTCCTTTTTGATTGCTTCCCTCTTATCATGAGCGAATCTACGGAGACGCTGCTTCTTAGGGGTAGCATCTGGGTCTACTTTTAGACTATGCTCGATCAGTTCCTTGGGCACCCCTGGCATATCCGCTGGTTTCCATGCGAATATGTCTTGGTTAGCCCTAAGAAAATTAATGAGCGCGCTTTCCTATTTCGGATCAAGTTGTGACCTAATTAGAGCTGTCTTGGACGGGTCTCCCTCCTGGAGCTGGATGGTCTTGAGCACGAGTTCGCCAGTGGGTTGTACCTTCGAGTGGTTAGCCTTCTTCTGGGGAACCTCTAGGTCCACTTCTGAGAGCTTTTGTGTGACCGCGAGTACTTCTCCCGAAGTATCCGGTACGCGAGTAGTTGAGGCGTATTCGATGGCCTTCTAGTCATAGTCGTATGACTTCTCCCAGTCGCCGTGGAAGGTGAGGACACCATTCTTTCCTGGCATCTTCAGGAGTAGGTAGACGTAGTGTGGTACAGGCATGAATTTAGCCATTGCCGGTCTGCCCAGTATGGCGTTGTACGAGGTTTCAAAGTTGGCCACTTCGAACCTAATGTACTCAGTGCGGTAGTTTTCCCTCGTCCCGAAGGTGACGGGGAGCACCACCGTGCCAAGTGGCATCGCTGCGTTCCCCGGTACGATACCGTAGAAAGGAACCTTGCTGGGGGTAAGCTTGTCGGAGAATTTCACCCCCATCCTCCTCAAAGTACTCACAAAGATGATGTTGAGGCCGCTGCCTCCGTCGATGAGCACCTTGTCGAGCCTGACGTCCGTGACCACCGGGTCTAGGATTAGTGGGAGCTTGCCTGGCTCAGAAAAGTTCGCCCACTGATCCGCCCTGGAGAACGAGATAGGGACCTCCAACCACCTAAGTGGTCGTGGTTCTCCCGTCTCGATGGACAGGATCTCGCGGCGATGCAGCTTCTGAGTCCTCCTGGAGACAAACCCCGATTCGCCCCCGAAGATGACGTTGACCACCTTGGAGACGTCTGGGAAGCCCCCAGCATCAGTCTTGTCTTCCGGGTCCTCGTCATCCTTGTCTTTGTTCTTCTTCTTGTCACCCTTGTCTAAGGGTGAGGCACTAAGGGACTTCCGGAGCTGATAGCACTCGTAAGCAGAGTGCTTTGAGTGCGAGTGCTAGGGGCACTGCTTGTGCAGGAGTTTGTTGAACTCCTCCTATGGATTGTTGCTGTTATTCTTCTAGCCTCGCAGGGCGCGATTGATAGCCGCGACGAGATTGTCTGGCTTGCGCTTTCAGGAGGATCCCGAGTACTCCCGATGGCCACGGTTGTCGTTGTGGTGGTCGTTGCCCCGCTTTGAGTAGTTGTTGCCGTGCTTCTAGAACCGGTCGCGCTCCTGCTCCTCCTGGTCTGCCCAGGTCTGCATCATGTCTCGGAGGGCAGCAACGGTCTTGGGACGGTTGCGGCCAAAGTCGCGGAATAGAGTCTGGTCGGTGAGGCCGTTGTGGAGCAGTCGATGACATCGCTATCCGAGATGTTGGCGATCGTGGCTTCGGTGTCAAAGAAACAGTGCATGTACGAGCGTATGAGTTCGTTCCTCTCCTGCTTGCACTGAGACAGGTCATGTCAAGTACCTACCCGTGCAATCGCCCCCTGGAAGTTGTCGGTGAAGACGTCGCGCAGCTGCTCCTAGGAGTCGATGGAGTTCTTGTTGAGACTCTCCAACCATGTGAGTGGGACGGTCTCCAAGACCATCGGGAAGTAGACGACCTTGGTAATGTTGTCGCCGCCTGCGACCTTAGTGGCTGTCGAGTAGAGGCATACCCACTATTGAGGAGATTGCTTACCACCGTACTTGGTGATGCCGATTGGTTTGAACCCCTCTGGGTACTTGTAGTTGTCAAAACGTGAGGAGAACGCGGGGAAACGATCATTGTCGTCCTGAGCCGCGTTCCCCCCGACTGCAGCACGCTCCCTCCTCCGGTTGTCGATGACGTCACGGGCGTCAATCCCAGCCTTGATCTTGTCGCGGAGGTCACCCGTTGGCAGGTTCTCGAGCTTGGAGCGCCGGTAATTATGAACGGATTGTTTTGGTCTGGGAACTTGGCTGCCTTGTGGGCGGTTCTGCTGCTGGTTAGGGGCCCGACTCCCCTGCTGGTGTTGTTGCTCAACCGGGTGGCTCCCCTGAGGGCCTCGGCTTCCGTGCTGGTTATTGGACGGATTGGCCTGGCGCCTAGGGTGGCCCCCGGGTGTCCTGCTGACTTGACTCTCCGCACGGCCTTCGCGTCTTTGGGAGACCGAGGCTTGTGGGCCTTGTTGGTTCATTTGGACGAGTGCCTTCTGAGCCAATCGCAGGGCAGTCCGGGCGTTGGGGTCGGGGTTGCCTGCCAACACAGCTATTATGGTGGCGATGTTAGCGGCTGGAGTGGCAAAACCCGCATCTTGAGCTACTGCGAACTCTGCCTCAAGGTTGCATTGGGCATAGTTGTGACGTAGGTTGGCGTCCGTTCTGTGCTTGTTGCGCTTCCTGTTACGTAATTGGCGAGCGGCACGCTCTTCCGGAGTCCCGTTGGGTTGACCTGCCGAGGCTTCGTCTTCCGAGATCTGCTCGGGTACTTCATTGCGGTACTGGTCGCTGTACTCGGAAGATTCCGCCATGAAAACGCGGCGGTGGATGGATGGATCTTCGGAACTGTAGTCGATGATCACAGTCCCGCCGGGGGTGTATTCACCGAGCGGTCTGCCCTCTTGAAAAGGCAAGGAGTCGAGGTGAGCGACTAGTCGATCGTCGTCTCCGAGTAGTTCGGAGGGTTTCACACCCTTTCAATACACGAAGCGACCCTCCGGGGTGGAGATTATAACAAATACCTGGCCACCCGAGTAGCGTTCGGCCCCAGGATCGGTCTCCGAGTCATAGTCATCAAAGACAGGGGCCTCCCGACAAGCGGTGGCGTCCTTATCCCCGAGCTAGAGTAGTTCGTCCAAATCCTTCTCCAATGCGGAGTAGAATTCGGACTTGGTGGCCTCCTGGTATACAGTGGCCGTGTTGCGCAATCTGAACGGGAATCGATCACGCTTTCCCTCAGATGGAGTCGAGTCCGATCCGGGGAAACCTGGTGCAGCACGAGTCGGAGTTGCATCAAAAACGGACAGCTTCTCGATCTCCCTAGCGAGGTCAGGGAGCAACATCCCGCCGAAGTCGTCGAAGGAAGAGTGATGATAAAGCCGATATTTCCAATCTCAAGCTGGATAACTGGTGATAATACTAGAACAACAGGTAAAACCTATAATTCTAGTAAATATCGATAACTGGTGAATAAATCCTAACGAAACCACAGTGATGCGCCCGAGGTTAAAGCTCAGATGTTATTCGATAAGAGGAACCTACCAATTGGCTGGAGATCAAGTTGATGCAGCCCTGCCAATCCGTACGAACTCGTGAAAGAAGAAAAAGTATTGGCGAAGTCGCCGACTTGAAAGTAAAGTACTAGGAAAAAGTAGATTTGTTTTGTTGATTGATTGTTGATGTTTCACAAAGCCCTGACGACTCCTATTTATACCCTAAAACCAGGACCCCTAGTCGATTACGACTTGTTACAATCTTATTTTAAACAGAAAAACTGCTATATCTATAATATTCTTATAAAGGAAACGGACTCCCACAGAATCTTTTGCCGCCATCTCCTAATCCAATCAGGACTCTTTTCTTTTGCCTCTTGACCGAATCAGCATTACTCCGTTGACCAACATTAGGCCACTTTTAACCGGGATCCTCTGTTGTGGTCCCAATCTGTTGGCGCAAGTTGCATCGCCAATCGGCCGATTCCCAACTGTAACCTCAATCGGCCGATTCTTTACTGTAGCCTTTAGATCTGCCACGTCAGCCAATCTCTTCTCCTGACGCTGATTCAACACATGTCAAAATCTGGCGTCAACAACTACATGCTGCAATCATAAGGTCAACGGACAGGGCTATAGTGCGATCTTCATGTTGATGATTGAGGCCCCGTCTGTTTAGTGAAAAATGCTAAGGCCGCAGTGTGTGGTAGTGGTGGTTAAGCGTTTGAACGTACTAACCACATGCCGAGAATATGGTAATCGGTAAGCTTAAGTACCTAATCGGACCAGGAAGTCGACAACACCCTCACCCTCCTAACTTTGGTTCCATGCGCGCACATGGTGGGTGCAGAGCTAGGCTCTGTAGTCTCGGATGGTGGCCCTGATCCACAACCCGGGAAGAAAGGGCAAAGGTTGCATGTGTGACTCTGGGAGTAGCCACGTGACGTGTGTTTAGGTCTGCCTTGCAAGGTTAAGAAATTCGATTTGAATCGTCTGTTTCTCGCGGTATTGAGACTGCTTGACCGTTTTACCACATAGAGTAAGAAATGGAACAATGATGATGATTAAACTTGTTGGATGCAAATTAATTCTTTCACCTTGTATGATATTGGATAGTTGCTTATCTAGAATGGTTAAGTAAACTAGAACCTGGAGCTAAAATTTGAAAGTAAGGACCTACTTGCATATGCTTTTCGGCAAAACAAACCCCTCAAGCCAAAAGCCTTGCATGTCTATGAGTCGGCTAAGTATATTCCACTAGTCGGGTAAGCCTTGCTGAGTATTAGTATACTCAGCCTTGCTTGTGGCTCGTTTCAGGTGATACCTTTGAGGACATGGTTGCTAGTTTGACTTGGCCATGTACTCTTCCTCCTGGCTGGTCGGTGGAATGGGATGCGTCCCCGGCCAATGATGATAATGCCGAGTAATGTCTCGTACGGGCTTCATCGAGACATCATGTATCGTCGAGTAGTTTATCGTTGTTTTTCCGCTGCAATAAACTCTGAAGAACTCGTTTACTTTTAAACTCTGAAGTACATTGTTTTACGAATTCGAACTTGGTCTGTAATAATAAATTTATGTTGAACCCTGTGATGTAAAATTTGCGGAATGTTGTATTCTCTGGGCTCACCTTCGTGTGAGTACTTTGTATGTGTTGTTTCGATCGGCAAACCCGTGGTTGTATCAGGAGGTTACCCGATAGACCTATGGATTACTCCATTTGAAGTGCGAGTTAGCCCTGATTGCCCTCATGGTGAAGGTTAGCGCACTTGAGCCGGATTAATTCAGGTGGTTCTGCCACAAGCTTCCTCATGTCACCATCTTCAGTGTACCGGAAAGTTTTCGCATAATGCCCTTCATGCTTGAACAAGAGCACAAAGAACAACTCGAATCAGGTTATGTTAGTGAAACGAAACGGAAGTTCTTACCCGAAGTTGTTCCTCCAAAAATGTGGGCTTTCTTGCAGCAAAGAAATGAGAGAGAGAGAGAGTTCTTGCACTTGAACTTGAGCACAAAACCAAATGAAACTCGAGAGCAAATGTTTGAGAGAGTGAGAGAGAGTGAAGAAGTGAAGTGTGAGTGAAACACCCCCCCCCCCTTGGGCTCTATTTATAGAGCATTGGCTGGGAGCACATTGGCGGCGGGTAGCATACAACGACTAGTGACCGTTGGAGGTGGTGAGGCCTAGAAGCCGTTGCTGCTGGGTCGGCTGAACTGTGGGGTCGGCCGACCCCATAGTGGGCCCACCTCAGCTGCCCTTTCTCGTGTGACTCTCAACAGCTATATGGAGGATAGCTGTGGGACGCTTAGCCAGAATTTGCTTCGAAAATGATGTTCAAAATGTTTTTCAAAAGATTTTGATGCTCAAAAATATTTTTGGATCTTTGTAAAAAGAAAGAAAAGGCTAGAAAAATTCCAGCGTGCATGAAAAATTTGGGGAATTAAATATGCAGTGGGAAAATTCAAATAAAGTGAAAACGAAAAATTTTAGAAAATTAGATATGGGATAAATACCATTTTACCTATGGCAAGGGTTTGTCGTTTAGAGTCCAACAGGAAAAAATTTTCTCCGTCGTTACTTACCACTTGTTGTCTCGTTGCGGAGAGTTTGACGAGGATGAACTTTCAATCTTCTGCCACACCCTCTTTGTCTTCTTCCTCTTGAGCTGTGTGGTCGATGGGGTTTCTGGTTCGGGAAGTGGTTCTCCCCAAATGCCACTACCGTCGTGTCCTTGATGGATCACGAATCGCTGCTCCTTCCTGTATTGAAATTTAAAGAAAATATTGTTCGTACCAATACAGAAACAGATTTCTCCTATCCCGACGTCTATCCTTGCCTTGACGTCCCTTAGGAAGGGGCGTCCGAGGATGAGCTGTATGCCCGTGTCACCCTTCATGTCGAGAACGACGAAGTTGGCGAGCACGAACGAGTTCTTAACTCGTATGAGCATGTTTTCGACTATCCCTTCGGGATATCAAATTGTCGAGTCGGCCAGTTTTATGTACATATGGGTCGGGGAAAGAGTAGGATATTGCAATTGCTCAAATATTACCTTGGGCATGATATTTATGCTTGCCTGATCATAGTATTGGTCGTAGATCGAGCATTTAATCATGGGCACCCCTGGGTCTCCGTGTAGTGCCGCTGTCAGTCCTCCCCACGCGTTCGTCCTTGGACGCGCGGTTCTTTCTGCATGATTAGTCCGAGGGGTCCTCCGGGATGGGTTATCCCACCCGGTGGACAGCATACTAACATTTTCTATGGGATTCTCGGGTAGCCCCGGGATTTTCCCAGAATCTTTAGCAGGAATAGTGGCAGCAATTTGAGCAAGTTGAGATTCTATCATTTTATTAAAATTTATTTGATTCTTGAGAGCAGCAGACAAAGTTTCAATTTTTAAGTTTATGCTCTCAAGAGTTTTGTCATTGATAGCAAGCTTTTTATCTATAGATTCATTTATTTTTGCTTGGTCAAGAACCAAATCTTTGATGGAGGGTTGGTTTGAATTGAAATTCGAATTGTAATTTGAGTTATAATTATTACCTCCTCCTTGGTACTGTAGGCGTGCTTAGCCCCACCCTTGGCCTCACTGTGGATGGTACCCGTTGTTGCTGTTGTTCATGTAGGCAGCATCTTCTTGGGTTTCGAGGAAGTCGTTCCTTAGTGTCCACCATTATTGCAGACCTCGCACATGGGGAGCGAGTCTACGGCTTGAGCGTAGTTGTTCATACACTCTTTGTACTGCGCCCGTTCGTATATGCGCTTCAGTAGGAGGTCCATCTTTGCGGCAAACATATCTGCCTCCTTGACGGTGTGCATTCCACCTTTGGTTCGGGGTTGGGAACGCTCCTCGTTCCAACCCTAGTTGGAGACCATCTTTTCTATTAAGGCCATAGCCTTGCTTATCGTGAGGTCCAGGAAGGCTCCTCCAGCAGCAACGTCAAGGTGGGCTCTTGATGTTGTCGTTAGCCCGTTGTAGAAGCTTTGGAGTATGAGCCATTTGTCCATCACATGATGAGGACAGGCGAGTATGTACTCTTGAAGTCTCTCCCAAGCTTCTGGGATGGATTCCATCCCTGTCTGCTGGAAACTTGAAATTTTCCCGCGCAGGGCATTTGTTTTGCCCAGCGGGAAGAATTTTGCAAGGAATGCCGTGGAACATTTGTCCCACATGCTGACAACTTCTTTATTCTGATAAAACCACTGTTTTGCCTTCCCTAGAAGGGAGAAGGGAAACAGGCAGAGCCTGATGGCGTCAGCCGCAACGCCCCGTATGGTTACGGTCTTGCAAAGCTCCGGAAAATTCTGGAGGTGGGCGTTGGCGTCCTCGTTCGGCTTGCCGCAGTAAGGGCTAGCCTGCACCATATTGATTAGGCTGGACTTAAGCTCAAAATTCACATCTCCAACATCAACGTTGGGTCCAGTCGCCACATTGGTGGCGGAGGGGACGGAAAAGTTGTGGAGGGTCTTCTCAGCCATGGGTTTGGTTGTCGTTGATGGTGATTGGAGAGCTGGTTCGCTTGTCGACAGCGAGATCTGAGGAGGGACGACACTAGGTTGGACCCTTCTCACGAGCTTCTCAGGGTTTTCAACAAAGTTTTTCGGCAAGGAGAAAACCAGTCATACACTACCCTGTTTTCATCCAATTAGGAGAAAATAAAAGCAACATTAGCCTGTATAAGCTATAACTATAGTTTAAACACGGCATCATGATCATGTATTAGTAAATTTCTTAAAACATCAATGCCACTCTCCGACAACGGTGCCTGAAATGCTTGTTGGCATTTCTTAGCGTCACCACTAGGAATGAGAGTGTTAGTCCCATCCCCAGCGATGGCGCCAAGGAAACGCCATGGTATGTCTTAACGATTACAGAATGAATCCGTAAGTGCACGGATATACCGTTGTAGCATTTCACCCGGAGAGTATTCGGGTATCGTTATTTATATTTTCCAAAAAGGAGGGCATGATGTGTTTAAGAGATTTACTTGGTACATAACCGATGATAACATGAATAAACAATAGACTATAACATAAACAGGGGTAAGTTATGATAAAGATATGAATAGGGTTAATGTGACACACACAACCTGGCCAATCTCATGATAAAGAATAAACTAATAAACCTACGGGTTAGTAGGAGCATAGGCATACAACAAGGTCCTAATAGCATCTATCCAGGCAAGCAAGGGTCATGCAACATACATATGGTTAGGACTGCAGGTGATGGGAAATTAGGGATACGAGGGAGAATGTCCCGCCCCGGAGAATATCTGGGCCGTTACATCTTTCCGAACTCCTACACCGTACCCAAACGTCGGGGAGTACACTAACCACGAAGCAGCTTCGTAGCGGACAGACAGGGCTGCACCACCTGCCATCTACCCCAGTCACACCGTGGAGCACGGTCATATTCGAAGGATCCTGCATACCCGAGCACTACGCTCGTGTATGAGGTCACTACCCTAGCGACGCCGGGTCTCCCACCCTTCGGATGGACAAATAAGACGCTAAGGCAAGCCCGAAAGCACAACGAACCGATATCCTTACCCAGATCATCTTTCCTAAACATATATAAAGCATAACTAGTGTAGCACCAAGCCATGATATGATCAACTAGCAAGGTAGCATAACAAGACAAAGCATGATATACTACCAAGATAGATAAACAAACAAGTTTCAGCTCTACATTAAGAATAGAGTACTAACTATTCGAATACAAAGCCATTACCAAGGCCGAGGAATGCTCTCCAGCCCCGAGGACAACTTGCTTCGCTAAGAGAGAAGTACTAGCCTAGCTCCACTACCCTAAGGAGTACAAGTCTCAAGTGTGAGAGAGGGACAGAGGCTCAAGTGTGTTGTGTGTGGAATGAGGGAGTGAGGGCCTCCTTTTATAGTCTCCAAGGTCGGTTCTCGCCATCCTTTGATATGGAAACGTTATCCTCGAGGATCGGGTGACTTGGCGGCGACTCCTACTTGAAATGCACCTGGACGGGAGGCAGTCCAGGATCCAGGTGGCACCTCCCCGGCTCTGCCTTCCCCTGAGTCACTGGCAGGTGGGCCTGGTCTTATCCCTTGGGTGCTGGTTCCTTGGGACACCCGTTTGCTCTGCCAAGAGGGCCCTCTTTGTAAGTGTGTTGCAGCGATTGATCTTTTGTGCATGTTTTGCTGCGTATCCTCCGTGTTCTCTTCTTATTTGAGACTTGTATTCCTGCAAAGGTTAGATAGGCAATACATCTGTGGAACTAGGTTGGTGATACAATTATGCGAGTAAGAGATATAGTTTTTCCTTTGTTTGTGAGTATATTTGACGGTCGGATTTTGCACTTAATGACCGTCAACACCGCCCCTTCTCCTCTGATCCCCACCCACCCGCACGCTGCCAGGCCACGAGTCGGCCTGCTGCACCTCTCGCACGCTACGCCGCCGCGTCTCCTGTGCGCGCGGCACAGATCCGCGCTGCGCCACCATGCCGCAGCCGCCATGTCCGTGCCACCACCGCCCGATCCGCGGGCGGCCCCTGCCAGACCTGGTCGCGAGGAGGGTTGGGGAAGATGTCCGCCAACCGGATATGGGTCGGGGAGGAGCGCCACCGCCACCGCTTGGTGGGCCCGCCGGGCTAGGGTTTTGGCTGGGAGAGGGAGAAGCACGGGAGAGAGGGTGAGGAGAGAGGTTTGGTGGGAGAGAAGGATAGGGTTTCGGGCTGGGAGAGGGAGGAAGCACGGGAGAGGGGAGGAGGAGAGATTGACTTCATTTATTTTTAAAGAACGTGGAGCCGGTGGGTCATTTCTAAGGGTGAGTGATTCTGTCACCCACCACTAAAAATGGTGGTCATTTCTAGGGGCGGGTGACACCATCACCTACCTTTAAAAATACATTGTAATCGCGCTCTATTTGTAGAAGGGGTTACATTTTGATCCGCCTCTAAAAAAATAGGACGTTCCTAGAAATCATTTTTGTAGATGTGACACGCCACCCTCGCCCAGAGGCGCGCCCCCAATAGGACGTAGAATAATGACGGCAATAGGACAGTTGCGGCTCTGCCATGACCTCGACGATCATCGGGCAATATAGCAGAAACCCCCTGGCGACATGGATGGCCCTCTTCTTCTTGTAACTCCTCTCCGGACTATGCAAGGAGAGACAGAGGCTTCCTTCTCACTCTCTAGAAACCCTCTCGCATAGACATTACGCTCTCTGCTCTCAGGAGCGCTTGTTTGTAACCCTACCACAGATATTTGAGCCTTCGGAGCTTAGGAACACAATTTTCCACCTCGACTAGATGTAGGACGACTCGCTTGACTAGATGTAGGACGACTCTCGCTCGAACCAGTACAACTAGATGTAGGAAGATAGGAGCATAGAATAACAGTCAACATTTTTCCTTTGCACACCTATCGAGAAGAGAAGATGCCTGGACTTACACAGGAAATATTCGTGGATTATCTATCTCAATCATCCAAATTCAAACCTATGTGGATATGTAGACTAGCCAAGCTGGTAGTATCAGCCTGACGGATGGGCCTTCGGTGTCAGCGCGCTTTGCGCCGGCAGGGATGAGCCGACGCGGATGAGTAAACTCAATATTCTTCAGTTTTCAAATGCTGCAAATCAAACACATAGTGCGGCTTTACCACAAAATTATGTTCACATAGGCATCCACAGAAACATCGTCTGACTATGCCCATTCTTCATGTGTGTGTGTGCCCATCCACAAATTTCTGCGTGCGATTTGTTCCTATCTATAACTAATCAAGACAAGATTTAAAAATAAATGATGAGAAACAAAACCTAGTCAAGTGCAAAACTTGTCTGTCGGTGCAGTTTCATCTTAGAACTAGTATGTAGTATCAAAATTACTGAACGTATAATTCAAGTCCTAACTGGCATTAAATAAATTCGTCCACAATTTTAAATCTCTCACGTTCAAAAAAACAATTTTAAATCTCAACCACAGACAACTGTAGTGATTAACCGAGCATCAAAGCCAGAACTCGATAAACTTTACAGGACCGAATGTATTCCAAAGATACAATAAGCAAGCACGTGATCTCTGAACTAAACGACGTAACAGATGGGATCTTAGTTAATCTTTGAACTAAACAACAATATGACAAACCGAGATTGACAGCAGAAAATAGTTTCAGTTGGGTAAGTAAAACCCATCCTCAATCTCAAAAGATAGCAGCGAACGGAGTTGATCTGCAGCCTGGGCAGGCAGCACACGTCAATGCCCTACATCTTGTTCCACCCATAATGCCCTACATCTTCTTCCACCCATGATGTGCCCCCTACATTAATTCCCTTCCTGCATTCATTGCCACATCTTGGACACGTGATGCCCTACATCGGTTCCTGCGCGGTGCACTTGACCAGATGCCAGAGGGCATGGGTAGCTGTAGCAGGTCGGGAGGGAAGTTACACTTGGAAGGAGACGGAGGGCAGATGGCCATCTATAGATTGGGGACCGAGGGCGCAATGCTAGGTAGCACTAGTAAGGGATGAAAACAGACCAAAAAATATCCGTCCATCCATATTTCTATATCTGTTTCATATTTGCGTCTAAACGGAAACGGGACGGAAAGTTTCGAAAACGGGATGGAAAACGGATCATAGGTTACCGGGGACGGGATACGGAAGAGGGTTTATCCCGCCCGTATATGGGATCCCGTTTACAATCGGGATGGACCTGTATTCATCCGTTTTTGATTTATACGGGACAGGTTTTTGATTTATACGGGATAGGCCTAGTACAGCCTCAGTGACTCGGCCCAACTAGCCCAATACACCTTACGTATTGCCTGCTCGCCCACCGGCCACCGTCTACCCTGAGGCTGTGACGCGCCAATAGCCGAGCATTGGCAAATGTGCCGCGCACAAAATGATGGGCAGGACCACGGGAGGGCAGGACTCAGCAGGAGGATGAGGCTCAGCCGTTGAGCGTAGGCGCTAAGCCCCGTTCCCGGCTGTCTGCACTGAAGTGGGCTGTCAGCCGTGACATGCATGTAGGTAGTACGCACTAGCACTAGCAGAGTTAGCTCTTTACAAGTAGTGAAGTATATCCATTGACTTTATTCTTTGACAGAATCCAAGAGAAAGGTATTTGGTGGTGGATTACAGTCAGTGGCTCATGAGTTAGTCTTGGTGTGCTACTTGACGACTTGTGAGCTATGGTCATGTATAATATATATGTTATAGTCATGTGTCTAGACGAGTCACCCAGGTGTATGGTCCGGTTTCCCTACCGTTTCCATTGTATTTCCGCTCATATTTGTTCGATTCCGTATACTCGTGTATCCCGCTTCCCATCCTGTTTCCGGCTGCCCCGCTCCCGCTTCCGTTATCGGTAGAAAAATATGGCAACGGAAATGGGTAAAGAATTTTTCCGCCCGTTTCCATCCATTTTGGCAACTGTGCTAGATAGGGACGGAGGGTTCAATCGAATGGGCAGCAGGGTAAATCATTATTTATGCTATACCTTATTGGCCAGAGTCTTGAAGCGGAACCCCGTCCGTTTGGAGTTGAGAGTTTGAGACCGAGGTCGATGTTGATGGAAGATACTCTTCGGAACGAAACGTATCACAACAGCTCGGTTATTCTTATTAATTACGAAATGACGTTCAAATGCACATAAAGGATAATGCAAACTAAAAGAATTGGTATTAACCTTCGGACCATCCATCCCATCAAATACAGTTACGGGGTCCATTCTCTCAACATACTGAAGATTACACCTCTTTACCAACTCCTAGGATATTCTAGGGGTACACTGTAATCTGTCTCATGTGCGCTCTTTACAATTTTACAGCTCAGCTCGTTCTTTATGGCTCTAGACCTCCGGCAATCAAACGAAGGGGTTAAGGCCACGCGACGCCTTTAGGTCGGCGGGTCTTTGGTTTGGCTTTGGGTCCCGCCTCTTTGGCTCCGTGCTCCGTATCCTCACCTCCACGGCCATCGCTAGACCGAAGCCGATAGATTCGCCTTCATTTTACCTCGAGCTTCCTTGGCTACCGAGAAAAATCCAAGTTAAAAGAGAACCCTTTGGTGGACAACCGATAGGACTATACAAAATACTCGTAGCTATAGGACTATACAAAATACTCGTAGCTCGTTAGCTCACTTGGCTCGATGCTGGCTCAGCTCGACTCGGCTCCGTTTGCAGTCTTTTACTAACGAGCCGAGCTCATGTCTTAGCTCATTAAAATAACGAGCTGGCTCGAGCCAGCTCGTGAGCCAGAACACCACAGAAGCTAGGTGCTAGGCCTTCCGCAAAATATCTACGTTCCATCCCGTACTCTCTCTCTCATTTATCCTCTCTCCGCTGCCGCCGCGTATCCGCCCATCCTCCGCAGTTCGCAGATCCCGCATCTACCCTGCGATGTTACCGTATCTCTCTCTCGTTCTTAAACCCTGAGATGCCCACATCCTGCAGCGGCAACAGCAAGGCAGTGCCCAAGCTCTGCGCCGACGTTCATGGAGACTTGTATACATGGCAACGACCAACGAGGAGTCCGACAAAGTCTGCGCTCCGCCGGTGCCGTTTTCTCCTCCGGCTACCATTCCCCCCTCCGATTTGACGCCTGCTGTGCTCTGATTTAACAGCCGCAAGCTCTCGTGACTCCCTGAGTTCTCCAATGTCTCTCGTTCCTCTGGTTCGCAAGCTGCTCAACGGATTAAATCAAGTTCTACCGTTAACTTTTGTTGATGAATCAAGGATACGAGAGCTATTTCTCTTGATTTCTTTATCAACGTGGATTGATCTCCGGTGGAACTTTTTTCGTTCGAGTGAATTGATGAGCGCAAAATTGACATCGTCTAGCCCATGACCTTACCGAGCCAGCTCGAGCTTTTAACGAGCCGAGCCGAGCTAGCTCGTTTAAATAATGAGCTGCACCAAGCCGGCTTCCCCAACAGTCGACAATGAATCAATCAAGTTGGATTTGTGCGTGAGTTTTGGTGTTATATAGGCAACTGCAACTGTGGTTTTGGTGGGAGCATTTGGGGTAATTTTTGGACAAATTTCTTGTAAACAAAAAAGTTCTTTTTTTTGCGAGGATAGACAAAAAAATTCTTGGTATTGTGATGGAATTAGCACTACTCGAGAACACCTCATCCATATCAGCTCAATGGTGCGCAAGCTGCTCAACGGATTAAATCAAGGCCCACTTCCATGCTGGGCATTATTCAACATAATAACAGATATTTCGTAGGCTCATTTTTAGTCGAAACCGGAAATGATGATATCTGTGCCAGAGTTGCTATTAAGCACGCACGTATACCTATAGTATGTGCCAGGATTCTGAAGTTGGGCATTCCCATCTTGTAACTCAAAAAAATTCAGTTGAACAGTAAAAAAAGTTTTAACATATATGTCAATAGTGATAATCAAAGAAATAAAGGTACAAGTTCTCCAATTCTAACATATCCATGAAACAAAGAGAACTTACAAAATGCATAAAGAAAATTACAAAGTAGCTCTAACTTTCTGTTGCTTCGTAGCTTCTAAGGGTAGCTTTAACTTTGTGCTCCTTCATGGCTTGGAAGCGGCATCTGCCGGTCCGCCCCTCGACCCTTGCGGCCTCGGCCTTGGCGCCTCACCCGGCCCCCCCGCGGCCGTGGAGGTAGGACCGCAGTATGGCAGCCGCTGGGTGCCGCGCCGGCTTGCTCTGAAATGCTGGTGGATTTGCCAGCCCTAGGGTTCTTGATTTTAGGGGGATTTCAATTTTGCGATTTAGGAATTTGGGGGAAACAACAGCACTCCGGCAGGGAGAAGGAGAAAGGGTCGAGCGCTCTGCTCCGTGCGTGCATTGAGTGAGAAAGAGGGGTTGGGGGGGGCTTCCCGCTGCCAGGCTGGTTTTGATGGGCCAGTTGTGCCATTGGGCTGGTATGGTAGAGAGCAGGACATAAGGAGAACAGTCAATTTGGGTCGTTGGGCTACGTTTAACTCAAGAAACGAAGAAATATGCACAATTTTATCTATGTGTGTGTGTATAACCTTGAAGTATACTTGATTTTTTTGAAAACAAAGTTGGGTATTCCTAGGAATACCCTGGCATTACTATAGCTCCGCCGTGATGTATGCCGGCCCTCCATGGGGGGCAATTCGAGGGTGCTACCTTTGACAGTCACAACTGGTTCTTTTGAAGAAGCACACTGTTGGCGTTTCTTATGTCCAATAGAATATGTATTCTGCAAGCGTACAGAATCCACCACTGTAGCACTTCATCTTGGAGTATTCCAGGGTATTATAAATTTCCTCGAGGAAGCACTATAGTTTTAAAGAATATCGAAGAAGCGAATGATAAACTTTACTGGATATATCAACCAACTAACTCAGTAGGGGTAAGCACGATATGATAGATAAGATAATGGCCAAGCGATGACCGTTGACACAGGAGATCTAAACTATCGAGCTGCCTCACTAGACTAAAACTTGCTTCTAACTAGTTATCGGGAACCTAGAGCTTACTTCGGTGGCTGGAAGAGGAAGGACTGCAAAAAGGACCTGCTACTACTGCTATGAAAAGCACTCGAACGTGGTGGACTACAAAGGACGGACAGGGCTGTCACCACTTACCGCCTACCACAGCGGTACCATGGGGTGGAACACATTTCCTAGCTAACACTAAGCCAGAAACCACGTCTGCACTTGGTGTTAGAATTTCTCTTGAGGCCTTGATGAGAAATCCCCCTCAATCTAGGGAACTAACTTGAGCTCCCTAATTCCAGCGAGAAAACCCATAAGGTAAGATCCCATCAAACAAGAAAGATAACAAAGCCTAAGCTAGAGGAAAGGACTTCCGCACACAAGTTGGATATAACTTGGAAAGGGTAAATAAATGCGGGAAGTAAAGCTGGCTCGAAAAGATAAAGTAGATAACTTATATTGATAATGTCAAAGGGAAAGATACAAGAGCTATACCAGACTTTCGATGACGACTCCAGAATCTCGAGATAAGCTCGACTCGACTCTAACTCCCAAACTACTAAACCTAAGTCTAGAAAGTGAAATGAGTAGAGAACTCCTTGGTGTGTCTTTACAAGTGATGGATGACACTCTATTTATAGGTCTTCATGGTCGGTTCTTCAACAGGTGCTTGCCTTGAACGCAACCTTGGCAGTTATCATAATTTCCACGCAAAGTTGAGCTCGAGAGGCTACAAAGTGGGGCCGGTCGGCCTACCCCAGGCCGGCCGGCCTGGGATCTACGCCTCGTGGCACTGCCTTCCTCTGAACATTTCTGATTGCCTCTTAGTGTCGGTTCCAACCGGCATCTTAGGTAAATAATTGCCTCTTGCATGCAGGTGGGCCCTCCAATCCATGGATGAAGTCTTTCGGGTCTTTGGATCAAACCGACTTCAAGTGCACAACTTAGGATCAAGGTAAGTGTGCTTTCTTGCTCCTGGATCGATGACATGGCAATTGGGGCCAGTGCCAGGCTAGCCGGCCTAAGGGAGGCCGGTCGGCCTGGGATTTTTCCCATTTTGCCTCATTGTTGGTACACTTGCTCCTGCATTCATAACTCATCCAAAACTTGTGGAACTTTATTAGTTTAAATAAAATATGTATGGAACATAGTGCAAAGCTCTGTTCATTCCCGAGAAGTTGATGGACAAAGCATGTTTTAATGGCCGTCAACACACCCCCAAGCTTAGACTTTTGCTCGTCCTCGAGCAAAGCTAAAACTTAGACTTGGTGGATCAGAAGTTGCGTCAATGTTTATCCCCTGCAGGTACCTTGTGCACAACATATTACTCTACCCGTATGTACTTGAATAAGTTGGCTCATACCTTGGTCTTTTGGAATGTGGGGCTTACTCACTTTTCATCCCTCTTCTTGAGCGGTTGAGAGACTGAACAGTCTTCACCTGAATATTTCCTGCTTCCTATTCAGGTTCCTTTCTTAGAATTTTGCAAGTTTTTGAGGATGGTTTAAGCTTCCCCAAAGGTACTCTCAAATCGCTCAAGGTGTATAATCCTCACCATGGTCGGATATTTGACCATCTTCTTTCTACCCTAAGGCTGATATGTGGAGTTTCATGGGTAGGAAGAGAGTGGCATATCTTGGTTACCTTTGTTGCCGAGCCGAATAGTGGTTCGCAAGGGGTTGGTACCCGATCAAATCCTGATCTTATGGAATGTAAGATGTTCACGGGAGAGGGAGAAAATGGACTCACACTTAGGAAATTTTCGGTCTTTATTTGTACTCCTCACTTTTGAATTTTGGAGAAGTCTGGATCTTTCATCTCCTCTTTTCCTTTTCTTCTCATCATCTTTTTTTAAAGAAGATGATCCATACTCTCATGGCATATATAGAAGCATCAAAAAGGAGTATTTTTTTGGAGACCTTTCTTGGATGGATGGGTTGACAGTCGAGATTTTGGGCTGTGATGTAAGTGGGGATTGTCTGGCAAAGGTGGATGTCAATACCCGAAGTAGGTGATTGACATGCCAAACATTTTTTAGGCTAGCAAAACAAGGGGGGTACACAAAGAGGAAAGATCGGTAGATGACAAGTACCTTACTCGAACGGACTCACCATTCGGCAAAGCTCAAAGCAACTCAAGATAGCATATATGGCTCAAGTAATAAAATATTATTGCTCTGGATATATAGAACATGTAAAACCAAATGGGATATCTTAACCATGATTCATTTTAAAGAAATTTTGAGAGGTTCCCTACTAGAGCATGCAGTTTCATTCCGTTTCCAACTATCTCAAATCTCACAAAAAGAAAAAAAAAACAACATAGATTTGGGAATCAAGCTTATGCTCCCACAGACTCATATTTTTCAATGATAACACTGACCAAGTGCCAAATATTTCAAGTACTAGGAGAGTAAAAGGCTATATGCAAGGCACTTGCAGAACGTGAACAGAGCAACTATTCATCATTTCCACACATATATGATGGAAGCTTTTTTATTCAAACATGAAACATATTTTTATATTACTACTACTACTATTATTATTATATTTTTTAGCATGGCATGGCAACTCTTGAAA
This sequence comes from Panicum miliaceum, assembly GCA_032594955.1. Taxonomy (NCBI): domain Eukaryota; kingdom Viridiplantae; phylum Streptophyta; class Magnoliopsida; order Poales; family Poaceae; genus Panicum; species Panicum miliaceum. The sequence continues at coordinate 38,457,644 of CM064058.1, forward strand.
CGAAAGGACGGGTTGGTCGACTTGGCCCGCTTACATCGGCTGCTTCCTAGGATATAGACTGCCCTCACAGACCAACACAAGTCTTTACTGCACAATTTGTCCTCACTCGTGCACACCCAGGAAGAATTTTCCCGGTCGGTCACCCATCCCCAAATTGCTCCAAACCAAGCACGCTTAACTTTGTAGTTCTTTGAAATTAGGCTTCCGGAAAAGAAGTTGCAAGTTGTTAGTATGAGTATCCTATTAATCCTATTAAGCCCTGGGTCGGGGTGTCACAGATACACCCCCAAGTTTCGATGAAGCTAAGTTTCGATGAACCCAAGTTCTAATTGTTGGGGTCATATTGCTGCTGGTCGGGGTAGTGTTGCTGCTCGCTGAGGTAGTGCTGCTGCTGGCTGTGGCCGAGACCCAGATTGGTGAAGACGCCGGAGACGTCGTAGTGCATTGCCGTGGTCATCCCCTACTTCTGCTGGGTGAGGTCGGTGTTGTGCATGAGATCCTAGCTGATCTGATTCTGTTGCTAGCCCAGAGCGTTGACTTGGGTCGTGAGGTCCATGATCACCCGCATGATCGGGTTCTTATAACCGTAACACGCTGAAGTCGATGGACCAACCTGTGGACCATAAGAACTCTACATACCTGGGGAGTTAGTAGAATCCCTGCTCGTAGCCGTACCATGTGCTGCCTCCAGCGGTGGTCGAGCCACCCTGAGTATAATACTCATAGGCGTCCTCAAAGCTCATGTGTGTGGTGGAAGGTCCACCCTACTGGGTAGTGTTTGCCTGAGGCTGCTACTGTGATGGTCCTGCCTGTTGCTGTTGCTGCTATGATGATCTTGCCTGGTTCTCTTGAGTATTGCGTTGGGCTCGTCCTCGTGTCACCGGTCTAGCAACATTGCGGCGTGCCGGCTCCCTCTTCTCCATTTGCAATGTTAATCGCTTGACCGAGTAGAGAGAGAGTTTCGGGCATGGGAGCTCGACCTCTCTATCGTACACGGGATAACACATGAAAAGGGAGTTGCCGGGCCCCTCGCACATCAGGTGTCCCAACACAAAATTCTCTAGGACAACTCGTTGTTTGTACGCTTCCATCGCTGGCATGTAAGTGACCTGGGAATTCTTCAACGCAACGACATGCGCAGCGATGCGTGTAACCAAAGAGGTTATGTCGATGGGGTTCTTTCCCATGATCAACTTCTGCCGGTGTGTCAGACCCGAGGTTACGGGACTGCACTCGTGGCGTACAATGTTCTAGAGTAAGGGGTGGGGCATGTCCCAAAACTTATCCACACTATAAAAGTACTCGGATACGAGTACGACTAGTAGGTACAGAAGGAAACTACCCGAGAAGTACTCGGGTAGGACTCTTAAGCTAGTAACAGTCTAGGACTTCTATATAACTCTATCCCCATGGAGTATATATGGGCGGGCAGGGACCCCCTCCAAACAATGGCATAACCATCAAGGCAATACAAACCACACAGGATATAGGGTATTACGCATACTGCGGCCCGAACCTGTCAAAACCCTTATGTTGCTTGCACCTTCGAGTTCCTGATCTCGGCAACACCCTAACCACAAGTATACTTCCTTAGGGTATCCCTAGGTAGGTTTGCCAGTAAAACACCGATAGCTGGCACGCTAGGTAGGGGTGCTCATCGAAGATCCACCGGCGTACTCGATGGGAGCGTTCAACTTCACCAGCGTCATGCTCCCTGAGGGCACAACTCTCGTCTTCGGCTCCTGGGTCTGTGTCGCCGATTTTTGTTAGCATCTCGTCGACAACAAGCCGGAGGCCCCAGCAGCAACCTCAAGCAGCGATTTTGACGAGTTCGTCGACAATCTCGGTGAGTTGCTGCTCCCTAACCTCGTTGGGGAGATCGAGAAGCAGTCCGTTTTCAACATGACTCCAACTCGTGTTGCACCAGGCTTCCCCGGATCGGACTCGACTCCATCTGGGGGACCGTGTAACCGATTCATGTTCCATGGAATGTGGCCGCTGTCTACCAGGAGGCCACACAGTCCAAATTCTACTCCATATTGGAGAACGATTTGGATGAACTACTCAAGCTCGGAGAGAAGGACGCCATCGCATGTCGGGAGGCCCCTATCTTCGACGACTATGACTCGGACTCCAATCCAGGAACCAAGCCTTTGATGGGTGGCCATCAGGGCCTAGTTATAACCTCCACCCCGGAGGGTCGCTTCGTGTAATGGAAGGGCATGAAACCCTCTGAACTATTCGAAGACGACGCAAGACTAGTCGCCCACCTCGATTCTCTGGCTTTTCAAGAGGGCAAACCACTCGGCGCCACCACCCCGGTGGAACTATTCTGGTTGACTACAGCTCCGACGACATCTCCTCGCACCACCACATCTACATGGCGGAGTCAGACGAGATCAGCAGCAGGCACCACAACAAGAGGCCCGAGCAAATCTCAGATGACGAGAACACCGCAGATGCCGCCAACAAAATCCCTGAAGCTTGTCAGGCTCACAAACTGTGGAACCAGAAGCATGTCTTCAAGAATTTGGTTCACTCTTTCAGTTTATCCGTCAGTTTGAGGATGATAGGCTGAGCTTCGAACCAATTTAGTACCAAGAGAAGCTTGCAATTGTTCCCAAAAGCGCGCTACAAACTGAGTACCACGATCGGAAATAATAGTCTTCGGTACTCCATGTAGGCAAACAATGCGGTCGAGATAAATCTCGGCATATTTCTTGACAGTATAGGTGGTGTGTACCAGAAGAAAATATGCCGTCTTTGTGAGTCTATCTACGATAACCCATATGGAATCGTGTTTCTGCGCGATACTTGGCAAATCCAACAATGAAGTCCATACTTATGTCTTCCCATTTCCATGAGGGTATAGGCAAAGGTTGAAGTGTACCGGCTACTTTCAAGTGGCTGGCTTTTACTCTCTGGCATGTGTCGCATTCTGAGACATATTTAGCGATTTCTCTTTTCATTCTAGTCCACCAGAAATTTTGCCTAAGGTCTTGATACATTTTGTTACTGCCGGGGTGAATAGAAAATTTGGAAAGGTGTGCCTCATCTAGAATTTGCTTACGGAGCTCATGATTCTTCGGAACGACTATGCAACTTTTGAACCATAGAAATCCCTTATGGTCCTGGCGGAAACATTTGTATTTCTCTTCTCCTAGAGAGAGTTTCTGTTTGATGATCTTAACTCCTTCATCGTGCAGTTGTGCCATGATGATCTAGTCGTGAAGAGTGGGCTCGACTGAGATGTGATTCAGAGTGCCTTGGGAAATCATTTCCAAACTAAGCTTCCTCATTTCCGAACAATATGTCTCATTATAGATTTCCACTGATAGGCAATGGCAATGGGCCTTGCGGTTGAGTGCATCCGCGACTACATTGGCCTTGCCGGGGTGATAGTGCACCTCGAGATCATAATCCTTGATTAATTCTAGCCATCTTCTTTGTCTCATATTCAGATCGGCTTGGGTGAAGATATATTTGAGACTCTTGTGATCGGTGTAGATATTACAATGAGTGCCGATGAGATAATGTCTCCATATTTTTAGAGCATGAATGACTGCTGCTAATTCGAGATCATGGGTTGGATAATTCTGTTCATGGGGCCGAAGGGCTTGTGAAGCATAGGCGATAACTCGATTTTCTTGCATAAGCACACAACCAAGACCAGTGCCAGATGCGTCACAGTAAATATCGAACGGCTTGGTGTTATTGGGTTGAGCTAACACAGGGGCTGTAGTCAAACGTTCTCTGAGAGTGTGGAAAGCTTCTTCGCATTTCTCATCCCACACAAACTTTACTCCCTCTTTCAATAGTTCGGTCATAGGCTTAGCAATCCTGGAGAAATCCGGAATGAAACAGCGATAGTATCCGGCTAAGCCAAGAAAACTGCGAATCTGATGAACAGAGGTAGAAGGTTTCCAATCCATCACTTCTTGTACCTTGCTGGGGTCAATGGCTATGCCTTCGCTGGAAATAGTGTGACTCAAGAACTTCACACTATCCAACTAGAATTCGCACTTAGAAAATTTTGCATAGAGCTGATGGTCTCTGAGACGCTGAAGAACAATGTGCAGGTGCTTAGCATGCTCTTCCTCATTCTTGGAATAGATAAGGATGTCGTCAATGAAAACTACGACGAATTTGTCGAGCTCGGGCATGAATACCGAATTCATGAGATACATGAAGTAGGCAGGGGCATTGGTGAGACCAAAAGACATGAGCAAGAATTCATATAGTCCATATCGTGTGGAAAAGGCGGTCTTAAGAATATCGCATGGACGAATCTTTATCAGATGATATCCAGATCAAAGATCAATCTTTGAGAAGACTCTAGCTCCAGATAATTGGTCAAAGAGAACGTCAATGCGGGGGAGTGGGTATTTATTCTTAACGGTTACCGCATTGAGAGGTCAGTAGTCCACACATAATCTTAAACTGTCATCCTTTTTCTTTACAAAAAGGGCCGGACGTCCCCAAGGTGATGCGCTAGGACGAATGAAGCCTTTATCCAGTAGTTCTTGGAGTTGCGTTTTTAGTTCAGCCAATTCCTTAGGTGGCATCCTATAGGGTCTTTTGGAGATAGGTGCAGTGCCTGGTTGCAATTCAATAACGAACTCAATATCCCTATCTGGTGGCATTCCTGGCAAATCGTTCGGAAAAACATCGGCATACTCGCATACCACTGGAATATCTTCTAGGTTGATCCCTTCCATCACGAAAGCACAAGAATTCGTGCACTCCCGGAACGGTAGGTAAAGGGTAGTGACTCCGTGACTAGGTGAATTTATTTCAACAGCACAGGAAGAAAGGTCTAGTATGACTCCGTGCATAGTCATCCAATTCATTCCCAAAGTAATATCCATGCCTTCAAGGGGTAAGAGAATAAGGTCTGTGTTGATGATTTTACTACCCAATTTTATCGGTACCAACCTTATTATTTAGTTGGAAGCAATTTTTCCACCCGGTGTTGATATCATATATGACCCTTTTGTGTGACAAACATCCAAGCCTAGTTTTTCACCAAACTTTGCACTAATGAAACTATGTGATGCACAAGAATCAAACAATATAACTGCAGGCTTGTTGTTAAATAGAGAATGTACGTGTCATTAATGGGGCACCTTTAGGGAGCACTTCAAGCTGATCAATCTGTCTTTTGCTCTTGTTCCTCTGTCCTTTACGCTTGTTCTGATGGGTTTGGCTAGAACCTTGGCCCTGATTTGGCTGCCTAGGCTGAGTGCTTTCTCGAGCAAAATGGTTAGGACTTCTACAGATGAAGCAAAGGTTTTTGTCACTTGGACGACCGGGCTGCTTGTTATCTAAGGATATTGCTACTGGCATACCTAAGGAACCTTTCTTGGGTGTGGTGCATTTGGCATGGTCTATCTTTTCTTGAACAGGTGAGCGAGTTCGTGTTCGTAGGACTGTGCCGGCGTCAGTAGTTCTGCTAACATGATGTCGTCCTTGTGGGATGAATTCTGTGCAGGTAATTTCCCATCCGGTCAAGTCTATGCCGCATGGGTCATGCTTGAGAGTCCGACACTTTACTTGGTGATCCTTAAGTTTCATCGGAAGTTGTGATGGGGGCAATAAGGAGTCTGAGTAAACGTCTCTTGTGTCCATCATCTTGTTAATGAGCTCTGGATAGCCTACAACCTGAGGATGGTGGACATTACACCCATCCCCTTTATGGTGTTGTTGCTGCAGGTATTGAAAAATCGCTTGCTGCCCCTGCACGAGCTGACGAAGCAACTCGGTTTGAGCGGCCATTACTTCCACCAAACTGGGTGGTGGTGGCGGCTGTGGTTGGGATCCACTAGCACTAGCACCGAAACCATCCGGGTTTCCACGGGTTGCTCCAACCATCTGAAATGTGAATTTTTATCATTAGCAATGTGATCCATATTGCTCCCATGATTCAAAGGGATTAGCGCGGAAAAGTAGACTTCCGAAAGATCATGGATAGAATCATGGACATAATATTGTCTGCCATAAGAAACTTATAACTCCTGGTAGGTTCATCTAAAATTGCTCATATTTTGGCAGTGAGTAGGGAATTTCGAGATGTACAACTTTGGTATTCAGCCTAGACGCTAAATCGATGGCCAAGATGGTCGAAAGATTCACTCTTTGCATCGCTGGTTTGGCTGTTTTTCAGCAGAATGAGTTATAGTATCTTGCCTATAACTCAAACTATCAAGATCCAATAGTGCTGAAATTTGTTGAGAACCTAGATCACAAAATTTGTGACAATTTTGGTATTCAACACTCAGTCCAGAAGTGTAAGAAGACATGGGTAAAAATTCTGACAAGTTTCTGCAATCGCAGATTCAACTGCTTTCCAATATCAAAATCAAACCACCAAGTTTTTAGCCATGGCCTACATGATTAGAGTATCCAATGGTCAAGTTGTACCCATCACAAAAGAGGTACTCAACTCTTAGTTAGCCTATTGCAACACTTGCCAAAAGTTAGGCTACACTATCGAGGAGTATATGCAAAAGTCTTCCTAGGTCATCAACTAGAAATTGTTGAGGTCATTGACGGACAACTCGCTGTGAGTAGGAGAGTGAGCTCCCATCGGAGGTGGCTGCGGTGCCTCACCCTCAAAGTCCGTACCTAAAACACCATCAATCTCCTATGGCTCCTCCTCATCTTCCTCCATAGCCACCACGTCGGGAGGGGCAATCTGATCATGGTGCCACTCAATGTGCTCATTAGCATCCTCCAACTCAAGGTTCAGATCATGGAGCTGGTCCTCCAAGTGCGCTATCATGTCATCTCTCTCACTCATGAGAGTGTCGTGCTCCTGAACTTGGCCCTCAAGTTGGCCAATCCGGGTGTCTCTGTCCTCAAGTTCCTCACTGAGTTCCTTAATCTGCTCATCACTGGTATCTGCCATCATGTGGTAGGCCTGTGCAAGATCAGGGAGCTGCACAAGCGCCTGACTCTGGAGAGTCTGAAGTCGGTACAGTGCATTCATGCACTGCACGGAGGTCTCGATGGTCTCCTGGGCGTGAAAGTCTACCAAGTTCTGTCAGTGCTGCACCCTGTTGAGCCAAAAGGGGTCGTTGTCCTGGGCAGCAGGAAACAGACCAATAGGAGCGAGCGTGATGGCCTCGGGGCACTGCGCACAGAAAGTGGTGAGTGCCCTCATGGCAGCAAGCTCCCAAGTATCAGCCAAATGGCGAACAACAGCCTTAATCACCAAGGCGGGCCACTCCGGGTGTAGTGGGTGCAGAAAATGGTCACGTTAACACGGCACTGGGTAACTCCATTCTCTGCAAACTCCAGTCCGGTGTAACATGGAGGAATTGGATAGCCCACGGTGCGCAGAACATCCCACAAGATAGAGGGAAATGTGGCAGAACCACCTGTATTAATCCGGCTCAAGTGTATTAACCATCACCATTTAGGCAATCTCGGTTAACCTTACACTTCAAACGGAGTAATCCAGAGAATATTACAGACCAAGTTTGAGTCCAGAGAATACCACATTCAAACGATGAGCCCAGAGAATACCACATTCCAGCAAATATTACAAAATTACCATAAGTGAATATTACAGACCAAGTTTGAGTTTAGAAACCAAGTACTTCAGTGATCATAACTAAGAAGTTTTTCAGAGTTTAAATTGTAGCGGAAATAAACAACGAAAGCTACTCGACGATACAGGATGTCTCGATGAAGCCCGTACGAGACATCACTCGGCATTATCACCGCCACCGACCAACCAGGGGGAAGAGTGCAGGGCCAAGTCAAGCTAGCAATCAAATCTTCGAAGGTTTCACCTGAAAACGAGCCACAAGCAAGGCTGAGTATACTAATACTCAGCAAGGCTTACCCGACTAGTGGGGTATACTTAGCCGACTCCTAGACATGCAAGGCTTTTGGCTTGAGGGGTTTGTTTTGCCCAAAAGCATATATAGTAGGTCCTTACTTTCAGATTTTAGCTCCAAGTTCTAGCTTTCTTTAACCATTCTAGGTAAGCAACTATCCAATATCATACATGGTGAAGCATTAAATTTCATCCAACCAGTTTATTCATCCTCATTGTTCCTCTTCTTACTCTGTGGGTAAAAGTGGTTAAGCAGTCTCAATAGCCGTGAGAAACGGACGATTCGAATCGAATTTCTTAACCTTGCAAGGGAAACCTAAACACACGTCACGTGGTTACTCACAGAGTCACACGTGCAACTTTTCCCTTCAATTCCCGCTTCACGGAACAGGCCCACCGCCCTCGACTACACGTCCCCATGGACCACGGACACAGCCGGGCCATGGCGGCACATGCACCCGCCATTAGCTAGATGTGAACGAATTCAAGACAGTGGGGAGTATATTCCGGCCTCGGTTCAATCCAGTACTTAAGCTTACCGATTACCATATTCTCGGCATGTGGTTAGTACGTTCAAAGACTTAACCACCACTACCACACACTGCGGCCTTAGCATTTTTCACTAAACAGACGGGCCTCAATCGTAAACATCGTACCATAGCCCGTCTGTGTCCTTATGATTGCAGCGTGTAGTAAACAATCAACTCCTAATTTCTCGCGAGTGACAGGAAATCACTCGACTTTTACCGAGTCCTATTAGCATAGCATTCTATCGAACCTGGCATCTAGTGTTCAGAGCATGGGTACCTAGGATCATGCAACTAAGTTTTCATCCAACTCCTATAAACTTAATGCACAAGTAAAGTAGAGTAATAAGTTGCATAAGTTTAGGAAATAGGGTTCATGCTCCGGGGCTTGCCTTCTTGTGAACAGTTAGTTTGGGGCTCTTCCGAACTTGGGTTCGGGTCTTCGGCAACTTCAGTTAGATTCACTTGAGCTTCACGCGGCTCACTCTCGGACGCGGGCACCAACTCGTACGTTCCGTCGGCGAGAGTCGTCGATCCTATATGAATGCATGAGCGTAAGTTGTGGTGATAGTTAACTGACATTATTTCCTTCACGTCAAAAGTGCAGTTCATAGGGCATAAGTTTTGCTGTGAAGTTATTTACTTTAACATTTCCTGGGCAATCGTTAATAGAGTTTATCTTAATCTATTTAACTTCATTAAAGAAGAAGGGGTTGTGTTATATTTAAACACCAACATGAGTTGAACACAAATACTAATCTCGTTAGCTTCTGGTAATAAAATTTTTATTCAAAGTACATTATGCAGAGATAAGGTCACTGTAAAAATTTCAGACATTTTTGTGTAGCATGTTAAATATGAAAAATGTAATACACAGCCACTACTAGAATATAGTTATTTTTATACAGAACAAACCATGCAAGTATTGATGCTAAAAATTTTACAGGGTGTTGCTATAACCATATTTGTGCTACTGTAAATTTTTCAGATTTTATTGTACATGATTTAGAGCATAATAAATGGGACAAGCTACACTCATGTTATTAAAGATTATTTTCTACAGGATGTTATACAGGGTTTCTATGTATGAAACTTTTTTCACAGCTTGAGCTACTCTAATTTGTTTCATAGTAAAATGATGATCATTTTCTAAGCGCTTTACTAATTTTTTTGAATTAGTGAAGTTTTCCTACCACAAATTCATATGAATAGGTTACATATAGTAAAAATGTTTCTAAATTTTTCTATGGCCACTAGGTATTACTACAACAACATAGAAAAAGTTTCGTGACATTAAACATCACAGAACAACAGGAAAAATTAGTTCTAACACTTTATGGCATAAAACAAGGTTGGACAAAAGGTGTATCTAGAGATGGCTTTTGGTCCTGATCTTTTTACACAGTTGTAAACATCAAGCAACTAACTCACTGCCCAAAATTTAGGGTCAGCAATGATCTACAACAGTGGATACAAAAGAAGTCCATTAAACCTTCCATTTAATCTAGAGCAAAATATATTGAGAATCAGAGAAACTTTATGTAACAAAAGTTGTAGAGTTTCCTCTAAGGATTCCAGAACAGTGGAGTTTGTATTTTTATAAATTTTCTACGATTTTATACGAATTTTAAAAGTTCACTGATTTGGTTAAAACTTTCTTTACAGAGGGGTCCCTGAAAACTAGCAGAAAACCCCCTAGAAAGATTTGGGCGTTTGCAATGTAGTCCCTGGTCGCGATTCACGGCGGGGATCATCCTGTCCGGCCGAATTCCGGCGAGCTCGGTCGCCGGCGGCGAGGGCAAGGTGGGGGAGGAGCAAGAGGAGGTTGGGGGCTACCTTTGGGTGGGTTTTGTGCGAGTTGGGGCGGCCGGGAAGGGGTGCCGCGACGTGGAGCAGCGGCTCCGTCGAGGTGCGGCCGGGATTCCGGCGAACTCCGGCGAGCTGGGCGGCGGGGCTCGGGCTGGGGAGCTTCGTGCGGAGGTAGGAGAGCGATTTTGGGGCCTAGCTCGGGTCGAGGAGGGGCGGAGGAGGGAGTTCCACGGCGGCGGCGTGGGGCGGAGCTCGGCTCTGCTCTGCTCGGTTCTGGCGGGGAAGAAGGAGGAACAGGGAGAGGAGGGAGGGGCGCTGTGCCGGCTTTATAGCTGGTGGAGCTCATGGGGGCGGGCTTGGCACGGCCAGAACGCGGGGTGGAGGGGGGCGGCGAGGCTGGGCGCCATTGGTGCGGGGCGGCGGTGACCAGAGGCGCTGTGTCGCGTGCGAACTGCGCGGGCAGGCGACTGGGCGAGCGAGATAGCGGCGTGGGCGAGGGAGATGGTGCGCGGCGCGATTGGGTGGGCTGGGGCGGCACGACGGGGCACGTCGTTGGGTGGCGGGGCGGCGGCCAGCGACGGGGCGGCGGTGCGGCCGGGGCGCTCGGATTGGGCAGGCGCAAGGCGTGCGGGAGGGAGAAGGAGGCGCGGCCGCGGTTGGGCGAGCGGGGGCGGTGCAGCAGGGCGTCGGGGGTTGGCTCGGCGCCTGGTGCCGCTCAGGCGTCGAGGGCCAGGTGGCCGGCGGCGGTCGGGCGAGGGGGACGGTGCAGCACAGGAGGGGCAAGGGCCTAAATGCGAAAATTCAAAAATTTCCAGGGGGCTGGGTGCAAACAGGGCGTTTTCTTGACTTTCTAATTTGAATTTCAAAATCTTTTGAACATGAAAGTTGTTCAGAATAAAAAGTTCTACAAGTTTTGTTTCAGGCCAAAGTTCATTTGAGCTTTAGTTCCAAAGTTATTTAAAAACTTAAAGAAAACTCTATTCGGAGGGCGCGTCATTCTATTTCAAAATTTCATTTTCTTCCCTAGGATTCAACTAAACTTTTATTGGTCATGCTAATACTGGTGTGCTCATTTAATTTCATAGCCATATTTGCTTTGATGTGAAAGTTATCCAATTTGTTTCATTAATGTACATGCATTTATGCACATACAAACTTTTAAAGGTAAAAGCAAAACCAAACTTAATCCATTCCTTTTATTTTCTTAGTTAGTGATACATTTTATTATGCTAATAAGACTTGGTTAACAATTAAAACACCTGAGGTGTTACAGGAAAGCCCTCTCAGTGGAGACACTGCGAGTGAACGCATCCATCCTCATCCACCATCATGGCAACAGGCACGGCCAACTGAACAAAAGATCAAATGGGTGAGATAGCGAAAAACTATGAATAGCATAGCGAATAGGTTCTGGACAATGCACTAAAATAGCCATATCTTCAACAGTTCTTGTCGAAAAATTCTCAACTTTTACCAGAACATTCCTAAGGTATTTGTGAACAACTTTTCTAGTCAACTCCAGAGCTAGATCAGGCTCTAAGATGGTCTTTCTCTTAAGGTCTTGCTTTACTGCCTACCCAGAAATTTCAGTGAACAGTGGGCCAAGATTTCTTGCACCAGGGAAAATCTACCCAGCCAAAAATTACCAAATTTTAACAGTAGCTGACTGAGTAAATTTACAACAAGTTTTACGTTGAACACTTTTGCAGAAAACTGCAGTAAGAGGGCATAAAAAGTTATGTGGCAGAACTGCTCGTTTTGGATAGAAGACTGACATCTTAACATCTTTGTTGCTTCTCATTATCCATATGTCCAGAATTTTTCATATTTAGACAGGAGGTAGAATAAAAATTTTGGAGCAAAAATTTCAACATGAACTTTTCCAGAAGGGGTCATTTTCTAAGCTTAATAAATCCATCTTTTCAGATATGGCAGAAATGCGACAGATTTGCTAGATAATCCTTATGCAAAGACAATTGTTTGGGCGCATGAACCTTACCACTCTCACGCATTGCATTTTCAATTTTAGATTTGTATAGTCATGATGCATGCACGTCCTATTCGTCCTCACAAAATAAAATAATTGCCAAATAGCTTTTGTCTTACGAAGTTAGTTTTGGTGGCATACACAATACATCTCTCACTATAATAGCTAGTCGAGAATTCTCTAACCGTTCTTAATCTTATCGTAACCGCGGTTAGTGTACCTGCAGAAGATTGATAGAGCTTATATATATATCCAGTGAACCTTTCATGCCAGCACTCATGAAAGCGTCCGTATTCATTACCATTCACTATAGAAACGGCATCCGTACAATTCCCACCGTACAGACGACGTTAACATACGCTATCGAGATAGCGTATTCACGGGGGGTACCGTCTTGAGACGGGGGTATGAACAGCGATCGCCATACACTGCGTCAAACCTTCTACTCCCAATATAATCAACTAATAGTTGGTATATTGGCAGCACCTCAAGTAAGCCACTGCTTGAGGGCAGCGTTCGGCTCGCATCACCGACAGGAAGGCCAAGCTCTCTCAGTTGGCAGAGGATTCTTACCTTCTTACCTTAGCGATGAGTGCGTTGTTACAGCAATTAAGGGTCAATTGTGCATAAAATTAAGTTTTGACAGAAAATAATGTGCTGGAAGTCAGTTGATAATATTCATAAGTCAGATAGCCACCTAGTAACTTTCCCATAATCCCTTAGGGCTTTACGACTAGGTAGCATCCTTAACGAACCAACGCATTTTTCAAAACGCATTTTTCTGGTCAAGTTTTAGGAAAACAAGTTTTTAAGGCTTGTTGCATTCTCTGGCGTATGCATTTCGGCTCTGATACCAGCTGTGGCAGAACCACCTGAATTAATCCGGCTCAAGTGTGCTAACCATCACCACGAGGGCAATCAGGGCTATCTCGCACTTCAAACGGAATAATCCATTGGTCTGTCGGGTAACCTCCCGATACAACCATGGTTTTTGCCGATCGAAACCACACATACATGTACTCACACGAAGGTGAGCCCAGAGGATACAACATTCCACAAATTTTACATCACAGGTTCACCATAAATTATTATTACACATGAGTTCGGATTCGTAAAACAAGGTACTTCAGAGTTCAAAATAAATAAGTTCTTCAGAGTTCAAAGCAGCGGAAAAATAACGATAACTACTCGACGATACAGGATGTCTCGATGAAGCCCGTACGAGACATCACTCGGCATTATCCCCATTGGCCGGGGGCATATCCCTTCCACCGACCAACCAGGAGGAAGGGTACAAGGCCAAGTCAAACTAGCGATCATATCCTCGAAAGTTTCACCTGAAAACAAGCCACAAGCAAGGTTGAATATACTAATACTCAGCAAGGCTTACCCGACTAGTGGAATATACTTAGCCGACTCCTAGACATGCAAGGCTTTTGGCTTGAGGGGTTGGTTTTGCTGAAAAGCATATACAAGTAGGTCCTTACTTTTAAATTTTAGCTCCAGATTCTAGTTTTCTTTAACCATTCTAAGTAAGCAACTATCCAATATAATACATGGTGGAAGAATTAATTTTGCATCCAACAAGATTAATCATCATCATTGTTCCTCTTCTTACTCTATGTTGTAAAAGGGTCAAGCAGTCTCAATAACCGCGAGAAAGGGATGATTCGAATCGAATTTCTTAACCTTGCAAGGGAAACCTAAACACACGTCACGTGGTTACTCACAGAGTCACACGTGCAACTTTTCCCTTCAATTCCCGCTTCACGGAACAGGCCTACCGCCCTCGACTACACGTCCCCATGGCCTAGCCATGGCGGCACATGCACGCGCCATTAGCTAGATGTGAACGAATTCAAGACGGTGGGGAGTATATTCCGGCCTCGGTTCAATCCAGTACTTAAGCTTACCGATTAGTAAATTCTCGGCATGTGGTTAGTACGTTCAAAGACTTAACCACCACTACCACACACTGTGACCTTAGCATTTTTCACTAAACAGACGGGGCCTCAATCATCAACATAAACATCATACCATAGCCCTGTCCGTCGACCTTATGATTGCAGCATGTAGTAAACATTCAACTCCTATATTCTCGCGAGTGACAGGAAATCACTCGACTTTTACCGGAGTCCTATTAGCATAGCATTCTATGAACCTTACATCTAGTGTTCAGAGCATGGGTACCTAGGATCATGCGACTAAGTTTTCATTCAACTCCTATAAACTTAATGCACAAGTAAAGTAGAGTAATAAGTTGCATAAGTTTAGGAAAATAGGGTTCATGCTCTAGGGCTTGCCTTCTTGGGTAAAGCTAGCTTGGGGCTCGTCCGAACATGGGCTCGGGTCTTCGAGAGCTTCAGTTAGATTTACTTGAGCTTCACGCTGCTCACTCTCGGACGCGGGCACCAGCTCGTACGTTCCGTCGGCGAGAGTAGTCGATTCTATATGAATGCACAAGTGTAAGTTATAGTGATGGTATAAGACAATTATTTTCTTTCACGACAAAGTGGCAGTCCACAAAACATTGATTTGGTTGTGAAGTTACTTAGTTAAGTTTTTTTTGGGCAATTGTTAATAGAGTATAACTTGAACTACTAACTTCATTAAACAAAAGGGGTTGTGTTATATTGGAAACTTAATTTTCTAAGCACAACATGGATTAAACACAACTTCTGGATTAGGTAACTTCTGGTGATGAAATTTTTATTTAGAGCACATTACGCAGAGACAAAAGCACTGCAAAAATTTCAGACATTTTCACGCAGCAAAATAATTATGAAAAATGTAATACACAGCTACTGCTAGAACTTAGTTATTTACATACAGAACTAACCATTAATGTATTGAAGCTAAAACTTTTACAGGGTGTTAATCTATCCATAAATGTGTTACTGTAAATTTTTCAGATTTTATTGTGCATGAAATAGAGCATAATAAATAGGACAAGATACACCTAGTTTAATAAAGATTAATTTCTACAGGATATTTTACAGGGTTTCTGTGTATGAAACTTTTTATACAGTATGAACTAATCGAAATTATCCCCTAGTAAAAAGGTGAACATTTTCCAATCACAGAAACTAATTAGTTTTATTTAGTGCATTTTTCCCACCACAAAATTATATAAATAGGTTACAGAATGGAAAAAGGTTCTAAACTTTTTCTGTGGTATTTAGGCATCACTATAACAGCTCTGGAAATGTTTCACAATATGAATCACAATATAACGGCAGGTGTAAATTAGTTCTATTATTTCGTGGCATAAAAGAAAGTCTAACAAAATGTTTAGCTACAAGTGGGTTCTGGTCCTAAACTTTTTCCACTGGACTACACATCAGGTAACTAAACTTTTGTCCAAAATTCAGGTTCAATATTTGTCTACAAGAGTGGGTACAATTAAAGTCTATTAAACATTCCTTTTAATTTAGAGCAAGATTTAGCAAGCAATTGAAGAAAAGTATATCACAAAAGTTGTAAATTTTCTTCTAAAGATTACAGAACAGTTGAGTTTGTATTTTTATGATTTTTCTATGATTTTATATGAATTTTACAAGTTTGCTGTTTTTGAATTTAAAGTTTAAACACAGGTTTCCAGATATGCCCCTGGAAACTTGCGTGCAGACCCTTTTACAGATTTCAATCCTTGCAATTGGGTCCCTGGGCGGCGCTGGCATGGCGGCCGGCCAAAATCCGGCGAGGGGGCTCGTCGGCGGCGAGGGGAAAAGGGTCGGGGAGAACCAGGGAGGTGAGAGCTACCTTGTGGTGGCCTTGGTTGGGGTTGGGGGTGGCCGGAGGTGGTTCGTCGGTGCGGAGCAGGGCACGGCGGCGGTGCGGCGCGTCGGCGACGGTGCTCCGGCGGGGTTGGGGCAGTGCTGGCGGGTCTAGAAGCTCGGGTGGGGTGATGTATTCCAGTTCCGAGCCTTGGTTCGGGCGGAGGGCCGGAGGTGGGGTGTCCACGGCGGTCAGGGGCGGCGGCGGTGGAGGCAGCGCTGGCAACGGTGCTCCGGTGGTTCTGGGCGATGATGGGCGGGGTAGTGAGCGTCAGTGGGATGTTGTGGTGGTTGTTGGAGGCTCAGCTTGGGCGGTGGATGACCGGAGGGGTGAGCTCCATGGTGAGCTGGGGACGGCGGCGGCAATGGTGGCGGTGGGGAGCTTTTGGGGTGTGGGGGCGCGCGTGAGCATCTTTGTGCTGCCTTTTATAGGCTGCAGGAGGGAGGGAGAGGGCCGGGCGAAGCTGGGCCGGGACGGCATGACGGGGGCGTGCCATTGGGTGCCGGCGCGGCAACCAGAGGCTCGGCGCGGTGGGCGGCGGCAAGGACGGCCGATTGGGCGTGCTGGATTTGGCGTGGGGGAGCGGAAGATCTCACGGCGCGCGGTTGGGCGAGCAGCGGCAGCAGCAGCTTGTCGAGGCGGCGAGCGCGACGACTGGCGGGGCACGGCGGAGGCTCGGGCACAGCGCGGCCTGGCCATTGGACGCGGCGGCGGCGAGCAGAAGCGGCGATGGCGTCGCGCGCGTGGCACGCACGGCCTAGGCATGGTCGCGGCGTGGGGAGCAGCGCAGCTGGTCGGACGGGGCACGACCGGCCATTGGTTTGGCGCCTACCGCCGGTCAGGCATCGCCGGCCAGGTGGCCAGCAGCGACTGCGCGGCGGGCGGGGGGTCGGGCGAAGCAGAGAAGGGAGGGACTGAAAGTGGAAATAGAAGAAAAGGCAGGGGCTGGTTTGCAAAGTCAAGTGTTTCTCAAATTTTTGTGGTGCAACTCAAAAATCACTGAACATGAAAGTTGTCCAAAATAAAAAGTTACACAAGTTTTGTTTCAGGCCAAAGTTCATTTGAGTTATAGTTTGAAAGTTAATTTGAAAACCCAAAAAGCTTGATTCGGGGGACCCTTTATTTTATGGCAAAATTTTGTATTCTCACCTCGGCTTCAACTAGACTTTTGCTTATCCTGTCATCAATGATGTGCCTATTAAATTTCGTAGCCATATCTACATTGATGTGAAAATTATTCAATTTGTTTGATTAAAGCACATATATTGATGCAGACATACACAGAAATTCAAAATCCAATGCAAAACCAAAGTATAATTCATTTCTTTTAAACTTTTCTTAGTTAGTTAAGCATATTTTTATGCTCATGAGACTTTTTTAGCAATTTAAACACCTGAGGTGTCACAGACTTCCCCACTTAAAAAGAATCTTGTCCAGAGATTTGGACAATAAGCTTAGTGTGGATAGTGTGCTAAAATAGACATAACTTAAACAGTTCCTGCCCAAAAATTCTTGACTTTTACCAGAACATTCCTAAAGTATTTGTGCACAACTTTTATATTCAACATTTTGGCTAGATCAGGCTCTAAGATGGTTTTTCTCTTAATGTTTTAATTTACTGTCTACCCAGAAATCTCAGTGAATAGAGAGCCAATGTTTTGTGCACCAGGGAAAATCTACCCAGCTAAAAATTACCAAATTTTAACAGTAGCTGCCTGAGTAAATTTACAACGAGTTTTGTGTTGGAGACTTTCGGAGAAAACTGTAGTAAGAAGGCATAAAAATTTATGTGGCAGAAGTGCTTATTTTGGACCGAAAACTGACATCTCAAGGTTTCTGTTGTTTCTCGCTATCTATATGTCCAAAATTTTTCAGATTTAAACAGGAGGTAGAATACAAAGTTTGGAACAAAACTTTCAACATGAACTTCTCTAGAAAGAATCATTTTCTGTGCTCAACAAATTCATCTTTCCAGATGTGATAGAAAGAGACAGATTGCCAGATAATCCTTATGCAAGACAATCTTGTGCACGCATGAATCTTACCACTCTCATTTAGCGCATTTTCAATTTCAGATTTATATGGTCATGATGCATGCACGTCCTATTTGTCCTCACAAAATAAAATAATTGCCAAATAGCTTTGGTCTTACGAAGTTAGTTTCGGTGGCATACACAATACGTCTCTCACTATAATAGCTAGTCGAGAATTCTCTAACCGTTATTAATCTTATCGTAACCGCGGTTAGTGTACCTGCAGAAGATTGATAGAGCTTATATATATATCCAGTGAACCTTTCATGCCAGCACTCATGAAAGCGTCCGTATTCATTACCGTTCACTATAGAAACGGCATCCATACAATTCCCACTGTACAGACGACGTTAACATACGCTATCGAGATAGCGTATTCACGGGGGTACCGTCTTGAGACGGGGGTATGAACAGCGATCGCCATACACTGCGTCAAACCTTCTACTCCCAATATAATCAACTAATAGTTGGTATATTGGCAGCACCTCAAGTAAGCCACTGCTTGAGGGAAGCGTTCGGCTCGCATCACCGACAGGAAGGCCAAGCTCTCTCAGTTGGCTGAGGATTCTTACCTTCTTACCTTAGCGATGAGTGCGTCGTTACAGAAATTAAGGGTCGATTGTGCATAAAAGTAAGTTTTGACAGAAAGTAATGTGCTGGAAGTCAGTTGATAATATACATAAGTTAGATAGCCACCTAGTAATTTTCCCATAATCCCCTAGGGTTTACGAACTATGTACCTTCCTTAACGAACCAACGCATTTTGCAAATGCATTTTTATGGTCAAGTTTTATGAAATCAAGTTTTTAAGGCTTGTCGCATTCTCTGGTGCATGCATTTCGGCTCTGGTACCAGCTGTGGCAGAACCACCTAAATTAATCCGGCTCAAGCGCGCTAACCATCACCACAAGGGCAATCAGGGCTAACTCGCACTTCAAACGGAGTAATCCACTGGTCTGTCGGGTAACCTCCCGACACAACCACGGTTTAGCCGACCGAAACCACACATACAAAGTACTCACACGAAGGTGAGCCCAGAGGATACAACATTCCACAAATTTTACATCATAGAGTTCATCATAAATTATTATTACAACTGAGTTCGAATTCGTAAAGCAAGGTAGTTCAGAGTTCAAAGTAATTAAGTTCTTCAGAGTTCAAAGCAGCGGAAAATCAATGATGAACTACTCGTCGATACATGATGTCTCGATGAAGCCCGTACGAGACATCACTCGGCATTATCAACATTGGCCGGGGACGCATCCCATTCCACCAACCAACCAGGAGGAAGAGTACACAACCAAGTCAAACTAGCGATCATGTCCTCAAAAGTATCACCTGAAAACAAGCCACAAGCAAGGCTGAGTATACTAATACTCAGGAAGGCTTACCCAACTAGTGGAATATACTTAGCCAACTCCTAGACATGCAAGGCTTTTGGCTTGAGGGGTTTGTTTTGCCGAAAAGCATATACAAGTGGGTCCTTACTTTCATATTTTAGCTCCACGTTCTAGTTTTCTTTATCCATTCTAAGTAAGCAACTATCCAATATCATACATGGTGAAAGAATTAATTTGCATCCAACAAGATTAATCATCATCATTGTTCCAGTTCTTACTCTATGTGGTAAAAGGGTCAAGCAGTCTCAATAACCGTGAGAAACGGACGATTCGAATTATTAACCTTGCAAGGGAAACCTAAACACACGTCACGTGGTTACTCCCAGAGTAACACGTGCAACCTTTCCCCTTTCTTCCCAGGTTGTGGATCAGGGCCACTATCCGAGACTACAGAGCCTGGCTCTGTACCCACCATGTGCGCGCATGGAACCAAAGTTGAGAGGGTGGGATGCTGTCCACTTGCTGGTCCGATTAGGTACTTAAGCTTACCGATTACCATATTCTCGGCATGTGGTTAGTACGTTCAAAGACTTAACCACCACTACCACACACTGCGGCCTTAGCATTTTTCACTAAATAGACGGGACATCAATCATCAACTTGAACATCGCACCATAGCCCCGTCCGTCAACCTTATGATTGCAGCATGTAGTAAACATTCAACTCCCATATTCTCGCGAGTGACAGGAAATCACTCGACTTTTACCGAGTCCTATTAGCATAGCATTCCATCGAACCTTACATCTAGTGTTCATAGCATGGGTACCTAGGATCATGCAACTGAGTTTTCATCCAACTCCTATAAACTTAATGCACAAGTAGAATAGAGTATTAAGTTGCATAATTTAGAAAAATAGGGTTCATACTCCGGGGCTTGCCTTCTTGGGTAAAGTTAGCCTGGGGCTCGTCCGAACTTTGGTTCGGGTCTTCGAAAACCTCAGTTAGATTCACTTGAGCTTCACGCTGCTCACTCTTGGACACGGGCACCAGCTCGTACGTTCTGTCAGCGAGAGTAGTCGATTCTATATGAATGCACAAGTGTAAGTTGTAGTGATGATACATGATATTTATTTTCTTCACGACAAAAGTTGCAGTCCACAAAACATAGGTTTTGTTGTAAAGTTACTTAGCTACGATTTCTTGGGCAATCATTAACAGAAGGGGTTGTGTTGTATTGGAAATTTAATTTTTGAAGTACAAGCATGGATTAAACACAACACTAATCTAGGTATCTTCTGGTGGTGAAATTTTTATTCAGAGTACATTATGCAGATATTTTCAGATATTTTTGTGTAGTAGATTAAATGTGAAAATTATAATACACAGCTACTACTAGAACCTAATTATTTTTATACAGAACAAACCATGCAAGTATTGATGCCAAAAATTTTACAGGGTGTTAACCTAACTATATGTTTATTACTGTAAATTTTTCAAATTTTATTGTGCATGAAACAAAGCATAATAAATAGGACAAGCTACACTTATGTTAATAAAGATTAATTTCTACAGGATGTTCTACAGGGTTTCTGCAGGAGGGAGGGAGAGGGCCGGGCGAAGCTGGGCCGGGACAGCATGACGAGGGCGTGCCATTGGGTGCCAGGGCGGCAGCGAAAGGCTCGGCACGGCGGGCGGCGGCAAGGACGGCCGATTGGGCGTGGGGGAGCAGAAGATCTCACGGCACGTGGTTGGGCGAGCAGCTGCAGCGGCGGCTTGTGGGGGCGGCGAGCGCAGCGACTGGCGAGGCGCGGCGGAGGCTCGGGCACGGCGCGGCCTGGCCATTGGGCGCAGCGGCGGCGAGCAGAGGCGGCGACGGAGTCGCGCGCGTGGCACGCACGGGATGGGCAGGGTCGCAGCGTGGGGAGCAGCGTAGTTGGTCGGGCGGGGCACGGCCGGCCATTGGCTTGGCGCCTAGCGCCGGTCAAGCATCGCCGGCCAGGTGGCCAGCGGCGACGGCGCAGCGGGCGGGGGGTCGGGCGAAGCAGAGAAGGGAGGCACTGAAAGTGGAAATAGAAGAAAAGGCAGGGGCTGGTTTGCAAAGTCAAGTGTTTCTCAAATTTTTGTGTTGCAACTCAAAAATCTCTGAACATGAAATTTGTCCAAAATAAAAAGTTACACAAGTTTTGTTTCAGGCCAAAGTTCATTTGAGTTATATTTTGAAAGTTAATTTGAAAACCCAAAAAGCTTGATTCGGGGAACCCGTTATTTTATGGCAAAATTTCGTATTCTCTCCTTGGCTTCAACTAGACTTTTGTTTATCCTGTCATCAATGATGTGCCTATTAAATTTCGTAGCCATATCTGCATTGATGTGAAAGTTATTCAATTTGTTTGATTAAAGCACATATATTTTGCCAGCGAGACTACTCGGGATCCTCACGGAAGCGCTAGCCAGACGATCTCATCGCGACTTTCGAGCGTGCCCCACGCGGCAAGAAGTCGGGCAACTTGCAAGAGTAGTTCGAGAAGCTTCTGCACAAGCAATGCCCATGGCATCCACACTCCATGCACTTGGCTTTCGAGTGCTATCAGCTCTGGAGGTCCCTCAACACTCCGCCTATAGAAAAGGGCGACAAGAAGAAGAAGGACGAGGACGAGGAAGACCCGGAGAACAAGACCAATGCCACTGAATCAGGCGGTGAATCAAGCTTTCCCTCCAAGAGGACACACAAGCTAACTCTCAGCGAGATCATGTCCATCGAGCCGGCGGTACCACAACCTCTTCAGTGGTCAGAGGTCCCCATCTCGTTCTCTAGGGCTGATCAGTGGACAAGTTTCTCCGAGCCGAGAAAACTCCCGCTCGTCCTGGACGCAGTGGTGGCCAACGTCAGGCTCACTAAAGTACTCATCGATGGAGGAAGCGGCCTCAACCTCATCTTTGCGAGTACTTTGAGGAAGATGGGCCTCAACTTCACCGACATGCTCACTCCAAGCAAGTCTCCCATCTACAGCTTCGTACCAGGGAACACAGCCACGCCCCTTCGCACGGTAACCTTCCCCGTCACCTTCGGGACGAGGGAAAATTACCATACCGAGTACATCAAGTTTGAAGTGGCCGACTTTGAATCATCATACCATGCCATCCTGGAAAGACCGGCTCTGGCTAAGTTCATGGTCGTGCCACACTACATCTACTTGCTTCTGAAGATGCCCGGAAAGAGTGGGGTGCTCACCTTCCGCGGCGACCTGAAGAAGTCATACGACTGCGACCAGGAGGCCATCGAGTATGCCTCGACTTCGCGTGTGCTAGATACTTGAGGAGAAGTACTCGCGGCAGCGCAACAACTATCCCAATCAGGGCTAGAGATCCCAACAAAGAAGGTGAACCAGACCAAGCTGCAGCTTACTGGAGATCCAGCTGTAGGAAGGCGACTAGTCCAAGGCGGCCCTGATCGGGTCACAACTCGACCCCAAATAGGAAAGCGTGCTCATCACTTTTCTTAGGGCTAACCGAGATATATTCGCCAGGAAACCAGCGGATATGCCAGGGGTGCCCAAGGAACTAATCGAGCATAGTTTAAATGTAAATCCTAGTGCTACTCCCAAGAGGTAGTGACTTCGTAGATTCACTCAAGACAAAAGGGAGGCAATCAAAGAGGAGATAGCTAAACTACTCGCGGCTGGATTCATCAAAAAGGTGTACCACCCAGAGTGGGTAGCTAATCCTGTCCACGTAAAGAAGAAGAATAACAATGAATGGAGAATGTGTGTCGATTATACCGATCTCAACAAGCACTGCCCAAAGGATCACTTTGGGCTACCGTGAATTGATCAAGTAATCGACTCCACCGCCGGCTGCGTGCTCTTGTGCTTCCTTGATTGCTACTCGAGCTACCATCAAATTTCCCTCAAGGAAGAAGATCAAATCAAGACCGCGTTCATCACACCCTTTGGGACTTGTGCATATAAAACTATGGTCTTTGGGTTGAAGAACGCGGGAGCAACGTACCAGCGGGCAATTCGAATATGCTTCACAGACATGTTACACCCCAACATGGAAGCCTACGTGGATGATGTGGTCATTAAGACCAGAAATCCCGAGGACCTAATTGCGAACCTGGAGAAAATTTTCAACAGCCTGCGCAACACTACTAGAAATCAGCGCATCCGTGATGAAATTCCGCGTTACGTCATAGAACAACATGTCGTATCGTCACAGAACATGCCCCTTTTATGACGAAACCCGAGTTTCATCACATTTCATCGGCGGCAGCCCTCAGCCCCTACTCAATAGTGACGAAAGTAAAATGAGTGACACAGAAAAACATGTCGTATCATCACAGAAAGGGTGCGCCATCAAGTCCAAGTATCTGTGTCAACTCGGGTCCACTGTAGAGGTGTGACCCGGGCGTCCAGGTGTACGAGGGTGGACCCAGTTGGCCAACGTGGCTAACACGTGAACCTGGAGGCCCACATGTGAGGGTTGAGGGTCAAATATGTGAACGCGGGGTCCACTGCGGAGGCGGGACCCGACCGTCCATGTGTATCTGTGCGGACCCAGCTGGACGACGTGGCTAATAAGTATATCTATGGGTCCCGGTTGATAGGTCCAGCATGTCTACCAGGCAGCCACGTGTGCTAAGTGGGACCCGAAGGCCCACATGTCAGGGTTGTGGGTCAAATATGTGAACGTGGGGTCCACTGCACAGGTGGGACCAGGTCATCCACATGTACGTGTGCGGGCCCAGCTGGCCGACGTGGATAACACATGTATATGTGGGTCCCGGTTGACAGGTCTAGCATGTCTACTAGGCAGCCACGTGTGCTGGGATCGACCCGAAGGCCCACGTGTCAGGGTTGCGGGTCAGATATGTCAACGTGGGGTCAACTGCAGAGGTGGGACTAGGCCATCCATGTGTACGTGTGCGGGCCCAGCTGGTCGACGTGGCTAACATGTGTATCTGTGGGTCCTGGTTGACAGGTCCAGCATGTCTGCCAGGCAGACACGTGTGCTGGGTGGGACCTGAAGGCCCACGTGTCAGGGTTGTGGGTCAAATATATGAGCGCTGGATCCACTGCAGAGGTGGGACCAGGCCGTCCATGTGTACGTGTGTGGGGCCAGATAATAAGGCTTGGGCCTGTTTCAAAGTCGGGCCATCTGGCCTTGGTTTGAGTGAGGAACCAGAATCCACTCGATCCGGCCCAGGAAGAGAAAAGGGCTTGCTGTGAAAATAGGTGTGCCGAAGGAGCCATAAAAAGGAAGGCCCAGCTGGCCGACGTGGCTAACACGTGTATCTGTGGGTCCCAGTTGACAGGTCCAGCAAGTCTACCAGGCAGCCACGTGTGCTGAATGGGACCTAAGCCCCACGTGTCAGGGTCGTGGGTCAAATATGTGAATGTGGGGTCCATTGCAAGGGTAGGACTAGGTCGTCCACGTGTACGTGTGCGGGGCCAGCTAATAAGGCCTGGGCCTGTTTCAAAATCGGGCCATCTGGCCCCGGTTTGAGTATGGAACCAGGATCCACTCGATCCGGCCCATGAAGAGAAAAAGGCCCGTTGTAAAAAAGGGAAGGCCCAGACGGTTACTGTTCCCGCGCACCTTCCCGAGACGGTTGCCATCCCCAAGAGAGGAATTGAAGAAATATCAAAGACGGGATTTCAAGATCAAACTTCTGCCTTCCCCTTGATCTACTGTAGGCCTACTCCCTTCGCCATTGTGCTCTTGCCCTCCTTTCAAAAAACCCTCATCCCTTCGCCTATGGCGCCTGCGAGATCCCTCACCGACCTTCCAGAAGAGATCCACATCGACGTCGCCGCCCACGTCGTGGTATCATCCAGCTTCCCCATGTCCGATCTCCGTCGCCTTAGGGGGGCTTGCTCTGTCGTGCGAGACAAGGTGTGTGGCGTGCCGCACAGCCTCAACCTGAGGCGGGCGCTGCGGCAGTAGGATGACGCGGAGACTTGCGAGCGACTGATCGCGAACACCTACGCCGCGGGCAACCTGGAGGTGCGCTTCATCAAGGGGATGAGGGTCGTGTTCGGAGAGCACAGCGGGGCTCTTCATGCGCCCCTGGACGAGCTAGAACTGGCTGCCCATGGGGGCCACAAGCCGGCGGCATACATGCTCGCTATGCTCCTGTGTCGAGCAAATAGAGGCACCGAGGCCGACCTCCGGGCCAAGGAGCTCCTGGCCGAGGTGGCGGATGACGACCTGGCGCTCGCCGTCTGGAACGACCGCGGGCTTGTGCGTCCCGTCGAGAAATCCTTCGACACGCTGTGGATGGTGGTATGGCCTAACATCGACCAGTAAGTCCCCGTGCCTGGCCCAGTGCGTCGTGCGGACGTTCACCAGTGCGCGTCCCCATTCTGGGAGTCGGTTGGATGGGTGCAGTGCTGGTGCGGCGTGCTCGCCGACCACGACGGATGGTACCAGTGGTCGTACTTCTGCAACGAGGAATGCAGGATTCAGAGCCTGTGCGAGGACATATTCCGCATTCTCGGGGATCATCCTTAGGTTGATTAGCTTCCTCTTCATGCAGGTGTGAACAGTCCCTGCCAAGAAGATGACTAGAACAAGACTAAAAAGGGAAGTGATTACTGAGAAGTCCTATTTTGCCAAGAGCATAAACTCCTGCAATTGGCCTCAAACTGTATTTTGTATGGCCTACTTATGTAATGTAATGGGCAACAAACCAACTTGTAATGGCCCAAAGTTTGAGACATTCAGTGTACTGGGGCAAAGGCCAAAAACTATTGGTCATGGGCAGATGGTGCCCCAGTTTTTTTGTATGCAATGGACACAATATAATGTGTTCTTAGCTATTTCTGTTTCACCCTATTATGCAGTGTACAAAATGTCTATATAATGTGTTATGCAGTGTACAAGTATATATATCTATTGCTTTTCTATCGCTTTTGCTCCCTGATATCCAGGGACCTCGTGGGCAATATGATTAATGAACATGTTATGTTCCCTCAAAAAAATACAACAAACTTTCTCAATTTTCCACAATTATATAAATAGTCTTCGATAAGGGACCAAACTGATCACACCATAAACCAATTCAATCAGCAAATGACACGAGAGCATATATAAGTTAGCATAATTAACAAGGTAGCATATACATACACATCTAGCTACTTGCATTGTTCTTAACATACCACAATACTGGCATAGATCTGGTTGTTCATTACAAAAAATAAAAGCAAAAGATCAAACCTAAAAGACTAGCCAACTCAGTCTTCGTTGTTGTCGTTTTCGCTGTCGGTGTACCACTCTTGCTCGACCAGCTTCCGCTTGACAGCAACGCGAAGCTCCTCGACCTTCTTTCGGATCTGATATATATTTTAGAAGGGGTTCGACCAGTTAGTGTGTGTGGAAAAGATAAACTGCATTGTTCATGCCAATTGCAGTACATACTTAAAGGGTAGGAAAATCACCTCTTTATTAGACAGGATAGGAACATCATTGTCGTCATCGCTGGCAAGACTGATGATCATCAAACATGCCATCCTTGGAAAAACAATGTTATACTTCTCCCCTGCATGCTTCATTATTACAAGCAAATCAGAGTCATAATGCAATTACATAGAAGTTATCCACTATGACAGTTACATATTTCTATATGTAAAGCACATTTTACTCCATTGCATTTATATTACACATATATATATATCCTAGTGCACATAATATCTTCATCTATCATTACTTATCTCAAACTGTGAACCCCAATATGTTGTGGTAGCATTGCTCACCTTCTTCCCGTGAAAGCCGGCGGAATCGATTTTTTTAGAGCTTGCTGGAAAGTCTGACGAGTTGTACTGCACGTCTGGCTCAGACTCGGTGGGCGAATCATCGGTGAAGATGTGGCAACCCCAGCAGCGCCTGCACCAGTGGTTGAATGGTGCCCCTATATATCATGAGATTGTTACATTTGGGACAAATTTTGAACGCTTAGGATGGATATATTTCGGGACGGAGGGAGTATATGATTATATGCTTCTATCATTAATGTGTACCAAAATATGGACTGAACCTTTCTACATTTAGTTGGAATCTGATTGCAAAAAGAAAATTAAATTTCAATCTAACAAAAGTGAATCTTTATTTACTGGAAGAGTTTGGCTCACCGAGTCATTGTCGTGCAATGCTGATGAGGTGGTGGCACCTTTGAGCTTTACGTCCGCGTCGACCATGGTGGGCGCCGCATCGATGGCTGGCGCTGCATCATCCCGTTGGTTCCAGCGGGCGGCGGCGAGTTTTTCAAAGCCCGGTGGCACATCTTCTACTCCGAGCTTGTCGGCCACGTCGTCGACGAGCGAGGCGGGCGGCGCATTGATGACTAGCGGGCTGCTCCCCGTGGTGGATGATGGGCCATGCCGCCTCACCGACGGCCTAGAGGTCATCAATGGGCTTTGCGACAACTCACCTTATGCATCACGCACCTGTTTGTGGCTCGCCATTGTCGCAATGAAGGTGGGCGAGAAGGATGCGGGCGGTGATGGGAGTTTGAAGAAGGCAATGTGGGCGACGATGGAAGAAAACCCCACCTTTGATGGGACAATTTGGGGAAAGAAGGCAAAAAGGCACCGGTGTGGTTCGGCTTCTCAAGGAACAACGTGGGGACTCGACAGTTGTTTCCATCCAGTAGCCACTGACATATCGGGCCAACAAGCCATCGCCCACAAGTAAGTGACGAGACGCGCCGACCAGGAGGCGCGCCTTCCCCTCGCGTGGGCCGACGCGCTGACCAGGATATGCCTTCTCCTCGGGTGTCTTCTGTGAGATTGACATGTGGGTCCCACCTGTCAGGACCCGGCGCACCTTCCGGGACGCGACGCCGCCTAAACCTCCTATCGACGGGAGAGGCAAAGGGGTGGTTCCACCCAACAGCCACTGTCATATCGGGCCCACAAGCAATGGCCCACAAGCAATTGACGCGATGCATTGACTATGCCGCTGGATCCGGCAAAGGAAGAGGAAAAGGCTCGCTGGATCTTCCCCAATCTTCTTCCTCTCCTATCGCTGGAAAGGCTGCGACGGTTCCTGTACCGCGCACCTTCCTGACGAGGTTGCCATCCCCCCGAGACACGGCATCACCTGAACTTCCTTGAAAGTGGCAACACACTCAAGTGGCAACGCATTCAAGATCTTGACCAAGAACTCGAACTGTAGCTCAGCTCGCCCCCTTCTAGCGCTAGGACTCACCGCTGTCCACGCGCCGCTCTACCTATCCACCGCTCTGGCTCACCGTTGTCCACACACCGCTACGCCTATCCCGCTCTCCGGCTTGCCGCCATCCACGTGCCGCGGCTCCATCCACACCCTCAGGCGTGACCTTGTCTCACGCTCCTGCTTCTGCGACGTCGTCGACGCCGCCGGCACACATGGCAGCAAGGCAGCCCCGGTTGTCGCTTATGGCGGATCTCCCTACTGATGTGGCCATTCAGATCGCAGGCCACCTCGCTGTGAACTTGGATTGGCTAATGGACAACCTCCGAGTCCTTCGAGCAACCTGCTGCTGCATGCACCTCGTGTGCTGCAACCCTGAAGTCGGCAGGCGCATCAACATAGCGGGTTGATCGACATGGCGTGGCACACCCCCGATGCCTACCACATCTTTGTTGCTCGCCTGGCTCAACTCGGCAATCTGGAGGCCAGCTTCATTCATGGGGTGAATGTTATCTTCCGTGGACTTGTGATCACGCCCCTAGTAGTCCTTGACGAGAATATCGAGCGCGCAGCCACGGGCGGCCACGAAGTGGCGGCCTATGTGTCCGCCGTCCTCCTGTACATGGCCAATGGCGGCGCCGGCATCGACGCTACTGCTAGGCAGTACTTGAGATAGGCAGCCATGGTCTTGGACAACACATGGCCGCGGCCGGCGGGGGTCCGCGATGACTTGTTCAGGGAGTGTTTCAGGATTCGCCGGAGGGCCGCGCATGTGGTTTTGAGAAGGTGGCGGCTAAGGTCCATTCATGTGGCGCTGGCACCACCACAAGCCGATCTTCCGTGCGCAGGCGAGGATTGTGGAGTGGCTCTAGAATGGTCATGGAGATAGTATTGCAACGAGGATTGCCGTATGCGTGGCGAAATGAAGTGGTTCTTGTGGCTAATTTTAGATTGAAGAAGTGTAGTGTATGTATTGCTTTAATTTTCTGTTGCTTTTGCTTCATGAGGT
The DNA here is from genome assembly GCA_032594955.1 of Panicum miliaceum. Classification (NCBI taxonomy): domain Eukaryota; kingdom Viridiplantae; phylum Streptophyta; class Magnoliopsida; order Poales; family Poaceae; genus Panicum; species Panicum miliaceum. The sequence continues at coordinate 38,487,140 of CM064058.1, forward strand.
CCAAGGATCTTGTGGCCAATGTAAATATATATGTATGATTAATGAACATCTTTTGCTACTTTAATTACTACTGTAACTTGCTATTGCTTTAGGCATTGCCAATGGGAGAAAAACCCCGATTTTGATGGGACAGATTGGGGGAATTGCGCCGCGTGTCTTCAAGGAAGAAATTGGGGACACGACAATTGTTTCCACCGAACAGCCGCTGACATATGTGGCCCACAAACCATGGCCCACCTATCGGTGAGAACACATCAACTAGGTATTTCATTTATATAAGTTGAGGTACCACATGGATGACATCGACAAACACCACTCGCCACTCTCCACTGTCAATCTTTTTGAGCAAAAACTCACGGGTGAGCACACCGTGGAATCCCTTGGCGCGAAGATGGTTGCTGTTCCCATGCAACTTCCCGCTCCGTCTCGCCGACGCCCATGCACTCGGTGTTCCGTGATGTCGTCGACGATGCTGGTACACTAATGGAGGCGAGGCGGCGGCACCAGTCATCGCTAGGGAAGCTCCCGACCAACCTGGCCATTAAGATCGCGGGCAGCCTCGCGGCCACCTCGGAGCGGCCAATGGACGACCTCCGCGTTCTTCGAGCCACCTACCGCCGTATGCTTCGCGTGTGCGGCGAACCCAAAGTCGGATGGCGCGTCGCACCAGGGCAGTTCGCCAACGACATGTCGTTGGACGACCCCGTTGGCTACGCCACACTCGTTTGTCGCCTGACCAAAGTCGGCAACCCGGAGGCGTGCTTCCTAACTAGGATAGAAGTTGCGTTCCGTAAAGGCACCGTCGAGCTCCAACGCGCCGCCGAGTTCAGGCACAATTTGGCTGCCTATGTGGCCGCCATCCTCCTCTACAGGGCCAATGACGGCGCCGTGAGCGACGACGCTGCGAGGCGGTACATGAGATAGGTCAAGGGCGAGAAAGAAGCAGTGGCGGCATCGGCGGCGGGCCGCGGGGATGGCGGACATCAGTTTCGCAATGACGGTTGTTTGTGCTGGCGCGAGGAGGCCACGGAGCGCATCTGGCGAACGCATTGGTGCAGGATCTTGGACTCGCCGGAGCCGGCGGCATGTGCGGCAGTCCTGTCAATCCATGGGAGCCTCAAGGATTGACCAAGTATTGCAGCGAGGACTGTAGGATTCAAGGTGAAGTCGAAATTCTCCGCAGGGGATTTCGCTCCTACTAGGTTGCTAGGATTGGTTGTGCATGCGCCTTTGATTTTGGTTGCTTTGTGTTCGTTTAGCTCTAGAGTGAGCGAGTGTAGTACTCCTAGGTGGTATTGCTTTTCTCTTGCTTTTGCTTCAGGAGGTCCTTGTTGCAATGTGAATACAAGTATGGTTAATGAGGATCTTATGTTTTCCTCAAATTAAAGTACAAACTCCTATTATTACATAAATTCAACATTATTATTACATGAATTAATCCAATAACACAATAGTAATCATCATAAGAAATTCAGCATTATTATTTTATGAATTAATCCAATAACAGGCAATCAACAACACCACACACACATGGCCAGAGGCAATGCAAACTCCTATAGATCATCGTCATCGTCTTCGTCTACATCATGTACACCGTTCACATTGTCGTCACTATCATTACAGTACTCCAAGATAGTGTCATCTTCATCCTCATGTTCTGCCAGACCGGCAGTCCTGTCTCTTACAAGTTCTGCTAAATTAGCTTCAATGACTATGTCTACTGCATCATGCTCTTCCTGGTGCACATCCTCAGCCTCTGCATCACTTTCACGCACTGCACGCTCTATATCGGAACAGTAATCATCTTGAAGTACGTCAGCATCCATTTCAGGCACGTTATACATGCCCCTCTGCTCAATTTTCTGCACAACTCGCCAGTCTTTGCCTAAATCATTATCCTACAAATAAAATATCTTGGTGGCTTGTATCACGAAAATAAAAGGATCGGACTTGTACCAAAACAAGTTCATGTTAATGGGCTTGAAATGTCCATCATCTCTAATGCCTACAGTCTTGCCCCTTTGATTGTATCAATCTCATCGAAATAGAACAACTGTCCGACGGTATTCCAGATTAGAGTTGTATTACAACTCAATTACCTCTTTGAGTACACCATAAAATTCAATTTCTTCGCCTCTATATGTCCCCTTGGTCATGACACCACTATTTTGTATCTTTTGGTTTTTCTCATGGTCAGCAATGCTGTAGCGTACTCCATTGATAGTGCGAGCTGAACAGATCTTGACTCGGAGATCAGGAGAATGAGATAGTGCAACCAATCCGTCACTGACCTAATTAGGATTCTATCTAAGCAGCTTCTTAATCTACAGCCAAGTGTATAAAGTAGTTGAGTCTAGTGTGATGTCAGTGACTTCCAAAATGATAGCATGTCATTAATTAACTTACATGATCCTCAAACCTTTTAGCAAATTCTTTCGGTTGCCTTTTCTGGACATCGATATCACGTACCCCTTGTTGCAGCAACAATTCCTTGTGCATGTTGTATGACAAAGCTTAAACATTATTAGGAATCAACAGCGGTAAACATATAAATAATATACATAAGGACAGAGTAACATATACGTACTTCACATAAGGCTCAACTTCTTCACAGTTATTCAGTACAAACCAAATTAGTTTGTCCATGAGATTGTCAGGGATGTATTTCATCCGATCCGCGCCAACAAGTCGAGCACCATGCATGAATACAGAGATGTCACCATCTAATGGCCCTTCAAATTCAGGACCTATGTCGACATCGTCGGCATACATGGAACAAAATGCCAAGACTTCACTTTCTATGTAGGCTTCAGCAATTGATCCTTCAAGCCTAGCCCTATTCCTCAATGTGCCAAGCCGCCGTTCAATCGGATACATCCAGCCATACTGTAGAGGGCCTCTAAGCAGTGCCTCATCAAGTAGATGGACTGCCAAGTGCACCATCACATCAAAGAAGGCAGGAGGGAAGATCTTCTCAAGCTTGCATAGGATCAGTGGGATCTCTTTTTTCAGGCATTGCACGACTACTGTCCTCAGATTTCTAGTACACAGCTCCCGTAAGAAGTTCCAAGCTCTGCAACTGCTTCATATACATCAGGATGCACGAGGCCTCGTAAGCCAGCAGGTATGACAAGAATGAGGTTTCATCCGGCCTTGGAGCTTTGAACCATCAGGAGCAATGTATCTTCCTAGGTTAGCTGCATATCCTTCTGGAAACTTGAGACCTTTGAGGAAGTTACAAAATGCACTTCGTTGTGTAGGTTTCAACACATAGGAAGCATGTGGAGTTTTTACCATGTTACCATCCTGTTAAGGGTGCAAATGAGATCTTATGCTCATATCGGCAAAATCTAGCCTAGCATTCAGTGTGTCCTTTGTCTTCCCCTCCAGTTTCAGCAATGTGCCAAGGAGGTTATCACATATATTCTTCTCTATGTGCATCACATCAAGATTATGGGGCAGCAGTAGGAATTTCCAATATGGCAGCTTCCACCACCCAGCTTTGCGGTCATAAATTACTCGCCCTCCATCCTCTCCACTCTTTCTCTTTTGTGGTGCATTATTACATAAACCTGGGCTGACATTGCTGACCCTTTCTAGTAGCTCAGCGACCTCTTCTGCAGTGAACTTTCCTGGTGCCTCATGCATCTCTATCGTCCCATCGAATAAAAAATTATTTTTCTGCCAAGGATGTGCCATGTGAAGGTAATGACGGTGACCAATGTAGCATAAATTTTTCCTTATTGGCCATGAAAATGGGTTTTTGTCACAATAATACATGCAAAATAACCTTTTGTAGTTTGACCTGATAGGGTGCTTAATGCTGGATAGTCATTTATGCTCCAAAGCACAGTTGCTCGCAGATTAAACTTTGAACGACTGGCAGCATCTTATGTACTGACACCACTCCAGAGCTGAAGAAGTTCTTCTATAAGAGGCTCCAACAATAAATCAAAATCCTTTCCTGGCAATTTTGGACCTGGGATCAGTAAAGATATGAAGCACTTCGAAGGATTGGCACATTGCCATGGTGGAAGATTTAAGGGCATAACAAGCACTGGCCACAAGCTATATGTCGTGCTAAAGTTGCCAAATGGATTGAAACCGTCAGTAGCGACATGTGGGGTCCATGGGTCAGAGAGGACATGCTGGCCTTTGGTTGACTAAGGACATATGGGTCAACCAAACAACCATTCGTTGACTGAGGATCGTGGCCATTGCGTTAGGATCCAATGCCTCAGAATCCTCCGAGACGCGCACGACTGGGGAAGCTCTGTTCTCTATTAATTTGCTTAGCGATGGCACAATTGACTATATTAGAGATGACACACATGTAAAAGATTTGCACAAAATCTATTCACAACTCCATCATGTTCACCATGCAAACTAAGATACCAACATCAAATAACAGAAATTAGCTCCCATCTGAACTTAGCACATGGCGAGGCATCACTTGCTTCTTTCTTCGCTCCGGCCGCGGCCTGGGGTGCGTCTCGATCACATCCTGCTGACGGCGTACGTTACCGAGCCGTTCATATGTCGCGTCCAGAGGTCGAACTCATGACGGATGCGGCACTCCGTGCTGCAGTAGCAGATGATGAATCTCCTAGTAGCCTCCCAGCGCCTGCATTCCACCCATGTGCATACGTGAGGATCCTCGACGAGCAGCGCCACGTCGCGGTCAAGAAGCCGGTTCTAGAACGCAATGTTGTGGAGGTCCTGCCGGACCAAGCCGCGCAGCCGCGGCAGGCCGTGGTTCTCCCACAGGCCGTCAGGGAGTGACGGGCCACCGCTGATTCCATGGAGCAGCGCCAGCGCTTCGAGGTCCACCGGGTTCCTATGGTACCGCAGCATCGCCAAGAAGTAAGCAGCGTCATAGTCCCCAGCGTCAACGGCTTGGTTGATGAGCGCCAGCCCGATGGCTGGATCCTGCCACGGCATCAACCTCTCCATCCCCTCATAGCGTACAGCCTCCGGATTATCGGCGAGGTGCAAGTGCTGCTTGAAGCGCAACCTGATGTCGCACCTTAAATGACGGCAGTGGTCTCGAAGCTCATGGAACGATAGGCACCGGAGCACCTTGCTGGAGTCACAGATGCGGCGGAAGCGGACGCAGACCTGACGAAGCATCAAGTACGTATAGATGCTCCCATCCTTAATGCAGTGAAGGATGATCCGTCTGATCAGATCCTGTGGCAGCAGCATCATCAGCAAGAACGTCGCCGCACTGGGGTCTCCCATCGCGTCTAGTTTTGCGCCCGATTCTTCTCTGTGACGACGAGGCCAAGCTGCGCCTAACGATTCGCTTGGTTCCATTATTTCACGGCACAGCGATGGGAGACGAAGGCGATGCGGCGGCCGGCGAGGGGGAGGGGAAGAAGAAAACCGTGGTGTTTGATGGGATATTTTGGGGGAAGTGGGCACATATAGGCTATAAAAGGTAACAACAGAGGAACTCGGTCACTTACACGTGGGGCCAGATGAAAAGGCTTCCTCCATCGACAGTTACCCCTTTTGTTTAGCCCTCCTCTGGTGGCGAAGCGGCTGTTGGCGTTTCATAATGCAGTCACCAAGTATGGACATAAAATCCATTCCCCGACAACGGCGCCAGAAATGTCGTGGGATATTTCTTACGTTACAGAAGGATCCGCAAGCGCACGGAATACCGTTGTAGCATTTTACCCGTGAGTACGGGGTCGTATTTATATTTCCGCAGGGAAGGCGGCGCTTATTGGAATAGATTAGTGTGTTGATTAGTTCTAGCATGGATATTCTATTGAATAAACAGGGGTAAGATAATATATGGTAAAGAGGTAGTGTGACACACAAGTTACTCAAGTTCTACTCTATGCAAAGCTTACAGGAAGGGAGAAAGGAAGAAGAAAGCTAATCTAAGGACTTATGTACTCCTAACTAAGCATACAGTCTATACTAAGCACTCACATACACACATATGATTAGGAACGGGCTCTAGGCTCCCAGGCATCACCGGGAGACTGCACAGGATATGGCTAGGTGGCCACTGGATCATCACGGCTATTTTATGCACCTCCTACAGCTACTACACGAACGGGGAGGATTACGCTGGACGAACAGGGCTGTGACCACCTGCCGCCTACCTCATCTAACCATGGTATAGAGCCGCATCCAGCAACACTGATTAGCCCAGATATCATGTCTACACTATAAGCGATACTCTAATGCCCCGCGTGGAGCCCCCACCCTTCGGATGGACAGACATCACACTAGAGCAAACATGCGAATACTGGAACCGATGTCATAGCCTAGATGTCTTACCACGTCTAATCATGCAAGATATAAGTCCTAGATATAAACTAAGCATAGCATACAAGTTTGAATACACAGGACATATACTATTCGAGTACACTAAACTAGAAGATAACTCTATTAAGGAATTCTGAATATTACAAAGGAGAGGAAGCGTAAAACCCATACCGAACACTCCTAGGCAGGACTCGGGAACCGAAGAAGAGCTACTTCACCTAAACTCCACTATCCTAAAGACTAAGTAAGAGAGGAACTTGAGAGAGGCTTCAACTTGTGGCGTGTCATTTAGTAGCACCCCCCCTCATATTTATAGAGGTGAGTGAGGGGGGTCTGCAGCAGCTTCTCGGCACCCCTTCACCCCTAGCATCCTGAACCGACATGGAGGACCAATGGGAGAGCTCCACGTGGAAGAGGAAGGTCGGTGGGGCCCGGCCTGGTTCGGACGACCCACCTGGTTTGGTCGAGCTAGGTTAGGCGCTCACCGCCTCCAGCTTCTTCTTTGGTGCTGACACGTAGGCCTTGGTCACTCCTGTGGGTGAGTCGAGTCTGTCCTAGGTCGGTTGTGCCTGTTTGTGGGCCCTTTGATCCATGGGATGCTAAACAGCGCGCTCTGATTGGTCGACGCCATTTTCCTTGGATTGAAGTGCTTGTTTACACTTAATTTCTGCTCAATTTCCCTGTATTGCAAATTCTCCAAGGGGAATATGGAAATAATATTATTCTAGATAAATATGCAAGTTAAGTATGCTAGTCATCCCAATTTTCTGATCAAATTGACGCTCAAAATTGGTCTGTAGCGAGCGTCAACAGCGGTTTCCATCGTCGACTCTAGAGGAGCTGCCGCTTGACTTGGCGATTAAGATTGCGGGCCACCTCGCTACAACCTCGAGATGTTTGGTTTCTAGATTTAATTTGCTTGCATTGTATGCTTTAATTTGGATCTATGCCGAGTTAATAATCCCATCGTGCGTAACTATTTTCGTTCGCTGTAACAATTGAACTCCATTAATTAAGACGAGTACATTCATTAAAACATATATATACATAAACAGCACACGTCGAGTTCCAAAACCCGATCGATTAAGGTCCTAAACTGCAAGCTAAGCTAGGACGACGAAGACGACAGACACTAATAATTAAGCTACGACATGAAACTGCTGAAATTAGAGTAGCTCCCGTGTGGAACTTAGCACACGTGGAGCGGTAATCGACGACGACGACACACTGTGGCAGAACCACCTGAATTAATCCGGCTCAAGTGCGTTAACCATAACCACGAGGGCAATCAGGGCTAACTCGCACTTCAAACAGAGTAATCCATTGGTTTGTTGGGTAACCTCCCGATACAACCACGGGTTTGCCGATCGAAACAACACATACAAAGTACTCACACGAAGGTGAGCCCAGAGAATACAACATTCCACAACTTTTACATTACAGAGTTCCACATAAACTTAGTATTACAGACCAAGTTCGAATTCGTAAATCAAGTACTTCAAAGTTTAAATGTAAACGAGTTCTTCAGAGTTCATTGCAGCGGAAAAACAACGATAAACTACTCGATGATACATGATGTCTCGATGAAGCCCGTACGAGACATCACTCGGCATTATCATCATTGGCCGGGGACGCATCCCATTCCACCGACTAACCAGGAGGAAGAGTACACGGCCAAGTCAAACTAGCAACCATGTCCTCAAAAGTATCACTTGAAAACAAGCCACAAGCAAGGCAGAGTATACTAATACTCAGCAAGGCTTACCCGACTAGTGGAATATACTTAGCCGACTCCTAGACATGCAAGGCTTTTGGCTTGAGGGGTTTGTTTTGCCGAAAAGCATATACAAGTAGGTCCTTACGTTCAAATTTTAGCTCCAGATTCTAGTTTTCTTTAACCATTCTAGGTAAGCAACTATCCAATATCATACATGGTGAAAGAATTAATTTGCATCCAACAAGTTTAATCATGATAATTGTTCCATTTCTTACTCTATGTGGTAAAAGGATCAAGCAGTCTCAATACCGCGAGAAATGGACGATTCGAATCGAATTTCTTAATCTTGCAAGGCAGACCTAAACACACGTCACGTGGTTACTCCCAGAGTCACACGTGCAACTTTTCCCCTTTCTTCCCGGGTTGTGGATCAGGGCCACTATCCGAGACTACAGAGCCCGGCACTGGACCCACCATGTGCGCGCATGGAACCGAAGTTGGGAGGGTGAGGTGCTGTCCACTTGCCGGTCCAATTAGATACTTAAGCTTACCGATTACCATATTCTCAGCATGTGGTTAGTACATTCAAACGCTTAACCACCGCTACCGCACACTGTGGCCTTAGCATTTTTCACTAAACAGACGGGGCCTCAATCACCAACATGGACATCGCACCATAGCCCCGTCCGTCGACCTTATGATTGCAGCATGTAGTAAACATTCAACTCCTATATTCTCGCGAGTGACAGGAAATCACTCGACTTTTACCAGGTCCTATAGCATAGCATTCTATCGAAACTTACATCTAGTGTTCAGAGCATGGGTAACTAAGATCATGCAACTAAGTTTTCATTCAACTCCTATAAACTTAATGCACAAGTAAAATAGAGTAATAAGTTGCACAATTTAGAAAAATAGGTTCATGCTCCGAGGCATGCCTTCCTGAGCAAAGCTAGCCTTGGGCTCTTCCGAACTTTGGTTCGGGTCTTCAAAAACTTCAGTTAGATTCACTTGAGCTTCACGCTGCTCACTCTCGGACTCGGGCACCAGCTCGTACGTTCCGTCAGCGAGAGTAGTCGATTCTATATGAATGCACAAGTGTGAGTTGTAGTGATGTAGAGATTTGTAGCTTATTTCACGATAAACTTGTAATCCAACAAAAGTTCACGTTTATCTTAAATCATTGTTCTTTACTGTTCCTTGGGTAGTCATTTACTGAATATAACTTAGATCAATTAACCTCATTAAATAGATGTGTGTTTTGTCATTTATAATTGTTACCTTTCTAAACCAAGTATGAAATATTCGTAGCCATAGCTAGAAACATTTTCTGGTGTTGAATTTTTTATACAAGATACCTCTCTGAGCAACTAGACTACTGTATAAATTTCAGCTCTTTATATGAAGTAGATTAAATATGAAAAAAATAAAATAACAGCTACTGCTAGAACCTAGTTATTTTTATACAGAACAAACCATGCAAGTATTGATACCAAAACTTTTACAAGGTGTTAATCTATCTATATATGTGTTATTGTAAATTTTTCAGATTTTATTGTGCATGATACAAAGCATAATAAATAGGACAAGATACACCTATATTAATAAAGATTAATTTCTACAGGATGTTCTATAGGGTTTCTGTGCATCAAACGTTTTATACAGCATGATCTAATCTAAAGTATCCTATAGTAAAAAGATGAACATTTTCCAAGCACAAAAACTAATTACTTTGCTTTAATGCATTTCTCCACCACAAAAATTATATAAGTAGGTTACAGAAAGTTAAAACGTCCTAAACTTTTTCTGTGGTATCAAGGTATCCATATAACAGCACAGAAAAAGTCTCATAATATGAATCACCATAGAACAACAGGGAAAATTAGTTCTATCCCTTTATGGCATAAAACAAAGTCTAACAAAACATTTAGCTAGAGCTGGGTTCTGGTCCTCAACTTTTTACACTGGCCTACAAATCAAGAAACTAATCCACAGTCCAAAAAATACGTTCATCCTTTGTCTACAACAGTGGGTACAAATAAAATCTATTAAACATTTCATTTAATCTAGGGAAAAATATAGCAAGCAACTGAAGAAATGCATGTAACAAAAGTTGTAGATCTTCTTCTAAGGATTACAGAACAGTTGAGTTTGTATTTTTCTGATTGTTCTATGATTTTTAAAGTATTTTAGAATTTTGCTGTTTTTGAATCTAGGGTCAAAACACTGGTTTGCAGATATGCCCCTAGAAACTTGCGTGCAGACCCTTTTAAAGATTTCAATCAAAGAAATTGGGTCCTTGGTGGCGGCTGGCATGGCGGCCAGCCAAATTCCGGTGAGGGGGCTCGTCGGCGGCGAGGGGAAAAGGGTCGGGGAGTACCAGGGAGGCAAGAGCTACCTTGTGGGGGCCTTGGTCGGGGTTGGGGATGGCCGGAGGTGGCTCGTCGGTGCGGAGCAGGGGGCGGCGGTGGCGCGTTGCGTCGGCGACGATGCTCCGGCGAGCGAGAGCCGGCTGGGGCGGGTCGGTGAGCTTCGCGGCGTCGAGGGGAACCCATTCCGAGGCTTGGTTTGAGCGGAGGAGGGCCGGAGCTAGGCTGCCCACGGCGAGGTGGGGTGCGGCGGCGATGGAGGCGGCGACAGGGAGCCTGGGCACGCGAGCAGGGGCCTGCGGCGGCCTTTATAGGGGCACAGCGGGGGAGAGGAGGGAGTGGGGAGAGTTGGGCGCGCGTGAGGGAGACTGGGCGGTGCGGAGGCTCGGCATTGGCCGCGGCCAGCGGTGGACAGCGTCGGCGTGGCGTACGGCAGTGACGCGGGCACGGGCTGAGCGCCGGGGATTTGGCGTGGGGGAGGGGGAGATGACGCGATCGTGGGTTGGGCAAGCAGCTACAGCAGCGGGCTGGTCGGGCGGCGAGCACGGCGACTGGCGGGACACGGCGGGGGCTCGGGCACGGCGTGGCCTGGCCATTGGGCGCGGCGGGCGGCGAGCAGAGGCGGGCGACGATGTCGCGCGCGTGGCACACTAGGGCTGGGCAGGGTCGCGGCGCGGCGGAGGAAGCTGGTGTGCGGCAGGGGTGCGGCAGCCATTGGCTTGGCGCCTAGCGCCAGTCAGGCATCGCCGGCCAGGTAGCGGACGGCCGCTGCGCGGCGGTCGGGAAGAGCAGGGAAGAGGGGAGGTGAGGGAGGGACTGAAAAGCGAAAATTGAAAGAACTTCAGGGGTCTGGTCATAAAAATAAAATTATCTCCCTTTCCTGTGTTGCAACTCAAAAATCTATGAACATGAAAGTTGTTCAAAATGAAAAGTTGCACAAGTTTGGTTTTAGGCCAAAGTTCATTTGAGTTCTAGTTCGAAAGTTAATTTGAAACACATAAAGCTTGATTCGGAGGGCACGTCATTTCTTGGGCAAAAATTTGTATTCTCTGCTAGGCTTCAACTAGACTTTTGTTTATCATGTCACTGATGGTGTGCCTATTCGATTTTGTAGCCATATATGCTTTGATGTGAAAGTTATTTAATTTGTTTGACTAAAGTATATGTACTTATGCACATATACACATACATTCAAAATAAAAGCAAGACCAAATGATGATACACCCCTTTTAGACTTTTCTTAGTTATTTAGGCATATTGTTTTGCTAATGAGATTTGTTTAGCAATTTAAACACCTGAGGTGTCACACACACGTCGCGGCGGCGAGGCTCGGTGCGCAGGCAGTCACCGCGTTCCACGTTCCCATTGACCAGCGCATGCAGCGCGCGGCTCGCTCACATCCACCCCTCGTTCCGGGCCAGGACGCAGTGGTGGTTGTACTTCTTCTTGTTCTCAACCCTCAGGGCCGAGGAGTTGGCCTTCCCCATGACGTGGACCCTGACCTCATTCGGCCTAGTCCACCGTTGCCTCAAGCCGGGGCAGACAGGGCACCTGTAGATGTGATCGGCGCGGCGGTAGACGCGCAGAGTGGAGCCGCGGGGGACTGGTTTGTTGTAGCCATAGTTCTGGTCGTCGGACTCATCCATTTCCGTCTGGGTGTCGGAGTCGGCGTCGGAGTCGGAGTCGTAGAAGGCCGCAGGAAGGGTGAACGAGTCTGTTTCTCTCTGGGTGTTGGAGTCGTTGAAGGCTGCAGGAAGGTGTCAGAGTCGTAGAAGAAGGCCGCAGGAAGGGTGAATGAGTCCATCTCCGTCTAGATGTTGGAGTCGTAGTCGAGCGCAGGAAGGGTGACCGTCAACGACAAGGACTGCGATGACGACGAGGGAGCGGGGGTTGAGGAGGAAGGCGCCACCACCACCGGAGGAAGCTGGGAACGCCCTGGGGAGCCCCCAGCGCCTCCGAGACCTACATCCACGGGCGACGGCGGGTTGAGTTCGCCGGCGTCAGAGCGCGACGAGAAACCGCCACGCGATGACGACGCCGAAGCGCCGTACGGTCGCTACATGCGCGACGGGGAGCCGGAGGCGTGGGAAGGGGGGAGAGGCGGCACGACCCGGCGGCGGAGGCCTCGGCCGAGGAGTAGCCGATTCGCTTCATGGCGTCGGACAGGCAGGTGATCGACTGGCGACTGGTCTAGTGGAAGTGGAATTGGCGACTGGCGAGGATGCCGATGGTGGGTGAAATGGCGATTTAATAAAGGACTTCCTCCGCTTCCTTAGGAAGGAAGGCCTCCCTTCCTTCCTAAGGAAGCCGATGGTGCAAGTTATGGCCGCCGGCGCCAGTCATTGATGCCAACCGGCGCTCCTCGAAGAACGTGCGAGGAAGAACAGGAGGCGGGACGGCAACAGACGGTGGCTGTGGCATCTGCATCGTCGATGGGAAGATGAATGGCTATGATGAATCGGGCTTGACTAGAAAATGGCCCATGATAAGTTTTCAGTCCATCTAACATAGACGTTCTTCGAGTTACCATTACAAGAAATTTGAAAAGTATGCTCAAATTGAACTATGTCTGGCATCAATAAGATTCAAAAAAAATACAAAAAAAATATATTCAGGGACATGTATACTATTATAGCCTAAGTACGAGATATAGAAACAAAATTCAACTGTTTTGTATGGATAATTCAAACTACTAAGTCTAAGGTAGTACAAAAAAAATATCTAAAGTTTGTCATAAAATTATACAAACTAACACATCAACACATTTTAGGACCATAAGCCTGAGGAAAAAAACCAAATGGTTTTAACAAAGCCGGGCCATATATTGTTCACAAATGAATACATCTCCCACATAGTTCCCTAGAACTTAACTCAAACTTTCAAGTTTGCATAGATCACAATACTTTTGACATCATATACACCTCAAATTTTGACACAAACGTATTGACATTACAATTAGAGAATGTGAAGTTATATTTGCAATTCTCATGCAATATCATTTTGTTTTTTTCTACTTTGGTGTATAAAACTATGTGCTATATAAAAGATCTAAGAAATAGAAACTAATTAGAATAAATACACCACGAAATGGTAGAGTGTGATTTAATATAAAACTAGGAAAAAGAATCATCAAATTCGGAGTTCTTATGAGGGAGAAATACAAGTTACAAGTTTTAATTCCAGATTAAAAAGAGAAAGATGGACTATTTACAAGCTCTTATGCCTCTCAGCCAATCACACGTTACCATGTGGAGCAGCAAGTGATGCCCGCCTCTCCACCTCCTGGGTGGCACGTGTCCATTTCCTTATTCTACTATAACGTAGAAAAGCCATGACCTTCATAAGCGTGCAGTGAGTCTGGAGGTTGGGAAAGCCCACCACAAGCCTGAGGTCTCCAGTTAGATTCATTTGTTGGACCTATTTTTTGCTGGCAAATTTACTTACTCAATTTTGCACCACAGTATGTGTGACGGAATAAAAATGACAAATTAACTCAATTTTTCACCAGAGTATTCGTGATGGAGTAAAAACATTACATATTTGCAAAACATGGAGTACAATCACAATTGGTTCACCAAAGATAAGGAACAACATCCCAAATTCATAGATAGGAACTTCCCAAATTCATACATCACACCAGCATCGACCATTTCCACATCACCAAAATAACATCACAGTTATTGTTAGTGCCTACCCATCCACATCACTCCTTTGCATTTCCAAAAGTGCCCTCTGCCTTTTTTTGCTTTCGATTTCCAAATCCCAAGTTCATCTTCAAGTGCAGCAATCTTGGCTTGCGCTTTTGCAAGCATCTTGCTCTTCTCGTATAGTTCATCACTTATCTCATGCATGCGGTTCCTCATGAACTCCAATTCGTCAAAGGATTCATCGGTGTCGTCGTGGCCAGCGGAGAAGTCGTCGATGCATGCAGACATCTTGGCCTTGGACGGCGCCTTCTTCGGTGGCCGACCGCGGGCCCGCTTATGCGGCGGCGAGGCGATGCAGACCGCATTTGACTTTGGCAGGCGTCCACGTTGACCCTTGGCCGGCGGCGCGTGGGAGGAGGGCGACTTTGTCGTCGGCGGCTGACCACGGGGGCGCTTGGCCGGCGGGGATGCCGACGAGGGCAAGTCTACCTTCAACGGGCAACCACGGGGACGCTTGACCGGCTGCGAGGCCGAGGAGGGCCTGTCTGCCTTCGGCGGGCGACCACGGGGTCGCTTGGATGGCGGCGAGGCCAAGGGGCGCGACTCAGCCTTCAGGGGGCGACCACGGGAGCGTTTGGCTGGCACCGGCAGATCTGCCACCTTGGGGAAACCCATGCCCGAGTCAAAGTCGTTGTCGCTGGTTAGCTCGATGGGGATCATTCCACTTACCTTGTTTGCCGGAGTCGAAAGAGGAAGGGAGGAGTAGGCGGGGAAATGGGGCGACGCTCAAGTATATTTAAGTAATTTCCATCCATTCAGTATTTCACTCTCACAATGCGTTTAAGCCTAGGTTGTTGACGTGTCTCCGCACATCCCACACCAAACGACCCTTCTGTCCCTGCCTTATCCTTTAGGCAGATGCGGCTCACTGCTTCTTCTCTGCTCACCGCCCGCCATTGCCACCGGAATCTGGCCCGTCTGACCGCCCGCCATTGCCACCAGCGCAAAAGGATGTCGCATGTTGCAGAGTCCTCATCCGGAAGAATGCAAATGCCCTCGCTTGTTGGGAAGGAGACTGGCTTGCCCATGATGATGTGCCGGACCTGCAAGAGGGCAAGGATGCGTGAGGCCCGATCGAGGAAAGAGAATGAGAACATCGGTCGGGTGTTTTTTAAATGCCTAGTTAGTAGATTTAGCTTTGATTTGGATTTTGTGCTTTCAGATCTGTGATAGGGTTTAAGCAAAGGTTTCTTGTTTATTCAGTGGTATGGCTACTTCACACGGAAGAGGGGTTACTTGAATGATTTGATTAAAGAAAAGATGGTCCACCTACGTTTTGTTGATGAAGAAGAGATTCAAGAAGTCCAATCCATGGAGCACATTCATCCTGCTGGGAGCCCTGCAGCAGGTGGTGCCATGTTGAAGAGCAATGGATTGGAAGCAAAGCTGGAGAAATTGACCCAAGCTATGATTTTCTTCTGTCTGCTCGCTGTAGCCCTTGTTGCCATGGGAGTTGGTTATGCGTTGAGGTAGAATGTAGGCGTGAGTAATCTTCTGTTAGGTGATGAGCGCAAGTGCTTCCATATGCATCTGTGTGTGATTAACACTACTGACTTTGATGTGTATCTTTTCACATTCATGGCAAAAGCTAGAGTGAAAAGAGCCATGGCATTTTCAAAAAAGAGTGCATTTCCATAGAAAGAGAGTGACACAGAGCAACGATTGGATCGAACTTCATTTGAGATTCACTTTACAAAAAGAATCAAGTCATTTCGATGTTGTACGAGGGAGAAAGGCAAATCCAAATTTCAAAATCAGAGATTAAAAAGAGAAAGAGTCTTGTTCACAAGAAATGGGCGCGGCATTCATAACGCATTCTAAGAAGACCGGCATGTGGGATCCATGCGTCAGAGGGCACACCACGCTCGGAAATTTTCACCTGGCGCCAACTCTGCCGCCGAAGCCGAAAACTTTTCGCTCGAAATGTCCCTTGTACCCCTCAAGCAAAAGCCACACCGCTCCGGCAGTAACCAAACTCTAAACGGTATTTGTGACAATCTCACTCGCGCGCCCCATATCCTCTGCCCCTTTTCGAATTTTCAATCCATTCTCCACCTCTCGCCTTTTCGCTCAATCTCTCTCACCTTTCCCCTCTACGCCGGCACTCGACCCCTCTGCTCCACCGGAGACCATCGTGCTGGAGCTTCAACCCCGTCGACGATGCAGAGCACACCGGATCTGCTTCCCCGTCGGCCGCTACCGACGTGCCGGATCTGCTTCCCCGTCCGCCACTACCGCCGCACCGGAGCTGCTTCCCCGTCTGCCACTACCGCCGCACCGGAGTTGCCTCCCCGTCGGCCGCTACCATTGCACCGGATCTGCTTCCCCGTCCACCACTACCGCTGCACCGGAGCTACTTCCCCATCTGCAACTACCGCCGCACCAGAGCAGCTTCCCCGTCGGCCGCTACCGCCACACTGGATCTGCTTCCCCCGTCCGCCACTACCGCCACACCGGAGCGGCTTCCCCGTCTGCCACTACCGCCGCACCAGAGCTGCTTCCACTTTGGCTACTACCGCCGCACGGGATCTGCTCCCCCGTCTGCATCTACCGCCGCATCGGATCTGCTACCCCTTCGACGACGCCCAGCAACGTCGACGACGACCGCAGCATCATAGCAGCCGCACCATCAGCGACGCGCAGCTACCCCGATGATTCAGAATGGTCGAACCCCGAGGCCAAGCAGCAAGTGGTATGCAGAATCCATCTACCTTGTGTGTCACTCTAGGTAGGGACACAGTTCAGGATTGTAGATTCTAGTAGCTCTGCATTCTACTTCCAACTTCCAAGCATAAATATGTAATCAACCTAGCTCCCTAACACTTCAAATCTGTTTCACACATGTTAGAACCTACGCAAAGTGAACGGATTGCAGTGAATACAAAATCCAACAGCACGCCCGCATCAGGAGAATTTTAAAGTATTAGTGTAGAATAGATTGTCTGCTATAAAAGCATCTCTTAATGCATTTTCTGGAAAAAAATCTACTTTAAACGGTCTGTGGTTCTAGGTAGGGACACATTCATCCACGGTTCGGGATTGGAGGTTCTAGCATGCTCCCTAACACTTAAAATCTGTTTCACACATGTTAGAACCTAGACATCGTGAACCGGTTGACCGTGCTTACGAAATGGCACGGGAAGCCAACATTTGGGAGAATAACAGAGTATTGAAGGGGAGTGGATTGCCTGAATTAAGAGCAGCTCTTAGTACTAGAAGAAAAACAACTTCAAAGGGTTATAGTGAAGGCAGCAAGGGGAGAAGGTCTGGCAGTGATGCAGATTACATCCCTCAAGAAGGGCCCGACAATGGAGATGATGATACGGACTTAGAGGAGGAGCGGACACCCTACGAACTGAGGGGCATCTTCTATACTTGGTTGTGGGGCGGGGGATGCGTGAACTAGATATTTCCTATGGTTACAAGCAGCACGATTTTTTCCAATGCAGTGACTACATATTTCCCCTGCTTACAAGTGCTTCTAATTTATTGACATGCTTACAAGTTATGCCTTTGGAAATCTATAGGGCCCCGGCGTAGGAAGGTGGGGACAACAAGTGTTGCCCTGGGTCTTGGAGGAAGACAATCCAAGAGGGTGAGGTCAATCCCACCAACACATGTCACGCATGAAACTTCATCAAGGATACGAAAAAGGCTAGACGTTGCTGGAGCACCTCAATGGCCTGTGCATGAAAGGTTGCAGCCAATTCCAGAAAATAGTTGTGGTGGTGACAATGCTGTGCTGGAAGAATCACCAGCAGTTCCAGAAAACACTACCTGTAATGAGCACTTTAATGGTTGTTCAAGTCCTTTCAGAGACTGGGCACAATGTGAAGATGATGGTAATGCCATCATTGAAAATGAAGGTTGGTTCGTTGACCCTAAAGCTTTTTAGCTCATGCTTTCATATTTGATGAATGATGATAATTTGAATGAAATCTCTGCAGCACCTACACAAAGAGGTGGCCCAAGGAATGCGAGGGAAGCAACACGGGGAGTTTTGCTTGACGGGATGAACAAAGCTATGGGGATAAGGATGCGCATCTATGCTCTTGAGGGGAACAAAAGGCCCCATGTTCCGGCGCAAGCTGCCAAGTTTTCATCAGAGGCTGGTGTTGCTGTTAGGTCTCAAGTTCCTATCTTGAACCATTGGAAATAATACAAAGAACAGCCTGAACTTTTGGATGGCTTCGTGGGAAGGCTTTCTTTGAGTGCCTACCTACTAGTCCCTGTTTTACATTCAACTCTTACATGTAAGTCTGATTTGGATTCTAATCACCAGGGAAGGTTGGCAATTGACACTAGGCAACAACCAACAATAGATGGTTGTAGCAGTGTGTTCCAGAAATCCATACGGCAGACGCGGTATAAGTTGAAGCAGAAATACTTTGTTGGCATTGCTACAAATGAGATCCACACAACCTCTCCTGTCTCCAGCATGACTGATGCACAGTGGTGCCGACTTGTTGACAAGTGGTCAAGTGCACACCACAGGGTAATTTCTCTTCGTGTGCTTTCCTGTCTCCTACATGACTGATGCACAACGGTGTAAACTTATGATGTAGACTAACACATACATCTCATGCTGGAGGTTTCTGAGAAGAACAAGCTAAACCGAGGCAGAGTCTTGTTACCTTCAGCAACAGGATCACGCTGCTACGTTGCACAGTTGCATTGATATGTAAGCGTCAACATGCTTCTAATGTAACCTCTTCATTCTTCTGCTTCCCATTACTATTGCACTTCCTTCTGTCTCTCATGGCAAGTCCCATTATTCTTTAAGTTTGATTCATGCATTTGGTACATCATCAGCACCAGAACAAGAGCAACAATGCTGAACCCACTAAAGTCACCAAGGATGTAGAGCTCCAAGTTGATGAAGATGCCGAACCCACTGAAGTAGATGTCATGGTAGCCTTCAAGGTCTACCATACCAGCAGCAAGAACGGTTTGAGTGCCGTGGCTAGAGACGCAGTTGTAAGTCCTTGTACATTCCTTTAGCAGGAGTTTTGTCCTTCTTTGTCCAACACTCCGTACATGCCACATCGTATATTGTTAACGTGCATGGTTACCGGTATTTCTGAGGTTTGTTAACAATTTTTAGTACCAGTTACCCAATCTACCTTTGTTCCCAGTTTGTTTATCCAATATAATCGGTAGGCTAATAGTTCATATTTACCTTTTGTAGATGTTAATGGAAACTATACAGGCAAACGTTGTTGCTGATCGGCAGTCAAGATTACCAAGTGTTGAGGTTGTTTCCAAGGCTCTCTCCCAGGCTAGCTCCAACAACACTTTCTTGAAGAATGCTGGTATAGCCGATCCCTCCTAGAGGTCGAGGCGTCGGTCATCTTCTGAAGCTTTGCTTCGTGAAGAACTTGATGCTGAAAGACAGGGTTCATCTATTCTGCATGAACAAGTGGAAGAACTCCAGAGGAACAGTGATGATCTACTGAGGAAGAGTGATGCACTACAGAGGGACACTGAAGCAGCACATGAAGCGCTGGAGAGAACCCAAAGGCAGTATGAGGAGCTGAAGACGCTACAAGAAGATAGCCATCGCCTCCTTTCGCAGTTCATCCAGGCCCAAAGCAACCTTGGTACCTCTCTTGAGCTCTGATCCTATGTGTGTGGAAATGTAGTGACCCTGGACATTCCCATTTATGTCGTAATGTGATTCTGAACAGTGCCCCACTAATTGTGGTCATGTAATGAAACTATTTGTGGAATAATTCTAATGTATAATGTATAATGGTTCTGTGATGAAATAGTTATGTGACGAAAATGGTGTTGTGACAAAAATGGTTCTGTGACGAAATAGTTCTGTGACAAAAATGGTGTTGTGATGAAAATGGTTCTGTGACGAAATAGTTCTGTGATGAAAATGGTTCTGTGACTGTTGACGCCAGATTTTGACACGTGTTGAATCGGCGTCAGGAGGAGAAGATTGGCCGATGAAGCAGATCTGAAAGCTACAGTAAGGAATCGGCCGATTAAGGTAACAGTTGAAAATCGGCCGATTGGTGGCGCAGCTTATGCCAACAGGATGGGATTATTCCAGAAGATCCTGGTCAAAAGCTGGTCAACAAGGCATGCTAAGTCGGTCGGGAAGCAATTGAAGAGGTCCTGATTGGATTAGGAAACGGCGGCGGAAGATTCTGCGGGAGTCCGTTTCCTTTTTAAAAGTTATTATAGATATAGTAGTTTCCCTGTTTTTTAAATAAGGTTGTAACAAGTCGTAATCGACCAGGAGTCCTAGTTTCAGGGTATAAATAGGAGTCGCTAGGGCTTTGCGAGGGATCAACACATCAATCAACAAAACACTTCTACTTTTTACCAGTACTTTATTTTCAAGTCGGCGACTTCGCCAATATTTTCTTCTTCCACGAGTTCGTATGGATTGGCAGGGCTGCATCAACCTGATCTCTGGCCAATTGGTAGGTTCCGCTTATCGAGTAATATCCGAGCTTTAACTACGGGCGCATCGCTGTGGTTTCGTTTGGATTTATTCACAAGTTATCGATATTTACTAGAATTGCAAGTTTTACCTGTTATTCTAGTATTATCACCAGTTATCCAGCTTGAGATCAGGGTAATCGGCTTCGTCATTGTTCTCCTTCGATTCATCGCCATACAGCCGATTAGATCTGTTTCAAGTGTTGTTTCTATAGTAATTGTTTAGATCGCTCTAGCAGTCTTCTTTACAATTACTATACGATCATCGGCTGACCCATAGCCGATCATCTCTACAGCAAATCGGCCGATTTGCCGCCGACGCGCTCCTCAGGACAGATCGGAAATCCAGCCGATCGACACGCCTGGAATTTAATACTCTATTTCCTTGTCAATCAACAGGTCAGATTGACTGGCACGCCGCGCGAACCGCACCAGGGCGATAACCCGAACAGGAGCTAAGCAGATTCTCCCGGGTCGTGTGTCCGACGCTGAAGACCCATCGGCCGATTCCTATCCGGCCGATTTTAGCGCCAACACACTTTTGGCACGCCTGGTGGGACCATCCAAGATCTGATATGTCAAACAACGCAGAAATCTCTGACAGCAACATCATTGGGGTCACAGAAGCTGATCTCAAGGACGACCAGAGGGAGGAATTGGCCAAACATCTGGAAGATTACAAGAATATGTACCTCCAGTCGTTCAGTCGTACCAGAAGCGGGGAAGCAGTCAAGAAGGCTCCTATCCCAGCGCCTCGCCACATCACCATTGCTGAAGACTCGGGCAAGATGTCAGAGATGATCCAACAGTCCGTGTATCAAGCATTCATCGACCAATCCTCGGTGATGAGCAACACGGTGTACAACGCCGTCGTCAACTCTCTGGCCAACGGAGCCGTTCAAGGCTATCAGGGACCGGCATATGCCCCTCCAACTACTCTGCCAGCCAGAAGCCTACCATACATATCCCAATCGGCTTCTCAGCCGATATTGACGCAGCGTGAGGGATACAGCTCTCCACCACCTCCAGCGTCTCCAAGGTACAGCGGTGCGCCATGTCTTCCATCGCTAGCGCCGTTTCAACCCGTTCAGATGGCTTCTGTGCAAACACCACCTACAAGCTCAGCGCCTTGGGGGACGTCGACCACGGCGTATTTTCCCGAGCCAGCGAACGGGCATGGCACTTATCCGTTTCAAGTACCATACCAATCGGCCGCCCGGCCGACGGTCTCCCAGTATCAGCCGATTTTACCAGAAATCGGCAGGGGGGCAAGCACTGTGGAAGCATTTAGAGGCACAGTGCCAGCAACGACGTACGAAGGGGGTGCAGACTCGTTTCGCCATAAGTTATCGGCCGCTCAGCAAACTTCGCCGATTCATCACCTGGCCGAACCAGCCCTTCAACACATGCCCGCGCCGCGAACAACTGTTCATCAGCAGCAGGTGGACTGGACGGCAAGAATAGCAGAAGTAATCCAAGATCAGTTTGGACTAAAGCCGAAAGTTCAGACTTATACTTACAAGACGCCGTATCCACCGGCTTATGACTCGTTGCCGTTCCCACATCGCTACAAAGTTCCTGATTTCACCAAGTTCTCAGGGACGGACGACACATCCACTGTGGAGCACATCAACAGATTCATCATCCAGTGCGGAGAAGCTGCCACGCAAGATGCTCTGAGGGTGTGTTTATTTTCATCATCTCTGTCCGGATCGGCCTTCCAGTGGTTCACCACTTTACCACCAAATTCTATCGTCACTTGGGCCAATCTGGAGAAACAATTCCACAAGTACTTCTATGCAGGAGTACACGAGATGAAGATTTCGGATTTAACCAGCCTCAGGCAGAGGAGCGATGAACCAGTGACAGGGTACATACAGAGGTTCAGAGAGATCAAGAATAAGTGCTACAGTCTGGCTCTGACCGATGCACAGTTGGCCGATATCGCTTTCCAGGGCCTCTTACCGCAAATCAGAGAGAGATATGCTGCCCAAGAGTTTGAGAGCCTGAGTCAAATCGTCCACCGATTGTCAGGGCAGGAGGTCCGACCGTTTGAACAGCGGAGGAGCTTCCAGAAGAAGGTGGCATACTTGGAGGGATCTAAATCTGACGCAGAGGAAGAAATCGGCCTGGCAGAATGGGTAAAAGGGAAAAAACCGATATCCTGCCCCTTTGGCAAGAAGGAGCCAGAGACATTCGGCTTTGAAACGTCGAAGGCCGATAAAATTTTTGATTTACTGCTTCAGGAAGGACAGATTAAGCTGTCGCAACATCACACCATCCCTACGGCCGATCAACTTAAGAAGATGAAATACTGCAAGTGGCACAACGCTACTTCTCATGACACCAATGAATGTAAAGTCTTCCGCCAGCAGATACAATCGGCCATTGAACAGGGGCGGCTTAAGTTTGAAACTCCAAGCCAATCAGCAAAGCCGATGAAGATAGATCAGCATCCCTTCCCGGCCAACACGGTTAACGCCGAAGGAGACTCAAGTCAAACCAAGGTGCTGACGTCAGAATCGGCGAGAAGGGGTGGCGCTGTCGACCCCAGGAGGCAGATCTCGACGGAGGAAATCAGAAGAAATAGGCGAGGGCCAGAACGACCACGCAGGCCCGTCACCTCCCGATTCTTACTGAGTAAATATCGGCAGCAGCAAGAACAAGCACAATACCAGGAAGAGATGATACGTCGGCATGAAGATCACTGGCAATGTCCGTTCTTCATCCACTGCTGGGAGAACGATATCAGGTTGCCATCTGCCGATAACTGTCCGGAGTGTAGCGGGTCAAGCCGCAACAATCGCCCGAGGCCACACTCTAGGGACAGAGGATCAGAGTCGATCAACAGAAATCGGCGCGAAGAACGGCGCGTTTCGGTGCATAATCGGCTGGGGGGGCAGAGTTGACCAGTAGAGCAGGTCAAAAAGCAAGATCGGCCAGCAAGATAGACTGGGGGGCAGGATCAGCGCACACGATCGGCTGGAAGAGATGGCCGATGATAGGGTATCAGACGAAGATCCCCTAGGAAGGGAACCAGATTGGGAACACGCCAGATCATCGGCCAAACCAGCGAATCCCAGGTGGTGTCCCGATAGCCTATCCAGATCCCAAAAGCGAAGGATCCAACGCCTACGCCAGTGGGAGCATCAAGAAGAAGAACGGAGACAGGTGCCAGAGAGAAGGAATGTTAAACCTCGAGTTTGGCGCCCAAAGAAAAACGATCAGGAAACGAACAACCAAGAATCGGCAGCTGAAATTGATATGGTTTTCATACTGCCGATGGAGTTCATGGCGCCCAACGATCGAGATAAAGCAACAAGAACAGAAGAAGAGCAAATGGCACAACTGGTATTAGAGCCGATGACGGCTACGTTTGAGAAACCAGAAGAAGAAAAACGGCAGCATCTCAAAGCGCTGTTTCTCAAGGGCTATGTCAACGGGGGACCCGTCACCAGATTATTGGTAGATGGAGGCGCGGCAGTTAACATCATGCCGTATGCCATGTTCCGCAAGCTGGGCAAGGGCGACAACGACCTCACCAAGACGGACATGATGCTGAAGGATTTCGAAGGCAACGTGTCACCCGCCCGCGGAGCATTCTGCGTCGACCTCACCATCGGCAGTAAGACCCTCCCTACTACTTTCTTCGTCATTAATGGCAAGGGGTCCTATAATATGCTGCTTGGTCGCGACTGGATACACGCAAACTGCTGTGTCCCTTCTACAATGCATCAATGCCTTGTGCAATGGGTCGGCGACAGTACAGAGATAGTCGCTGCCGATTCCGTCTACAGCGTCGCAGCGGCCGACACACGACAGTGGAGCTGCGAGCACGTCAAGTGTATATCTGGCAGGACTAGGGACACTGACTTCCTGAAAGTGTCCAATTTCGGTCTACAGCCGATCCAAGCAGTCGGCTCTGAAGATTCAGAATAAATGGATCAGCTCGTCCGAGAAGATGGGAAGCTGGGGCACGGGTTCACGTCGACCGATTTATTAGAGATAGTAGATTTGGGAGATAGCAGCAAATCAAGGCCGACGTACATTAGTGCCAATTTAAATTCTGAGTACAAATGCAAATTGATAAGATTATTGAAAGAGTTCAGGGATTGCTTTGCTTGGGAATACCACGAGATGCCAGGACTAGACCGGTCTATTGTTGAGCACCGGTTACCTATAAAATCAGGATATCGGCCGTATCAGCAACCTGCACGGCGGTGCAACCCCAAGATTCTACCTGACATAAAGGCCGAGATTACAAAATTGATTGAGGCAGGATTTATTCGGCAGTGTCGCTACGCCGAATGGATTTCTAACATTGTGCCTATATACAAAAAGAATGGTAAATTGCGTGTGTGCATCGATTTCAGGAACTTAAATCAAGCTACGCCGATGGATGGATATCCGATGCCAACGGCCGATATCTTGGTGGATGCTACCGCAGGCCACAAAGTCATAAGCTTCATGGATGGGAATGCCGGATACAATCAGATATTAATGGCCGAAGAAGATATTTCGAAAACGGCTTTTAGGTGCCCAGGCCACCTTGGTTTATTTGAATGGGTGGTTATGACTTTCGGCTTGAAAAACGCCGGCGCTACATATCAACGGGCCATGAACTACATCTTCCACAAGCTCATTGGTTCATCAGTGGAAATTTATATAGATGACGTCGTGGTCAAGTTAAAAGGTCACCAGGATCATCTGGCCGATTTACAGGAAGTGCTGGAGTGCACAAGGAAACATGGGCTGAAGATGAACCCGAACAAGTGTGCGTTTGGTGTATCGGCCAGACAATTCTTGGGATTTACGGTCCATGAGCGTGGGATAGAAGTCAGCCGCAAGACTATAGACGCCATCAACAAAGTAGTGGCCCCACAAAATAAAACTGAACTGCAGTCCCTCATCGGCAAGGTCAATTTCATCAGAAGATTCATATCCAATCTATCGGGACGCATTCAGGCTTTTACCCCTCTGTCGAAATTAAAGCCCGACCAAGAGTTAACATAGGGAGAAGAACAACGCAAGGCACTAGAGAATATCAAGCAGTATCTGGTTTCACCTCCGGTGTTAGCCCCGCCACAGCCTGGTAAGCCGTTCAAGTTATATTTATCGGCTGATGAAAATGGTTCTGTGACTGTTGACGCCAGATTTTGACACGTGTTGAATCGGCGTCAGGAGGAGAAGATTGGCCGATGAAGAAGATCTGAAAGCTACAGTAAGGAATCGGCCGATTAAGGTAACAGTTGAAAATCGGCCGATTGGTGGCGCAGCTTATGCCAACAGGATGGGATTATTCCAGAAGATCCTGGTCAAAAGCTGGTCAACAAGGCATGCTAAGTCGGTCGGGAAGCAATTGAAGAGGTCCTGATTGGATTAGGAAACGGCGGCGGAAGATTCTGCGGGAGTCCGTTTCCTTTTTAAAAGTTATTATAGATATAGTAGTTTCCCTATTTTTTAAATAAGGTTGTAACAAGTCGTAATCGACCAGGAGTCCTAGTTTCAGGGTATAAATAGGACTCGCTAGGGCTTTGCGAGGGATCAACACATCAATCAACAAAACACTTCTACTTTTTACCAGTACTTTATTTTCAAGTCGGTGACTTCGCCAATATTTTCTTCTTCCACGAGTTCGTACGGATTGGCAGGGCTGCATCAACCTAATCTCCGGCCAATTGGTAGGTTCCGCTTATCGAGTAATATCCGAGCTTTAACTACGGGCGCATCGCTGTGGTTTCGTTTAGATTTATTCACAAGTTATCGATATTTACTAGAATTGCAAGTTTTACCAGTTATTCTAGTATTATCACCAGTTATCCAGCTTGAGATCAGGGTAATCGGCTTCGTCATTGTTCTCCTTCGATTCATCGCCATACAGCCGATTAGATCTGTTTCAAGTGTTGTTTCTATAGTAATTGTTTAGATCGCTCTAGCAGTCTTCTTTACAATTACTATACGATCATCGGCTGACCCATAGCCGATCATCTCTACAGCAAATCGGCCGATTTGCTGCCGACGCGCTCCTCAGGACAGATCGGAAATCCAGCCGATCAACACGCCTGGAATTTAATACTCTATTTCCTTGTCAATCAACAGGTCAGATTGACTGGCACGCCGCGCGAACCGCACCAGGGCGATAACCCGAACAGGAGCTAAGCAGATTCTCCCGGGTCGTGTGTCCGACGCTGAAGACCCATTGGCCGATTCCTATCCGGCCGATTTTAGCGCCAACAGTGACGAAAATAGTTCTGTGATGAAAATGGTGATGTGACGAAATGGATCCATATAGGAGCACCACATGCCACAACAGGAAAATGACACGTGGATAAATAGGGCACCGACACGTGGCATAATAGGAAAACGGCACGTAGGTCAGCCAAAAATGGCCACGTGGACAGCTAGGGCACTGACACATGGAAGGACCTGGAAACGAAACGTGGGCCAGCCAGGAAAGGACACGTGGACAAACAGGAGAAGACAATTGGCAAAAGCGCGGAAGGACACGTGGGCAAATAGGAAGCCGAAACTTGGCAGAACAAAGAAAGGACACGTGGTCATCCTTAAAACCGACACAGTGGCAAACAGGAGAAGGCCACGTGGACGAGCAGCACAACAACACATGCACACATAGGAAAGAGGCACGTGGCTGAATCGGTCAAGGTCACGTGGCCAAGCTGCAAGGCAACACGTGCACAAACGAGAAGAGGACACGTGGCTCCGTCTGGTAATGAAACGTGGCAACGTCCTAGAATGGCACGTGCCGCTGTCGCAAGGAGGCACGTGTCCACCGTAGGGGAGGACACGTGGGCTGGCAAAATAGTGACACGTGTTGCCCTGAGGCGAGGACACGTGGCTGCCCGCAGAATAACACGTAGGCGGAACAAATACTGACACCTTGGCTGCCCAAATAGTGACACCTGTCGCCCTAAGGCGAGGACATGTGGGATGCCCAGATAGTGACACCTGGGCAGACCATATAGTGACACGTGGGCTGACCAAATAGTGACATGTGGCGTCGTGCAAGGACGTCATGTGTCGGCCCCCCTTTGCGGCACGTGACGCCTGACACGTCACATGACAACGTGGATGACACATCAACAGCCAACGTGGACATTGCCATGTTAGCTGCCAGCATGGATGACACGTCAACCGGCAACGTGGACGGCGCCATGTCAGCTGCCAGCGTGGGCTGGAACACGTGGAATCGGCTCTTCATGACATTTCGTGACTCATCATGCTTCTGTGATGAACGTTTCTTCGTCACAGAAAAAACAAGTTCTGTGACGTTTTTTGGAAGTTTGTCACGGTAGACCTAAGAGGACGCGGCTTCTAACACAAACGTAAATTTCTCACAAATTCATCATGAAAAACCTTCTATAACGTATTTTGCGTTTACGGTGATGAAAATCGTTCATCACGGATGCCTTGATTTATAGAGGTGGCAAGTACCAATGGAAGTTAAATGCGACTAAGTGCGTCTTCGGCGTACCATCAGGGAAACTACTCGGGTTCATGATCAGTCATAGAGGGATTGAAGCCAACCAAGAGAAGATAACCACCATCACCGATATGAAGGCTCTAGCAATGGTCAAGGATGTTCGGAAGCTGACAGGGTGCATGACGGTGATGAACAGATTCATCTCACGACTTGGAGAATGGAGCCTTCCTTTCTTCAAGCTCTTAAAGCAGAAGGACAAGTTCCACTGGACGGAGGAAGCTGAGCAAGCACTACAGGACCTCAAGCTACACCAGCAGTCACCCCCGATACTTACAGCACCACGCCCAAGAGAGAACTTGCTCCTATACATTGCGGCAACTACTCACGTGATCAGCACAACAATTATGGTGGAGCGGAACGACGAAGGCCATGTATCCGGTGTACACAGGCCAGTCTACTTCATCAGCGAAGTACTCTCTGAGTCAAAGGTTCACTACTCTTCAATTCAGAAACTATTCTACACAATACTCATCACATCCAGGAAGCTCCGCCACTACTTCGACGACTACCAGATCTCAGTAGTCACTAACTTTCTGTTGGCGGATATTCTCCACAACCGGGATGCCATTGGTCATATCTCCAAGTGGGCAGTAGAACTGGGGGCTCTCTTTATCAACTTCAAGCCAAGGAAAGCCATCAAAGCCCAAGCATTTGTCGACTTCAAGGCTGAATGGCAAGAAAATCAAGTGCCACCTCCTGTCAGCAAGCCAGAGCATTGAACGATGTATTTCGACGGATCGCTCAAGCTCTAAGGTGGCGGGGCAGGATTACTTTTCATCTCTCTAAAGGGCGAGCAACTAAAGTATGTCTTGCAAATCCTTTGGAAGGTGTCCAACAACGAGGCCGAGTATGAAGCACTACTACACGGGCTCCGCTTGGCGGTCTCCCTCAGCATCAAATGACTACTTGTGTACGGCAATTCGTTGCTAGTCGTGCAACAAGTCAACAAGGAGTGGGACTGCAACAAGGAGGCCATGGACGCATACATAGCAGAAATGCGCAAGTTGGAGAACAAGTTTGCAGGCCTGGAGATTCATTATGTTGTCCGGGACCACAATGTGGGAGCAGGCATACTCTCCAAGCTTGGATCTACTCGAGCCCAAGTACCAGCGGGAGTCTTTATCGAAGAGCTCAAAGAACCATCGATCAAGACCCCTCCTCAAGTAACTACTGAATTCGGACTGCAGAACAACACCAACTTGTGACAGTCACCACGGTCGCATATGGACTCAGATTGGGGCTTTCAAGTACTTCGTGGAAAGCTTATAAAGTCTTCTTTCCAACAGATGTGGCACCAATTCTATCTCTGCTCGGAGTCGGTCACAATCGTCGATTTGTTTCCGACACCTTTTCTGCTCACGGTGCTGTGTCGCCTTATTTTGGCCCAATGGGCCGTGTATCAAGTTGAGTCCATTACGGATGTGTCCTAGGGTTGGAGTACGACCCCAGCACCCCTGTGGTCGTCCTCCCACATCCTTATACCCCTTAGCCGCCACCAAGAATATTTGGGTTTTGTTTAGATCAAGTTTAGCCTTTGCTACTTGCTTGTGAGCGCGCGTGCTGGATCAGCTGCCCGTCTTCTTGTCTTCGGAACCCCACAACATTGCAGATTGAATTTGAATCCTTCATCTACATCTAGTATATTCAGTACTTGTTTACTTGATCTTGCTGGTTCTTCGATTTCTAGAAGGACGAGTGCCCTAGTGGCTGGGTGTCGCGCTCCACAAGATCGCGGCAGCCATTGGAGGTGGTGTATCGGTTGCTAAGGCGCAGCGTCCTTGGAAGGTTGTAGTCGGGCCGTGAACATCGCCTCCATCCTCAAATCGAGTTATCCCGCGCCTCTCATCGAAAGATCGGGAACAAACCCTAGCGGGTTCACATCAGTTGGTAATCAGAGCAAGGTTTATCGGTGAGAAACTTCCTATCCCTTGCTGTTTTATTTTCCTATAGTCCAAAAAGCCCGAAAAAAATTAGTAGATTAGTTTACCTGCAATCCTATAAACTCTTTGAGCCTTTACTAGTACTGCTTAGTTAGGGCTTATTGAGTATTTGGTTGCATCGGTTGCGTCGTGTTGCTGGTCTTAGTTTAGTCCTTTAGAGTTTCGAGTTCTTGTCACCTCTTTTTTTCTCGGAGTTTCAATTCAGCACTGGAAGAAAACTTTCATTGTTTTTGTGTCCAGTCTCCGATTTGCGAGTTTTAATACAATCTGGAAAGCTTAACTCATGATCTTTCCAACGGATCTGACCTGGGTCACAAACTCCATCTGAGTGCTCCAGAATCAACTTGGAGATTTGTGCGTCTGGCTGCGTGAAACAAGTTTCGTCAATCTGAGTTGGTAGTAGCTATATGCAGTAATCCTGTTGCGTTCGTTGTAAAACAAAGGATTTTAGTCCTCTACAAAAAAAATAAGAAAAAGAAGAAAACAAAGTGAAAAAAAATAGAAAAAAAAAGAAAAGAAACGAAAAAGAAGAAAGGGGTTGATCCATCTTTTGTGTTCCTGTTGTTTCGGTTGGTGCTTTGTGACTTTATTTCTGTCCAGGCTCGCGCCTCTAGCACGGTCTAGGCTAGGACCAGCACAGTACCACCGTTGAACAATTATTCAGCTTGCTTTTCTGACTAATGTGGTGCTAGTATTTTCCCTTGATCATCCCACCTACAGCTCCACATATTCGACTACAGTTTGACAGGTCCTGTTGCTGCAGCACCGATACGCTCCCTTCCAGGTGCTCGACTTGTTGGTTGCCAACCCCCTCCTGTTGAGCAAGGTAAGAATTGGTAAGAGCTTGTATAACAGGTTGAGAGAGAGCGCCTCACAGTGGTTACAGCTTAGTAGCTATAGGGGTTTGTTCTACTTCACTTGTTCCCTGTTTGTTCTTGTGCTCCTACCATGGTAGGTTCAGGGGATGAAGATGATGGGTCTACCAACAACAAGCTTGCAGGGTTGGAGACATCGATCAGTCGTGTCGACAAAAGTGTTGCTGCTCTTCTACGATGTTTTGATGAGCTGCATGCTAAAGCCCCCGATGGGCGTGATGAAGACAGCAAGAAAGATGAGCATGTCGAGGATAATTGGGGTGATTATGTTGCTGATACTGAACAAGATGATCAAGATGCTCACAACCGTCGACGGCTATGTACTAATCGTAGAGGTATGGGAGGACATCGCCGACATGAGGTACACAATAATGATAATGCTTTCACTAAGATTAACTTTAAGATACCTCCTTTTGATGGTAAATATGATCCCAATGCATACATTACATGGGAGATTGTTGTTGATCAAAAGTTTTCATGTCATGAATTTCCTGAAAGCACACGTGTTAGGGCTGCTACTAGTGAGTTTACCGATTTTGCTTCTGTTTGGTGGATAGAACATGACAAGAAAAATCCTAATAACATGCCACAAACATGGGATGCTTTGAAACGGGTCATGCGGGCTAGATTTGTTCCTTCTTATTATGCACGTGATATGCTAAATAAGTTGCAGCAATTGAGACAGGGTGCTAAGAGTGTAGAAGAATATTATCAGGAGTTACAAATGGGTATGCTGCATTGTAAATTAGAGGAGGGTGAGGAACCTACGATGGCTAGATTTTTGGGTGGTTTAAACCGAGAAATTCACGACATCCTTGCTTATAAAGATTATACTAACGTGACCCGTTTGTTTCATCTTGCCTGTAAAGCTGAAAGGGAAGTGCAGGGGCGACATGCCAGTGCCAAGACTAATGTTTCTGCTGGAAAATCTACATCATGGCAGCAGCACACGACTACTTCTCTGACTGGACGTGCATCTCTCCCAACTCCCTCGCCTGGTCGACCAGCACCATCGCCTTCCTCCAGTGA
Organism: Panicum miliaceum; assembly: GCA_032594955.1. Taxonomy (NCBI): domain Eukaryota; kingdom Viridiplantae; phylum Streptophyta; class Magnoliopsida; order Poales; family Poaceae; genus Panicum; species Panicum miliaceum. The sequence continues at coordinate 38,519,019 of CM064058.1, forward strand.
CAAACCACATAGTTCTCCCACAAATTCAGCAATCAAATCTGTCCAAAAACCAGCTGCTAGTGCTTCTTCGATTGCCTCCACGGGTAGAACAAGAGATCTTCAGTGCCATCATTGCAAGGGCTTTGGGCATGTGCAGCGTGACTGTCCTAGCAAGCGTGTTTTGGTGGTCAAAGAAGATGGTGGGTATTCTTCTGCTAGTGATTTTGATGAAGATACACTTGCTTTGCTTGCAGCTGACCATGCAGGTAGTGATGAACGACCAGAAGAGCAATTTGGCGCAGAGCATGCCGAGCATTATGAGAGCTTCATTGTGCAACGTGTGCATAGTGCACCAATGGAGAAGGCGGAGCAAAATCAACGACATACATTGTTTCAAAGAAAGTGTGTCATTAAAGAGCATTCTTGTCGCATGATCATCGATGGAGGTAGCTGCAACAACTTGGCTCGCAACGATATGATGGAGAAACTTGCACTTACCACCAAACCTGTAACACCTCAGGTGTTTAAATTATGAAATAAGCCTCATTAGCTTAACACGATGCATAAATAATTAAGAAAGGTTTCAATGAAATGAGTTATAAATCGGTTTTTCCTTGGATTGAAAATAGTTGTGTATATGTGCATAAGTACATGTACTTTAATCAAACAAAATTAAATAACTTTCACATCGATGCTACTATGGCTACAAAACCGAATAGGCGTATCGTTATTGACATGTTATACAAAAGTCTAGTTGAAGCCTAGGAGTGAATGCAAAATTTTGCCAAGGAAATGACGTGCCCTCCGAATTATCCTTTTTGAGTTTTTAAAATCATTTCTAAACTAGAACTCAAATGAACTTTGGCCTGAAACAAAACTTGTGTAACTTTTCATTTTGAACAACTTTCATGTTCAGAGATTTTTGAGTTGCAACACAAAAATTTGAGAAACACTTGGATTTGCAAACCAGCCCCTACCTTTTCTTCTATTTCCACTGCAGACCCTTTTTCTCTGCCCCGCCCGACCCTCCGACGCGCAGTCGTTCGCCCGACCCTACGTTCGCCCGACCCTCGTTCCGCCCGACCCTACGCTGGCCCGACCCTTTCGTTCGCCCGACCCTCGCTTCGCCCGACCCTTTCGCTTCGCCCGACCCCTTGCTTCGCCCGACCATCCGCCGCCGCGCAGACGCCGCAGGCCACTTGGCCGGCGATGCCTGACCGGCGCTAGGCGCCAAAGCAATGCCTAGCCGCGCCCGCACGCCGCGCTCCTCCCAAGTCCGCGCATGCCACGCGCACGCCGGCGACGCGCGCCTCTGCTCGCCGCCCGCCGCGCCCAATGGACAAGTTGCGTCGTGCCCGTGTCCCACCTCGTCCCGCCAGTCGCCGCGCTCGCCGCCCGGCAAGACAGCTGCTGCAGCTCGTTGCCCAACCCGCGTGCCGCATGATCTCCCGCTCCACACACCAAATCCTGAGCGCCCAATCCCTTGCCCGCGCCCGCCGCACGCTGCGCCGTCATTCCGCCCGCGCCCGCGCCTCGCAGTCCAGTTCCACCCCTCCTCCCGCCTCTCTGCTGCCTACAAAAGGCCGCACTGAGCCCCCCCTCGCGCGCCCAGACACCAGAAAACCGCTGCCGCCACCATTACCGCCGCCGTGCACCACCCGCCCGTGGAGCCCCACTCCCCAGCCTCCCACTGCCCAAACCCATCGCCCAGCGAGCTTGCCCTCCCTCCACTAAAGCTCACCGTCCTCTTCCCCGGCCAGCTCAACCGCCGGAGCACCGCCAGCACCGCCCGCGCCGCCGCCGCTCCTTGCTGCTCCGTGGACAGCCCACGCCGAAGCTCCTCCGTCCAAGCCAAGCTTCAAAATGGGTTCCCCTCGACGCCGCGAAGCTCATCGACCAGCCCACGCTCTCCCCTCCTCGCTGGAGCACCATTGCCGGCGCTCCGCCCCGCCGCCGCCCCTCTGCTCCGCGCCGACGAGCCACCTCCGGTCACCCCCAACCCCAACCAAGGCCATCCCAAGGTAGCTCTCACCTTCCTGGATCTCCACGACCCTTTTCCCCTCGCCGCCGACGAGCCCCCTCGCCGGAACCTAGTCGGCCGCCATGCCAGCGCCGCCAGGGACCACATTGCTTTGATTGCAATCTTCCCAGGAGCCTGCACGCAAGTTTCCAGGGGCATATCGGCGAACCTGTGTTTAAACTTTGAATTCAAAAATAGCGAACTTGTAAAATTCATATAAAATCGTAGAAAAATCGTAAAAATACAAACTCAACTGTTCTGGAATCCCTAGATGAAAATCTACAACTTTTGTTACATGCTTTTCTTAAGTTCTTCCTAAATCTTGCTATAAATTAAATGGAATATTTAATAGACTTTAAATGTACCCCCTGTTGTAGACAAAGTCTAAACCTGAAACATTAACAGTAGATTAGTTGCTTGATTTGTAGGCCAGTGTAAAAATATTAGGACCAGAACCCATTTCTAACTAAACTTTTTGTTAAACCTTTTTTATGCCATGAAATAATAAAACTAATTTGTAACTGCTGTTGTATTGTGTTTCCTGTTGTGAAACTTTTCCAGAGCTGTTATATTGATGCCTAAATACCACAGAAAAAGTTTAGAACCTTTTTCCTTTCTGTAAACTATTTATATAATTTTGTGGTAGGAAAATTGCACTAATTCAATTAATCAGTTTTTGTGCTTGGAAAATGTTCAACTTTTTACTGTAGCACACATCGGAGTAGATCTTGCTATACAAAAAGTTTCATAGACGGAAATCCTGTAAAACATCCTGTAGAAATTAATCTTTATTAAAATAGGTGTATTTTTTCCTGTTTGTTTGTGCTTTGTGTCTTGCGCAATAAAATCTGAAAAATTTACATTAACACATTTATGTATAGGTTAATTCCCTGTAAAATATTTGTTGTCAATACTTGCATGGTTTGTTCTGTATAAAAATAACTAGGTTCTAGTAGTGGCTGTGTATTACATTTTTCATAATTATTCTGCTGCGTGAAAATGTCTGAAAATTTTACAGTGCTTTTGTCTCTACATAATGTGCTCTAAATAACAATTTCATCACCAGAAGTTACCTAGTCTAGAAGTTGTGTTTAATCCATGTTGTGCTGCGAAAACTAAATTTCCAATACAACACAACCCCTCCTTGTTTATTGAAGTTAATAGTTTAAGTTATACTCTATTACCAATTGCCCAAAGAAATCTTAACTAAGTAACTTCACAACCAAATCGATATTTTGTGAACTGCAACTTTATCGTGAAGGAAAATAATCGTCATATACCACCACTATAACTTACACCTGTGCATTCATATAGAATCGACTACTCTCGCCGACGGAACGTACGAGCTGGTGCCCGCGTCCGAGAGTCAGCAGCATGAAGCTCAAGTGAATCTAACTGAAGCTTTCGAAGACCCGAGCCCAAGTTCGGACGAGCCCCAAGCTAACTTTACCCTAGAAGGCAAGCCCCGGAGCATGAACCCTATTTTCCTAAACTTATGCAACTTATTACTCTACTTTACTTGTGCATTAAGTTATAGGAGTTGAATAAGAACTTAGTTGCATGATCCTAGGTTCTCCTGCTCTGAACACAACAAGTAAGGTTCGATAGAATGCTATGCTAATAGGACTCGCTAAAAGTCGAGTGATTTCCTGTCACTCGCGAGAATTTAGGAGTTGAATGTTTACTACATGCTGCAATCATAAGGTCGATGGACGGGGCTATGGTACGATGTTTATGTTGATTATTGAGGCCCCGTCTGTTTAGTGAAAAATGCTAAGGCCGCAGTGTGTGGTAGTGGTGGTTAAGTCTTTGAACGTACTAACCACATGCCGAGAATATGGTAATCGGTAAGCTTAAGTACCTAATCGGACCGGCAAGTGGATAGCATCCCACCATCTCAACTTCGGTTCCATGCGCGCACATGGTGGGTGCAGAGCTAGGCTCCGTAGTCTCGGATGGTGGCCCTGATCCACAACCCAGGAAGAAAGGGGAAAAGTTGCACGTGTGACTCTGTGAGTAACCATGTGACGTGTGTTTAGATTTCCCTTGCAAGGTTAAGAAATTCAATTCGGATCATCCGTTTCTCGCGGTTATTGAGACTGCTTGACCCTTTTACCACATAGAGTAAGAAGAGGAACAATGATGATGATTAATCTTGTTGGATGCAAATTAATTCTTCCACCATGTATGATATTGGATAGTTGCTTACCTAGAATGGTTAAAGAAAACTAGAATCTGGAGCTAAAATTTGAATGTAAGGACCTACTTGTATATGCTTTTCGGCAAAACAAAACCCCTCAAGCCAAAAGCCTTGCATGTCTAGGAGTCGGCTAAGTATATTCCACTAGTCGGGTAAGCCTTGCTGAGTATTAGTATACTCAGCCTTGCTTGTGGCTTATTTTCAAGTGATACTTTCGAGGATATGATCGCTAGTTTGACTTGGCCTTGTACCCTTCCTCCAGGTTGGTCGATGGAATGGGATACGCCCCCGGCCAATGGTGATAATACCGAGTGATGTCTCGTACGGGCTTCATCGAGGCATCTTGTATCGTCGAGTAGTTTATTGTTATTTTTCTGCTGCATTGAACTCTGAAGAACTCATTTATTTTGGACTCTGAAGTACCTTATTTTACGAATCCGAACTCAGTTGTAATAATAATTTAAGGTGAACCTGTGGTGTAAATTTGTGGAATGTTGTATCCTCTGGGCTCACCTTCGTGTGAGTACATGTATGTGTGGTTTCGATCGGCAAAAACCGTGGTTGTATCGGGAGGTTACTTGACAGACCAATGGATTATTCTGTTTGAAGTGCGAGTTAGCCCTGATTGCCCTTGTGGTGATGGTTAGCGCGCTTGAGCCGGATTAATTCAGGTGGTTCTGCCACAAAATCACACCTACACCCATATCACATTCGATGGCTAAACAGTAGTGGTAAGGTAAAGGTAACTAGACTGGTGCGAATTAATTTTGCTATTGAATCATATCATGATGTTGTTGAATGTGATGTTGTGCCTATGGAGGCTTGTAATATTCTGCTAGGTAGGCCATGACAATTCGATACAGATTCTATGCATCATGGTAGATCAAATCAGTATTCTCTCTTGCACGATGATAAGAAAATTGTGTTGCTTCCCATGTCCCCTAAAGCTATATTGCATGATTATGTTGCTAAAGCTGCAAAAGCTAAAATTGAGAGCCATAAAAATACCAAATTTGTTACTGATAAGAAAGATGAAATAAGATTGAAAGGACATTGCTTGCTTGCGACTAAATCTGATATTAATGAATTGATTGCTTCCACTTCTATTGCCTATGCTTTGGTATGCAAAGATGCTTTAATATCAATTCACGATATGCAGCATTCTTTGCCTCTTGCTGTTGTTAACATTTTGCAGGAGTATGCTGATGTGTTTCCAAGTGAGATCCCACCGAGGTTGCCACCAACTCGAGGGATTGAGCACCAGATTGATCTAACTCCTGGTGCATCTTTGCCTAACCGTGCGCCGTACAGAACAAATCCGGAAGAAACAAAAGAGATTCAGCGACAAGTGCAAGAGCTACTCGACAGAGGTTATGTACGTGAGTCCCTTAGTCCTTGTGCTGTTCCGGTTATTTTAGTGCCTAAGAAAGATGGAACATGGCATATGTGCGTTGATTGTAGGGCTATCAATAATATCACGATTCGATATCGACACCCTATTCCACGTTTAGATGATATGCTTGATGAATTGAGTGGTGCTGTTGTGTTTTCCAAAGTTGATTTGCGTAGTGGGTACCACCAGATTCGTATGAAGTTGGGAGATGAATGGAAAACTGCTTTCAAAACTAAGTTTGGTTTATATGAGTGATTAGTCATGCCTTTTGGGTTAACTAATGCACCTAGTACTTTCATGAGATTAATGAACGAGGTTTTGCGTGCTTTCATTGGAAAATTTATTGTAGTCTACTTTGATGATATACTAATTTACAGCAAATCTATTGACGAACATCTTGATCACTTACGTGCTGTTTTTAATGCCTTACGAGATGCACGTTTATTTGGTAACCTTGAGAAGTGCACCTTTTGCACAGATCGAGTGTCTTTTCTTGGCTATGTTGTGACTCCACAGGGAATTGAGGTTGATCAAGCCAAGGTAGAAGCTATACAAGGGTGGCCTATACCAAAGACTATTACACAAGTGAGGAGCTTCCTAGGGCTTGCTGGGTTCTATCGCCGTTTTGTGAAGAACTTTAGCACCATTGCTGCACCATTGAATGAGCTTACAAAGAAGGGAGTGCCTTTTACTTGGGGCAATGAACAAGAGAACGCCTTCAACATGCTGAAAGATAAGTTGACACACGCACCTCTTCTCCAAGTTTCTGATTTTTATAAGACTTTTGAGCTTGAATGTGATGCTAGTGGGATTGGATTGGGTGGTGTTTTGTTACAAGAAGGCAAACCTGTTGCATATTTTAGTGAAAAATTGAGCGGGCCTTTTGATTTATTCCACTTATGATAAGGAATTATATGCTCTTGTTCGGACATTAGAAACATGGCAGCATTATTTGTGGCCCAAAGAGTTTGTTATTCATTCTGATCATGAATCCTTGAAGCATATCCATAGTCAAGGCAAACTGAACCATTGACATGCTAAGTGGGTTGAATTTATTGAATCTTTTCCTTATGTTATTAAGCACAAGAAAGGAAAAGAGAATATCATTGCTGATGCTTTGTCTAGGAGATTTACTTTGCTGAATCAACTTGACTACAAGATCTTTGGATAAGAAACAATTAAAGATCGATATGTTAATGATGCTGATTTTAAAGATGTGTTGCTGCATTGTAAAGATGGGAAGGGATGGAATAAATTCATCTTTAGTGATGGGTTTGTGTTTAGAGCTAACAAGCTATGCATTCCAGCTAGCTCCGTTCATTTGTTGTTGCTGCAGGAAGCGCATGGAGGTGGCTTGATGGGGCATTTTGGAGTAAAGAAAATGGAGGACATACTTGCTGGTCATTTCTTTTGGCCAAAGATGGCAAGAGATGTGGAGAGATTTGTTGCTCATTGCACGACATGTCAAAAGGCTAAGTCACGGTTAAATCCACATGGTTTGTATTTGCCTCTACCTGTTCCTAGTGTGCCTTGGGAAGATATTTCTAGGGATTTTATGTTTGGATTGCCGAGGACTAGTGTGACACCTCAGGTGTTTAAATTTCGAAATAAGCCTCATTAGCTTAACACGATGCATAAATAACTAAGAAAAGTTTAAAAGAAATGAATTATAAATTAGTTTTGCTTTGAATTGAAAATAGATGTGTATATGTGCATAAGTACATGTACGTTAATCAAACAAATTAAATAACTTTCACATCGATGCAAACATGGCTACGAAATTGAATAGGCACATCGTTATTGACATGATAAACAAAAGTCTAGTTGAAGCCTAGGGGAAAATATAAAGTTTTGCCCAGGAAATGACGTGCCCTCCGAATCCTACTTTTTGAGCTTTAAAATAACTTCTAAACTAGAACTCAAATGAACCTTAGCCTGAAACGAAACTTGTGTAACTTTTTATTTTGAACAACTTTCATGTTCAGAGATTTTTGAGTTGCAATACAAAAATTTGAGAAACACTTAAATTTGCAAACCAGCCCCTGCCTTTTCTTCTATTTCCACTTTCAGTCCCTCCCCTCTCCTCTGCTTCGCCCGACGCCCGCCGCCAGTCACCGCTGGCCACCTGGCCGGCGATGCCTGCCACCCACGCTGCGACAAGCCAGTCGTCGGCCGTCCTCCCCACTCCCCCGACCAAGCCCTGCCGCGCCCAATCACGTGTCGTGCAATCCTTCCCTCCCCACGCCAGGATCTCCGGCCGCCAACCGCGATGCGCCGCTGGCCGCACGCGACGCCGCCGCCCGGCCACCGCACGCCGCGCCCAATGGACAAGCCACGTCGTGCCCGAGCCTCCGCTCTGTCCCACCACTCGCCGCCCGACAAGCCGATGTGCTGCAGCACGCCCAATCCCCTGCTCCCACCCGCCGCTCGCCGCGCCAAGCCTCTGGCCGCCGCCCCGACACCCAATGGCACGCCCCCGTCGTGCCGCCCGCGCCCGAGCCTTGCAGTCCAGCCCCGCCCCTCCTCCCGCCTCTCTCCTGCCTACAAAAGGTCGCACTGAGCCTCCTCGCATGCCCAGACACCAGAATGTCGCCGCCGCCACCATTACCGCCGTCGTGCCCAGCTCACCGTGGAGCTCACCTCTCTGGCCACCCATTGCCAGAGCTGAGTCTCCAACCACCACCACAGCACCCCACCGCAGCACACTGCCCCGCCCATCACCGCCCAGATCCGCCGGAGCGCTGCCAGCGCCGCCTCCACCGCCACCGCCCCTAACCGCCGTGGACACCCCACCTCCGGCCCTCCTCCGCCTGAACCAAGGCTCGGAACGGGACTACATCACCCCGCCGGAGCTTCCCGACCCGCCAGCGCTGCCCCAACCCCGCCGGAGCACCGTCGCCGACGCTCCGCACCGCCGCCGCCCCCTGTTCCACGCCAACGAGCCCTTTCCAACCACCCCCAAACCCGACCAAGGCCACCACAAGGTAGCTTTTGCCTCCCTAGTACTCCCCCGACCCTTTCCCCTCGCCGCCGACGAGCCCCCTCGTCGGAATTTGGCCGGCTGCCATGCCAGTGCCGCCCAGGGACCCAATTGCAATGATTGAAATCTTTAAAAGGGTCCGCACGCAAGTTTCCAGGGGCATATCTGTAAACCTGTGTTTAAACATTGAATTCAACAACAGCAAACATGTAAAATTCATATAAAATCATAGGAAAATAGGAAAAATACAAACTCAACTGTTCTGGAATTGTTAGAAGAAAATATACAACTTTTATTACATGAACTTCTTAAGATGTTTGCTATATTTTTTTCTACATTAAATGGAAGGTTTAATAGCTTTTAAATGAACCCACTATTGTAGACTAGTGTTGCATCTAATTTTTGCATAGTAGATTGGTTCCTTGATTTGTAGGCCAGTGTAAAAATATTAGGACCAGAACCCATCTCTAGCTAAACTTTTTGTTAAACTTTATTTATGCCATGAAATAATAGAAATAATTTGTACCTGCTGATATATTATATTTCATGCTGTCAAACTTTTCCAGAGCTGTTATAGTGACGCCTAAATACCACAAAAAAAGTTTAGAACATTTTTCCTTCCTGTAACATATTTATATAATTTTGTGGTAGGAAAAATATACTAATTCAAATAATTAGTTTCTGTGCTTGAAAAATGTTCAACTTTTTACTGTGGGACACCTTAGATTAGATCAAGCTGTATAAAAAGTTTCATACTCAGAAACCCTGTAAAACATCCGGTAGAAATTAATCTTCATTAACCTAAGTGTATTTTGTCCTATTTATTATGCTATATATCATGCACAATAAAATCTGAAACAATTTACAGTAACATACATGTGGATAGTTTAACCCCCTGTAAAATTTGTGGCATCAATACTTGTATAGTTCGTTCTGTATAAAAGTAATTATGTTCTAGCAGTGGCCGTGTATTACATTTTTCAAAATTATTCTGCTGCATAACAATGTCTGAAATTTTTACAATAGTCTTATCTCTGCATAAGGTACCCTAAATAAAAATTTCATCACCAGAAGTTACCTAGTCCAGAAGTTGTGCTTAATCCATGCTTGTGCTTAAAAATTAAGTTTCCAATATAACACAACCCCTTCTTGTTTAATGAAGTTAAATAGTTTAAGTTAAACTCTATTAGCGATTGCCCAAGAAATCTTAACTAAGTAACTTCACAATCAAATCTATGTTTTGTGGACTGCAACTTTATCGTGAAGGACAATAATCGTCATATACCATCACTACAACTTACACTTGTGCATTCATATAGAATCGACTACTCTCGCCGGCGGAACGTACGAGCTGGTGCCTGCGTCCGAGAGTGAGCAGCGTGAAGCTCAAGCGAATCTAACTGAGGTTTTCGAAGACCCGAACCAAAGTTCGGACGAGCCCCAAGCTAACTTTACCCAAGAAGGCAAGCCCCGAAGCATGAACCCTATTTTTCTAAATTATGCAACTTAATACTCTATTCTACTTGTGCATTAAATTTATAGGAGTTGAATGAAAACTTAGTTGCATGATCCTAGGTACCCATGCTCTGAACACTAGATGTAAGGTTCGATAGAATGCTATGCTAATAGGACTCGGTAAAAGTCGAGTGATTTCCTGTCACTCGCGAGAATATAGGAGTTGAATGTTTACTACATGCTGCAATCATAAGGTCGACGGACAGGGCTATGGTGCGATGTTCAAGTTGATGATTGATGTCCCGTCTGTTTAGTGAAAAATTCTAAGGCCGCAGTGTGTGGTGGTGGTGGTTAAGTCTTTGAACGTACTACCACATGCCGAGAATATGGTAATCGGTAAGCTTAAGTACCTAATCGGACCGGCAAGTGGACAGCATCCCACCCTCTCAACTTCGGTTCCATGCGCGCACATGGTGGGTACAGAGCCGGGCTCTGTAGTCTTGGATGGGTGCCCTGATCCACAACCCGGGAAGAAAGGGGAAAGGTTGCACGTGTGACTCTGAGAGTAACCACATGATGTGTGTTTAGGTTTTCCTTGCAAGGTTAAGAAATTAGATTCGAATCGTCCGTTTCTCGCGGTTATTGAGACCGCTTGACCCTTTTACCACATAGAGTAAGAAGAGGAACAATGATGATGATTAATCTTGTTGGATGCAAAGTAATTCTTTCACCATGTTTGATATTGGATAGTTGCTTACCTAGAATGGTTAAAGAAAACTAGAATCTGGAGCTAAAATTTGAAAGTAAGGACCTACTTGTATATGCTTTTCAGCAAAACAAACCCCTCAAGCCAAAAGCCTTGTATGTCTAGGAGTCGGCTAAGTATATTCCACTAGTCGGGTAAGCCTTGTTGAGTATTAGTATACTCATCCTTGCTTGTGGCTTGTTTTCAGGTGAAACTTTCGAGGATATGATCGCTAGTTTAACTTGGCCGTGTACCCTTCCTCTTGGTTGGTCGTTGGAATGGGATGCGCCCCCGGCCAACGATGATAATGCCGAGTGATGTCTCGTACGGGCTTCATCGAGACATCCTGCATCGTTGAGTAGTTTATCATTGATTTTCCGCTGCATTGAACTCCAAAGAACTCAATTACTTTGAACTCTGAAGTACCTTGTTTTACGAACTCGAACTCAGTTGTAATAATAATTTATGATGGACCCTGTGTTGTAAAATTTGTGGAATGTTGTATCCTCTGCGCTCACCTTCGTGTGAGTACTTTGTATGTGTGGTTTCGATCGGCAAAACCGTGGTTGTATCGGGAGGTTACCCGGCAGACCAGTGGATTACTCCGTTTGAAGTGCGAGTTAGCCCTGATTGCCCTTGTGGTGATGGTTAGCGCGCTTGAGCCGGATTAATTTAGGTGGTTCTGCCACAGCTAGGAAGGGACGTGATAGTGTGTTTGTGGTTGTTGATAGATTTTCTAAGATGGCTCATTTTATACCATGTCATAAAACTGATGATGCTTCTCATATTGCTGATTTCTTCTTTCGAGAAAAATTGTTCATCTGCATGGTGTGCCCAACACAATTATTTCTGATCGTGATGCTAAATTTCTTAGTTATTTTTGGAGGACTTTATGGGCAAAATTGGGGACTAAACTTTTGTTTTCTACTACATTTCATCCCCAAACTGATGGTCAAACTGAAGTTGTCAATAGAACTTTGTCCACTATGTTAAGGGTTGTTTTAAAGAAGAACATTAAGATGTGGGAAGATTGTTTGCCTCATATTGAATTTGCTTATAATCGCTCGCTGCATTCTACTACAAAGATGTGCCCGTTTCAGATTGTTTATGGTTCGTTGCCTCGTGCTCCTATAGATTTAATGCCTTTGCCATCTTCTGAAAAACTGAATTTTGATGCTGCTAAGAGTGCTGAATTGATGTTAAAACTTCATGAAACAACTAAGGAAAACATAGAGCGCATGAATGCTAAATATAAGTTTGCTGGTGATAAAGGTAGAAAGGAATTAAAGTTTGAACCTGGGGATTTAGTTTGGTTGCATTTGAGAAAGGAAAGGTTTCCTGAATTGCGAAAATCTAAATTGTTGCCTCGGGCTAATGGACCTTTTAAAGTGTTAGAGAAAATTAATGACAATGCATATAAGCTAGATCTACCACCAGATTTTGGGGTTAGTCCCACCTTTAACATTGCATATTTGAAGCCATATTTGGGAGAAGAAGATGAGTTTGAGTTGAGGACGACTCAAATGCAAGAAGGGGAGGATGATGTGGACATCAATACTAACGATACATCCACGCCTACACAAGTACATATTTCTGGTCCTATTACACGTGCCCGTGCTCGTCAACTTAATCATCAGGTGAGTTCACTTTTGATTTTATGTCCATCATGTTTAGACCATGGAGACGTGTGCACTCTTATTTTGATTAGGAACCAAGGAGACGGCCGAAAGGAAAACGGATTCGCGCAGGCTGAATTCGGACTGCAGAACAGCACCAACTTGTGATGGTCACCACGGTCGCATATGGACTCAGGTTGGGGCTTTCAAGTACTTCGTGGAAATCTTATAAAGTCTTCTTTCCTACGGATACGGCACCAATTCTATCTCTGCTCGGAGTCGGTCACAATCGTCGATTTGTTGCCGACACCTTTTCTGCTCACGGTGTTGTGTCGCCTTATTTTGGCCCAATGGGCCGTGTATCAAGTTGAGTCCACAAGATCGCGGCAGCCATTGGAGGTGGTGTATCGGTTGCTAAGGGCAACGTCCTTGAAAGGCTGTAGTCGGGCCGTCAATGTCGCCTCCATCCTCAAATTGAGTTATCCCCCGCCTCTCATCGAAAGATCGGGAACAAAACCTAGCGGGTTCACATCAGTCCGTTCATCAGCCACACTTTCTGCCGGAAGCTCCACCATCTCGACAACAACTTGAGAAGCAACCTTGAAATCCTTGAGTTTTTTCTGCATGCTCTCCTTATCCTCAAGCATGGACTTAATTTGCTTCATGGCGTCAAGAAATTGAGCATCTGTGTCGTTGAGGACTTTCTCCAGGCACTCGACATCATCTGCTCCACGGTAAACAAGATTCTTCAGATCAATAATCATAATCTCTTTGTTTTTCAATGTTGTTTTGAGTTCTGCGAGCACAAGCCAAGGAGAAGTACTCGGGCAATTTCAGAAAAACTACTCGAACAAACACCAACCAAGGAAAACAAGACAATGTGACATTTATCACAGCGGGCCTTGGAGATTTTCTTGTTCTTCTCAAGCAACTCGGCATTTTCTTTCTCCAGATTCTTGATATCGTTCTTGAGAAGCCAAGTCTCTCGGGTGCGCTCATGCATCAACTTCTCGAGTTCATTGTGCAATTCCACTCTCTTCATGATCTTCGCTTCAATTTAGCAGTCCTTCTCTTGCAACTTGCAATGGCCGTCCTCAATGAATTTGAGTTTCTCTGATATCTTCTGGGATCGGTCCATCAAAGTCTGCAAGACACAAATACAGCAATCACATACTCATCATACAGGAGAAAGATTGCGGCAAACTACTCGAAGAAGGTGCATACTTACAGTTGTGAACTCATACAAGTCCTCGAAAGTACCCTGGAGTTGTTTTCTTTTATCCCGGGTCAACATCGGATCATTGATTAGATCCACAGGGACGGCATGCTGCCACCAGTAGGGCGTCACGAGCAGATCCTCTTTCTCGTGGCTGGCCACGCCAGGGCCTGACGTGCCCGCGGCGTCGGCATCCTCCACGCCAGGGCTTGATGTGCCCACGGTGCCGGTATCTTCCACGCTAGGGTCCGCTGTGCCCGTGGCGCTAACATCTCCCGCACCCGAACCCTCTAGCGGACCGTCTGTCACTTCATTCGCAGTGACTAATATAGCTTATGGCAAGCAAGCACTGGGTGATGTAGGAGGCATGATGGGCTGACCTATGGGTATCTCGGACGCGGGCGTCTCAACTTCAATCTGCCCCAGCTTAGCCTGTTGCGGGACGACTTCTTTGTCTGTCGTGGCAGTGCTGGATGGGGGAGGAGCGGCACCAATGTTCAACGCAGCAACATCCGTGCTCTTCTCGTGCTGGAGGGCTTGGACCGCTGAGGTGACGTCAGGCTCGTCCAAGCTCAGAGCAGAGGAGGCCCTGCATACAAAATGACTACATCAAGCACTGAATGAAAAAGTTACCAAATACCCAAGTCAAAGTACTCAAAACTTACTTGGACGACATCTTGGTCACCACTTTCTTCAGCTGGAGGAATCGAGGCCTTGGAGCACTCGATTTTCCCGAGTCACCAGCAAATTCCTTTGGTAGGGCCTCCGCGGTGCTCGGCGGGACGGGGTTTCTCGGGTCCGGCACAGGGCCTTCAATTGATGGGTCCGCCGCACCAGACTGAACGCTTGGTTCCGGCGCAACATCATCCCCATCAGAGCCACCCTTCTCACCACGCTTCGCGCGCTTGGGAGAAGGGTAGGCGGCGGGACTGAACAGAAAAAGGAGGAAGATTTCATCAAAAGCATCCAAGCAATTGATAAAGTACTCGAGTCAAGAAATTACCTAACAACATCATCGTCGGATACACTGGTGATAACCGCCCTACGCTTCCTCACAGCAGCTCTTGGCTTGGTAGGGTGATCCGGCAGTAAACTTCCCCCGCTACATCTTTGCCTGACTTCTTCAGCAAATCTGCCAGAGGAAGATCGTTGTCAGAGTCTGTTACCTCCTCATCAGTCAAGGGGTCATAAGTTGGTCGACTGCTTTTTGGCTTCTGGAACGCACTTGGCTGTAGGAAGTTAGGCCCAGGTACATCCGGATTCGGAGCAGGACAGCGATAAAGAGCAGTTTGACCCTACGAAAAGCAAGTCAAGATAGCAATTAGCAGACAACTCGTGCAAAAAGTACACACAAAGTACTCGAAACGCATATGACTCATACCTCTTTTGGCGGGTTTCTCGCGCTGAAGAGTGTTGGCATGTATGGTACCGTGTTCACAATGAGAAGTACTCGCTGAACATGGCCAAAGGCAATCTGGGGCGGAAGGATTTCTGTAGTCATGCGAGAAGGATCTTTACTACCTAGGTAGTCAAATCCAAATATACATCTCTTCTGCAGTGGCTGAATACGGTTCTTAAACATTGAAAGCAATACTGATGCTCCGGTCACGCCCATCTCCTTCAGAGCGGCAATCAACTCGAGCAATTCAGAAACTTGCTCCATCTCGCTGAATTTCAACTTTTCATTCCACTGGGGTCTCTGCACTGCCTTCCATGGGGTTCTCTCTGGCAATGCAGGTTGATGGTTTCCAATGTAGAACCATAATTCCCTCCAGCCCGAGTGGTTCATGGGAAGCTTGTACTCTAGGTACTCTTTTCCCTTCCCCTTCTTGAACTGAAGGCCTGCTCCACCAACCAAGGCTTGTTTTTCGGCGGAAGGTTGAGGACGCAGGTGGAAAAAGTAGCGAAACAGATCGAAGTGTGGCTCGATGCCAAGAAAATTTTTGCTAAGGTGGACAAAGATAGAGATATGGGTTATGGAGTTAGGGTTCAGATGATTGATCTGAATACCCTAGTGAAAAAGAAGGCCACGGAAGAAATCAAAGGCGGGGAGAGCCAAACCCGTTCAACAAAGTGTTCAAAGATGACAATCTGATCTATGTTTTCCTGCAGATAAAACTGGTGGAAGGAGGGTTTCCACTATACTACCTCCTCCCCCTGAAGAAGACCTTGTGCGACCAAATTAAGAAGATTTTTGTGGGTGCACTTACTTCGCTCCCAATCGCCACTGCTAGTTTCCTCCTTCTTGCCCTTCGACGTCTGCTTCTTGTTACCCATCCTTGATGTCACGAGCCGCTTCACTCGCATGTGCTCAGGGGCTTCAGGAGATGGTGCAGGTGGTTGCCAAAAGGGGAAGGTTTGATTCTTCGAGTAGAATGAACAAGTGGAGAAGGTGGATTCAAGGAGGTTTTCTAGACCTAGATCTAGAATGGGCGGCGGCGCGGGAGGCAGTGAAGATGAAGAGGTTTTCTCGACTAAAGCAGTAAAGTGAAGGGGTAAAAACCCTAGAGTCACCGCGCGGTTAAATAGCCAGCGGATGGGCCAGATGCACTATTTAGAAGCCGAAGGGTTCTTGTCCATTTATGTGATTTGTTTTGAGCGGTAATTTGGGAGAAGTTTTGGGGAAGTTATTTGATTAACCATTTTTTTAGGAATTTAATCCTGAAAAGAGGGGGTTTTCGAATTCCAAACCAATCTTCCCTAGTTATACCATCATTTCAAGTCACATATTTTTTACTTGTTTACACTGTTCAGTATGCCATGGTCTTTTGGATCCTTTTTCCAAACCTTGGGATTTGGATTCAAGGCTCGGGGGCTGCGGGACACGTGTCATTGACGCCTTATTTTTCTTGGAAGATAAGAAAGAAGATTCAAGACTAATTTGACCCTCAGCCTAATTCTTTGATTCAACTTAAGGCTCGAGGGCTACTCCATATAGAGTGCGATTTGCATCGCACACCATAAAAAAGAAGACTTAAAAGTACTCGGGGCATGAGCACCTCACAGCCTCGAGGCAGCCAAGAAAGTACTCGAAGGATGCCTTCAAGATGGAGTTTCTGAAGAAATCGAAGACTACCTCAAAAGTACTCGAAGCCTGTAGTACTTGGCCATGAAGAGCTCGGGGGCTTGTCAGACCCGGGGCTACGGGACTGCACGTGTGGCGTAGAATGTTCTAGAGTAAGGGGTGAGGCATGTCCCATACCTTATCCACACTGTAAAAGTACTCGGATATGAGTACAACTAGTCGGTACAGAAGGAAACTACTCAAGAAGTACTCGGGTAGGACTCCTAAGCTAGTATCGGTCTAGGACTTCCATGCAACCCTATCCCTCCGGAGTATATAAGGGCGGGCAAGGACCCCCTCCAAACAATGGCATAACCATCAAGGCAATACAAACCACACGGGACGTAGGGTATTACGCATACTGCGGCCCGAACCTGTCTAAACCCTTGTGTTGCATGCACCTTCAAGTTCCTGATCTCGGCACCACCATAACTACAAGTATACTACCTTAGGGTATCCCAAGGTAGGCTTGCCGGTAAAACACCGACACAGTGAGCCATCATGCTCATGACGGGAGAGTACCTTATCATGTTGGCCATAGCAAAGAGACTGTAACACGGGAGAGCTGCAGAGGCACAGGTCGGAGCGCGAGTGCACAACCATGTAAAGCCATTTTGCTAGCAGCCTAAGCGTAGGATTATGGATTGACACTATGCTATTTTTGCTGCTGACAGGTTCATCAGAAATTGCATTCCACCAAGTAGTACGGTCATATTGATGGTCTTTAGTGAGGGCATTAGGATCTAACAGACACATTTTATGAAAACCTAGCGCTTAGCTAAATTCTTTTGTCGTTAATTCAAATTGCTCATTGAAGAACCGAAAATGAATTTTAGGTACATTAGGCAATTCTTCAATGTTGAGAGTCATAATAAATTCCATGGTTAGGAGATGTGAACCTGACTCGGTGATATCGGTGAAGTTCTCCCAACCGGCGTAGGCGAAAGTGCGGTTCATATCCCACTTCACGCCCGTCTTGATGAGGAAGAGAGGCTTGAAAACCTTGATATGGTCGTAGCTTTGTTGCTTCAAGAGATCCAGCGCCCGCTCGTAGTCGTTCCGGTATACGATCTGTTCGATCGAATCCAGGATGAGAATAGGAATGCAGACGCGGTTTCTGGGCACCACAGGAGTCATGTCCTCCTGGGAGACACTATCTCGGTGGCTCGAGTCCACCGACATGTTATCCTGGGAGGACGCCGAACTTTGCGACTGTCGAGAAGAACCGGAGGAGCTGATCTTCTTGAGTGTCTACTTGATGGGGTTCCACATGATTCCTACAAAAGGGTTAGTGCATGAGGATACCCGAAGGGATAAATCAAAGAGGTCAGTTGTCCTTGTGGGGTTTTAACCACCACAAACATTCATCGTTCAAGCGTGCCACAATTTTATTCGAAGGGAAATATTTTTAGGTTTTCTTGGCTAATGGGAATTAGCACTAATTATTACTGATTAGTACTAACCTTGATTAGTACTAACCTTGATTAGTACTAATTACTAGCTACCAATTTTTTTCTTTTCGTGGGCGAGCTAGCACTAAGACACCTTACTTAAATAGCTCAAAGAGCTTGATTAAGCAAAGATGCTTAGGAGAGGGCGAGGAGAAACTCGAACAGTGAGATGCTGGTGTACCTGATCTTCGGGTTTTATAGGCGCGCGACGATGGGAGGCCGGCCGGCCTAGCCCAGGCCGGTCGGTGTGAGAGTGGCGCCGGGAGCTCAAGTGCGTTGTCCAGTGCGTAGGCTTGCAGGTGAATGTTCCTCGGTTGGTGGCAATGGGAGGGCAACGGTGAGGGAGAGATCGGCCGGCCATGATGGGGTCAGTTGGCCTGGTGCTACGCCACCTTGTGCCAAGCTTGCTCATGTGCACTCCTCGCTCAGTATGTCGCCTTCCTGCATGAGCACTCAAACGAACTTCCTGCATAATGGGACGTTATAGGTGCAAAGGAGGCCAACCATCCATGATGGGGTTAATTGGCCTGCACATGCACAATGATGGGTGTGATGCCTACTCAATCCTGCCCCCGCACTTTAGTGTGTCCTCCACAACTTGCACCCTGGCCAGAGGATGACATGTGGGGCCGGCCGGTTTGCACTGTGACCAAAATTTTTTTGATCTTTTTTATGCAGTGCAATGGAAATGGAAGTTTGAAAAATAAATATGCACTTCAAAAATTTAAACATGCTATGATGTGGTTGAAGTAAAATTATTCAAGGAAAAAATAAACTTTCATATATGCTAATGCAAGAATGGATAACTACCATGTTACCTTATGGCGAGAGCTCGAGTTTTGAGTCGTGAGCGGGACTCACCGTACCTTGGGTTTGATTGTCATCACCGAATGGAGATGTCGTCGGTGATGACACTTTCTTTTGCCACATATTTCTTATGGGCTTTGCTTTGATCTCTTTTAGCTCGAGCTCCAGAAATTTCTTATGTTGGATCCTTCTCGCGTTCCTTTGGTTATGCACCCTAGTCTCCTCTCGAATTCGGAGATTGTCCATGAATTCGATGAGGGCTGCGATGGATGGGGTTGATGGCTTCTCTGGCTATTTCTCAGATTTCTTCTAGTTGAATGTCTTGACATGTGAGCATTGTTCGACCTTCGGTCTGAAGGCGAAATGTCTCCTTCTGCCCATTGATGTTGAGATGAATTTCTCCACCTCCCACATCAATGTATGCATTCACCGTGCTCAAGAACAGCCTTCCCAAAATGACAGGTGTCTTGGTGTCGGCTTCCATGTCCAAGGACGACGAAATCAACGGGGACAAAGAAATTCCGTATCCTTACCGTAATATTCTCCACTATTCAAGCGGGATAACAGACCGATTGGTCCGCTAGCTGTAAACACATAGCAGTAGGGGCAAGCGCATGATGGTTAAGTTTATCATGAACTACCTTTGGCATGACACTGACCCTTGCTCCCAGATCACAAAGAGCGTGCTTAAAGTGTTGAGCTCCGATGAACATGTGATTGTAGGGCATCCTGGGTCCTTCTTCTCCGGGAGAGGATCGAGTATAGCTGCGCTACTGTTGACGGCCTTTATTCACTCATCGTCCGTCAACTTCTCAGGAATAATTTAGAGTTTTGCATTATGTTCCATACATATTTTAGTTAAACTAATAAAATTCCACAAGTTTTGGATGAGCTGTCTATGCAGGAGCAGGTGCAACAAAAATGAGCCAAAACGGGGACAAACCCAGGCCGACCGGCCTACACCAGGCCGGCCGGCCTGGCACTGCCTCCTTTTGCCATGTCATCGATCCAGGTGCAAGGAAACACACCCAGGATGATCATGAGTCATGCACTTGAAGTTGGTTTAATTCGATGACCCGAAAGGCTTCAACCACGGATTCAAGGGCCCACCTGCATGCACAAAGGCGGTTCAAACCGAAAGGGCAACCGTCACTGACCTCAGGAAGCAATCAGAGATGTCCACAAGAAAGGCGGTGCCACTTGGCAATACCCCCAGGCCGGCCGTAAGTTGCACTACCTCGGTGGTCGGTAGGGTCTTCTTGTTTCCAAGGATATCCTTGATATACTTGGCATACGTGGGAACCTGCATAGCATAAAGAAGCGGTATATTGACATAAAGCTTCTTATAATTACCACGATGAACTTGCTAAATTGCTCATCGGCCACCAGCCTCCTTCTCCGTTCCGGAAACGGTAAGGCGGTTGTATCGTGGTACTCTCGAAAAGCCCTTGGGACTTCCTCAATGTCTTCCTGGGTAGCAGGGGTGCTTCCATCAACCTCCTTCTACACTTCGTCTTCAGCATCGATATTCTTAGCGGTTACAGTCTTCCATCGTGTACCTGCATCGTGCGGACGGGGTGGATCCTACATGGACTTTCCAACCCGCGTAGTCACCGCATTCACACTTTCTTTTGGGTTAACTTCTGGTTGCTTTTGGGTAGCTTTCTTTTGCCAGTTCTATCATTTTATTGAAGCTCAACTGATTTTTAATAACAGAGTTAAACCCCTCTGGTGGTTGGGGTGGAGAGGGGTGAAACCTGGAGGCAGCGGATACAGACCCTGTTTCTGGTGGGGAAGCTTTTGTTTGTGAGTGTAATGCTATTTGTTTAGCTGGTTGTTGGGGTGGGGAGCATGGAATGGCAAACAACGCCTCTACCTTTCCTTACATGGTAGGTTTGCTAAGGGCAAGTACATTGGTATACATAAGCAGTCTCATAGGTTGTCTCATGCAGTTTCATATAGGATTTTTTATGATGTGGAAGAGAAAGGGGAAGGACATAGAACTATGTGGTTGTTTCGCGAAGCAACTGCCTCGTAAGCTAAAATTAAGGACTATGAGACTATTTCCTCACCATTGTACGAGTTATTGTTGTCATACTACTCACAATATTACTTTTTTTCATTCCGCAAATTAAGGGAGATGGTACTACTATGAGACAACTAAAAAGACAACTCATTGTAGAAATTGTCTATTAAGTCATCTTAAGATGATGTGTCATTGCATGAAGACGGCTTTAACGTACTTGCCCTAAAGGGGTTCATGTTGTAGTGATATATAGCTACGTATACTAACCAATTTTCTAGTTCATTTTCATGGAAATAAAAAACAGAAGACCAGAGGTGCTGCTTCTATTTCCAATCAGAGAAAATATACAATTTGTATAACAAAGTGTACCGGAAACCAAACTTTTGTTAGAAAACTAGGCATTTTTGGGTATATTTTAATTCTGAGAATTATCTTAATTCCAAGAATTAACATTTTGTTCATGAAAAATTCTAGTGATCTCGTGACAACTTGATATATGCATGTGTTCAAGTTTAATATCTTATTAAACAAGAACATAAAATCAAATATTAACCTGAAGAAGTTCATAATATACCCCAAGGCGGGTCCTTTCCCGTAGGCATTGAATGTGCTATCATCAACTGGAGTAGACATGCTACTCGATTGGCCTTACTTGATGTAGCCGAACTTAGTCGTAGGCATTGAATGCGCTGTCATCAACTGGAGTAGACATGCTACTCGATTGGCCTTACTTGATGTAGCCGAACTTAGTCGATGCACGATGAGGTACGCTGTGCAGTCCCACGAACGGCCTTCTAGATGTAGCAGGAAGTAGTCATATGGCCTTCTAGATGTAGCAGGAAGTAATCATACATCAAGCATTCATGTAGTCGTACGCTCCACAAAAACCTTACGGCCCGCCTATCCCGAGCAGGATCACGTAGATGAGGAGACTCCGGAGGCCTGCTCACGCAAACCTCTGTGTGTGTAGAGCTTTGCATTGAGGATGTGGGTGTAGCAACAACAGAAGAATAAAGGAAGAAGAGAGAGATCTCCTGATGTGTTGAGGTGTGTGACAATGAGAGGAGACTAGCTCCCTATATAGGTGATCCGAAGGAATGGGGGGTGAACCTGGGCACCTCTAGCTACAACAATGGCTATCAATTCGCATCATTCATTAAAGCCCAGCTATTACTCTTCTTAATTACCCATGTGGTATTAACCTCCTCATAACTCCCTAGCATTAACTCGTGGACTTTTTAATTCTTAATTTATCATTCAAATAAATGGGCCTAGCCCAAATATTCCAACAACTTTCGGTACAACAAGGCTTGGACTACATGGCACGTAAACTAATTCTGCATTTGGCTTAATTGCCCCTTGAAAATAATATCCGCCCCTTACTTGGATTTGGGACAACTATCAGTACGGCACTTTCTATGTGCCGGTTTAAACTGATCGGGCAGCTCAAGTAGGTTTGAACTTATGAGAAAGACTATTAAAAATCAACTCTAGGGGTAAAGGAAAATTAAGTGCTGCTGCAAATAGTTGCAAGATGAATCTGTGTGTTCTGAATGTTCCAAACATGATCATAGCAATGGTGATGCACCTTGGCGGTCGACAATAGAATTGTTGATCATCCAGCTCAAAAGCAAACACACCAAAAAAAAACAGAGTGAGGAAATGGAACAAGACGTGATGAAACAGTAGACTAAATTTCTTGTTTCGTACAGTAAGTGCACTAGTATGGCAGTTGGTCCTCACAACACTTGCGTTTTCTTGCGTGCTCTTGCCCAACCACCTCCCTGTATATTATATCGTCTTGCAGACTCATTTCCTTGGCGTTCTCATCCTCCACCGTTTTGTACTCCCTGCACCTCTCAATTTGTAGTGCAGGATGTCCCGGATGGATGCTGGCTGTGTTCCTGATGGCAGCTTCTGCAGCCTCCACTCTGCTTCTAGTAGCCATATAACAATCGATCGTGGCACGGAGGTGCTCCAGATTCGCAAGGTGCACGAAGCTGAACTCGAAACCTATCTTGGATTCCGTTTCCTTTGCTCTAAAACTAAGATGTAAACTTCTAACCTTTGGCATAGCTTCCTGTTCAGTCACCATCCTCAGCCCACCTTCCCCGTAGGACCTGAAAATAAACTCCCTAAGGTTATAGAACTGTTGGCGACCAATACTGAGCCTTTCAGTAGGTGCTTCCAGTGAAGTCAGCATGGCATAGAGCAGCGTTGGAATGGCACCAAGGATGCAGAGGTCTCCATGTTTAATGCGAGTAATACGGATGTCAAGGTGGGCAAGATTCACAAGAGATTGCATTCCATGCGGAAGCCCACTTATATAACTCTGATTACACAGCTTCCGGAGAAATGGAGCATTGTAGCACAATAGATCCATCAATTTATTTGTGGAGTAATCGTTACTGTCAATCTCGAGTGACTGAAGACCATGTTTACCCAATACAGTGAGGGATGACTCCAAAGCTTGCTGGTACTTACCATTGCCATGATAACCAGGTTCATTGTTGTCATGTAGTCTTATGAGAAGGACCCTTAGGTTGGTCAGTCGTCTGAGCTGCTCCAAAAATTTCAGAGAGTCATAGCAGTAAGCATGTGACAGCATGTGTAACGCCTGCAGATCTCCAATCTCATCCGGTAATTCTATATGAAAATCAACAAGTAGGCGGACCAAACTTTTCAAATTACCTATGGTTGGTGGTAATTTTTTAATTTTTCTGCCATGTATATCCAATGTTTGTAAATACTGCAGATCTCCAATTTTCTCAGGAAGCTCAGTAATACTAGGACAACCGATTTCCAAATACTTCAATTGCAAAGAGCTTCCGATATATTTAATATGTTGGTTTCCCAGGTCACAAGTACATCGTAAAACCAATACTCTTAAAGAATGAAATATTGGCAGATGAGGTGCTTCCTTATCTGCCACGCGGAACCTAATAAGCGAACGAACATGTGCACACTTGTTCATAATATCCTGCAGCACATCATTTTCCAAAAAACCGGAGAGGAGAGAGAGCCGTCGAATCTTGTTAGTAGAACATTTATAGACTTGTCCATCTACTATTGTGACAAAGTTCTGCTCTGTGCACAGTGACATGATAAGATCAAGCACCATATCATGGATCCGGCAGGCTCTGGCCACACCATCGTACGCTATATAAACAGGTTGTATCAAGCTTCTGTTGATAAGATCATTAAAGTAGTTATCTCCTGTTTGATCCAATGTTTGTCCCATTACATCTGGGATAAAACCCTCAGCTATCCATTTCCATATTAACTTATCCCTTCTAATCTTGCAGTCTTCTGGAAATATACAAAGATATAAGAAGCAGGACTTCAGATGATACGGAAGATCATAATAGCTAAGCAAAAGTATGTCCCGAACTGGTGAATTTAGTCCAGAAACCATGGAATCTCTAACTTGCTCCCATTGGTCTATTGCATCAGATGTGTTAGCTAGCAAACTAGCTACTGTATTAATAGCTAGCGGCAAACCATGACATTTTTGTATGATTGCCAGAGAAACTTCTTCTAAGTGAGGCGGGCAGGGGCGCTGACTATGAAAGACTCTTTTATAAAACAACATTGTGGAGTCCTGGTCACTTAGAGGTTGAATGTTGTGAATGTATCCTTCATAACTTGAGCAGCATGATTTGGCTACATCAGAATGCCTTGTAGTAGTAATTATTCTACTGTGCAAGTTATTCTCAGGTAAAGCAGACTTCACAAATTCCCATGCGGTTGTGCTCCAAATATCATCAACAATGATTAAGTACCTATTTGAATTCAATGGCATTAGCTTGGTAAAATTGATATCACAAATTTTCCATTGCTAGTATGATTGTATATTCATTAGTACAGATCCACAGCAGAACTTTAATAGATATGACAAGTACCAATATACCATTACCTGCCTTAATGCGAACATTCATTGTAAATTTATTAAAATGATGAAGGAAACACTAAAGAAGAATTAGCAGAGAGCTGGAAATATCGGATATGGTGTGTTTGTATTTTGCATACCTATAAGTGCTGCAACCATCAAAAGTGATCTATCCTATTATCCCCCATATTTCTATATCTAGGTTTCGTTACCTGAATCGGGTAGTTAGGTTTAGATTTCCTACAAAGGCGCTAGTTCTTTTGCTTCTCCCTTTTTTTGTTCATATCGTAAGACAGAATATTTCTATCTGGGACTACAGTTAAGGGAAATGGGACAAAGGTCCCATTCGAAAATGAAACAAATTATATTTTACCCGAATAATGGATCCCAGAACCTTGCGACATCAGGCTGTGTTATATATATATATAGACAAGGTATAGATGAGTATTTTTTTTTTATGCTTACCTTTTGTCTTGCAGGTATGCTCTGAGCTGATTTATGAGTTGCCGCTCATCATCTGGTGCACTAGTCTTACTCCCTAGTTCTGTAAGCAGATCACACAATATCTTCTTTATGACAGGACTCCGCGAAACTGGAACAAAAGCTGTGCAGTCAAATTGGCCTTTGATCTTGTTATACACTTGGTTTGCAAGAGTTGTTTTTCCGAGTCCTCCAAACCCCACAATAGACACTGCTTTGAGTTGCTGTGTTGAGTCATCCTTCAACAACCATTCCATGACCTTCTGGATAGCACCATTGATACCCATAAGTTTCTCTGCTTCCACATAGAGCGCCAGCAATCGCGGGTCAATCTCAATCTTTCCTGCAACGGCAACAGATTCATCGTACTTGTACCTCAGCCTGCGCTCGCTCTCCTCAAGCACACGAGCCTTGAGCTCTTGAATCTGGTTTGCAATCT
The DNA here is from genome assembly GCA_032594955.1 of Panicum miliaceum. Taxonomy (NCBI): domain Eukaryota; kingdom Viridiplantae; phylum Streptophyta; class Magnoliopsida; order Poales; family Poaceae; genus Panicum; species Panicum miliaceum. The sequence continues at coordinate 38,544,779 of CM064058.1, forward strand.
GGTAACGTGACCATAGCTTCTTAATCTGATCAATTATCTTCTTTGCAAAACCTGCCTGATGAGGGCCACCGCGATTCAGCTTATGCATGAAGATGTCAATGCAGTCCTCAATATCGTAGCTCAGCTCGCGTATGTTGTCCCTCCAAACCTTGACCTGCGTGTCAAGCTTCTCCGCTGTTGCGAGTTTCTCGAGCAGTGCATTCATGCTGCTAAGCTCATTCCTCAGGAAAGTGATATCGCACTTCATACCTTCAAGGAGCCCGTACTCGCCCTCAACCAACGCAGAGAGCTTGGCGAGCAGTGAGTTCATCACTCCAGTTGAAGCACTCACAAGTGGTCCATCCATTTTATAAACGACGAGAGATGAGTTGGAGGAATACTCGACTTACGCTTACGCAGGGACAGATCAGCCACGAGGCTGTCAGAGGCCTCCGATGGCTGCAGGCTGCTGGACTGCCGTGCAGCTGGTCTGGCTGCCCGAGTTGGAGAAGAGTACCAGGGGACAGACTTCTTGAGGCTCCCTGCAGAAGAGCTGCTTGCTTGCTGCGTTCTTGGTTGCTGGATCGAGTTGTGATGTCCTCAGTTGAGGAGCTGATGAGGATGGTAGAACGGGATGGTCTGTGCTGACAGTGTTCAATGCCCCTCCAATAATGGAGTAGCGGACCTCAGAAAAAATAATGCAGTAGCGAAGCAAATGGGTGGAGGAGAGAACAAAACTGGTGCTTTTAGGTTCTGTGGACGCGATCTGTTTAGAAGCAGACTGATGGACCCAAATGATATTTTGCTGCTATATGTGGAACAAAAGCACATGCAGATCGGTCATTCTGCTTGACTGCAACCTGCAAATTTCGTGGAAAACTCAATGGAAACAAGACGATTGTTCTCGGTTTCAAATCAGCCAAGGAAAAGAGATAGAATTGCGGCTGCCTGATCACGCGGGTTTACTCCGCCGTGATTGCTCTGTCATGACTGCAACGGTTGCTGGCATTGGATCATCTCAGTTGTATCTGTTTTCCTAGGCTGATTGTATCTGTTTTCCAATCTGCCGCAATTGTATCTGTTTTCCTAGGCTGATTGTATCTGTTTTCAAATCTGCCGCAAGTTTTTTAATCACGCGGGTCAAAAAGAAAAATTGAGGAACAAGATCCCGGTGATTAAAAAACTTTGACCGATCATTATTTGGTCTTTCGCTAGTAACATCCAGATGGCGGAGTACACGACGGGCAAAAGATTAACGTGGCGGCAGCCAATTTCCAGCGAGCTAGTACTGGACCGCGGCCGGACAAGTGGGTGGAGAAATTCTGAATGGCGCAGGTGAAATTGAACGGCAACAGCAGTGCACTGTACACCCACGTACTTTTTGTATGTGGACAAGAGAAGCTTCAACGTCAACGGTCAAAATTGACTGGCTGGGACATTTATGTTCAGACGTAGTCCTTGAAAGCGAAATGGTTGGAACTGAGTTGTTTTGTACATACATGCATACATACACGTATATGGTCAACGGTAGCAAAGATACCAAACACAGCAACATTCCAGTATGCAAAACATAAGTTTTGCCATAAAGAAAGAAAGGTAAAATACCTACTACCGAGTACCGACCTCTTCAGCTTCGCTGATGACCTGCGCAATCAAAAGACACTGAAATTGGAAGCAAGATAGGCATGGGGGAATTGGCATCACAACAAAAATATACACGGGTTTAATTTGGGAGGGGAGATCAGGAGTGCGGGGAGAGACATGAACCCTCGTCACTTCATAGCTTACCATTATCCAGGCACGGCCGGTGGGCAGGCAGGCAGGGACGAGCTAACGACGGCTGTGCGGAGATCGCGCGTGGCGCCGTGGTGCAAGCAACCTGGGTCCTGGGACGGCGGACGGGCTTCCCGCCTTCTCTGATCTCGCATGTCACGAGTCACGACCTAGCCGTGTGCACGGCAGGGATCCACGCTTGCACATGTCGTTTTCATAAATTGCAATTGTGTTCGGTGATTTATGTACAAACTATTAAAGAACCCTAGGCGAGGGTCACCGTAGAACATTGAAATCGAAGGATCGTCCGTGTTTTTCTAATGAAAACATCGAATTCCACTAAACCAAAGGGACCACCTAAAGGAGCTGTTCTCAATCCTAAGAGGCTGCTCCAATAATACAAACAGCAAGTGCATATATCCGTCGGCAAATCTATTCATCGCACGCACGGATGGGATGTGTGGCGTCGCAAAAGGTTGCCACCGTGCTCATGCTCATCTTCCTCGTTGAGGCAGCGGTGGCCGGAGTTTGGGGTGGGGGGTTGTTGGGTCCGGTGGCCACCGACGATCTTAGAGAAGGAAGGCGTTAGGGAAGCCCAACGGTGGAGGCGGGTTGCGAGGGCGATGCGGCGAGACGGTAGGGATGCCACAAGTGATTGAGGATGACTAGCGGGCCGGATTTGGAACGGGGAGCTCGACGTCATTGGGTTAGCGTAGGGGTGGGTGGTGGAGGCAAGACTCGAGGCGGCGACGATGCTAGGACTGTAGCTGGAGGATAGGATTGGGGGCATTGTGAAAGGAATCGGTGCTCGTAGCCTAAGAGAGGGAGGGGTGAATTAGGCAAACATAAAACCTTAACCTACGGCTCAATCTAGTTGCACAAAACATAAGCTAAAACATGCTAACTAGATGTGCAACTATGGTTCTTCTAGTGTAAAACCCTCATCATAAAAGAGTTTTGCAACCTATAGCCAATCCTAGCAAAATACAGATACTACACTAAGAACGTAAAGACACTCAAGATTACAATATGAAATGCAGAAGCTTAAAGGTAGGGGTGAAGAGAAGCAAACTCTCGACACGAAGATTTATCCCGTGATTCGGTTAGGAACAAAGCCAATCCTACTCCAAGTTGTTGAAGCACTCACAAAGAGTATTACTTCCTGGCAACCAAGTCTCTTCCGGGACGCTTTCCACTAAGGAGCTTCTCCACAAAGGATGGGGGTCTCCACGTCCCCGCACAAAGCCATCGTCGCCTCTCCACACCAAGCTGGAGGGTCAATGACTTGCCGGCGAGCCACCAAAGCTCCAAGGGACCGGCACACTGAGATATAAGTTTTAGTTCACTGTAGAACCAGCCACAAGGCAACTAAACCTTGCACACTCACTCAATCTTGAGATAGCCTAGCACTCTCACTCACAAAGCTTGTGCTTATCCTATGGATATTATCAATATGCTCTTGGGTGGCATGGAGAACTTCTTCAATGTTTCTAGGGCTTCTCACGGACTCCACCAACCTCAAATAATTCGGGGTGAGGCCTTATATAGGCTAGGTATCCAAAACTAGCCGTTACATGCTTTTTTCCTGAAAAGCCTAAAGTGTAGGATGATCCGGTCATAGGCGTAGGATGATCCGATCATAGGCGTAGGATGGTACGGTCACACTGAGCTTGCATGGTAGCCGTTGAACTCCAACGTCTCTCTTTTGCTGGTGTCATTGCACCGACGCTTAGTCCGATCAGATGTCGGATCATCCGATGCTTTATAAGTTTCTTCCAAGACCTCTGGACACTTGACATGCTCTTTGGAACCGACGCTAAGGACTGGATTATCCTGTCACTCACATCGATCAGCTTCATGATGCTTCGAATTTTGGTCATAACTCTCTACTCCGAACTCCGATTTTGATGATCTTGTACTCTATGGAAAGCTTGTAAGATGATCTACAAGATACACTAAAATTCCACCTCATTTGACCACATTACGTGCCAAATTCATTTATAGGAACAATAAAAGATGGCATTTAATTCTATTTCATTAATGCTTCTATGTTTTGGTGACCCTTTAGACTAGTGTGCTCTGTATCTCTACCAAAGATGCTTTCTTGTCGTGATTGGAGTAATTTTCTTTCACCTTGATGACTATGTACAAATCTGCATTGCATACTTTATTTCCGTAGGAGTATAGGATTTGACGTCAAAATTGGTCCATAACGAGCATCAACACCAGCATCGCCAGACACGCCCAAAGGCAATCAAAGAAATGATTTACGTCCAGGTCTTCGGCGGGCAGTTCTGGAGGGGTGAGGCCGTAGACGGACATGAACCCCGGCATCTCTTCACATATTTTCTCGATGCCAGAAGTCACAACGTTTTTCAGAAAATGGTGCTTCTCTTTAATACGGTGACGCCCTTCGGAGGCCTTCATCAGCTATGTTTTCACGCTGTCCACCTCAGCTTGGGCTTCCTTGAGTTGATCACTGAGGGTCTTGGACACCTCAATTGCAGCATCAGCCTCAGTGCAGGTGAAGGCATGTTGAGCCCGTTCGGTGGCCAGCTTCTCTTGCTCCAATGCGGCAATCCTCTTCTCCAGTTGGGACGGGGAGGAGCCCTCGGCCTGAAGCTGACGCGCGGCGCAAGGTGCAACAACCATTGCTTTCACAGATAAATCTTGGGCACACCAAAGCATGTTCGGCACGCCAGTTTTCATCAGCTCCTTCTCCATCAGAAGGAAGCAGAAAGCTTCGCTAGCCTCGGACAGGAATCCACGCTCGCGGTTGCTACTCCAAGTGGAGTCTGCCAACAATTTCGCCACCTATCAACTTGGCTTCGTTAGCGCCCAACTCAACAACAACAGCGGAGGGGTCCCTCAGAGCTGACAAAATAATTTTCACTCTCCGATTCACTCTGGCTCCCTTCGTCAGCATCGTCACCTCCTGCAGCTTCGACAGCAGAGGTTACCTTCTCAGGATTTTCTTTTTTGGCTGGAGTGTCCTCCTCTTCGCTGTTTTAGATGAAGATGACGACCTGGAGCTTGAAGAACTGGCCGAGGCAGAGCGAGGGCTCAGTGCCACTTCGGTCGAGATGATGCCACGAGGCCCATTAGCTGGCGCAGGGGAGTCAACAACGACGTCGGCGCACAGAAATATGCTGGACCTCATCATCGCTCTCTAGTTCATGGTCGCTGAGGTCGAGCGTGAAGGGACCAGCCGAAGCGGCTAACGCCACAACATGAACGGTGGCAATAGGGCTACCTTCTTCGAGCATGGCGTCTTTGGAGTCACCCTCGGCTCGAAGAGGAGACTCGGATAAAAGAAGTTTCTCCAGGCGTTGGCGCTTGCGCTTGCCGACAGCCTTCGAGGCGCGCCCTCTCTTCCGCCTCTCGAGGTGCACGGTTGTGGAGCTCCAGCACCTTCGGTGGCCTTCGCTCCTTTGCTTAGTTTTTTCTCGGTGCCTCAAGGCTGCGGTGCATTGGGGGGCTTCGATTTTGAAGAATTGGAACACGCGATTCGTGTGTGTTCCGCCCAGCTTCTGAAGGATGGCCTTATATTCGTTGGGTGCTTCGGACCCAAGAATGTCATCGGACTGTCGCTCCACCGCCACCGCATCGATCACTAAAACAAACGAAGCCAAAGTAAGCAGAGTAGAAAAAACGATACACACTAAAGAACCAAGTAGAAGCAGCGCTTACTATCTTTGGTCAAGTTGAAGGAGGCGCTGAAGTCCAGCATAGGAATGCCTCTGGTTTCCTCTTTCCAACCGGTGATGGACCACCCAGCTCACAGGGGCTAGCATCGGCACGCAACGTCCTCCTCAATGATGTCGCGAGTACCGAAGACCTTCAATACTTCATGAATCATAGACACGAAGGCCCAATACTCCGGCTTCTCCTCAACGTCGAAGCTAGGCACGGTCTTCGGCAAAGTTGTCAATTTTCTTAGCCACAAGGGGGTAGGTCTTGCCTCTAGCATCGGGAGAGACCTTGTGTTAGAACCAATAGCAGGTCCACTCTGAAGGCCATTTGTTCTTTGTACGTTGTCACAAGGCCGAACATGAAGTCACGGTAAATGAAGTTGTAGCACTCGTACTGCGTTTCGGTTTCTTGGACATCAGAAGAGACTTGGCCGTCAGGCGTCATGAAGATCGTCTTCGGCTGGTAATGAACCTGGTGAGCGAAGGCGAAGACTTCGGTTGATGGCTGGAGGCGGCAAGTCTTGGTCAGCCAAATGTATAAACTCAGCCGAACGAAGGAGTTGAGTGTAAAATGGTGCGTGTGCATGTTGTATGCCTGCAAAATTTGCACCAGAACAGGGTCCATAGGGAACCGCCGAAGGCCCGTGGAGAAGAAATCCTGACCTCGTCCGGCCGAGTGTTGGCGGTTATCTCGTCCTTCGGGGGGGCGGCCATCACCGTCGGCAATCAAACCTTGGCTCACCATGCTAGCAACCAGGGTCTTGGTCGTCAGGCTCGGACCAAGAACGGTTGTCGGGGCTTCGAGCGCTCTATTTTTGGTGCCATTGGCTTCGGCGAAGAAAATGTGGTTATCTTCATCTTCGAGTGACGGTCCCAAGTTCGAAATGGTGCAAGAGCAAGCGCGTTTTATGGTGCGAGACGAGCGCAAGAGTTCCGATGGTTTCGAGACAAAGGAGGGCGCGTTGAAAAAGCGACGATGAACGCATCTTATATAGTCCAGCGAAGTGCCAGCAATGAAAAAGATGTTTTTGCCCCTTGAATATAGCCTTCATTCGTTTCGAGGGCCAAGGTTTCCGAGGACATGAGAGGGCGTGTTCCATCTTTTCTTTTTTCCAGCTATATTTTCATTTGGTTTGTTTTTTTATTATTACAGGAACGTTACGGACCCTCCCACGTGGCAACGGTCTTGTGGCAAAGGATCTGAAGGGTGGCAACGGCCTTGTGGCAAAGGATCTGAAGGGTGGTGCTTTGGGCCGCGTTGCTCGCACCTGAGTGTCAAGGACTCAGGTCTCCCAAGGAAGTCCCTCGTTCTCGAGGGGCTACTGTTGGGGACGCCACCTTTGGATACACCCGAAGGACAAAAAGACCGAAGGCTACGAGTGACTTTCAGACGAGGCAACCTGAGGACGAGCAGCTTCGGAGGCACATCAAAGGGTTCGTGCCGAAGGTGTCCCGAAGGGTTGATACAACAAAGCCCTATCAGGAGACTCGACGTCGGACAAATCGCCGAAGACATGCCGAAGGTCAGCGGCGAAGGGATAGCCGAAGGGCGCGCTGAGCTGCAAAGTAGAGTGAGAGAGGAAATTACCGTGTACCCCTAGAATATTCGAGGAATATAGTGGTTAGAGAGAAAATTACTGTGTACCCCTATAAATAGCCCTGTAATTGTAGCTGATGGGATGGTTGATTCTGAGCAAATGATTACTTGTCTCTACTCTGAAGGTGTTTTTGGGTCGTCTTTCAGTATCCCTATAGTTCTACAAGTTGTTGTAGTGCTTCTTCACTTCGAAGGGTACTCTCCAGCAACACTTGAAAATTGGGACGCGTGTGACCCGACATAGAAGAAAAATAAGATGCATGAATCTTTTATATTAGTTATTCGTCATCCCCATTATTCATTTCCTTGGGCTACCGGTGCGTAGGGGTGGTAGTGGATCGTAGTCCTAATACCTCCTTCACAATCCAACTCGACCCCGGTTATATTTAGCTAAAAGCATGTAAATATGAAAATATGAGATCAGCTCATTTTACCCTAATTCTTAAAATATATAGACTAAATTTGTTACCCTTTGCCACCCTAGGATGCGTGGAGATGTATCTGAATCGCTGCAGCGTACAGCTAATCGGGCCGAGCGAAATAGGACACTGTTGTTTGTGTCGCGTGGCCCACCCCTGCCACCTACCATTATCGTGGCGGAAACAAGCATGTATTATGTATTTTGTGCCGCGTGGATGTGCTCGATCGACCTCAAGTTTGGCGTGGTCAGTGATGCACCGAGCCACCGACCCCTCGCCCGGATGCACACCATCTGACATATCCTGCGTGGCTGCGTGCCCATATGCTCGGTCCCAATTAGGATCAAAGATGAGCATTTTTCCTTTTGTTTGTTATTTGTGACGAGGAGAAGAAACACTGTACGCGGGGCCTCATCTTGTCCAGACAAATTGCGTCTTCTCGGATTTGGATGTCAAATAGGAGATTAAATATGGCATAATTTGCACCGATAATGGTTAATCAACGGTTAGAGACTATTAGCTCTAATTAGTCTATAGTTAGTTCATTATCGTACACAAGGCTAATTTATTTTAGTAGTTATGAATCTGTTGCAAGCCTTTTGTTGAGTAATAAAAAACATATGATTGTGATTGTTATTACATCGCCCTGTGGGGGCTTTGGAAACTGAGAAACTTCCTTTGTTTTCAGAATGGGATGTGGAAAGATATAGCAAATGTCCTCTGGATGATAGTGGGCTTGACACAAAATTGGAAGATCATATGAACTACAGAGAGAGTGCAAGAGCTAGAGCTTAGGCTCGAAAAGCTGAAATACTTAGCAGGTCAACCTGGAAGATTGGGCTGCTAGCAGGGGAGTTCAAGGATGATCTCTTCCACTTCCTGATGGACAAGGAGGCGCTGAAGGAGAGGCTCAGGTCCCGACACACCTGAATCATCTCTTCGCTACCACTCGGGATGAAGACCTGAAGGAGACCGATGGCAAGATAGTGGAAGTTGCCTGGGACATCTGATTCTGTGTAGCTTACAAAAGCTTCGCCTAATACTTTTGCCTTCGTGGCCTGTAATAAGCTAGTACTTGTCATTCTGCTTCTTCTGAACTGCGTGTTTCTGCACTGTAAACAGATGTTTTGGTCTTGCTAATGCAGTTAAGACTGGGGCGTGGCCCTAAAACTCTAAAAAAAGGCTAATATTTAGCTAAAACTGGGACCAGCCAGAAAAAAAAAAAAAGAGTACCTCATGGTGGAGGTTGACGTAGTGGACGGCGATAATGAGGGCCCATTTGTTGCAGTTTAAACACCGCGTAGACGCTACATGTTAGCCATGTCCATTTAAACCGTCATTATCCCAAGTGTAATGCTTGTTTTACCAGTTTAAATGGCCACTACCGGAACAAATAGTCAAACATAGATTACTGACTCTAAGCATTTAGCTGTACTGCCACGTCATCATGCATTATGAGGAAAAAGCTAACGTTGTCCATTGTAGTTACAAACAATTCGAGACATGATCAGCATATGTCACTGGAAGTCTTGACTTCAGCCATTTAGAAAACCTATATCATTGCTTTGCCTCCAAAAAAAATTGTTACCACATCTAAGTGTCAACAGTAAACTTGATTTAATTTATTTTCCAAGCTAGAAAATGATAGTTCAGGTTACAATCACAAACTCGAGCTCGAGTATTAGACGGATTGAGACTGACATCCTCCATGTAGGTACATAAGATAACCACTACGGATTAGCTGCCCTAAACAAATAATATGGCACAACAAATATGAATGAAAAGAATAAGCTATTATTTACTGGAAACCTAATAAGCAAGGTAAGGAAAAGCAGGACAGATCTAATACAGCTTTCTGATGGGGAAACAACATATTTGTCTCTCCTTGGATACACCTATGCCCATTTGTTGTGCATGACTACATATTATTTACTGGAAACCTAATAAGCAAGGTAAGGAAAAGCAGGACAGATCTAATACAGCTTTCTGATGGGGAAACAACATATTTGTCTCTCCTTGGATACACCTTTGCCCATTTGTTGTGCATGACTATCATCGGTCATTGAATGGTTGCTGTCCCGAAACTTTGGAAACTCTTGGAAAGTCTGCATTTAAATATTCTTGCGGTTAGAAATTTATGAATTAAAACATTGATACAAATAAGGGGCATACTGCCAAGAGGTCAAAGAAGCAAATCCAAATAGCGAAGGTCAAAATGTTCACTCATTTCTTCAGAGGCAAAAGTATTACATTGCTCTGGTTTGCTAAATGTTCTCCATCCAATTCTTCTTCCATTTGACATTTGACTTTTTGCTAAATGTTCTCTGACCACTACTTTTATACATTTTACACCCTTCAACTACCTTTTATAGTCTGGCTTCAACAGTTTAAGGGTGTAACATGTCCGGCATTGGATTTGAAGGGTGTAAAATTGACTCTACCCTTATACCAACAATTAATATGAAAATATACTTTCTGAAAGTGTTATAAAAGACAAACCTAATCCTATAATCTTCATATACCAATCCCAAAAGTTTTGACACATTAATGGTAAACCTTTAGAAAAATACGAAGAGAGAATATTCTCATCCATTCTCTAGATAGTACTACACAAAAGCGTCTCTGTTGGAAAAGCTGTTTGAAACATATTCAGAACATAACTTGCAACTAAAGGTGAAATTTTAATAAATATTCCTCAAATTATTTACAAAAGGTAGATCACATTACAATATACACCAAATATGTTTCTAAACTGTTATATTTCCAAAGGATATCATATTCGAGAGTGCCCAGCTAAATCATATGTGTCCAACCAAGTTTTCTCGTTAGTGTTCCTTTTGTTCATTGAGTTGTTATCTTTCTTGGATGGATGCATCAATGCCATCTGATGTATTGCACAAAGATTTTGACACACCAATATTTGACCATTTGATCAGTATAGCTATCCCAAGATTAGCAGTGCCAGTAAGAGCATGAAGGCCTGCTGTCTACATTTGCTGCTGATTTCAAACTTTGTTCTGTATTAACGATTCTAAAGAGAGCACTTACCTACCAATTTGTTCAGCATAGCTATCCCAAGATCAGCAATAAGAGCAGTACAATCAGTATGAAGACTGGCTATCTACATTTGGTGCTGATTTCTAACTTCATTCTGTATTAATGATTCTAGAAAGGTGCTCTTACCTACCACAGCAAAATTATTTTTGCATATTATTTAGTTGCACGTCATACCAAGATAAATTTCAATTAGAACAAACAATTGCATGGAAAAGTGTTGAAACAGTGCAGTAGTACGGAATAAGAAAAAACAGTGTTAAGAATGGCATTACTGTTTAAGATCTTATTTGTTTATGGCCCACAAAAGTGTAGCAAAAGATGATTGTGTCATTAGTACAGGATTGAAACCATCAGAATTAAGCATATACTTCCCCCAGATTTAGCTTCTACATACATACAAGATGATATCCCTTGGTATATGTTCTTTGCTGATGATGTGGTGCTGGTTGCGAGAGTAGAGAAGGGGTTAATAGAAAGTTAGAGCTGTGGAGACGCACGTTAGAGTCGAAAGGGTTCAGACTCAGTAGGACCAAGACCGAGTACATGATGTGCGATTTCAACGCGACTAAGCAGGAGGATGGAGATGTTAGCCTCGATGGGCAAGTGGTGGCCCAGAAGGATACTTTTCGGTATTTAGGATCGATGCTTCAAAAGGATGGCGACATTGATGAAGATGTTAGACATAGAATCTCAGCTGCTTGGTTGAAGTGGCGTCAAACTTCTGGCGTCCTATGTGACAGAAGGGTGCCACAAAAGTTAAAAGGTAAATTCTATAGGACAGCGATTCGTCTGGTGATGTTATACGGTGCTGAATGTTGGCCTACAAAAAGACGACATGTCCAACAACTGAGTGTAGTAGAGATGCGGATGCTGCGGTGGTTTTGCGGGCACACACGAAGGGATAGAGTCCGGAACGAAGTTATTCGAGATAGAGTCGGGGTGGCACCAATTGAGGAGAAACTTACCCAACATCGATTGAGATGGTTTGACATGTCCAACGGAGATCCCCTGAGGCGCCGGTGCGTAGTGGGGTTCTAAAGCAGGCCGAAAATGTAAAGCGAGGTAGAGGTAGACCTAAACTGACTTGGGACGAGTCGGTGAAGAGAGACCTTAAAGAGTGGAATATCTCCAAAGAGGTAGCTTTGGATAGGAGCGCTTAGAGACTCGCCATCCACGTACCTGAAGATCCGTGATCTTTGTTTTTCTTATGGGTTTCATCTCTAGCCTACCCCAACTTGCTTGGGACAAAAGGCTATGTTGTTGTTGTTGTATAACTGAAAGAACTGATGGAAAATTGACTGTGGATAACTGAAAGAACAGATCAATATGTGACATAGAACTATAGAACTACGGTGCGGAAACGATCCACAATGATATTGGCCAAACATGAAATATACAATGAAAGCATCATGAAACTTTTCAGATCAACACCGTGTTTTCCGTTAGTCCATGTTGTGTCATATTTGAAATATTTGTAACTTGAAGTTATACCTGAAACAAGTTTACAATGTTTTGAAGTACTTGCCAAAAGTACTTGACATCTCAATGATATTTAAGCAGATACGCAAACAACAGTTCATCTCTCACTGGTTTGCTAACAACTCAGAAACCACACTCTCAAAGTAAAAAGATAAATGTAGAAAAGGGTTTTACCTGCTGATTAGTATCCTTTACTTGTTTATTTCTTCGACAGAAGTTTGGCAGTGGCCTGGCTTTGAAGCAAAAACTCTGCCGTGACTGTTTAAACTCAGGTTCATTGTTGAACTTCCTCTGCATAACAGAAACTCTAAAGATGTGATGTGATGTGATGCACTATAATTGTTTTTTCGGTTTTCCTTTTGTCTTATGAAATTGTTGAAAAGCGATTGGCTTTCTTAAAGGCTTATTTTCTAGCTAGACGTGGAGTAAATTTTCTCCATTGTCAATACAGACAGATACAAAGTTGTATTACCAAAATACAAAGACAACTATGAATTTGAACTTGTTTCCTGCATTGTTAGCAGGGATTTTTATTACTACCTTATTCGATCTATAAATTAATTGCAAAACTATGCGAATGTACATACCGGATACAAACTGTGAAAGTTAGCTGCATTTTTTATGGATAATCATTCAGATATTATTTGCAACAGCATAAACATTTCGATGAGCGCCTACCTCTTTTTCCTTAGTTATAGCAGTTTTCTGATGCACCAATGGTGATGTTGAACCAAATAGCTTTTCTTTGATTCTCATTACATGGGAGGACCTGAATGATGCAAGGGAAATATAGGGTACAATTAGAAGATGGTTTAAAATTCAAAGGTATCTGTTGAACTAATATAAACATGAGAATAAAGCTTGCTAGTTCATCCATATAGTACTGCAGATTTTTGAGAGAACTAGTAACACAATACATTCAGGATTTAGAATTCGCTCCCTTCTGATCAAGTCCTACAATACTCCATGATATTCATAGCTTCTGGATTTCAAATGGTACCTTTGTTCATCCACTTGAGATGTCCCTAGGGCTACTTCTGGCAAAACTGTGGAAAAGGTCTGAAAAGTTCACCACAGCAAACAAATATAAATGTCAGACGGAGAATTATTCTTCTTCCTAAAAAAGGAAAAGATAAACTCAATCCATGCTTAGAAAATTTTATATACCTTTCTTGGTGGCCCAAATTCCTCAGGCTGAGTGGTTTCCACAGGTCTGCTTGCAGACTCCAACTGGCTAATCCTCTCAGCAATTGTGGTACCAAGATTTCTTGAGCCGGAGGCAGCATTTCCCGTTTCATATCTTGTGAAACTCTTAGGCATGTGCATTGCTGCCAGTGTGGACCTCTTTTGGGGGACTGAAGTTGCTCCATGCATGTTATTGTCTGTACCAGGAGGTGAGGTGTTCTCCTTTGCAGAATGCAGAGGCGACCGTCTTTTCACTAATGAAGGCTGCCCTTTCTTTCCTGAAGGGAGAGATCTGAATCTGTTCGGCTTCTGAAGCAGAGATGACATCTGGATCCTCCTTTTCTTGGCAGAATCCGTGATATCCTGATTAACAATAGAGCTCTCCTGCAAAGAATACATAGGCCATCAGTTGAGTAAGTAATTTAATTTTACCGCTCACTGAAACAAGACGAATTTAATAAGATAAATGTATCAACTACCTTCAACGGTTGCTTCTCTACGGCATCAATAACGACTAAATTACTGGAGCACAGATCTTTCTTGAGCGATTCCGAAACTGCTCCAACAACTTGCTCATTGCCGCGCTCCCTATGGCACAACACATCCACGGGCGCATCCATCCTGCAAGAAGGACCAATCGCATCGGTGGTGGCCGCGGCTGCGAGCTCCTCGGCCACTTCCACCGGCTCATCACTGGCACGGGGACCACCACAATCCACCACGCCGGCCTCCCCGCTGCCGCACGTCTCCTCATCCCCAGGAGCCGGTGCCTGATCCGTCATGCAGGAGGACTCCACCGACGAGGACGGCCGCGAGGCGTCGGAACCACCGTCCTCCTCTGCCGCACTCGCTTCGAGGCCGCCGTCATCGCCGTGGTCCTCGCTCTTCCGCCTCTTCTTCCTGGCGTAGTGCGCCTCGAAGAAGGCCTTCTTCTGCGCGACGGAGCCCGGGCGCGCCTGCACGGCCGCCTCCTCGAGGTAGCGGTTGTGCGCGAAGGTGGACCACTTCCCCCACTCGAGCGGCTCGGTGAGGAAGCGGCCGAAGGAGACCGACTCGCCCAGCGCCGACATCATGTCCGCCTTCCAGTTCTGCATCCCCCCACGGCCCCACCCCAGGCACGCGCAGAAACGACAAGCCGTCACGAAATCGAAATCGAACGAGCTCGCGAGCTGCACAGGAGCCAGCAGCGGCAGCAGGAAGACGAGCTGCTTGCTTACCCGGTTGTTGTGGCCGGGGATCTCCGGCTCCGGCGAGTGCGTCGGCTCCGGCTCCGGCGGCGAGAAGCCCGGCTCTGCTCCCATTGGTGCCGGCGTCGAGACTGGGATTTGGATCGGATCTGAGCGAGAGGAATCGGGAGGAGGCAGCGGGTGTAATTGCGGCAGCTTTCGGTGGTGGTGGGGATTTGAATTGCTGGTAACTGTACGTTACGGGGAGCTGCGGGGTCGCGACGGCCAGGTGACCGTTGCACAGTGCTTTGACTTGTGCGCTTGCGCAGAGTCAGAGGGAAATGTTTGTTTCTGCTAGAGAGTGGGGCCGATGCTTGGATGAAAAACGACGGTCGAGTCTCCACGCCTGTACGTTCAATGATTCTTGGATTAACTCTTGCGGGGCTCGCTTGCATTTGCAAGGATTATGCAAGGCTATAAGAAAGCTAAATGCTGAGGTGGAGGGGGGAGAAGAGGAGAGATGGGTTGTAAGGTCAGTTTTAGTGGGGTGTGTCATCGCACATTTACCCCTCTCATCTATGACATTTCCCTTCTTCTCTCTCCTACCATGTCAGCAAATTTAATGTTCATAACACTGCTATAACACTCCTATTAAGATTGGCCTAAATTTGCAGCCAACTTCGACACAAGAATCAAGAAATTTGTGAGAGAGGCAAGTGGACCACACATTTAACGATGAAGGACTAATTAATCATTGTATAAGTGCTAAGAAGTGGGCTGCAAAGACTCTTACAGCCAGCAGCAGGCTATATTATTAGCCTTGCTCTTAATGGGGTAAAGATGTGTTTCCCCTTTTATTTATCCTTAGGTCAGTCTTAATGGAGATTTTATGGCATTAAATTTTATATTATATCATTAATTTTGCTGACATAGCGAGGAGAGAGAATGAGGGAGTTTTATGTGATGTGAAACTTATCTGGCATAGTTACCTAGTTTTTAATCTTGATAATTGTACCATAAAACTGTTCACTGCGACTGGCCTTATTAAACATGAGCATGATTTTTTTTTCCGAGAATAATAAGACTGTTGGATCCTCTCAGTCACTACTGGCTATGAGAAGGTGGAAAACACAAGTACTTGTGGTGTTTCTTACTTTTCCACTGCAATTTTCCTCCTAAGGAGTATTTTCTGTACGGTATAAGTTTTTTCACGCTTTGTTGCAACATATAAATACATTGTGAATTGAGCATAGTTCGGATGGTATGATTTTTTGTGGTGGAACTTGCTCACACGGATTCGAATTTTAGGCTCGGCACGGGTGGTCGTATTTTTCTGGATATATTTAAAATTTAACTTGTGCTATATTCTTTTAGTGGTAGGCGATACACATATCGATAGCGAGATGTCTGCGGTGGCTTCATCAATCTTGAGATTTTGCCAGCTCAGCCTTTTCGGATGTGCTTATAGGGTAGAGTTGCATGCTTATTTTCATAGAGGTGAGTGTGTATGCGTGTATATGAGCGTCTGCGTCTATACTGCATTTTGTAAGAAAAAACATAGAAACACATTATCACTATTAGGTCTGAAACATGTTACAATAGCTATAGGTATATGTTGCGGCTGTTCCAACCAACTATATCGCAATGATCGTTATGTCATGGTAAAAGGTCAATTTTCATAGAATACGATAAGTATGTTTTTTCCATCGTCTTCTCATATTTCAAATGCACGAAAGCTTTTACGTGTGTCGTGCTTTTACATAAAAAACAGCAGAAAAACGGATTACTAAAGCGTTTCTGCCAAAAAAGTAGTCAAAACTGTATCCCGGGTCAACAACAGAGAAAAAGGGTGAGTGGAATGAGCCTGCAGCGGAAAAGTTCCTAAATATATCAGTATGCTACACATCATGTGATGATTTCCTTGCTTGGAAGCATACCAGAGTAGGAGCAGGAGCATATACCGTGAAATCTGGTTACATTTTTACAAGATTGGAAAACTTTCATAGCTCCCAGAGTACAAATAGCAAAGGTGATAAATCAGATCAGGCGGAGACAGGCAAGATGTGTAAAAAACTCTGGTCTATCAAGGCAACAGCAAAAATGAAGATTCTTGTTTGGAGAATTGCCCATAATTGTTCGTCTACAGGAGTACTACTAAAGGGTAGGTATATTTGTACTTCTGATATATATGTGCTTCTTTTGTGGTCGGGAGGAAACTTTAGAGCATGCTATGTTTATGTGCGGGCATGCATCTGCAGTTTGGTATCTCATTAAAAGGTGTTTTGGCCTTAAACTTAAGTTTCAATACTTGATTTCAACTAAACATTGGCTCTTTGATTTTCTTGCTGCAGCATTTGAAGAAGAAGCCACAATACTCACATTTACTCTATGGCATATTTTGGAAGCAAGAAATTCAGCTAAAAATGGGTAGAATGAGACGCAACTACAAATAATTGTTGAAAAGGTGACAGCTTATGTGGAGGTGAACTGCTGCACATATTTTGAAAAAACCCTTTTCTCTACGCGTGGGGGGAGGGGGCTCAGAAAACGCCTGTCTTAAACGTATGGTAATGCCTGAAAGTTGGATAGGCTGGCCACAAAGGGAGGGACCGGAGGAAATTCAGTGTGAGCTGTTGACATAAACCTTTGCTTAGATGCACTCATCAAAATGCTGGTTTGATGTGGATTGCTGCCTAGTTTTTTTCAAAAAAAAGATATTGGTATTGTTGTACATCTTTCTCGACGAAAAAGGCCACTTCACTTGTGTGTTTCATTTCCTATCTGAATGTTCCAAATATAACACCAAAAATATATTGTTAACCTAGCAAAAGAGATTTTTGTTTTTTCATAAAAAAGTTTTTTATTTTCTTTTCTGGATTTTGACCCAACCGTGTTTGCACCACCTATATATGGAAACTGGTAGGTGTAGGAGGTCATTATACCAAATCACGATTAGTTCCCATACTGAGCCAATCAAGGGTACAGACTGTACAGTCCTGCATATATGTGTTGGTGTCCGATCAAGGTTTGGCGGAGCTTACAAACTGGATCATATGGCCAACCCCTCAAGATTGTTTGCCGTAATGCTGTTAGGATCTTGCGATGTAGAAGTAGCCAAGCGAAGAAACAATATTTTGGCTCGGGCTTTGCTTTTCAGATTGGGGTGATGGCCATTTTATTAGTGTGACCAATAAACTGATATTATATGCGCCATCTTATATCCATCTCCAAGTGATCTCTTCCTCCTCCTCTGTGTTGCGAATTTGCGATCGAGCAAAGTGCAATTTCTTCTCATAAACGTGTAGTACACCTGAAACTCTAAACTCGTTTGTATGGACACAGGTGTACAATCCAAGTATTATTGTGTAGTGCTCAGTTCATATTTCTGCCGCCTCTGTTCCTGAGCATGAAGCGTCATGCCTGCTAGGGGGACAAAGAAATCATTCTCTTACCGATTCTACTGGCAGGGGTTGTCCCAAGATTCGGGAGGCCGGTATTCAAAATTTTCAGGGGTGTAATTTTTTTGACAACATAAATTAAATAATTAAGTACGGACAACATAAATTAGTAGGACTGCTACTCTTCCTCCTTTTCATGGTACAAACCTACAAATTACAATCAACCGAGTTTCATATTGTCAGTTACATTTTCTTCAGTGTATTGCCGTAAATTTTTAAGAAATGTCCTAAA
Source organism: Panicum miliaceum (assembly GCA_032594955.1). Classification (NCBI taxonomy): domain Eukaryota; kingdom Viridiplantae; phylum Streptophyta; class Magnoliopsida; order Poales; family Poaceae; genus Panicum; species Panicum miliaceum. The sequence continues at coordinate 38,562,816 of CM064058.1, forward strand.
TTGCAATGACAATTTTTAAAATAAAGATCGAATTTATCGGTAGTTAGCTCACAAGGAACGGCGGAGGCCCTGGGTAGAAAATGGAAGTTTGGAAGCCATTAATGTTGTGCACTTTTCGTATTTTTTATTCATATACATATGATACATTACATGTACAAAATTTTTTACCAAAAATAACGGGTATTCAACTGAATATCTTTTGATATAAAGTAGGCCCGCCCCTGTCTACTGGTATAGATACTGAATACACTAATGATCAGTTGTTGTTAACAACTCTCTAGAATTGAATTTGTTGCTTTTGTTCATGCATCTTCTTAGTCTATGATCCTGTTTGGTAGAGTTTCTCCGTCGTCTTCTCTAATCACTTTAGATGAAGCACTACCAAACAGATAAAAAGAAAATAACTCCACACAAGAAACTCCTATGAAGCTCTAAAATGGCCTACACTAAAATGAAGGAGGCAAAAAGAAAAAGCCTCACCGGCTTCTCTCTCACCAAGTATTAGTTATTCATAAAATTACCTAATTTGCCACTAAAATGTCATTTTACCAAACATTTTGTCACATGGCTTCAGCTCCACCGAAAAAATTACTTCACTGTTGAAGCCAAAGCTGAAGCTATTTGTAGAAGGAGCGAGAGCCTTATCAAACTAGCTCATACCTGCACCAGCTTCAATCAAATCTACGTTGTCGCAAACAATGTGTCGGATTCATATACCTCCGATATGATGCATCCGAGATTATCGAGTCGGATCGAGTCAAACAAAGTTTGTGACCCAACTTTCCATGCCGTAGCCAACTACATGCCTGACCAGAAACTTTTTATGTGCGCATGCAGCTCGAAGCACAACCCCCGAACCAGCTCCCGCTCGACGGTGGCTCACCTAGAACGGCGGAGGCCACTTGCGAAATGCTCATTTCCCCAACTACCCGCTCAACCTCATTCTTTCACCTCCTCGGGAGCGCCGCTTCCGGCCCCCTTCCTCTCCTCCTCTAGTGGTCGCGCGGTTTTTTCTGTGCATATTAAGTTTATAGTTCTTGTTTATGTTTGCCTGCATGTATGGGTGCTTTTCCCCTCAGCTTTCATTGCTCCTTGGCGGTGGTCCTCACCGGTGTCATCGCCGCTTGCGGTGTCCTTGGCTTTGATTTCTTCATTCTCCCCATGAATTGAGTCGTTCCTCCCTCCGCCGCCGCCTCCACTTTTGACTCCTCTTCTTTGGTAAGAGCAGTAGTATGTGTTCATTCTTCTTGCTCCTTTCTGTAGGTTCTCGCCGCTTGTTTGGAAGCCTGGCTTCCCCCGCCTTTGTGGGCGAAGTTCTTCTTTCTTCCAACGACGATTACATCTTCATCCTTGGTTCATCGGTGGTGGTGGTCATCGCCTTCTTCCATATCCATTTTAAGCCTCTGTTATGAGGCTTTTTTGCACCGGTCCTAAGCATCATTTCATGGGTCCTGTTGGACACCGATGCCTTTGGCGGTCTTCATCAGCGAGCTTCTTGGCGATGGCAATGGTGTTCTGCAGCTGCGACGCGTGGCCTTCACCGGAGTCGGTCCAACAACGCGTGTAGGTGCGCATGTCCCTCTCGAAAGGAGGGATGTTATTGGATCCTATGCTAAGGGTCTGTTTGTAAAACTGTTGCTCTTTTAATAATTGCGGTAATTACTTAAAATAAAATAGATAGTAGTAGGTTCGTGCCCGTGCGTTGCTACGGGCAGCAAAAAAGAGAATAAAACACTAAAGATATCAAAATAGCGTCGCAATGCTTCAAATAACTTTAAGAAATTGTAAATACAAAATATTTGCTGATATAATTGACGTAAGAAATCAATTATGTTGATGTATTCTAACATGCTCATTTATTTATTACATGAACGCAGTGTTGTTACGGATGAAATAAATATTTATAATAAAATGTAGCAACAGAAGCATGCAAATTCCCTCCACGAACACCAATATTCCAGTATATATATACTACTGGCATCAGAAAAGTATTAATAGCAACTGGGTGTGGTGGAACCCTTGTTCACTACAATGAGGTAACTAACGACTTCATTGATCATCAGAAAACTCAGTCCAATAGAATAAACATGTTAAGATTATATTATACAAACAGATAGTAGAAAAACTCGAGCACAATCTAAATAGTGCTGGTTTCTTACAGTAAGTCAATTCACACGGGGATTTTGCAAGTTCAGAAATTATGGGAAAAGAAATAGAACTGACATAACAATTTTGGAGAATACCACAAGCGCCTTCGCTAATCCAAAATTATATAGGGTTTTCAATGTGGTAAATACTGAGCTCAACTAATAAAAAATTACAGTGTCATTTTAGTCTCCAACGGGCTGATATTTCGACATGATTCGTCATTAATAAGGAGCTACTGATCACCCAACCTATGAATTTCAGATAATATTTAAAAAAGAAAAGAGCTACTGATTTTTAAATATGAGCTGAGAAGGCCAAAAAGTAAAAGCTTCACTTCAGAACCAACAAGTCTAAGCTTGATGACATATATATCAGCAAGGCCAAAGATTGATTAGGCTTACCTGCTGTTCGCATACTCACTGCTTTTAATCCTAGGTGGTGCTCTTCATTTCTCACTTCTGCACTCCTAATTTCTGTTTAGAGTAGCCCAACCATCCGAATCTTCAGTAAGCTCTACTCCTCCACAAATCTCTCTATTCTAAAAACCCCACGACTGGAGTTCATAATCTTCCATCAAACTTCTTTTATTCATATACTGTGTCTTCATGGGGAGAGTTCTAAATGCCAAAAAAAAAAATCAACACATGAGAAGGAATAGTGAGTCATTAGTCATACATATGTAAAATCTTTGTTCATGCCAACCTCTAGGCTCTCACATGCTTTAAATTAGACAAAAAGGACCCATAATAAAATGAGTTTGGATACTGCGAGTGTCAGAATACTTCAAAGTCGCATTTCAGGTCCGTCTATTTAGGAAAATTAGAGCAGCGTAGATTATCCGCAATGAGTTATACATTTCAGCACAAAGATATAATGGACTTTCCATTCACGTTTCTGCATTCAATACTATGAATAATCAACCAAAATTTTATAAAGAGAGAAGGGAAAGTGTAGTTCAAAGCTGCAGGTTATGCATATTTTTTAGTACTCAAGCCATTTTCAAACTTCAGGGAATGAACTAACCATCATAAATACTCATTATAAGGTTCAAATAAATGAAAATCATGCGCTAATTCATCACAAGCTATGAATACTCATTATAAGGTTCAAATATAACTTGCAGGTTGCATCTCGTCAAATTATTTCAAAGACTTAACTGGAAATTCAAGTGATTGGAGAAAATCAACAGTCATGAAAACCTGAATGCATCCATTGCACCATTTGCTCAGGCTAGAAGCTCCAGCATCTGAACCAAGCCTATCCACTCCAAATGCATAAAAGTTTAGTTCTCCTATTTTATCAAAGTCAACTACTTATATAATATATAACTTCAATATTAAGGGGCAGCAAACACACAGCAAGCTAATCCTACTGATCGATATCCTTGTTGGAATAATGCAAGGATTTAAATACATATAATATTTTATAAAGAAGATGCACAACTCCAAAGTGGTCCTTACCCTGAGCTGTGTAGCCATCCAGTCATCCCCTTCTACTTTCGTCAGGTTTCAACACAATACTTGTTGCTGCACAAAACAGGAATGGTGCTTGCAGAGGCTATCAACACGCCGGTCAGCAATCGATGTTTGTTGTCACTTGCATGAACAATTAGATTACTACTAGAACATTCGGCGCGCTTTGCGCGCCCTATTATTTCAACAATCAAATATAAGTATTAGACAACTGAATTTACACAAGTCAATGAAAAGTAACGATCGCTTGTTCTATCTATTTCAGATGACAGATGCATATCACAGGGTCAATCTATCACAAAATCATAGTCTTGTTCGCATCTCAATCATCAAACACACAATGAACAAACTATCATCAAACACATGTTGCCGAATACATGATGAGCATGTACCTGGACAGAAAGTACCAGGTGACTTGAGTCCCTTGAGGTTCGTGACGCCGGCGTGCTAGAAGCAGCACGGTCTTCCAATCCTCGATCATCTGGCCAATGTTACCGTTGGCCACAGCCACCCACCACGACCTTGACGGCGCCCACGAGAAGTAGAGCAACAGGACGATGGTGGCGCTAGCTCGAACGGCGACAGGTGGCACGACGACCGTTTCCTCAGCGTGGCGCCCTCCATTACTCAAGGTGCATCCAAGCAGCGGTAGAAATTCAAGTGGTAGGTAAGAGTAGTGAGAGAGAGCAACCGGGTGAGACAGGAACGGAGAAGGCAAGGGACGAAAAGAGATACGGTGGAGCCTACCATGTGCCTCCTGACATGCGGGCCAGTAGCAGCTCCACCCTTCCCGGGGACTTCTATTCTCAGCGTGTGCGATCAGCTGTTATGTTATCGCAGACTACGTGTCCCATGACTGCTGCACGCATAGCCCATGTACTGCAGAAACAACTAGTGTTCTAAAAACTAAATATTGTTTGAAAATAATTAAAAATATTACAGAAAAAATATTTTGAATGTATTCCTAAAAAATAGAAGTTGGTTTAAAAATAAAAAATATTCTAGAACAAGATATAATATTATAAAATATTTGTTTCGGAACAAACAAGTTTTGGAACAAATAAGTTTTGGAACAAATAAAAATGTTTTAGAAAAAATAATATAGGCAAGTGTGATCTAGTTTTGAAGGTCTCAATGTAAGAAAAGCAACAGTGCAATCGAAATTTAATTTGGATAAATATTTTATGAAATAGAGCATTTTTTAATGCACGAATTGCACAGAACTCGAGGTGGAGTGAGCTGGGCAAATTTGTCTCTGCGCCCTTCCTGTGCCCCTCGTGCTCTCTCGCCGCTCGCTTCCCGCGCCGCGCCTGGCCGCGCGCGCGTGCGTCACCGATCGACACGTGTCCATATTCCAGCGGGAAGTGCGGCGAGGAGAGCAAACACGGGCATCTTTTAATCAATCCGATAACTCTTTCCAGCTACAAGATACAGAACGAGATTCTACAAAAGCACATTGTCTATGAAGTTATGCAGGCGCTGTGGTGTCAAGAAGGCCACTGGCAGTCGTTGGGGATATACACATAGGATGTAAAATTCTCAACAGACCCTTCAACTTTAGCAAATGAGACATTCAGTTTTGTAGGAACAATACATTTACAAATATATGTTCGTGGTAATCTATCTATGCTAGTCAATGGTCCTACTCATGACCATAATATTTTTATACCAAAAACATCTAGGGAGATATTCAAGGGGAAATGGGAACTCACCTTCAATTCTTTGCCGAAGTAATGGTGAAATACTGTAATCCATCCCTAACTACAGGGGCAAAGCACGTTCCATGCTCTGAAAAATGAAACTTCATGTAAAGGTTATCCAGTCATGCAATTCTCACAAGGATTTGAGGAATGTGAGCATAATGACGGACACTACTTTGCAAACAAAAGTCCACATTACCCTACTGAAGATAAAGCCTCGAGCAGAAAATGCCATCACACCAGCCAACATGCAAAGGATTTAGCACAAAGGTCAGTTACAGTTCCAACTGAATTCATTAGCACAATAGAGTAATTAGTTCTGAATTCGAATGATGCTACTGCACCTCATGAGCCCAAAAGGGTCTTGCCCCTGAAACAGTTGGAAGAGCAGATCATCAATCAGCACAGTTATTGAGAGCTTATCCATAGAACCTAAGGCAACAGGAGGATTAAACCGAAGCTGCTATGCTCTGCATCCAGTCTAGCACCTTGTCCATGTCAAATTGGGTGCAGTGCAGCACGACGACCAGGTCCCGTCGGACAATCTGTCCCAGCAACGGCTGCAAAAAATTCATCCCAAATCGATAGTGAATGCAACAAATGGAACGAGCACTTCAAAATTGTTATTGACAAGAACCTGAACTACAGGCTCACAAGAGTACAAGACTTCCCCTTGACAGCCTCCTCTAGCTTCTTGTTATTGTCCTGATCAATCAACACAAGAATGATGAGATCTGGCATCCACCAGTTCTGCTATCAACATGAGGTCTAGATTATCCATTCTGCCGAGTTCATTAGCCTTTCAATCTCTGAGCACAATAAGCAGAAGATCGAACAAACCTGCTCATAAACAAACCATCGAGTACATGGTGTGCATCTCCTGCGAGTCTATGCCGCGCGGAAGAGCAGCACGACGCCGGCCTCGGCGAGCGCGCTCGCGAGGACGGCGGCCTCGGCATGCGTCCTGGCCCCGCCGGCGTCCTGGCACGCGCGCAGCAGGTCCGCGTACGGGATGACCTCCCCGTCCCCGAGCCGCCGCGGCGGGGCCAGCAGCGCTCGAGCGCGCGCGGTGGCCGGGGCGCGCGGGGGCGGGCGGCGGGGGCTGAGGAGGGAGGAGCGCGCGAGGCTGGAGCGTGCGAGGAGGAGGAGGAGGGGCGCGGGGCGAGATGCGGGGGAGGGCGACGGCGGCAGCAAGCGCAAGGGGTAGGCAGGCTCGCGTCGAGGGGGGAGGCGGACACACGGGAGGGGCGGACTTGCGGGCGGGTTTCATTTGTTACACGAAATTTTTGTCCCGCTTTTAATCTTTTTATATATATATATAGTAGTTTTCATGTCCGCATGTTGCTATGGGCGATAATAAATTTTCTCCATGAATATCAATGTGTATAAAAGCATATATTATATAAAAGCATATATTTAACTTTCCTGCAACTTGCCATGTGGCCATAGAATATCTTCATGTATAACTTAGTCGTTCCAAATAGAACTCAGATAAATATACAACTAATTCTACTTTATATCCCTACCTATGATGAGGCTATGATGCAGCTGGATTGGTATTTTTTTTGCTACGGTTTTAAATACCTTCATGCACCAATGATCAACAGGGAAGAAGTGATAGTAAATTTCAGGAATCAATCATAGTACAGTTCCTGCTACAGTCTTGCACGATTCAGCTCAAAGCTACAACAAGAAACCTTCCAAAGCCAACACTGCAGCTGATAGCACTAAATGCAGTCCCCCAATCTATAACCAAAGTGATGGCTTAAAACTATAGCATACAGATGTCACATTTTGGCCAATGCCAGGAAATTATATGCCTAAGATTCACATATTTACCCACCTGGAAACTGAATCATAAACCCAAATAGTCAACTCCATTTATTTCAGTTCAAAACAGCACATCGAGCAAATGAGATCACCCAGAACTTGATACCTTGAATCTCAAGCTCGTGGGCAAACAAATCACATGTTCTCGGTACGGAATCTATAGACTGCATCCCTCCAGCAACAACAATGGTTTCAGCTGTAATGAATGATGCATCATCAGATGCCAGGAACGCGGCTGCCGCAGCTATATCTTCAACAGAACCCAGTCTCTTAAGCGGGGGTCCTGTCAGTAAGCTCTTTCCTCTGCAGAATGGTTCAGGTTAGGTACATTCATTTGCATGGAAGGAACAACTGGATCAAGTCTTGAAATGAATAGAATGAATCTTGGTGGCAATATAATTATGAGATAGACAGGAACGTCAGCAAGTATCTGCAGGTTTTGTCAGGTTATTCTTTAAAAATTAGTTTGCCAGGTTATTCTTCAAAAATTGTGTTCAATATGTAGTTTTTTACTTCTTGTCCAGCTTGTTCATTTTTCTTCAAAGCAAGTTTTGGCATGAAACAGAACTTCATTCCTGAGGATGACTAACATGAAGTCCCCAACATAAGCATGTAATGCCAAGCAAACACATCTATGTGCAAACTTTATGAAATTAGAGAGGGAAAGAGAAATTAAGGAGAGAGATGCTTACATTGTTATGGCTGAAAGGATCACCTTACACCTGTACGGTTATCTTTAGTTATGTGGGAACATATCAAGTAGACATGGCCTACATGATAGAAATCTGGAAGTTTTCAACTTTTCATGCCGAGCCATCCGATTCCATAGCAAGGGTAGATGAGATGAAAGCCCTCTCACCTCATGCATTTTGGATTTCGCTACTCAACAGGGTGGTGTACAATTAAATTTTCAGATTTTTAACATATACCTCGTAACTACCTGATATATGTATGAGCATTCAAACAAAACTCCCAAAGACAGGATAAAAGATTTTCTATACTTTATTAATCCAGAATTATTCAGTTAACAACAGCCAAACATGTTATTCTACATTTTGGGTTTACAAAATACAGTATTTAATGAATGTATATTAAAATTGAGAGCTTCTATCCATATTAACAGCAATAAGATGGTTTTGACATCAATCAAACACATCAAATAAAGTGAGAAATGACAAAAAGAAAGATGAACATTACCTTTATGAGACCAAAGAGAGCAGTCTTTGCCGATCCTTATTTTGGATTGTAACCACCAATTGAAGAAATAATAATCACAGATGACCCCTTCCGTAGTTGCGGAGCAGCCTCCTGAAAAGAAAATGATACAGAAAGTGAAAAATGTCAACCTTTATTTATAGTGTGTTTAAAGTAGCAGCCTTGACGTTAATATCCCATAGTTTATCAAGAACAACTTCTTCCATTTGAAGTATGCCATCTACAGTAGGATTTGCCGTGACATTGGATACAAGAATATCAATGTGCCCAAAGTTCTGCAACAATATAATCAGTTTATTGCTACTGCAAGAACCATCAAAATATTACCTGATAACTATTTAAGTCCTCAAACACCGTCGTTATCTACAACATGAACAGAAACAAAAATAGTGTGCAACATGCTGAATGTAACAAGTGATTTGATATATGAAAAGGTACACTTTAGAAGCACACAAATGAGACTACGTACAACTCTTGCATGTTTAAGCATTAGTGATTCAATGTAATTTCAGAGAGTCATCCACTTGAATGTTACAAGAGAAACACATAAAAGAGAAATGGTACACAATCTTCTGGCTTGAGACTTTCACAGGATAAAGATATGCTATCCTACGCCTGGAAAGCTTTTGCCTCATCAAGTAGTAAAAAGAAGAGTTAACACTCTATCAGTGAAACTCCAGTAGATATAGAGGCAGGGTGTTTAGTCGTATACTTCATAAAAAACAATGTTAGCTCTACTGCTGTTAATTTGACTTCTGTGTAATCAGATTTCACTATGACACTATCACCTAATTTGAAGCTGCATCTGTCAATGCTGGAGCTTTGCCAACCATAAATATAATCCATGTTTCCTAGTTCTGGCAATGCTACTGCACATAAAAATGGATTAAGCAAGCAGCTAGAAATACCATGTAGCAAATGTCCCAATTTCACCATAGAAAAAGAATCCCACGGGGGCAGTCAGTTCATGTCGGCTCAGCAACAACCAGCGTTCACAACAGTTCCTGATGCACGTGTACGGTTCTTCAAGCTCAATTCTAGGCTCACCCAAACCCAAAATGTTGACAACGTTAACCGAAGGGAGGCCTGACGGGATCGCTCAGCACTCAGCAGCAAGAGGAATCTGACAGTGCAGTGCAAATCCTGAAACCCCTCCCCAAATTCCGACCTTGACGGCCGTGTCGACGAGGTTCCTGCGCTGCTGTGCGTCGGAGACGTGGCAGACGGCCCCGACCGCAGCGATCCCCTTCACCCTGAGCCCTTCCAACCCCTCGTCCACGTTCTTCTGCAATTCCCCCGTCGACCCACATAAACTCCCAATCAGAATTTAGATTTCAGAAATCAGAAGCACGGTAAAGGGAAAACCACACTGGAGACCGGGCAATGGCCTTGGACCTGCACCTGCTTGCGGGAGGAGAAGATGGCGGCGACGCCCTCCAGGCCGAGGTGCTCGGTGATGGCTAGGCCGATCCCCTGCGTGGACGCTGTCACGACGGCCACCTTCCCCTCCAAACGCCGGCACCTAACCTCCATCGCCACGCTGGTTCATGGCGCGGCGCTTCGAGGCGGCTCTCTTCTCCCCTTCGCTGCTGCTGCTGCTCCACACGTCAGTTGCCCGCACACTGCACAGGCACAGGAAAGGGATCAGACCATAAGAATTTCTACATTCCCACATTCCCACCGACACCGCAAAATCCTACGCCCGTTGATCTTACCGATGGAGGAGCACTTGCCTCCGCCGGCCTCGAGCGCAGGGATGGCGGCGAGGATGAAGGCGAGGGGCAGGAGTTAGCTGAGCGCCACGACGGTCGGGAACGCGACCGCCCGCCAGTACCAGCCGGCGCCCCAGCACCCTCCCCCGCCGCGGCGGCCGGGCCCGAGCGGCGGCGGCGGTGGTGGGGGCGGCTGCGGCACGACGCGCACCTTCATGGAGTCGACGACGCCATTGCTGCTGGAGATGGTGATGGTGCGCCTCCGTTCCCATACGACGCCGCCGACGACGACGAGCCAATGCAGATGAAGGGGCGCAGACATGGTTGGTCCGTGCGCAGGCGACGACGGGCACACGCAGGCGAAGGTGGGACCGCGTACCAGAGAAGCACAGGCGACAGCAGTAGGGGCGGTGGAGACGGGGAGCAGAGTCAGCTGCAGGGGCAGGCGGCTCTGCGCCGGGAGCATCACGGGAGCCCATGCCCTTGATGACCTGCTCGGACGACCGAGGATGAGGAGCGGACGGTCCGCGGCGCAGGCGGAGGATGGGGAGCGGAGGGGCGGCAGTGCATGCCGAAGATGGATGTGGCGCGGACAGAGAGGCGGGCGGCGGCACCGCGGGTGGCCGCTGGAATCGCGAGGCGGAGCGGCGATGGGAGGCCCCGTTAGGGCCGGCGCTGCGGGAGGGTGGGGGAACCGGTCGGGCTGTGGAAGGCGTGGATCGCATCGGGAGACGATCAGACGGCCGAGGTTTGTTGTTGGCAGAGCGACCACGTGGGAAGGGTGGGTCGCACCAAATTTTTTTCTCCTTTTCATTCTTTTTATTTTATTTATATATATAGTTGTAAAATATAATATATATATACTAGGTACATGTCCGTGCGTTGCTACGAGTATAAAATTCTAAAGTAACATTAATAACAACATTAGAACAACATCATGGGTATTATTACACTCATTCAGATCTCAAAATTCATAATAGTTTATATAAGCTTAACTCACCAAAATAAGAATCTGTATCACACGAAAATAGTAATGTCTTACAAAGAAGAAATAAAGTGCATAAAATTGCACATAAATCCCAAAATCCATAAATTCATAAAAATAATTTAAATAGTCTGTCTCATAACTCTCCACATGTCATTTAAAAAAAAATCACTAACCACATGTTTCCTACATGATGACATTTCCTGCATGATGAATTTCCACAGCAGAGTAAACCTACCAAGAGCGGGAAACCTACCGAGGCCAGGGTTTTCCACTAAATCTGTAATTTTCCATCATACTCTTCATACAATGTATGCAGCTATTGAAAACGGGAGCATAAAGTATTGTGAGAACAGTGGCTGAAACATCCCAATAAGAAAAAAAAACAACCTTTGATAGCACTCAACATTATGCCCAATATATGACCTGGCATGTGAAACAACCAAATTCACTATTATGAACTACTTCCACACATTCACTAATGCTCAAAATGTCCTTTGAATTCAAATATAAAAGAGGAAAACTGTCAATCAGAGAGCTATTATCCTGCTACTCTGACAGACGATGCATGTTCATTATCCCGCTACCCTGACTCAAGGTACAGTGGTACACCAATCTATGTATGCATCATGCCGACGAGGTATACAGCAATCAAATAACTTTACAATTTACGATGATAACTTAATCTGACATTTTTGACCATTCAACAGGACAGATTGCTGGCGTCGCAATAGCCATTTTGATTGTCCTCTTTCTTGTTCAGCGCTTTGGCACAAACAAAGTTGGCTACACATTTGCCCCTATGATCTTGACATGGTTCATGTTAATTGCTGGTATTGGAATTTATAATTTGACCAAACATGATACCAGTGTTCTGAAAGCATTCAATCCAAAATATATTGTGGACTATTTCAAAAGAAATGGAAAACAAGGATGGATTTCTCTAGGAGGGGTTATTTTATGCATTACAGGTACTTTTGCTCGCAGAGTCCATGATAGAGCTCTGCAACATACTACCCTGATCTCTATGAGCACCTTAATATTTTGCTAGCAACGAAACATGTACAATTTTCTATCAAAAGCTATGTTTGCCGACCTTGGTCACTTCAATGTTAGAGCCATTTAGGTAATTGAGGACTTCTCCCAAGTTTGAGCCATTTATTTTCTGAATGCATGTACACAAAAACTGAGCCACTGAGGAAACAGATTCCAACAAGTTGTGCTTGTGGGAAAATAATCCTAAAAACAAAAATACTATTTCATCTTCTAAAAGAAATAGTTTGAAGATTGAAATTCAAAATTATTTTCTATGTTGCTTCAGCTAGATATTTATGACAAAGTTTAATTGCACTGCAGATTGGCATTTCAGTAGTTCTGTTCCCTTCAGTACTGCTAGCATACATTGGACAAGCGGCATATCCTGATACAATTAGGAATCAGTTTTTGAAGAATTTAGTAAAGAAAAATTACATTTTTTTCATACCATGTAACTTATATCTTGATGCAGTAGGGCCTACACTGGTTCTGGTTCTATCTCTATGCAGCACCAAGTATTTTGGGTAGCATCAGAGATCTGAGGTGGAAATCCAGCATATTGCCATGTAGATGTGGCTAACTGGCTGAGAACTATTATGGAATTTAAACCACCCAGCGTTGGTGGCCAAAAGCTGGAAAGCATCCACGCCCAATAAACCCCATATCTGAAGCTTCTGTATCTTCAGAATATTGAAGGAGATAAAAAAAGAGAACTTTAAAAGTCGCAGGTCACACATCCGTATGATTTATATTGCAACAAGATGTACAGTTCTGTTTGGTGTGGTATCAGATTTCAGGTACACAGTAGATACAACTTTTCAAGATTTCAACTTTGTGAGTTGATTCACTTTTCAAGTTTTCCTCTTTGGCCATGTGATCTTCAGTCAATTCTAGTTTTTGTTGTGAGCACAGTCAATGCCTCGCAAACACCCATGATGAGAAGTGGATCGGAGGGAGAGAGGAACCTCGCCGTGAAGGGGATCTGCGACAGATGTGGATGCAGGAGGTACCCGACGCGCTTGGGGTTCCGGCCGTCTCGTCAAGCCTGGATGCAGGCTAGCGACTTCACACGGAGGAAGGCCGGCGACCACACGCGAACGCGGAGCGAGGGGCCGGTGCCAGCGATGTCCTCCGTGGCCACGATGGCCGGAACTGCTCGCGCATAACTCTCCGCAGCTGCCGACCTTCTCCAAGGCAAGCGACATGCTCGTGTTGAAGGAACTTCGGCTCGCCAATGAAGTCAAGGTCGCCACCAACACAGCCCTCCTCGCCGCCGGCTCTTCCTGTGGCTCCGGGGGTGCCAAACGTTCTCGTCAGCGCAGCGGCTCGTACCCACATGTTCTTCTGCCGTAGGATAAGCTTTATGATTCGCGCAGGAAAGTCATACTATAGGGGTATTACTGTTAGGGGCACGAGCGTTTCTGTACTCAAGCATTTAGCCCTTTTCCCTTTTCACATTTGTTCCCACGAAATTCTACTCTTTCTTGATATGTGAAGTCGGTTGCTGGCATTTATTTGGTTTGTTTAGGATGCCCGATGCAATGTCTACTTGTGCGGGCCCCATGAATGTTGTATATACAACTTTTTCCTCTATATCTTTCTTTTCCCTTCCGGACGCGGACGCGGTGCAGGCTTTTTGGTTATATGGCAGCTTCTGGAAACATTGTGTTATGGTTAGTATTTGCTGTCTTGAATTCGCTTTGTTTTTATTTTCACAATTATTGGAATGTATTTTATTTATATGTTACGAGGAGTCTATATTGTACATATACAAATGATACATATTACTTTTTAGATTAACTGTTTATACCTATATACTTATTTACTGATTTTTAAGTCCCTATTTTTTGCAGCTTCTTTTTTATATATTTTCTAATTTTCTCTGGAGCCCTATTCTAAAATCATTCCTAGAAAGCAACACAGAAGATGATTGTCTTGTAGGCATTAGGCATTAAGGATATAAATCTAACATGACTTCGCGCCAATGCATATACTTTTAGCTGTTTCACTTGCTTCTTTCTTACTCCGTATTAGTCTATTCTCTCCCTCTACAACTTTAGATTGTATATCCATACTCATTTTACATATATACGTTACCTCTTACATAATATAGTCTATTCTCTCCCGCAACAACTCTTGGTTGTATATTCATACTCATTTTAAACTATTTAGTTTTCCAACTAAGAAGATTACCTAGAATCATGTACGAAATGGGCTAAGCTAAAAAAAACTATTTCAAAAACTAGTCAATTCAGGGTTTAAAGGTTAGGGTTTAGAATTTTAGATTTTAGGGTTTAGGGTTTAGAGTTTTAGGGTTTAGAGTTTAGGCTTTTTTGGGCTTGGGATTTTAGAGGTTAGAGCTTAGAGTTTAGTGTCTAGGTTTTAGGATTTTAGGATTTAAGGTTTTTAAGGTTTATGGTTTTTAGAGTTTAGGGTCAGGGTTGGGGTTAGGATTAGGGTTTATAGTTTATGGTTTAGGGGTTAGGATTTTAAGGTTTAGGGTTTTAGGATTTTATGGTTTGGGGTTTAGGATTTTTCGGGTTCAAGGCTTTAGAGGTTAGATCTTAGAGTTTAGTGTTTAGGATTTTAGCGTTTAGATTTTCAGGTTTATGTTTTTAGGGTTTTAGGATTTAAGGTTTTTAGGTTTAGGGTTTAGGGTTTAGGATTTAGGGTTCAGTGTTAGAGTTTAGAATTTAGGGTCTAGGGTTTAGCGTTTATTTTTACTCATTTTAAACTATTTAGTTTTCCAACTAAGAAGAAGAGGTGCGTGTAATGTATTTGCACTTTTTGTGCAAAGTTTGATGGTGACAACAAATATGTAATTGGTATCAATGTATCTCTTGTGTCCTCTTCTGTGATCGTTGTTATCTGTGTACTTACAAGCAGACATTTTTACTTTTTTTTTTCGTTTAACTTTTGGTGCCAGCATTGCGGCATTCTTTGCCTATGCTAGTGCTTTTTTTATGATAAGTAATGCGGTGCAATATAATTAATGGCTGCTAGATAATTATAGTATTTTAGTAAAGCAGGGCACTAGTGAGGTAGTTGTGGTGGTGAACTATTGGCTCCTCCTGCAAGCTGACGTATACCAAGCAGGCAAGCAAACCCGTTCCACGGTCAAGTTGACCGACACGGTAAACTTAGCCTTAACAAGCGTCTTAAGCGGCCTTCTACTCCAAGTCTACGTGCCCTTTCCTCACCAATCTTAAAAGCTAACGTATCATCCCAGCCGTCAGCCCCGTGTGGGTACAGGCCGCTGTGCTGACGAAATCCGCGTTGGGGGCGGGGGCTGCAATTCCGGCGGCAGCACGTCCTCGTCCAAGGGGGGCAGCAGCAGCCACACCGGCGGCTGGAGCTTTGGCGGCAACAGCGACAGGCGCAGCAACCGGCGAGGAGGCAATCGCGGCCGCAACCGCGGCTCGCAGCAGCAGCAGCAAGGCACCGGCGCTTCTACACCCAATGGGCCATGTCGCAGGCTTCCTGGCGTCCTCCCTCTGCGGGCCTCCTTGGGCCATACCCGCAGGCCCACACCGCCTTTGCAGGCCCCCAGCAGTCGCCCCCGTACATGCAGCAGGGACCTGCTTGGCAGCCTCCACCGGCCCACAGCTGGGACCAAGCTGGCTTGATCGCTGCACTGCAGCAGATGCAACTCCAAGCGCCTGGACCTTGGGTCGTCGACACATGTGCTTCATCACACATGTCCTCCTCTGATGGTATACTTCTATCTCGCCTACCCCCTCTCACTCCTCTATAATAGTAGGCAATGGCACCTCTATTCCTGTTACTGCTAGAGGTCATTCCCTTCTTCCAATTGCAACATCAAACTTTGCCTTAAACAATGTTCTAGTTGTCCCATCCCTTGTGCATAACCTTCTTTCCGTTCGCCAGTTTACACAGGATAACCACTGCTCTATAGAATCTGACGCTTTTAGTTTTTCTATCAAGGACCTCCAGACTCGGCGCGTGATTCTTCGCTCCAATAGTGGTGGCGACCTCTAAACCCTTCCCGAGTCCGCCTCACCTGCTGCCATCCACGCACACCTCGCCGTCCCTCCTCGCTATGGCATCAACGTCTTGGTCATCCCGACCCTACAGTCCTTGATACTCTACATAATAAAGTGGTCATTTCATGTAATAAAGTAGATCGCTCTTTATGGCACTCTTGCCAGCTTGGCAAACATACACGTCTACCCTTCTATAGTTCTACCTCGAGCACTTCAGCACCTTTTGAGCTCATACATTGTGATGTTTGGACATCTCTCATTGCTAGTATCTCATGCTCCATATATTACTTGGTGATATTAGATGACTTTAGCCACTTCTGCTGAACATTTCCCATGAAACGTAAATCTGAAGTGCACAATCTCCTCGTCGCATTCGCCAGTACGTCCACACCCAATTCAGCTTGCCCATAAAATGTCTTTAGGCCGATAACAACATCGAGTTCGTTAATAATGCTACTAAGACCTTTTTAGTCTTTCGGGGCACGCTACTCCGCCTTTCCTGTCCATACACATCCCCACAGAATGGCAAAGCCAAACGCATCCTTCTCACCCTTGATAACTCCATCCGCACGCTTCTGCTTCACGCTTCTATGCCTGCGGCTTATTGGGCTGAAGCTCTCACCACAACGACATACATACTGAACCGACGACCTTCCTCCACCATCAAAAATCGCATGCCTTATGAGCTCCTCCATGGTACCGCCCCCAACCTTGGACATATCTCTGTTATCCGAATCTTTCTGTCACCACTCCACATAAACTTGCTCCTCGTTCCATGGCCTGTGTCTTCATTGGGTATCCTTCGTCTCACAAAGGATATCGATGCTTGGATATATCTACACGTCGTGTTATCATATCACGTCACGTTGTGTTCGACGAGCTCGTTTTTCCTTTTACGGCCGCGGCCGCCGTTCCACCTCGTCCTCTTGATTTTCTGGTGCAGGAAGACGACCCCAGCTTCACGAGCGCTCCGTTCTGCCAGAACGCTGAGCACCCCTCCACCGTAGCCGCTCCACCCCTCGCGGGTGTTGAGCAACCGCGACCTGACCACCTCCGCTATCCTTGCTGTCCAATCCACTTGCTGCTGATGAACAACTGGTTGGGGGATCGACACATGTTGATGGATTGGCGGTGGGACGGCCGGGTGATGGATCAAAGTGTGTGGCGGATTTTGCAGCAGCGTGGCCGGCTAGGCGGTTGACAGCTGGTGGCGTAGCGAATCTGTCGTCCCATCGTACAGCATCATCGGCGCCGCGCTTCTGAGTGTTTCCGCAGCATCTACACCCCTACCGATTTCTGACGTGGCCGGTTGATATCGAGGGACCGTCGGCCGGATAGCCGATTGGAACGGTGCTTGGATCGGAGAGCCTCCATGACCGACTGATTGGTCCAGAACAGCCGCCGTTTCTGGTGCCCCCCAAGGTACTAAGTTTGAGGGCAGTGATTGCACGGAAGAAATCTGGGCAGGCTGAGGCGGCGCTTGTGATTGAAAGCATGGCGCATTGTTGTATCCTGGAGGCATTGAAGGCAATGAAATGTTGTATCCTCCGTGTTGTGTTGATATCGGCTGAGGAGCCGTGTGAGACGTGCCTGGTAAGCTTCTGGCTGGAGCTACAATAGGCGGGGCGTATGCTGGCCCCTGATATCCCTGAGCTACTCCGCTGACCAGATAACTGATGACAGCATTGTATACCGTGTTGGTCATTACTGAGGATTGGTCGATGAAAGCCTGATAAACGGACTATTGAATCATATCGGACATCTTGCCCGAGTCCTCAGCGATGGTGATCTGGCATGGAGTTGGAAGAGGAGCTTTCTTGACGGTCTCCCAGCTTCTAGTACGACTGAAAGATTGCATGTATACCTTCTTGTAGTCTTCTAGGTGTCTTGCCAGTTCTTCTTTCTAGTCGTCCTTGAGATCTGCCTCCGTAACCTCAATGACGTTGTTTTCAGAGATTTCGGCGGTCTTTGACATGTTGGATATTGAGGCCGTCCCACTGGGCGTGCCAAAAGTGTGTTGGCGCTAAAAATCGGTCGGAAATCGGCCGATGACCTTCAGCGTCGGACACACGACCCGGGAGAATCTGCTTAACTCCTGTTCGGGTGATCGCCCTAGTGCGGTTCACGTGGCGTGCCAGTCAATCTGACCTGTTGATTGACAAGGAAATAAACGTATTAAATTCCGGGGTCTCGATCGGCTAAAGTTCCGATCTGTCCCGAAAAGCATATCAGCGAATCGGCCGATTTGCTATGAAGATGACCGGCTATAGATCAGCCGATAATCATATAGCGATTGCAAAGAAACTACTGGAGCAACTTAAACAATCACCACCAATGCAACACTCGAAATAGATCTAATCGGCTATATGATGATAAATAAGAAAAAATAATGATAAAGCCGACAGTTCGATCTCAAGCTGGATAACTGGTGATAAAACTAAAACAATAGGTAAAACCTATAATTCTAGTAAATATCGATAACTGGTGAATAAATCTAAATGAAACAACGGCGATGCGCCCAAAGTTAACGCTTAGATATTATTCGATAAACGGAACCTACCAATTGGCCGGAGATCGTGTTGATGCAGCCCTACCAACCCGTACGAACTCGTGAAAGGAAAAGATGTATTGGCGAAGTCGCCGACTTGAAAGTAAAGTACGATGAAAAAGGAGATTGTTTGTATTGATTGATGTGTATATTTTACAAAACCCCGACTGCTTCTATTTATACACTAGGACTAAGACTCCTGATCTATCATGATCCGTTACAAACTTGATTAAAATAAAAACTACTATATCTATAAGACTCTCCTAAAGGAAACGGGCTCCCGCAGGATCTTCTGCTGCCATCTCCTAGTCCAATCCGAACTCCTTCCATTGCTCCTCGACCGAGTCGGTGTTGCTCTTTGACCAACGTCATGTCATCTTTGACTGGGATCCTATGTCATCTTGAATCAACATCCCCTCTTGGGATTCCATTGGCTTCATCCCCTATCTGTTGGCGCAAGCCCATATTGGCCCAAACGCTCCAGCCTTTGAATTGGCCCACCCCCAGCAACTCCATTCGCCAATCGCCCGAAACACTGCAGCGCCAATCGGCCGATTCCTAACTGTAGCGCCAATCGGCCGATTCCCAATTGTAGCCTTTAAGTCTGCCGCATCGGCCAATCTCCTCCTTCCCTGACGCCGATTCAACACGTGTCAAAATCTGTCATCAACACATGCCCCCTAGTTTCGGAGATATGGTTCTTCGATGAATCTAGGATGACTCCGGGTTACACAAGCTTAACTCGCAATGGGAGGGGCCTTTCATCGTGCACAAGGTTACAGGACCTAGGTCATATCGCTTACAGTAACCCGACGGCCAGGAGGTTCCTAATTCATGGAATATCGAGCATCTACGTCGTTTCCATCCTTAGTCAACCAAGACATCTTCTTCGGTGCCTGGAGATCAATACTTCCAGTATAACTCCATTTTACTGGTTTACGACTGGTATTACGTGCAAGTTTGCTGAAGGGGCCTCACTCCCATACTTTCAGTAACAGATTACTATTTTCCGACTAGTATCTTATGTCACCGAAGGGGCCTCGCGCTCATACTTCCAGTATAACTCCGTTTTACAGGTTTACGACTGATATTACGCACAAGTTTGCTGAAGGGGTCTCACTCCCATATTTCCAGTAATAGATTACTAGTTTCCGACTAGTATCTTATGTTACTGAAGGGGCCTCGCGCTCATACTTCCAGTATAACTTCATTTTACTGGTTTACGACTGGTATTACGCGCAAGTTTGCTGAAGGGGCCTCGCTCCTATACTTCGGGTAATAGATTACTAGCTTCCAACTAGTATCTTATATTACTGAAGGGGCCTCGCGCTCATACTTCTAGTATAACTCCGTTTTACTGGTTTACGACTAGTATTACGCGCAAGTTTGCTGAAGGGGCCTCGCTCCCATACTTCAAGTAACAGAGTACTAGTTTCCGACTATTATCTTATGTTACTGAAGGGGCCTCACGCTCATACTTCCAGTATAACTCCGTTTTACTAGTTTACAACTGATATTACGTGCAAGTTTGCTGAAGGGGCCTCACTCCCATACTTCCTGTAATAGATTACTAGTTTCCGACTAGTATCCTATGTTACTAAAGGGGCCGCGCTCCCATGACAAGGCATTTACTAGTTTACAACTAGTTTTACACGTCTTCAACTACTTCGACTACTCGTCTCACCTACAAATCTGGTCATAGTCGACTCTGACTAGTCGGCTTCATCGACAGTACAATATCCAGCGGCACCTTGGCCATTGCCTTGGCTCGGGGGCTGGCGCCACCGACTGCTAGGTATATACTATGCTACTCATCTAGCTCCCTAGCTCGGGGGCTGGATACGACAAGGCACTCAGCGTGCTTTCAGCGACAAGCTCTCATGCTTTAAGGCTGGACGCTGTAAAACTACTCGGAAGATCCCGATTCAAGAGACTTTTGAAGATTTATCTCGGGAAGATAATTGTTAACAATTATTTCTGGGATTCTATTCTGAAATAAGGGGTTTTTCAAATTATTAACCCAGAGGTCTTATCTAGTCATTGATTCGGGGAGCAAGATCTGATTTGAGTGGTTATTTAAGGCGTTTTTTGGAGAAGTTATTTGTTTAACCATTTTTCCAGGGAATTCATCCCGAAAAAACCATTTTTTGAATTACTGAGCCAACTTGCCCATCTTAACCATCAAATCTTTACTGTCATATATTGCATGCCACGATTCTTTGGATCCTTTATTTCAAACCTTGGGGATTTCGCAAGGCTCGATGGCTGCGGGACACGTGTCATCAACGACTTATTTTTCAAATCTTTTGGAAGATAAGGACAGAAGACTCAAGATGAAATTGACCCTCAGCCTAATTCTACTAGTCAACCTAAGGCTCAGGGGCTACTCCATATGGAGTGCGAGTTTAATCGCACCCCATATAAAAGAAGACTTGACAACTACTCGGGGCATGAGCACCTCACGGCCTCGATGCAGCCAAGGAAGTACTCGGAGGACACCTTGAAGATGAAGTTCAGGAGAACTTGAAGACGTCTTCAGGAGTACTCGGACGCCTGCAGTACTCGACTACGAAGAGCTCGGGGGCTTGTCAGACCCGGGCCCACGGGACTGTGCACATAGCGTACATTTCCTAGGATTAGGGATGAGACATGGCCTATGCCCTACATCTGTTGTAACTACTCGAGCATAGTAGGACTACTCATACAGTAGTAAAACTAGTCGGAGATGATAGGAAACTACCTGAAAAGTACTCGGGTAGGACTCCTGGGTTTATACCCGACTAGGACTTTCATGTAACCCTGTCCCCCAGACTATATAAAGGCGAACAGGGACCCTATCCAAACAAGAGATCACCCGATCACCACCTAAGGCAATACAAACGACAGAGGACGTAGGGTATTACGCTCTCGGTGGCCCGAACCTGTCTAAACCTTGTGTCCCTTGCACCTTCGAGTTCCTGATCTCGGTGACACCCTACCTACAAAATCCACCTCAGGGGTATCCCTCGGTGGGCGTGGCGGTAAAACACCAACACCCCCACCCCTTCTTTTATAGGCGCCCACTAATGGGCTTCCTAAACGAGGCCCATTAGTGCACCTAACCCAATCTAATTCGGATCATATCCTCATTAGGCTTCCAGCCCCTTAAGTGTGTGATCTTATAGGCTCACACGCAAACAAACATGGCCCGAGTACTCCTACTCGACCAATAGTTGACTGCGGCCTCTAGCAAGACGTGTCAACTCCTATGCGCGCGCAAAAATCATATCAGACGAGCCATCACAATCTCATATACATGATATTCCCGTTGCCTCATGATATTTGGTCTAGCTCCAAGCTGACCTCTCTTTCTTGATGTCGTGATCCGGAATCCTTGGTTAACACTTAACCGTAGCACGGCCATGCATTTCTTGATCCAATCACTCGAGGGGCCTAGAGATATCTCTCTCAAGCAGAGAGGGGCAAATCCCATCTTGACTGAACATGACTCACAACATGCTTCTTGACAAACCCGAGAACCACCTTTATGACTACCCAGTTACGGAGTAGCATTTGATGGCTCCTAAGTAGGTCGGTTCACATCTTGAATACATACGACAATCTCAGGGCTAAGGACACAGCGTACACATTGTGTAATGAGAAATCACTATTTCTCGAGTTGGGTCGGTCCAGCCTCATGTCATACATGCGCCCACATTATTAGTTTGACATCTCCATGTCTATGACTTGTGAAATACAGTCATCAACTAATACATGTGCTAGTGTAATATTCATGTGTGTCCATACATGAACTCCGACTAGGAACAACTTTAGAATAACCATCAAGTAAAGAGTCTCACAAACAATTCACATAATTGCCAATCAATACAAGTTGCCTTTCATGGATATTCAATGAAAACATAATATATCATGGATACAAGAAAATATGATCATCTCTATGATTACCTCTAGGGCATATTTCTAACAGTCTCCCACTTGCACTAGAGTCTAATCTAGAAGATATCTAATACCCATAGCTCCTGTGTGCGCTTCATGCTTAGGCTGTAGAAGAGGCTTTGTCAAAGGATCAGCAACATTCAAATCTATGTGTATCTTGCATATCTTGATCTCACCCCGTCTGACGAACTCTCGTATGAGGTGAAACTTCCGCAGTACATGTTTTTTTTTCTGGTGATTCCTTTGCTCCTTAGCCTACTCTATTGCCCCATTGTTGTCACAGTAGAGGTTCAATGGGCTGGACGCATTCAGAAACACACCAAGCTCAATGAGAAACTTCCTTATCCAAACACCTTCCTTTGCAGCTTCTGAAGTTGCAATGTACTCGGCTTCCGTTGTAGGATCAGCCACGGTATCTTGCTTGGGACTTTTCCAAATTATAGCACCACCATTCAGTGTGAACACAAATCCTGATTGCGACATTGAATCATCTTTGTCTGTTTGGAAGCTAGCATCAATGTAATCTATTAAAGTGAGCTCCTCCTCACCTCCATAGACTAGGAACACATCTTTAGTCCTTCTGAAGTACTTAAGAATATTTTTCACCGCTGTCCAGTGACTCTCACCTGGATCAGACTGGTACCTGCTTGTAGCACTTATAGAATATGAGACATTTGGGCGTGTACTTATCATCGCATACATCATAGATCCAATTGGTGAAGCGTATGGAACCTTGCTCATGCAATCCAGCTCATCAGTCGTCGAAGGACACTGAGTCTTGCTGAGATGTATTCCGTGTGACATAGGCAAGAACCCTTTCTTTGATTGTTCCATGCTGAAACGTTTCAACACCTTGTCAATGTAAGTATCTTCACTTAATCCATCAAGCCTTCTCGATCTATCTCTATAGATTCTTATGCCCAGAATGTATGCGGCTTCCTCTAAGTCCTTCATAGAAAAACTATTTTTCAGTGAAGTCTTTACAGATTCCAGCATAGGAATATCATTTCCAATCAGCAATATGTCATCTACATACAGGATCAGAAATTCAACAGAGCTCCCACTTTCGTTCTTGTAAACACAAGCTTCTTCTTCGTTCTGAAGAAAACCAAACCCTTTGACTACTTCATCAAAATGAATATTCCAACTCCGAGATGCTTGCTTCAACCCACAAATGGATTTCTGAAGTTTGCATACCTTTCCAGCATTGGTTGGATCGACAAAATCTTCAGGTTGTATCATATACACGTCCTCATCCAGGTTTCCGTTCAGGAAAACTATTTTGACATCCATCTGCCATATCTCATAATCAAAATACGCGGCTATTTCTTGAATGATCCGAATAGATTTAAGCATCGCTATATGAGAGAATGTCTCGTCTTAGTCAACTCCTTGAACTTGTCTAAACCTTTTTGCGACAAGTCGAACCTTATAGATGTGAACATTTCCATCCATATCTTTCTACTTCTTACAGATCCATTTGCACTCTATGGCTTTAACACCATCAGGCGGGTCAACCAAGTTCCAAACTTGATTGTCTCCCATGGAGTCTATCTCGGATCTCATGACACTCTGCCATTTCTCGGAATCTGGGTCCATCCTCGCTTCTGCATATGTCGCAGGCTCATCACTGTCCAACAATAATATCTCGCACGCCGCACGGAGCCTTGCCGACCTTCGTGGCTGCGGTGGTGCTTCTCTTGCCACGGGTATCTCAACTTGTTCTACTACATTAGCATCGCTTGTTGAATCTTTCCCGATTGGCTCATCTTGAACCTCTTCAAGATACACCTTCTGTCCACTTTTCTCCTTCTTGAGAAACTCTTTCTCTAAGAAAACACCATTCCAAGCAATTAACACTTTGCCCTCTGATCGGTTGTAGAAGTAATACCCTAAAGTTTCCTTTGGATATCCCACGAATATGCACTTATCCGATTTGGGAGTTAGCTTGTCCGACTGAAGTCGCTTGACAAAAACTTCACATCCCCAAATTTTCAGAAAAGACAAGCTGGGAGTCTTGCCAGTCCATATCTCATATGGTGTCTTAACTACGGATTTAGATGGTACCCTGTTTAGTGTGAAAGCTGTTGTTTCTATAGAGTAACCCCAAAACGATAACGGTAGGTCCGACTGGCTCATCATTGACCGAACAATGTCCAACAAAGTTCGATTAAGTAACTCGGACACACTGTTTCTCTAAGGTGTTCCAGGCGGCGTGAGTTGTGGAATAATTCCGCAACTCTTCAGATGATTGCTCAACTCATGACTCAAGTACTCGCCTCCTCGATTAGATCGCAAGGCCTTAATTTTCTTGCCACGTTGATTTCCAACCTCATTCTAAAATTCCTTGAACTTTTCAAAGGTTTCAGACTTATGCTTCATCAAATAGACATAGCCATATCTACTCAAATCATCTGTGAAAGTTATGAAGTATTGGAATTCTCCTCTAGCCGTCGTGCTCATTGGTCCACACACATCAATATGTATGAGTTCCAACAAGTCCGATGCTCTCTCTGGAAAACCTATGAATGGTGTCTTGGTCATCTTGCCTTGCAAACAAGCTTCACATGTCTCGTATGATTCAAAATCAAACGAAGTTAAAAGCCCATCCGAATGGAGCTTCTTCATAAGCTTCTTACTTATATGACTCAAACAACAATGCCACATATAGGTAGGACTCAAATCATTAGGCCGAAGTCTTTTAGCACTTACATTACAGATAGGTGAATCATCAAGATTTAAAAGAAACAACCCATTCTTAATAGGCGAAGAAGCCACAAACATATCATTCTTAGAGATCACAAAATGGTTGTTTTCACTCGCAAATGAATAACCATCCATCATCAAACATGAAGGAGATATAATGTTTTGACTCAAACTAGGAACAAAATAACAATTATTCAAGTCCATAATAAATCCTGACGGGGGTGGAGTTGCATCGTCCTGACGCTCAACGCAGCTACTCTTGCATTATTGACCACGCAGAAATCAACTTCTCCTCTTGCCACGCTTCGACTTCTTGTCAGCCCCTGCATCGAATTGCAAATATGAGCAACTGATCCAGTATCAAATACCCAAGAATTGACAAAAAAATCAGCAATCAAAATATCCATAACATAAACGGTAAGGGTACCTGATGTGGAAGTACTCTTACTTCCGCGTTTCTTCAAAGAAGCCAAGTACACCTTGCAGTTTCTCTTCCACTGACCCTTTTCATGACAGTGAAAGCACTCAGTGCCCGCAGCTGGTCCAGTTTTAGCCTTAGGATCTAGGTTCAGCTTGGGGTTCTCAACCTTAGCCTTGCCCTTCTTCTTCCAAATAGTACCCTACTTGTTGAAGTTAGGCTTGTTCTGAACCGCCATCACATGGCCGCTGCCTGTGCTCTTCTTGATGTCACTTTCTGCTGTCTTAAGCATGGCGCAAAGTTCATTCAAGCGCTTTTCAGCCCCGTGCATGTGGTAGATCAAGAAGAAGTTCCCATAGCTCGGCGGTAAAGACGCAAGAATGAAATCATTGGCCAACTCTTGGCCGAGTGGGAAGCCCAGCTTCTCCAACCTCTGCATGTAACCAGCCATCTTGATCACATGCGGCCCCACTGTTGCGCCCTCTGCCAAGTTGCTCTCAACAAAAGCCTTGGACACATTGAACCTTTCTGTGGCAGAACCGCCCGAATTAATCCGTCTCAAGTGCGCTAACCATCATCCATAAAGGCGAAACGGCTACCATGCACTTCGAACGGAGTAATCTGACAGTCTGTCGGGTAATTCCGGATGCGACCATTGAATATTTCGATCGAAACAAAGTGTACACTTAACTCGCACGAAGGCAAGTCCAGAGATTACAATATTTCATGGCTTTTACCTCACAAGTATGACTATTATTTATTACAAGCCGAGTTCATAAATAAGTACTTCAGAGTTCAAACATAAAAACTTTATTTAGAGTTCAAAAGCAGCGGAAAGAAAACATGATCATCTATCGTTGATTTGGATACCACGATGAAGCTTGTACGTGGCATCACTCGGCAAAGTTATCGTTGGCCGGGGACGGATCCCACTCCACTGACCAACCAGGCGGCAAGGTACAAGGCCAAGTCAAACCAGCTATCATTTCTTCAAAACACACACCTGAAAATAATGCCACAAGCAAGGCTGAGTATACTAATACTCAACAAGGCTTACCCGACTATTGGTAAGTAAATAACCGACTCCTAAGCATGCATGGCTTTAAGGCTCTAGGTTTTCTTTTTGCTGAAAAGCAACAAAGAGTAAGTCCTTAATTTCATATTTTAGCTTTCAATATTCTAGTTCATTTAACCATTCTAAGTGAGCATCTATCTTTAACCAATCATGGCGGAAAACAATTAACCATCCAACAAGTTTTATCATAACCATGGTTCCTCTTGTTACTCTATGTGGTAGAAGTATTAAGCAGCCTCAATTACCGCGAGAATACGGACGATTCAAATTGAATTTCTTAACCTTGCAAGGCAAACCTAACACACGCGCCTGGAGTACCGAAGGGTCACCCCAAGCGACTTTTCCCCTTTCTTTCCGGGTTGTGGATCAAGGTCACCCTCCCCGACTACAGAGCCATGCTCTCCACTCGCATGTGTATACGCATCTGAACTTTGTTCAAGTAGGGTGAAAGTAAAGTCTAGTTGCCGGGCTAGTCAGGTACTTAAGCTTATCGAGTACTATATTTTCGACATGTGGTTTGTATGTTCAAACGCTTAACCACGACACACACTGCAGCCTTAGCATTTTTCTCTACTATGACGGGGCCTCAACCATGAGCATCGTACCACAGCCCTGCCTGTCGACCTTATAGTTGTAGTATGTAGTAAAATCATTCAACTCCTATAGTTCTCGCGATTGACAGGAAATTACTCAACTTTTACCGAACTTATTAGCAGAGCATCTACTCGAACTTCCAGTTCTAGTATTCATTACATAGGTGCCTAGGATCATGCAGCTAGGGTTCCAATCAACTCCTATGAACTTAAATGCACAGGTAAAAAGGAATAGTAGTAGCATCATTTGAAATACTGGGATCATGCATCGGGCTAGCCTTCTTGGGCAAAACTAGTCGGGGGTTCTTCTGAACTTTGGTTCGGGTCTTCAACAACTTCAGTTAGATTAACTTGAGCTTCGCGCTGCTCACTCTCGGACTCGGGCACGAGCTCGTAGGTTCCGTCGGCGAGAGTCGTCGATTCTATATGAATGCACATGTATGAGTGGTTTTACTTGTACAAGATATATAACTATATCACTATAAAGTAGTCATTCAACAAAACTCAAGTTAAGTAGTCAAGCACTTCATTTTCTTTTCCTTGAGCAGTCATTTATCGAGTACTTAACTGGATTAACTAACTTCATTAAGTAAGTGAGTGGTTTTTTCATTCCGTAAATGGTCATTTTCAACAGTAAGCATGGATTAAACCAAACTATTCGCAGAGGCAGATCTGGGGTTGAGATTTTTATGCAGAGCACGTTACTTAAGTGCAAACTCACTGTAAAATTTGTAGCCATTTTCATTCAGCAGGTTAATCATGAAAAATACATTAAACAGCTACTGCTAGGATCAAGATCTATTTGTACAGAACAAACCATGCAAGAACTGGTGCTCATGATTTTACTAAACAAACTTACTTGCATGAGTAGGTTACTGTAAATTTTGTAGATTTTTCCTATGCAAGAATCAGAGGCTAAAATTCTAGTTTAACCGGATCTAGCATATAATAAAGGTACTCAAAACATTTAGTTGTGATTGAATTCAGTGCATGAAATTTTTATGAAAGATTATACTCTTAGTACAGAAGCTACCATCCAAATATCATGAGCAGTTCTTTCCTGAAACTCTTGGAACAATTAAAAGATATTTAACCTTGATTTAAATCTATAGCTAAAATTATGTGGAAACAGTCCAAGATCCTTTTACAAAGTTGTAGAACTTAACTTAAGGAGTCCAGAACATTTTAGTATGTATTTTTAGGGTTTTTTCTGCAAATTGTTTTGCATTTTCAAAGTTCATAGATTGGTTTTCAAAGTTCTAGTTTCTGGTTTACAAATGAGTCCCTGAGATTTTACAGAATTCTCTCTAGAAAAATTGAAATCGAAGCAAATGGGTCCTTTGTGCAGGGGAACGGCGACAACCAGCCAAATTCCGGCGACCAGGGTTGCTGGCGATGAGGGGCGAGGGTGGAAGAGGCAAGAGGGGACCAAACCATACCTGTTTGTGGCCTTGGGTGCGGAAGTGGTGGACCGAGGCGGCTCGCCGGCATGGCACAAAGCCGGTGGCGATTGCGGGTGGTGGTTGTGGCGCTACAGTGAGGGAGAGGGCACGGGGACCAGCCCTGCAGCTTCCGTGTGAGGCGGAGGTGATGGGAGGGTTGGTTTGGGCAATGTGGGGGCGGAGCGGCGTGTGGTGGCTCGCCGGAGTTGGGTTGGGGGCAGCGAGCTCAGGGGCCTCGGGTGGGGCTTTTATAGGCGCGAGAGAGAGGATGGCGGCTTGGGAATGGGCTGTTGGGGGAGACGCGACCAGGGGGTCCAAATCTGGGGGCGCGGCTGCCTCGCTGTTGCCGGGGAGGCTCGCCTTGGCGCTAGCAGCGCCCACGGCAGAAAAATACCGCCGCGTGGAGGGTTCCTGAGGGGGCGAGCAGGATTTTGTGGGCCAGCGGGGGATCTCCAGGGTGCTGGTGGGCCCACATGGCCGGGCGGCCTCGGTTGCGCCGGGGTGTGCCAGCTAGTTGACCTGCCGGTGATGGGACAGGGCAGAGGGAGGAGAGAGGAGGGAGAAGGTGGGAGACTTAAGCGGAAAAAGCGAAAAGAGCAGGGGCCTGGGTGAAAAGGGAGCTAAAACTCATTCTTCCCAAGGTCAAATCAAAAACATTTGAATATCATTTTTGCTCAAATTTTTAAGATATACATTTTCTATTTCATGACTATGTTCATTTGAGCCATGTATAAAAAGTTATTTTGAATTTCCAAAAACTAGTATCTAAATGACATGTCATTTCATGTGAGTTTTTACACTTTTAGCCCTTGAGTTCAACTAGACTTTTGTTGCTCTGGTTATGACAGATGTGCCATTAAATATCTAGTGTCATTTGTGATCAACTTTGAAAGTTACAAGGGTTTGTTTGCAAGGGTGCACATGTATATGCATATATAAATATACACATATTCATTTGCTTGAAAGGTAGATTTGATAAGTTATTTTATACTTTTCTTGCTCTTTTGTTCCTGATTTCATGTTATGAATCTTTGTTTAGCCTTTTAGACACCCAGGGTGTCACACTTTCAGTCTTGGCCTGTGTCTGGAACATGTCCTGAAGCGCCACGATCATATCGTGCGCCTCATGGTTTGTCTCAAATTGCATCTGCAGCTCGGGTTCCATGCAAGCGAGCATAAGGTAACTCACTTCAAGAGTGTTGTCGCATGCTTTCTTGTAAGCATTCTTGACAGCAGTAGTTGCATCATCAGCAGGTTCTTCTGGTAATGGGGTATCCAGAACGTCTTCCTTTTTCTCAGCCCTGAGAACAATTCTTAGGTTACGGATCCAATCCGTATAGTTAGTCCCATTCAACTTATCCTTCTCAAGGATCGAACGCAATGTAAAAGATGTGGTGGCCCTGGGTGCCATTGATCTACAACAAAATAATAATGCAAAATACTAAGACAAACGTATCCATGATAGAGTAAATCACATTAAACATCTAACAGAATCTACTCCCACTAAAATCAATATCCCTCCATTGATACTTAGTGATTCAAGACCCACAACTATCAAGTCGACTAGTGAGCTTTAGCATCACCGGTAGAAGACAGGTAGATCGGTAAGCAACTCTTTGCTAATCATATCACATCTGACTATTGTCGTTGGGTGACATCTTTATGCCTCGGCTCCCAACCTTTATGCCCCAAGGTCCTTAACCGTTAAGATGACCTTGTTTAAGGTTACCAACCCTTTATGCATGTAAGTATTCGATACAAACTCATCAAGTCAAGTAAAACTAGTGGCACCCTAATTTCATAGACCCACCACTAATTGTACAAGACACGCAATGGAGCAATATTTAGTTGGGAGGGCATTTAAACTTAAACATTGTGAGGGATCGATCGGTCTACTTCTACCGTATGCAGAAAGCACATTGTCGCATGTAGAAGTAAAACGATAAGAACGGCAAACACATAGTTGTGAATCAGTATGGCCCATATTCACATGATGATCTCCATCTCCATAGAATCTATCCACCATGATGATCTCCATCTCCATATTCCATGTGCTCCATCCTCCAAGTGACGAGTCCTCCAAGAACTATAACTACCGAAATCTAGTTACATTGTCGGATCGGATCATCACAGGATGGCACGCAGGCCATTACACAAATTGGCAATACATATGGCTCCTGCCATATTGCATTACTCATGACACGCAGGTCATGAAAATTATATGCATGCATCACATACACATAAGGGCCATACCGATCACACATGATCCTGGCAAAACAAGTTAGGCGCAACAACGTCTAAACTTCGAACGCTCAAAACTCCATCTTCCAAGCCATTTTTGGGAAATCTAATTTCAGCAAAAATGCAAACGACATTGAATTTCATGTGTAAAATTTTCTGTAGATGAATTTTCATATAAAATTCACCTCAATCCGAGTTTGTATGCAAAAGTTATGGCTGTTTTACCGAACATCATGTTTCTGCCACTTCCTCAACCCGATAGCAGATCCAATTTGCCACCCCATGCATCATATGCATCTGGTGATTCATCCTATGTTTTGATTTGACCAATCTCATTGATCTCCGCCTACTTTGACTGGGTTTATGTGTATCACTTAACTCCGATGGCGGATACCCGACCTGTAGGAGTATATCGTTACACGACCATCGTAGCGAGGACACGAAACAGGATTAGGGTTTCATCTACATCCACGCATCTCCATATGCACACATTTGAACCTATAACCAAGCAGCTATGGCTCTGATACCACTGATGGGATATGAGGTGGGCTACACTAGCGATAAACAAAAATTTCCACCGCATAAACCAAGAAAACTGCTGTTATAGATCACGGAATTACCACTAGACACGCGGGTGCGGAACTTCTGTAGTGCGTCGGGGTAGTGCAGTTGGTCGTCGGCAGTGCAGTTGCAAGACCTCCTCACGTGCGGTTCGTCTTCATGCAGCAGATGTAGCACCTCCAAGGTATCCACACGTACAGGGAAGAAGCGTCGCACTCTGGACTGCTAGGTTCGCGAGGGCAACCGTGGGGCGGGTGTGTGAACAGGCGGTTGCCAGCAGGCGTGGAATTAGGGTTAGCCCCTCCATGCGCCCCCACCCCTTCTTTTATAGGCGCCCACTAATGGGCTTCCTAACTGAGGACCATTAGTGCACCTAAGCCTAGTCTAATTGGGATCATATCATCATTAGGCTTCCAGCCCCTTATGTGTGTGACCCTATGGGCTCACGCGCGAACAGACATGGCCTGAGTACTCCTACATGACCAATAGTTGACAGCGGCCTCTAGCAAGATATGTCAACTCCTATGCGCGCGCAAAGATCATATTAGACGAGCCATCACAATCTCATATACATGCTATTCTCTTTGCCTCATGATATTTGGTCTAGCTCCAAGCTGACCTCTCTTTCTCGATGTCGTGATCCGGAATCCTTGGTTAACACTTAACCTTAGCACGGCCATGCATTTCTTGATCCGATCACTCTAGGGGCCTAGAGATATCTCTCTCAAGCAGAGAGGAGCAAATCCCATCTTGACTGACCATGTCTCACAGCATGCTTCTTGACAAACTCGAGAACCACCTTTATGACTACCCAGTTACGAAGTAGCATTTGATGGCTCCTAAGTAGGTCGGTTCACATCTTGAGTACATGCGACAATCTCAGGTCTAAGGACATAGCATACACATTGTGTAATGAGAAATCACTATTTCTCAAGTTGGATCGGTCCAGCCTCATATCATACATGCGCCCACGTTATTAGTTTGACATCTCCATGTCTATGACTTGTGAAACACAGTCATCAACTAATACATGTGCTAGTCTAATATTCATGTGTGTCCATACATGAACTCCGACTAGGAACAACTTTAGAATAACCATACAAGTAAAGAGTCTCACAAAAAATTCACATAATTGCCAAATCAATACAAGTTGCCTTTCATGGATATTCAATGAACACATAATACATCATGGATACAACGAAATATGATCATCTCTATGATTACCTCTAGGCCATATTTCTAACAGGGCGGAAGGCGCTAGATGAAGTCGGCTCATTGGAATTCGGGGCGCTTCCCGTCACCGTTCGATGAAGCTTCTGGAGCTCGGCAGAGTTGGCGAGGGCGGTGGCAAGCTCGAAGTGCTCGCGGCCGCAAGCGTACACTTGCTAAAAGGAACCTCTAACCGTGATGACGTCGTTTGGTCTCGGCAGCTTCAGCTTGAGGTAGGTGTAGTTGGGGACCGCCATAAATTTGGTGTAGCACGGACGCCCGAGGATGGCATGATATGATCCCTCAAAATCCACCACCTCGAAGATCAAAATCTCGATGCGGATGTTGGTGCGGTCGTCGAACATGACCGGCAGCTCAATATTCCCCATGGGGTACGCCCTCATGCCGGCGACGATCCCGAGGAAGGGGAAAATGGAGGTGCGGAGCTTGGATCGCGAGATGCCCATTGCATCAAAGGTCTCAACATACAAAATGTTGAGGCTGCTACCCCCATCCATCACCACCTTTGTCAGGCGCTTGTTGCCAACGATGGGGTCGACAAGGAGAGCATAGCTCCCTGGTCGGGGAACATTGCGAGGGTGGTCACCCCAATCAAATGTGATCAAAGTGCTCGACCAACGGAGAAATTTAGGAACAGAGCTCTTGGCGACGCATACCTCCTTGAAGTGGACCTTGTGTTGGAGCTTGGTGCAGTCGTCCTCAGGGCCTCCAAGGATCATGAGGTAGCCATTCGGGTCGGGGAATGTGGCAGAACCACCTGAATTAATCCGGCTCAAGTGTATTAACCATCACCATTAAGGCAATCTCGGTTAACCTTACACTTCAAACGGAGTAATCCACTGGTCTGTCGGGTATAACCTCCCGATACAACCACGGTAGGGCGGATCGAATGCCATACATACAAATGCTCATGCGACGATGAGCCCAGAGAATACCACCTTCCAGCAATATTACAACATTAGCATAAGTAATATTACAGACCAAGTTTTGAGTTTAGAAACCAAGTACTTCAATGATCATACTAAGAAGTTCTTCAGAGTTTAAGTTGCAGCGGAAAATAAAACAACGAAAGCTACTCGACGATAAGGATGTCTCGATGAAGCCCGTACGAGACATCACTCGACATTATCTCCGTTGGACGGGGGCATATCCCATTCCACCGACCAACCAGGGGGAAGAGTGCAGGGCCAAGTCAAGCTAGCAATCATATCTTCGAAGGTCTCACCTGAAAACGAGCCACAAGCAAGGCTGAGTATACTAATACTCAGCAAGACTTACCCGCGTAGCGGAGTCTACTCCACCGACTCTAGATATGCAAGGCTTTTGGCTCAGGGGTTTGTTTTCACGAAAAGCTTCTACAAGTGGGTCCTTACTTTCAACTTTTAGCTCAAGATTCTAGTTTCGTCAACCATTCTAGATAAGCAGCTATCTAAAAGCATACATGGTGAAGCATTAAATTTTCATCCAACCAGTTCATTCCTCCTCATTGTTCCTCTTCTTACTCTGTGGGTAAAAATGGTTAAGCAGTCTCAATAGCCGTGAGAAACGGACGATTCGAATCGAATTTCTTAACCTTGCAAGGGAAACCCAAACACACGTCACGTGGTTACTCCCTAGAGTCACACGTGCAACTTTTCCCCTTTCTTTCCGGGTCGTGGATCGGGGCTACCCTCCGAGAGTACAAGAGTCCCACGCCACGGTTCGCCGCCGGGTCGTGACCACTCTCTGCACTCGCCATTTGCACATGGGACCGAAGTTCAAAGGGTAGGATGCCGTCCCCTTGCCGGGCCAATCAGGTACTTAAGCTTACCGATTCCCATAATCTCGGCATGTGTTTAGTACGTTCAAAGACTTAACCATCACTACCACACCCTGCGGCCTTAGCATTTTTCACTAGACAGACGGGCCTCAATTGTAACCATCGTTCCATAGCCCGTCC
The DNA here is from genome assembly GCA_032594955.1 of Panicum miliaceum. Classification (NCBI taxonomy): domain Eukaryota; kingdom Viridiplantae; phylum Streptophyta; class Magnoliopsida; order Poales; family Poaceae; genus Panicum; species Panicum miliaceum. The sequence continues at coordinate 38,597,606 of CM064058.1, forward strand.
GTGTCCTTATGATTGCAGCGTGTAGTAAACATTCAACTCCTATTTTCTCGCGAGTGACAGGAAATCACTCGGCTTTTACCGGAGTCCTATTAGCACAGCATTCTATCGAACCTTACATCTAGTTTTCAAGCATGGGTTCCTAACATCATGCATCTAAGTTTTCATTCAACTCCTATAAACTTAATGCACAAGCAGAGAGTAATGAGTTGCATAATTTAGGAAAGAAATGGGTTATGCTCCGGGGCTTGCCTTCTTGCGAAAAGTTAGCTTGGGGCTCTTCCGAACTTGGGCTCGGGTCTTCAAGAGCTTCACTTAAATTCGCCTGGGCTTCTCGCTGCTCACTCTCGGACGTGGGCACCAGCTCGTAAGTTCCGTCGGCGAGAGTCGTCGATTCTACATGAATGCACAAGTTTAAGCAGCGGTGATGGTAAACGACACGATTTAAGTGTAATTACTACAGTGGATAGTTTCTGGTCATGAAACTTTGGATTTAGGCACATCGGGGAAAGATGTGCTCACTATAAAACTTTCAGACAATTTTAGGTAACAGATTAATTATGAAAAATATATTACATAGTTGCTGTTAGACTTTTGTTCTTTTTGTACAGGACAACTGGTACAACAACTGAGTCTAAGATTTTTACAGAGCTTCCATTTAAGCATGTAGGAGCTAATGTAATTTTTGTAGGATTTATTATGCAGTATTCAGAGCATAAAAAATATGACATTACACACCTAGGTTATTTAAGGATTTATTTTTACAGGACACTACAGAGGGTTTTTGTCCATGCAACTTTTTACACAGCAACCTCTACCACAGTGTATCTCTTAGTAAAAATTTGAGAATTTTCCAAGCTAAGATATTATTTCCTTGATTTAATGTATGTTATTAGCACATAATTCAAATAATTAGGTTCCTGTGAGATATAAATTCTCCCAATTTTTCTCTGGCATCTATGTACCATTACACCAGTCTAGAAAAAGTTTCATTAGGTGATTCATAACCTGACTGCAGGGATAAAAAAATTCTTCTTAACATGGTATGAAACTAAGTTTTATAAACAGTAAAGCTAGGATGGAATTTGGGCCTGGTCTTTTTACACAGCCCTAAACATTAAGCAACTAACTCACTGTCCAATTTTTAGGGTCAGCATTGATCTACAACAGTGGGTACAAAATAAGTCCATTAAAGCTTCCATTTAATGTAGAGCAAAATATGTTGAGGTTCTGAGAAACTTTTTGTAACAAAAGTGGTAGAGTTTGTTCTAAGGATTCCAGAACAGTTGAGTTTGCATTTTTCTGAATTTTCTACGAATTTATACGGATTTTACAAGTTCACTGAAATTGAATCTAGATTTGAAACTTTCTTTCACAACTAGGTCCTTGAATCTTACGCGCAGACCCTTCTAAAGATTAAAATTCTTGCAATTGGGTCCTCGGGCGGCTCGGGTACGGCGGCTGGCCGAAATTCCGGCGAGGGGCTCGCCGGCGGCGAGGGGTGAGGGTCGGGGAAGGTTCAGGGGTGCGAGGGCTACCTCGTGGGGGTGTTGCTCAGGTGGGGGACGGCCGGGAATGGCTCGCCGGCGTTGGAGCAGAGGCGGCGGCGGCGGTGGCGCGCGTCGACGGCGGTGCTCCGGCGGGCTTGGGGCGGCCTGGTCCGGTCAGCGAGCTTCAGTGGCGCGTGGGGAAGCTGCTCAGGGGCTTGGCTTGGACGGAGGAGGTCGGGGTCGAGCTGTCCACGGCGAGCAGGGGCGGCGGCGGCGGTGACAGTGCGGGCGGCGGCGCTCCGGTGGTCCTGGGCGGCGTTGGGTGGGTCGGCGAGCTTCAGTGGGGTGATGTAGTGGTGGCTGGAGGCTCAATTTGGGCAGGGGGCGGCGGTGGAGGGCTGTCCACGGGCGGGCGGCGCTCGGCGGCGGCAATGGCGACGGCGAGGCGTTCTGGGTGCGTGGCTCGCGCGGGCGGCCGGGGCGCGGCTTTTATAGGGGCAGGAGAGGGTGTGGAGGGCCTGGGCGATGCGCGGGGCGGAGGCACGGCACGGCGCGCACTGGCCACGGCGGGCGGCAGCAGAGCGCCGGCGCGGCGTGCGGCGAGCGGGCGCGGGCGACTGGGCGGCCGGGATTTGGCGTGGCAGAGAGGAGATAGCGCGGCGCGCGGAGTGGGTAAGCAGCTGCTGCAGCGGCTCGGGCGGAGGGCAGACGCAGCGACGGGCGGGGCGCGGGAGCCGGGGTGGCACGGCGCGGTGCGGCGGTTGGGCGCGACGGGCGGCGGGGCGGGACGCGGCAGCGGCGTGCGCACGCGCGGGCGCTCACTGGGCAGCGCGGCGTGGGGAGGGGGCAAAGCCGCGCGTGGGGGAGAGGCAAGGCGGCCACTGGCCTGGCGCCTCGCGCCGGTCAGGCGTCGCCGGCCACCTGGCGCGCGGCGGTCGGGCGGGGAGGAGAGAGAGGGGGGGGGGGGGGGGAGCGAGGGGCCTGATTGCGAGAATTTGAAAAACTTCAGGGGGCTGGGTGCAAACAGGGCGTTTTCTCCCCTTTCTAATTTGAATTTCAAAAACTTTTGAACATGAAAGTTGTTCAGAACAAAAAGTTCTACAAGTTTGATTTCAGGCAACATCTCATTTGGCTTATGGTTTGAAAGTTAATTTAAAAGTTTCAAATGTGTCCAAATGTGCCCAAATTCGATTTGAATTTCAACTTAACTCGTTCTAATTCTTTTCACCCTTTTATTAGTTGGTTAAGCATAGAGTTAGGCTACTGACCTTGATTTTAGAAATGAAATTTTACCAGGGTTGTCACAGGGAAGGTGTTCCCGTCTTTGGGCGGCACTCCTTGCTCCTTGGGCACCTCCTTGTCGCGGTCCCCGGCCTTGCGCTTGCAGGGCTGACCCAGCATCCGCTTCAGAAGCTCGCAATCCTTAAGCTTGTGCTTGACAGGGTAGCTGTGGTTGCTGCATGGCTTCTCCAGGAGGTACTCAAAGTAGTCGTTGTTGCCTTGGCGCTTGCCCGCTCGGTCGGCCGCTGCGACTGTGTTGGGGTTGGGGCGACACCAGTCCCTCCTCTTCTTCTTGTCCTGTGTCGTGGAGGGGCCCTCGTCCTGCTCTGCATGCTTGGCCTTTCCTCTGGTCCGGCCATCGGTTAAGATTGCCCCGCCCGCCTCCTCACCGGTGGCGTGGTTCGTGGCGATGTACAGGAGCTCGCGGCGTTCGGCAGCAACGCCGGGGAAATGCAGGTAGAGCTCAGCGCCGGAACACGCGGCATGAACCGAACGCGCACAACACGCATGCACGAGGCATGACACGTTTCTTGGTGGTGCGCGCCAGATGGGCGGCGGCATGAGCCCAGGGCGTCTGCCGGCGGGCGCGGCGGCGACGGGAAGGGTGAGGGAGATAGCGACGGCGTGCGGTTCGCGGGAGAGGGGGAATCGCGGGGAAGGGCGACGGCGACGATGTTCAGTTCGCGGGGATGGGGGGAATCGTGGATAGGCAGGCCGTGGGACCGGTGGGGTGGTGAACCGGCACGCTGGATGCAAGTATGGACAGCGTTTTTATCAGACCGCTCAGATTGTTGCATGGCAGAGCCACCACAGGTGGGTGGGGGGGGCTAAAGTCGCACCAAAGTTTTTTCTCCTTTTCGTTCGTTTTAGTTGTAAAGAAGAGAGATAGAAATAGAGATAGAGAAGGTTGTAGAGAAGAGATAGAGATTTAGTTGCATAGAGTAGAGATCGGTGATGAACCAGAGCCCGAGGATACAACATCGCCAAACCCAGCGGCCAGGTCCCGTTCCCATCTTGTGTGCGCCCGGCAGGGGCGGCGGCCGCCTCACGGCCACATGTTTGATGTTACCAACTCTCCACGTGTAAGCGCAAGACGCTTCCATGTGGGCCGTCGTAAAGCACATCTCTATTGGTCCCACTTGCAGTGGTACGGCACACTCCCCGCCCCTCCATTCGGTGTGCGCGTAGAAACCAGGGCCGCACCCGGACCCCGCATCGCATCCAGCTTATAAACTTGGCCAGCCGCTTCCGCAGCGATCGAATCTAAGCAGCCCCTTTCGAAATCCCGCATCGCCTTCTCCGCCGCCGCTGCTCGATCTAGACCAGAGTTTCTCCCCGAAGTCCGTTCGACGATGGCGACGATCCAGTCCGTGAAGGCGCGCCAGATCTTCGACAGCCGTGGCAACCCCACCGTTGAGGTACGGTCTCCGGAATCTCTACCCGTCTCTCTTTAGCGCTCGCGCGCGCGTGTAGACCGTTTGGTCCCCGATCTGCTGTGGTAGCGACTTGCCGTGGTGCCATAGATCTCGCGTGTGGTGGTGGCTTCGTTGATTTAGTTCGCTTTCTCGTGCGAGGTGGGTTGGGGTTTTGGCAAGGTTTTGGGGATTTTTACCAATTGGGCTATAAATGGACTGCTGGATATTTAATGGGGTAGGATCTGCAATCGTTAGCCCTTAGTGTGATGTTTAGCATTTCTTCGTTGGTTTAGTCTAGATTTGGATTTTATCCAACTTTTAAGATAGTCTCTACATAATTTGTTGACTCTATACTCTGTTTAGGTCTATATTTTGTTAGGCTGCAGATCGGGAGGTCCGCCTTTAATACTTTTTTTATTCAATTCGAATTCACAGTTTTCTGGATTGCTGTGTCCATTTGGTTACACATACGATTTACATCTGTGGTTTCAAATGCCATGTTATTGGGACTCTGTTGTTTCGATCTGCTGATTGTCGCCCTGTCTGATTCCATATTGATTGTACATTCTACTTGTTTAACTTGATGTTTTATAATTGTGTGATCAGAGAAGCCAACTTCATTTTCTATGCCACAGGTCGATGTGTGCTGCTCAGATGGAACCTTCGCGCGTGCTGCTGTTCCCAGCGGTGCATCAACTGGTGGGTTATAGTCAATACGTGCTCATCTTACAGTTATTGTAGCATGCATATCTTGTTCCATGTTTAAAGCACTATAGCTCAAGGTCATGACTCAATCCATATACAGGTGTTTATGAAGCTCTGGAGTTGAGGGATGGTGGATCTGACTACCTGGGCAAGGGAGTTTCCAAGGTTTGCCCCGAAGCTTGCATGTTATTTTACCTTCATTTTATTTGTTTGGTAGTTGCATTGTTATAAAATGTCTAGGCCTTTATAGGTACTGTGTAATATTTTCCCATCATGCATGTCATTCGTTGTAATTTGTTCTCTGTTATATGTATGCAGGTGAATTTGCTGTTTTTCTTATGTGAGATACAACTGTCATCATTTCTGCTTATTTAAAAGATGAGCTGCTGTTTCTGTTTTATACCTTAGCTGTACTGTCTTGAGCTTTGAAGTTTTTTGTCTGCTGGACAATGTTAGAACCTGTGTCGTGCTTTATATGAACATGCATCTGTTTGCTGTACAATATGGTCCCTTTCATTTTCTAAACTAAAACATATTCTTTTCTTTTTTGTGCTCCATCTCAGGGAGTTTGCCCTAATATAAAGCAACTTGCTGAACATGTGCCATCACACTTTCTAGTTGAATCATTCAAGCTTAAATTTATTAGATTGTGGAACATCAGTGCCACCTGCAAAATGTTTTCGTACCTTTCTGCACTGTCAGGGTAGATGGACACTACATCATTTGCAGGCTTAATAGATTTAGTAAGTATATGCTTTTTTAGGCAATATTTATCTATATACTTATTCTTTTTACTTGACTCAGGCTGTTAACAATGTGAACTCTATCATTGGACCTGCTCTTGTTGGCAAGGTTTGTGCCCTGTTTTCCTCTTATCCCATGGTTCTGTTATAATTTGAGGTTAAGTATATTATTAATTACCTGTACTGTTTGTTCTGCAGGACCCTACGGCCCAGACCGAGATTGACAACTTTATGGTTCAGCAGCTTGATGGCACTAAGAATGAGTGGGGATGGTGCAAGCAAAAGGTATACATAAGGGATTGATATCATTGTATTGATATTTGATTTGCAAAACTGATGCCTAATATATTTATTTTTTGCTTTACTGTCTGATGTATTCAGCTTGGTGCTAATGCCATCTTGGCTGTGTCACTAGCTGTTTGCAAAGCTGGAGCTAGCATCAAGAAAATTCCTCTTTACCAGGTTTGTAAGTTGTTAATGCTAATTATAACCTATTTTCCTATTAAATATGATTGTTCTCATGAATTTGAGTGTTTTCCTTGCAGCACATTGCCAATCTTTCTGGCAATAAGCAATTAGTTTTGCCTGTCCCTGCATTTAATGTCATCAATGGTGGTTCCCATGCTGGAAACAAACTTGCTATGCAGGCAAATCTTTCAACTTAGTTTTGACACCTTATCTTGTTTTATTCACCTGTAATGTTATTTATGTGCTTTACATATACAGGAGTTCATGATCCTGCCTACTGGAGCTGCCTCATTCAAGGAAGCTATGAAGATGGGTGTTGAAGTTTACCACAACCTGAAGGCAATTCTCATCTTTTTCATGCCATCATTTAGTTGTCTTGTTTGTCAGACTGTCAGTTATATCAAAGTTATACATCTTTTGTTATTTCTGCAGTCTGTTATCAAGAAGAAGTATGGGCAGGATGCCACCAATGTTGGTGATGAGGGTGGTTTTGCTCCGAACATTCAGGTTAGCTCATGATCTTAATGTGCGGGATCATCATTTTCCCTCAAAGATGTCTCGGAGATATGAAAGCATTAGAGCACTTTTGTTTTTCTTTAGGTTCATCATGGGAAACTAGTATTAATGTTGTAGTGGATTTAATATTTTCCCTCTTTCCTGATTTCTAGGAAAACAAGGAAGGACTTGAGCTCCTGAAGACTGCAATTGAGAAGGCCGGATACACCGGAAAGGTTTGTCTGCTTGATTTAATTTATTATCCCGTCTGTTTCACTCTATTTGTACATAGCACACTAACCAAGGAAATATGGGTTCCAAGAACAAAATGATGTGAAATGATCCTCCATACCTCTATTAAATAACATAAGGAAACCACTTCTCTTTCGGAGCATTTAATTAGGAGTCGGAAGTGGCAATATTGCAATAACTACACTATTCTATGGACAAATATTGTGAAAGCTCTCGAGGCCATGAGAAACATAGAAAAACAGAGGGAGCATTGTGTTTCCAAATGTAAAGTTTGGTTTGTTGATCCTTGTAACTATCTGAATGCTAGGTTGTCATTGGGATGGATGTTGCTGCTTCTGAATTCTACAATGACAAGGACAAGACATATGACCTCAACTTCAAGGAGGAGGTAGTCTCACTGTTACCTTTCATTTTGTATAGTTTATGAACTTAGTTGGATTGGTTTCAGTTTGTAATCATATTTTCTGTTGCTCTAGAACAATGATGGTTCACAGAAGATATCTGGAGACAGCTTGAAGAACGTATACAAGTCATTTGTGAGTGAGTACCCCATTGTCTCAATTGAAGACCCATTTGACCAGGATGACTGGGTTCACTATGCCAAGATGACTGAAGAAATTGGAGAGCAAGTACAGATTGTTGGTGATGACCTTCTTGTCACCAACCCAACTGTAAGTATTTCGTTTTTGCTTTGTCGTGATATGATCAACCATTAATTTTGTTAGGCAGTTTGCATTTATTAACAAATCCATGTCTTTTCAGAGGGTTGCGAAGGCTATCAAGGAGAAGTCATGCAATGCTCTTCTGCTTAAGGTGTTTATCGTACCCAGCATTTCTGTTGAATTTGTTTTGTGTGCTCTATAGATATTTGAACAGTTTGTTATTAAGTGCGGATGTATTCACCATTTTTTCAGGTTAACCAAATTGGATCTGTTACTGAGAGTATTGAGGCAGTGAAGATGTCAAAGCATGCTGGCTGGGGTGTGATGACCAGTCACAGGAGGTATGCATATAGCTGACGCGTCATTGTTCATTCCTGATGTTGACTTAGTATGATATCTGATGTTAATTTGTTTATTTTATTAGCGGTGAGACCGAGGATACATTTATTGCTGATTTGGCGGTTGGTTTGGCCACGGTAAGATTAGAATCTGGGTATATTGAGCATATTAAAAATGTTAGATAATTGCTATCATTAATACAACACCTTATCTGTTTACCAAAGATCTCAGTAACATCAATCTTTGATGGAAATGCTAAATATATATATGTACCCATTTTTGTAACAGGGTCAGATCAAGACTGGAGCTCCCTGCCGATCTGAGCGTCTTGCCAAGTACAATCAGGCAAGTGATTCTCATGTGTTGTAGTATTGGAATCAAAAACCTATTTTTGTAGCTCCATTTTTGCAATGACAGCCATAGTTTTGTCTTCTCGTATATGTTTTATAGTTTGGTGTCATTTATAACACTGTCAATGCTATTTGTTTTGTAGTTATTTATTCCAAAACTATTGCTTCGGTCTTTAAATTCCTTGCTAATTACTTGCAGTACGCCTGTTGTATAATTTGACTGGACTGTCATTTTACCAGCATGTTCTATTGTTTGTATTGAAACAGCTTCTTAGGATCGAAGAAGAGCTTGGTGCTGCAGCTGTCTATGCTGGTACCAAGTTCCGCGCACCTGTCGAGCCCTACTAAGCTAGAGTGATGCTGGAGGCCGAACCTCTTGTTTGAGTTTTGTGAAAAAGGTTACTGCACCCTCCACTATATAACCTCTGGTCTGGATTGAACTTGCTAAAGTTCTTGTGATCGAGCAATAAGTTCCCACTTATTTTTGGGAGACGGACATGTAACAAAAAACTCCAGATTTTGGTTTTTCTATGTTGAGCTTGAACATGCTCGATCATAATGTAGGCGGCTGTTTGTTTTGGATTAGACCTGATCATATGCGAAGCCGGATTGGGTTCGGGCTGTGGTTAGAAAAAACCTGATGTTTTTTTTTCTTGGCCTGTGCCCGGCCTGACCCGAGCGTCGGGCTGAAATTCATGACCCGTGCCCGCCCGTTGCACGGTCCACGAGTTGGCCTGACGGCCTGACTCGCGTCATGAGCTACAGCGAAGAAGCGCTGGTCCCCGCTCGTCCGTCGCTGCCGACCTGTTGCTGCCTTGGTCGCTCGAGCGACTACTGTTGCCGCCTTGTGGCTCGAGCGACTACAGGAGAAGGAAGAGGGGGGTGGCTGCTGGAGACCATACGAGTGGGCGCTGCATCTCGTCGCTCGATGACGGCAGGAAGATTGCAGGTTCTGGCGGGGACGAACGGCACAGCCGATGCGGCTGCACGGCGTCGACGCAGCGGAGACCTGGCTGCCGAAGAGTCGAAGACGGGGTGCGCGGAGCCCATGACGGCTCGCCGCTGTTGCCACGACGAGGAATCGCAGGCCTGGGCGGGGCGTCTGGTATTCGCGCCTGGCTCCGAGAGGATAAGGGGCTGCTGGTTGGATAAGCTATGGGAACGTGGAACTAGGAAGCCACCAGCATTAGTATAATGTTGTTGGGCGAGGCCAATGCGATTTGCTGGGGCATTTTTATTTCGGGCTGTTGGGTCAGCCCACGGACTAAAATCTCAGCCCGTGCCTGATCCGAAATTCACCTCCGATATATTGATCTGACCTCCAATATATCGATCGGGTCAGATCGGATTGAATTTTTTCGTGTGGGTCGGATCAGGTTTGTCGGCCCGTGCGGCCATAATAAGGTATATTTTAGATTGAATGAAGCGGTATGCATCTAACCTTACTCTTTTAACATATCTCTCTCCGCTGAGGCTATCGTACGTGTTTATGCCACAATGATTATGCGGTTGTGATATCATTTGAATGAGGCGCTTGTTTATACAGATACGTTTGTCTTTGGCTTATGATTTATTTCTTGAATATGTTAAAATGATGAATTCAACCTCCTTCCTGAGCTTGCCCCTTCTGCCGATCAGGTTTGAGGAGGTTAATATGGATCAAGGTGTCGGGTTCTCTAGCTGTGCACGCGATGGAAATAGAGGCGTCTGTTCATCACAGCTGTGATTGGAACTTATCCAATCGCAATGTGTAAGGACCATGGCCCCATTAGGCTATAATTGTGATTTTATTGATTGAGTGACAACATAGTCATTGAGACTAATATATGTGTCAAAGATGAATATTTGTAGGACTTTATAGGTTCCAAAGATGCAATACAAAGAAAACCTGCAAGGACGGGACAATGAGAGGAATGAATTGGAAGTGTTCCATGCATATTTATATTTTGGCTCATCAAATGAATTATATTTCTTGAGAATCTTGTAGAGCATTTCACAATCATTCCATAGAGTCCAAGATCATCAAAATAAATTGGAGTCCCGAGTAAAAAGTTATGATCAAAACACGAAGAAAAGAGACGACCGGATGATCCGACGCAGTGTTGGTCTTTTGGCATTTATCCGGTACTCAAAACGTGTTCAAATGAGGTGGACTTTTAGTGGATCTTATAGAGCATCTTACAAGCTTTCCATAGAGTACAAGATCATCAAAATCGGAGTTCAGAGTAGAGAGTTATGACCAAAATACGAAGCATCATGAAGCTGATCCATGTGAGTGACCGGATAATCCGATCCTTAGCGTCGGTTCATCTGACGAAACGTCGGATGAATTTTCCACAGAGTATGTCAAATGTCAAGAGATCTTGGAAGAAACTTATAAAGCACCAGACAATCCGACACCTAATCGGACTAAGCGTCGGTGCAATGACGCCAGCCAAAGAGAGACGTTGGAGTTCAACGGCTACCATGCAAGCTCAGTGTGACCGGATCATCCTATGCCTATGACCGGATCGTCCTACGCCTATGATCGGATCATCCTACGCTTTAAGCTTTTCAGGGAAAAAGCATGTAACGGCTAGTTTTGGATCTCTAACCTATATAAGGCCTCACCCCGGGTTATTTGAGGTTGCTGGAGTCCATGAGAAGCCCTAGAAACATTGAAGAAGTTCTCCATGCCAGCCAAGAGCATATTGATAACATTCATCGGTTTAGCACAAGCTTTGTGAGTGAGAGTACAAGGCTAGCTCAAGATTGAATGAGTGTGCAAGGTGTAGTTGCCTTGTGGCTGGTTCTAGAGTGAACTAAAACTTGTATCTCGGTGTGTCGGCTCCTTGGAGCTTTGGTGGCTCGCCGACAAGTCAACGACCCTCCGGTTTGTTGTGGAGAGGCGACGACGGCTTTGTGCAGGGGATGTGGAGACCCCCATCCTTTGTGGAGAAACTCTTTAGTGAAAAGCGTGATCAAGGTGACCGTGGTGACTTGGCATAGCCTTGGTGGCGAGTGTAGAAAAGTCCCGGAAGAGAATTGGTTACCCGGAAGCAATTCTCTTTGTGAGTGCTTCAATAACGAGAAGTAGAATTGGCTTTGTGCCTAACCGAACCACGAGATAAATCTTCATGTCGAGAGTTTTTTTTACCTTAATCCCCTACCTTTAAGCTTCCGCATTTCATATTGCAATCTTGAGTGCTTTTACATTCTTAGTGTAGTATCTTGCTAGGATTGACTATAGGTTGCAAAACTCTTTTGGGATGAGGGTTTCACACTAGAAGAACCACAGTTGCACATCTAGTTAGCATATTTTAGCTTATATTTTGTGCAAACTAGATTGAGATGTAGGTTAAGATTTTAAGTTTGCCTAATTCATCCCTCATCCTCTTAGGCTACGAGCACCAATTCTTTTCAAGTGGTATCAGAGCTGGGGCTCACTTCTTTCACAAAGAAACGCCAATTCCATTGGCAAATTGTGAAAACTGGCCCATTGGAACGGTTAGGCTTCACCGCCTAGTGAGTTAGCTCATCGAGAAGGGATGGATAACCTAGGATCGGCTCCACGGTTAGATGGCACGGGCTTCCAACGATGGAAGCTTTTAATTCAAGCTTTTCTCCAAGCTAGGGGCCTAAATGTTTGGAGAGTTGTGAGTGAAGGCTTGAAAAATAAGGATAGTCAAGAAAAGCAATATGATGTGATTGCAAAAAGCATAATCTTATCTTCCCTTAGTGATGATTTTTTCAATAGAGTGTTTGCTAGTGAAAATTTCTTTGAGCTAAGGAAGTCTATCAATGAGAACCATAAGGGCACAAAAGATGTGGCAAATGAAAGATATCATGTTCTTATTGATAAGCTTAATAGCTTTAAGCAATTAAATCATGAAGATGCATCATCAATGTACTCATGTTTGAGTGTTCTTGTGAATGAGATTAACTCCTAAGATGTCAAGAACATTGAAGATACGGAGCTATCTCGCAAGATCCTTCACTCTCTCCGAAGGCCGGACTATGATTTGGTAACCTCTATCATCTATGAGAAAGAACTCTCAACACTAAATCCAAATCAAATCCTCAACAAGGTGATCGCCCACGAGCTTCGCAACGGCATCAAGTCAAGAGAGCAACCTTCTTCACCAACACATAGCGCTCTTGCATGCAAGCAAGCCAAGATATTGAAGATGCTGGCCATCAAAGGAAGCTCAGGTGGAGAGGAAGAAGATGAAGTGAGCACAAGCTCCTCAAATGATGGAAAAGAAGAAATGAACCCCAAGCTTCTAAAGCAAGCCAAGATCATGAACAAGAGCTTGAAGAAGATCAACATGATGGGGTACATAGTCTTCCTCAAAGATGGGCCACATCACCAACACGTGAAGGTTGAGAAGATCAAATACAAGAATGAGAATAAGCAAAAGAAGAAGGAGAAGAAGTCCAATCATGAAGCTTTTGCTACATTTGGAGAATGGGTGAGCGGTGGTGAAGAATCAAGCTCAAGCGATGAGTCGACCAAAAGATTCACCACCCGCATCACCAAGGGCACTTCATTATCATCATCAAACATGTGCCTTATGGCCAAAGGTATGGAAAGTGAAAGCAACGTAAGTGATGATGAATCCGACTCTTCTTCCTTTGATGAGCTTCTTGACTTGATCCATGAGCAACAAGGAGTCCTAAAAAGACAAGTAAAAAATTAAATGACTTAATGCTTTTAATAATCTTAGTGCTTCTCTTGCAATAAATTATCATGATTTGTTGTGCAAATTCAAATTGTTTAGCAAGGAGCATGAAGATATCAAATTAAAAATTGAGAGCATTAAGAATGAAACTAATGACTCTTTGGAAATGGAGCAATATATCCCTCTGCAATCCCTATCTTCAAGGTAGATGCTTCAACTTCTTGCATTGATTTAACTGATGAATCTTGCTCTAACCCTTGCAATGTGAAATGCTTTGAGGATATGGTTGTAGAATCATGTGATGATCTCATTGCAAAGGAGAATCATGAGCTCAAGCATGAAGTAGAAAGGCTCATGAGGACTTGGCAAGATTTAAGGGCAAGAGCATTGTCCAACCTTCTCAAGATAACCGTGAGAATATGGTGAAGAAGCTTGAGAAGGGTGCAACCGTGACATGTTTTAAGCGTCATCAAGGAAGCCACAAGTCCAACAAGTGCACTCAACCAAAGAAGAAGATTCCGGATGAGAAGAACAAGAAAAGCTTCACAATTAAGAGTTCTCTCATCTACATCAAGCTCAACTGAAGAAACAAGAGCAAGATCACCAGCTATGTTATCAATAAAAAAAGCAATGGCAAGGTGGTTGCCCACAAGGTTGGGAATAAGGATTGGAGTTGGAACCACTACATTTGGGTGCCCAAGGATGTGATCACCAACTTGAAGGAGCCGCAAATGGTGTGGGTTCCAAAGGAGACTTGAAGCCCAAAGATCAGCTTCGGGGGATTTGGAGGCTTGGCTAACAAGTGGTGAAGAGAATCAAGCCAAGAAGTTAAGCTCACAAGTTGGACATTTGTGGCCCAAGTCCCCCATAAGGTAATGGTAGCTAGATTTCAATTCAAGCATCATGTAGCTCCATTTCTTGTGCTAGGTTGTATGCATGTGTTGCATTTCCTAGTGTTATCTACATATGGTAGGTTGCTTGTATCTTGCTTTAACCCATGAGCAACCTACACAGTTTGATAAGTGTGTAGAAAAACTACACGATGTTCACTTTAATGGTACATGGACTTCAGAGGTATGTAGTTCATTTGTGTACCATGAACACAAGCTATAGGGTAAACTTCCCATTGTTGTCAATAACAATGTGCATATATTTGATTGGTGATTCAAACACTAATGCACACATTTAGGGGGGGCTCATTATATGGTTTGTGATTTTGGAGACTAACAACTTTGCAAGCTCATCTTATGTAGTCTCAATGGCGTCTCAGTGAAAACATACTAAAAGAATGTTATTCACTCTCAATGTGAACTAACAACTCTATGAGTATACTTAGAGTAATTCATGTGATTTCATGCATATTGAGTCATGCTCTATTGAACTTAGATTTCAATATCTAAGTTTATAGGCTATGTGCTCATACATTAGCTCACCTTGGTGTACCAAGTGCTCAACTCCCATCTAGACCCAAGTAGTACTCTCAATTGGTATACTCAAGGTAATTATAATCCCTCGGAAGTATGCAAGGCTTTCTACTCAATTGGTGTACTCAAGGTAAGCTTTCTACTCAAGGCTTAAATTTTTCAATTGGTTTCATTGTCAAATCCTTATTATTTTAGAGCTACCTCCGTGCATGATATGATCTGAGCTATCCTACTCATATTTTCAAGTGGTGCATATGATTTTCACATTATCTTATTGTGCACACAAATTAGTAGAAAGCTTAGCTCATGTCATGCTAGTTTCATAATTTTGTGATCCACCTTAATGAGCTTCAAAATGGTATCTTCTTTGATATCACCATTTTGGGTCATGATTCATGGAACTAACTCCCTAGGCGACTGTTGACATTTCCTAGCATCACGAAATAAATCTGCAAGTGCACGGATACCATTGTAGCTTTCACCCAGGAGTATTCCAAGGGTATCGTATCCACTAAAGAATGTGTGTATATTCTCTAAGGTTCAGGTTCGTCCAAGGACACCACACCAGTTAGAGGCAATGGGCAGAGATGATTCCTAAGGATAAGAATCAAAGGTAAGATAAAACTATCCTAGTCGCTCGCGTCGGGCTACTGGCTTCCCCTAGGATAAAATTGGTGAGCTCCAGTAATGCGGCATTGGGATATACACGAACGGGAAGGGTTTCACTGGATAGATAGGGCTATCACCACCTGCTACCTACCTCATCTAACCATGGGATATATCAGTACCAACATGTAAGTCTAGTCTAGACACCACGTCTACACTATCGTTACTAACTCTAGCCTTAGCTAAAGACTAGAGCTACCCACTAAACTAGTGAACTATTGATCCGGCAACCAACTAGGGGAAACTAGCTCTAAACTTAACTAAGAAACTAAAGCACAAAGAAAATCACGAACACTTACTATGATTGATAAGCATCCGTTGAGGTACAAGATGGAGAAGGGCGCCGGTGGCCGACCGGCACCTCCCCGACTTCCCCTCACTCTCTCCCTAATTCCTAACCACTACCTAGGCAGCACTAAGCCTCTAAGGAGCTCCAAACTCCAAAAGTGAGAGAGGAGGTGAAAGTGAGTTGTGTCTCTATTCTTACCCCCTCCCTTTGTATTTATAGGGGTGAACAGGGGGTGCTTCGGCCCGGAAAATAGGTGGGCGCAAGCTGAACCGACTTTTAGAATGCACCAGAGATCGCCACGTGGAAGCTGAAGGCGAGAGGGCCTAGTGGCAGTTCGGCTGAACCAGTGGTTCGGCCGACCCCTAGCCACCGCCTTTGGCCAGGAGACTGGTAAGTGGGCCCTTAAGGCGGTTCTGGGTGATTTGGCGCAAAACTAGGTCGGTTGCATGCTCGGTGGGCCCATCAATCCATGTGATGCTGAATGCTTGCGCCTGATTGGTCAGAAGGGTGTTGCCTTGGATTGAGAGTGTGTTGCCTTGCTCTTGAAGTGTGTTTCCTCATTTTCTTGAGTTGCATACACATATTCACCAACACATGTGGAGTTTGGGAACTAAACACTTGCTCCTTGTTGGTCGGCGCGCTCTGATCGGTCGGCGTTTTGTAGCTTGAATCCTGGAGCTTGTTTTACCTGCATTTCCTGCCCAAATCCCTACATTGCAAAATCTCCAAGGGAAATGTGGAAATGATATTATTCGGTTTAAATATGCAGGTTAAGTATGCTAGTCATCCTGATTTTTGGGTCAAATTGACGCTCAAAATTGGTCCGTAGCGAGCGTCAACAAGTTCCCCTACACTTCCTCTTTGCTTGTCCTCGAGCAAAGCTTAGGACTAAGGTGGAACACCACTTCATTTTGATACGATAAATGCTTATAGATTTTTCCAAACTTCACCCTTACCTGTGAATCTTGATGTGTCTACCATAATAGTTAGGGAAGTTGAAGAGTAGAATGGTGTTGACTTCAGTCTCCTCCACTTCTCTGCTGTATGACTGGGGTTTTGAAAGATTTTTGAAAAGACCTACCATATATTTACTCCTCCATAGGATCTCTCAAGTCACTCAATGTGTATATATCCTCACCACGGCTTTGCCCCTTTTCATTCTACTTCTAAATATAGCTTATGTGGAGCTCAAGGTAGGAGATTGAAAGTATGCAATTGTTTCACATATATTACAAAATCAAAGATTGGATCCATGGAGATGACACATCATACAAGCTGATCAAGATTGTGCAAGTGTATGGAAGGTGGATGATGAAAATGAAAGACTCCTTTTTATGAAACTCTCTCCTTTATTTGGAAGACTTGAGGAACTTCCTCTTGCAGCTATCATTGGTGATGTCGTTCCCCTCTCACCACCAATTGTTGATATCATGAAGCTTTAGCTGCAAGGCTAGCACCACAAAGCATCCACAAAATTTGCAATGCTTATGATAAACATATGCATCTACAACCAACCTTCTGAAGATTTTGCAAAAGAGGACCTTAAGGTGGTTGTAGTCCTCGTGGGTGCTCGGGGCACAAAGCATGCCTGACTCTGGAGAGTTATTGAACGAGCATTGTTCTTGGGGTATTTCAAGAATAAAGTTCCCATGCTCATCATTTATGGAATTTTTGGACTCCTGAGTCGGTGCCTCACAAAATTCCATAGCCCATGGGGTCTCCTTCTCAAGAGATTGATCATGAGAGATTGTAGTTGAATCTCGATTGTAGTCGAGAACAACGTACTCCGGGCCAGCGAGAAGAGGCTCAAACTCGATTGAGGGTGATGATGATCGTTCGTTTTCACAAAAGTGAAGGGTGTCTTCCGAGTCGTACTCTTCGGAAGTGGCAGATTTTGCAACTTCAAAGAGAATAGGCTCGGATGATACGAACGAAGATGGATGCATTATTCTCTCGAGTAGGTTTTTCTTGAGAAGAGGCTTCGCCATTGGATTTTGTAAACATAACGTAGTGATGGCAGAAGCGGGTTCCCTAAGCAATTAATCTAGGCTCCATTGATGAGATGTGAGAAATTTTTCAAGTGGGTAGCCTAGGAGAAGATCAAAATCGAGGACATCAAAGATATGGAAGTCTAGTTTGACCTTGATTTTGTCTATTTTGAGCATCACGACACTTGCGACCCCCCGACATTCAAGGATGTGTCCAAAGGGAAAACTCTTGATGAGCTTGTCGGACGGTCTTAGCGTAACATCATCCAAAAGTGTGTACGCTAAGTGCCATGGCATGATGTTAACCTCTATGAGGGGGTTAAGATTGGCTTCTATGGTAATTCCCCTTATAGAGCAGGGAATGATTGTCGAGGGTGAATTATTCCAAATTACTTTGGAAAAGTGTCTCACATCCCCCGACAACTCCTCTTTCATGACCTCCTTGAAATTTGCTTTGTTAAGAGGATTGGAAGGAGAAGGAGGTACCGTAGGCCCGAGGGAAGGTTCTGTCAAGGGATGTTGAGATTGATCTGCATGGATAGAAGAAAGTTCCTCCCCCAAGGGATTCAAGGTGTTTTTGGGATTTCTAGATGAATCATCCTCGAATTGAGAAGAGAACTCCGAAGGTTGAATTTCTTCTTCCTTCGATGTTCGTGGTTTGGGAGAGGGCTCAAAAGACGAATCTTGGGATGTGGGAGATGAAAGCTTGGATTTGGCTGTTGAGAGACTCTCATGGCTCGACTCGGATTCCTCTCGACGGGGTTCGTTATAATCGGTAGGGAAGGAAGAATTTTCTGATAGGTGATCTAGGATCTCTCTTCCTTCCGTCGGAGTTTTGTCTACAAGCGAACCTCCGGCGGCGACATCGAGGTCTAGGGCAGATTTCATGTCTAAACCCGAGTCTAATTGCTCAAGCTGAGGATGTCAGTCGGTAGGGACTCTATGCGTTCCGTAAGGGAGAACGAGTAACAAAAGTCAACTTGAAATTCTCCCCAATCACCGGTCGTATTCCCTATTGTGCGGGTGTACCACTGCTCCACTGTAACGTCCCGCCTCCCTGAGGCTGAGCCCACTTACATCTGGCCGCTTTCTACGACATAGTCTGCCCTCACAGACCAACACAAGTCTTTTCTGCACACTTTGTCCTCACTCGTGCGCACCTAGGAAGAATTTCTCGGTCGGTCACCCATCCCCCAAATTGCTCCAAGCCTTTGTCCTCACTCGTGCGCACCTAGGAAGAATTTCTCGGTCGGTCACCCATCCCCCAAATTTCTCCAAGCCTTTGTCCTCACTCGTGCGCACCTAGGAAGAATTTCCCGATCGGTCACCCATCCCCAAATTGCTCCAAGCCAAGCACGCTTAACTTTGAAGTTCTTTGAAATTGGGCTTTCGGAAAAGAAGTTGCAACTTGTTGGTATGAGTATCCTATTAATCCTATTAAGCCCTGGGCCGGGGTGTCACACCCTGACCCCCTTAAGAGACTGACGTCCTCGTCGGTCAACCCCAAGCCAGGAACCTTCCCTCTTGGCCACGTCCGTACGTCCACAGTGCCAACGGCCCATGTGCCATGTCCGTGTGTCCAGTGCCAACAGCCCATGTGCCACGTCCGTGCGTCCAATGCCAACGGCGCATCCCTTATGCCCGTGCATTGACCCGCCATGCGCCCGCCCACATGCCCGCGCACCTGACCCGCACGCGCCCGTGCTCATGCCCGCGCTCTATGCTCGTACGCGCCCGTGAAACTGCGAGAGTCGGCGCTTGTGTAGCTCGCTGATCTTGCACAGGCCTACCACATGATGGCAGATACCAGAGATGAGCAGATTAAGGAGCTCAGTGAGGAACTTGAGGACAGAGACACCCGGA
The DNA here is from genome assembly GCA_032594955.1 of Panicum miliaceum. Classification (NCBI taxonomy): domain Eukaryota; kingdom Viridiplantae; phylum Streptophyta; class Magnoliopsida; order Poales; family Poaceae; genus Panicum; species Panicum miliaceum. The sequence goes on from CM064058.1 coordinate 38,616,694, forward strand.
TTGGCCAACTTGAGGGCCAAGTTCAGGAGCACGGCACTCTCATGGGTGAGAGAGATGACATGATAGCGCACTTGGAGGAGCAGCTCCATGATCTGAACCTTGAGTTGGAGGAATGCCCCTCCCGTCATGGTGGCTATGGAGGAAGATGATGAGGAGCCACAGGAGATTGATAGTGTTTCAGGTATGGACTTTGAGGGTGAGGCACCGCAGCCACCTCCGATGGGAGCTCACTCTCCTACTCACAGCGAGTCGTCCGTCAACAACCTCGACGACTTCTAGACGATGACCTAGGAGGACTTTTGCATATACTCCTCGATAGTGTAGCCTAACTTTTGGTAAGTGTTGTAATTGGCTAACTAAGAGCTGAGTACTTCTTTTGTGATGGGTACAACTTGACCATTGGATACTCTAATCATGTAGGCCATGGCTAAAAACTTGGTGGTTTGATTGTGATGTTGGAAAGCAATTGAATCTGCGATTGCAGAAACTTGTCGGAATTTTTACCCAAGTCTCCTTACATTTCTGGACTGAGGGTTGAATACCAAAATTGTCACAAATTTTGTGATATGGGTTCTCACAAAATTTCAGGACCATTGGATCTTGCTAGTTTGAGTTATAGGCAAGATACTATAACTCATTCTGCTGAAAAACAGCCAAACCAGCGAAGCAAAGAGTGAATCTTTCGACCATCTTGGCCATCAATTTAGTGTCTAAGCTGAATACCAAAGTTGTACATCTCTAAATTCCCTACCCACTGACAAAATATGAGCAATTTTGGATGAACCTACCAGGAGTTATAAGTTTCTTATGGCAGACAGTATTCTGTCCACGATTCTATCCATGATCTTTCGGAAGTCTACTTTTCCGCGCTAATCCTTTTGAATCATGGAAGTAATATGGATCACGTTGCTAATGATAAACATTCACATTTCAGATGGTTGGAGCAACCCATGGTAACCCGGAAGGTTTCGGTGCTAGCGCTAGTGAATCACAACAACAGCCACCGCCACCACCCAGCTTGGTGGAAGTAATGGCCGCTCAAACCGAGTTGCTTCGTCAGCTCGTGCAAGGACAGCACCAACAGCGTGGTGGGCACAATGTTCACCAACCTCAAGTTGCCGGTTACACGGATTTTGGAGCAATTTGAGATGGGTGAACGACCGGGAAATTCTTCCTGGGTGCGCACGAGTGAGGACAAAGTGTGCAGAAAAGACTTGTGTTGGTCTGTGAGGGCAGTCTATGTCCTAGGAAGCGGCCAGATGTAAGCGGGCTCGGCCTCGGGGAGGCGGGACATTACAGAATGGTATCAGAGCCGAAATGCATAAGCCAGAGAATGCAACAAGCCTTAAAAACTTGTTTTCATAAAACTTGACCAGAAAAATACGTTGGTTCGTTAAGGATGGTACTTAGTTCGTAAAGCCCTAAGGGATTATGGGAAAGTTACTAGGTGGCTATCTAACTTATGAATATTATCAACTGACTTTCAGCACATTACTTTCTGTCAAAACTTACTTTTATGCACAACTGACCCTTAAATTCTGTAACGTCCCGCCTCCCCGAGGCCGAGCCCGCTTACATCTGGCCGCTTCCTAGGACATAGACTGCTCTCACAGACCAACACAAGTCTTTTCTGGACACCTTGTCCTCACTCGTGCGCACCCAGGAAGAATTTCCCGGTCGGTCACCCATCCCCAAATTGCTCCAAGCCAAGAACATTTAACTTTGAAGTTCTTTGAAATTGGGATTTCGGAAAAGAAGTTGCAAATTGTTGGTATGAGTATCCTATTAATCCTATTAAGCCCTGGGACGGGGTGTCACATCCACCTTCTCTGTGAGAGAGAGAGGAAACAATTTCCACCGCAATGTTTCCTGTGTCGTACCTGGGAGTACCAAGCATGAACCCAGTTCCTCAAACTTTTGCAGATGATCGTCGGGATCTTCATTAATTGCTCCAGAGAAGGGTCGATTCCGAAACATGGCTATAATCCGAGGATGGAGTCCGTAGCCAGATAAAGGGTTGATCTTGAAGTTGGTAAGTGCTTATAGAACTCACCCCTTGGGATAGAGAGTTGTTCAATGGATAGTTTCTCCATGGATAGCAGGGGTAAACGTAGAATCAAAGAAATAAAAAAGGTACGAGGGCGAACTCGGTCCGAAGAGAATATAGCAACCGTTCCTCGGCAACAGCGCTAGAAAGCTTGTTGACGTTTCCTAGCGTCACGAAATAAATCCGCAAGCGTACGAATACCGTTGTAGCTTTCACCCAGGAGTATTCCAAGGGTATCATATCCACTGAGCAAAGTGTGTATATTCTCTAAGGTTCAGGTTCATCCAAGGAACCACACCAGTTGGAGGCTATGGGCAGAGAGGATTCCTAAGGCTAAGAATCAAAGGTAAGATAAAACTATCCTAGTCGCTCGCGTCGGGCTACTGGCTTCCCCTAGGATAAAACTGGTGAAATCCAGTAATGCGGCACTATGATATACCCGAACGGGGAGGGTTTCGCTGGATAGACAGGGCTGTCACCACCTGCTACCTACCTCATCTAACCATGGGATATAGCACAACCAACAGGTAAGTCTAGTCTAGACACCACGTCTACACTATCGTTACTAACTCTAGCCTTAGCTAAAGACTAAAGCTACCCACTAAACTAGTGAACTATTGATCTGGCAACCAACTAGGGGAAACAAGCTTTAAACTTAACTAAGAAACTAAAGCACAAAGGAAATCACGAACACTTACTATGATTGATAAGCATCTGCGAGGTACAAGATGGAGAAGGGCGCCGGTGGCCGACCGACACCTCCCCGATTTCCCCTCACTCTCTGCCTAATTCCTAAGCACTACCTAGGCGGCACTAAGCCTCTAAGGAGAGCTCCAAACTCCAAAAGTGAGAGAGGAGGTGAAGGTGAGTTGTGTCTCTATTCTTACCCCCTCCCTTTGTATTTATAGGGGTGAACAGAGGGTGCTTTAGCCGGGAAAATAGGTGGGCGCAGGCTGAAGGCGAGAGGGCCCAGTGGCAGTTCGGCGAACCACTAGATCGGCCGATCCCTGGCCACCACCTTTGGCCAGGAGACTGGTAAGTGGGCCCTTAAGGCGGTTCTGGGTGATTTGGCGCAAAACTAGATCGGTTGCATGCTCATTGGGCCCATCAATCCATGTGATGCTGAATGCTTGCGTCTGATTGGTCGGAAGGGTGTTGCCTTGGATTGAGAGTGTGTTGCCTTGCTCTTGAAGTGTGTTTCCTCATTTGCTTGAGCTGCATACACATATTCACCAACACATGTGGAGTTCTTCAGAGTTCAATGCAGCAGAATAATAACGATAACAACTCGACGATAAAGAATGTCTCGATGAAGCCCGTACGAGACATCACTCGGCATCACCACCGTTGGACGGGGGCGTATCCCATTCCACCGACCAACAAGGAGGAAGGGTACAAGGTCAAGTCAAACTAGCAATCATATCCTCGAAGGTTTCATCTAAAAACAAGCCACAAGCAAGGCTGAGTATACTAATACTCAGCAAGGCTTACCCGACTAGTGGAATATACTTAGCCGACTCCTAGACATGCAAGGCGTTTGGCTTGAGGGGTTTGTTTCGCCGAAAAACATATACAAGTAGGTCCTTACTTTCAGATTTTAGCTCCAGCTTTATTTAACCATTCTAGGTAAGCAACTATCCAATATCATACATGGTGGAAGAATTATTTTGCATCCAACAAGATTAATCATCATCATTGTTTCTCTTCTTACTCTATGTGGTAAAAGGGTCAAGCAGTCTCAAGAACCGCGAGAAACAGACGATTCGAATCGAATTTCTTAACCTTGCAAGGGAAACCTAAACACACGTCACGTGGTTACTCCAAGAGTCACACGTGCAACTTTTTCCTTCAATTCCCGCTTCACGGAACAGGCCCACCGTCCTCGACTACACGTCCCCACAGACCATGGTACGTCGGGCTGTGGCGGCAAATGCACCCGCCATTAGCTAGATGTGAACGAATTCAAGACGGTGGGGAGTATATTCCGGCCTCGGTTCAATCCAGTACTTAAGCTTATCGATTACCATATTCTCGGCATGTGGTTAGTACGTTCAAAGACTTAACCACCACTACCACACACTGCGGCCTTAGCATTTTTCACTAAACAGACGGGGCCTCAATCATCAACATAAACCTCGTACCATAGCCCCGTCCGTCGACCTTATGATTGCAGCATGTAGTAAACAATTCACGATATATGACGATTATTTTCCTTCACGATAAAGTTGTAGTCTACAAAATATCGATTTGGTTGCAAAGTTACTGAGTTAAGATTTCTTTGGGCAATTGTTAATAGAGTATGACTTAAACTATTAACTTCATTAAACAAGAAGGGGTTGTGTTATATTGGAAACTTAATTTTCTAAGCACAACATGGATTAAACACAACTTCTTGATTAGGTAACTTCTGGTGATAAAATTTTTATTTAGAGCACATTATGCAGCGACACAAGCACTGTAAAAATTTCACACATTTCGACGCAGCAGAAAAATTATGAAAAAGGTAAAACACAACCACTGCTAGAACATAGTGATTTTTATACAGGACAAACCATGCAAGTATTGACATCAAAAATTCTACAGGTGATTAATCTATCCATATGTGTGTTACTGTAAATTTTTCAGATTTTACTGTGCAAGATACAAAGCATAATAAATAGGACAAGATACACCTACTTCAATAAAGATTAATCTCTACTGGATGTTTTACAGGATTTCTGTGTATGAAACTTTTTATACAGCAAGAGCTACTCCAAAGCGTCCTACAGTAAAAAGTTGAACATTTTCCAAGCGCAGAAACTAATTATTTGAATTTGTGCATTTCTCCTACCACATAATTATATAATTAGGTTACAGAAGGGAAAAAGGTTCTAAACTTTTTTTGTGGTATTTACGCCTTAATACAATAGTTCTGAAAAAGTTTCACCACATGAATCACAACATAATAGCAGTTACAAATTAGTTTTCTTACTTCATGCCATAAAAAAGTTTTATTATGAAGGTTAGCTAGAGATGGGTTCTGGCCCTAATATTTTAGCACTGGCCTACAAATCAAGCAACCAATCTAATGTTAAATTTTCAGATTTAGACTTTGTCTAAAACATTTAAAGTCTATTAAACCTTCCTATTAATTTATAGCAAGATTTAGCAAGCAACTAAAGAAATGCATGTAACAAAAGTTGTAGATTGTCATCTAAAGATTCCAGAACAGTTGAGTTTGTATTTTTCTGTTTTTTCTATGATTTTATATGAATTTTACAATTTTGCTATTTTTGAATTCAAAGTTTAAACAAAGGTTTACAGTTATGCCCCTGGAAACTTGCGTGCAAACTCTTTTAAAGATTTCAATCGTTGCAATTGGGTCATTGGGTGGCGCTGGCATGGCGGCCGGCCGGATTCCGGCGAGGGGGCTCGTCGGCGGCGAGGGAAAAAGGGTCGGGGAGATCCAGGGAGGTGAGGGCTACCTTGGGATGGCCTTGGTCGGGGTTGGGGGTGGCCGGAGGTGGCTCGTCGGCGCGAAGCAGAGAGGCGGCAGCGGGGTGGAGCGTCGGCGACGGTGCTCCGGCGAGAAGGGGAGAGCGTGGGCTGGTCGAGGAGCTTCACGGCGTCGAGGGGAACCCGTTTTGAAACTTTGCTTGGACGGCGGAGCTTCGGAGTGAGCTGTCCACGGAGCAGCAAGGAGCGGCGGCGGCGCGGGCGGCACTAGCGGTGCTCCGGCGGTTCTGGGCGACGATGGGTGGGGCAGTGAGCTGCGGTGGGGTGCTGTGGTGGTGGTGGGAGACTCAGCTCTGGCAAGGGGTGGATGGAGAGGTGAGCTCCACGGTGAGCTGGGCACGACGGCGTTACTGGTGGTGGCGGCGGCGTTCTGGTGTCTGGGCGCGCGAGGGGGCTCAGTGCAGCCTTTGTAGGCAGCAGAGAGGCGGGAGGAGGGGCGGGACTTGGACTGCGAGGCGCGGGCGGCACGACGGGGGTGCATTACTGGTCGCGACGAGCAGCGAGCAGAGCCGGCGCGGCGTGCGGCGGGCGCGGGCAGGGGATTGGGTGATGAGGATTTGGCGTGTGGAGCTGGAGATCACGCGGCGCGCGGGTTGGGCGACGAGCTGCAGCAGCTGTCTTGCCGGGCTGCGAGCGCGGCGACTGGCGGGATGCGGCGGAGACACGGGCACGGCGCGGCTTGTCCATTGGGCGCGGCAGGCGGCGAGCAGAGGCGCACGTCGCCGGCGTGCGCGTGGCGTGCGCGGACTGGGGAGGAACGCGGCGTGCGGGCGCGCGTGCGGTCGCGACCAGGCATTGGCTTGGCACCTAGCGTTGTCAGGCATCGCCAGCCAAGTGGCCTGTGGCGACTGCGCGGCGGGCGAGGGTCGGGCGAAGCGAGGGCCGCAGCGAAGCCGAGGGTCGGGCGAACGAAAGGGTCGGGCGAATGAAAGGGTCGGGCCAAACGAAAGGGTCGGGCGACACGAAAGGGTCGGGCGACGCGAGGGTCGGGCGAGCGGCTGCGCGTCGGAGGGTCGGGCGAGGCGGAGAAGAAGGGTCTGCAGCGAAATAGAAGAAAAGGCAGGGACTGATTTGCAAATCCAAGTGTTTCTCAAATTTTTGTGTTGCAACTCGAAAATCCTTTAGCACGAATGTTGTTCAAAATGAAAAGTTACACAAGTTTTGTTTCAGGCCAAAGTTCATTGGAGTTGTAGTTTAGAAGTTATTTTAAAAACTCATTTCGTTGAAACTTCTCTTAATGATTTATGCACCGTGTTAAGCTAAAGAGGCTTATTTCGTAATTTAAACACCTGAGGTGTTACAATAGCGACTATCTTTTCCATGAGCTACATTGCTTTGCTAGATCCTTTTAGGTGTGCTCCGGCGGCGGCGCGGGCGGCACTAGCGGTGCTCCGGCGGTTCTGGGCGACGATGGGTGGGGCAGTGAGCCGCGGTGGGGTGCTGTGGTGGTGGTGGGAGACTCAGCTCTGGCAAGGGGTGGACGGAGAGGTGAGCTCCACGGTGAGCTGGGCATGACGGCGTTACTGGTGGCGGCGGCGGCGTTCTGGTGTCTGGGCACGCGAGGGGGCTCAGTGCGGCCTTTATAGGCAGCAGAGAGGCGGGAAGGAGGGGCGGGACTTGGACTGCGAGGCGCGGGCGTGGGCGCAGGCGACACGACGGGGGTGCATTACTTGTCGCGACGGGCGGCGAGCAGAGCAGGCGCGGCGTGTGGCGGGCGCGGGCAGGGGATTGGGTGATGAGGATTTGGCGTGTGGAGCTGGAGATCACGCGGCGGGCGGGTTGGGCGACGAGCTGCAGCAGCTGTCTTGCCAGGCTGCGAGCGCGGCGACTGGCGGGACGCGGCGTAGACACGGGCAAGGCGCGGCTTGTCCATTGGGCGCGGCAGGCGGCGAGCAGAGGCGCGCGTCGCCGGCGTGCGCAGACTGGGTAAGAACGCGGCGTGCGGGCGCGGCCAGGCATTGGGCAACTCGAATTTTTTTGTTGCAACTCGAAAATCCTTCAACACGAATGTTGTTCAAAACGAAAAGTTACACAAGTTTTGTTTCAGGCCAAAGTTCATTGGAGTTGTAGTTTAGAAGTTATTTTAAAAACTCATTTCGTTGAAACTTCTCTTAATGATTTATGCACCGTGTTAAGCTAAAGAGGCTTATTTCGTAATTTAAAAACCTGAGGTGTTACAGCCTTCCCCCCTTAAAAAGAATCTCGCCCCGAGATTCGGACAATAAGCTTAGGGTGGGTAGTGTGTGTACCTTCGGTGGAGTTGAGAAAACCCGGAAAATTTTGTTTTAGAAAACTTTCAGTATCCCATGTGGCTTCTTCCTCAGTGTGATGATTCCATTGAATTTTGTACATTTTAATCACTTTCCTCCTAGTGCTTCTTTCTTTTTGATCCATGATTTTGATTGGGTACTCAACATATGAGAGGTCGGGCTCTACTAAGATTTCCTGTTGTTCGACAACCTCGGTAGGGACTCGGACACACTTCTTGAGTTGAGATACGTGAAAGACATTATGGATGGCTGCAAGCTGAGGGGGCAGTCGAATTCTATAGGCTACGGGTCCACAGCTCTTGATGATTTCGTAGGGACCAACATAACGGGGAGATAGTTTTCCTTTGACTCCGAATCGTTGGACACCCTTGGTTGGTGAAACTCGAAGGTAGACGTGGTCACCAACTTCAAATTTCAGTGACTTTCTCCTTCTGTTGAAATAGCTCTTTTGCCTGGATTGTGCGGTTCTAAGGTTTTCTTGTATTACTCTCAGTTTTTCTTCTACCTCGATTACCAAGTCTGGTCCAAATATTTTGCGTTCTCCAGTCTGTGACCAACTCTAATGAGTTGGACACCTTCGTCCGTATAAGGCCTCAAATAGTGCTATTTTCAAACTCTCTTGGTAGCTATTGTTATATCAGAACTCTGCTAGGGATAGGCATTTGTCCCAACTCTTGTCATAGTGAATGACGCAAGCTCTAAGCATGTCTTCAAGAATTTGGTTTACTCTTTCAGTTTGTCCGTCAGTTTGAGGATGATAGGCTGAGCTTCGAATCAACTTAGTACCAAGAGAAGCTTGCTATTGTTCCCAAAAGCGTGCTACAAACCGAGTACCACGATCGGAAATAATAGTCTTCGGTACTCCATGTAGGCAAAGAATGCGATCGAGATAAATCTCAGCATATGTCTTGGCGGTATAGGTGGTGTGTACCGGAAGAAAATGTGCCGTCTTTGTGAGTCTATCAACGATAACACATATGGAATCATGTTTCTGTGCGGTACTAGGCAATCCAACAATGAAATCCATACTTATGTCCTCCCATTTCCATGAGGGTATAGGCAGAGGTTGAAGTGTACCGGCTACTTTCAAGTGGCTGGCTTTTACTCTCTGGCATGTGTCGCATTCTGAGACATATTTATCGATTTCACTTTTCATTCTAGTCCACCAGAAATTTTGTCTAAGGTCTTGATACATTTTGTTACTGCCGGGGTGAATAGAAAATTTGGAAAGGTGTGGCTCATCCAGAATTTTCTTACGGAGCTCATGATTCTTCGGAACGACTATGCGACTTTCGAACCATAGAACTCCCTTATGGTCTTGGCGGAAACACTTGTATTTCTCTTCTCCTAGAGAGAGTTTTGTTTTATGATCTTAATTCCTTCATCGTGTAGTTGTGCCATGATGATTTGGTCGTGAAGAGTAGGATCGACTGAGATGTGATTCAGAGTGCCTTGGGAAATTATTTCCAAACTAAGCTTCCTCATTTCCGAACATAATGTCTCATTATAGATTTCCACTGATGGGCAATGGCAATGGGCCTTATGGTTGAGTGCATCCGTGACTACATTAGCCTTGCCGGGGCGATAGTGCACCTCGAGATCATAATCCTTGATTAATTCTAGCCATCTTCTTTGTCTCATATTCAGATCGGCTTGGATGAAGATATATTTGAGACTCTCGTGATCGGTGTAGATATTACGACGAGTGCCCAAGAGATAATGTCTCCATATTTTTAGAGCATGAATGACTGCTGCTAACTCGAGATCATGGGTCGGATAATTCTGCTCATGGGGCCGAAGGGCTCGTGAAGCATAGGCGATAACTCGATTCTCTTGCATAAGCACACAACCAAGACCAGTGCCAGATGCGTCACAGTAAACATCGAACGGCTTGGTGTTATCGGGTTGAGCTAACACAGGGGCTGTAGTCAAACGTTCTCTGAGAGTGTGGAGAGCTTCTTCACACTTCTCATCGCACACAAACTTTACTCCCTTTTTCAATAGTTCGGTCATAGGCTTAGCAATCCTGGAGAAATCCGGAATGAAACGGTGATAGTAACCGGCTAAACCAAGAAAACTGCGAATCTGATGAACAGAGGTGGGAGGTTTCCAATCCATCACTTCTTGTACCTTGCTGGGGTCAACGGCTATGCCTTTGCTGGAAATAGTGTGGCCCAAGAATTTCACACTATCCAACCAGAATTCGCACTTAGAGAATTTAGCATAGAGCTGATGGTCTCTGAGACGCTGAAGAACAATGTGCAGGTGTTTAGCGTGCTCTTCCTCGTTCTTGGAATAGATAAGGATGTCGTCAATGAAAACTACGACGAATTTTTCGAGCTCGGGCATGAATACCGAATTCATGAGATACATGAAGTAGGCAGGGGCTTTGGTGAGTCCAAAGGACATGACCAAGAATTCATATAGTCCATATCGTGTGGAAAAGGCGGTCCTAGGAATATCGCATGGGCGAATCTTTATCTGATGATATCCCGATCGAAGATCAATCTTTGAGAAAACTCTAGCTCCAGATAATTGATCAAAGAGAATGTCGATGCGGGGAAGTGGATATTTATTCTTAACGGTTACCGCATTGAGAGGTCGGTAGTCCACACATAATCTTAAACTGTCATCCTTTTTCTTTACCAAAAGGGCTGGACATCCCCAAGGTGATGCGCTAGGACGATTGAAACCTTTGTCCAGTAGTTCTTGGAGTTGTGTTTTCAGTTCTGCCAATTCCTTAGGTGGCATCCTATAGGGTCTTTTGGAGATAGGTGCATTGCCTGGTTGCAGTTCAATAACGAACTCAATGTCCCTATCTTGTGGCATTCCTGGTAAGTCATCCAGAAAAACATCGGCATACTTGCATACCACTGGAATATTCTCAAGGTTGATCCCTTCCATCACGAAAGCACAAGAATTCGTGCACTCCCGGAACAGTAGGTAAAGGGTAGTGGTCCCGTGACTAGGTGAATTTATTTCAACAGCTCGGGAAGAAAGGTCCAGTATGACTCCGTGCATAGTCATCCAATTCAATCCCAAAATAATATCCATGCCTTCAAGGGGTAAGAGAACCAAGTCTGTGTTGATGATTTTACTACCCAATCTTATCGGTACCACCCGGTGTTGATATCATATATGAACTTTTTGTGTGACAAACGTCCAAGCCTACTTTTGCACCAAACTTTGCACTAATGAAACTATGAGATGCACCAGAATCAAACAATATAACTGCAGGCTTGTTATGGATAGAGAATGTACCCATCATCACTGGTGCTCCTTCAGGAAGTTCTGCAAGGGTGGTGAAATTGATTCGTCCTTGTTTGACCTGAAGGGTGATGGCCATGTTGACTAGCTCATTATATGTATCGGCCTTGACAAGATTCAGTCATTCCTTGAGTTTGGTACTCAGACCTCTGCGGAAACGATCACGCTTTTTAGCATCCGTGTCTATGTGATAGCCCGCATACTGGCACAGATTGTTGAAGGCCTGAGCATACTGGAGTACAGTGCGGGTACCCTGAGTGAGTGCCAGAAACTCATTTAAATTTCTTTCTATAAGACCTTCTGGAATATGGTGTGCCCGGAACGCAGTTTTGAATTCATCCCTGGTGACAACGTGATTAGCGGGGAGCATAGCAAAGTAGTGGTCCCACCAAAGACGAGCTGTACTGCGAAGCTGCTGCGCGGAAAAGCGAGCCTTGTTTGCATCCGAACATGGGGCCACATGTAGAGAAAACTTGGACTCGATTGTGCGGATCCAAGCGTCCGCATCCAAGGGTTCCTCCGTTTTGTGAAACAAGGGAGGCTGGGTCCCAAGGAAATCCGTGTAACCGGCAGCTTGGGGTTGGTGAACATTGTGCTCACCCCGCTGTTGGTGCTGTCGTTGCACGAGCTGACGAAGCAACTCGGTTTGAGCGGCCATTACTTCCACCAAGCTGGGTGGTGGTGGTGCTTGTGGTTGGGATCCACTAGCACTAGCACCGAAACCATCCGTGTTTCCACAGGTTGCTCCAACCATCTGAAAGGTGAATGTTCATCATTAGCAACGTGATTCATATTGCTTCCATGATTAAAAAGGATTAGCGCGGAAAAGTAGACTTCTGAAAGATCATGGATAGAATCATGGACAAAATACTGCCTGTCATAAGAAATTTATAACTCCTGGTAGGTTCATCCAAAATTTCTCATATTTTGGCAGTGGGTAGGGAATTTAGGGATGTACAACTTTGGTATTCAGCCAAGATGCTAAATCGATGGCTAAGATGGTCAAACGATTTACTCTTTGCTTCGCTGGTTTGGCTGTTTCTCAGCAGAACGAGTTATAGTATGTTGCCTGTAACTCAAACTAGCAAGATCCAATAGTGTTTAAATTTTGTGAGAACCTAGATCACAAAATTTAGGACAAGTTTGGTATTCAACACTCAGCCCAGAAATGTAAAGAGACATGGGTAAAAAATTCTGACAAGTTTCTGCAATCGCAGATTCAACTGCTTTCCAATATCACAATCAAACCACCAAGTTTATATAGCCATGGCCTACATGATTAGAGTATCCAATGGTCAAGTTGTACTCATCACAAAAGGGGTAATCAACTCTTAGTTAGCCTATTACCACACTTGCTAAAAGTTAGGCTACACTATCGAGGAGTATATGCAAAAGTCCTCCTAGGTCATCGGCTAGAAGTCGTCGAGGCTGTTGACGGACGACTCGCTGTGAGTAGGAGAGTGAGCTCCCATCGGAGGTGGCTGTGGTGCCTCACCCTCAAAATCCATACTTGAGGCACCGTCAATTTCCTGTGGCTCCTCTTCATCTTCCTCCATAGCCACCACGTCGGGAGGGCCATTCTGATCATGGTGCCACTGAATGTGCTCATTAGCATCTTCCAACTCAAGGTTCAGATTATGGAGCTCCTCCTCCAAGTGTGCTATCATGTCATCTCTCTCACCCATGACAGTGTCGTGCTCCTGAACGTGGCACTCAAGCTAGCCAATCCGGGTGTCTCTGTCCTCAAGTTCCTCACTGAACTCCTTAATTTGCTCATCTCTGGTATCAGCCATCATGTGGTAGGCCTGTGCAAGATCAGTGAGCTGCACAAGCGCCTGACTCTGGAGAGTCTGAAGTCGGTACAGTGCATTCATGCACCGCACGGAGGTCTCGATGGTCTCCTGGGCATGGAAGTCCACCAAGTACTGTGAGTGCTGCACCCTGTTGAGCCAAAAGGGGTCGTTGTCCTGGGCAGTAGGAAACAAACCAATAGGAGTGAGCGTGACGGCCTCGGGCACTGCGCACAGAAAGTGGTGAGCGCCCTCATGGCAGCAAGCTCCCAAGTATCAGCCAAACGACGACCAACAGCCTCAATCTCCAAGGTAGGCCACTTCGGGTGTAGTGGGTGCGGAAAGATGGTCACGTTCACACGACACTGGGTAACTCCATTCTCTGCAAACTCCAGTCCGGTATGACGTGGGGGAATTGGATAGCCCGCGGTGCGCAGAACATCCCAGATAGAGGGAAAGCCCTCCCAGTGGAGACACTGCGAGTGAATGCGTCCATCCTCATCCACTATCATGGCAACAGGCTCGGTCATCTGAACAAAAGATCAAAGGGGTGAGATAGCGAAAAACCGTTAACAACACAGTGACAGGTTCTGGACAGTGCACTAAAATAGCCATAACATCAAAAGTTCTTGTCCAAAAATTCTCAACTTTTACCAGAACATTCCTAAGGTATTTGTGAACAACTTTGCTAGTCAACTCCAGAGCTAGATAGGTCTCTAAGATGGTCTTTCTCTTAAGGTTTTACTTGACTGTCTACCCAGAAATTTCAGTGAACAGTAGGCCAAGATTTCGTGCACCAGGGAAACTTTACCCAGCCAAAAATTACCAAATTTTAACAGTAGCTGCCGGAGTAAATTTAAAACAAGTTTCGTGTTGAACACTTTTGCAAAAAACTGCAGTAAGAGGGCATAAAAATTTATGTGGCTGAAGTGCTCATTTTGGACAGAAAACTGACATCTCAAAGTCTTTGTTGTTTCTCATTATCCATATGTCCAGAATTTTTCATATTTAGATAGAAGGTGATGATGACATCAACACCAACGATACATCCACTCCGACACAAGTATCTATTGCTGCTCTTATTACTCGTGTTTGTGCTCGTGCTCGTCAACTTAATCATCAGGTGAGTTCACATCTAAGCTCATGTACATCATGTTTAGACCATGAAGACCCGTGTACTCTTGTTTTTCTTAGGAACCAAAGAGGCGACCGAAAGGGAAACGGATTCGCGCAGGCTGGATTCGGATTGCAGAACAGTACCAACTTGTGACGGACACCACGGTCGCATATGAACTCGGATTAGGGCGTTCAAGTACTTCGTGGAAAGCTTATAAAGTCTTCTTTCAAACGGATCCGGCCTCATATCTATATCTGTTACGAGTCAGCCGCAATCGTAAAATTAATACAGAGTCCTTTTCTGCCCATGGTGCTGCGTCACCCTGTTTTGGCCCAATGGGTCGTGTATCAAGTTGAGTCCATTACGGACGCGTCCTAGGGTTGGAGTACGACCCCAGCACCCCTGTGGTTGGAGTCCTCCCACGTACTTATACCCCTTAGCCTCCACCAAGGATGCTTGGGTTTTGTTTAGTTCAAGTTTAGCCTTCGCTACTTGCTTGCAAGCGCGCGTGCTGGATCAGCCGCCCGTCTTCTTGTCTTCGGAACCCCACCATTATTGAGATTGCGTGTGAAACCTTCATTTACATCTAGTAAATTCAGTACTTGTCATACTTGTTCTTACTAGTTCTTCGATTGCTTGCAGGACGAGTGCTAGTCCACAAGATCGCGACAGCCATTGGAGGGGGTATATCGGTTGCTAAGGCGCATCTTGGAAGGCTGTAGTCGGGCCGTGAACGTCGCCTCCATCGACCAATCGAGTTATCCATGACTCTCATCGAAAGATCGGGAATCAAATCCTAGTGGATCGCCATCATTTGGTATCAGAGCTGGGCCCTTGTTTAAGGGGGTGGGAATGATGAGGACATCCTCCACTATTACCCGCTAGCAAAGACGCAACAAAGGGGGCCGAGTGGCCCAGTTGTAGTCGGGCGGCGACCGTGTGAGCCTCTGAATAATCCCACCTTGCTTAGCTTGGGAGGAGGAAGCCACCTTAAAAGGGAGAGCCACCCTTCCCCTATTGGACTAGTCTTTTAGGGAGATTGGACCTTTCCCCGAGTGGATGTGCCTAAGAACTGTTGGGGTCCGGGCAACCTTAATTTATTGGGCCTCGGCCAACCCCACCTGGGCCGGATGCATCAGAAGGTAGAATAAAAACTTTCAACATGAGTTTCTTTAGAAAGGGTCATTTTCTAAGCTTAATAAATCCATCTTTTCAGATAAGGCAGAGTGTGACAGATTTGCTAGATAATCCTTATGCAAAGTCAAATGTGTGGGCGCATGAACCTTACCACTCTCACGCTTCGCATTTTCAATTTCAGATTTATATAGTCATGATGCATGCACGTGCTATTCGTCCTCACAAAATAAAACAATTGCCAAATAGCTTTGGTCTTACGAAGTTAGTTTTGGTGGCATACACAATACGACTCTCACTATAATAGCTAGTCGAGAAATTTCTAGCCGTTCTTAAACTTATCGTAATCGCGGTTAGTGTACCTGCAGAAGATTGATATAGAATATATATATATATATCCACTGAACCTTTCATGCCAGCACTCATTAAAGCGTCCGTATTCATTACCGTTCACTATAGAAACGACATCCGTACAATTCCCGCCGTACAGATGATGTTAACATACGCTATCGAGATAGCGTATTCACGGGGGGTACCGTCTTAAGACGGGGGTATGAACAACGATCGCCATACCTTGCGCCAAACCTTCTACTCCCAATATAATCAACTAGTAGTTGGTATATTGGCAGCACCTCAAGTAAGCCACTGCTTGAGGGCAGCGTTCGGTTCGCATCACCGACATGAAGGCCAAGCTCTCTCAGTTGGCTGAGGATTCTTACCTTCTTACCTTAGTGATGAGTGCCTCGTTACAGAATTTAAGGGTCGGTTGTGCATAAAAGTAAGTTTTGACAGAAAGTAATGTGCTGGAAGTCAGTTGATAATATTCATAAGTTAGATAGCCACCTAGTAACTTTCCCATAATCCTTAGGCCTTTACGAACTAGGCACCATCCTTAACGAACCAACGCCTTTTCCAAACACAATTTTTGTGGTCAAGTTTTAGGAAAACAAGTTTTTAAGGCTTGTTGTATTCACTGGCGTATGCATTTTGGCTCTGATACTAGCTATGGCAGAACCACCTGAATTAATCTGGCTCAAGCGCGCTAACCATCACCACGAGGGCAATCAGAGCTAACTCGCACTTCAAACGAAATAATCCACTGGTCTGTCGGGTAACCTCCCAATACAACCACGATTTTTGCCGATCGAAACCACACATACATGTACTCACACGAAGGTGAGCCCAGAGTATACAACATTCCAAAAATTTTACACCACAGGGTTCATCATAGTTTATTATTACAATGGAGTTCGAATTTGTAAAAGAGTACTTCAGAGTTCAAAATAATAGAGTTCTTCAGAATTCAATGCAGCAGAATAATAACGATAACTACTCGACGATACAGAATGTCTCGATGAAGCCCGTACGAGACATCACTCGGCATCACCACCGTTGGACGGGGGCGTATCCCATACCACCGACCAACCAGGAGGAAGGGTACAAGGCCAAGTCAAATTAGCAATCATATCCTCAAAGGTTTCACCTGAAAACAGGCCACAAGCAAGGCTGAGTATACTAATACTCAGCAAGGCTTACCCGACTAGTGGAATATACTTAGCCGACTCCTAGACATGCAAGGCGTTTGGCTTGAGGGGTTTGTTTTGCCGAAAAGCATATACAAGTAGGTCCTTACTTTCATATTTTAGCTCCAAGTTCTAGCTTTATTTAACCATTCTAGGTAAGCAACTATCCAATATCATACATGGTGGAAGAATTATTCTGCATCCAACAAGATTAATCATCATCATTGTTCCTCATCTTACTCTATGTGGTAAAAGGGTCAAGTAGTCTCAATAACCGCGAGAAACGGACGATTCGAATCGAATTTCTTAACCTTGCAAGGGAAACCTAAACACACGTCACGTGGTTACTCCAAGAGTCACACGTGCAACTTTTCCCTTCAATTCCCGCTTCACGGAACAGGCCCACCGCCCTCGACTACACGTCCCCACAGACCACGGTACGTCGGGCTGTGGCGGCAAATGCACCCGCCATTAGCTATATGTGAACGAATTCAAGACGGTGGGGAGTATATTTCGGCCTCAGTTCAATCCAGTACTCAAGCTTACCGATTACCAAATTCTTGGCATGTGGTTAGTACGTTCAAAGACTTAACCACCACTACCACACACTGCGGCCTTAGAATTTTTCACTAAATAGACAAGGCCTCAATCATCAACATAAACCTCGTACCATAGCCCCGTCCGTCGACCTTATGATTGCAGCATGTAGTAAACATTCAACTCCTATATTCTCGCGAGTGACCGGAAATCACTCGACTTTTACCGAGTCCTATTAGCACAACATTCTATCGAACCTTACATCTAGTGTTCAGAGCATGGGTACCTAGGATCATGCGACTAAGTTTTCATTCAACTCCTATAAACTTAATGCACAAGTAAAGTAGAGTAATAAGTTGCATAAGTTTAGCAAAAAAATAGGGTTCATGCTCCGGGGCTTGCCTTCTTGGGAAAAGCTAGTTTGGGGCTCGTCCGAACTTGGGCTCGGGTCTTCGAGAGCTTCAGTTAGATTTACTTGAGCTTCACGCTGCTCACTCTCGGACGCGGGCACCAGCTCGTACGTTCCGTCGGCGAGAGTAGTCGATTCTATATGAATGCACAAGTGTAAGTTACAGAGATGATATATGACGATTATTCTCCTCCACGATAAAGTTGTAGTCCACAAAACATCGATTTGGTTGCGAAGTTACTGAGTTAAGATTTCTTTGGGCAATTGTTAATAGAGTATGACTTAAACTATTAACTTCATTAAACAAGAAGGGGTTGTGTTATGTTATATTGGAAACTTAATTTTCTAAGCACAACATGGATTAAACACAACTTCTGGATTATGTAACTTCTAGTGATGAAATTTTTATTTAGAGCACATTATGCAGAGACACAAGCACTGTAAAAATTTCACACATTTTCACGCAGCAGAAAAATTATGAAAAAGGTAAAACACAACCACTGCTAGAACATAGTTATTTTTATACAGGACAAACCATGCAAGTATAGAAATCAAAAATTTTACATGTGATTAATCTATCCATATGTGTGTTACTGTAAATTTTTCAAATTTTACGGTGCAAGATACAAAGCATAATAAATAGGACAAGATACACCCACTTCAATAAAGATTAATCCCTACAGGATGTTTTACAGGGTTTCTGTGTATGAAACTTTTTATGCAGCAAGAGCTACTCTAAGGCGTCCTACAGTAAAAAGTTGAACATTTTCCAAGCACAGAAACTAATTATTTGAATTAGTGCATTTCTCCTACCATATAATTATATAATTAGGTTACAGAAAGGAAAAAGGTTCTAAACTTTTTCTGTGGTATTTAGGCCTTAATACCACAGTTCTGAAAAAGTTTCACCACATGAATCACAACATAACAGCAGTTACAAATTAGTTTTATTACTTCATGCCATAAATAAGTTTTATTAAGAAGTTTAGCTAGAGATGGGTTCTACTGTTAAAGCAACCAATCTACTGTTAAATTTTCAGGTTTAGACTTTGTCTAAAACAGGGGGTACATTTAAAGTCTATTAAACCTTTCATTTAATTTATAGCAAGATTTAGCAAGCAACTGAAGAAATGCATGTAACAAAAGTTGTAGATTTTCATCTAAACATTCCAGAACAGTTGAGTTTGTATTTTTCCGATTTTTCTACGATTTTATATGAATTTTACAAGTTCGCTATTTTTGAATTCAAAGTTTAAACACAAGTTTACAGTTATGCCTCTAGAAACTTGCGTGCAGACTCTTTTAAAGATTTCAATCGTTGCAATTGGGTCCTTAGGTGGCGCTGGCATGGCGGCCGGCCAGATTCCGGCGAGGGGGCTCGTCGGCGGCGAGGGAAAAAGGGTCGGGGGGATCCAGGGAGGTGAGGGCTACCTTGGGATGGCCTTGGTCGGGGTTGGGGGTGGCCGGAGGTGGCTCGTCGGCGCGAAGCAGAGAGGCAGTAGCGGGGCGGAGCGTCGGCGACGGTGCTCCGGCAAGAAGGGGAGAGCGTGGGCTGGTCGAGGAGCTTCACGGCGTCGAGGGGAACTTGTTTCAAAGCTTGGCTTGGACGGCGGAGCTTCAGAGTGAGCTGTCCATGGAGCAGCAAGGAGCGGCGGCGGCGCGGGCGGCACTAGCGGTGCTCCGGCGGTTCTGGGCGACGATGGGTGGGGCAGTGAGCTGCGGTGGGGTGCTGTGGTGGTGGTGGGAGACTCAGCTCTGGCAAGGGGTGGACGGAGAGGTGAGCTCCACGGTGAGCTGGGCACGACGGCGTTACTGGTGGTGGCGGCGGCGTTCTGGTGTCTGGGCGCGCGAGGGGGCTCAGTGCAGCCTTTGTAGGCAGCAGAGAGGCGGGAGGAGGGGCGGGACTTGGACTGCGAGGCGCGGGCGGCACGACGGGGGTGCATTACTGGTCGCGACGAGCAGCGAGCAGAGCCGGCGCGGCGTGCGGCGGGCGCGGGCAGGGGATTGGGTGATGAGGATTTGGCGTGTGGAGCTGGAGATCACGCGGCGCGCGGGTTGGGCGACGAGCTGCAGCAGCTGTCTTGCCGGGCTGCGAGCGTGGCGACTGGCGGGATGCGGCGGAGACACGGGCACGGCGCGGCTTGTCCATTGGGCGCGGCAGGCGGCGAGCAGAGGCGCACGTCGCCGGCGTGCGCGTGGCGTGCGCGGACTGGGGAGGAACGCGGCGTGCGGGCGCGCGTGCGGTCGCGACCAGGCATTGGCTTGGCACCTAGCGTTGTCAGGCATCGCCGGCCAAGTGGCCTGTGGCGACTGCGCGGCGGGCGAGGGTCGGGCGAAGCGAGGGCCGCAGCGAAGCCGAGGGTCGGGCGAACGAAAGGGTCGGGCGAATGAAAGGGTCGGGCCAAACGAAAGGGTCGGGCGACACGAAAGGGTCGGGCGACGCGAGGGTTGGGCGAGCGGCTGCGCGTCGGAGGGTCGGGCGAGGCAGAGAAGAGGGGTCTGCAGCGAAATAGAAGAAAAGGCAGGGACTGATGTGCAAATCCAAGTGTTTCCCAAATTTTTGTGTTGCAACTCGAAAATCCTTCAACACGAATGTTGTTCAAAATGAAAAGTTACACAAGTTTTGTTTCAGGCCAAAGTTCATTGGAGTTGTAGTTTAGAAGTTATTTTAAAAACTCATTTCGTTGAAACTTCTCTTAATGATTTATGCACCGTGTTAAGCTAAAGAGACTTATTTCGTAATTTAAACACCTGAGGTGTTACAATAGCGACTATCTTTTCCATGAGCTACATTGCTTTGCTAGATCCTTTTAGGTGTGCTAGACACCGTTTTAGGTGATTTGGTTCTAAAGGGGGAGAAATGGTGAATCGAAGCATTGTGCAAGGAAGAAAGGGGGAGAAACAGTATGATTTGAAAGATTTCCAGTGGTTTGTCAAAAAGGGAGAAGTCAGAGGGGGAGAAGATGCATGGACTTAGTAGGAGGTCAAGTCTAAGATTGGATGATGGTAAACATCCAACCAAGTGTAAGTGGTTTAATTTGTCTATTCTTGTAATTTTATGCTTGCTTTGATTGAGTTGTCATCAATCACCAAAACGGGGAAGATTGCAATGACCTCAGCCTCATTAGGTCATAATTGTGATTTTTGTGATTTTGGTGATTGAGTAATAATATAGTCATTGTCAAAAATGACTATTTGTAGAAGTTCCAAAGATGCAATACAAAGAAAACCTGCAAGGACGGAACAATGAGAGGAATGAATTGGAAATATCCCATGCACATTTATATTTTAACTGATCAAATGAGTTATATTTCTTGATAATCTTGTAGAGCATTTCACAAGCTTTCTATACCATAGAGTCCAAGATCATCAAAATTGGAGCCCATACCACATAATTTCTTTGATGCAATACTTCACTTTTCTTCTTTCTTCCACCCAACCTTGAGGCTTATGCATTATTTATCGTCTCAACACAACAGGGAAAACAGCAAAACTATGCTGTCAATCTGACCAATCTCAAAAATACAGACACAAAAAGTTTACAGGTACAGATATACACCACTATACAACACGTGTAATACCTTGATTCTCCTTCCATCAATCAGATCAATACAGCAACCATCCGGAGAGCAGTCAACAAAAACCGATGAAGTCCTGTGGGGAACCCTAGCCAATCTTGCCCAGGTTTATCATGCACAACCATTGCAGACATATGTTCAACTGCGTCTCAAGAGGATCTGCAATCCATGTGTCAAATGAAACTAGACTACTTTCCTGTAACATGGTCATTGTGCCCCCATCTTCGAAAATATCCCAGAGAAATTGGGCAGCTTATCCACATGCTTAAGTGCTCGCTCGGCAACTTGTCTTGTCCTGTAGTCACCATGCCTGAAAGCTTCTACCAAGGCCGTACCAACATTTTGGTTTCCCGATATCTCGTATGCTATTTCATCCATCCTTAGGATCCTCTCCACTGCCCACACCGCTCTCTGCCGCAGTGCCTCGTTTCGGTTTTCACACAATACCTCAAGTATCGGGTTGATTCCTTCTGCATCACACAGCACCATGACACCTTGGTCAATGTCCACTCCATCGTCCAATAAAGTTGATAGTGCTGCTAGAGCAGCTTCGACTACTTTCTCATTGTTGTTATCCAAGCAAGCAACCAACTTCTCCACTGCCTTCCCCTCCAAGAGACAGAAACTCTCCCTTGCAGAACAAATACCACAATGAACTCTACAGACCCCAGTTGCTACTGTCTTCTGGCTGAGGCATGGAAATATTGAAAAACACAACCCTGGGTTGGGAGCTGGTAGTACCTTCGTAAGATGCTTTGACTGATGTGAGAGTTTCTCTAGTGCAGTAGCAGAGACAATCTGGACACTGTCAAGTCCATTCATCTGAAGCAAATCCGTGAAGAGTGCGGTAAGGTTGTACTCACGAGCAACATCAATAATATCTGGATTATCATCCAAGACATAGGTGATCCGGGAGACTATTCTAACTAGACCTTCAAGAAATGGGTTGACAAAACGCCCTCCACGGATCTCCCCTTGTCGAATTCTTATAACTTTTGAAATGATCGTTGCAAATGCCCCATCTTGAAGAAGACGTCTGGTGAGGACTGAGTCCCGCATAGGAAGATCAGCTACAAGGCCAGCAGCTGCCACTTGCTCTTCAGAAACACCGTTGTTATCAGCAATGACCCTGACCAAGCTGCTAAGTTGGCTAAAGTTTCCACGGAAAGCATCAGCCAGTTCTTGACCCATATAAGGTGATATATTATTCAAGAGCTTAATGGAATTCATGCGAACTTCCCTTTGAGGTGCTTCAACAAACTGAATTATACTGACAATAGCGCCGGAACTTTTGATGGCATCAACTATGTTTTGCACAGATGTCGAAGAATCGGTTAAACCAACAAGGACCTGGAGCAACTTGCACTCGATTGCAGGTCCAGTGTTGCTTATGAGATGAAGCAGATTGTGAACAATGTCTTCAGACACTAAGGTCTGCCTATTATGATCAAGTGGAATGGACTCAAAGCGCGCACCCGATGCCACAACATTTGCAAGAATGTTTGCTGAAACCTCCTTCAATCTCATTGGAAGCTGATTACTGCCAACAGTAAAGAGGTCTGTGATGAGAGGTGGAAGAATACCAGCTTCAATTAGTATCTTTGCACTGGCATCATAAGAGGAAATTTGGTTCAATGCCTTCAGGGCTGCTTCTCTGGCCTCTCTATTCCCTTTTTTCATGATATTGACTAGTGTGGAGCCAGCCGTCTGGGCCACAAGTACCTTAATATCATTGCTTAAAACAAGCTCCCCGAGATAAGCAGCCATAGATAATTGCATGTCAGGTGAACCTGCAAACAACACATGGTATGCAATTGGCTATCGAATACAACAATGATAACAAGAAAGAGTATTGAACATCATCTATAACATGCCAATTCTGCACTTTGGAATTTGATAACATGATCGTACTTTCTTGCATGCACACCCATACATGTACACTTATACTACCAACAACATACAAAGGCCAATGCATAACAGCTCAAATAGACATCGCTTCACCTAAATAAGCAATATCGGAAAAAAAAGATGGCTCTACGTTCTACAAAATGCATTGCAACATTGATAGAACCTCAAGATACCAGAATAGAACAATTCGTCTCCATATTCAGTAGCATAATGCACCTAACATATGAGAGAACTAAACCTACAAAACTTAAATCTTAGATAAACTAACAAGCTTGATTTTATGTACTCAAAATTCTACCATAACTTGATAAATAATACAAAACATCTCATATTTGAGTAGCAAGCTCATAAATAAATATATAACCTTATGCCGTGATACTATCTTGTGTCTGCATGTCCATTGAACTAACTAGTGCATACACAAACAATTACAGATATGAACTTGAAGAAAAACCAAATGAAAAATAGCAAAAGTTTTATTTGCTATTGGAGTTTGGAGATGCTTAGCATGCAGCTACTATTGACACAGAATGACAGAAAATATGACAAAGGAAAACCAATAATGAGCTGAAGCCTGAAAGTATATTGATGAGAATATTGGGTAGTGAACGTCACAATGCTATAGCTGTAAAAGAACTGTACCTTCAAGAAGAAGCCTAAGAAGAGGTTGCAATCTACCATTTTCAGCCATTTGTCTAACATTCTTTTCACAGCTCTCTAAATTCTCCAATGTCTTCTCAGCTCTGTCAACGATCAACAAGTTTTCTACTTTACCGCTTGACAAGCCAACAAGTATAAGAATAGCTCCAGAAACACTGCCAATTCTTTCTGAAAGAGCTTTATTTTCTGAAAGTTCATATAACAGAGACACAGCCTTTTCCTTTTCCTGAGTCTGTCCATGATTTAAGAACTTTACAATTGTGCGAATATTGTCTCCAGCAGATATCTCAACCTGCAGGGAATGTTTCAAGATAATATAAAGTCAAGATCTGCTTACAAACTAAGCATCAAAAGACATTATATTCATAGAAAAAAAAGAAAATAACCTTATTCTCATCGTCATCTTTTGCAATGGACCGAAGAGTTTCTAATGCCTTTTGCCTTACTTTCGTACTGCTATTTTTCAACAAGTCAGCAATCATGCTTATCAATCCATCTCTTCTCACAACTTGCCTACTGGATCGACTTCTCTGGCATATCTCATCGACATACTGGAGTGCTTGTAAGATATCACTTTCCGTGCAATCAGAAGTCAATGACTTGCGGGCGACATCAAGTTTGGCTGCCTCATTGCGATTCATCCATTCATCAATGGTGTTCCTCAGAGCTATGCTTGGATTTAAATCAGTGCTGCTGAGCTCCTTCTTAGTCACAGGGCACACAAGCCTCCTTCCACTGCTAAGGCATTCGTTCAACCACTTCAAAATGGCTTCGCGTTCAAACGTAACACCGCTTTCAATAGTGACAGGATCCCGCATAACCTGTTTGGTGAGCGGGCACAGGAATGACTCGTATATCGGCTCAACACGCAAGCTGTCAGTGGACTGGGACGTCGAATCATAATGGCCATCCTGAACTTCTGCCATCGCTAGTGCAACACTGCAAACAAGTTAAGTGGCGCTATTTTAGCATTGACGGCATGTCTGTGGAAGATTGCAACACATATTGACAAAAAAGAATGCCGTAATGACTTTGACATGACGAAACAGAGACTCATATCCACAATGAACAAAGGAAATTCAATGATCCCAGTAGAACCACGACCCATGAAAACATGACACGGGAAGAAACACTTCCCCCCGGTTACAGTGGAGTGGACAACAAATTTGCATAGGTGAGAGGCAAATGACCACATCTTTGATCAAGGTGCAATACCGCAATACCAGAGCCCTCATGCCTTCTAATTCCGCACTCTAAAAGAAACAAATTACAACGTTGTGTTGTATTATGGTACAAATATCAATACTCCCAACCCCAACGCGCCCCCCTACCCCCGGGCCAAAAATAATACCTGAGGGAGCACCAAATAGTAAGGATCATAGACACTAAATTAACCGAGCAAGCGCTAGAGGGCCAGTATCTCTCTAGTAAAACCGGCCCAATTCCATCGAAATCGAGCGAGAGGAAAAACATCTCACCTCAAAGCCCCCAACAGAAATCAGGAGGACGGGCGGGCCGCAGACGGAAACCCGCGACGCCGACCGCAGCACTTCACAAGCCCCGAGCGCGACCACGGCGGCGGCCACCGCAGCTCACGCGGAACGGCGGGGGAAGCCCTACCCGAGCATGGGGGTTGCGAATCGGCCGCGAGCTCTGGCGGGCCCCAGGGGAGGCGGCGCCGGATCTGGGGCGACGGATCCGGGCCGCGCGTCGAGCTGCTGGCGGCGGAGGAGACGGGGCGGGTGGGGAGGAGGGGGGAGGGATGCTTCGCGGGGGCCGCGGCGCTCGACGGCTTGCTGGTCCTCCGCTGCTGCGAAGGAGAGCGAGTGGGTGAGCTAGCGAGAGAAGGCAAACCCGCGGACCGGACGCGGCTCCCCCCCGGACTCGCTGGACTGCAGCCAAGCCAGCTGCTGCTGCTGGTGCAAGCGCCGTGGAGTAGAATAGGGGAATGATGCCGATCGATCGGTGCATGATTGGTTTTGTGACACTGCTTGACTCGTCAGCTGCGTGTTTTCCAGGCTCTGTCTGTGGGCCGACGAAGGACCGGACCACACGCTGCGCAAGGTAGGCCTGCTGGGCCTCGTCAAAGACGATTCTGCATCCCAGATTTTAAATGCGATTTCTCTCTTAAATTAAACAGCTATTGCCTTTGAAAACCTCGTTGGAACCATGTTGTTTGATATCTATTTCGATGTTTTTCCTTGCGAGGGTTTTGAAATATTTTTTGAACAGTTCTAATGTAAAATGAAGGAATTGGTTGTAAGGAATGTTGGATTCTCTTTCATAAATTGTTTGAGTAGGCACGAGAGATGTTTTTAGTGACTTCCTTTAGTGAAAAGATGTTGAACGCAGAATACAAAATTTGTTGAAATAGGTTTCAAAAATGTTAAATTTAACACTTTGAGTTATGAGGTATACAAGAAATACAAACCATGCAATCTACGCAATGCTGTAGTTATTTAATGACAAGTCCTACAAAAATAGAGGGGAGGAGGAGAAGGAAAAGAAGATAATAAAGAAGCACATATGTATTGGCGGGCCATAGGACTTCGAGATGAATTTCGCAAATTGTCAGCCTGCATGAGCCTTATACTTTCTTCGTTTCAATATTGTATACTTCCTTCGTTTCAAACTATAGGTAATTTTGAGTTTTATAAATATATATTTTTTATTATATATTTAGATATATATCTAAATGTATAGTAAAAATTATGTATTTAGAAAATCTAAAATAATATATAATTTAGAATAGAAGAAGTATATATTTTAGGTACCTAAAATTGCGTAGCTCCCTTAGGGCCTCCTGGCGCATTATTTTTCCTATCGGGAAACAACGTAGCAATATACTTAAACATCGTTCTTTTTAACACTACCAATGACCCCGGAATGAACGTCGTAACCCGGGGCCATATAACTTTGATATTTTTTGATGCAGACCCGGCGTTGGCGGCGTAACATCAATTGGAGGACAACAGTGAGACAGACCGCTGAAACATGAGGTTGGTTGAGATGGCAGCAGGCGCCGGACGACGTGGACCAACCGCCAACGAGCTAGGTAGCCGCTGGCTCTCCACGATTTTCTGCGGGACGTCAACGCTTGACTTGCGCGTTGACTTCCCTTTGATGGGAATACAAGCTGCAAGCCAGCCACAACACCACGGTAGACTATTTACGGGCAGCTGGCCTGGGCTGGCAATGTAACTGCTCTTCTAGAGCTAACCTTTGACTGTTAGGCAGGTAGTCTTGGATGCACTGACGATCAGTGGCGGATGCAGAGTTCAAAGTTAGGAGGGGCTTGGTTCTTCCTCCTCCTCATCTCCACTCATTTCTTCTCTTTTTCTTCACCTTTTTTCTCTTTTCTTCTCATCTTTCTCCTTTGATTTTAATGGAGCTTTTAGGCAGTTGGGGGGCTAGAGCCCCGTAACCCCCTTTAGATCCGCCCCTGCTGACGATGTCACTCTATAGCAGGTAAAAGCTAAATCAATCTCGAGTCTTCATACTACCATCTAGGCTAGTGCTAGAATGTGTACAGTCTAGACTGTGCTGAGACTTGCATATCAGATGATTCGGCTGGAAAGTGGCAGTAGTTACAGCAAGAAACAATAGCTGGTCTCGAAGTAGGTTATGATTCGAGGAGTACAAAAGTCTAGATGGTATCATCATCTGTTCAAACAAAACAGAGCTTTTTCGCACCTCACGGTTTCGCATCATCAATTGTATATTGCTGCTGAACTTTCGGTCCTGTATACTATTAACAGCCACAGTACGATCCGAGCGGCTGCATATAATCTCAAAAAAGAAAAGATTTAGTACAACGTCGAAGGGCGACCCGCGTGTTGACTTCACTCGATGACGCGACGACACCGCGGTGCCGGGAGCTGGCAATAAGGTGGGATCGGCAGCTGACGGAGACTAGCTTGGGAGTTCTCGAAAAAAGACGGAGACTAGCTTGGGAATTAGTGAAGCAGTGTATGTCATTTCGACTATAGAAAAGTTGCATTAGGTACGGACAATAGAGTGCTTTTGGTTGGTGTATAATAAGTCAACCAAAGAAAAAAAAGAAGCTTTCTTTTTTCCAGCGCATGGTTTCCCACGAATGCTACTGAACTTTCAAGCCATGGCAATCGGCGGCGATAGTGCTGTCCGTACACAATATTTGTACTCGTCTGGCATGCACTCATGATATTTGAAAATATGATGAAAGCATATATACAAAGAGAGTCAGACCAGCAGTAGCTATAGTTTTGTTTCGCTGGATATTGTATAAACTATGATGCAGGTTAACTACAGTTCTACAGATCCGGTCATGTAAGAAAATAGAATTTTCTTCGGACAATATGGTGATCAGTCTTCATAAACAATTAATCTTATTGAACCACTGCTACTGAAAAATAAACTATCGGTCCACCCTTAAAATACCGGTACGAACTAGACCTGGTTTAGTACCCGGTCTAGTTCGTACCGGTACTTTAAGATGGACCGAAGCCTATGAAGCTCTTTATATAACTCGGTACTAAAGGAAGGGTCCTCCATATATTACTTCAAAAGAAAAATATCTTTCTTCCAATCATAGCTGCTGTGTAGATGAAATGGTAAAGAAGATATGTGGCAGGCAAGAGCGTGTATTTTGCGTGAAGAAATCACATGACTTGTGACTTGTGATGTCGCTCGTGTGCGGGCCTCCTGTCGGGTTTGAGATATTTTTTTATTTTTTTTGACTCGTACTCTTTGATATACCAGGTGGAAACACCATTCGGTACTAAATCTTTCTTTTGGTACCAGATCATTTACCTGGTGACGAAAGGCTGAGACTTTTAATCTTGGCCTCGTAATACCAGTTGGAGAACCGGGACTAAAGCCCGTTTCCAACCGGTACTCAATGTTTTTCTAGTAGTGAACAAAAAAGCTTTCCGAATCATGAGAAGAGGGTAACACTAGAAGGAATTTGTTGATACGTAACATTGTGTTTGTGTCATATATAGATCATGTAATATTCGTCATGATACGTGATTTCTGACACTCAGATGACAAAAAGAAACTCTTCGTTGCGTATCATGTGTCTCTTATAATGATGTAAAATATTTTTAGTTTTTCACCATACATATTATGATGACGAAGTTTCATCACTAATTTTATGAGGACAGCAAACATCAATAATATCATAATAAAACTGCAGTCCATGTTGGATCCACATTATTAGACAACAATATGACATGCCATTGATGTGGCACTCGAAGATGTGATGAATCTTATGTCATAATTTGCCACGAGGCCCAAATATATCAGTTATCTCTTGTAAAAGATCATATGTGGTTCAATTTTGTTGGGCCTAGCCCATTGAGACTCAATTTTGATCGGCCTTGCTCATTTTGTAGCCCAATTCTGATTTCTACAAAAAAGCATTTTAGGCCTAATTATAATGAGCTAATCCCATGTAAGGATCAACACCATTCAGAGCTAATTTCAAAAGTACATACAAATAGAAAATAATACATGAAGAATTATCTCATATAAAGCCTAAAGCTCTCTGTTAGGGAACGAGTAGGTGATAGGATAATTAGCAAGCAGCCGAATGGATTTTTGGAAGAATTGGAGGAGAGAATGGCAGAGGTCAGCTTGAGGATTCAGATTCGGTTACAATAACTGAATTCATCTGTTCTCGGGAGGATAAGCGATCTGCTCAAATACTCATAACACACTTGAATGCCAGCTAGTGACCGTCAATCCTAAGACTAACCGACATCCACGTGCTCAGGTAAAAAAAGTCCCTAGCCACCCGCTCCAAGAAAGATGCCGCAACAAGCACCTCCTGGAAAGTAGGCCGTTGAAGGATAGCCCATGAACGAAGCCAGTGTGTAGTCAAATAGATAACCTGCAAAAAACAAGAATGTTTGTTCTCAAATACAATAGGGTTTTTGCAGAGCCAGACAGACCAACACAGGGCTGTCGCCCCTACAAGGACTATAGGTTTTGTTGGCGCTAAAAATCGGTCAGGAATCGGCCGATGGTCTTCAGCGTCAGACACACGACCCGGGAGAATCTGCTTAGCTCCTGTTCGGGTTATTGCCCTGTTGCGGTTCGCGCGGCGTGCCAGTCAATCTGACCTGTTGATTGACAAGAAAATAAGAGTATTAAATTTCGGGCGTTCCGATCGGCTGGGGTTCCGATCTGTCCCGAAGAGCGCGTCGGCGAATCGGCCGATTTGCTATGAAGATGACCGGCTATGGATCAGCCGATAATCACGTAATAACTGTAAAGAAAACTGCTGGAGCGACTTAAACAATAATTACAGATGCAACACTTGAAATAGATCTAATCGGCTATATGACGATGAACGAGGAAGAGCGATGATAAAGCCGATAATTCCAATCTCAAGCTGGATAACTGGTGATAATACTAGAACAACAGGTAAAACCTATAATTCTAGTAAATATCGATAACTGGTGAATAAATCCAAACGAAACCACAGCGATGCGCCCGAGGTTAAAGCTCAGATGTTATTCGATAAGCGGAACCTACCAATTGGCCAGAGATCGAGTCGATGCAGCCCTGCCAATCCGTACAAACTCGTGAAAGAACAAAAAGTATTGGCGAAGTCGCCGACTTGAAAGTAAAGTACTATGAAAAAAGTAGATGTGTTTTGTTGATTGATTTGTTGTATATTTTACAAAGCCCTGACGACTCCTATTTATACCCTAGAACCAGGACTCCTGATCGATTACTGACTTGTTACAATCTTATTTTAAACAGAAAAACTGCTATATCTATAATATTTGTATAAAGGAAACGGACTCCCGCAGAATCTTCCGCCGCCATTTCCTAATCTAATCAGGACTCTTTTCATTGCTTCTCGACCGAATCAGCATCGCTCGGTTGACCAACATTAGGCCACTTTTGACCGGGATCCTCTGTTGTGGTTCCAATCTGTTGGCGCAAGTTGCATCGCCAATCGGTCGATTCCCAACTGTAACCTCAATCGGCCGATTCTTTACTGTAGCCTTTAGATCTGCCGCATCGGCCAATCTCTTCTCCTGATGCCGATTCAACACGTGTCAAATTCTGGCGTCAACACATGCCCCCCAGTTTCGGAGTAAAACATAATTTTTACTTCGAAACTCTTTTCTTTAATCTTTTTCTCCGAAACGGGCGCAGTAAAAATCTCCTTCCGTTTCGCGGTCTTCTACATAATGATTGCAATTTTCTCGGACCGGGCGCTCGAGACAACTGTTCCCCTGAAATTCGTGTAGACGGCGCGACAAAAATTCTGCCTTTGCCCTTTCTCTCTCGGATTGTCCTTAAGTACCGGCATTCTCCGCCTTCCTTTCTCCACGAGCCTATTAATCTCCTCCAGCGAACCACTGTTCATCTTCTTTCTGAGCCCTCTCGATCTCTAACCGCTCCCTCCAGCAATCTTGCCTGCGACCTGCTCCACCCTTCCAATGGCGGCACCATCGGCAACTTCCCCAACCACGGAGGTTCCGTCGGCAACCACCTCAGCGACGGCGGCCCCATCGGCGGCTCCACTGGCGGCTCCATCGGCGACGATGAGCTTCATCCTGGAGGTAATCATCCGAAACTTTCCTCTTTTATTCTTTTACGGCTCAAGTATTTTCTAGACCCATTCTCAGTTTTTTTTTCTTTTTCCCCTCTTTTTAGGCATTTAGGCACCAGATTACTATTCCCCTTTCCGAATCCTCTGAACTCATCTGCTTAGGTCCTATGGGGAATCCAGATCCAACCTATTTGATCAACCTTGAAACCCACAGAATTCCGTTCAAGCAATCGCCCATGGATTTAGGTCAGTGGGCAGGTGTCTTTAGATCTTGGCCGAATGAGACCCCTGGCTGGAGAGAATGGTACCATAGAGTAGCCAAGTCTAAGAGAGTTCAGTGGGATGAACTGAAAATCGGCCAGTGCATTGATCTTTCTCTGTCCCAAATGGAGAAAAACGAGCCCTTAGTAATAGCGGCCTCTTACTTCTGGTCCGACGCACTCAACGCGTTCCTTTTTGGGCATGGACCCATGACTCCAACCTTGGCCGATGTTCTGATGTTGACCGGCCTTGATATCTCCTCTCCTGACACCCTCTTTGATTATCTGATCAAACCATCTCATCGGCTAGAAACCAAAGGAATCGGCGGATGGAAGGGGTATATCAGCAAGAATATGAGGACTGGGACGATTTCAGAGAGAGAACATACGGCGTTTCTGATGATGTGGCTAGAGAAATATTTTTTCTGTGGCAGAGCAGTTGGTCCTTCATCTAATACCCAAGCCCTGACAGAAGCTCTGTCACTAGGATCAGCCGTCCCCCTTGGGAAGCATCTGTTAGGGTCGGCCTATCATATGATGCACCAAATCGGCGTCAGATTGTCGAAAGGGGAGCCGATTGGCAATCCTGGTGGTCCCTGGTGGTTTATCACCCTCTGGCTCAACTTATATATGAGCAAGGTCTCCCAGCAACAAATAGAGACCAAGACTTTTCCCAATATTGAGTCAGAGGAAAACCCCACCATTCGCCGACGCTGTACATCTTTTGGAGAAGCGGCATCGGCCTTCCCTGGCTGTCAATTCACTGCCACCCGAACGGCCGAATACTTCAGATGTTTCTACAACGGCTTCAATGAAGAGACTATCAGTTGGTATCCATATCGGACAGTAGGGCCAATTTTTGAGCTTCCCGTCTGCTACGATTCATCCTCCCATACTTTTGATAGTGATCTTATGGATATCCTGATCAAGCTAGGGATTTTACCGGCCAATTTCATTTCTGGAAAGGATTCCCCCACTTATGAGTTTTATAATCCATCGGCCGCAGCAAGGCAACTGGGCTTTGGTCAACTGCCGATTCAAGTTTATTTTGCCGGCCAAGCAAAATTTCGAGATGAACTGACCAAGAACCTCGACTATAATCGGCTGTGCATCTTGGTGCCAGACTCCAGTACCATCGACCTGAACAACTGGACGGTGGCCCCTTTTGCCGTCCAACAATTCAAACTGTGGTGGGCAGAATGGAAGCAATACCTCTTCTGTCTATCTCCATCAACATATTGCAATAGTTTGGACCCAGAAAACATCGATTCAAGTGCAGCGGTATGACCTTTCCCCCAGCCGATTTCAATATTATCTCTTTTCATGCTACAATCTTACCGTTAACTTGGGTTTATTTTTTTTTTGTTCAGTCTGAAAGCCAAGTTCCTCCGATGCGGAGCCGAAGTGGTAGGCCGATAGAGAGTGATCGTCCATATACATCATTTCCACTTATCGGCTATCACGCTCCGACCATCAAGGACATCACTAGCGGCCAATGGAAACAAATGCCGAAAAAGCCAACCTTGAAGAAGACAAGCCATCGAGTGCGTGCCCGCATAGGACCGACTGATCGATCGGCTCCTCCAGTCTTGCCGACTACCGAGATGATCGATCCCCAAACTGCCGCAGAAGTCGGAGCGGCCGCGGCATCGCTGCTGGTGGAAGCTGTTCAGGTAACCTCGCACACTTCACATATCTTTAAGTACTCTATCAATATTAACTTCTCCCTTCTGCCAGGCTGCACAGACCGCCCCAGCGCAATCCCCACAGCAATCGGCCACATCCCGAGCGGAAGCTGAAACACCAGCGACCCTCCTCATCGAGGTAGATAATCTCTTAACTCAATTTCTCGATATTCAGAAAACTAACAGATTCTGATGCAGACCGATCTGGGCGCGTCGACTGTACCCCCTCAACAAACATCGTCCGGAAGACTCATAGAGGTATGGCAAGTATCTCATATCATCATATTCAATTATCCGCAGTATACTCATAGAATCTATTTCCCATACCTTTTCAGGAAGCTGGCCCAAGCAGAGCATTGATAGTTGTTGAGTCCTCTTCTTCTGATGAGCCGATTGCACCGGTTTCTGAGACGAGGGTGGCACTCCCATCGGCGCAAGCAAGAGAGATCTGCTTCAAGGAGGTAATGAACTTATCACCGGAATCGGCCGATTCCCCTTTACTGCTTGCTAATCCTTGTCTTTATTCTTTTGCAGGAACAAGACACACCCAATAATAGCCTTTTCTCCTTTGCGGTTTCCTTGCCTGACGATGAAGAAGTCGCTTCATGCCAAGTTCCGTCGAGTTCAATTTCTAATGATGTCCGCGCCAAGCTCGAGAGTATGCGGTCCTCCTCCAAGATGATATCGGCCGATTAGTGGGAGATGCCTCACCGATTCGGCGGCTTCTCAATGACATCAGAGGCCGAATTCCGGAGGAAGCAACAGAGACTCTACAACCTGCTGCATTCATAGAGTGGATGCAGATTCTGGTATTCAGGGCCCTACGTCATGTGGCCGATCGTGCCCAGCTAGCAAAGACCCGGGAGGAAGCCGATTCCTACAAACACCGAGCCCAAGAAGTACACCAACGGATCAACTTCCTCGAGAGCTCCCGCCCGGATATCGTCGGCACAATAGATCACCTCAAACGGAGGAGAGCAGAGCTAGCCAAAGAGATGGAGCAGGTAACCAAAGACATAGCTGCTGAAGAAAAGAAACTTCAAGAGCTTCCAACCGTCATCGGCGGGCTGAAACAAGAAAGACAGAACCTGGCCTGTGAAGCGATAAGACTTCATCGCCATATGCCGGAAATTCCCGGATCGGCCGACGACGATCAAGAGTATTAGACTCGGCCGATCAGATTAGGCAACGAGCTATTGCTACTATAGATGCCCTCCTTGGGTTGTAAAGAATGTTTTAAACATTTAATGCTCTCTTAATGTTGATGCGCTGATTCGAACTTGGACCGCTTCCTTTGGCAGTTTTGCATTTATGAACGCTTTTACTCTGATTGGACGCATCCTACTATCTCTTTACCTCCTTCTCTCTATAAGTACGAGATCCCATACCGTTTCCAGAGGCATCTGCAATACCCATCTTCTCCCCCTCCAATAACTGGATCTTTATCCTCCCAAGCTGGACATCAAGATGTCTTCTTCATCTTCCTCCTCTCTGTCAACCAGGTGCGAACCCTCCTCTATTTCTCCCCTTGACATCTCAATCGCTCTAATGCTGGGTAGCTGTTTATCTCTCTTTAGCCAAAATGTCTCAGCCCCAGTCTGGAACGAGTGATTGAAGTTATGCATTCAGACGAACCACTGTCGCAGGCAGACATAGATCTGATAAGAGCTCACTCTGAAGAACTTAAAGGTCATGTTCCCGCTGATGTCCAGAAGTACTGGGACCGTATAAACGCTCACTGCCCCAAGCGACTGCCAACTGAAAGGAGACCTCCACTCCCTCGCTCAGTTGCCCTTGAAGATGCGGTAGGAACACCTCAACCACCTCTCGACAGGAGCCATCCACTCCCTCATCAAGTCGAGACTGAAGCCACCATGGAGAATCTGAAGGAGAAGACTACTCGCCTTCTGATAAAACTAGGCCGGATTGAGAGAGAGCTCAAGAAAAAGCGTGATCAGTAGATATATTGGTACTTTTT
Source organism: Panicum miliaceum (assembly GCA_032594955.1). Classification (NCBI taxonomy): domain Eukaryota; kingdom Viridiplantae; phylum Streptophyta; class Magnoliopsida; order Poales; family Poaceae; genus Panicum; species Panicum miliaceum. The sequence continues at coordinate 38,651,904 of CM064058.1, forward strand.
ATTCTAAGAGCGACTTGTACCACGTCGGCCATGTACTCTGCTGTGTTTTCACCGAATAATGAATCGGTCAGACCAAACCAAAATGTTTCCTCCTTAAGGCGATGTCATTCTTACATCGGCTATGTAGACAAAAGCCGATAGGAGTCGGCCACGCCGTCTTGATGCATCTTACTGCAAGTTATGCATCTACCCAAATCCTCGGATAGTACCTCTTCAGATATCTTCCATTTAAAGCTCTTGGGAATTCTTCCTCTTCAATAGTTTCTAGAATATATGCATTTCCTGGAGCACATCGACTGATTCTATACAGCCCTTCCCAAGTGGGCGACCATTTACCGAATTTGGGATCCTTAGACCCTATCGGCAGCACCAACTTCCATACCAAATCTCCTTGGGAGAATTGTTTAACTTTGACCTTTTTTTCATACCATCTGGCCACCTTTTTCTTGTTTTCTTCGATGCTAATCAGGGCCCTCAACCGCTGACCCGCCGAGTCATCGAGCTCATCCTTCATGAGGAAGGAATAGTCATCGGCCGTCAACTGATCTTGAAGTGATATACGCCTTGACCCCATCCTTAATTCCCAAGGCAAGACTGCCTCGTGACCATATACCAGCTGATAAGGAGATATCTTAGTGGCTCCGTGGCAAGCCATCCTATAAGCCCATAGAGATTCAGCCAAAGACATGTGCCACTTTTTGGGTTGTTCCTCTATCTTCCTCTCGATCAACTTGATTATCCCCTTATTGGACGATTTGGCCTGGCCATTGGCTTGAGCATAGTACGGAGAAGAATTTAATAATTTAATCCCCATATCGGCGGCGAATTCTCCAAATTCTCCAGAGGTGAACATCGTTCCTTGATCAGTTGTGATAGTCTGAGGAATACCGAATCGATAAACAATATGGTTCTTAACGAACTCGATCATATCGGCCGATGTCACGTTCCTTAAAGGAACTGCCTCCACCCACTTAGTAAAATAATCGGTGGCTACCAATATAAACTTATGCCCTTTGCTCGATGGAGGATGAATCTGTCCGATGAGATCTATTCCCCAACCCCTGAACGGCCACGACTTGATTACTGGATTCATAGCCCAAGCTGGCGCGCACTGCACATTGCCAAACTTCTGACAGTCTTGGCATCCTTTATAATATTTGAAACAATCCTCAAGAATCGTTGGCCAGTAATACCCATTGTTTCTGATCATCCATTTCATCTTGTGAGCCGATTGATGGGCTCCACATACGCCTTCATAGATTTCCCCCATCAGGACCTTTGCTTCTTCTGTTCCCAGGCATTTGAGAAGAACCCCATCAATCGTCCGGTAAAACAAATCGTCTTCAAGTAACACATATTTTGTGGCCTGGAAACGCACTCGCCGATCCACCTTCTGGGATGGATCCCTCAAGTAATCGGCAATCTCTTTTCACCAATCATCGGCCACGAGCTCTAAAATCAAAGCTCCTTGAATCGGCCGATATCCGGACGTGTGTTGGGCCAGCCTATTGGCCTCTTCATTATAATTTCTAGGGATATGCTCAATTATTGCAGCCTTGAATTCCTTTAACAGCTGGAGGCAATCTTCATAGTAAATCCTTAAGATATCATCTTTGCATTCAGATTTCCCTGTTAACTGATCTACGATAAGCATGGAATCCCCAAAAATTTTGACTGCATCAGCCTTGACTTCCCTTAATAATTGGATACCCTTTAGGACGGCTCGGTATTCCGCCTGGTTATTAGTTGCGGACGCTTCTATCGGCAGAGAGAAATCATAACTTGCCCCCCGAGGCGATACAAGAACGATGCCGATTCCCGATCCGGCCCCACACGAAGAACCATCAAAATACAGAGTCCATGGAACTGGTTCAACGATAAGCAATTTCCGGTCCACAATGTTGGGCTACGAAATCAGCCATGACTTGACCTTTGACAACTTTGGCCGATTCGTACCTTAAGTCAAACTCTGACAGAGCCAAGATCCATTTTCCAATCCGTCCTTTCAAAATCGGCAGTGATAGCATATACTTCACCACATCATCTTTGCATACAACTATGCACTCTGTTGATAACAAATAGTGCCTGAGCTTGGTACACGAGAAGTATAAACACAGGCATAGCCGTTCCACCGGGGAATATCTTGTTTCGGCGTCCAGGAGTCTTCTGCTGACATAATATACCACCCGTTCTTTCCCTTCGAACTCCTGTACCAACGCCGATCCAGTAGCTTGTTCATCAGCCGATAAGTATAATTTGAACGGCTTACCAGGCTGTGGCGGGACTAACACCGGAGGTGAAATCAGATATTGCTTGATATCTTCTAACGCTCTGTGTTGTTCTTCTCCCCACACGAATTCCTGGTCGGGCTTCAATTTCAACAAAGGGGTGAAAGCTCGAATACGCCCGGACAGGTTGGATATGAATCTTCTGATAAAATTGACCTTGCCGATGAGGGATTGCAGCTCAGTTTTATTCTGTGGGGCTACAACTTTGTTGATGGCGTCTATGGTCTTCCGGCTAACCTCTATCCCGCGCTCATGGACCATGAATCCTAAGAATTGCCCGGCCGATACACCGAATGCACACTTGTTCGGGTTCATTTTCAACCCATGTTTCCTTGTGCACTCCAATACTTCTTGTAAATCGGCCAGATGTTCCTGATGACCTTTTGACTTGACCACAACATCATCGATGTAAATTTCCACCGATGCACCAATGAGCTTGTGAAAGATATAGTTCATGGCCCGCTGATATGTAGCACCGGCATTCTTTAACCCAAAGGTCATTACGACCCACTCGTATAAACCAAGGTGACCCGGACACCTGAAAGCCGTTTTCAAGATATCTTCTTCGGCCATTAATATTTGATTGTACCCAGCATTACCATCCATGAAACTGAAGACTTTGTGTCCTGCGGCAGCATCTATCAAGACATCGTCCGTCGGCATTGGATATCCATCCATTGGTGTATCCTGATTTAGGTTCCTGAAGTTGATGCATACGCGCAATTTTCCGTTCTTCTTATACACGGGCACAATATTAGAAATCCATTCGGCGTAACGGCACTGCCGAATAAATCCTGCTTCAATCAACCTTGTGATCTCGGCCTTTATATCAGGTAGAATTTTGGGGTTGCATCGTCGCGCAGGCTGCTGATATGGCCGATATCCTGATTTTATAGGTAACCGGTGTTCAACAATGGACCGGTCTAGACCAGACATCTCATGGTATTCCCAAGCAAAGCAATCCTTGAATTCTTTTAATAAACTTATCAATTTACACTTATATCCAGGATCCAAGCTAGCACTAATATACGTCGGCCTTGGTTTGTTACCATCTCCCAAATCCACCATCTCTAATGAATCGGCCGACGTAAATCCATGCCCAAGCTTTCCGTCTTCTCGGACGAACTGATCCATCTATTCTGAATTTTCAGAGCCGACTGCTTGGATCGGCTTTAGACCGAAATCGGACACCTTTAGGAAATCAGTGTCCCAAGTCCTGCCGGATATACACCTGACGTGTTCACAGCTCCATTGTTGCGTGTCGGCCGCTGCGACGCTGTAGGCGGAATCGGCGGTGACTATCTCTGTATTATCGCCGACCCATTGCACGAGGCATTGGTGCATTGTAGATGGGACACAGCAATTCGCATGTATCCAGTCGCGACCGAGCAACATGTTGTAGGACCCCTTACCATTAATAATGAAAAAGGTAGTAGGAAGGGTCTTATTACCGATGGTGAGGTCGACGCAGAGTGCTCCACGGGCGGGAGACACGTTGCCTTCGAAGTCCTTGAGCATCATGTCCGTCTTGGTCAGGTCTTCATCACTTTTGCCTAACTTCCGGAACATGGCATATGGCATGATGTTGACTGCAGCGCCTCCGTCCACTAGTAGCCTGGTAACGGGTCGTTCGTTAACGTGCCCTTTGAGAAATAATGCCTTGAGATGTCGCCGTTTTTCATCTTCTGGTTTCTCAAAGGTGGCTGTCATCGGCTCTAATACCAACTGCGCCATCTGCTCTTCCATCCTTGTGGCCTTGTCTCGATCGACAGGCGCCATGAATTCCATCGGCAATATGAACACCATGTTGACATCAGCTGCCGATTCTTGACTGTCCGCTTCCTTGCTGTTGTTTTTCTTGGGACACCAGACCCGAGACTTGACGTTTCTCTTTTCCAGCACCTGCCTCTGCTCTTCTTCTTGTTGCTCCCATTGGCGCAGGCGTTGGATTCTCCGCTTCTGAGATTTAGACAATCCTTCAGGGCACCATCTGGGTTCACTGGTCTGGCCGATGATTTGGCGTGCTCCCAATCTGGTTCCCTTCCTAGGGGGTTTTCGTCCGACACCCTGTCATCAGCCATCTTTTCCAGCCGATCATGTATGCTGGTCCTGCCCCCCAGTCGCTCCTGCTGGTTGATCCTGCCTTTCGACCGGTGATACCGGTCAACTCTGCCCCCCAGCCGATCATGCACTGAAAGGGGCCTTCCTTCTCGTTCGCGTCGATTTCTGCTGATCGGCTCTGATTCTCTGTCTCTGGAGCGTGATCTTTTGAACGGGCGATCGTTGCGGCTTAATCCATTGCACTCAGGACAGTTATCGGCTGATGGCAATCGAAGGTCATTTTCCCAGCAATGGATGAAGAACGGACATTGCCAATGATCCTCGTGTCAGCGTAGCATCTCCTCGTGGCATCTTGACCGTTCCTGCTACCTTCGATATTTGTTGAGCAAGAATTGGGAAGTGATGGGTTTATGTGATCATCCCGATCCTTCGCCCTTGTCTTCAACCCTCCTTTTCCCTTTGACTTCATCCACCATGAACTGCTTTCTGGGATCTACGGCACCGCTTCTCCTTGCCGATTCCGACGTCAGCACCTTGGTTTGAAGTGAGTTTCTTCCCGTGTCAACCATGTTGGCTGGGAAAGGATGCTGGTCAATCTTCATCGGCTTCGCCGGCTTTTCCGGGGTTTCAAACTTGAGTCTTCCCTGCTCGATGGCCGACTGTATCTGCTGACGGAAGATCTTGCATTCATTCGTGTCATGAGACGTGGCGTTGTGCCACTTGCAGTATTTCATCTTTTTGAGCTGATCGGCCGAAGGAATGGTATGGTATGGTGATAGCTTGATTTGCCCTTCCTGAAGTAGTAAGTCGAAAATCTTATCGGCCTTTGTCGTATCAAAGCCGAATGCTTCTGGCTCTTTCTTTCCAAAAGGGCACGATATTGGCTTCTTGCCTTTTACCCATTCTGCTAGGCCAATTTCTTCCTCTCCCTCTGATTCAGACCCCTCCAGATATGCCACCTTTTTCTGGAAATTCCTCCGCTGCTCAAACGGACGGACTTCCTGACCTGCCAATCGGTGAACGATCTGGCTTAGGCTTTCGAATTCTTGTGAGGCATACCTTTCCTTGATATGTGGCAAGAGGCCTTGGAAAGCGATATCGGCCAACTGGGCATCGGTCAGAGCTAGACTATAGCATTTGTTCCTGATTTCTCTGAACCTTTGTATGTATCCAGTTACTGGTTCGTCGCTTCTCTGCCTGAGGCTGGTCAAATCTGAGAGCTTCATCTCATGTACTCCTGCGTAGAAGTACTTATGGAATTGCTTTTCCAGATCGGCCCAAGTAACAATGGAATTGGGTGGTAAAGTGGTGAACCACTGAAAGGCCGATCCAGACAGAGACGACGAGAACATACGCACCCTCAGAGCATCTTGCGTGGCGGCTTCCTCGCACTGGATGATGAATCTGTTAATGTGCTCCACGGTAGATGTGTCGTCCAGCCCCGAAAACTTGGTAAAATCAGGAACCTTGTATCAGTGGGGAAACAGCAGCAGGTCGTAGGCCGATGGGTATGGCATCTTGTATGTATAAGTCTGCACTTTCGGCTTCAACCCGAATTGGTCCTGAATTACCTCCGCTATTCTTGCCGTCCAATCCACTTGCTGCTGATGAACAGCTGTTCGAGGTGCCGGCATATGTTGGAGGATTGGCGGTGGTACGGCCGGGTGATGGATCGAAGCATGCGGCGAATTCTCTTGCGTCATGGCCATCTGAGCAGTTGATAGTTGATGGCGAAGCAAATCCGCCGCCCCGTCGTACATCGTCATCGGCGCCGTGCTTCGGAGTGCTTCTACAGCGCCTGCCCCCCTGTCGATTTTTGACGGGGCTGGTTGATATTGAGGGACCGTCGGCCGGACGGCCGAATGGAACGGCGCCTAGATTGGATAGCTCCCATGTCCAGTTGATTGATCGGGGAAAGCCGTCGTTGCCGATGCCCCCCAGGGTAATGAGTTTGTGGGCAACGATTGCATCGAAGGAATCTGGACAGGCTGAAGCGGTGCTTGCGATAGGAAACATGGTGCACCGTTATACCTTGGAGACACTGGAGGCAACAGAGTGTTGTATCCCTCTCGTTGCGTCGATATCGGCTGAGGAGCCGAGTAGGACGTGCCTGGTGAGCTTCTGGCTGGAGGTGCAATACGTGGGGCATACGCTGGCCCCTGATATCCTTGAGCTGCTCCGCTGACCAGAGAGCTGATGACGGCATTATACACCGTGTTGGTCATCACCGAGGATTGGTCGATGAAAGCCTGATAGACGGACTGTTGGATCATATCGGACATCTTGCCCGAATCCTCAGTGATGGTGATGTGGCGGGGCACAGGAAGAGGAGCTTTCTTGACTGCCTCCCCGCTTCTGGTACGACTGAACGACTGCAGATACATCCTTTTGTAATCTTCTAGATGTTTAGCCAATTCTTCTTTCTGGTCGTCCTTGAGATCTGCTTCTGTGACCTCAATGATGTTGTTCTCGGAAACTTCTGCGTTCTTTGACATATTGGATCTTGAAGTTGGGTCCCACCGGGCGTGCCAAAAGTGTGTTGGCGCTAAAAATTGGCCAGGAATCGGCCGATGGTCTTCAGCGTCGGACACACGACCCGGGAGAATCTGCTTAGCTCCTGTTCGGGTTATTGCCCTGGTGCGGTTCGCGCGGCGTGCCAGTCAATCTGACCTGTTGATTAACAAGGAAATAAGAGTATTAAATTCCAGGCGTTCCGATCAGCTGGGGTTTCGATCTGTCCCGAAGAGCGCGTCGGCGAATCGGCCGATTTGCTATGAAGATGACCGACTATGGATCAGCCGATAATCACGTAATAATTGCAAAGAAAACTGCTGGAGCGACTTAAACAATTATTACAGATGCAACACTTGAAATAGATCTAATCAGCTATATGACGATGAACGAGGAAGAGCGATGATAAAGCCGATAATTCCAAACTCAAGCTGGATAACTGGTGATAATACTAGAACAACAGGTAAAACCTATAATTCTAGTAAATATCGATAACTGGTGAATAAATCCACATGAAACCACAGCGATGCACCCGAGGTTAAAGCTCAGATGTTATTCGATAAGCGGAACCTACCAATTGGCCGGAGATCGAGTCGATGCAGCCTTGCCAATCCGTACGAACTCGTGAAAGAAGAAAAAGTATTGGCGAAGTCGCCGACTTGAAAGTAAAGTACTATGAAAAAAGTAGATGTGTTTTGTTGATTGATTTGTTGTATATTTTACAAAGCCCTGACGACTCCTATTTATACCCTAGAACCAGGACTCCTGATCGATTATGACTTGTTACAATCTTATTTTAAACAGAAAAACTGCTATATCTATAATATTTTTATAAAGGAAATGGACTCCCGCAGAATCTTCCGCCGCTGTCTCCTAATCCAATCAGGACTCTTTTCATTGCTTCTCGACCGAATCAGCATCGCTCCGTTGACCAACATTAGGCCACTTTTGACCGGGATCCTCTCTTGTGGTTCCAATCAGTTGGCGTGAGTTGCATCGCCAATCGGCCGATTCCCAACTGTAACCTCAATCGGCCGATTCTTTACTGTAGCCTTTAGATCTGCCGCATTGGCCAATCTCTTCTCCTGACGCCGATTCAACACGTGTCAAAATCTGGCGTCAACAGGTTTGAAATCTTTTGGTATTCATTAGGCCTGCTTCCGAAAATATTTGATATGTTGCGAGCTTTGGGTAGGCCCCATGCTGCGTTTATCGTAGCCCAAGCCATCCGTGTTAAACGGCAGTCAAAAAATAGATGTTGTATCGTTTCATTGCAAGATTATCCTTTGTGGGAATAACACCGCGCCTAAGATACCAAAGAAAGATTTTAATTTTGAGTGGGGTTTTCAACTTCCAAAGTCTTTTGTTTGCATTTGGGACATTCTGATTGATTAGACCTGATTTTACCGAAAAAACACCCGTCGAGTCTAGATTCCATTTGAACTCATCCTCCTCGTGACTAAGGGCAACCGCTGCGAGATGTGAGACCAGATTGTTCCACATCGCTAACTTGCTACCTATTAGATCTCTACGCCAGGATTGTCAGACCCGGGCCTACGGGACTGTGTATATAGCATAGAATATTCTAGAATAAGGGTGGGACATGTCCCGTACCTTATCCATGCTGTAAAGTACTCGGATGCGAGTACAACTAGTCGGTACAGAAGGAAACTACCCGAGAAGTACTAGGGTAGGACTCCTAAGTTAGTATCAGTGTAGGACTTCCATGTAACCCTATCCCCCCGGAGTATATAAGGGCGGGCAGGACCCTCTCAAAAATAATAACCATCAAAGGCAATACAAACCACCAAACAGGACGTAGGGTATTACGCATATTGCAGTGTAAACCTGTCAAAACCTTGTGCTGCTTGCACCTTCGAGTTCCTAATCTCGGCGACACCCTAATCACAAGTCTACTATCTTAGGATATCCTAGGTAGGCTTACCGATAAAAAACCCACAACTGGCACGCCATGTAGGGGTGTTCATCGAAGATCCACCGACGAACTCGATGGCAACTTTCAACGTCACCAGCGACGTGCTCCCTGAGGGCACACCTTCGTCTTCGGCTCTTGGGTCTGTGTCATCGACGGCACAGGCAACTTTCACCGGCACCTCATTGACGACAAGAAGCCGGAGCTCCAGCAGCAAACCCACGTAGCGATCTCGACGAGTTCGTCGACAACCTCAATGAGATGCTGCTCCTTGACCTCATTGGGGAGATCGAGAAACAGTCTGTTTTCAACGCGACTCCGACTCGTGCTGCATCAGGCTTCTCCAGATCGGACTCGACTTCATCTGGGGGAGTGCATACCTGATTCTTGTTCGGTCAACACAACACGGCCACCATCTACCAGGAGGCCATACAGTCTGAGTTCTACTCCGCATTGGAGAAGGACTTGGATGACCTACTCAAGATCGGAGAAAAGGATGCCACCGCATGCCGGGAGGTCCCTATCTTCGACGACTACGACTCGGACTCCGACTCTGGAGCCAAGCCTTTCATGGGTGGCCATCAAGGCCTAGTTATAACTCCACCCCGGAGGGTCGCTTCCTGTGCTGGAAGGGCATGAAACCCTCCAAACTACTCGAATACGATGAGCGACTTGTCGCCCACCTCAACTCATTGCCATTTCAAGAAGGCAGACCGCTCGACGCCACCACCCCAGGAGGAACTGTTCTGATCGACTACAGCTCCGACGACCTCTCATCATACCACCACGCTTTCATGCCGGAAGAAGGCGAGATCAATAGCAGGCACCGCAACGAAAGACCCGAGCAGATTTCTGTGGATGAGAACACCGCCAATGCTAGCAACGAGAACGATGAGGAACGCGATGCTTGGACGCTGTGGAACCGGAAGCATGCTACGCACAGTAGGAGAGCCGCCGAATGCCAAAAACACATACAACGCGACCTCAATGCCGAGTTTGCAGGAGCACGGGATGAGGGTTTCAACATTCCCGTCGCCAATATTGCTGGAATAACGGCGATGCTCGCCGGCAACCTAGATCCAGCCGTCCAGACTGTTGTTCGCATGGCGCAACAAGCATGGCTTCAACTCAACAAGCAGAACCCAACACCCTCAGTTTCACATGGAGGGCGAGAGGGAGCAAGCGAAAGCCAAGTCAGCAGGACCCCCGGTGGCCATCCCCGGCAACCAGTCGCTCCATCCCAAGAACTGCAAGGAAGTCGCACCGCGGGCGGGGGCCCCTGGGACAACCAAACCCATCAGTTGGCAACATAAATCATGGCAAAGAACTTGAGAGGATGCCAACTGATGACCTTCAGGAGAAGATCAACTGAAGGGAATATCAACAGGACGACAACGATCGCTTCCCCGCATTCTCGTAGCGCTTCATCTAGTACAAGTACCCGGAGGGCTTCAAACCCATCGAAATAACCAAGTACGATGGCAAACAAGCGCCTCAGCAGTGGCTCAGGTGCTACTCCACCGCTATTGAAGTCGCAGGCGGCGAAAGTCGTCTACTTCCTGATGGCCCTAGAGACCGCGCCACTCACATGGCTGGAGAGCCTCAAGAAGAACTCCATCGAGAACTCCATCGACTCCTTGGAGGACCTCAAGGCCGTCTTCACCGACAACTTCCAGGGAGCGATCGCGAGAGCAGGTACTCGCCATGATTTGTCTCAGTGCAAAAAGGAACGAAACGAACTCCTACGCTCGTACGCTCACCGCTTCTTCAACACCCACACCATGATTGCGAACATCTCCGAGAACGACGTGATCGAATGCTTCCACAACGGCCTCACCGACAAAGCTCTCTTCTGCGAATTTGGCCGCAATCGCCCTAAGACCGTTGCCGCCCTCCGTGACATGATGCAGACTTGGGCCGACCAAGAGGAGTAGGAGCGCGATCGCTTTTCGAAGCGCGGCAACAACAACAACAACAACAACAACAACAACAACAACAACAACAACAACAAAAACAAGCAGAGCAATGACCACCGCAACGACAGAAGCTAGCAGACTACTCGGGTTCTTCCCAAAAGCGCAAGCCAGACGATCTCGTCGCGGCTGTCGAGCGCGCCCCGTGTGGCAAGAAGTCAGGATCCATGCAAGAGCAGTTTGAGAGGCTCCTGCAGAAATAGTGCCCGTGGCATCCGCACTCCAAGCACTCGGCAATCGAGTGCTACCAACTCAGATGCTACCAAGCACTCGGCAATCGAGTGCGACAAGAAAAAGAAGGACAAGGAGGACGAAGAACTGGAGGACATGGCTAACGGCGCTCAATTCCCGAGATGTGTCAAAGACTATTAACGTCATCTTCGGTGGCGAATCAGGCTTCCCCTCGAGGAGAGCCCACAAGCTAACGCTTCGCGAGATCATGTCCATCGAGCCGGCGGTACCACGACCTCTTCAGTGGTAAGAGGTCCTCATTTCGTTCTCAAGGGCTGATCAGTGGACCAGCTTCTCAGAGTTGGGAAAACTCCCGCTCGTCGTGGACCCAGTGGTGGCCAACGTCAGGCTCACCAAAGTACTCATCGATGGAGGAAGCGGCCTTAACCTCATCTTTGCGAGTACTTTGAGGAAGATGGGCCTAAACTTCACCGAGATGCTCACTCCAAGCAAATCTCCCTTCTACGGCATCGTACCAGGGAACGCAACTACGTCGCTCAGCACGATAACCTTCCCTGTCACCTTCGGTACGATGGAAAACTACCGCACCAAGTACATCAAGTTTGAAGTGGCCGACTTTGAATCTTCATACCACGCCATCCTGGGAAGACCGGCACTGACCAAGTTCAAGGCCGTTCCACACTATGTCTACTTGCTTCTCAAGATGCCAGGAATGAGTGGAGTACTCAACTTCCGCGGCGACCTAAAGAAGTCGTATGATTGCAACCAGGAGGCCGTCGAGAACGCCTCGACTACGCGCGTGCCAGATATTTCAGGAGAAGTACTCACGACAGCGCAACAACTCTCCAAATCAGGGCTGGAGATCCCAATGAAGAAAGCGAATCAGGCCAAGATGCAGCCAGCTGGAGAACTCGCTCTGAAGACCATCCATCTGTAGGAAGATGACTCATCCAAGATGGACCGGATCGGGTCACAACTCGATGCCAAATAGGAAAGCACGCTCATCAGTTTCCTTAGGGCCAATCGAGACATATTCATGTGGAAACAAGCGGATATGTTAGGGGTGCCCAAGGAACTGATCAAACATAGTTTGAATGTAAATCCTACTGCTACTCCAAAGAAGCAGTGACTTCGCAGATTCGCTCAGGATAAACGGGAGGTGATCAAAAAGGTGATAGCTAAACTACTCGTGGTTGGATTCATCAAAGAGGTGTTCCAACCAGAGTGGGTAGCTAATTCCGTTCTTGTATAGAATAATAATAATAATGAATGGAGAATGTGTGTGGATTATACCGATCTCAACAAGCACTGCTGAAAGGATCACTTCGGGCTACCGTGCATCGATCAAGTAATCGACTCTATCGCCAGTTGCGTACTCTTATGCTTCCTTGATTGTTAATTGGGCTACCATCAGATTGCCCTCAAGGAAGAAGATCAAATCAAGACCGCGTTCATCATGCCCTTTGGGACCTACGCATATAAGACCATGTCCTTTTGGGCTAAAGAACGCAGGCGCAACGTAAGAGCGGGTAATCCAAATGTGCTTTGCAGATCAACTGCATCGCAACATGGAAGCCTACGTAGATGACGTGGGCATCAAGACCAGAAATCCCGAGGACTTGATTGCGGACTTGGAGGATACCTTTAACAGCTTACGCAAGTACCGGTGGAAGTTAAATCCGGCTAAGTCTGTCTTTGGCGTACTGTCAGGGAAACTACTCGGGTTTATCATCAGTCACAGGGGGATTGAGGCTAACCCAGAAAAGATAACCGCCATCACCGACATGAAAGTTCTAGGCACAGTCAAGGACATGCAGAAGCTTACAGGATGCATGGCGGCCCTCAAGAGATTCATATCACGACTAGGAGAACGGGGCCTTCTTTCTTCAAGCTCCTAAAGTAGCAGAACAAGTTCCAGTGGACAGAGGAGGCTGAGAAGGCACTGCAAGATCTCAAACTACACCTGCAGTCGCCCCCATACTCACAGCGCCACTCCCAGAGGAAAATTTGTTGCTATACATCACTGCGACTACTCATGTGATTAGCACAACAATCTTGGTGGAGCGTTTCGAGGAATGCCATGTATTTGGAGTACAGAGGCCAGTGTATTTCATCAGCGAAGTACTCTCTGAATCAAAGGTTCGCTATCTTTCAATTCAGAAACTACTCTATGCAATACTGATTACATCCAGGAAGCTCCGCCACTACTTCGACGAGTATCGGATCTCAGTTATTACTGACTTCACATTGGCGGATATCCTCCACAACCGGGATGCCACGACCGCATTTCCATGTGGGCAGTAGAACTGGGGGCTCTGTCTATCGACTTCAAGCCAAGAACAGCCATTAAATCTCAAACACTGGTGGATTTCATGGCCGAGTGTCGAGAAAATGAAGTACCAACTCCAGTAAACAAGCTAGAGCATTGGACGATGTATTTCGATGGCTCGCTCAAGCTCGAAGGCTTTGGTGCAGGTGTACTTTTCATCTCTCCAAAGGGTGAACAACTCAAGTATGTTCTGCAGATCCTTTGGAAAGTGTCCAACAATGAGGCCTAGTACGAAGCACTACTCCACGGGCTCCGCTTGGCAGTCTCCCTCGGCATCAAACGACTACTAGTTTATGGGGATTCTCTTCTGGTCGTGCAACAAGTCAACAAGGTGTGGGATTTCAATGCAGAAGCCATGGATGCATATGTAGCGGAAGTGCGCAAGCTGGAGAATAAGTTTGCCAGCTTGTAGATTCATCATGTGGCCCGAGATTATAACGTGGAAGCGGATGTACTCTCCAAGCTGGGATCTACTCGTGCCCAAGTCCCAACAGGAGATTTTGTCCAAGAACTCAAAGAACCATCAATCAAGAATCCGGCACAGGTAACCACCGACCTAGGGCCCTTTGATCCAAGTCGGGTGGTCATGATGCTAGAAGAAGATTGGCGGGAACATTACATCGACTTCATCAAAGAAAAGAAACTACTAGCTAGGATGTCAGAGAAGAGAGTACCAGCAGCTCACATCATGAGATGTAGCAAATGATTTTTCTTAGTCGGCGACAAGTTGTACAAACATGGCGCACGCTCTGGTGTTCTCATGAAGTGCGTTCCAGGCAACAAGGGCTACGACATCCTATGCGAGATTCATGATGAAAGCTGCAGCAATCACGCCGCAACAAAAACACTAGTCGGGAAGGCATGCAGAGTAGGTTTCTGGTGGTCAACTGTAGTTGCAGATGCTGAAGAACTCGTACGCAAGTGCCAAAACTGTCAATTCTTCAACAAGTAGTCACATGTCCCGACTCACAACCTCGTCACCACACCACCATCCTGGCCCTTTGCATGCTGGAGTCTCGACATGATTGGTCTGTTAACGATAGTGCCAGGAAGCTTCACACACGTGTTAGTAGCCATCGACAAGTTTATAAAGTGGATCAAGTACAAGCCGATTACTAAGCTCACCTAGATAGAGCAGTCGACTTCATCTCTGACATCTTGCATCGATTCGGCTTCCCCAACACCATCATCACTGACCTGGGCTCCAACTTCATAGTGCATCAGTTCTGGGAATTCTGTGTGAACGTTGCAATCGAAATCAAATATGTGTCAGTGGCACACCCAAGGGCCAATGGACACATCGAGCGGGCCAACGACATGATCCTGGATGGTTTGAAGATAAGACTCTATGATGAGAACAACAAAAAGGGTGGGGCATGTCCCGTACCTTATGTCATCTGGGGACTTCGAACTCAACCATCGAAAGCCATAGGGCATAAACCCTTCTTTCTTGTCTACGGGTCAGAAACAATACTCCCTGCAGATATCATGTGAAAGTCTCCAAGAGTGGAGATGTATGATGAAGGCGAGGCTGACGAAGCAAGGCAACTAGAACTGGATTTGGTCGATGAAGCCAGATGCAGTGCCCTTGTTCAGTCAACCAAGTATCTGCAAGGAATTCAGCATTACCATGATCGCAACGTACGAGAACGATCCTTCAATATCGGTGATCTTGTCCTCCATCGTACACAAGATGAAACCGGGCTGCACAAGCTTAACTCGTGATGGTAAGCGCCTTTCATCATATCCCAAGTGACAAGACCAGGATCATATCGACTACAGTATCCCGATGGCCAAGAGGTTCCTAATTCATGGAACATAGAGCATTTGCGAAAATTCTATGCTTAGTACAAGTTGTCCACAATCTGCCAGCTGTATGACAACCTTATCATCAATAAAAGAGTTGATTTTGTCCCAAAATGACTACTTTTGTTTTTGCAATTTGCTTGTTGCTCGGGGGCTTCGCCATAAGTTCTTACAATTTACTTGTCTTAACTCGGGGGCTCCGGACGAGTTCTTACATTTTGCTCACTCTAAGTCGGGGGCTTTGCCACGAGTTCTTATATTTTGCTTGTTTACACTCGGGGGCTTGTAACACCCAAAATATAGGAGTTGAAACTTCTAAAAGTATTTTCATAAAAATCATAAATTAAAATTGTGCATACATCTTTATTTCTTTTCTTCTCCTATTTCTTTCTTACAGCCAGCCCAATCCTTCTTCTCTTCTTCTTCTTTTTCTTTTCCCGCGGCCAACCCAGCGGCCGATTCCCTCAGCCGACCCTTGCTTTCACCGACAGCTAGGACCCACCTGTCGGCGCCTTCTTCTTCCTTCTTGTTTCCTTACCCAGAGTCCGGAACGACTCCGTGCTGTCGTTCGTGCTCTGTTTTCTTTCTTTCTTTCCTTCTTTCTTTTACCCGAGTCCTGATCGATTCCGCAGCACCACCTTCCTAATCCCGGCCGATCCGCCCCTATAAAATCCTGCCAAAGCCCTGCTTTGCAACCCAAGCCAAACTCAAATCTTTTCCTCTACACAACATTGTCGCGCGCCGCTGGAAGTTGCACATTAGAGGAACGCCGCCGTCCCGTGTCGCCGATTCTCCGTCGACTCGCCGATCTGCAGTTTCCTTGCTGTCTTCAACTCTCGCCAGAGCTCTGCAAGTTGGTAAGCATCAAGCCGCACTAGATTCCCCTCTCTCTTTTGCTCCGGCCGTCCCCCGCCACAATCGCTCGCCGCCGATGCCCAGTAAAACTCCGCTTCGCCCGACTCCTTTTTGTTCTGTCGAGCCGACCCTTCCTCTGCCGCTCGATTTGGATCTAACGGTCAGAATCGATCCTCACTTTACACGGCCGATTTACCCGACCTTTTCCTTACTCAGCCGATTCATCTGACCCACTCTTCTTACCGCCGATTCGCCCGACCCTTACCCGCCGATTCGTTCGGTCCGCCGCCGATTCTGATCCAACGGATTAGACTCACTTGACCCTAGCCGATCCCGAAACTTTTGCAGGAAGATCCCTAAGTTTTCCAGGAATTACCCGTAGTCCAGATCAGTAGAAAATAATTAGAGTTGAGCCCTTTTCTTTTCTGTTCCGACCCCTAACTTTTCCAGAATTAGTACCCGCCGTCCAGAACCTATAGTTTTGCACCCCGACCCTCTGTTTAAGGTTTAATTGTGTTTTGGCCCCTGAATCCTTCAGATCTAGCCTCGGGAGACTCAAAACTCTAGCAGTTAGGTCCCCAGATCACTGTTTAGCCATAGCTTCATCGTTTCAATTCCGATTTCAGCGATTCTTGAGCCCACACGATCTTTGCATCATGAACTGCAACTTTAGCATCTTTTCACCCTTCCGTTTGTACTGTTTGTTGTATTGTTTCTTATTTGTTTGTGTATGCTTGTTTGTGTGATCGCGTAGACAACGTGACGTTCGAGCCAAATCAAGAGCAAGCTTACGAGGAAGAGAATCAGCAGTTGCTTCAAGAAGGCAAGTGGATTTCCGCCTCTGCATATTCTATTTGAACCCAACAACAGCATGAAAATATACTTTACTTTATTGTTGCTTGCATAAACTTGATGGGATTACCTATACTAAGGACATACCTAGTCTTTTATCCCGAACCTTGAAACACCTGGGTTTACTACTTTGTTGGGTAGTTACGCTTAGTTGCAAACTTTGGGGATTGGTATTGGTTTACTCTTTTAACAACGTTGATCACGTTTCATATTGTGGTTTTATCGCGTAAGTTCAAGATCAACTTTGTTTAATGGGAACATGGAGAACCACCCAAGTAAACAGTGCAACCACAAAGTCATATGGCTCTGACCTTAGCCAATTAATTAGATGTGTAGTTTGCTGGTGGCCTTACCGAAAGGGCAAGGAGGGGGTCGGTGATAGGGGTCATAGCCCGGTCCTCTTGGGGTAGCTGCCTTGGCTAAGGAGCTGACCATTAGGGAGGTTTATGGACCACGCCGCTACTGAAACTCTAGCGGGCTGCCTAGCTCTCGACATGTCTTTGTAAAGGCTTCGTAGTGTACCCTCACCACTCACCTCGGAAGTGTTTAAGGGCCATGCAAACCCGGGCGACTCAGGGAA
Organism: Panicum miliaceum; assembly: GCA_032594955.1. Lineage (NCBI taxonomy): Eukaryota > Viridiplantae > Streptophyta > Magnoliopsida > Poales > Poaceae > Panicum > Panicum miliaceum. The sequence goes on from CM064058.1 coordinate 38,669,284, forward strand.
ACACGATTTGTGGGTAAAGTGTACAACCTCTGCAGAGTGTAAAACTGTTATAACAGCCGTACTCACGGTTAAGAGTGGCTTGGACCCTCACATGATAATGAAACTTGAAGATTAATTAAATTGTGGTTCATGGTTTATGTTATGGTTGATGGTACTGTTATGATTTTGCTAAAGTGGGATTGGTATAAACTTAAACCTAGTTAATAGATGCTTGTTAATAAATAATTGACCAACTAAAAGCAACCGCTGCTGCAAAACCTCAGCCTATCCTTGATGGCCTTGCATATTCACCCCACTTGCTGAGTACCAACCATAAGAGTACTCACCCTTGCCCCCTGCTGTTCAGAAGTTAACTTTGAAGAGGAGATCTTCGACGACTTCGAGGAGTCCTAGGTCCTGCGTTCACCAGTCATCGCCTGTGGAAGACGGAGTTTTGAAGACTTCGTATAGGGTATAACGGTTTATCGTTTAAAGACAATTGTGTCTCTTTTATACGGAGTGTAATACTTTATTTAGTTACTTTTGAGCATTGTCTTTGATATATTACACTTTCCATCTACCATATGTGTGTGAACGAGATCCTGGCGCACATACGAGATGCATCTGGTTCTTTCTAGAATCGGTTGTGAGAGGGCTCCGCCATGAGTTCTTATGACTAATATCGCCCATAAAGCCGAATGCATGAGTATTCCTTGTGCTAACTCCGGCTACTGCTATGACTACTCGTCCCACGAGGACAGGGAGCGTTAAGGCAAAGACCAAAGGGATCACCAAGCCCAGAAAACCAGTTAAGTTATGGCCACCATAGGCAGGACCACGGTAACTAACTGATGAGGCCGTCGAGACTATAGATTAGTCCAGAGTACCACATGATTGGGTAAAATCTGGCTAAGTCTACTCACTCTAATCAAGGGTGCGACCATGGAACGCCAAGTCATTGACTACATCCAAGTCAATGCACTCAGAGTAGCTTGACCTAAGTGTATCCTATTCTATATAAGTCCTATGATCAGTCAAATACATCGCATGATGATAACATTTGAAAAGATCAGCAGGCAGCACATAAACATATATACATATTGACAAATGTGACAAGTATGGCCATATGACATGTTTTTCAATTAATCATCTTGATCTAGGCTCCCTATTATCTTCTCGGCCACCGGGTCGACTTCTTTCTGGTACTTTGCGAATTTCTCAACAGAGCAACAACCATACCTTCTGCAAGAGGATCTTGTTGAGCCTTGGGCCAAAAGGACTTGACAAGCTAAGGCATGCACCACATATGTCTTGGTGGCCTCCGAGACGCAGCTGGCAATCTTTTGAGGAGTAGCTTGAAGCTTCTCCAATAGAGTTCTCTCATCAGCCACGCCTACTTCTGGAGGATCCACAATATCAACGACAATCCGGGCAGCCTCTTGAAATTCTTTGAGTTCTTTCTGCCTGGTCTCCTTCTCCTCGTCAATCGACTTGATCTGCTTCATGCATTCCATGAGCTGTATGTTGGTGTCCTTGAGAAGTTTCTCTAGGCGTTCGACATCATCTGTGCCACGATAAACAAGATTCTTCAAGTCAGTCAGCGGACCATCTTTATATCTCAAGGTATTTTTGAGTTCTGCGGGCACAAGACAAGAAGAAGTACTCAGGCAGCTTTAGAAAAACTACCCGACCAAAAATAATGGAGGAAATGAAGTCAGAAGAAAAGTTACCTTGATGGGCCTTGGAGATCAACTTGTTCTTCTCGATCAACTCGGCCTTCTCCTTCTCCAGATTGGCAATGTCGTTTTTGAGGAGTCAGGTCTCTTGAGTACGCTGTCGGTGTTTTACCAGCAAGCCTACCTAGGGATACCCTAAGGTAGTTAACTTGTGGTTAGGGTGTCGCCGAGATCAAGAACTCGATGGTGCAAGGAACACAAGGGTTTAGACAGGTTCGGGCTGCTGTATGCATAATACCCTACGTCCTGTATGGTTTGTATTGCCTTGGGGTTATGCGTTATGTTTTGGAGGGGTCCCTGTTCGCCTTTATATACTCCAGGGGGACAGGGTTACATGGAAGTCCTAGTCCTGTACGAGCTTAGGAGTCCTACCCGAGTACTTTCGGGTAGTTTCGTTCTGTACTGACTAGTTGTACTTGTGTCCGAGTACTTTTACAGTATGGATAAGGTACGGGACATGCCCAATAATTACTCTAGAATATTCCACGCCACGTGTGCAGTCCCGTAGCCCCGGGTCTGACAAGCCCCGAGCTCTTCATAGCCGAGTACTGCAGGCTTCAAGTACTTCTGAAGTCGCCCTTCAGTTTCTTCTGAAACTCTTTCTTGAAGGTGTCTTTCGAGTAGTTTCCTTGACTGCTCGAGGCTGTGAGGTGCTCTAGCCTCGAGTACTTTCAAATCTTCCTTTCTATGGGGTGCGATGCAAATCGCACTCCATATGGAGTAGCCCCTGAGCCTTAGGTTGAATCGAAGAATCAGGCTGAGGGTCCAACTAGTCTTGAATCTTCTTTCCTTCTCTTCCAAACATTTTTGAAAAATAAGCCATCAATGACACATGTCCTGTAGCCCCCGAGCCTTGAATCCAAATCCCAAGGTTTGAAAGAAGGATCCAAAACAACGTGGCATACTGAACAGTGTTATGTACAAAATATGTGTGAGACGTGTGACTTGCTCTGATGGTAAATTTTAGAAATCAATTGGTTTGAAATTCAGAAAACCTCTTTTTTCGGGATAAGGTCCCTGGAAAAATGGTTAATCAAATAAACTCCCAAAAATTCTTCCCAAATTACCGCTCAAAACAAATCACCCTTTTAAGGGAAAAACTCTTTGGCTTCCAAACAGTAGATCTAGCCTACCCGCTGGTTATTTAATCGTGCGGTGGTCTTTAGGGATTTTACCCTTTCACTTACTGCCTTAGCCATTTCACCGTCCCTTGCTCCTGCACCGTCAGCCATTTAGATCTAGGGTTTGACAACCCCATCGAGCCCACCTTCCTCCCTTGGCTAAACTAGTTGGAGAGTTCGTCTTCTTCATCAGTGAGTGCTAGCGCCCCTCTCTCGAAGCCCCCGAGCGCATGCGAGTGAAGCGGCTCGTGACTTTCAAGAAGAAGGGCAACAAGAGGTAGGCGGCCAAGGAAAGGAGGAGTCCACCAGCGGCGACTGGGAACGCAGTCAGTGCACCCGCGAGAACCTCATTAATTTTGTTGCTTAGGGCCTTCTTCAGGGGGAGGAGGTGGTTCAGTGGAAACCCTCCTTCTGCCAGTTTTATCCTCAAGAGGATGTAGATTAGATAGTAATTTTTGAACACTTCGTCGAAAGGGGATTGGCCCTCCCAGCTTCTGATTTCTTCCGCGACCTTCTTTTTCATTGGGGTATTCAGGTCCACCATCTGAACCCTAACTCTATTGTCCACACCTCCATGTTTGTTCATCTTTGCGAAGCTTTTCTTGGCATCGAGCCACATTTCGATCTTTTCTGCTACTTCTTCCATCTGCGCCAACAACCTTCCGAGGAGAGGCAGTTCCTGGTTGGTGGGGCATGCCTTAAGTTCAAGCAAGGACGGGGAAAAAGTACATCGAGTACACACTTCTCACAAACCACTCGGACTGGAGAGCATTGTGGTTTTATGTTAGAAATCACCAGCCTGCACTGCCAGAGAGGACTCAAGGGAAGGCAGTGTGGAGGTCCGAGTGGAACGAGAAGTTGAACGATAGCCAGATGACACAAGTTAATGAACTGCTTGATCTGATTGGTGCGCTTAAGGAAATGGGCGTACCGACGCATCCGTCCTGGCCTCCATGTTCAAATGGCACATTCAGCCGCTGCAGAAAAGGTGCAGGCTTGGATTTGAGTACTTAGGCAGTAATGATCCATCTCGCATTTCTACAGAGATCCTTCCTGTGAAGACGGCTATTGACCATGTTCGACGAGTACTACTCGATGTGAACACGGTTCCATATGTCCTGAAACTTTTCAGTGCGGGAAATCAGCCAAAACCAGTATGTTTGTTACCCTGTCGAGTACTTGTGAGTACTTGTAGATGCAAACTGTCATTGACTGTTGACTTGTTCTGTTATTTTGCAGGGACACACTGATCTGTACCGGTGTCCCGCTCCAAACCCTAACATTCCTCGACCAGACCATCTTAAGCGATGTGCGTTCCAGAGGCCTGTTGGCGTTTCATAGCGTCATCAATAGGATAGGTGTTCCCCAACAACAGCGCCAGAAATACCATGGGGTATTTCTTTCGTTACAGAATGATCCGCAAGCACACGAAATACCGTTGTAGCATTTTACCCATGAGTACGGGGTCGTATTTATATTTTGGCAGGGAAGGCGACGGTAATCGGAATAGAGCAATTGTAGATTGATTAGTTCTAACATGGATACTCAGTTGAATAAATAGGGGTAAGGTAATATATGGTAGAGAGGTAGTATGGCACACAAGTTACTCAAGCTTTATCTCTATGCAAAGCTTACAGGAAGGGAGAAAGGAAGAAGAAAGCTAATCTAAGGACTTATATACTCCTAACTAAGCATACAGTCTATACTAAGCACTCATCCACATACACATGATTAGGATCGGGCTCTGGGCCCCCAGGCATCACTAGGAGACCGCACAAGAAATGGCTAGGTGGCCACTAGTTCTTCATGGCTATTTTATGCACCTCCTACAGCTACTACACGAACGGAGAGGGTTACAGTGTATGGATTAGGCTGTCACCACCTGCCGCCTACCTCATCTAACCATGGTATAGAGCCACATCCAGAACACTGATTAGCCCAGACACCACGTCTACGCTAATAAGCGATACTCTAATGCCTCGCGCGGAGCCCCCACCCTCCGGATGGACAGGCATCACACTAGAGCGAACATACGAATACTGAAACAAATGCCATAGCCTAGATGTCTTACCACATCTAATCATGCAAGATATAAGACCTAGATATAAACTAAGTATAGCACACACATCTGAATACACAGAACATATACTATACGAATACACTAAACTAGAAGATAACTCTATTAAGGAATTCCGAATATTACAAAGGAGAAGAAGAGTAAAACACATACCGAACACTCCTAGGAAAGACTTAGGAACTGAAGAAGAGCTACTTCACCTAAACTCCACTATCCTAAAGACTAAGCAAGAGAGGAACTTGAGAGAGAGCAACTTGATGTGTGTCTTCTATTGTAGCACCCCCCTTATTTTTATAGGGGTGAGTGAGGAGGGTGTGCAGCATCTCCTTGGCGTGCAAAGGGCTGAAGCCTCCTCAAACCGACATAAGGGACCAATGAGCAAGTGCCACGTGCAAGGAGTAAGGTGGTGGAGCCTGGCCTGGTTCGGCCGACCCACCTGATTCGGACGAACCAAGTTTGGCCCCCACCGCCTCCAGCTTCATCTGAGAGGCCGCCACGTGGGCCCTAGTTGCTCCTGTAGGTGAGTCGAGCTTCTCCTAAGTCGATTGCACCTGTTGGTGGGCTCTTTGATCCATGGGAGGCTGAACGGAGCATTCTGATTGGTCGGTAGAATTTGCCTCGGATTCAAGGGTATGTTTTCCCTCCATTTTCTACTCAATTTCCAGCTTTGCGAAATCTCGGAGGAAAATGTGGAAATGACATTATTCTAGATAAATATGCAAGTTAAGTATGTTAGTCATCCCAATTTTCTGATCCAATTGGCGCTCAAAATTGGTCCGTAGCGAGCGTCAACAAGAACCCCCAAGTTGTCCTTTCCTCGTCCTGAGCAAAACAGGACAAATCAGGTTGTTGATCAGAAAATTGTTAGACTCATTACCTGCTGTTGTGTCAAGTCTTGAGGCATAGATGATCTCCTTGAGATTGAGCATGGTTGGCATGAGTACCCGACCCTTGTCACCTTCATCATCTATGGGGCTTATGAGCTTCCCCACATCTTGAGCTGTTGAGAGTTAGAACAGTAGACAGAGCAATACTTACCTTCCCTCTGTTCAACAATCCATCCAGAGGTGTTTTCTTTTTTTTTAGAAATAGTAAAACAAGACTAAGTTCCTCGAATGATTCACTCGGATCGCTCAATGGTGTATGAATCCTTAGCAGGGCACTTCCCCCTTCTGATAACGAAAGCTTTTGTGGAGCTCAAGGTACGTAATGGATGAAGTGTTGATGGTCATTAAGTGCAAAATCCGACCGTCAACTATACTCACAAAAAGAGAAAAATTATATCTCTTACTCGCATAAATGTATCACTAACCTAGTTCCATAGTCGTTTTGTCACTCTAACTTTTTCAGGGACACAAGTCTAAAATAAGAAGAAAACACGAAGAATACGCAACAAAGTATGCACAGAAGATCATACGCTGCATCACACTTACAAGAGAGACCCACTTGACAGACCAAACGGGTGCACCAAGGAAGCAAACATGCAGAATATCCACCTGGGCCCACATGTCAGCGTGCTAGAGGAGGACACACTTGAGGAGGCACAACCTGGGGTCGGTCGATCCAGGCCTGCTTCCCGTCCAGGTGCATATTGGGGAGGAGTCACCGCCAAACTTCCTCAACCCAGATGATAAGGTTTCCATATTTTAGGATGGTGGGAACCGCCCTTGGAGGCTATAAAAGGGACCCCTCACTGCCTCATTCCACACACACAACACTTGAAACCTCTCTCTCACTCTCACAAGACTTGTACTCCTTAGGATAGTGGAGCTAGGCTAATACTTCATCTCTTAGCGAAGCAAGTCGTCCTCAGGGCCGAAGAAGCATTCCTCGTCCTTGGGTAATGGCTTTGTATTCGGATTGTCAGTACTCTATTCATAATACAGAGCTGAGCTACGGTTGTTTTGCTATCTTAGTAGCTTATCATGCTTTGACTTGTTATGCTGTTTTGATAGTGAATCATATCATGGCTTGGTGCTTCATTAGTTATGCTTTACATATGATTAGGCCAGATGATCTAGGTAAGGATATCGGTTCGTCGTGCCTAAGGGCTTGCCTTAGCATTTTACTTGTCCATCCGAAGGGTGGGAGACCCGGGGGCGCTAGGGTAGTGACCTCATACACTTGCGTGGTGCTCGGGTATGTGGGGATCCTTCGAATATGACTGTGCTCCACGGTGTTACTGGGGTAGATGGCAGGTGGTGACAGCTCTGTCCGTCTGCTATGAAGCTGCTACGTGGTTAATGCACTCCCTGACGTTCGAGTACGGTGTAGGAGTTCTAAAAGATGTAACGGCCCGGATGTACTTCGGGACAGGACATTCTCCCTGGTATCCCTAATTTCCCGGCACCTGTAGTCCTAACCTTGTGTATGTTGCATAACCTTTACTTGGATGAATAGATGCTATTAGGACTTTGTCGTATGCCTATGCTCCCATTAACCTTAGGTTTATTCGTTTTTTGTTTATCCAGAGCTGACTTGAGCGTGTGTGTCACATTACCCTTATTCATGCCATCTCAATTATGTACCAAGTAAACTCTTTTACATCATGCCCTCCTTTGGGAAAATATAAATAACGATACCCGAGTACTCACCGGTTAAAATGCTACAGCGGTATATCCGAGCGCTTGCGGATTTATTCTGTAATCGTTAAGACATACCACCATATGACGTTTAATGGTGCCGCTGCTTGGGATGGGACTAACACCCTCATTCCTAGTGGTGACACTAAGAAACGCCAACAAGCATTTCTGGCGCCGTTGCCGGGGAGTGGCATTGATTAAAAGATTTACTAATACATGATCATGATGTCGTGCCTAAGCTCTATAGTTGTAGCTTATACAGGCTAAATGTTGGTTTTGTTTTCTCCTGCTTGTATGAAAACAGGGTAGTGTACGATTGGTTTCTCCTTGCCGGCAAACTTCGTTGAAAATCCCGAGAAGCTCGTGAGAAGGGTCATCAACAACAACCGAACCCATGGCTGACAAGACCCTCCATGACTTTTCTAGCCCCTCCGCTGCCAACGAGGCAACGGGACTGTTGGCGCCAAAATCGGCCGGATAGGAATCGGCCGATGGGTCTTCAGCGTCGGACACACGACCCGGGAGAATCTGCTTAGCTCCTGTTCGGGTTATCGCCCTGGTGCGGTTCGCGCGGCGTGCCAGTCAATCTGACCTGTTGATTGACAAGGAAATAGAATATTAAATTCCAAGCGCGTCGATCGGCTGGGGTTCCGATCTGTCCTGAGGAGCGCGTCGGCGGCGAATCGGCCGATTTGCTGTAGAGATAATCGGCTATGGATCAGCCGATGATCGTGTAGTAATCGTGAAGAAAACTGCTGGAACGATCTAGACGATTACAAGAGAAGCAACACTTGAAATAGATCTAATCGGCTGTATGATGATAAATTGAAGGAGAACAATGACAAAGCCGATTACTCTGATCTCAAGCTGGATAACTGGTGATAATACTAGAATAACAGGTAAAACTTGCAATTCTAGTAAATATCGATAACTGGTGAATAAATCCAAATGAAACCACAGCGATGCGCCCGTAGTTAAAGCTCGGATATTACTCGGTAAGCGGAACCTACCAATTGGCCGGAGATCAAGTTGATGCAGCCCTGCCAATCCGTACAAACTCGTGAAAGAAGAAAAGGTATTGGCGAAGTCGCCGACTTGAAAGTAAATTGCTGGAAAAAGTAGAAGTATTGTTGTTGATTGATGTGTTATTTTTTTTTGCAAAGCCCTGACGACTCTTATTTATACCCTAAAACTAGGACTCCTGGTCGATTACGACTCGTTACAACCTTATTTTAAAAAGCAGGAAAACTACTATATCTATAAGAACTTTTAAAAAGGAAACGGACTCCCGCAGAATCTTCCGCCGCCGTTTCCTAATCCAATCAGGACCTCTTCAATTGCTTTCCGACCGACTTAGCATCGCTCTGTTGACCATCTTTCGACCGGGACCGTCCGAAGTAGCCCCAACCTGTTGGCGCAAGCTGCATCACCCATCAGCCGATTTCCAGCTATTACTCCAATCGGTCGATTCTTTACTGTAGCCTCCAGATCTGCCGCATCGGCCAATCTTCTCCTCCTGACGCCGATTCAACACGTGTCAAAATCTGGCGTCAACACATGCCCCCCAGTTTCGGAGTAAAATATAACTTTTCCTTCGAAACTCTTTTCTTTAATCCTCTCCTCCGAAACGGGCGCAGTAAAAATCTCCTTCCGTTCCGCGGCACAATGATTGCAATTTCCTCGAACCGGGCGCGCGAAACGACCGCTCCCCTGGAACTCGTGTAGACGGCGCGGTAAAAATACCATCTTTGCCCTTGCCCCCCTGATTTCTCTTAAGTACTGGCTTTCTCCGCCTCTCCTCCTCCACGAATCTAGCATTCTCTCTGTCGCATCACTGTTCATCTTCCTCCAAGCTCCTTCGATTTCCAAGCGCTCCCCCTTTTCCGGCGATCTCATCCGCGGCCTGCTCCGACCCCCAATGGCGTCTCCATCGGCGACCACCCCGTCTACAGAGGCTCCATCGGCTGCTCCTTTGGCGGCGGCAGCCCAATCGGCGGCTTCCCCAGCGGCGTCATCGGCGACGATGGCTTCCATCCCAGAGGTAAATGCTCGAAATTTTTCCCCTTTTCTCCTTTCTACTGCTTCAGTATTTTCCGGTCCCTTTCTTAGTTTGTTCCCTTTTTCCCTTTTTTTTAGGCCCTTAGGCACAGAATCATCATTCCTCTCTCAGAGTCCCCTGACCTCATCTGTCTAGGCCCTATGGGGAGCCCTGATCCAACGGATCTAATCAGTTTAGAAACCCATAGGATCCCCTTTAAGCAGTCATCCATGGATTTAGATCATTGGGTAGGCACATTCAGATCCTGGCCGAATGAAACACCCGGGTGGAGAGAATGGTACCAGAGGGTAGCCGGGTCTTGGAAAGTCCAATGGGAAGAACTTAAAATCGGCCAGTGCATAGACTTATCCCTGTCTCAGATGGAAAAGAACGAACCTTTGGTTATGGCAGCCTCTTACTTCTGGTCCGATGCACTTAACGCATTCCTTTTTGGACATGGACCCATGACCCCGACCTTGGCCGATGTCCTGCTGCTGACCGGCCTAGATGTTTCCTCCGCCAATACCCCCTTCAATTATCTGTTCAAGCCCTCTCATCGGTTGGAAACCAAAGGAATCGGCGGGTGGAAAGGATACATCAGTAAAAACATGAAGACAGGGACAGTCTCACAGAGGGATCACACAGCCTTCTTGATGATGTGGCTGGAGAAACACTTCTTCTGTGGCAGAGCGGTCGGCCCCTCTTCCAACACTCAAGCTTTGGCACAGTCTCTTGCACAAGGATCGGCCATCCCCCTCGGTAAACATCTGCTGGGATCGGCATACCATCTGATGCACCAAATCGGCGTCAAGCTGTCGAAAGGAGAGCCGATAGGGAATCCAGGCGGTCCTTGGTGGTTCATCACCCTCTGGCTCAATCTACACATGAGTAAGGTCTCTCAGCAGAGAATAGAGACAAAGACCTTTCCCAACATCGAGTCAGAGGAGAATCCATCGGTCCATCGCCGCTGCAGATCTGTTGGAGAAGCGGCATCGGCCTTTCCTGGCTGCCAATTCACCGCTACCCGCGTAGCTGAATATTTCAGATGCTTCTATAATGGACTTAGTGAGGAGATGATCATCTGGCATCCATATCAGACTGCAGAGCCAATTTTCGAATTGCCTGTATGCTTCGATTTCTCCACCCATACATTTGACAGAGAATTAATGGACGTCTTGATTAAGCCGGGAATTCTGCCGGCCAACTTCTTCTCAGGAAAGGACTCACCCACCTATGAGTTCTACTGCCCGTCGGCTGCAGCAAGGCAACTAGGTTTCGGCCAACTGCCGATTCGAGTCTATTTCGCCGGCCAAGCAAAATTCAGAGACGAACTAACTTCAAGTCTTGACTACAGCCGATTGTGCGATTTAGTACCCGACTCCAGCACCATTGACTTGAACGGCTGGTCAGTTGCCTATTTCGCCACCCAATAGTATAAATTATGGTGGGCAGAATGGAAGCAGCATCTTTTCTGTAAATCTCCATCAACTTACTGCAACATTCTAGACCCAGAGAACATCGACCCAAATGCAGCGGTATGTCCTTTTCTCCTTAGCCGATTTCAATGTTGCATTATCATCTCGTTGTTAACTTATGTTTACCCCTTCAGTCGGAAAGCCATGTTCCCCCGATGCGGAGCCGAAGCGGCCGGCCGATTGATAGCCATCACCAATACACACCGTACCCACTCATCGGCTTCCATGCTCCATCTATCAGAGATATCTCCACCGGCCGATCAAGACGAGCGCCCAAAAGACCAACATCAAAGATATCCAGCCGTCGGGTGCGAGCTCGCATCGGATCGGCCAATCAGGCGACAATAGCATCGGCTGAATTCTCCCGCATCGGATCGGCTAGCCAGATGACAGCAGTATCGTCCGAGACTCCCCGTGTTGGATCGGCCGATCAAGTGGAAGTGATACTCGCCGAGGCCTCAGGCCCTTTGCCCCCACCAGTCGTCGAGACGGCCGATCCCCAAGTCACCGCCGAAGCCGGGGCCGCTGCAGCATCACTATTAGTAGAAGCTGTCCAGGTAACTTTATTTATCTCATATATTCCCCAAATCTTCTACTGACATCAGTTCCATTCCTTTGCCAGGCTGCACAAGTTGTCCCACCGCAATCCCCACAACTATCGGCCACGTCTCAAGTGGGGACTGAGATTACAGCAGCTCCTGTTGCCGAGGTACACGATCTCTTACCTTGCATCCTTAATATTCAGAAAACTTAACCAATTTTGATGCAGGTCGACTTGGGTACGCCGATTATAACTCCACAGCAGGAATCGGCCGGGGAACCCGCAGAGGCATGGCAAATTTCCATTACCATCTCATTTCATTTTCCCATAGTATTTTCATGGGAATTTATATCTTTCTCAGGAAGCTGGCCCAAGCGGAGCACTGATAACGATCGAATCTTCTTCCTCCGGCGAACCAAGTGCACCAGTCCCTGAAGCAAGGGAAACACTTCCACCGGCGCAGGCAAGAGAGATTCGTTTCAAAGAGGTAACAATCTTACCATCAGAATCGGCCGATTTTCTTTCACCGCTTGCTTACCCTCTACTTTGTTCCCTTACAGGAGCAAGATACTCCCAACAATAGCATCTTTTTCTTTGTTGTCTCCTTGGCCGATGAAGAAGAAATCGCCTCACACGCAGTTCCATCGAGCTCTACCTCCGACGATGTCCGCTCTAAGCTCGAAAGCATTCGTACTCTCCTCCAAGGTGACATTGGCCGATTGGTGGAAGATGCATCGCCAATCCGACGACTTTTCAATGAGGTCAAAGATCACATCCCGGACGAAGTGTCGGAAGACTTGGGGTATGCTGCCTATATAGAGGGCATGCAGATTCCGGTCTCGAGGGCGCTGCAACGTATGGACGATCGTGCTCAGATGGCCAAAACTCAGGAGGAGGTCGACTCATATAAGCACCGGGCTCAGGAAGTACACCACAAGATCAATTTCCTCGAGAACTGCCGTCCGGACATCGTCGGCGCAATAGATCGGCTGAAACGGAGGAGAGCAGAACTGGCCAAGGAGATGGAACAGATAACCAAAGAAATAGCCGCTGAAGAGAAAAAGCTCCAAGAACTCCCAACTATCATCGGCGAGCTGAAGCAAGAAAGACAACATCTGGCCCGTGAAACAATAAGACTCCGTCGCCGCGTGTCAGAAGTACCAGGATCGGCCAACAATGATCAGAGAATAGTAGACTCGGCCGATCAAATTAGACGACGAGCGATCGTAGCTATAGATGCTTTCCTTGGGCTGTAAAGAATATGTTAAACATTATTGCTCCTTTAATGTCACTGCGCCGATTTGGTTTTGAACTGCCTTTTCAGTCTGCCTTGCATTTATGTATGTATTTACTCCGATAGAACGTGTCTCACCATCCATCCACCCCCTCTTCATTTATACGCAGACTGATGTGTAGCCAGCAAATCGATGAGAAATCGGCCATGCTACCTTGACATATTTTGCATTTGTACTCAGAATCCAAATTGGCACTAATGTACGTCGGCCTTGATTTGCTGCTGTCTCCCAAATCTACCATCTCTAATAAATCGGCCGACGTGGACCCATGCCCCAGCTTCCCATCCTCTCGAACGAGCTGATCCATTTATTCTGAATCTTCAGAGCCGACTGCTTGGATCAGCTGTAGACCGAAATCGGACACTCTCAGGAAGTCGGTGTCCCAAGTCCTGCCAGATATACACTTGATGTGCTCGCAGCTCCATTGTTGCGTATCGGCCGCGGCAACGCTGTAGATGGAGTCGGCAGCGACTATCTTTGTACTGTCGCCGACTCATTGCACAAGGCATTGATGCATAGTAGATGGGACACAGCAGTTTGCGTGTATCCAGTCGCGACCAAGTAGCATATTATAGGACCCCTTGCCATTAATGACGAAGAAAGTAGTAGGGAGGGTCTTACTGCCGATGGTGAGGTCGACGCAGAGCGCTCCGCGGGCGGATGACACGTTGCCTTCGAAATCCTTCAGCATCATGTCCGTCTTGGTGAGGTCGTCGTCGCCCTTGCCCAGCTTGCGGAACATGGCATACGGCATGATGTTGACTGCTGCGCCTCCATCTACCAGTAATCTGGTGACGGGTCTTCCGTTGACATACCCTTTGAGAAACAGCGCCTTAAGATGCTGTCGTTTTTCCTCTTCTGGTTTCTCAAACGTAGCCGTCATCGCCTCTAATACTAGTTGTGCCATTTGCTCTTCTTCTGTTCTTGTTACTTTATCTCGATCGTTCGGCTGCCGATTCTTGGTTGTCCGTTTCCTGATTGTTTTTCTTTGGGCACCAAACTCGAGATTTAACTCCTTCTCTCTGGTACATGTCTTTGTTCTTCTTCTTGATGCTCCCACTGGCGTAGGCGTTGGATCCTTCGCTTTTGGGATCTGGATAGGCCATCGGGACACCACCTGGGATTCACTGATTTGGCCGATGATTTGGCGTGTTCCCCATCTCGTTCCCTCCCTAGGGGATCTCCGTCTGATACCCTGTCATCGGCCATCTCTTCCAGCCGATCGTGTGCGCTGATTCTGCCCCCCAGTCCATCTCGCTGGCCGATCTTGCTTTTTGACCTGCTGTACTGGTCAACTCTGCCCCCCAGCCGATCATGCACCGAAACGCGCCGTTCTTCGCGCTGATTTCTGCTGATCGGCTCTGATCCTCTATCCCTAGAGCGTGGCCTCGGGCGATCGTTGCACTCCGGACAGTTATCGGCGGATGGCAACCTGATATCGTTCTCCCAGCAGTGGATGAAGAACGGACATTGCCAGTGATCTTCATGCCGGCGTATCGTCTCTTCCTGGTATCTTGCCTGTTCTTGCTGCTGCCGATATTTACTGAGTAAGAATTGGGAGGTGACAGGCCTGCGTGGTCGTTCTGGCCCTCGCCTGTTCCTTCTGATTTCTTCCGTCGTGATCTGCCTCCAGGGGTCGACAGCGCCGCCTCTTCTCGCCGATTCTGACGTCAGCACCTTGGTTTGACTTGAGTCTCCTCCAGCGTTAACCGTGTTGGCCGGGAAGGGATGCTGATCTATCTTCATCGGCTTTGCTGATTTGGTTGGAGTGTCAAACTTAAGCCGCCCCTGTTCAATGGCCGATTGTATCTGCTGGCGGAAGACTTTACATTCATTGGTGTCATGAGAAGTAGCGTTGTGCCACTTGCAGTATTTCATCTTCTTAAGTTGATCGGCCGTAGGGATGGTGTGGTGTTGAGACAGCTTAATTTGCCCCTCCTGAAGCAGTAGATCAAAAACTTTATCGGCCTTTGTCGTGTCAAAGCCGAATGTCTCTGGCTCCTTCTTGCCAAAGGGGCAAGATATTGGTTTTTTCCCTTTTACCCATTCAGCCAGGCCGATTTCTTCTTCCGCATCGGATTCAGATCCCTCCAAGTATGCCACCTTCTTTTAGAAGCTCCTCCGCTGTTCAAACGGTCGGATCTCTTGCCCTGATAATCGGTGGACGATTTGGCTCAGGCTTTCGAATTCTTGGGCAGCATATCTCTCTTTGATTTGTGGCAAGAGGCCTTGGAAAGCGATATCGGCCAACTGTGCATCGGTCAGAGCCAGACTGTAGCATTTGTTCCTGATTTCTCTGAACCTCTGTATATACCCCATCACTGGTTCATCGCTCCTCTGCCTGAGGCTGGTCAGATCCGAAATCTTCATCTCGTGTACTCCTGCATAGAAGTATTTGTGGAATTGTTTCTCCAGATCGGCCCAAGTGACGATAGAATTTGGCGGTAAAGTGGTGAACCACTGGAAGGCCGATCCGGACAGAGATGATGAAAATAAACGCACCCTCAGAGCATCTTGCGTGGCAGCCTCTCTGCACTGGATGATAAATCTGTTGATGTGCTCCACCGTGGATGTGTCGTCCGTCCCTGAGAACTTGGTGAAATCAGGAACTTTGTAGCGGTGTGGGAACGGCAACGAGTCATAGGCCGATGGATACGGCGTCTTGTAGGTATAAGTTTGAACTTTCGGCTTCAGCCCAAACTGATCCTGGATCACTTCTGCTATTCTTGCCGTCCAATCCACCTGCTGCTGATGAACAGTTGTTCGCGGCGCGGGCATGTGTTGAAGGGCTGGTACGGCCGGGTGATGAATCAGCGAATTTTGCTGAGCGGCCGATAGTTGATGGCGAAACGAGTCCGCACCCCCTTCGTACGTCACTGCTGGCGCCGTGCCTCTGAATGCTTCCATCGTGTTTGCCCCCCTGCCGATTTCTGATAAGATCGGCTGGTACTGGGAAACCGTCGACCGGGCGGCTGATTGGTATGGTACCTGAACCGAATAACCGCCATGCCCGTTCGCTGGCTCGGGAAAATACGCCGTGGCTGACGTCCCCCAAGGCGCTGAGCTCGTAGGTAGTGTTTGCACAGAAGCCATCTGAACGGGTTGAAGCGGCGCTTGCGATGGGAGACATGGTGCACCACTGTATCTTGGAGACGCCAGAGGTGGTGGAGAGCTGTACCCTTCGCGTTGCGTCAATATCGGCTGAGAAGCCGATTGGGATGTGTATGGTAGGCTTCTGGCTGGCAGAGTAGTTGGGGGGGCATATGCCGGTCCCTGATAGCCCTGAATGGCTCCGCTGGCCAGAGAGTTGACGACGGCGTTGTACACCGTGTTGCTCATCACCGAGGATTGGTCGATGAATGCTTGATACACGGACTGTTGAATCATCTCTGACATCTTGCCCGAATCCTCAGCAATGGTGATGTGGCGAGGCGCTAGGATAGGAGCCTTCCTGACTGCCTCCCCGCTTCTGGTACGACTGAACGATTGGAGGTACATCTTCTTGTAATCTTCCAGATGTTTGGCCAATTCCTCCCTCTGGTCGTCCTTGAGATCCACTTCTGTGACCTCAATGATGTTGCTGTCGGAGATTTCTGCGTTGTTCGACATATCAGATCTTGGATGGTCCCACCAGGCGTGCCAAAAGTGTGTTGGCGCCAAAATCGGCCGGATAGGAATCGGTCGATGGGTCTTCAGCGTCGGACACACGACCCGGGAGAATCTGCTTAGCTCCTGTTCGGGTTATCGCCCTGGTGCGGTTCGCGCGGCGTGCCAGTCAATCTGACCTGTTGATTGACAAGGAAATAGAATATTAAATTCCAGGCGCGTCGATCGGCTGGGGTTCCGATCTGTCCTGAGGAGCGCGTGGGCGGCGAATTGGCCGATTTGCTGTAGAGATAATCGGCTATGGATCAGCCGATGATCGTGTAGTAATCGTGAAGAAAACTGCTGGAACGATCTAGACGATTACTAGAGAAGCAACACTTGAAATAGATCTAATCGGCTGTATGATGATAAATTGAAGGAGAAAAATGACGAAGCCGATTACTCTGATCTCAAGCTGGATAACTGGTGATAATACTAGAATAACAGGTAAAACTTGCAATTCTAGTAAATATCAATAACTGGTGAATAAATCCAAACGAAACCACAGCGATGCGCCCGTAGTTAAAGCTCGGATATTACTCCGTAAGCGGAACCTACCAATTGGCCGGAGATCAAGTTGATGCAGCCCTGCCAATCCGTACGAACTCGTGAAAGAAGAAAAGGTATTGGCGAAGTCGCCGACTTGAAAGTAAATTGCTGGAAAAAGTAGAAGTATTGTTGTTGATTGATGTGTTGTTTCTTTTGCAAAGCCCTGACGACTCCTATTTATACCCTAAAACTAGGACTCCTGGTCGATTACGACTCGTTACAACCTTATTTTAAAAAGCAGGAAAACTACTATATCTATAAGAACTTTTAAAAAGGAAACGGACTCCCGCAGAATCTTCCGCCGCCGTTTCCTAATCCAATCAGGACCTCTTCAATTGCTTTCCGACCGACTTAGCATCGCTCTGTTGACCAACTTTCGACCGGGACCGTCCGAAGTAGCCCCAACCTGTTGGCGCAAGCTGCATCACCCATTGGCCGATTTCCAGCTGTTACTCCAATCGGCCGATTCTTTACTGTAGCCTCCAGATCTGCCGCATCGGCCAATCTTCTCCTCCTGACGCCGATTCAACACGTGTCAAAATTTGGCGTCAACAGGGACCCAACGTTGATGTTGGGGACGTGAATTTTGAGCTGAAGTCCAGCCTCATCAACATGGTGCAGGCTAGCCCATTTTGTGGCAAGCCTAATGAGGATGCCAACGCCCACCTCCAGAGTTTCCTGGAACTTTGCAAGACCGTAACCATATGGGGCGTTGCTGCTGACATCATAAGGCTCCACCTTTTTCCTTTCTCCCTTCTGGGGAAGGCGAAACAGTGATTTTATCAGAACAAAGAAGCTGTCAGTATGTGGGAAAAATGTTCTACGGCATTCCTCGCAAAATTCTTCCCGCTAGGCAAAACAAATGCCTTGCGCGGGAAAATTTCAAGTTTCCAGCAGATGGCAATGGAGTCCATCCCGGAAGTATGGGAGAGACTCCAAGAGTACATACTCGCCTATCCTCATCACGGGATGGACGAGTGGCTCGTACTCCAGAATTTCTACAATGGGCTAACTCCAACTTCGAAAGTCCAGATCGATGCTGCTGCCGGAGGAGCCTTCCTCGACCTCACCATTGCAAAAGCCAATGCATTGGTCGAGAAAATGGTCTCCAACCAAGGGTGGAATGAAGAACGACTCCACCCTAATACCAAAGGTGGAATGCAGACTGTCAAAGAGACGGATATGCTCACCGTGAAGCTAGACCTCCTTCTGTAGCGCCTAGACGAACAGGTGCAGTACAAGGATCACATGAACAACTACGCCTCAAGCTATCAACACACCCTCCGCATGTGAAGTATGCAAAAATTGTGGACACTTGGGGAACGACTTCCCCGAGACCCGTGAAGGCGTCGCCTTCATCATCAACAACAACAACGGGTACCGTCCACAGGGAGGTCAAGGGTGGAACCAATCGCGTCCGCGTTATCAGGGAGGTAACAATTACAACTCAAATTACAATTTGAATTTCAATCCAAACCAACCTTCCATAAAAGATCTCGTTCTTGGCCAAGCTAAAATTAATGAAAATTTAACTAAAAAGCTTGCTGCCAACGATAAAATTCATGAGAGCATAAATATAAAAGTTGAAACTCTTTCTTCTGCTCTTAAAAATCAGTTAAGTTTCAATAAAATGATCAAAACTCAACTTTCGCAAGTTGCTGCTGCATTTCCAACTTCCGAGAAAGTTAACGCGGTGACCACGACGGGTGGTAAGTCCACTCGTGATCCGCCTAACCCTAACCATGCAGAGAAGACAGTAGGACCACAAGAGGACGAAGGGCCACCAGGCCAAGAGAATGACAGGGAACCCGAGGAGGAAACAACCCCAAAAGGGTTTGTTGACACAAGCTTCTTGCTGTTTCCCACTCGTAACCGGAAGACGGTAGTGGACGAGCATTTCGCTCGTTTTGTCGAGATGATCCAGAAGATACATGTAAATGTCCCTTTGTAAGACGTTATGCATGTACCAATGTACGCCCGCTACATAGAGGACATCATCAACAACAAGCAACTGCTCCCCACCACAAAAGTCATAAAGCTTACAAAAGAGTGTAGCACAGCTATACTCAACCAGCCTCCAGAAAAGAAGACAGACCCGGGGTGCCCAACAATCACATGCTCCAATCGGACCCAGCACTTCATGCATGCCCTGTGTGACCTTGGGGTTAGCATCAGCGTGATGCCCAAGGTCGTCTTCGACAAGCTGAACTTCACTCATCTCACACCAACACCGATGCATCTCCAACTAGCGGACTCCTCCATTCGCTATCCAGAGGGGATCGCAGAAGACATCCCGGTGCGAGTCAGGAACTACTTCATCCCTGTTGACTTTGTGGTGCTCGACATGGAGATAATCAAAGAAACATCGCTCATCCTAGGGCGACCATTTTTGAGCACCGTTGGGGCACAAATAGATGTTGGAGCAGGAGAGATCCGCTTCAATATCAACGGCGGAGAAGAAAAGTTCTCGTTTCAGCCTAGAAAGGAGCAGTGCTCAATGATCAAGATCAAATATGGGCCAAATTCACAAGGCATTCAAGAAGTTGAAGTAACTCCGCTCAAGACGGACAACCTCTTCACCCTCATGAAATAATTCATGAGAGAAAAAGAAAAGCTAGAACAAAAGTCGGGGTAGTGGAAGACTTCAAAAGAAAAATCACACAAAAAACCACAAACTCGGAAACCAGCACAGCAAACACCAACCACACCCACAAAAATACAGAAACCCAAAAAGATGTGGAAGGTGAAAGAAGTATCGACCTCCGATTCCACTTCTCTCGGAACGGACGCCTCGACAAATGGTAAGTAGACGACGGAGAAAAGTCTTGCCTGTCGGACTCTAAACGATGAGCCCTTGACAAAGGTAAATTGGTATTTACCCGATATTTGATTTTTCCAAAATTTGCCTTTTTACTTCATTTGAATTTTCCCACTGCACATTTAGTTCCCCAAATTTTTATTGCATGCTGGAATTTTTTCTAACCTTTTCTTTCTTTTACAAAAACCTAAAAATATTTCTGAGCATTAACACCTTTTGAAAAATATTTTTGAACATCTTTTCAAGGCAAACTCTGCCCAAGCATCCCACAGCTATCTTCCATATAGCCGTTGGGAAGCACACGAGAAAGGACAGCAGAGCTAGGCCCACTGTGGGCCGACCGACCTGGTCGGCCGACACAGGAGCAACGGCTCCTGGGCCCCACCACCTCCAACGATCACTAGCCGTTGCATGCTGCCCGTTGCATGCTTGCTCCCGGCAATTGCTCTATAAATAGAGGCCGAAGAGGGGTATGTTTCACTCACACTTCACTTCTTCACTCCCTCTCACTATCTCAAACATTTGCTCTTGAGTTTCACTTGGTTTTGTGCTCAAGTTCAAGTGCAAGAACTCTCTCTCTCTCTCTCTCATTTCTCTGCTGCAAGAAAGCCACATTTTTGGAGGAACAACTTCGGGTAAGAGTTTCCGTTTTGTTTCACTAACGTAACCCGATTCGAGTTGTTCTTTGTGTTCTTGTTCAAGCATGAAGGGCATTAGGCGAAAGGTTTCCGGTGCATTGAAGAAGGTGATGGGAGGAAGCTCATCCCGTTCTCGGGGTGGCTCAAGCTCCAACCACACTCCTGAACCTACGTCAAGCCCAAGCATGATGGACTACGAGGAATAAGAACAAGAACAACAACAAGAAGCGCAAGCCAAACCGCAAGCCGAGGACATAGAGATGGGCGACGATGACGCATCCTATCTCGACTTGCGAGACAACCACGAACGTCAAGCCTACGCCATCCTCAAGAACCGAAGCTTCGGCCACACCAAATCTTTTAACCCGGACCTCCTCGCCAAAACAGGTATGGACGTAGACTTTGCTAATGTTTGGCTTGCGATTGGATGGGATGGTTTTCTACCCGTTGAGGAGAATGGTTCTCGTCTCCTCACCATCCAGTTTCTTTGCACTCTTCAAGAGGTGGATGACGGTGTTTCGTTTCGACTTTTTGGGCATGATTACTACATCACTTGGAAAGATTTGAGTCACCACCTTGGTTTTAACAAACACTTGCCGGTTTCTCTTGAAAAAGCTTGCCGCGGTTTTAATCGACCTGATTTTTGGGGTTTGATTTCGGGTCAAGTTGTCCATGGCAAGTTTGCACCCCGATGCAATGACATTCAAAATCCAACTCTTTGTTTGATGCACAAATGGTTAGCCATCACTTTCTTTCCAAGAGATGATGTTCGAACCGTGCGCAATCATGAGTTGATGATATTATACGCCATGGTCAACAAGATCAAAGTCTCCCCTGTAAAGGCAATGATTTCGCAATGGCTTTCGAATTTTAAGATGACGGGTCCTATTGAGTGCACTTCTTTGGTTACACGCATCGCTTCGAGTCTCGGGGTCTTAGATGGGAATGCCATTCCCTTCATTGAGGATCCCCATACTCTTATCGATGAAGCTTATTTGATATATGGGCACACACTCAAGAAAGGCCCGAATGACTCTTTGATTTTCTTCTCCTTGGGCTATGCAAATAAATCCCGTTACCAAACGTGGGGTATCATTTGTATAACTGCTAGTCTCTAACCGCCCCTCTCATCCCAGAAGAGGTGGCACACAGACATAGTGTTTCTGGTTTACTTGGCCGGATGACACGAAACAGGTCAAGAAGAGTGTTGACGGCCATTATACACCATTTTGGCCGCCAACCATTGCAAATAATGATGGAACTTCAAGTAGCTCTGACATAAAGTTTTATTTAAACTAATGAGTTCCACAAGTTTTGTGTCCCATCATGTTTTGCAAGGAATACAGGTAATATGCTGCGAAAGTAACTCAAATCATATATTTTACAGCACCATGTTAAAGAGCTTGTCAAGATGATCGAAATGGATACTTGGATCACCCAATTTGGAGTCCGGACGGAAAAGTTATGCTTCCGGGAAGATTAGCGACGCCGCCCTTCCGAGCTGGGCGGCCTGTTCTAGGCCGGCCGGCCTGGACAAGGCCGACCGGCCTGGCACCTCCACAAAACAGCCTCAACTCAGTATCATGGCCTTGGGGACTCACCAATGGACCCTCAAACAAGTGGGAGACATGCAGAAACCGAAACTATGGCCGAAAGGCCTCATATGCTCCTCCAATGGGCTCCCGAGGTGGCCACTCAAAGTTGGGCTAATCAAGCAAGGTTGGATCTGCACCTACATGCAAAGAAACACAAGAGGATCAATGCAAACCATTGGATGGAAGTTTACACAAGTGGAGGGATGGATGAGCTTGTCACATGGATCAAAGGGCCCACCTTGCGCATGCATAACGTCCAACCGACTCAAAACTGCCTTGGAAGAGCTACTCCACGCTGTCCATCACCCAATGGCGGTTGATCAAATGCCTGAGGACAAAATCCCAAGCCGGTCGGCCTCACCTAGGCCGGCCGGCCTCACTTTTTGGCCGTTCGGACCAATTCCACTTGGTGGTTACTCCAACCGACGCTGCAAGAAAGAATCCTGGCGAATATTCGAAAAAGGGGACAATCCTAGGACGGCCGGCCTGCTTCTTGCACACCACGTGTTTAACTTTGCGTGGAAGTTACCTTAACCACCAAGGTTGCGTAAAAGTGAAGCATCTCAGCGAGAACCGTCCTTGGAGAGCTATAAATACATGCCTCCTCCTTCATTTCAAGACATGGAGAATTGGAGCAAGTCCAAGGTAAAGCGTAGTGCTGCCCACATATCCTTAGAAAATAGGGAGAGAGGCAAGGTGAGAGTCCAGAGAGGAGCCGGAGTGTCGGCACCTCTCCAACTTCGTACCTCCGGGGAATGAAGCTTCGGTTTGAGTAATTTCCTCCTCTTTCATCGGTAACATTGCTTTCTCTCCTTTACTTTATTAGTACTTGAATACTTGCTTTGTTTAGTTGCGGGATCCCTTGTCTGCATGAGTTAGCAACCCTGTTCATTTTGGGTTTCTTCTAGCCTTTCCGGGAGGCGGAAGTCAGTGACTTGATAGTGTAGGCGCGGTGCCTAGGCTTTATAGTTACCTTGGGTTGTGTTCCACCCCACAGAACTGATGTGGTAGGCGGCAGGTGGTGACAGCCCTGTCCGTCCATTGTAGTCCACCATGTTCGGGTGTTTTCATAGCAGTAGATCATTGGCCGAGTTGGACTCCCCATTTCTTCTTCATTCTGAAGTCCTTCCGCCCCAGCTGCCGAAGCAACTAGAGTAGTCAAGTATTCTTGATAGCAGTAGTTAGCAAGCCGATGTTAGAACACCTCTACCTATCTTATCTGGACCTCTTCACTCCCGTCATATCCCCTGGATAAACAAGAGTCCCTGCTAGTACACTTATCATTCCTCGTGGATTTGATACCCTGGAATATTCCAAGGTGAAAGCTACATCGGCATCCGTATGCTTGCGGATTTATTCTGTTAAGCTAAGGACCGCCAACAAAGAGGAACTGAGCCAGCAACACCGCCACAACAGCCCCAATCTTCATATCACCATGAGGTGGGTGGTTCGGCCTAGCACAGAGCAAGCACCGATGAGTGGGCACGGCAGGCTCCAAGCCGCCGATCCAACAGCTCCAGTTCTGGTGGGATCCCGAACCTTGCACGACGTACGACCTCTAGCCGCGACTTCGGCTCCATCACCCAGCAGCTAGGCGAGCTACGGGTCCAGACCAACAACATCGAGGATATGCTACACCAACACATTGAAACCAACCAAGCATGGCAGCAGTACACCGGCGATAGGATCCATGCCATGGAGCAGAGGCAACTGCAGCAGCAGGAGGAGTGGAGGGCTTACTACCATTGGAGAGGGTTTAACCCCGACCAACAGCAGTGAGCCTGAAGCTAGCTTGGGGGAGGACCCCCATGAGAGGTATCTTGTATCTTGTACCTTAATTTGTTTATCACTTTCGAAACCTTGTGCATGAAACGAAACAAAAATCTGCAAAACTAAAAACAAAATAAAAATTTGCAAAACCCAGAAAGACCAAAAATATTTACTTGCTTCCTTATGTGTAGTAAGTATGGTGTAGTTTTTCTTGTTGAGATGATGAATAGTTGCTTTGTTAATTTCTTTCATATTCCTAGTTACAACTTAGTGCTCTTCCTAAGTTTTGAGTTTGTTGGCTAAATGTTCAAGCCTTAAGCTTGAAACTTGTAGGTAGCAAAAAACATGACCCGAATCTAAGTTGTTGTGAGCTATGATATGGTTAAATAGAGTTGCTATAATCTTCTCCTAAGTGATGCTTGATTTCTGAAGTATTTATTTTTGAAAATACAAAAACAAACAAAGTTTCTCAATGATATGAAATTCCTATCCGAAGCCATATGTTGACCCAAATGAAAACCTTCCACATATGCAACTTGTTATCTCATTGAGCTTTGTCAAACTGTTGTGACCCTTAGTGAGATTCATTTCATACTCCCATGATCAAGATCACGTACACACTCCATCGTATGCTACACTTCTGCACAAGAAGTGAGCAAGCATTCCATCCATCCACAAATACAAATAAAAACTCCATATTGCCTCATGACCACTCTCTCTAAGTTCCATAAGAAAAAGAAGCATGAGCTATACAAAAAAAGGGAAAAAAAGATGCATACCCAAAGAAGGTATGCCACATTCTCACAAGTCATGTCAAAAAAAACAGAGAAAAGAAAAAGATGTATACCCAAAGAAGGTATGCCACATGCTCACAAGGCATGTTAAAAAAAAGAAGAAGAAGATAGCCCATGCTCAAAAGAAGAAAATGAATGGAGAGATGGTTTATACAAGAGGAGTTCATCTACCAAAAATATCCACACACCTGCACTTCTTGATCAAGGTTTATGACTTGTCTCTCCTTTGGATCCAATTTTTGACTTAGCAATATATGAGAAACAAGTGTGCCTTTATATCCTCCATACCTACAGCTCCACAAATTTTAACCTTTAGAGATAGGTTGAGGAAAAAGGCAAAATAAAAAGCCTTGGTGAGGAATGATACATAATGAGCGATCCAAGAGATCATTTGAGGAACTTTCAAATTTATTTTTGAAAAAACCCTATAAAAACCTCCGGATTGACGGTTGAGCAAAGGGGTAAGAAACATTAGGACTCTACCAAACCGTTCTGACTCTCAACCGCCAATGATAAGGTAAAGCTACAAGCCCCACAGAAGTAAGGTAAGAGGTAAGAACAATGCCAACTTATTAAAAATCATGGTAAGAATATTCTGTTGTGCCTAAGGTATATGTTGGAAATGCAACATTGAAACAGCTTTTGATCAACAACATAAAGCCTTGTTTTGCTCGGGATGAGCAAAATGCTAGCTTGGGGTTGTTGTTGATGATCATTAAGTGCAAAATTCGACCATCAACTATACTCACAAATAGAGGAAAATTATATCTCTTACTCGCATAAATATATCACTAACCTAGTTCCACAGTTATTTTGTCACTCTAACCTTTTTAGGGACACAAGTCTGAAATAAGAAGAAAACACGAAGAATACGCAGCAAAGTATGCACAGAAGATCATCCGCTGCATCACACTTACAAGAGGGACCCACCTGACAGACCAAATGGGCGCGCCAAGGAAACAATCATTTAGAATATCCACCTGGGCACAACCTGGGGTCGGCCGACCCAGGCCTGCTGCCCGTCCAGGTGCATCTTGGGGAGGAGTCACCGCCAAGCTTCCTCAACCCAGATGATAAGGTTTCCATATTTTAGGACGGCGGAAACCGCCCTTGGAAGCTATAAAAGGGATCCCTCACCCCCTCATTCCACACACACAACACTTGAAGCCTCTGTCTCACTCTCACAAGACTTGTACTCCTTAGGATAGTGGAGCTAGGCTAGTACTTCATCTCTTAGCGAAGCAAGTCGTCCTCGGGGCCAAAGAAGTATTCCTCGGCCTTGGGTTATGGCTTTGTATTCGGATCGTCAACACTCTATTCATAATATAGAGCTGAGCTACGGTTGTTTTGCTATCTTAGTAGCTTATCATGCTTTGGCTTGTTGTGCTGTTTTGATAGTGAATCATATCATGGCTTGGTGCTTCATTAGTTATGCTTTATATATGATTAGGCTAGATGATCTGGGTAAGGATATCGATTCGTCATGCCTAAGGGCTTGCCTTAGCGTTTTACTTGTCCATCCGAAGGGTGGGAGACCCGGGGGCGCTAGGGTAGTGACCTCATACACGAGCGTGGTGCTCGGGTATGCGGGATCCTTCAAATATGACTATGCTCCATGGTGTTACTAGGGTAGACTGCAGGTGGTGACAGACCTGCCCGTCCGCTACGAAGCTGCTTCGTGGTTAGGGCACTCCCCGACGTTCGGGTACGGTGTAGGAGTTCTGAAAGATGTAATGACCCGGATGTACTTCAGGACGGGACATTCTACCTGGTATCCCTAATTTCCTGGCACCTATAGTCCTAACCTTGTGTATGTTGCATAACCTTTGCTTGCATGAATAGATGCTATTAGGACTTTG
The DNA here is from genome assembly GCA_032594955.1 of Panicum miliaceum. Taxonomy (NCBI): domain Eukaryota; kingdom Viridiplantae; phylum Streptophyta; class Magnoliopsida; order Poales; family Poaceae; genus Panicum; species Panicum miliaceum. Next base: position 38,695,796 of record CM064058.1, read on the forward strand.
TTGTATGCCTATGCTCCCACTAACCTTAGGTTTATTCATTTATTGTTTATCCAAGTTGGCTTGAGCATGTGTGTCGCATTACCCTTATTCATATCTTTATCATAACTTACCCCTGTATTGTTATAGTCTATATCTTATTCATGTCATCTCGATTATGTACCATGTAAATTCTTTTACATCATGCCCTCCTTTGGAAAAATATAAATAACAATACTCATCGGGTGAAATGCTACAGCGGTATATCCGTACGCTTGCGGATCCATTCTGTAATCGTTAAGACATACCACTACATGACATTTCTAGCGCTGTTGCCAAGGACTAACAATCCTCGTGACGATGTTAAGAAATGCCAACATGAAGCATACCTGCATTTCATGTATTGCTAAGACAATGAGTGGATCCATGGAGAAAACAAGTCATATCCCAAGATCAAGAGGTGCATGTGTGTGGATGGATGAAAAGGTATGATTACTCCTTCTTGGTTTGTGATCTCTCTCCTCATTATTTTTTTTGTATTTTTCTTTAGACATGGATACCCCCCTTTTATCTTTTCTTTTTTTGTTGGGTCATGCTTCTTTGGCATGCCATCTTTTCTCTTTTTTTTGGAGATGACCAATCCTAATTTCTTTTCTAGGAATAAAATGAGTAGAGATCCCAAACTTCATGGAGCATTTATTGGGTGGATAGATGGATTTGCTAATTCCCAGTGTAGGAATGTCGCATTGGGTGTAACGTGTATGTGATCTTAATCAAGAGGATATGAAAAGCATCTCACTAGGGTCACAACTATTTGACAAAGCTCAATGAAATAGCAAGCAACATATGTGTAGGGTTTTCAATATATATAACATATGGCTTTAGTAGGACTTGGAAAAGAAATTTTTGAAAACAGAAACTCTAGATATCATGTTTCACTCAGGAGAAGATTATAAAGCTCCATCTTCCATATCTAAACTCACAACAACCTAGACTTTGGATGAAACATGTGCAACCCACGAGACGTTCGGGTTCGTGGCACAAAGGTTTAAACAGCCAGACTCCTCAAACTTAGGAAACACCATGCTTTAGGACTAAGCAAGACAGGCAAGCAAGAACATAACAATTATTTATCCTTTCAACTTAGGAAGACTAAGCACTCTTACCCAAGCTAGCTCTTGGTTTTTTTAGAGTTTTTATGTCTTTATTGAAAGCAGTAAAAGAATACAGTTCACTTGGTGGAGGAACTCCCCCAAGCTAGCTCTTGGTTTAAGGTCTGATGAGCAGGACCCTCTCCATACCTGTTTAACTTGAGGTCGAATCTTTCATACCTGGAGAGGATGTCGAGGACGATGACGTCTTCTTCTTTCTCCACTCCTTCTTGGTTTTCTTCTTTGTTGATGTCGGTGGTATGGGAAGCAGATCTTCCGACGGGGGCCATGGTTCTGCCCACAGCCCATTCCCTTCGTGGTCTTGATGAATCAGGTACATGTTTTCTTCCTTGGTTTGGAACCTGAATGCCATCTTCTAGCCCATGATTCAGTGATGAATCTTTCCTATTCCGACATTTATCCAGGCATTGGCGTCTCTTAGGAATGGTCACCCAAGGATGAGCGAGATTCCTAGATCACCCTCCATGTCTAGGACTATGAAGTCCGTGTGGATGAACAAATCCTTGACTCGTACTAGTAGATTTTCCACGATCCCCTCAGGGTACCGGATTGTCGAATCTAAGAGCTGCACACACATACAAGTTGGGGACAATGCAGGGTATCAAGGATTTTTTAATGTTACCTTGGGTATAATATTAACACTTGCTCCAAGGTCGCAAAGAGCTTGCTCATAGTGACAGTCGTAAATGGAGCAACTGATCACCGGATATCCTGGATCCTCCACTCTTGGGGCAATTAACTCACCTCTTCGATCCAATCTTGCACGTGCAAGTTCTTCTGCATAGTTAGCTGAAGTTGTACCACGCGATGGCTTACCCCATTTTGTGGTTATCGCATTCACGCTCTCCAGGGGAGCCTCAGGTTGCCCTGGGATCTTCCCCGTCTCTGCAGAAGGAACAACAGCGGCCAGCTGCGCTAGTTGAGTTTCAAATATCTTCTTGAAGCTCAGCTGGTTCTTGAGTGTAGAGGAGATGCCATCCATCTTCGCTTGGATAGTCTCCAATGTCTTGTCGTTAGCAGCAAGCTTCTTTTGGATTGCTTCGTGGGTCTTTTCTTGGCTTAAGACAAGATCCTTCAAGGAGGGTTGGTTAGGATTAAATGAATATGAGTTACCATTACCTCCTTGGTAGTAGGGGCGCGACTGGTTCCACCCCTAACCTCCTTGTGGACGAAACCCATTGTTGTTGTTCATGTACATGACTTCTTCCTGAGTTTCGGGGTAGTCGTTCCCCGAATGTCCGACATTCCCGCAGACCTCGCAAGTTATACGAGAATCTAAGGCTTGAAATACCTGTGTTGGAGCCTTCTCTTGGGGATGTTCATCAATCTTCTTGATGAGTAGGTCGAGCTTAGCGGTGATCATCTCCGACTCCTTGACGGAGTGCATGCCCCGCTGGCGAGGTTTGAGACGTTCGTCGTTCCAACCTTGGTTGAACACCATCTTCTCAATCAATGTTTTGGCCCTGTCAACGGTTAACGAGAAGAAAGCACCACCTGCAGTAGCGTCGATATGATCACGTGTTGTTAGAGTCAGCCCATTGTAAAAGTTTTTGCAAAATGAGCCAAGCGTCCATCCCATGGCGAGGACACGCTACGATGTACTCCTGAAGCCGTTCCCAAGCTTCAGTTATCGACTCATTGGACGCTTGCTGGAAACTGGAAATCCTTCCCCGAAGAGCGTTAGTTTTACCCAGCGGGAAGAACTTTGCGAGGAATGCCTTGGTACACTCATCGCAAGTATTTATTGCACTTCTGTTGGTGTAGAACCACTGTTTTGCCTTCCCCAAAAGGGAAAACGGAAACAAACGGAGTCGGGTTGCATCCTTAGTGACTCCCTTGATGACAAAAGTGCTGCGCAGTTCCAGGAACTGTTGGAGATGTGCATTGGCATCCTCATTGGCCTTGCCACAGAATGGGCTATCCTGCACCATCGTAATGAGACCTGTCTTGATCTCGAAATTCTCATCTTCAGCATTCACATTTGGCCCAATTGGGACATTGTCGGACGAAAGAGCTGAGAAGTCATGGAGAGAGGTAGAGAGGACAAACATCACACTAGCGCAAACATACGAATACTGGAACCAATGCCGTAGCCTAGATGTCTTACCACATCTAATCATGCAAGATATAAGACCTAGATATAAAATAAGCATATCACACACATCTGAATACACAGAACATATACTATACGAATACACTAAACTAGAAGATAACTCTATTAAGGAATTCTGAATATTACAAAGGAGAGGAAGAGTAAAACCCATACCAAACACTCCTAGGAAAGACTCGGGAGCCGAAGAAGAGCTACTTCATCTAAACTCCACTATCCTAAAGACTAAGCAAGAGAGGAACTTGAGAGAGAGCAACCTGAGGTGTGTCTTCCATTGTAGCACCCCCCTTATATTTATAGGGGTGAGTGAGGAGGGTGTGCAGCATCTCCTCGGTGTGCAAAGGGCTGAAGCCTCCTCAAACCGACATAAGGGACCAATGAGCAAGTGCCACGTGCAAGGAGTAAGGTGGTGGAGCCTGGCTTGGTTCGGCCGACCCACCTGGTTTGGCCGAACTAGGTTTGGCCCCACCACCTTCAGCTTCGTCTGTGAGGCTGCCACGTGGGCCCTGGTTGCTCCTGCGGGTGAGTCGAGCTTGTCCTAAGTTGGTTGCACCTGTTGGTGGGCCCTTTGATCCATGGGAGGCTGAATGGAGTGTTCTGATTGGTCGGTAGAATTTGCCTCGGATTCAAGGGTGCGTTTTCCCACCATTTTCTGCTCAATTTCCTGCTTTGCAAAATGTCGGAGGGAAATGTGGAAATGACATTATTCTAGATAAATATGCAAATTAAGTATGCTAGTCATCCCAATTTTCTGATCCAATTGGCGCTCGAAATGGGTCCGTAGCGAGCGTCAACGAGGCCCAAGATCAGTCGTCTAGATCGTGATCCATTGACTGATGAGGAATTGACAGAATCTGACGATGATCTTCCTCTGACAACTCTTTTGAAGAAGACGGGCAAGGAGCTGGCCATTAGTATCGAGATGTCGAGCCACCCGACCAAGCCGTGGGGAGCTGTAAGGAAGTGCAAGCTGTCCCTCGCCGGCTTGTCAGATGATAATCCAATGTAAGCACTACTCTCGAGTACTTTCTTTGTTGATATTTGGAATTTTTTCCTGAGTTTTCTTGTTTTCTTCGCAGTCCTCCCGCCCCCTCCAAACTCTCCAAGGATGGGGGGTAGACTAGTTCCATCTGGGATGATGTCGCACTAGAGATCAACGTTCAGCTTGGTGCGCCGGACCCTTCAGCTGAAGATGTTGCGCCAAGTATGAGCGACCCTATCCCGCCGAGCACCTTGGAGGCTCCACCAAAGGAACCTGCTTGCGACTCGGGGAAGTCGAGTACTCGAGGGCCTCGGCTAATCCAGCTGAAGAAGGTGGTGACCAAGAGGTTGTCCAAGTAAGTTTCGAGTACTTTGCTTTGAACTTTTTGTAGATTTCCATTATCCAGTGCTTGATGTAGTCGCTTTGTATCTAGGCCTTCCTCTGCTCTAAGCCTGGATGAGCTTGGCGGCGCCCCGGCAGTCCAATCCCCCAAGCATGAAAAGAGCTCGGATGTTGCAGTGTTGGGGGCGAGTGCTCCTTCTCCTCCCGGCCACCACGGCAGAGGCTGAAAAAGAAGTTATTCCAAATCCAATCAAGCCGGAACGGGTAGAAGTGGAGACCCCTACACCCGAACTACTTGAAGGTGAGCCCATCATGCCTCCTCCACCACCCAGCACTTATTTGCCCGAGGCTAGGCTAGTGATTGCGGGTGAAGTAGCAGGCGAGCCGCCCAGGGAGTCATCAGGCGCAGGAGATACAAGTGCCACGAGTACTTCGGGCCCTAGAGCTGACACAGACGGTGCCACAGGCACGTCAAGAGATGCCGGCGCCGCGGGTACTTTAGACCCTGGCGTGGATGCTGCGGAGAAGGAGGATCTACTTGTGACACCCTAGGGTGGCAACATGCCATCAAGAATGATCTAATTGATGATCCCATGCTTACCAAGGAGAAGAGAAAACACCTGGTGGGCGCTTTTAAGGACTTGTACAAGTTCACCACTATAAGTATTCATCATCCTTGAGTAGTTGTCTCTATCCTCTGTTTTTGCATTATCAGTATTGACTGTCGTGTGTTTGTCTTGTAGACTCTAATGGACCGGTCCCAGGAGAAATCCAAAAAGCTCAAGTTCATTGAGGACGGCCATCGCAAGTTGCAGGAGAAAAATGAGCGCATCAATGAAAAAATCTGGAAGAGAATTGATCTACGCAACGAGCTCGAGCAGTTGAAGAAAGAGCGCACTCAAGAGACCTGGCTTCTCAAGAACGACCTCATGAATCTGGAGAAGGAGAAGGCCGAGCTGCTCGAGAAGAACAAGGCGATCTCCAAAGCACACAAAGGTATCTTGCCACTTTGTCATGCATTCCTTAGTTGGCGGTTGTTCGAGTAGTTTTCTGAAACTTCTCGAGTACCTCTCCTTGTCTTGTGCTCGCAGAACTCAAATCCACTTTGAAAAGAAAGAGAATATTATTATTGATATGAAGAACCTTGTTTACCGTGGCGCAGATGATGTTTAGCGCCTCTAGAAGATCCTCCAGGACACTGATGTGCAATTTCGCAACACCATGCGACGAATTAAGTCCATGGCTGAAGACAAGGCGAGCATGCAAAAAGAACTTGAAGATTTCAAGGCCGCTGCTCAAGTTGTGGTGGAGATGGTGGAGCTCCCCACTGATAGTGAAGCTAATGAGCGGACGCTGCTGGAGAAGCTTCGCGCGACTCCCCAGAACGTCGCCAACTATATCTCAGAGGCCACCAGAACCTATATTGCCAAGGCACTCATGTTGGTGAAGTCATTCTGGCCCAAGGCGCAGCTGGAACCACTCGGAGAAGGTATGGCCGCCGACTGCTCTGTTGAGCAATTCACGAAGTACCGTGAAGTGGTCGAGCCCATCGCTGACAAGATAGCTGAAAGCCAAGAATAGGAGGGTTAATCATAGGAGAAACATTATGTCATGAGAACACTTACGTCATTTGTTCATATGTATATAAATTTTCCTGTTTGATCGTTTTCAGCGTATATCATTATTTGATGTTTGCTGGTTTGATCGTAGGACTTAGTATAACTGGATACGTGTGAGTTAAACAACTCCAAGAGCATCGGCTTGGTTGTAGTAAATAACTTGGCGTTCCATAGAAGTGCTTGTAGAGCAAGAGGACTTAGCCTGGATTTACCCATTTGAAATGGCACGCTAGGCTAGCCTTTAGGCTTAGTAGCTTGAATGGTTTAGTTGTCGAAATCCTGCTTAATGGCAGAGAATAACTTAACCGTATGATGGGCTTGGTGACCCCTTCGGCGTTTGCTCTAACGCTCTCTGCCGAGTAGTCGTAGCAGTAGCCGGAATTATAGGAGTACCAGAAGTACTCGAGTGCTTAGCCGAATGGGCTATACTAGTCGTAAGAACTCGTGGCAGAGCCCCCGAGTGTAGATGAGCTAAGTATAAGTACTCGTGGCGAAGCCTCCGAGTAAAAGTAGTCCAAGGAACGTAAGAACTCATGGCGTAGCCCCCAAGTTTAACATAGGCAAAAAAATGTAAGAACTAATGGCGAAGCCCCCGAGTTAAAACACATAAAAAAGTAGTCGATTTGGAACGAAATCAACTCTTTATTAATAATGCTGACATGCTGCTGGTGAATTATGTACAAGTTCTACTAAGTGTAGACTTTCCGGAGGTGCTCTATATTCTAGGAGTTAGGAACTTCCTGGCCATCAAGGTACTGCAGGCGATATGACCCTGGTCTTGTGACTTCAGATACGATGAAGGGACCTTCCCAACGAGAATTAAGCTTATGGAGCCCAGTTTCATCCTGGATGCGGCGGAGGACCAGATCACCGATTCTGAAGGATCGTTCCCGCACGTTGCGATCATGGAAATGTCGAATTCCCTGTAGATAATGAGCTGATTGAATGAGGGCACTGTATCTGGCCTCGTCAACTGAATCCAGTTCCAGCTACCTAGCTTCGTCCGCCTCTCCTTCTTTGTACATCTTAACTCTGAGAGAGCACCACATGATACTTGTGGGAGTATAGCTTCTGACCTGTAGACAAGAAAGAAGGGGGTATGCCCTATAGCTTTCGACGGTTGAGTTCGAAGCCCCCAATGACATGAGGCAATTCATGTATCCACTTGCCACCCTTTTTGTTGTTCTCGTCGTAGAGTCTCTTCTTCAGGCCATCCAAGATCAAGCCATTTGCTCTCTCGACTTGCCCATTGGCCCTTGGGTGTGTGAATGACAAATACTTAACTTCTATTGCAGCGTTCTCACAAAACTCCCAAAACTGATTTGCTGAAAAATTTGAGCCCAGATCTGTGATGATGGTGTTGGGAAAGCTAAAGCGGTGTAGGATGTCCGAGATGTAGTCAACTGCCCTGTCTGGAGTGAGCTTGGTAATCGGCTTGTATATGATCCACTTTGTAAACTTGTCGATGGCTACCAAGACATGTGTATAACTTCCTAGCGCTGTTGTAAGAGGCCTGATCATGTCGAAGCTCCAGCATGCAAAGGGCCAGGAGGGCGGTATGGTGATGAGGTTGTGCGTCGGGGCAAGAGATTGCTTGCCGAAGAATTGATAGTTCTAGCACTTGCGTACGAGATCTTCGGCATCAGAAATTGCTGTTGGCCAACAAAAACCTGCCCAGTAGGCCTTCCTGACTAGTGTCTTGGATGCTGCGTGATTACCACAGGTTCCTTCATGAATCTCGAGTAGAATGCTACGGCCCCAAGCACTCGGGACACACTTCATAAGTACTCCAGAGCTTGCTCCGCGCTTGTAGGGCTTATCGGCGACCAGAACAAGCCCTTTGTTGCGCCTCATGATGTGGATTGCTTCTGCGCTCTTCTTTGTCACCCCGGGACGTAGTTTTTTTCCTTGATGAAGTTGATGCAAGTCTCCTGCCAATCGACCTCTGCCATCATGACCTCCCGACTGGAATCCAGGAGTCCTGAGCCGGTGGTTGCCTGAGACCTGGTCTTGATCGATGGTTCCTTGAGCTCTTGACCGCTGGGACTTGACCTCGAGTAGATCCAAGCTTGGAGAGTACGTCTGCTCCAACGTTGTTGTCCCGGACGACATGATGAATCTCTAGGCTTGCAAACTTGTTCTCCAGCTTGTGCACTTCCATGACATATGCGTCCATCTCCTCCTTTGTGCAGTCCCACTCCTTGTTGACTTGTTGCATGACTAGCAGAGAATCGCCGTACACAAGTAGTCATTTGATGCCCAGGGAGACTGCTAGGCGGAGCCCGTGTAGTAGCGCTTCGTACTCGGCCTTGTTGTTGGACACTTTGCAAAGGATTTGCAAGACATATTTGAGTTGTTCACCCTTTGGAGAGATAAAAAGTACTCCTACTCCGCCGCCTTCGAGCTTGAGTGATCCGTCGAAGTACATCGTCCAATGCTCTAGCCGGCTGGCTGGATGTTGACGCTCGCTATGGACCAATTTCGAGCGCCAATTTGACCAGAAAATTGGGATGACTAGCATACTTAACTTGCATATTCATCTAGAATAATGTCGTTTCCACATTTCCCTCTGAGATTTTGCAAAGCAGAAAATTGAGCAGAAAATAGAGGGAAAGCATACCCTTGAATCAGCCTCACATGGATTAATGGGCCCACCAGGACATGCAACCGACTTAGGACAGACCCAACTCACGCCGTGGTTAGGGCCCATTTGACAGCCTCTCAGCCGAAGCTGAGGTCGGTTGGTTGCCGGGCTGGTTCGGTCGACCCAGCTAGGTCGGCCGAGCCAGGCCAGGCGCCACCGACTTACTTGTTGCACGTGGCAGCTCCCCATTGGCTCCTGATGTTGGTTTGAGGAGGCTTCAGCTCATTGCACGCCAAGGAGTTGCTACACAACCCCCTCACTCACCTCTATAAATATGAGGGGGGGGGGGTGCTACAATAGAAGACACACCTCAAGTTGCTCTCTCTCAAGTTCCTCTCTTGCTTAGTCTTTAGGATAGTGGAGTTTAGGTGAAGTAGCTCTTCTTCGGTTCCCGAGTCTTGCCTAGGAGTTTTCGGTATGGGTTTTACTCTTCCTCTCCTTTATAATATTCGGAATTCCTTAATAGAGTTATCTTCTAGTTTAGAATATTCGTATAGTATATGTTCTGTGTATTCAGATGTGTGTTCTATGCTTAGTTTATATCTAGGTCTTGTATCTTGCATGATTAGATGTGGTAAGACATCTAGGCTACGGCATTGGTTCCAGTATTCGTATGTTTGCTCTAGTGTGATGCCTGTCCATCCAGAGGGTGGGGGTTCCGCGCGGAGCATTAGAGTATCGCTTATTAGCGTAGACGTGCTGTCTGGGCCAATCAGGGTTGCTGGATGCGGCTCTATACCATGATTAGATGAGGTAGGCGGCAGGTGGTGATAGCCCTGTCTGTCCAGCGTAACCCTCCCCGTTCGTGTAGTAGCTGTAGGAGGTGCATAAAATAGCCGTGAAGAACTAGTGGCCACCTATCCATTTCTTGTGCGGTCTCCCGGTAATGCCTGGGGGCCTAGAGCCCGATCCTAATCATGTGTATGTGTATGAGTGCTTAGTATAGACTGTATGCTTAGTTAGAAGTACATAAGTCCTTAGATTAGCTTTCTTCTTCCTTTCTCCCTTACTGTAACCTTTGCATAGAGATAGAGCTTGAGTAACTTGTGTGTCACACTACCTCTTTACCATATATTATCTTACCCCTGTTTATTCAAATGAATATCCATGCTAGAACTAATCAACATACTAATCTATTCCAATAACCGCCGCCTTCCCTGCGACAATATAAAAACGACCCCGTACTCATGGAATGCTACAATGTTATTCCGTGCGCTTGCGGATCCTTCTGTAACGTAAGAAATACCCCATGGCATTTCTTGCGCCGTTACTGGGAAACACCTATCCTAGTGATAACGCTATGAAACGCCAATACTGGAGTTGGTACTTGATTTTCCCGCCACTCAGCCATGAAATTGACCAATGCTTGGGATTTGATGGTTGTCCTTGGCTTGAAGTCGATAGGGAGAGCCCCCAGTTCTACTGCCCACTTGGAGATATGACCAGTGGCATTCTGGTTGTGGAGAATATTCGGCAACAGGAAATCTATAACAACTGAGATCTTGTACTCGTCAAAGTAGTGGCAGAGCTTCCGTGATGTAATGAGTATTGCGTAGAGTAGTTTCTGAATTGGGGGATAGTGAACCTTCGACTCAGAGAGTACTTCACTGATGAACAAGACCGGCCTCTGCACACCGAATGCATGGCCCTCCTCATTATGCTCCACCACAATTGCTGTGTTGATCACATGATTGGTTGCAGTGATGTACATCAGCAAGTTATCGCCCGGGCGTGGTGCTGTGAGTATGGGAGGTGACTGCAGGTGTAGCTTGAGATCTTGCAGTGCCTGCTCTACTTCCTCCATCCAATGAAACTTATCCTTTTGCTTCAGGAGCTTGAAGAAGGGAAGACCCTGTTCTCCAAGCCGGGAGATGAATCTGTTCAGTGCCGCCATGCACCCTGTTAACTTCTGAATGTCCTTGATCATTGTAGGAGCTTTCATGTTGGTGATGGCGGTAATCTTCTCTGGGTTAGCTTCAATCTCCCTATGACTGATGATGAACCCAAGTAGTTTCCCTGACGGTACGCCGAAGACGCACTTAGTCGGGTTGAGCTTCCATTGAAACTTCCGGAGGGTGTTGAATGTTTCCTCAGGGTCTGCAATTAGGTCCTCGGGATTTCTGGTCTAAACGACCACGTCATCCACATAGGCTTCCACATTGTGGTGTAGTTGATCTGCAAAGCACATTTGGATTGCCCGCTGGTACGTAGCCCCCGCGTTCTTCAAGCCAAAGGACATAGTCTGGTAGGCATAAGTCCCAAAGGGTGTGATGAAGGCGGTCTTGATTTGGTCTTCTTCCTTGAGGGTAATTTGATGGTAGCCCGAGTAGCAATCAAGGAAGCATAGGAGTACACAGCCGCGGGTGGTGTCGATTACATTCTCTATTCATTATTATTCTTTTTCTTTACAAGGACGGGGTTGGCTACCCACTCTGGGTGGAACACCTCTTTGATGAAGCCAGCCACGAGTAGTTTAGCCAACTCCTTTTTGATTACCTCCCTCTTATCTTGAGCGAATCTACGGAGGCGCTGCTTCTTAGTGGTAACATCAGGTCTACTTTTAGAGTATGCTTTTGCAGCTCCTTCAGCACCCCTGGCATACCCCAGGTGAATATGTCTCGGTTGACCCTAAGGAAACTGATGAGCACGCTTTCCTATTTGGGGCCGAGCTGTGATCTGATCAAAGCTGTCTTGGAAGAATCTCCCTCCTGCACCTGGATGGTCTTTAGTGCAAGTTCTCCAGTGGGCTGCAACTTGGTCTGGTTCGCCTTCTTCGTAGGAATTTCTAGCCCTGACTTGGAGAGCTTTTGTGCAACCGCGAGTACTTCTTCTGAAGTATCTGGTACACACGTAGTCGAGGCGTACTCGATAGCCTTCTGGTCGCAGTCGTAGGACTTCTCCAGGTCACCGCGGAAGGTGAGAACCCCACTCTTTCCTGGCATCTTCAGGAGCAAGTAGACGTAGTGTGGCACGACCATGAACTTGGCCAATGTGGGTCTTCCCAGGATGGCAAGAAGAAGTCGCTGAGTTAGAGATTAAAGCGGATCGCTGCTATGTCCAAGTCCGAGCGCTCTTCTATTCATGTTGAGCTCTACTACACCAACATCCGGCCGCATCAACGCACCGGCGACTACTTCGACTTCGCGAGGATGTTCGGCGATCTGCCGACCATTACTTCAACTTCATGAGAACGCTCAGCGACCCGCCGATGACTGCATCGACTACTTCGACTACTCGTCTCGACTACAAAACTAGTCGAAGCGGGTCTTACACCATCAAGAACTACTCGGAATCAACTTCGACTAGTCGGCTTCATCAATAAATCACCACGGCTCCATCGACAAGTGCTACGGCTTCATCGGCAATCGCCCACGAATTGAGCTAAGTCACTTATACCTTTTTTTGACTTGTTCTCCACAAGATCGACTACTTTTTTGGGTACACCTCTTGACGGGAATCACCCTCGGGGGCTACACCATGATCGACTACTCCTGGGGTCTGCTGGCCAATAGCCCACACACTTGGTACATCGAGTTCTTAGGGCACTGCCCACGCGCTTGGTACACCGAGTTGTGTCAGGCTCACAACGGCTACACCCTACGGACATACACGCTGCAACACGCGTTCTCGCCGACTACTTATCTGTGTACGTCTCTCAATGGGCATGAAACCCTCCAGAGCTACACATCGCCGACTACTTATCTGTGTATGTCTCTTGATGGGCACGAAACCCTCCAGAGCTACACATCGCCGACTAATTTTTGCGCAACGTGTATCCTCTATGTTGCATGACGACTACTTTTTTCTGCTCATTGTCTTCTCTTAATGGTCGCTAATCTACTTGAGTAGCAAATGCCATAACCCGTGAAACCTCGAGTCTTCAGTCATGACCTAAGCGACTCTATGCACGAGACAAAGATTTGATGGATGCTATGAGCGAAGGCTAAACTGGGACCGGGTGAACGTAAAGGGTGGACTACTCAAGAGATTTAAATGGTCTATAAAAGTCGACACGGCAGCTTCATTTCATATCGAATAAATTTTGGTATTTTCATATTATTACTGAGTAAAACTCGGTATCTTTACATTATGCTACATAATGTATGCATTGTCTTTTTTCAGATCAAGCTTCGGCAACAACTTGCCAGACCGCTTAGCCCGTCTCCCGGCTCGGGGGCTAGGCGGATTACTACTCGACGTGGCTCCTTTGGCTCCCAAGCTCGGGGGCTGAACGCCGCAAAACTACTCGGAAGATAACTTATATGAAGACTGAAGGCCTAAAGGTAACCCTAGGTTGCCGCGTGGTTAGATAACCAGCGGCGGCCTAAGGGTCCTTTGGAAGAGTTTTTCCCTAAAAATGCGTGATTTATTTTGAGTGGTTATTTAGGAAGAGTTTTGGGGAGTTTTTTGATTAACCAATTTTTCAGGGACCTTATCCCGAAAAAGGGGGTTTTTGAATTTCGAACCAATTGATTTCCAAATCAAACCATCAAGGCAGATCACACAGTTTCTACACATATTTTCTACATAACACTGTTAAGTATGCCACGTTCTTTTGGATCCTTTTTTCCAAACCTCGGGATTTGGATTCAAGGCACGGGGGCTGCGGGACACGTGTCATCGATGGCTTATTTTTCAAAAAAGTTTATAAGATAAGGAAAGAAGATTCAAGACTAGTGGGACCCTCAGCCTGATTCTTCGATTCAACCTAAAGCTTGGAGGCTACTCCATATGGAGTGCGATTTGCATCGCACCCCATAAAAAGAAGACTTAAAAGTACTCGGGGCATAAGCACCTCACAGCCTCGAGGCAGCCAAGGAAGTATTCGAAGAATGCCTTCAAGACGGAGCTTCAGAAGAAGCCGAAGACTACTTCAGAAGTACTCAAAATACCTGCAGTACTCGGCTATGAAGAGCTCGGGGGCTTGTCAGGGATAGATCCCCTAGGTACCGCAAGAAAGCTACCTATGGGGGAAAAGAAGTCGAATTCCTACTAGGACTCTACCCTGTAATCCAAATAATCTCATAACTTGTAATCCTACTAGGAACCCCACCCCCTGGGATATATAAAGGAGGGCATGGGTACCTAGAGACGCAGAACAGAGCAGCTAACAGGCAACTCAACACCCAAGCGCAGGGCGCAATATACAATACCCAAAGAGGACGTAGGGTATTACGCTACTCTAGCGGCTCGAACCTGTCTAAATCTGTGTATTGTGTCCTCGCGTTTACCTTCAAGTTACAGATCTGGCGATCGCTCACCAAATAGTCACCTACCTTAGGGTATCCCTAGGTAGGTTGGCGGTAAAAGTACTGACAGACGAGCGGGAGTTTTCCCTGATCAGAAAAGCTTGTCCACTGATCAGCCCTGGAGAATGAGATGGGGACCTCCGACCATCGAAGGGGTCGTGGTACCGCCGGTGCGACAGACATGATCTCGCGGTGGTGAAGCTTCTGAGTCCTCTTGGAGGCAAATCCCGATTCGCCGCCAAAGATGACGTTGACGACCTTGGATATGTATGGTATCTTATTGGCGTTTGTCTTGTTCTCCAGATTTTCATCGTCCTTGTCCTTCTTCTTCCTGTCGCCCTTTTCAAAGGGCGAGGCGTTGAGAGACCTTAGGAGCTGATAGCACTCGATGGCCGAGTGCTTGGAGTGTGGGTGCCACAGGCATTGCTTCTGAATGAGCTTATCAAACTATTCTTGCAGATCGGTCGCCATTTTGCTGCGCGGGGCACGATCAATAGCTGCGACGAGTTCGTCTGGCTTGCGATTTCGGGAGGATCCTGAGTTGTCCAGCTGGCTTGGGGCAGCAACTATCTTGGGGCGGTTGCGGCAGAAGTCGCGGAAGAGGGCCTGGTTGGTGAGGCCGTTGTGAAAGCAGTCGATGATGTCGCCCTCTGAGATGTTGGCGATCGTAGCTCGAGTGGCGAAGAAGTGGTGAGTGTACGAGCGCAGGAGCTCGTTCCTTTCCTATTTACACTGGGAGAGGTCGTGGCGAGTACCTGCCCTAGTGATCGCCCCCTGGAAAATATCGATGAAGACGTTCCTCAGCTGCTCCAAGGAGTCGATGGAGTTCTTCGTGAGGCTCTCCAACTATGTGAGTGGGGCGGTCTCTAGGGCCATCGGGAAGTAGACGACCTTTGTGGTATTGGTGCCACCCGCGACCTCAATGGTGGTGGAGTAGCATCGTACCCACTGTTGAGGGGATTGTTTGCCATCGTACTTGGTGATGCCGACTGGTTTGAATCCTTTTGGTTACTTGTAGTTGTCGAAGCGAGAGGAAAACACGGGGAAGCGATCGTTGTCGTCCCACGCAGCCTTTCCCTCCGCTCCGGCGCGTTCTCTCCTCTGGTTCTCGATGATGGAGCAGGCATCTCGTGCTTTGTTGATCTTCTCCCGGAGGTCTCCTATTTGTAGCTGCTTGAGTTGTTCACAATGGTTGACGGACTGTTCTTGTTGTGGGTGAGGTGCCTGGGTCGCGGGGCAACTACCTTGTGGGCCCGCCCTGCGACTTCTATGTGGACCAGCTCTGCGGCTTCTGTGTTGGTTCTGGGAGGGATGTGCCTCCCGCCTGGGATGGCCCCCAGGTCTTCTGCTGGCTTGGCTGTCACCGGCTCCCTCGTTTCTTCCATGTGAGAGACATGGCATCCGCTGTTGCTCGTTGATCTGGAGCAGTGCTGTAACACCTCAGGTGTTTTAATTACGAAATAAGCCTCATTAGCTTAACACGATGCATAAATAATTAATAAAGGTTCCAATGAAATGAGTTATAAATTGGTTTTTCCTTGAATTGAAAATAGTTGGGTATATGTGCATAAGTACATGTAATTTAATCAAACAAATTAAATAACTTTCACATCGATGCTAACATGGCTACGAAAATTGAATAGGCACATCATTTTTGACATGTTAAACAAAAGTCTAGTTGAAGCCTAGGAGAGAATGCAAAGTTTTGCTCAGGAAATGACGTGCCCTCCAAATTATATTTTTTGAGTTTTTAAAATAACTTCTAAACTAGAACTCAAATGAACCTTGGCCTGAAACAAAACTTGTGTAACTTTTCATTTTGAACAACTTTCATGTTCAGATATTTTTGAGTTACAACACAAAAATTTGAGAAACACTTGAAATTGCAAACCAGTCCCTGCCTTTTCTTCTATTTTCACTGCAGACCATTCTTCTCCGTCTCGCCCGACCCTTTGCTCGCTCGACCCTATGCTCGCCCGACCCTTTCACTCGCCCGACCCTACGTTCGCCTGACGCGCAGTCGTTCGCCCGACCCTCCGCCGCCGCGCAGTTGCTGCAGGCCACTTGGCCGGCGATGCCTGACCGGCGCTAGGCGCCAAGCCAATGCCTGGCCGCGCTCGCACGCCGCGCTCCTCCCCAGTCCGTGCACGCCACACGCATGCCGGTGACGCGCGCCTCTGCTCGCCGCCCGCAGCGCCCAATAGACAAGTCGCGCCGTGCCCGTGTCCCCGCCACGTCCCGCCAGTCGCCGCGCTCGCCGCCCGGCAAGCCAGCTGCTGCAGCTCCTCGCCCAACCCGCACGCCGCGTGATCTCCCGCTCCCCACGCCAAATCCTCAGCGCCCAATCCCCTGCCCGCGCCCGCCGCACGCCGTGCCGGCTCTGCTCGCCGCCCATCGCGACCAATAACGCACCCCCGTCGTGCCGCCCGCGCCCGCGCCTCGCAGTCCAAGTTCCGCCCCTCCTCCCTCCTCTCTGCTGCATACATAAGACCGCACTGAGCCCCCCCTCGCGCGCCCAGACACCAGAACACCGCTGCCGCCACCATTACCGCCGCCGTGCACCACCCGCCCGTGGAGCCCCACTCCCCAGCCTCCCACTGCCCAAGCCCATCACCCAGCGAGCTTGCCCTCCCTCCACTGAAGCTCACCGGCCTCTTCCCCGGCCAGCTCAACCGCCGGAGCACCACCAGCGCCGCCCGCACCGCCGCCGCTCCCTGCTGCTCCGTGGACGGCCCACTCCGAAGCTCCTCCGTCCAAGCCCAGCCTTGAAACGGGTTCCCCTCGATGCCGCGAAGCTCATCGACCAGCCCACGCTCTCCCCTCCTCGCCGGAGCACCGTCACCGATGCTCCGCCCCGCCGCCGCCCCTCTGCTCCACGCCGACGAGCCACCTCCGGCCACCCCCAACCCCGACCAAGGCCATCCCAAGGTAGCTCTCACCTCCCTGGATCTCCACGACCCTTTTCCCCTCGCCGTCGACGAGCCCTCTCGCCAGAATTTGGCCGGCCGCCATGCCAGCGCCACCAAGGGACCCAATTGCATCGATTGAAATCTTTAAAAGAGTCTGCACGCAAGTTTCCGGGGACCCCTCTGTAAAAGAAAGTTTTAACCCTAGATTCAAAATCAGTGAACTTGTAAAATTCATATAAAATCATAGAAAAATTGGAAAAATACAAACTCAACTGTTCTGGAATCTTTAGAAGAAGATCTACAACTTTTGTTACATGCATTTCTTCAGTTGCTTGATAAATTGTGCTATAAATTAAATGGAAGGTTTAATAGACTTTAATTGTACCCACTGTTGCAGACAAGGGCTAAACCTAAAAATTTAACAGTAGTTTAGTTACTTGATGTATAGTCCAATGGAAAAAGTTTAGGACCAAACCCATCTCTAGCTAAACTTTTTGTTAAACCTTGTTTATGCCATGAAATAATAAAACTAATTTGTAGCTGCTGTTGTATTGTGTTTCCTGTTGTGAAACTTTTCTAGAGCTGTTATATTGATGCCTAAATACCACAGAAAGAGTTTAGAACCTTTTTCTTTTCTGTAACCTATTTATATAATTTTGTGGTAGGAAAAATTCACTAATTCAAATAATTAGTTTCAGAACTTGGAAAATGTTCATCGTTTTACTGTCGAACGCTTTAGTGTAGTTTATGCTGTATGAAAAGTTTCATACACAGAAAGTAGGTCTATCTTGTCCTAATTATTATGCTCTGTATCATGCACAGTAAAATCTGAAACATTTACAGTAACACATTTATGGATAGATTTAACCCCCTGTAAAATTTTTGGTGTCAATACTTGCATGGTTTGTCCTGTATAAAAATAACTAGGTTCTAGAGCTGTGTATTATATTTTTCATAATTATTCTGCTATGTGAAAATGTCTGAAATTTTTACTGTGCTTTTGCCTCTGCATAGTGTGCTCTAAATAAAAATTTCATCACTAGAAGTTACCTAGTGCAGAAGTTGTGATTAATCCATCCTTATGTTGTGAAAATTAAAATTTCCAATACAACACAACCCCTTCGTGATTAATGAAGTTAATAGTTTAAGTTATACTCTATTAACAATTGCCCGAGAAAATCTTAACTAAGTAACTTCACAACCAAATCGATATTTTGTGGACTGCAACTTTATCATGAAGAAAAATAATCATCATATACCATCACTATAACTTACACTTGTGCATTGATATAGAATCGACTACTCTCGCCGACGGAACGTACAAGCTGGTGCCCGCGTCCGAGAGTGAGCAGCGTGAAGCTCAAGTAAATCTAACTGAAGCTTTCGAAGACCCGAGCCTAAGTTCGGACGAGCCCAAGGCTAGCTTTACCCAAGAAGGCAAGCTCCGAAGCATGAACCCTATTTTTCTAAACTTATGCAACTTATTACTCTACTTTACTTGTACGTTAAGTTTATAGGAGTTGAATGAAAACTTAGTCGCATGATCCTAGGTACCCATGCTCTGAACACTAGATGTAAGGTTCGATAGAATGCTATGCTAATAGGACCCGGTAAAAGTCGAGTGATTTCCTGTCACTCGCGAGCATTTAGGAGTTGAATGTTTACTACATGCTGCAATCATAAGGTCGACGGACGGGGCTATGGTACGATGTTTATGTTGATGATTGAGGCCCCGTCTGTGTAGTGAAAAATGCTAAGGCCGCAGTGTGTGGTAGTGGTGGTTAAGTCTTTGAATGTACTATCCACATGCCGAGAATATGGTAATCGGTAAGCTTAAGTACCTAATTGAACCGGCAAGTGGACACCATCCCACCATCTCAACTTCGGTTCCATGCGCGCACATGGTGGGTGCAGGGCTAGGCTCTGTAGTCTCGGATGGTGGTCCTGATCCACAACCCAGGAAGAAAGGGGCAAAGTTGCACGTGTGACTCTTGGAGTAACCACGTGACGTGTGTTTAGGTTTCCCTTGCAAGGTTAAGAAATTCGATTCGAATCGTCCGTTTCTCACGGTCATTGAGATTGCTTGACCCTTTTACCACATAGAGTAAGAAGAGGAACAATGTGTTGGCGCTAAAATCGGCCGGATAGGAATCGGCCGATGGGTCTTCAGCATCGGACACACGACCCGGGATAATCTGCTTAGCTCCTGTTCGGGTAATAGCCCTGGTGCGGTTCGCGCGGCGTGCCAGTCAATCTGACCTATTGATTGACAAGGAAATAGAGTATTAAATTCCAGGCGCGTCGATCGGCTGGGATTCCGATCTGTCCTGAGGAGCGCGTCGGCAGCGAATCGGCCGATTTGCTATATAGATGATCGGCTATGGATCAGCCGATGATCGTGTAGTAATCGTAAAGAAAACTGCTGGAGCGATCTAGACGACTACTGCAAGAACAACACTTGAAATAGATCTAATCGGCCGTGAGATGATAAATCAAAGAAAAGCAATGACGAAGCCGATTACTCTGATCTCAAGCTGGATAACTGGTGATAATACTAGAATAACAGGTAAAACTTGCAATTCTAGTAAATATCGATAACTGGTGAATAAATCCAAACGAAACTACAGCGATGCGCCCGAAGTTAAAGCTCGGATATTACTCGGTAAGCGGAACCTACCAATTGGCCGGAGATCAAGTTGATGCAGCCCTGCCAATCCGTACGAACTCGTGGAAGAAGAAAATATTGGCGAAGTCGCCGACTTGAAAGTAAATTGCTGGGAAAGTAGAAGTACTGTTGTTGATTGATGTGTTGATTCTTTTTCAAGACCCTGACGACTCCTATTTATACCCTAAAGCTAGGACTCCTGGTCGATCACGACTTGTTACAACCTTATTTAAATTACTATATCTATACGGACCTTAAAAAGGAAACGGACTCCCGCAGAATCTTCCGCCGCCGTTCCCTAATCCAATTAAGATTTCCTTCAATTGCTCCTCGACCGACTTAGCGTGCTCCCTTTGACCAGCTTTTGACCAGGATCCTCTCGAATAATCCCATCCTGTTGGCATAGGCTGTGCCACCAATCGGCCGATTTCCAACTGTTACTTCAATCGGCCGATTCCTTTCAGTAGCCTTCAGATCTGCCGCATCGGCCAATCTTCTCCTCCTGACGCCGATGCAACACGTGTCAAAATCTGGCGTCAACACATGCCCCCAGTTTCGGAGTAAAATATAACTTTTCCTCCGAAACTCTTTTCTTTAATCCTCTCCTCCGAAACAGGCGCAGTAAAAATCTCCTTCCGTTCCGCGGCACAATAATTGCAATTTCCTCGAACCGGGCGCGCGAAACGACCGCTCCTCTGGAACTCGTGTAGACGGCGCGGTAAAAATACCATCTTTGCCCTCGCTTCCCTGATCTCTCTTAAGTACTGGCTTTCTCCGCCCATCCTTCCCCACGAATCTAGCATTCTCTCCGTTGCGTCACTGTTCGTCTTCCTCCAAGCTCTTTCGATTTTCAAGTGCTTCCCCCTTTCCGGTGATCTCATCCGCAGCCTGCTCCGATCCCCAATGGCGTCTCCATCGGCGACCACCCCATCTACAGAGGCTCCATCGGCTACTCCTTTGGCGGCCGCGGCCCAATCGGCGGCTTCCCCAGCGGCGTCATCGGCGACGATGGCTTCCATCCCAGAGGTAAACGCTCGAAATTTTTTCCTTTTTGCCTTTTTACTGCCTCAGTATTTTCCGGACTCTTTCTCAGTTTCTTCCTTTTTTTCCCTTTTTTAGGCACTTAGGCATCGAATCACCATTCCTCTTTCAGAATCCCCTGACCTCATCTGTCTGGGCCCTATGGGGAGCCCTGATCCAACGGATCTGATTAGTTTAGAAACCCATAGGATCCCCTTTAAGCAGTCATCCATGGATTTAGACCATTGGGTAGGCACTTTCAGATCCTGGCCAAATGAAACACCCGGGTGGAGAGAATGGTACCAGAGGGTAGCCGGGTCTTGGAAGGTTCAATGGGAAGAACTCAAAATCGGCCAGGGCATAGACTTATCCCTATCTCAGATGGAAAGGAACGAACCTTTGGTTATGGCAGCCTCTTACTTCTGGTCCGATGCACTTAACGCATTCCTTTTTGGACACGGACCCATGACCCCGACCTTGGCCGATGTTCTGCTGTTGACTGGCCTCGATGTTTCCTCCGCTGATACCCCTTTCAATTATCTTTTCAAGCCATCTCATCGGCTGGAGACCAAAGGAATCGGCGGGTGGAAACGATACATCAGTAAAAACATGAAGACAGGGACAGTCTCGCAGAGGGAGCATACTGCCTTCTTGATGATGTGGCTGGAGAAGCATTTCTTCTGTGGCAGAGCGGTCGGCCCCTCTTCCAACACTCAAGCTTTGGCAGAGGCTCTTTCACAAGGATTGGCCATCCCCCTCGGTAAACATTTGCTGGGATCGGCGTACCATCTAATGCACCAAATCGGCGTCAAGCTGTCGAAGGGGGAGCCGATAGGGAACCCAGGCGGTCCTTGGTGGTTCATCACCCTCTAGCTCAATTTACACATGAGCAAGGTCTCTCAGCAGCGGATAGAGACAAAGACCTTTCCCAACATCGAGTCAGAGGAGAATCCATCGGTCCGTCGCCGCTGCAGATCTTTTGGAGAAGCTGTATCGGCCTTTCCCGGCTGCCAATTCACTGCCACCCGCACAGCTGAATATTTCAGATGTTTCTACAATGGCCTTAGTGAAGAGATGATCATCTGGCATCCATATCAGACCGCAGAGCCGATTTTCGAATTGCCCGTATGCTTTGATTTCTCCACTCATAAATTTGACAGAGAATTAATGGACGTCTTGATCAAGCCGGGAATTCTGCCGGCCAACTTCTTCTCAGGAAAGGACTCACCCACCTATGAGTTCTACTGTCCATCGGCTGCGGCAAGGCAACTGGGTTTTGGCCAACTGCCGATTCGAGTCTATTTCGCCGGCCAGGCAAAATTCAGAGATGGACTAACTTCAAGTCTTGATTACAGCCGGTTGTGCGATCTAGTACCCGACTCCAGCACCATTGACTTGAATGGCTGGTCAGTTGCCTCTTTCGCCACCCAGCAGTATAAATTATGGTGGGCAGAATGGAAGCAGCATCTTTTCTGTAAATCTCCATCATCTTACTGCAACATTCTGGACCCAGAGAACATCGACCCAAATGCAGCGGTATGACCTTTTTCCTTAGCCGATTCCAATATTGCATTATCATCTTGTTGTTAACTTATGTTTATCCCTTCAGTCTGAAAGCCATGTTCCCCCGATGCGGAGCCGAAGCGGCCGGCCGATTGATAGCCATCACCAATACACGCCGTATCCACTCATCGGCTTCCATGCTCCAACTGTCAGAGATATCTCCACCGGCCGATCAAGGCGAGCACCAAAAAGGCCAACATCAAAGATAACTAGCCGTCGGGTGCGAGCTCGCATTGGATCGGCCGATCAGGCGGCAATAGCATCGGCTGAAGTCTCCCGCATCGGATCGGCCAGCCAGATGGCAGTGGTATCGGCCGAGACTCCCCGCATTGGATCGGCCGATCAAGTAGAGGTGACACCCGCCGAAACCTCGGGTCCTTTACCCTTACCGGTTATCGAGATGGCCGATCCCCAAGTCACCGCCGAAGTCGGGGCTGCTGCAGCATCACTATTAGTAGAAGTTGTTCAGGTACTCTTATTTATCTCATATATTCTCCAAATCCTCTACTGACATCAATTCTACTCCTTTGCCAGGCTGCACAAGTTGTCCCACCGCAGTCCCCGCAACTATCAGCCACATCTCAAGTGGGGACTGAGATTCCAGCAGCTCCTATCGCCGAGGTACACAATCTCTTACCCTGAATCCTTAATATTCAGAAAACTTAACCAATTTTGATGAAGGTCGATTTGGGTACGCCGATTATAACTCCACAACAGGCATCGGCCGGAAGACCCACAGAGGCATGGCAAATTCCCATTACCATCTTATTTCAATTCCCCATAGTATTCTCACGGGAATTTATGTCTTTCTCAGGAAGCTGGCCCAAGTGGAGCATTAATAACAATTGAATCTTCTTCTTCCGGCGAACCGAGTGTACCAGTCCCTGAAACAAGGGAAACACTTCCACCGGCGCAGGCAAGAGAGATTCGTTTCAAAGAGGTAACAATCTTACCATTAGAATCGGCCGATTTCCCTTCACCGCTTGCTTACCCTTTACTTTGTTTCCTTATAGGAGCAAGATACCCCCAACAATAGCATCTTTTCCTTTGCTGTCTCCTTGGCCGATGAAGAAGAAATCGCCTCACACGCAGTTCCATCGAGCTCTACCTCCGACGATGTCCGCTCCAAACTCGAAAGCATTCGTACTCTCCTCCAAGGTGACATCGGCCGACTGGTGGAAGATGCATCGCCGATCCGACGACTTTTCAACGAGGTCAAAGATCACATCCCGGATGAAGTGTCGGAAAACTTGGGGTATGCTGCCTATATAGAGGGCATGCAGATTCCGGTTTCCAGGGCGCTGCAACATATGGCCGATCGTGCTCAGATGGCCAAAACTCAGGAGGAGGTCGACTCGTACAAGCATCGGACTCAGGAAGTACACCACAGGATCAATTTCCTCGAGAACTGCCGTCCGGACATCATCGGCGCAATAGATCGGCTGAAACGGAGGAGAGCAGAACTAGCCAAGGAGATGGAACAGATAACCAAAGAGATAGCCGCTGAAGAGAAAAAGCTCCAAGAACTCCCAACCATCATCGGTGAGCTGAAGCAAGAAAGACAACATCTGGCCCGTGAAACAATAAGGCTCCGTCGCCGTGTGTCAGAAGTACCAGGATCGGCTGACAATGATCAGAGAATAGTAGACCCGGCCGATCAAATTAGACGACGAGCGATTGTAGCCATAGATGCTTTCCTTGGGCTGTAAAAAATATGTTAAACATTACTGCTCCTTTAATGTTACTGCGCCGATTTGGTTTTGAGCTGCTCCTTCAGTCTGCCTTGCATTTATGTATGTATTTACTCTGATAGGACGTGTCTCACCATCCATCTACCTCCTCTTCATTTATACGCAGACCGTTCACCATCTCTAGAGGCACACGCATTACTTATCTCCTCTCCTTCCTTTACTGTCCCAATTGAACGGCCAGATGTCTTGTTCGTCCTCTTCATCCTCTTCCTCTGTCAACCAGGTATGAACTCCCCCTCTACCTTTTTCTTAAGCATTTCAATCACTCCGATACTGGGTAACTCCTTTTATCCCTGTTTAGCCAAACTATCTCAGCTCTGATCTAGAACGAGCGATATAAATCATGCATTCAGAAGAACCATTATCACAAGCAGACAGAAATCTGATAAGAACTCATGCTGAGGAACTCAGAGATCATGTCCCTGCCGCTGTCCAGAAATATTTGGACCTCATAAATGCTCATCTTTTGGTCCGCAAGCGACCATCTTCCAAAAAGGTTCTTCACTTCCTTGTAAAGCCAAAACTGAAGTCGCCATGGAAGATCTGGAAGAGGAGAAGACCCGCCTGCTGAAAGAACTCTGCAACCAAGCTGAAACTGGAGCCACTGCAGAGGACTCGAAAGAGAAAAGGCTCACCCTTATGATAAAACTGGGTCGCATCGAGAGAGAAATCCAGCGTAGGCGTAGTCAGTAGACACACCAGTATTTTTATTCTAAGGGCGACTTATACCATGTCGGCCATGTAATCTGTAATTTCCATTCAATAATGAATCCCAATGTTTCTTTCACCAGATGTGTAGCCAGAAAACCGATAAGAAATCGGCCATGTTACCTTGACATATTTTGCTGTAAGTTACGCGTCTACCCAAATGCTTGGATAGTACCTCTTCAGATATCCTCCATTTAAAGCTCTTGGGAATTCCTCCCCTTCGACTGTCTCCAGAATATATGCATTTCCAGGGGCACATCGGCCGATTCTATACGGCCCTTCCCAAGTGGGTGACCATTTACCGAATTTGGGATCTTTAGACCCTATCGGCAGCACCAACTTCCATACCAAATCTCCTTGAGAGAACTGCTTAACCTTGACCTTTTTGTCATACCATCTGGCCACCCTTTTCTTGTTTTCTTCTATACTAATCAGGGCTCTTAACCGTAAACCCGCCGAATCGTCAAGTTCGTCTTTCATGAGAAAGGAATAGTCATCCGCCGTTAACTGATCCTGTAACGATATACGTCTTGACCCTGTCCTTATCTCCCATGGCAAGACCGCTTCATGACCATAAACCAAATGATAAGGGGATATTTTAGTGGCCCCATGACAAGCCATCCGGTATGCCCATAAAGATTCAGCCAAAGACATATGCCACTTCTTGGGCTGCTCTTCTATCTTCCTCTTGATTAGCTTGATTATCCCCTTGTTAGACGATTCTGCTTGGCCATTGGCTTGAGCATAGTATGGAGAAGAATTTAATAATTTAATTCCCATATCGGCAGCGAACTCTCCGAATTCTCCAGAAGTGAACATTGTCCCTTGATCAGTTGTGATGGTTTGAGGAATACCAAATCGATAGATAATATGGCTTTTAACAAATTCAATCATATCGGCCGATGTTACGTTCCTTAAAGGAACTGCCTCCACCCACTTAGTAAAATAATCTGTAGCCACCAATATGAACTTATGCCCTTTGCTAGATGGAGGATGAATCTGTCCGATGAGATCTATTCCCCAACCTCTGAACGACCACGGCTTAATTATCGGATTCATAGCCGATGCTGGTGCGCGCTGCACATTGCCAAACCTCTGACAGTCTTGGCATCCTTTGTAGTACCTGAAACAATCTTCAAGAATGGTCGGCCAATAATATCCATTATTCCTGATCATCCATTTCATTTTGTGAGCCGATTGATGAGCTCCACACACGCCTTCATGTATTTCTCCCATCAGAACCTTTGCCTCTTCTGTTCCCAGGCATTTGAGAAGAACTCCATCAATCGTCCGATAAAATAAATCATCCTCGAGCAACACATACTTTGTAGCCTGAAAACGTGTTCGCCGATCCACCTTTTGGGATGGATTTCTCAAGTAGTCGGCGATCTCCTTTCGCCAGTCATCGGCCGCGAGCTCTAGCGTCATCGCTCCCTGAATCGGCCGATACCCAGAAGCATGTTGGGCCAGTCTGTTGGCTTCTTCATTATAATTCCTAGGGATATGCTCAATTATTGCAGACTTGAATTCTTTTAAAAGCTGAAGACAATCCTCATAATAAATTCTCAAGATATCGTCCTTGCACTCAGATCGTCCCGTCAACTGATCCACAATGAGCATGGAATCCCCAAAGATTTCGACTGCATCAGCCCTGACTTCCCTTAATAATTGGATGCCTTTTAGAACAGCTCGATATTCCGCCTGGTTATTAGTTGCAGAGGCTTCTATCGGCAGAGAGAAATCATAAGTTTCCCCCCGAGGCGACACAAGAACAATGCCGATTCCTGATCCGACCCCACACGAAGAACCATCAAAATATAGAGTCCATGGAACTGGTTCAACGGTGGCAATTTCTGGTCCACAATGCTGAACTACGAAATCGGCCATCACTTGACCTTTGACGGCTTTGGCCGATTCATACCTTAAATCGAATTCTGACAGAGCCAGGATCCATTTCCCAATCCGCCCTTTCAAAATCGGCAATGAAAGCATATACTTCACCACATCATCCTTGAACACGACTGTGCATTCTGCCGACAACAAATAGTGCCTGAGCTTAGTACATGAAAAGTACAAGCACAAGCATAGTCGCTCCACCGAGGAATATCTTGTTTCGGCGTCTAAAAGTCTTCTGCTGGCGTAGTATACCACTCGTTCTTTCCCCTCAAACTCCTGTACCAACGCCGATCCAATAGCCTGTTCATCACCCGATAAATATAACTTGAACGGCTTACCAGGCTATGGTGGAACTAATACTGGAGGTGAAACCAGATACTGCTTGATATTCTCCAGTGCCTTGCGCTTCCCTTCTCCCCATATGAATTCCTGGTCGGGCTTTAATTTCAACAGAGGGGTAAAATCCTGAATACGTCCTGACAGATTGGATATGAATCTTCTGATGAAATTGACTTTGCCGATGAGGGACTGTAGCTCAGTTTTATTTTGTGGGGCCACCACTTTGTTGATGGCGTCTATGGTCTTGCGGTTGACTTCTATCCCGCGCTCATGGACCATAAATCCTAAGAATTGCCCAGCCGATACGCCAAATGCACACTTGTTTGGGTTCATCTTCAGCCCATGTTTCCTTGTGCACTCCAGCACTTCCTGTAAATCGGCCAGATGATCTTGGTGACCTTTTGACTTGACCACGACGTCATCTATATAAATTTCCACCGAAGAACCAATGAGCTTGTGGAAGATGTAGTTCATGGCCCGTTGGTATGTAGCGCCGGCGTTCTTCAAGCCGAAAGTCATAACCACCCATTCGAATAAACCAAGATGGCCTGGGCACCTAAAAGCCGTTTTCGAAATATCTTCCTCGGCCATTAATATCTGATTGTACCTGGCATTCCCATCCATGAAACTTATGACTTTGTGGCCTGCGGCAGCATCCACCAAGATATCGGCCGTTGGCATCGGATATCCATCCATCGGCGTAGCCTGATTTAAGTTCCTGAAATCGATGCACACACGCAATTTTCCATTCTTTTTGTATATAGGCACAATGTTAGAAATCCATTCGGCGTAGCGGCACTGCCGGATAAATCCTGCCTCAATTAACTTTGTAATCTCGGCCTTTATGTCAGGTAGAATCTTGGGGTTACACCGTCGTGCAGGTTGCTGATGTGGCCGATATCCTGATTTTATTGGTAACCGGTGTTCAACAATAGACCGGTCTAGTCCAGGCATCTCATGGTATTCCCAAGCAAAGCAATCCTTGAACTTTTTTAATAAACTTATCAATTTACATTTGTACTTAGAATCCAAGTTGGCACTAATGTACGTCGGCCTTGATTTGCTCCTATCTCCCAAATCTACCATCTCTAATAAATCGGCCGACGTAAACCCATGCCCAAGCTTCCCATCTTCTCGGACGAGCTGATCCATTTATTCTGAATCTTCAGAGCCGACTGCTTGGATCGGCTGTAGACCAAAATCGGACACTCTCAGGAAGTCAGTGTCCCAAGTCCTGCCAGATATACACTTGACGTGATCGCAGCTCCACTGTTGCGTATCGGCCGCTGCAACGCTGTAGGCGGAATCGGCAGCGACTATCTCTGTACTGTCGCCGACCCATTGCACAAGGCATTGATGCATTGTAGATGGGACACAGCAGTTTGCGTGTAACCAGTCGCGACCAAGCAGCATATTATAGGACCCTTTGCCATTAATAACGAAGAAAGTGGTAGGGAGGGTCTTACTGCCGATGGTGAGGTCGACGCAGAGCGCTCCGCAGGCGGGCGACACGTTGCCTTCGAAATCCTTCAACATCATATCCGTCTTGGTGAGGTCATCATCGCCCTTGCCCAGCTTGCGGAACATGGCATACGGCATGATGTTAACTGCTGCGCTTCCATCTACCAGTAATCTGGTGACGCGTCTTCCGTTGACATAGCCTTTGAGAAACAGCGCTTTAAGTTTGAACTTTCGGCTTCAGTCCAAACTGATCCTGGATTACTTCTGCTATTCTTGCCGTCCAGTCCACCTGCTGCTGATGAACAGCTGTTCGCGGCGCGGGCATGTGCTGAAGGGCTGGTACGGCCGGGTGATGAATCGGCGAATTTTGCTGAGCGGCCGATAGTTGATGGCGAAACGAGTCCGCACCCCCTTCGTACATCACTGCTGGCGCCGTGCCTCTGAATGCTTCTACAGTATTTGCCCCCCTGCCGATTTCTGATAAGATCGCCTGATACTGGGGAACCGTCGGCCGGGTGGCCGATTGGCATGGCGCCTGGGTTGAATAACCTCCATACCCGTTCGCTGGCTCTGGAAATACGCTGTGGCTGATGTTCCCCAAAGCGCTGAGCTTGTAGGCAGTGATTGCACAGAAGCCATCTGAACGGGTTGAAGCGGCGTTTGTGATGGGAGACATGGTGCACCGTTGTATCTTGGAGACGCCGAGGGTGGTGGAGAGTTGTACCCCTCGCGTTGCGTCAATATCGGCTGAGGAGCCGATTGGGATGTGTGTGGTAGGCCTCTGGCTGGCAGAGTAGTTGGGGGGGCATATGCCGGCCCCTGATAGCCTTGAACGGCTCCGCTGGCCAGAGAGTTGACGACAGCGTTATACACCGTGTTGGTCATCACCGAGGATTGATCGATGAACGCCTGATACACGGACTGTTGAATCATCTCTGACATCTTGCCCGAGTCCTCAGCAATGGTGATGTGGCGAGGTGCTAGAATAGGAGCCTTCTTGACTGCCTCCCCGCTCCTGGTACGACTGAACGACTGGAGGTACATCTTCTTGTAATCTTCCAGATGTTTGGCCAATTCTTCCCTCTGGTCGTCCTTGAGGTCCGCTTCTGTGACCTCAATGATGTTGCTGTCGGAGATTTCTGCGTTCTTCGACATATCAGATCTTGGATGGTCCCACCAGGCGTGCCAAAAGTATGTTGGCGCTTAAATCGGCCGGATAGGAATCGGCCGATGGGTCTTCAGCGTCGGACACACGACCCGGAAGAATCTGCTTAGCTCCTGTTCGGGTTATAGCCCTGGTGCGGTTCGCGCGGCGTGCCAGTCAATCTGACCTGTTGATTGACAAGGAAATAGAGTATTAAATTCCAGGCGCGTCGATCGGCTGGGATTCCGATCTGTCCTGAGGAGCGCGTCGGCAGCGAATCGGCCGATTTGCTATATAGATGATCAGCTATGGATCAGCCGATGATCGTGTAGTAATCGTAAAGAAAACTGCTAGAGCGATCTAGACGACTACTGCAAGAACAACACTTGAAATAGATCTAATCGGCCGTGAGATGATAAATCAAAGAAAAGCAATGACGAAGCCGATTACTCTGATCTCAAGCTGGATAACTGGTGATAATACTAGAATAACAGGTAAAACTTGCAATTCTAGTAAATATCGATAACTGGTGAATAAATCCAAATGAAACTACAGCGATGCGCCCATAGTTAAAGCTCGGATATTACTCAGTAAGCGGAACCTACCAATTGGCCGGAGATCAAGTTGATGCAGCCCTGCCAATCCGTACGAACTCGTGGAAGAAGAAAATATTGGCGAAGTCGCCGACTTGAAAGTAAATTGCTGGAAAAGTAGAAGTACTGTTGTTGATTGATGTGTTGATTCTTTTTCAAGACCCTGACGACTCCTATTTATACCCTAAAGCTAGGACTCCTGGTCGATCACAACTTGTTACAACCTTATTTAAATTACTATATCTATACGGACCTTAAAAAGGAAACGGACTCCCGCAGAATCTTCCGCCGCCGTTCCCTAATCCAATCAAGATTTCCTTCAATTGCTCCTCGACCGACTTAGCGTGCTCCCTTTGACCAGCTTTTGACCAGGATCCTCTGGAATAATCCCATCCTGTTGGCATAGGCTGTGCCACCAATCGGCCGATTTCCAACTGTTACTTCAATCGGCCGATTCCTTTCTGTAGCCTTCAGATCTGCCGCATCGGCCAATCTTCTCCTCCTGATTCCGATTCAACACGTGTCAAAATCTGGCGTCAACACAATGATGATGCTTAATCTTGTTGGATGCAAATTAATTCTTCCACCATGTATGATATTGGATAGTTGCTTACCTAGAATGGTTAAAAAAGACTAGAACTTGGAGCTAAAAATTGAAAGTAAGGACCTACTTATATATGCTTTTCGGCAACAAACCCCTCAAGCCAAAAGCCTTGCATGTCTAGGAGTCGGCTAAGTATATTCCACTAGTCGGGTAAGCCTTGCTGAGTATTAGTATACTCAGCCTTGCTTGTGGCTTGTTTTCAGGTGAAACTTTCGAGGATATGATTGCTAGTTTGACTTGGCCTTGTACCCTTCCTCCTGGTTGGTCGGTGGAATGGGATACGCCCCCGGCCAATGGTGATAATGCCGAGTGATGTCTCGTGCGGGCTTCATCGAGACATTCTGTATCGTCGAGTAGTTTCTCGTTATTTTTCCGCTGCATTGAACTCTAAAGAACTCAATTATTTTGAACTCTGAAGTACCTTGTTTTACAAAGTTGAACTCCGTTGTAATAATAATTTATGGTGAACCTGTGATGTAAAATTTGTGGAATGTTGTATCCTCTGGGCTCACCTTCGTGTGAGTACATGTATGTGTGGTTTCGATCAGCAAAAACTGTGGTTGTATCGTGAGGTTACCCGACAGACCAATGGATTATTCCATTTGAAGTGCAAGTTAGCCCTGATTGCCCTTGTGGTGATGGTTAGCTCGCTTGAGACGGATTAATTCAGGTGGTTCTGCCACAGCTGGTATCAGAGCCATAGCTGGTGCCACAAGTGCCCACTGTGCCATGCGGATGGCGGTCTGGACTGTTGGGTCGGGGTTGCCGGCGAGCACCACAGTTATACCAGCGATGTTGGCATGAGGAGTGTTGAACCCGGCGTCCTGCACCGCTGTGAACTCAACATTGAGGTTGCATTGTGTGTGTACACGCCGCTCGTTGGCGTCCTTCTGCGTTTAGCTCGCTTTCTGTTGTGTAACCTGTGGGCCTCACGAGCTTCAGGAGTCTTGTTGGCAGCATTTGCGGTGTTTCATCCTCTAAGATCTGCTCAGGCCTCTCATTGTGGTACCTGCTGCTGATCTCATCGGACTCCGCCATGAAGATGTGGCGGTGTGAGGAGAGGTCGTCGGAGCTGTAGTCAACGAGTACAGTTCCGCCAGGGATTGTTTCTCCAAGTGGTCTGCCATCTTCAAAAGGCCGAGAATCAAGGTGGGCGACTAGTCTTGCATCATCTTCGAGTAGTTCGGAGGGTTTCATGCCCTTCCAGTACACGAAGCGACCCAGTGGGGTGGAGGTTATAACCAAACCCTGGCCACCCAAGTAAAGTTCAGCCTCGGGATCGGAGTCCGAGTCATAGTCATCGAAGATAGGGGCCTCCCGACATACGGTGGCGTCCTTCTCCCCGAGCTTGAGTAGATCGTCCAAGTCCTTCTCCAATGCGGAGCAGAATTCGGACTATGTGGCCTCCTGGTAAACAGTGACCACGTTGCGCAAACCGAACGGGAATCGGTCACGCTGTCCCCCAGATGGAGTCAAGTCTGATCCGGGGAAACCTGATGCAGCATGAGTCAGAGTCGCGTCAAAAACAGACATCTTCTCGATCTCCCTAACGAGGTCAGGGAGCAGTATCTCGCCGAGATTGTCGATGAACTTGTCAAGATTGCTGCTTGGTGTTGCTGCAGGTGCCTCCGGCTTGATGTCGATGAGGTGCCGACGGAAGTCGCTTATGCCATCGGAGACAACAGACCCAGGAGCCGTGGGGGGGGGGGGCACGATGCTGGTGAAGCTGAAAGTTGCCATCAAATTCGCCGGTGGATCTTCGATGAACACCCATACCTGGCGCGCCAGCTGTCAGTGTTTTACCATCAAGCCTACCTAGGGATACCCTAAGGTAGTAAACTTGTGGTTAGGTGTTGGCGTTTCATAGCGTCATCACTAGGATAGGTGTTTCCTAGTAACGGCACCAGAAATGCCGTGGGGTATTTCTTACGTTATAGAAGGATCCGCAAGTGCACGGAATACCGTTGTAGCATTTTACACGTGAGTACGAGGTCATATTTATATTTCCATAGGGAAGGCAGCGGTTATTGGAATAGATTAGTATGTTGATTAGTTCTAGCATTGATATTCATTTTCAATATGGGTAAGATAATATATGATAGAGAGGTAGTGTGCCACACAACTTACTCAAGCTCTATCTCTATGCAAAGCTTACGGGAAGGGAGAAAGGAAGAAGAAAGCTAATCTAAGAACTTATGTACTCCTAACTAAGTATACAGTCTATACTAAGCACTCATACACATACACATGATTAGGATCGGGCTCTAGGCCCCCAGGCATCACCGGGAGACCGCACAAGATATGGCTAGGTGGCAACTAGATCTTCACGGCTATATTATGCACCTCCTACAACTACTACACGAATAGGGAGGGTTACGCTGGATGGACAGGGCTGTCACAACCTGCCGCCTACCTCATCTAACCATGGTACAGAGCCGCATCCAGCAACACTGATTAGCTCAGACACCACGTCTATGCTAATAAGCGATACTCTAATGCCCCGAGCGGAGACCCCACCCTTCGGATGGACAGACATCACACTAGAGCAAACATACGAACACTGGAACCAATGCCGTAGCCTAGATGTCATACCACGTCTAATCATGCAAGATACAAGACCCAAATAAAAACTAAGCATAGCACACACATCTGAATACACAGAACATATACTATAAGAATACGCTAAACTAGAAGATAACTCTATTAAGGAATTCCGAATATTATAAAGGAGAGGAAGAGTAAAACCCATACCGAACACTCCTAGGCAAGACTCGGCAATCGAAGAAGAGCTACTTCACCTAAACTCCACTATCCTAAAAACTAAGCAAGAGAGGAACTTGAGAGAGAGCAACTTGAGGTGTGTCTTCTATTGTAGCACACCCCCTCATATTTATAGAGGTGAGTGAGGGGGAGGGTGTGCAGCAGCTCCTCGGCATGCAACAAGCTGAAGCCTCCTCAACCTGACATAAGGAGCCAATGGGAAGCTGCCACGTGCAACAGGTAAATCGGTGGCGCCTGGCCTGTGTCGGTCGACCTAGCTGGTTCGGCCGATCCAGCCCGGCCACCAACCGACCTTAGCTTTGGCTGAGGGGCTGTCAAGTGGGCGCTAACCACTCCTGTGCATGAGTTGGGTCTGTCCTAAGTCGGTTGCATATCCTGGTGGGCCCATTGATCCATGTGAGGCTGAACGGAGCATTCTGAGTGGTCGGTAGAATTTGCCTCGGATTCAAGGGTATGTTTTCCCTCCATTTTCTTCTCAATTTCCTGTTTGCAAAATCTCTGAGGAAAATATGGTAATGATATTATTCTAGATAAATATGCAAGTTAAGTATGCTAGTCATCCCAATTTTCTGGTCAAATTGGCGCTTGAAATTGGTTAGTAGAGAGCGTCAACAAGTACCCCCAAGTTGTCCTTTGCTCATCTCGAGCAAAACAGGACAAATCAGGTTTGTTGATCAAAAATTGTTAGACTCGTTACCTGTTGTCATGTCAAGTCTTGAGGCATAGATGATCTCCTTGAGATTGAGCATGGTTGGCATGAGTACCCGGCCCTTATCACCTTCATCATATCTAGGGCTCATGAGCTCCCCCTCATCTTGAGCTGTTGAGAGTTAGAACGGATGACAGAGCAGTACTTACCTTCCCTTTGCTCAACAATCCATCTGGAGGTTTTCTTTTTGGAAATAGTAAAACAAGACTAAGTTCCTCGAATGATTCACTCGGATCGCTCAATGGTGTATGAATCCTTTCTAAGGCACTTCTCCCTTTTTGTAACGAAAGCTTTTGTGGAGCTCAAGGTACAGAATGGATGAAACATACCTGCAATTCATATATTGCCAAGGCAAAGGGTGGATCCATGGAGAAAACTAGTCATATCCCAAGATCAAGAGGTGCATGTATGTGGATGAGAGGTATGATTACTCCTTTTTTTGGTTTGTGATCTCTCTCCCCTTTATTTATTTTTGTATTTTTCTTTAGACATGGCTATCCCCCATTTATTCTTTCTTTCCTCTCTTTTTATTTTTTGGGTTATGCTTCTTGGGCATGCCATCTTTTCTTTCTCTTTTTTTTTTCAGGGATGACCAAGCCTAATTTCTTTTTCAGGGATAAATTGAGGAGAGATCACAAACTTTATGGAGCATTTATTTGGTGGATGGCTGAATGTGCTAATTCCCAGTGTAGGAATGTCGCAATGAGTGTAACATGTGTGTGATCTTGATCAAGAGGATATGGAAAGCATCTCACTAGGGTCACAATGATTTGACAAAGCTCAATGAAATAGCAAGCAACATATGTGTAGGGTTTTCAATGTGTATAACATATGGCTTTGGTAGGACTTGGAACATCACTGAAGAACTTGTCTTTCCCTTTTAAATTTTGAAAACAGAAACTCTAGATATCATGTTTCACTCAGGAGAAGATTATAAAGCTCCACCTTCCATATCTAATCTCACAACAACCTAGACTTGGATGAAGCATGTGCAACCCACGAGACGTTCGGGTTCATGGCACAAAGGTTTAAACAGCCACCAAACTCAAACTTAGGAAACACCATGCTTTAGGACTAAGCAAGACAGACAAGCAAGAGCATAACAATTATTCATCCTTTCAACTTAGGAAGACTAAGCACTCTTACCATGCATATGGAAAAGAGAAATTAAAGCAGGAAATATTTGTTTGGTTTTCAGAGTTTTTATATCTTTAATGAAAGTAGTAAAAGGATACAGTTCACTTGGTGGAGGAACTCCCCCAAGCTAGCTCTTGGTTTAAGGTCCGATGAGCAGGACCCTCTCCATACCTGTTTAACTTGAGGTCAAATCGTCCATACCTGGAGAGGATGTTGAGGATGATGTCGTCTTCTTCTTTCTCCACACCTTTTTAGATTTCTTCTTGATTGGTGTTGGTGGTGTGGGAGTTGGATCCTTGTTCTTTGGAGTAGGGGTACCGCTGTTCGGCCCCTTCTTGTATGTCCTCCTTTGTTCTCCCCTCATGAGTTTCTTCACAAGGGTGACAATAGCGTCTTCCTTCGGAGTTGTTACTTCGACTCCGATGATCCTTCCCGGGTTTGCCTCATACTTGATTCTAGTCATCGAACATTGCTCCCCTCTTGGGCGGAAATCAAATCTTTCTTCTTTGTCGTTGATGTTGAGTCGGATTTCTCCAGCTCCAACATCGATATGAGCCTCTGCCGTGCTGAAAAACGGCCGGCCGAGAATAAGTGTTGTTTCTTTCTGATCATCCATGTCCAGCTCCATGAAGTTGACGGAAATGAAATAGTCCTGCACTCTCAATGGAATATCTTCCGAGTATCGGACGGATGAATCAGCCAACTACAGTTGCATTGGTGTCGGAGTCAAGCTTGAGTAGTTCAGTTGATCGAACACCTCCTTGGGCATGACACTGACGCTGGCACCCAAGTCACAAAGAGCCTTGTCGAAGTTTTGTGCTCCTATTGAATAGCTGATAGCAAGATATCCTGGATCCTTTTTCTTCTCAGGGAGCTGTGGGAGTATAACTGCACTACATGCTTCAGAGAGCTTGACCACTTCAGTAGTGGGTAGCGGCCTCTTATTGGAGAGTATGTCCTTAAGATAGCGAGCATAAGGTGGTACTCTCATGGTTTCCAGCAGAGGCACACTGATGTTAACTCACTGGATCATGTCCATAAAGCGGTTAAACTGCTCATCCGTGCCCAGCTTCCTGATCTTGGTGGGGAACAACAACAATTGGGTGTTGTAGAATTCATGAGGAGCCATTTTCCCTTCATGCACCTTGTCGGTGTTGTCGCTTCTAGGTCGTTCTTCGGTCGCCTTATCTTCCTTTTCCCTGCTGACATGGTTAGGATTAGGGGGATCACAAGTGGTTTTACCTCCTCTCATGGTCACTGTGTGGATATTCTCCGTGGTCCCTTCGGGGTACCCCGGACCCTTTCCTAACTCAGCAGGAGGAATAGCAGCGGCCAGCTGAGCTAGTTGAGTTTGAAGCATCTTGTTGAAGCTCAGCTAGTTCTTGAGTGTAGAGGAGATTCCATCCATCTTCGCTTCGATAGTTTCCAAGCTCTTGTCGTTAGCAGCCATCTTCTTTTGAATCTCTTCGTTGGCCTTTGCTTGGCTTAAGACAAGATCCTTCAAGGAAGGTTGGTTAGGATTAAACGAATTTGCATTACCATTACCTCCTTGGTAGTAGGTGCGCGACTGGTTCCACCCCTGACCTCCTTGTGGACGAAACCTGTTGTTGTTGTTCATGTACATGACTTCTTCCTGGGTTTCGGGGCAGTCGTTCCCCGAATGTCCGACGTTCCCACAGACCTCGCAAGTCATACGAAAATCTAAGGCTTGAAGTACCTGAGTTTTAGCCTTTTCTTGGGGGCGTTCATCAATTTTCTTGATGAGGAGGTCGAGCTTAGCGGTGATCATGTCCGTCTCCTTGACGGAGTGCACGCCCCGCTGGTGAGGTTGGTGACGTTCATTTTTCCAACCTTGGTTGGACACCATCTTCTCGATCAATGTTTTCAACCTGTCAACAGTTAGCGAGAAGAAGGCACCACCTGCAGCAGCGTCGATATGATCACGGGCTGTTGGAGTCAGCCCATTGTAGAAGTTCTGCAGAATGAGCCAAGCGTCCATCCCGTGGTAAGGGCACGCCAGGATGTACTCCTGAAGCCATTCCCAAGCTTCAGTTATTGACTCATTGGACGCCTGCTGGAAACTAGAAATCCTTCCCCGAAGAGCGTTGGTTTTACCCAACGGGAAGAACTTCGCAAGGAATGCCTTGGCGCACTCATCCCAAGTAGTTACTGCACTTCTGTTGGTGTAAAACCACTATTTTGCTTTCGCCAGAAGAGAAAACGGAAACAGACGGAGTCGTATTACATCCTTCATGACTCCCTTGATGGCAAAAGTGATGCACAGTTCCAGGAACTGCTGGAGATGTGCATTAGCATCCTCATTGGCCTTGCCACAGAATGGAATAGCCTGCACCATCGTAATGAGACCCGTCTTGATCTCGAAATTCTCAGCTTCAGCATTAACATTTGGCCCGATTGGGACATTGTCGGCCGAAGGAGCTGAGAAGTCACGGAGAGTCTTCTGAGCCATAGCCTTGGAAGTTGATGGTGCAATATTGACTGTTGCAAGGAGAAAACAAAGGAGAAAACAAATCCAAGTTAGCCTATGTAAACAATTGAATACCATTTTAGAATTTCATCAACCACTTGATCTATTCTTTTAATCAGTGCCATCCCTGACAACGACGCCAAAAATGCTTGTTGATGTTTCAAAGCGTCATCACTAGGATAGGTGTTTCCCAGTAACGGTGCCAGAAATATCGTGGGGTATTTCTTACATTACAGAAGGATCCGCAAGCATACGGAATACTATTGTAGCATTTTACCCGTGAGTACGGGGTCATATTTATATTTCCGCAGGGAAGGCGGCGGTTATTGAAGTAGATTAGTATGTTTATTAGTTCTAACATGGATATTCATTTGAATAAACAGGGGTAAGATAATATATGGTAGAGAGGTAGTGTGACACATAAGTTACTCAAGCTCTATCTCTATGCAAGGCTTACAGGAAGGGAGAAAGGAAGAAGAAAGCTAATCTAAGGACTTATGTACTCCTAACTAAACATATAGTCTATACTAAGCAATCATACACATACACATGATTAGGATCGGGCTCTAGTCCCCCAGGCATCACCGGGAGACCGCACAAGATATGGCTAGGTGGCCACTAGATCTTCATGGCTATTTTATGCACCTCCTACAGCTACTACACAAATGGGGAGGGTTACGCTGGACAGACAGGGCTGTCACCACCTGTTGCCTACCTCATCTAACCATGGTATAGAGCCGCATCCAGCAACACTGATTAGCCGAGACACCATGTCTACGCTAACAAGCGATACTCTAATGCCCCGCGCGGAACCCCCACTCTTCGGATAGACAGACATCACACTAGAGCAAACATACGAATACTAGAACCAATGCCGTAGCCTAGATGTCTTACCACGTCTAGTCATGCAAGATATAAGACCTAGATATAAACTAAGCATAGCACACACATCTGAATCCAAAGAACATATACTATACGAATTCGTTAAACTAGAAGATAACTCTATTAAGGAATTCTGAATATTACAAAGGAGAGGAAGAGTAAAACCCATATGAAACACTCCTAGGCAAGACTTGGAAACTGAAGAAAAGCTACTTCACATAAACTCCACTATCCTAAAGACTAAGCAAGAGAGGAACTTGAGGTGTGTCTTCTATTGTAGCACCCCCCTCATA
This sequence comes from Panicum miliaceum, assembly GCA_032594955.1. NCBI lineage: Eukaryota > Viridiplantae > Streptophyta > Magnoliopsida > Poales > Poaceae > Panicum > Panicum miliaceum. The sequence continues at coordinate 38,734,833 of CM064058.1, forward strand.
TTTATAGAGGTGAGTGAGGGGGGGGGGGGGGGTGCAGCAACTCCTCGGCGTGCAACGAGCTGAAGCCTCCTCAAACCGACATAAGGAGCTGATGGGGAGCTGCCACGTGCAACAGGTAAGTCGGTGGCGCCTGGCCTGGGTCGGCCGACCTGGCTGGGTCGGCCGAACCAGCCCGGCCACCAACCGACCTTAGCTTCGGCTGAGGGGCTGTCAAGTGGGCTTTGACCACTCTTGTGCGTGAGTTGGGTCTGTCCTAAGTCGGTTGTATGTCCTGGTGGGCCCATTGATCCATGTGAGGCTGAACGGAGCGTTCTGATTGGTCGGTAGAATTTGCCTCGGATTCAAGGGTATGTTTTCCCTCCATTTTCTGCTCAATTTCCTGCTTTGCAAAATCTCAGAGGGAAATGTGGAAACGACATTATTCTAGATAAATATGCAAGTTAAGTATGCTAGTCATCGAAATTTTCTAGTCAAATTGGCGCTCAAAATTGGTCCGTAGCGAGCGTCAACATTAGGGTGTCGCCGAGATCAGGAACTCGATGGTGCAAGGAACACAAGGGTTTAGACAGGTTTCGGCCGAAGTATACGTAATACCCTATGTCCTGTATGGTTTGTATTGCCTTGGGGTTATGCGTTATGTTTTGGAGGGGTCCCTGTCCGCCCATATAAACTCCGAGGGGACAGGGTTACATGGAAGTCCTAGTCCTGTACGAGCTTAGGAGTCCTACCCGAGTACTTTCGGGTAGTTTCCTTCTGTACCGACTAGTTGTACTCGTGTCCGAGTACTTTTACAGTATGGATAAGGTATGGGACATGCCCCACCCTTACTCTAGAGTGTTCCACCCCACGTGTGCAGTCTCATAGCCCCGGGTCTGACATACGCTCATGCTGAAGTTTGTACAACTCATTGCGCAAATCAACGCTCTTGCAAATTTCAGGTTCAATTTGGCGGTTGTTGATGCTCGCTACAGACCACTTTTCGACCGTCAAAACCTGCATAAAAGCAATATTTATCCAAAGATCAACACTAAAATAGAGCATTATCTAACAAATTTCACGAGTGCTGGTCGATTTCTGTATGCAGGTAATTACAAGGCGAAATTGCAGGAAATGAGTGACTAAGATTCAAGGTGTAATTCTAGAATGCGCAAACGGGCAAGGCAAGAGCAAAAGAGGTCCAACAAGAAAAGGAACCAGCCTCAACCAGGGCTCACTCACTTGCCATAGCCCCTAGGGCCCACTTGCAAACCACTTGGCAAAAGGAGGAGCTAGACCGGGCCGAGCCTGGTTCGGCCGACCTTAGGTCGGCCGACCCAGGAAGGACGCCACCGACCTTCTCCTTCGATGTGGCGCCTCCTGATTGGTTCCTTAAGTCGGTTTGGGCAGGCCTCGGCGCATTGCACGGCAGAAGCACGTCTCACACACCCCTATAAATATAAGGGGGGTGCTTCTAAAGAGGACACACCTTCACATCCCTCTCAACTCCCTCTTGGAGTTTCTCTTTTGTACATGAGCTCTAGGCTCATCTCTAGAGGTGATTTGAGTTAGAGAGAGAGTGGGGAGGAGTTTGGGGAAGTGCCGGGTTTGTCGGCACACTTCTCCAACTTGTACCTCGACGGATGCTTTTCAATCAAAGTAAGTGTTTGTACTTCCTTATGTGCTTAGTTTCTTAGTTAAGTTATAGTTCTATCTGTTTAGTTGCTTAGCTGGATCAGTAGTTCACTAGTTTATAGTGGGTGCTCTAGTTTAAGGCCATAGGCTAGAGTAGTAACGATAGTGTAGACGTGGTGTCTAGACTAGACTTACCTGTTGGTTGTGGTATATCCCATGGATAGATGATGTAGGTAGCAGGTGGTGACAGCTCTGTCTATCCAGCGGAACCCTCCCCGTTTGGGTATATCCCAGTGCCAAAATACTGGAACTCACCATTCTTATTTTATGAGAAGCCAGTAGCCCGAAGCAAGCAGTTAGGACAGTTCTATATTATCTCTGAAACCCAGCCTTAGGAAACCTCGCTACCCTCACCTCTAGCGGGTGTGGTGTCCTTGGACGAACCTGAACCGTACAGAAAGTACACACGTTCCTCAGTGGATACGATACCCTTGGAATACTCCTGTGTGAAAGCTATAACGGTATCCGTGCCCTTGCGGATTTATTTTCGTGACGCTAGGAAACGTCAACAACGGTCCTTCTCTTACAACTTCCAATGGCCGTCTTTAATGAACCGAAGCTTATCGGACTTCTCGCGGGAGCGATTTGCTAGTGTCTGCGAAGGATGGCCACATCAAGGATCACATCCATTATAGCAAATAAAACAGGCAAACAACAGCTCGAAAGAAATAGATGGGTACTTACCGTCGTGAACTGGTACAAGTCTCTATATGTGCGTTGCAGTTCCATCATCTTCTCATTGGTAAGCATCTAGATCTGGTGTCGGCCCAGGAACAGAGGAAGATGATGGACTCTCTCAGTGTTAAGGCAGTGAGGCGAATGGATGAAAACCCTAAGTCACCGTGCAGTTAAATAACCAGCGGGTGGTTGTTGACGCTCGCTACGGACCAAATTCGAGCGTCAATTTGATTAGAAAATTGGGATGACTAGCATGCTTAAATTGCATATTTATCTAGAATAATATTGTTTCCACATTCCCCTTGGAGAATTTGCTATGTAGGGAAATTGAGCAGAATTCAGGTGTTAAATAAGCACCTCAATCCAAGGCAGTGACGTCGACCAATCAGAGCGCGCCATTTGGACTCTCATGGATTGAAGGGCCCACCAAAGCATGCAACTGACCTAGGACAGCGTCCACTCACGCACAGGAGGGACCAGGGTCCATAGGGAAGCCACCCAGAGCAGGTTGGACCTGATCTGGGCAAGGCCCAGGTCGGCCGACCCCCCTAGGTCAACTGACCCAGCAAAGGCGAACTGCCTTACCTCCTTCGATGTGACAGCTCCCCATTGGTCCCTAATGTCGGTTTGAGGAGGCTTCGGTCATTTTGACGCCAAGGAGCTGCTACACACACCCCACACTCACCTCCATAAATATGAAGGGGGTGCTACAATAAGAGACACACCACAAGTTACAACCTCTCTCAAGCTCCTCTCTTGCTTAGTCTTTAGGATAGTGGAGTCTAGGTGAAGTAGCTCTTCTTCGGTTCTTGAGTCATGCCTAGGAGTGTTCGGTATGGGTTTTACTCTTCCTCTCCTTTGTAATATTCGGAATTCCTTAATAGAGTTATCTTCTAGTTTAGTGTACTTGTATAGTATATGTTCTGTGTATTCAGATGTGTGTGCTATGCTTATTTTATATCTAGGTTTTTATAGCTTGCATGAGTAGACGTGGTAAGACATGTAGGCTAAGACATTGGTTCCAGTATACGTATGTTTGCTCTAGTGTGATGTCTGTCCATCCGAAGGGTGGGGGCTCCGCGTGGGGCATTAGAGTATCGCTTATTAGCGTAGACGTGGTGTCTCGGCTAATCAGTATTGTTGGATGCGGCTCTATACCATGGTTAGATGAGGTAGGCGGCAGGTGGTGACAGCCCTATTCGTCCAGCGTAACCCTCCCCGTCCGTGTAGTAGCTGTAGGAGGTTTATAAAATAGCCATGAAGATCTAGTTGCCACCTAGCCATATCTTGTGCGGTCTCCTGGTGATGCCTAGGAGCCTAGAGCCCGTTCCTAATAATGTGTATGTGTATGAGTGCCTAGTATAGACTGTATGCTTAGTTAGGAGTATATAAGTCCTTAGATTAGTTTTCTTCTTCCTTTCTCCCTTCCTGTAAGCTTTGCATAGAGATGCAACTTTAGTAACTTGTGTGTCACACTACCTCTCTACCATATATTATCGTACCCCTGTTTATTCAAATGAATATCCATGCTAGAACTAATCAACATACTAATCTATTCCAATAACCGCCGCCTTCCCTGCGGAAATATAAATACAACCCCGTACTCACGTGTAAAATGCTACAACAGTATTTTGTGCGCTTACGAATCCTTCTGTAACGTAAAAAATACCCCACGGTATTTCTGACGCCGTTGCTGGGGAATGGATTTTATGTCCATACTTGGTGACTACGTTATGAAACGCCAACGTTGGCCCTGATTTACTTTTCAGAATCTGAAGAGTTTTTTCCATTCATGTGATTTTTTGAGGGGTAATTTGGGTCAATTTTGGAAAAGTTATTTGATTAACAATTTTTTAGAAAAGAGGGGTTTTTTTCAAAATTCAAACCAATTTTTCCTAATACCACCATCTATTCAAGTCACATACTTTATTTTTTACATTGTTTTGTATGCCACGTTCTTTTGAATCCTTTTTCCAAATCTTGGGATTTAGATTCAAGGCTCGGGTGTTGCGGGACACGTGTCATCGATGGCTTATTTTTCAAAAATATTTAGAAGATAAGAGAGAAAATTTAAGACTAATTTGACCATCAGCCTGATTCTTCGATTCAACCTAAGGCTTTGGGGCTACTCCATATGAAACGCGATTTTCTTTTTGAGCTAAAGACTGTGGGGGAGTTCCCCACAGTAAATTTAATTAAAAGAGGATATGTACAAGAGTAAACTTGGTCCTTAAATTTCCTAACCCACGGACTAAACGTTGGAGCACCATTGTCAAATATCTTGGAATTCCGAAGATTCCAGATTTCCCATGCCGCAATAATGAAGATCTCCATGAAGAAGGGGAGCCCATTTGCCGCCATCGTCGTAACATCCCAGATTTTCTGGAATGTTAATTGTGATGAAAAATGAGGGTTTCAAAAAAAATTCGTGAAATGTGTGTAATTAGCTAGATAACTATAAGATTATCTTCTATGATCTCCCCGAATTCCTAGATTTAATTCTTAAAGATTAAATTTGAATTGTTAGGATGAATTAAATGTTAGTGTGATCTGGATTATATTTGGATTGAAATTGATTCTTTGCGTGTGGTTCATATTTGAATTGCAATTCAAATATAAAACCTAAAGCTAGAACTAACCCGACATCTAACTTAGGCTCTAACCTTAACCCACCCCGCCAACTTTGCCCGAGCTCTCGACCCGACAGCCTGCTAACGTAGCTGACCCGCTAACTAACCGGACCTTCTCAATCTCGAGCACTCTCTAAAATCATACATAAGTTATGATCTCATTTTTCATCTCTTCGGATTAATCCCTTGCTAATTAATCCGATCTCCAAAAATAATCTAATTTATATGTACCTAGTTTGTGAAATAAATTCTAATCAATTTATTTCGCGGGCTAATATCCGTTTAGCCTAAATCTCAAGCCCATCTAAACACACCTAAACCCATCTATCTAACATAACTCTAACCCTAACTACTTCCTATAAATACCGCTCGTCCCCATCCTCACTCCTCTCAAATTTCTCCCGGCAGCCGCCAGCCATCTTCTTCTTCTCTCTTCTTTCTTTTACTCCCACGCAACAAGCAAGCAAACGCTTCTTTTTCAGCTCGATCCCTCCCTTTGCTCTTTCACCGAGCGGCAAACCAGCAGCTGATCTTCTATCTCCCACGTCAAGCACAGCAAGCACGAGCTCCAATCCCAGCACCATGCGCCACTTCTTCTCTCTCCGTTCTTCTACTCCCACCACAAGCCAGCGAGCCAAGGCCCCCTTTGCCCTGTCTGATTTCTTCCACGAGAGAGCAGAGCAGAGCAAGCATACCAGCGCCCGCCACACCAAGAAGAAAGTAACCGAGAGAGAGGGAAGTTGAAAGATGGAGACGGGTGAAGAAGACAGCAGCAAGCTGCTAGAGCCGGAGGTGCCCAGCCTGCACGGCGACACCATTCAGGACCTCGTCGAGCTCGGCGCCCACGCCGTCGCCCCTGCTCGTCTCGGCGACACCGCTCCGCCGACCTCTTCGCCAAGAGCTGTGCCACGACGACCAGTTCACCGAGCGCCCGGAGGGAAGGGCCGAAGGACGACTACGCCGCCGCAGCGGTCGCCAAGCCAAGTTCACCACCGTAGGACAGCAACGACTACCACCACTCCGATGTCCTAACCAAGCTGCTGCCTCCCTCGCCTGCAAACTGTTCGATGAAAAGCCGGAGCTGACCTGAGCCGCAAGTCCACACCACGCCGGCCACACCTACACCGCCAGCCACCTTCGAGACCCCTTGCTGCCGGCGTGAGGCCTGGCCCGTCGATGAACCATCCGTAGTCGAGCGCTAGAACCCCCCCTAGGCCTTGGTGCCGTTCTTCTGCAGGGACCATCGCCGTCGACCCGCGTTCCCATTGCAGCCCAACGCTGCCGCGGCCCGGTACGCCGGAGCACCGCGAGCGTCGCGGCCGTGACGCGACCTCGGCTCCTCCGAGTACCCGCGCACGCGCACACCACGTTCCACCCCGTGCGGCCAGTTTACTCGCCGCCAAGAACGAAAGCCATCTCCTTTCTGCTTGCTTGTGTGTTAGCCCTTGCGTCGTAGCCATCCATTGTAGGAACACGGGCGCGCTGCCGCGGCACTGCACGCCGTGACGCAGCCACAACGCGAGCTAGCCGTAGCTGCTAGTCACCGCAAACCCGAGCAGCTGCAGCTGCTTCGCCTCTCCAATCCTATGCACCTGCTCTTTCCTCTATCTTCCCAGTGAAGCAAGCTATCAGCTTGGGCCCCTCTCAAGTTTTTCCCCACCAAGCATGCAGACCACGGCCACCAAGTAGGGAACGAACACCTCCTCCTTGGAAGTCGCCAAGCACCGAACCTCCAGCTACCTCAACTCCCTGCTGCCCCCATTTCTCTCTGTCCATCGCAAGAATCAAGAGCTCCGCTTTTCTTCTACCGCTACACAACCGTCATCCACCTGGCGCCCTCAGGGTGCTCGATGAAAAGCCCCAGCCTGAACACCACCGAGCAGCCATGCCTTCCTCAGTCTCGACGCCACCGGGATGACGCTGCAGCTCTCGCCTACAATTTGTTCTACGCGATGTCCAGACCAGCGCCGTGCCTATGAACCAGTCGTGCACCAACGCCGTGAACGAAGCCATGCCTCGGTCCCGTGCGCCACCCGCGCGCGCTAGCCACATTTTACCTCGTTGCCTTGCCGTCGCACCGCCACCGCCCGTGCCGTTCATTGCCGCCGCCGCAGGACCAGACTGCTGGGTGCCTCGCGTACGCGCTTAAACCCAAGGCGCGCTCACCGCCTCGCCACTGTTCGGCGCAGAGCCCTACCTCGCCGACCTGGCCTACCTTGCCCGTCTGCCTTGCCACACCACACCGTAATGCCGCAGAACCCACAGGCGCCACTACGGCATTTTGCCGAGCGTCTTGCAGGCAGTCCCTGCACAGCGCACACACACGCGGTTAGAGGCCACACCGGATCTGCTCGAGACCGACAGGCGGGCCCCATTAGCCAGCGAGGAGGAGACCCCGACATGTGGACCCGCCTTGTCAGCAGCAGATGGGAAGAAGGAGGCCACGACAGCCCAAGACAGCCCACGAGTTACCAGGCTAGAAGAAGGAACAGCTCACCTCGCCGAGCCAGCCCGTGAACGAAACCAACCTGCTAAGCTTGAGCCAGCCCATGAACGGAGTCGGCCTGTGCCGCGAGCCGAGTCAAACCCTGCGTCGGCCTTTCAGCTCGCCAAGCCGCCGAGCCGGCCTACAGACCCGAGCCGTTCCCAAGCTAAACCTACGAGCCAAGCTTAGCGTTTTGGGCCGGAACCGAGCTGACCCAGGGAGCTTTGAGCCCAGAAGTCCTGGTAGCCTTTTTCTTTTCACCTAACTTGACCTAAGGCCTACCTAACCCGTGGACCCACTAGCTAATGGTGGGGCCCACCTGACAGCTTTGACCAGTTGACCGTTGATCGCTAACTGTGTGGTGGACCTAGCTTGATCGCGGGCCCACCGACTGACTGCGGGCTTTACTAACAGAACCGTGACCCAGCTAACATACGGGGCGCACTACTAGCAAGTGGACCCAGTTTGACTGTTGACTGCGCTGACCAGTAGGACCCTTGTCTGTTTGACAGCTGACTGACCTAGACTATTGACTATTGACTTAGTCAACACGGACACCACATCTGCCTGATAATCTGTTCCTCCTGACCCGTGCGATCCACAAGCTGGATCCCAGCTAACCCAGTTGACGCCGTTGACCAGTCAATGATGTCATCAACAGGACCACTGGTGACATCATCAATCGTACGTGGACCAATCCAAAGCTGACACGTAGCCCTAACCTGTTGAATACCTTGTGTTCCCAATTTGGATCTTTATTGTTCTTATTTGGACTTTATTCACAAGTAGAATATCGTTATTTATTCGCATCCCTATATAGGATTACGGAAGACTCGGACGACTTCGTCAACCTCGACTTGGAAGCCGAAGATGAAGATACGGACGTTGCGCCAGGTTCACGCCCATCTATGATTTGAATACCTATTAGGCATTGCTTGCTAGTATGCTATTGCTCATGAGATGATTTTATGAGATAAACCTGCATAGCCCCTTATTTATCCTGATTCCTTGTACCCAACTATTGATGTTTATGAGATAAATACCTTGATGTGCATGTGTATGTGTGGGATAATGTGATATAGTCTCGGTGTCTGTGGAGACTCTTTTTAGGAGTTGGGGGGATAGGAATCTAGCAGGGGCGAGTTAAACTTAACTTGATCTTCTGATCAAGGGCTTGGGGTGTGCGTTGGGCACATCCTACGGAGTACCTGTGGCGGGTACATGTCCTTCGGGACGGTTTGGTCCTTTGGGACAATTTGATCCTTCGAGATGTTTTGGAGGAGTTGGAGGGCTATACCTGTAATGGGTGCCATTGACGGACCATTGCGCCGGATACGTCTTTGTGGAAGATACTCGCCTCGGCAATTAAGGCCTGAGTTAGTGGATCTGAAGAAGGAACTATGTCAAACGTGCACACCACTTATCTGTTATGAGGGCAGATCCGGCCCGAGCTAGTGATGCGCGGCACCACTCCTGTAGGAGGATAGGGCATCAGTGTAAGGGGAGGAGGTGATTACCTCATGTCCCCCGAATGGCAGGATCTTGCGTGGTCCAGGTGTAGAAGGCATCACAGTTCCGGGGCAACCTCTTGTGGGAGGGTGCATCCCAAACCCGGGAAAGCGGGGTGGGGGCTGTTGCAGCTAGTTTCATTGACCGGTGTCTCGTCGTCCAGTTGGTCGCTCCTGGCTGGTTTCGAGTCGAGTGGGTCGAGGTGTACAACCCCTGCAGGGTGAAAACTATACGTATAGCCGCGTACTCGGTCATGTACAACTCTTGGTCTGGCTTCACTTTCATAGATTAATGTTACTTGATTTGTACCTCCCTCTAGTGATGACTTTCCTGCCTGGGGCAGCTGAGGTGCGAGGAGAGGGAGTTCTCGACCGACTTGGTGGTTTTGGAAGGTGTGTGTGGACCGGGAACCTGGGATGCCGGGACGGCTCGAGCCGAGGTGTTTGGTTGATGATATGAACATGCTTGCTGCGTGCATAGGAAAACCCTAGCCTTATCCCTTAAATACTTTTGTACCACTTGCATTTCACTTAAAGCTTGCATACGGATGGTGACGTGAACCTATCCCACTCCTTGGGGATAGTTGGTAGATGCAGGATTTGTCCCTAAGAGCAACCCCGACAATGAAAGATGAGCTAAGGATGGCCCGTGCTATGCTCAAGTTTGCCTGTGGAGGAGTGTTCTCTGAGATGAAGGATGGCCCAGAAGATTAGCTACCGCTTCCGTTTCTGTTTGTTTCCATGTAATGATTTATCGTGTTGTATGACTGTGATATGTAATTGAAATGAGTTCTATATGTGATAGCTACTGATCTAGGGACTATCACAATGATACAGAGAGTTGGGTTCTCGTTCCAAAAACCCGGTTCGTTTCAATCGTAGTGAGAATACGATCCTCAATATCATCTACAACAGACCACTGTATCCCGAGTTTATGCCAACACGCTGAGGCAAATGGACAACTGAAGAACAAGTGGTCCAAATCTTCCTCTGCATTAACTGTGCAAAGAACACACCATGAATTTGGTTGCACGTTGAAATGCCTTCTGACAAGCATGTTCCTTGTATTGAGGACACCAACATGAGCCAAGCAAAGAACTTCAGCCGAGGAGTGCACTTTGATTGCCAAAGCTTTTTAAAAACCGGCGAGGCATGAAAATTATGAAAGACCATCTTGTAATAACAAGAAGAAGAAGAGTACATTTGATTGCCCCACATAATAATCCAAACATCATTTGTGGCTGGGTCATAAGAAATAGACTCGAGAAAAGACTGCAGTTCCAGCAACTCAGCATAAGCAGGTGTTGAAAGTGGAAGATTGAACACTGAGTCAAGGTCATCTGCCAACATAATTTGTTTTATGGAGATGTTGGGGTTGACAGAGAAGGAGAATAGCCTTCGGAACATGGTAGATAGAATGTCATCAGACCAAAGGTCTTCCCAAAAGGTCATAGAAGAGCCATCACCAAGTGAGCATTTAGCAATACCTCTGTAAAAAATGTTAAGTCTTAAGAGATCTTTCCACCAAAAGGATCCTACTTCAGCTGATACATGAGGAACCTTTGTGCCATAGTATCTATTCCAGATAAGGTGTACCCATGGAGTGTCATGTTTGTTGTAGAACTTGTGAAGCTGTTTTAGAAAAGAGCATCATTTTGCAATCTAAGGTTAAGAACTCCAAGTCCTCCTTTGTGTTTCGGTTTCTGAACCATGTGCCACACTGCAAGATTTCCACCTTTCTTACTGGGATCATTCCCTCTCCAGAGACATTGTTTACGGGCTCTATCAATATTCTCTATAACACCCACTGGAAGTTTCAGAGAGCAGATGGCATAAGTAACAGTGGGTGTGAGGGCAGAGTTAATCATCTGTAATCTTCCTGAATAAGAAAGAAAAGAAGAGCAAACAGATAGCCTTCTCTCCACTCTGTCCATTATGGGTGTGAGATCTTCCATCCTTGGCTTGGTTGTTCCCATTGGCAACCCCAGATAGGTAAAAGACATGGTGGCAATTTGGCAACCAAAAGCAGAAGCTAAGTTTGCTAAGCTATTATCAGGTACATTGATTGGGATCATCGAGGTGGTAGTTACGATGCAGAAGCAGAGTGCTGCTGCAGCGGCGACAACACCAAGCAGCCGCCAGACGATGTAAGTAGTCTATACTTCTTTAGCTAATTGATCTTGGCTTTCTTCCATGAACTCTTAGTTACCCTGCTCCTGTAGTGGCACTAAGGAGAACCCCGAGCCCCCGAGGCAAGGCGTAGTTGGACAAGTCGGGGAGAGGAGTCCGGTAGCGGGGCAGTCACCGCCCTCGACTATTAAGCCAGCCTCCTCCCGTTCCGGGAATAAAACCGCATCACGCGACCTCCAGTACCGGCCAGGTGGGCACGAGTGTGGACACGTTGCCAAAGGAACCTGCAGCCGCGAGTACTGCCGAGCCTCCTGTTGACGTTCATTAAGTGCAAAATCCGACCATCAACTATACTCACAGACAAAGGAAAACTATATATCTTACTCGCATAATTGTATCCCTAACCTAGTTCCACAGATGTATTGTCTATCTAACCTTTGCAGGAGTACAAGACTGAAATAAGAAGAGAACACGAAGAATACGCAGCAAAACATACACAGAAGATCACTCGCTGCAACATGCAAAGAGGGCCCACTTGGCAGAGCAAAAGGGCATCCCAAGGAACCAGAAGAGAACACGAAGAATACGCAGCAAAACATACACAGAAGATCACTCGCTGCAACATGCAAAGAGGGCCCACTTGGCTGAGCAAAAGGGCATCCCAAGGAACCAGCACCCAAGGGATAAGACCAGGCCCACCTGCCAGTGACTCAGGGGAAGGCAGAGCCAGGGAGGCGCCACCTGGGGGTCAGGGGTCGGCCGACCCTGGACTGCTTCCCGTCCAGGTGCACTTCGAGGAACAATCGCCGCCAAGCCTCTTGATTCTAGAAGATAATGTTTCCATATCAAAGGATGGCGGGAACCAACCTTGGAGACTATCAAAGGAGGCCCTCACCCCCTTATTCTACAAACAACACACTTGAGCCTCTCTCTCTCACACACACTTGAGACTTGTACTCCTTAGGGTAGTGGAGCTAGGCTAGTACTTCTCTCTTAGCGAAGCAAGTCGTCCTCAGGGCCGGAGAGCAGTCCTCGGCCTTGGTAATGGCTTTGTATTCGAATAGTCGATACTCCATTCTTAATGCAGAGCTGAGCCTTGGTTGTTTTGCTATCTTAGTAGTATATCATGCTTTGCATTGTTATCCTGCTTTGCTAGTTAATCATATCCTGGCTTGGTGCTACACTAGTTATGCTTTATATGTGATTAGGCTAGATGATCTGGGTAAGAATATCGGTTCGTTGTGCCTTAGGACTTGCTTTAGCGTCTTACTCGTCCATCCGAAGGGTGGGAGACCCGGGGGCACTGAGGTAGTGACTTCATACACGAGCGTGGTGCTCGGGTATGCAGGATCGTTCGAATATGACCATGCTCCACGGTGTGACTGGGGTAGACGGCAGGTGGTGACAACCCTGTCCGTCCGCTACGAAGCTGCTTCGTGGTTAGCGTACTCCCCAACGTTCGGGTACGGTGTAGGAGTTCTGAAAGATGTAACGGTCCGGATGTTCTCCGGGATGGGACATTCTCCATGGTATCCCTAATTTCCCGGCACCTGTAGTCCTAACCATGTGTATGTTGCATGACCCTTGCTTGCCTGAATAGATACTATTAGGACTCTGTTGTATGCCTATGCTCCCACTAACCCGTAGGTTTATTAGTTTATTCTTTATCTCAGTTTGGCCTGGTTGTGTGTGTCACATTATGCTCATTCATATCTTTATCATAACTTACCCCTGTATTGTTACAGTCTATATCATATTCATGCCATCTTGATTATGTACCAAGTAAACTCTTTTACATCATGCCCTCCTTTGGGAAAATATAAATAACGATACCCGAATACTCTCCGGGTGAAATGCTACAACAGTATATCCATGCGCTTGCGGATTCATTCTGTAATCGTTAAGACATACCACTTGGTGTTTCCTCGGCACTGCTGCTAGGGATGGGACTAACACCCTCTTTCCTAGTGGTGACGCTAAGGGATGCCAACAAGCATTTCTGGCGCCGTTGCCAGGGACTTAACCGTTCCTAGTGATTGCGTTTAGAAATGCCAACAGGCATTTCTAGTGCAATTGCCGGGGAGTGGCATTGATTAAAAGATTTACTAATACATAATCATGATGTCGTGTCTAAGCTTTATAGCTGTAGCTTATACAGGCTGATGTTGCTTTTGTTTTCTCCTGCTTGGATGAAAACAGGGTAGTGTATGACTGGTTTCTCCCTGCCGACAAACTTCATTGAAAATCTCGAGAAGCTCGTGAGAAGGGTCTAACCTTGCGTCGTCCCTCCTCAGTTAGTTCTGTCGGCAAGGGAACCAGTTCTTCCTCAAGCACCATCAACAACAACCGAACCCATAGCTGAGAAGATCCTCCGTGACTTTTCCGTCCCCTCCGCCGCCAATGTGGCGACTGGACCCAACGTTGATGTTGGGGACGTGAATTTCGAGCTGAAGTCAAGCCTCATCAACATGGTGCAGGCTAGCCCATTTTGTGGCAAGCCTAACGAGGATGCCAATGCCCACCTCCAGAGTTTCCTGGACCTTTGCAAGATCGTGACCATACGGGGCGTTGCTGCTGACGCCATAAGGCTCCACCTGTTTCCCTTCTCCCTTCTGGGGAAGGCGAAACAATGGTTTTACCAAAATGCAGAAGCCGTCAGCACGTGGGACAAATGTTCCACGACATTCCTCACCAAGTTCTTCCCGCTGGGCAAAACAAATGCCCTGCGCAGGAAAATTTCAAGTTTCCAGCAGACGGAGATGGAATCCATCCCAAAAGCTTGGGAGAGACTCCAAGAGCACATACTCGCCTGTTCTCATCATGGGATGGACGAGTGGCTCGTGCTCCAAAGCTTCTACAATGGGCTAACGACAACATCAAGAGCCCACCTTGACGCTGCTGCTGGAGGAGCCTTTCTGGACCTCACGATAACCAAGGCTACGACCTTGATAGAAAAGATGGTCTCCAACCAGGGTTGGAATGAGGAGTATTCCCAACCCCGAACCAAAGGCGGAATGCACACCGTCAAGGAGACGGGTATGCTCGCCGCAAAGATGGACCTCCTACTGAAGCGCCTGGACGAACGGGCTCAGTACAAAGAGCGTATGAACAACTACGCTCAAGCCATAGACTCACCACCTATGTGCGAGGTCTGCGGCAATGGTGGGGGAACGACTGCCCTAAGACCCATGAAGATGTTGCCTACATCCACATTAACAACAGCGGCGGGTACCGTCCACAAGGAGGCCAAGGGTAGGGCCAAGCACGCCCACCATACCAAGGAGGAGGTAATAACTACAACTCAAATTACAATTCGAATTTCAATTCGAACCAACCCTCCATTAAAGATCTCGTTCTCGCCAAGCTAAAATTAATGAAAATATAACTAAAAAGCTTGCCGCCAATGATAAAATTCTCGAAAGCATAAACTTAAAGGTTGAAACTCTTTCGTCGGCTCTCAAGAACCAATTAAGTTTCAATAAAATGATCGAAACCCAGCTTGCGCAAGTTGCTGCTGCCTTTCCAACTTCTGAGAAAGTTAACGCGGTGACCATGAGGGGTGGTAAGTCCGTGATCCGCGAAACCTTAACCATGCAAAAAAGACATTAGAACCACAAGAGGACGAAGGGCCATCAAGCCAAAAGAATGACGGGGAACCCGATGAGGGAACAACCCCGAAAGGATTTTTTGACACAAGCTTCCTGCCGTTTCCCACTCGTAACCAGAAGACGGCGGTAGATGAGCAGTTCGCTCATTTTTTCAAGATGATCCAGAAGATACATGTAAACTTCCCTTTGCTGGACGTTATGCATGTACCAATGTACGCCCGCTACATCAAGGACATCATCAACAACAAGCGACCACTCCCCACCTCGGAAGTCGTAAAGCTTACAGAAGAGTGTAGCGCAGCTATACTCAACCAACCTCTAGAAAAGAAGATGGATCCAGGGTGCCCAACGATCACATGCTCCATCGGGACCCAACACTTCATGCATGCCCTTTGTGACCTTGGGGCTAGAGTTAGTGTGATGCCCAAGGCCGTCTTCGACAAGCTGAACTTCACTCATCTCACACCAACACCAATGCATCTCCAGCTAGGGGACTCCTCAGTTCGCTATCCAGAGGGGATCGCAAAAGACGTCCCGGTGCGAGTCAGGAACTGCTTCAGCCCTGTCGACTTTGTGGTGCGCGATATGAAGATAGCTAAAGAAACACCGCTCATTCTGGGGCGACCATTTTTGAGCACCGCTAGGGCACAAATAGATATTTGAGCAGGAGAGATCCGCTTCAATATCAACGACAGAGAAGAGAAGTTCCCGTTTCAGCCTAGAAAGGAGTAGTGCTCAATGATCAAAATCAAGTACGGGCCGAATGCACAAGGCATTCAGGAAGTTGGAGTGACTCCACCGCCAGCACATCCAAGAGGGAAGAAACCTAATAAGGCATGGCGGAAGGTGGAAAGCTCGTCTTCGTCTACTTCTCCGAGATGAGGCGACAAGTGGTAAGTGACGACGGAGAAAAGTCTTGCCTGTCGGACTTTAAATGACGAGCCCTTGCCAAAAGGTAAAATGGTGTTTATCCCATATTTGATTTTTCAAAATTTTCCTTTTCACTCTTTTTGAATTTTTTTCCATTGCATCTTTAATTCTTCAAATTTTTCATGCATGCTAGAATTTTTTAGCCTTTCCTTTCTTTTACAAAAAAAACCAAAAAAAAAATTTCTGGGCATCAAAATCTCTTGAAAAAACTTTTAAATAACTTTTCGGAGCAAGTTTGGACCCAGCACTTAGGCATTCAATGTTTATGACCGTTGGGGAGCCTATGGGCCCTGGCTGTCAGCCAGCAGGCCCACTGGGGGGTCGGGCAAACCCAGGGGTCAGCCGACCCCACTTAGCCGTTGCAGCCTGCTAGCTTTCTCCAACGGCTACTAGCCGTTGAGCTTGGTGCCTCCCCGACCGTTTACAACTCGTGCTCTTTAAATAGAGGCCGAGGGGTGAGTGTTGAGCTCACACACTCAACTCTCATTCACTCACTCCCTCTCACACTCTTGAAAACTTTGCTCTCGGTTTTCATTCAATTTTGTGCTCAAGTTCAAGTGCAAGAATCCTCTCTCTCTCATTTCTTTGCTGCAAGAAATCCGACATACTTAGAGGAACAACTTCGGGTAAGAATTTTCGTTTCATTCCACTAATGTAACCCGATTCGAGTTGTTCTTTGTGTTCTTGTTCAAGTATGAGGGGCATTAGGCAAATGGTTTCCGGTGCGTTGAAGAAGGTGACGGGAGGAAGCTCATCCCGTTCTCGGGGTGGTTCGAGCTCCCACCACACTCCTGAACCTACGCCAAGCCCAAGCATGATGGACTATGAAGAAGAACAAGAACAACAACAAGAAGCGCAAGCCGAACCGCAAGACGAGGATATGGAGATGGACGACGATGACACACCCTACCTCGACTTGCTAGACAACCGCGAACGTCAAGCCTACACCATCCTCAAGAATCAAAGCTTCAGCCACACCAAAGCTTTTGACCCGGGCCTCCTTGCCAAAATAGGTATGGACGTGGACTTTGCTACTATTTGGCATGCGATTGGATGGGATGGTTTTGTGCCCGTTGAGGAGAATGGTTCTCGTCTCCTCACCATCCAGTTTCTTTGCACTCTTTGAGAGGTGGATGACGGTGTTTCATTTCGACTTTTTGGGTATGATTACTATATCATTAGGAAGGATTTGAGTCACCACCAGGGTTTTAACAAACGCTTGCCGGTTTCTCTTGAAAAAGCTTGCCGTGGTTTTAATCATCCTGATTTTTGGGGTTCAATTTCGGGTCAAGTTGTCCATGGCAAGTTTGCACCTCGGTGCAACGACATTAAAAATCCAACTCTTCGGTTGATGCACAAATGGTTAGCCATCACTCTCTTTCCAAGAGATGATGTTCGAACCGCGCAATCATGAATTGATGATATTATACGCCATGGTCAACAAGATCAAAGTCTCCCCCGTAAAAGCAATGATTTCGCAATGGCTTTCAAATTTCAAGATGACGGGTCCTATTGAGTGTAATTCTTTGATTACACGCATTGCTTCGAGTCTCGGGACCTGTTGGCGCTAAAAATCGGCCGGGAATCGGCCGATGACCTTCAGCGTCGGACACACGACCCGGGAGAATCTGCTTAACTCCTGTTTGGGTGATTGCCCTGGTGCGGTTCGCGTGGCGTGCCAGTCAATTTGACCTATTGATTTACAAGGAAAGAAACGTATTAAATTCCGGGGTTCCGATCGGCTAAAGTTCCGATCTGTCCCGAAAAGCATATCAGCGAATCGACCGATTTGCTATGAAGATGACCGGCTATAGATTAGCCGATAATCACGTGGCGATTGCAGAGAAACTACTGGAGTAACTCAAACAATCGCTGCAGGTGCAACACTCGAAATAGATCTAATCGGCTATATGATAATAAACAAGGAAAAATAATGATAAAGCCGACAATTCGATCTCAAGCTGGATAACTGGTGATAAAACTAGAACAATAGGTAAAACCTATAATTCTAGTAAATATCGATAACTCGTGAATAAATCTAAACGAAACAATGGCGATGCGCCCGAAGTTAAAGCTTAGATGTTATTTGATAAACGGAACCTACCAATTGGCCGGAGATCGTGTCGATGCAGCCCTGCCAATCCGTACGAACTTGTGAAAGAAAAAGACGTATTGGCGAAGTCGCCGACTTGAAAGTAAAGTACGATGAAAAGGTAGATTGTTTGTATTGATTGATGTGTATCTTCTACAAAACCCTGACTGTTTCTATTTATACCATAGGACTAAGACTTCTGATCTATTACGATCCGTTACAAACTTGATTTAAATAAAAACTACTATATCTATAAGACTTTCCTAAAGGAAACGAGCTCCTGCAGAATGTTCTGATGACATCTCCCAGTCCAATCCGGACTCTTTCCATTGCTCCTCGACCGAGTCGGCATCGTTCTTTGACCAACATCAGATCATCTTTGACTAGGATCTTTTGCTGGGATTCAATTCGCTTCATCCCCTATCTGTTGGCGCAAGCCCACATTGGCCCAAATGCTCTAACCTTTCAATCGGCCGACCTCCACCAACTCCATTCGCCAATCGCACGAAACATTGCAGCTCCAATCAGCCGATTCCTAACTGTAGTGTCAATCGGCCGATTCCCAACTGTAGTCTTTAAATCTGCCGTATCGGCCAATCTCTGCCTTTCTTGATGCCGATTCAACACGTGTCAAAATCTGGCGTCAACACATGCCCCCCAGTTTTGGAGTAAAACTTGACTTATACTTCGAAATTCTTTTTTTAATCTCTCCAAAACAAACGCGGCAAAAATCTCCTTCCGTTTCGCGGTCTTCTACATGATGATTGCAATCTTTTCGAGCTGGGCGCCTGAGACAACTGTTCCCCTGGAATTCGTGTAGACGGCGCGGCAAAAATCCCGCCTTTACCCTTTCTCTCTTGGACTGTCTTCAAGTACTGGCATTCTCCGCCGCTTCTTCTCCACGAGCTTAGTAATTTCCTCCCCAGCGAATCACTTTCTATCTTCTCCCAGCGCCCTCTTGGTTTCCAACGGCATTCTCCGGCGATCCTTCTTTCGTGTACAATCCACTTCATTCCTTCAATGGCGGCACCATCAGCAACTCCACCAACCACGGAGGCTCCGCCAGCAACTCCATCGGCGATGGCGGTTCCATCAGCAACTCCATCGGCGACGATGAGTTTCATCCCGGAGGTAAACATCCGAAACTTTCCTCTTTTACTTTTTACCGCCCAGGCACTTTTAGATTTATTCTTAGTTCCTCCCTTCTTTACCTTTTTAAGGCATTTAGACACCAAATCACTATTCCCCTCTCCGAAGCTCCTGGTCTCACCTGCTTAGGCCCTATGGGGAATCCAGACCCGATTGATCTGATAAACTTAGAAACCCTTAGAATCCCTTTCAAGCAATCACCTATGGATTTGGGTCAGTGGTTAGGCGCTTTTAGATCTTGGCCGAATCAAACCCCCGGCTGGAAAGACTGGTACCAAAGATTGGCCTACAATAAGAGAGTTCAATGGGATGAATTAAAAATCGGCCAGTGCATCAATCTCTCTTTGTCCCAGATGGAGAAGAATGAACCCCTGGTAATAGCGGCCTCCTATTTCTAGTCTGACGCGCTTAACGTGTTTCTCTTTGGGCACGGACGCATGACCCCAACTCTGGCCGATGTCCTGATGCTGACCGGCCTTGACATTTCCTCCCCCGATACACCCTTTGATTATCTGATCAAACCAACCCATCGGCTAGAGACGAAAGGAATCGGCGGGTGGAAAGGGTATATCAACAGAAACATGAGGACCAGGACGATTTTGGAGAGAGAACATACAACGTTCTTGATGATGTGGCTAGAGAAGCACTTCTTCTGCGGCAGAGCGGTTGGCCCTTCTTCCAATACACAAGCTCTAGCCGAAGCCCTGTCAAGACGATCCACCATCCCCCTCGGGAAGCATCTGCTAGGATCGGCCTACCACATGATGCACCAAATCGGTGTCAAACTATCAAAAGAAGAGCCGATTGGTAACCCTGGTGGCCCCTGGTGGTTCATCACCCTCTGGCTTAACTTGTACATGAGCAAAGTCTCCCAGCAGCAGATAGAGACCAAGGTATTCCCCAACATCGAGTCAGAGGAGAACCCCACCATACGACGACGGTGCACCTCTTTCGGCGAAGCGGCATCAGTTTTTCCTGGTTGCCAGTTCACCGCCACCCAAACAGCCGAATATTTCAGATATTTTCACAATGGCTTTAGTGAAGAAACCACCAGTTGGTATCCGTACCAGAGGATAGAGCCACTTTTTGAGCTTCCCTTCTGCTATGATTCATCGTCCAACTCCTTTGATAATGATCTCATGGACGTCTTGATCAAACCAGGGATTTTACCGGCAAACTTCTTCTCTGGGAAAGATTCCCCAACTTATGAGTTTTACAACCCATCAGTTGCAGCACGGCAGTTTGGCCTTGGTCAGCTGCCGATTCAAATTTATTTTGCCGGTCGCGCAAAATTCCGAGATGAGCTCACTAAGGGCCTTGACCACAGTCGGCTGTGCAATTTAGTGACGGACTCCTGTACCATTGACCTAAGCAATTGGATAGTGGCTCCTTTTGCTGTCCAACAATTCAAGTTATGGTGGGCAGAATGGAAGCAACATCTTTTCTGTGCATCTCCTTCAACATATTGCAATAATCTGGATCCTGACAACATCGACTCAAATGCAGCGGTACTGCCCTTCTCCCGGCCGATTTCGATGTTATTCCTTTTTATGCTACAAATTTGTTGCTAACTCTTATTTTCCTTTTCAGTCCGAAAGTCAACTTCCTCCGATGCGGAGCCAAAGTGGTAGGCCGATAGAGAATTGCTGCCCATACACACCATTCCCACTCATCGGCTACCATGCCCCAACCATCAAAGACATCACCACCGGCCGATTGAAGCAAACACCAAACAGACATTCTTTAAAGAAGACGAGTGCCGAGTGCGTGCCCGTATAGAACCGGCTGATCAATCAGGGGCGGCATCGGCTGAACCATTAGCTGCACCAACTCTGCCGATTATTGAGGAAGTCGATCTCCAGGCTGCTACAGAAGTTGGAGCGGCTGCTGCATCATTGCTAGTAGAAGCTGTTCAGGTAATTTCGCACACCTCATATACTTCTAAGTATTCTATCGATATTAACTTCTTCTTTCTGCCAGGCTGCGCAAATCGCCCCAGTGCAGTCTCCGTAGCAATCGGCTACATCGCAGGTGGAAACCGGAATGCCAGCAATTCCCCTCACCGAGGTAGAGAGTCTCTTAACTCAATTTCTTGATACTCAACCAAAAACTAACTGATTTTTGATGCAGGCTACTCTAGGTGCATCGATTGTACCTTTCCAACAAATATCGGCCGGAAGACTCACAGAGGTACGACAGGCATCATATATCATCAGACTTAATTCCAGTAAATATCGATAACTGGTGAATAAATCCAAACGAAACCACAGCGATGCGCCCGTAGTTAAAGCTCGGATGTTACTCGATAAGCGGAACCTACGAATTGGCCGGAGATCAAGTTGATGCAGCCCTGCCAATCCGTACGAACTCGTGAAAGAAGAAAAAGTATTAGCGAAGTCGCCGACTTGAAAGTAAAGTACTAGTAAAAAGTAGAAGTGTTTTGTTGATTGATGTGTTGATGTTTTGCAAAGCCCTGACGACTCCTATTTATACCCTAAAACTAGGACTCCTGGTCGATTACGACTTGTTACAACCTTATTTAAAACAGGAAAACTACTATATCTATAATATCTTTAAAAAGGAAACGGACTCCCGCAGAATCTTCCGCCGCCATCTCCTAATCCAATCAGGACTTTTCCAATTGCTTCTTGACCGAATTAGCGTCGCTCTGTTGACCAACTTTTGACCGGGACCCTCTAATGTAGCCCTAACCTGTTGGCGCAAGCTGTATCACCAATCGACCGATTTTCAACTGTTACCTCAATCGGCCGATTCCTTACTGTAGCCTTCAGATCTGCCGCATCGGCCAATCTTCTTCTCCTGACCCCGATTCAACACGTGTCAAAATCTGGCGTCAACACATGCCCCCCAGTTTCGGAGTAAAACATAACTTTTTCTTCGAAACTCTTTCTTTAATCCTTTTCTCCGAAACGGGCGCAGTAAAAATCTCCTTCCATTCCGCGGTCTTCTGCATAATGATTGCAATTTCCTCGGACCGAGCGCGCGAAACGACCGCTCCCCTGGAATTCGTGTAGACGGCGCGGCAAAAATACCGCCTTTACCCTTGCTCTCCCAGATTATCCTTAAGTATTGGCATTCTCCACCTACTTTTCCCCACGAACCTAGCATCTTCTTCGAGCGAACCACTGTTCATCTTCCTCCCGAGCCCTCTCGATTTCTAACCTCTCCCTTCGACAATCTCGCTTGCGATCTGCTTCAACTTCCCAATGGCATCACCATCGGCGACCTCTCCAACCACGGAGGCTCTGTCGGTGATCCCCTCAGCGGTGGCAGCCCAATCGGCGGCTCCACTGGCAGCCCCATCGGCAACGATGATCTTCATCCCGGAGGTAATCACTTGAAATTTTCCCTTTTGCTTTTCTACCGCTCCAGCATTTTCTGGATCCCTTCTCAGTTTTTCCCCTTTTTCCTTCTTTTTTAGGCACTTAGGCACCAGATCACCATCCCCCTTTCACAATCTCCCGATCTTATCTGCTTAGGCCCCATGGGGAACCCCGATCCAACTGACCTGATCAATCTAGAGACTCACAGAGTCCCGTTCAAGCAATCACCCATGGACCTAGATCAGTGGGTAGGTGCCTTTAGGTCCTGGCCTACCACATGATGCACCAAATCGGCACTAAGCTATCAAAAGGGGAGCCGATTGGGAACCCTGGCGGTCCTTGGTGGTTCATTACCCTCTGGCTTAACCTATATATGAGCAAAGTCTCTCATCAACGAATAGAGACCAAAACTTTCCCCAGCATTGAGTCAGAGGAAAACCCAACCGTCCGACGACGCTGCAGATTCTTTGGAGAGGTGGTATCATCTTTCCCTGGCTGTCAATTCACTGCTGCCCGTACGGCTGAATATTTCAGATGCTTCTACAATGGCCTCAGTGAAGAGACTATCAGTTGGCATCCATATCAGGCAGTAGAGCCAATTTTCGAACTTCCCATCAGCTACGACTTCTCCACTCATACTTTTGATAGGGAACTTATGGATATCCTGATTAAGCCAGGGATTTTGCCAGCCAACTTCTTCTCTGGAAAGGACTCTCCCACATATGAGTTCTATAATCCATCAGCTGCAGCAAGGCAACTTGGTTTTGGTCAACTGCCGATTCGGGTTTACTTCGCCGGTCAAGCAAAATTCAGAGATGGACTGACTACAAGTCTTGACTACAATCGGCTGTGCGATCTAGTGCCAGATTCTAGCACCATTGACCTGAACAATTGGTCAGTGGCCCCTTTTGCCACTCAGCAATTTAAATTATGGTGGGCAGAATGGAAGCAACACCTCTTCTGCAAATCTCCATCAACATATTGCAACATTCTGGACCTAAAGAACATTGACCCAAATGCAGCGGTATGTCCTTTCCCCCAGCCGATTTTAATGCTGTCTCTTTCCATACTATCATCTTACCGTTAACTTACATTCATCTTCTTAGTCTGAAAGCCAAGTACCTCCGATGCGGAGTTGAAGCGGCAGGCCGATAGAGAACAATCATCCATATATGCCATATCCACTCATCGGCTTTCACGCTCCAACCATCAAGGATGTGGCAGAACCACCTGAATTAATCCGGCTCAAGTGTATTAACCATCACCATTAAGGCATCCTCGGTTAACCTTACTCTTCAAACGGAGTAATCCACTGGTCTGTCGGGTATAACCTCCCGATACAACCACGGTGAACGGATCGAGCGCCGTACATACAAATGCTCATGCGACGATGAGCCCAGAGAATACCACATTCCAGCAAGTATTACATCATTTGCATAAGTCAATATTACAGACCTAGTTCTGAATTTAGAAAACAAGTACTTCAATTAACATAAATAAGTTGTTCAGAGTTAAATTGCAGCGGAAATAAACAACGGAAACTGCTCGACGATACAGGATGTCTCGATGAAGCCCGTACGAGACATCACTCGGCCTTATCTCCGTTGGACGGGGGCGCATCCCATTCCACCGACCAACCAGGGGGAAGAGTGAAGGGCCAAGTCAAGCTAGCAATCATGTCTTCAAAGGGCTCACCTGAAAACGAGTCACAAGCAAGACTGAGTATACTAATACTCAGCAAGTCTTACCCGTGTAGTGGGAACTACGCCACCGACTCTAGACATGCAAGGCTGTTTGGCTCAGGGGTTTGTTTTGCCGAAAAAGCATCTACAAGTGGGTCCTTACTTTCAACTTTTAGCTCAAGATTCTAGTTTCGTTAGCCAGTCTAGGTAAGCAGCAATCTAATGCATACATGGTGAAGCATTAAGTTTTCCATCCAACCAGTTCATTCATCATCATTGTTCCTCTTCTTACTCTGTGGGTAAAAATGGTTAAGCAGTCTCAATAGCCGTGAGAAACGGACGATTCGAATCGAATTTCTTAACCTTGCAAGGGAAACCCAAACACACGTCACGTGGTTACTCCCTAGAGTCACACGTGCAACTTTTCCCCTTTCTTTCCGGGTCGTGGATCGGGGCTACCCTCCGAGAGTACAAGAGCTCCACGCCACGGTTCGGCGCCGGGTCGTGACCACTCTCTGCACTCGCCATATGCACATGGGACCGAAGTTCAAAGGGTAGGATGCCGTCCCCTTGCCGGGCCAATCAGGTACTTAAGCTTACCGATTCCCATAATCTCGGCATGTGTTTAGTACGTTCAAAGACTTAACCATCACTACCACACCCTGCGGCCTTAGCATTTTTCACTAGACAGACGGGCCTCAATCGTAACCATCGTTACATAACCCGTCCGTGTCCTTATGATTGCAGCGTGTAGTAGTCATTCAACTCCTATTTTCTCGCGAGTGACAGGAAATCACTCGACTTTTACCGGAGTCCTATTAGCACAGCATTCTATCGAACCTTACATCTAGTTTTCCAAGCAAGGGTTCCTGACATCATGCAACTAAGTTTTCATCCAACTCCTATAAACTTAATGCACAAGCAAAGAGTAATGAGTTGCATAATTTCGGGAAGAATGGGTTATGCTCCGGGGCTTGCCTTCGCAGTTCGCTTGGGGATCTTCCGAACTTGGGCTCGGGTCTTCAAAAGCTTCAGTTAGATTTGCTTGAGCTTCACGCTGCTCACTCTCGGACGCGGGCACCAGCTCGTAGGTTCCGTCGGCGAGAGTCGTCGATTCTACATGAGTGCACAAGTTTAAGTCGTGGAAATGGCACTGGATTACGATTTGAGAGTAATTACTACAATGGATAGTTTCTGGTCATGAATTTTTGGATTTAGGCACATCAAGGAAGGATGTGCTTACTGTAAAATTTTCAGCCAATTTTATGTAACAGATTAATTCTGAAAAATATAATTCATTGTTGCTGTTAGATACTTGTTCTTTTTGTACAGATCAATTGGTGCAACAATTGTGGCTAAGATTCTTACAGAGCTCTCACTTGAGCATGCAGAAGCTACTGTAATTTTTGTAGGATTTATCATGCAGTATTTAGAGCATAGAAAATATGACATTCTACACCTAGGCTTTTTAAAGATTCATTTTTACAGGACCCTACACAGGGTTTTTGTCCATGAAACGTTTTACACAGAAACCTCTACCACAGTGTAACTCCCAGTAATAATTTGGAAATTTTCCAAGCTAAAATACTATTTTCTTGATTTAATGTATGTTATTAGCACATAAATCAAATAAATAGGTTACTGTGAGATAAAAAGTCTCCTAATTTTTCTTTGGCTTCTAGGTACCAATACATTAGCATAGGAAAAATTTCAATGGGTGACTCACCACCTAACTACAGGGATAAAACATTCCATTTACACATGAATTAAAACTAAGTTTAACAAACAGTAGAGCTAGAGATGGAAATTGGGTCTGATCTTTTTACACCGTCCTAATCATCCAGCAACTAATTCACTGCCCAAAATTCAGGGTCAGCATTGTTCTAGAACAGTGGGTACAAAATATGTCCATTAAAGCTTCTATTTAATGTAGAGCAAAATATTTTGAGATTCTGAGAAAATTTTTGTAACAAAAGTGGTAGAGTTTGTTCTGAGGATTACAGAACAGCTGAGTTTGCATTTTTCTGAATTTTCTACGATTTTATACGAATTTTACAAGTTCACTAAATTTGAATCTAGGGTTGAAACTTTCTTTTACAACTAGGTCCTTGAATCTTACGCTCAGACCCTTCTAAAGATTCAAATCCTTGCAATTGGGTCCTCGGCGGCTCGGGTACGGCGGCCGGCCGAAATTCCGGCGAGGGGGGGCTCGCCGGCGGCGAGGGGCGGGGGTCGGGGAAGGTTCAGGGGTGCGAGGGCTACCTTGTGGGGGTGTTGTTCAGGTGGGGGACGGCCGGGAAGGGCTCGTCGGCGTTGGAGCAGAGGCGGCGGCGGCGCGGCTCGCGTCGACGGCGGTGCTCCGGCGGGCTTGGGGCGGCGTGGTCCGGTCGGTGAGCTTCAGTGGCGCGTGGGGAAGCTACTCCGGGGCTCGGCTTGGGCGGAGGGGGTCGGGGTCGTGCTGTCCACGGCGAGCAGGGGCGGCGGCGGCGACGGCAGCGCGGGCGGCGGTGCTCCGGTGGCTCTGGGTGGCGTTGGGTGGGTCGGCGAGCTGCGGTGAGGTGATGTAGTGGTGGCTGGGTGCTCAGTTTGGGCAGTGGGCGGCGGCAGTAGGCTGTCCACGGGCGGGTGGTGCTCGGCGGCGGCGATGGCGACGGCGAGGCGTTCTGGTGGCCGGGGGCTCGCGCGCGTGGCCGGGGTGGCGCTTTTATAGGGACAGGAGGGGCCTGGTTAGCGTGCGGGGCGGAGGCACGGCACGGCGTGCACTGGCCGCGGCGGGCGGCGGCAGAACGCCGGCGCGTCGTGCGGCACGCGGGCGCGGCGACTGGGCGGCCGAGATACGGCGTGAGCGCGGTGAGATAGTGCCGGGCGCGGAGTGGGGAGGCAGCAGCGGCAGCGGCTCGGGCGGAGGGCGGGCGCGACGACTGGTGGGGCGCGGGGGCCGGGGCGGCACGGCGGAGCGCGGCTACTGGGCGCGATGGGCGGCGGGTCTGGACGCGGCTGCGTCGCAGGCACGCGCGGGCGCGGACTGGGCGGCGCGGCGTCGGGGCGGGGCGGGGTGGTGCGGCAGAGGAGGGGGAGAAGCGAGGGACTGAAATGCAAAAATTCGAAAAAGTTCAGGGGCTGGGTGCAAACAGGGCGTTTTCTCCTCTTTCTGATTTGAATTTCAAAAACTTTTGAACACGAAAGTTGCTCAAAATAAAAAGTTCTACAACTTTGGTTTCAGGCAAAACCTCATTTGGCTTATGGTTTTAAAGTTAATTTAAAAGTTTCAAATGTGTCCAAATGTGCCCAAATTTAATTTGAATTCCAACTGAACCCGTTTTAAATTCTTTCCACCCTCTCATTAGTTGGTTTAACACATGGAGTTAGGCTTATGTCATTGATTTTGGATTTGTAATTACCAGGGTTGCCACAGCCTTCCCCCCTTAACAAGAATCTCGCCCCGAGATTCGGTAATTCTTAGTGTTGGCGTGGGTGCACATACCAGTGGTTGAGGCAAGAAACCCAGGGAAATGTTGGTTCAGGTAGCTTTCCGTTTCCCAGGTGGCTTCTTCTTCCGTGTGGCGATTCCATTGTATTTTATACATTCTAATCACTTTCCTCCTGGTCTCTCTCTCTTTTTGATCCAGAATCTTAATTGGGTGTTCGACATACGAGAGATCGGGTTCCAACGATATTTCTTGTTGTTCCACAATCTCGGTAGGGACTCGAATACACTTCTTGAGTTGAGATACGTGGAAGACATCATGGGTGGCCGTGAGCTGAGGGGGCAGTCGTAATTTGTAGGCTACGGGTCCGCAGCTCTCCATGATTTCGTAAGGACCAATATAACGGGGAGCTAGTTTGCCTTTGATCCCAAATCTTCGCACTCCTTTGGTTGGTGAAACTCGAAGATAGACATGATCGCCAACTTCGAACTTTAGAGGCTTTCTCCTTTTGTCAGAATAGCTCTTTTGTTGGGCTTGTGCGGCTTTAGGATTTGCTTGTATTACTTTTACTTTCTCCTCTGCCTCGATTACCAGGTCGGGTCCAATTATTTTACGTTCTCCGGTTTGTGACCAGCTCAAAGGGGTTCGACACCTTCGTCCGTACAGGGCCTCAAATGGTGCCATTTTTAAACTCGTTTGGTAGCTGTTGTTGTACGAGAACTCTGCCAGGGGTAGGCATTTGTCCCAATTCTTGTCATAATGAATGACACAAGCTCTCAGCATGTCTTCAAGAATTTGGTTTACTCTTTCCGTTTGTCCATCGGTCTGAGGATGGTATGCTGAGCTGCGAATCAGCTTTGTGCCAAGAGACGTTTGCAGTTGTTCCCAAAAGCGTGCTACAAACTGGGGACCACGATCGGAAATGATTGTCTTAGGTATTCCATGCAGGCAAACAATACGATCGAGGTAAATATCGGCATATTTCTTGGTAGAATAGGTGGTGTGCACCGGAAGAAAATGTGCCGTCTTCGTGAGTCTATCAACGATAACCCATATGGAATCATGTCTCTGGGACGTGTTTGGTAGTCCAACGATGAAGTCCATACTTATGTCTTCCCATTTCCATGATGGTATAGGTAACGGTTGAAGTGTACCGGCTACCTTTAAGTGGCTAGCTTTTACTCTTTGGCACGTGTCACATTCCGAGACATACGTAGCAATTTCCCTTTTCATTCTAGTCCACCAGAAGTTTTGCCTTAGGTCCTGATACATTTTGCTACTGCCGGGGTGGATAGAGAATTTGGAGAGGTGTGCCTCATCAAGAATTTGCTTGCGGAGTTCACGATTCTTCGGAACGACTATACGACTTTCGAACCATAGAACTCCCTTATGGTCCTGGCGGAAACACTTATACTTCTCCTCACCTAGAGAGAGTTTTTGTTTGATGATCTTGATTCCTTCATCATGTAGTTGTGCCATGACGATTTGGTCGTGAAGAGTGGGCT
Source organism: Panicum miliaceum (assembly GCA_032594955.1). Lineage (NCBI taxonomy): Eukaryota > Viridiplantae > Streptophyta > Magnoliopsida > Poales > Poaceae > Panicum > Panicum miliaceum. Next base: position 38,763,673 of record CM064058.1, read on the forward strand.
CAACTGAGATGTGATTTAGAGTGCCTTGGGAAACCATTTCCAAGTTAAGCTTCCTCATGTCTGCACATAATGTCTCATGGTAGGACTCCATGGATAAGCAATGGCAATGGGACTTGCGGCTTAGTGCATCCGCGACTACATTAGCCTTACCGGGGTGATAGTGCACTTCAAGGTCATAATCTTTGATTAATTCTAGCCATCTTCGTTGTCTCATATTCAGATCGGCTTGTGTGAAGATGTACTTGAGACTCTTATGATCCGTGTAGATATTGCACTGTGTACCCATGAGATAGTGCCTCCATATCTTCAGAGCGTGAATGACGGCTGCGAGCTCAAGGTCATGCGTGGGATAATTCTGTTCGTGGGCCGAAGGGCTCGTGAGGCATATGCAATCACTCGATTCTCTTGCATAAGCACACATCCTAGACCAGTACCTGATGCGTCACAATACACATCGAATGACTTGGTATTATCGGGTTGAGCTAACACAGGTGCAGTAGTCAGATGCTCTCTGAGAGTGTGGAAGGCTTCCTCACACTTCTCATTCCATACAAACATTACTTCCTTCTTCAATAGTTCTGTCATGGGCTTAGCAATTCGAGAGAAATCCGGGATGAAGCGACGGTAGTAACCGGCTAAGCCGAGAAAACTGCGAATCTGATGAACAGAGGTAGGGGGTTTCCAATCCATCACCTCTTGTACCTTGCTGGGGTCAACAGCTATGCCTTCGCTGGAGATCGTGTGACCTAAGAACTTTACAGTATCCAACCAGAATTCACACTTAGAAAACTTAGCATAGAGCTGATGGTCTCTGAGTCGCTGAAGAACAATGCGAAGGTGCTTGGCATGCTCTTCCTCATCCTTTGAATAGATAAGAATGTCGTCGATGAACACTACGACGAATTTGTCAAGTTCGGGCATGAATACCGAATTCATGAGATACATGAAGTAGGCAGGGGCATTGGTGAGTCCAAAGGACATGACCAAGAATTCATATAGTCCATATCGTGTGGAGAAGGCAGTCTTAGGAATATCGCACGGGCGAATCTTGATCTGATGATATCCCGAACGAAGATCAATCTTTGAGAAGACTCTGGCTCCAGCTAATTGATCGAAGAGCACATCGATGCGAGGAAGTGGGTATTTATTTTTAACTGTTACCGCATTGAGAGGTCGGTAGTCCACACATAGTCTCAAACTGTCATCCTTCTTCTTTACGAATAGGGCTGGACATCCCCAAGGTGACGCGCTAGGGCGAATAAAACCTTTGTCCAGTAGTTCTTGGAGTTGAAGTTTCAGCTCGGCCAATTCTTTAGGGGGCATCCTATACGGTCTTTTGGATATAGGTGCAGTGCCTGGTTGTAGTTCAATAACGAACTCAATATCCCTATCCGGTGGCATTCCTGGTAAGTCATCCGGGAAAACATCGGCATACTCGTTCACCACAAGAATCTCATCTAGCTTAAGTCCTTCCATCTTATAAGCACAGGAATTCGTGCAATCTATGAATGGTAGGTAAAGGGTAGTGGCTCCGTGACTAGGTGAATTTATCTCAACGGCTCGGGAAGAAAGGTCCAGTGTGACTCCATGCATAGCCATCCAGTTCATTCCCAAAATAATGTCCATGCCGTCAAGGGGTAAAAGGACAAGGTCCGTGTCGATGGTTTTACTACCCAATTTGACTGGTACTTGTCTGACCATTTGGTTTGAAGCAATTTTACCACCCGGTGTTGATATCATATATGACCCTTTTGTGTGACAAACATCCAAGCCTACTTTTGCACCGAATTTTGCACTTATAAAACTATGCGATGCACCAGAATCAAATAATATAACGGCAGGCTTGTTATGGATAGAGAATGTACCCGACATCACTGGGGCGCCTTCTGGAAGCTCTGCAAGCGTGGTGAAGTTAATCCGTCCTTGCTTGACTTGCAGGGTCTGTCTCTTGCCCCTGTTCCTGGTGTTCGGGTTGGATCCTTGACCTTGGTTGGGCTGTCCAGGCTGAGGGCATTCTCGTGCGAAGTGGCTGGAACTCCCGCATTTGAAACAGCGATTTGCGGGGCTAGGTCGAAGAGACTGCTGAAGAATGGGCCTCGGACCATTCTGTGGAGGCATCGGGGGTCGTACCATGCCTGGCTGCTGTGGGGGTCTGGCAATCCATCTTCCTGGCTGCGGGGCCTTTGGTGGAGTTGTAGGTGCGGTATTTTGCACGATGCGATACCTTGGTGGTTGGGCACTTGATGGTCCTGCGGGTGCCTTTCTCTTCTTCTCTGCCCGGTGTGCCATGATACAGTCTTCCTGGGTAATGGCCATATTGACCAACTCGTTGTAGGTGTCAGCCCTGGCTAGGTTCAGACGTTCCTTGAGCTTGGTATTCAGACCTCGGCGGAAACGATCACGCTTCTTGGCATCCGTATCAGCGTGATAGCCCGCATACTGGCATAGGTTGTTGAACGCTTGGGCGTACTGCAGCACGGTGCGGGTGCCCTGGGTAAGTGCCAGAAACTCATTCAACTTCCTCTCCATGAGACCCTCGGGAATATGATGTGCCCGGAACGCGGTCTTGAACTCATCCCAGTCGACCACATGATCAGCCGGGAGCATCGCAAAATAGTGGTCCCACCACAGACGAGCGGTACCGCGAAGCTGTTGCGCGGCAAAACGAGCTTTGTTGGCTTCTGAGCATGGGGTCACAAGTAGTGTGAACTTGGATTCTATGGTGCGAATCCATGCATCTGCGTCCAGGGGTTCCTCGGTCTTATGAAACAAGGGAGGCTGGGTCCCCAAGAAATCCGTGTATCCTGCAGCTTGTGGTTGGTGAGCATTGTGCCCACCCCTCTGCTGGTGTTGTCCTTGCTCAATCTGACGTAGCAGCTCGGTTTGAGCGGCCATCACTTCCACCAAACTGGGCGGGGGTGGTGGCGATTGTCGTGAGCGGCTGCCACCGGCACCAAAACCCTCGGGGTTGCCACGTGTTGATCCAACCATCTGAAACGTGAAAGGTTACCATTAGCAACGCGATCCATATTACTTCCTTGATTCATAAATAATTGGTGTAGTCATAGACTTCCGAAGTCTGAGCTAGAAGTATGGACAGAATCTCTGTTTGCTACGAGAAAAATCATAGCCTGCTGTGGGTCCATCCAAAACATCTCAATCATTTGCAGTAGTCAGAGAATTTAGGAATGCACCACTTTGGTATTTTAACTTTGGTGCTAGAACTATAGCTAAGGTGGTCGAAAAGCTCGTCCTTTGCCTTACTGTCTTAGCTGTTTTTCAGCAGATTGATCGGTACGGTTTCGCCTATATCTCAAACTAGCGAGGTCCAATGATGCTGAATTTTTGTGAGAACCTAGATCACAAAACTTAGCACAAGTCTGGTATTCAACACTCAGCCAATAAATGCAAGGAGACATGGATAAAAATTCCGACAAGACTCAGCGATTGTGGATTTCATTGTTTACCAAGTTACAACGAATTCACCCAAGTTCATCGCCGTTCCTTACATGCTGAGGGTATCCACATGGTTCAGGCGTACCCAACACAAAAGAGTTACTCAACTCCTAGTTAGCCTATTACAATACTTGCCAAAAGTTAGGCTACCCTATCGAGGAGTATGTGCAAAAGTCCTCCTAGGTCATCCTCTAGAAATCATCCAAGTCGTTGACGGACGACTCGCTGTGAGCAGGAGAGTGAGCTCCCATCCGAGGTGCCTGTGGTACCTCACCCTCGAAATCCATACCTGAGATACCATCAATCTCCTGTGGCTCCTCCTCATCCTCCTCCATGTCGTCCTCATGGGGATGGTCATTCTGATCATGATGCCACTGAATGTGCTCATTAGCATCCTCCAACTCAAGGTTCAGATCATGGAGCTGCTCCTCCAACTGTGCTATCGTGGTATCTCTCTCACCCATGAGAGTGTCCTGCTCCTGGATTTGGCCCTCAAGTTGGCCAATCTGAGCATCTCTGTCCTCAAGATCCTGGCTGAGCTCCTTTATCTGCTCATCCCTGGTTTCTGCCATCATATGGTAGGCCTGAGCAAGATCGGTGAGCTGCTCGAGTGCCTGACTCTGGAGAGTCTGAAGCCGGTAGAGTGCACTCATGCACCGCACGGAGGTATGGATAGTCTCCTGGGCATGGAAGTCTACCAAATACTGTGCGTGCTGCACCCCGTTGAGCCAAAAGGGGTCGTTGTCCTGGGCAGCAGGAAACAATCCAATGGGAGTGAGTGTGACAACCTCGGGACGCTGCGCACAAAACGTGGTGAGCGCCCTCATGGCTGCAAGCTCCCAAGTATCGGCCAAACGGCGACCAACAGCCTCAAGCTCCAAGGCGGGCCGCTCCGGGTGTAGCGGGTGCGGAAAGATAGTCACGTTGACATGGCACTGGGTAACTCCATTCTCCGCAAACTCCAGTCCGGCGTAACGTGGGGGAATTAGATAGCCCGCGGTACGCAGAACATCCCACAAAATAGAGGGAAAGCCCTCCCAGTGGAGACACTGCGAGTGCACGCGTCCATCCTCATCCACCATCATCTCAACAGGCTCGGCCATCTGAACAAAAGATCAAATGGAGTGAGATAGCGAAAAACTGTGAGCAGCACAAGGACAGATTCTGTATAGTGTGCAAAAATAATCATAACTCCCACAGTTCTCATCCAAAAATTCTCAAATTTCACCAGATCACTCCTAAGGTATTTGTGAACAACTTTTCTAGTCAACTCCAGAGCTAATTGGGTCTCTAAGATGGTCTTTCTTTTCAGGTTTTACCTTACTGTCTACCCAGAATTTTCAGTGAACAGAGGGCTAGAGTTTCGTACACCAGGGAAAATCTACCTAGCCAAAATTTACCAAATTTTAACAGCAGCTTCCTGGGTAAATTTGGAACAAGTTTCGTGTTGCTCTTTTGCAGAAAACCGCAGGAAGGGGGCCCAAAAATTTAAGGGGCAGAAGTGCTTATTCCGGACAGAATTCTGACATTTCAAGGTTTCTGTTATTTCTCACTCTCCATACGTTCAGAATTTTTCGTTTTTGAACAGAAGATAGAACACAAAATTTGGAACAATTTCTTCAACATGAACTTTATCAGAAATGGTCATTTTCTTAGGCCATAAAATCGCTCTTTTTGGTGACGGCAGATTTCGGACAGTTTCGCTAGATAGTCCTTATGCAAACCATGGTTTAGATACGCAAGAACCTTACCACTCTCATACATCGCATTTTTTATTTCAGATACATATGTTCATGATGTATGCACGTCCTATTCGTCCTTACAAAATAAAATAATCGCCAAATAGCTTTGGTCTTACGAAGATAGTTTCGGTGGCATACACAATACGGCTCTCGCTATAATAGCTAGTCGAGTCTTTCTACTCGTACCTTAACTTATCGTAATCGCGGTTAGTGTACCTGCAGAAAATCGACAAGCATATATATATCATGAACCTTTCATGCCAGCACTCATAAAAGCGTCCGTAATCATTACCGTTTACTTATAGAAACGATATCTGTACAATTCCCGCCGTACAGATGACGTTAACATACGCTATCGAGATAGCGTATTCACGGGGGTACCGTCATGAGACGGGGGTATGAACAGCGATCGCCATACCCTGCGCCGAACCTTCTACTCCCAATATGTTCAACTAACAGTTGGCATATTGGCAGCACCTCAAGTAAGCCACTGCTTGAGGGCAGCGTTCGGTTCGCATCACCGACAGGAAGGCCAAGCTCCCTCAGTTGGCTGAGGATCCTTACCTTCTTACCTTAGCGACGAGTGCGTCGTTACAAAATTTAAGGTTGGTTGTGCATGAAAGTAAGTTTCGACAGAAAGTAATGTGCTGGAAGTCAGTTGATAATACACATAGAAGTTAGATAGCCACCTAGTAACTTTCCCATAATCCCTTAGGGCTTTACGAACTAGGCACCATCCTTAACGTACCAACGCATTTCGCAACACAACCTCCTAGTCAAGTTTTAGTAAAATGAGTTTTTAAGGCTTGTAGCATTCTCTGGCGTATGTATTTCGGCTCTGGTGTCCGCTGTTGCTAGCTGTGGCACCAGCTACGGCTCTGATACCAGCTGTGGCAGAACCACCTGAATTAGTCCGGCTCAAGTGTATTAACCATCACCATTAAGGCATCCTCGGTTAACCTTACTCTTCAAACGGAGTAATCCACTGGTCTGTCGGGTATAACCTCCCGATACAACCACGGTGAACGGATCGAGCGCCGTACATACAAATGCTCATGCGACGATGAGCCCAGAGAATACCACATTCCAGCAAGTATTACATCATTTGCATAAGTCAATATTACAGACCTAGTTCTGAATTTAGAAAACAAGTACTTCAATTAACATAAATAAGTTCTTCAGAGTTAAATTGCAGCGGAAATAAACAACGGAAACTACTCGACGATACAGGATGTCTCGATGAAGCCCGTACGAGACATCACTCGGCCTTATCTCCGTTGGACGGGGGCGCATCCCATTCCACCGACCAACCAGGGGGAAGAGTGAAGGGCCAAGTCAAGCTAGCAATCATGTCTTCAAAGGGCTCACCTGAAAACGAGTCACAAGCAAGACTGAGTATACTAATACTCAGCAAGTCTTACCCGTGTAGTGGGAACTACGCCACCGACTCTAGACATGCAAGGCTGTTTGGCTCAGGGGTTTGTTTTGCCGAAAAAGCATCTACAAGTGGGTCCTTACTTTCAACTTTTAGCTCAAGATTCTAGTTTCGTTAGCCAGTCTAGGTAAGCAGCAATCTAATGCATACATGGTGAAGCATTAAGTTTTCCATCCAACCAGTTCATTCATCATCATTGTTCCTCTTCTTACTCTGTGGGTAAAAATGGTTAAGCAGTCTCAATAGCCGTGAGAAACGGATGATTCGAATCGAATTTCTTAACCTTGCAAGGGAAACCCAAACACACGTCACGTGGTTACTCCCTAGAGTCACACGTGCAACTTTTCCCCTTTCTTTCCGGGTCGTGGATCGGGGCTACCCTCCGAGAGTACAAGAGCTCCACGCCACGGTTCGGCGCCGGGTCGTGACCACTCTCTGCACTCGCCATATGCACATGGGACCGAAGTTCAAAGGGTAGGATGCCGTCCCCTTGCCGGGCCAATCAGGTACTTAAGCTTACCGATTCCCATAATCTCGGCATGTGTTTAGTACGTTCAAAGACTTAACCATCACTACCACACCCTGCGGCCTTAGCATTTTTCACTAGACAGACGGGCCTCAATCGTAACCATCGTTACATAACCCGTCCGTGTCCTTATGATTGCAGCGTGTAGTAGTCATTCAACTCCTATTTTCTCGCGAGTGACAGGAAATCACTCGACTTTTACCGGAGTCCTATTAGCACAGCATTCTATCGAACCTTACATCTAGTTTTCCAAGCAAGGGTTCCTGACATCATGCAACTAAGTTTTCATCCAACTCCTATAAACTTAATGCACAAGCAAAGAGTAATGAGTTGCATAATTTCGGAAAGAATGGGTTATGCTCCGGGGCTTGCCTTCGCAGTTCGCTTGGGGATCTTCCGAACTTGGGCTCGGGTCTTCAAAAGCTTCAGTTAGATTTGCTTGAGCTTCACGCTGCTCACTCTCGGACGCGGGCACCAGCTCGTAGGTTCCGTCGGCGAGAGTCGTCGATTCTACATGAGTGCACAAGTTTAAGTCGTGGAAATGGCACTGGATTACGATTTGAGAGTAATTACTACAATGGATAGTTTCTGGTCATGAATTTTTGGATTTAGGCACATCAAGGAAGGATGTGCTTACTGTAAAATTTTCAGCCAATTTTATGTAACAGATTAATTCTGAAAAATATAATTCATTGTTGCTGTTAGATACTTGTTCTTTTTGTACAGATCAATTGGTGCAACAATTGTGGCTAAGATTTTTACAGAGCTCTCACTTGAGCATGCAGAAGCTACTGTAAGTTTTGTAGGATTTATCATGCAGTATTTAGAGCATAGAAAATATGACATTCTACACCTAGGCTTTTTAAAGATTCATTTTTACAGGACCCTACACAGGGTTTTTGTCCATGAAACGTTTTACACAGCAACCTCTACCACAGTGTAACTCCCAGTAATAATTTGGAAATTTTCCAAGCTAAAATACTATTTTCTTGATTTAATGTATGTTATTAGCACATAAATCAAATAAATAGGTTACTGTGAGATAAAAAGTCTCCTAATTTTTCTCTGGCTTCTAGGTACCAATACATTAGCATAGGAAAAATTTCAATGGGTGACTCACCACCTAACTACAGGGATAAAACATTCCATTTACACATGAATTAAAACTAAGTTTAACAAACAGTAGAGCTAGAGATGGAAATTGGGTCTGATCTTTTTACACCGTCCTAATCATCCAGCAACTAATTCACTGCCCAAAATTCAGGGTCAGCATTGTTCTAGAACAGTGGGTACAAAATATGTCCATTAAAGCTTCTATTTAATGTAGAGCAAAATATTTTGAGATTCTGAGAAAATTTTTGTAACAAAAGTGGTAGAGTTTGTTCTGAGGATTCCAGAACAGCTGAGTTTGCATTTTTCTGAATTTTCTACGATTTTATACGAATTTTACAAGTTCACTAAATTTGAATCTAGGGTTGAAACTTTCTTTTACAACTAGGTCCTTGAATCTTACGCTCAGACCCTTCTAAAGATTCAAATCCTTGCAATTGGGTCCTCGGCGGCTCGGGTACGGCGGCCGGCCGAAATTCCGGCGAGGGGGGGCTCGCCGGCGGCTAGGGGCGGGGGTCGGGGAAGGTTCAGGGGTGCGAGGGCTACCTTGTGGGGGTGTTGTTCAGGTGGGGGACGGCCGGGAAGGGCTCGCCGGCGTTGGAGCAGAGGCGGCGGCGGCGCGGCTCGCGTCGACGGCGGTGCTCCGGCGGGCTTGGGGCGGCGTGGTCCGGTCGGTGAGCTTCAGTGGCGCGTGGGGAAGCTACTCCGGGGCTCGGCTTGGGCGGAGGGGGTCGGGGTCGTGCTGTCCACGGCGAGCAGGGGCGGCGGCGGCGACGGCAGCGCGGGCGGCGGTGCTCCGGTGGCTCTGGGTGGCGTTGGGTGGGTCGGCGAGCTGCGGTGAGGTGATGTAGTGGTGGCTGGGTGCTCAGTTTGGGCAGTGGGCGGCGGCAGTGGGCTGTCCACGGGCGGGTGGTGCTCGGCGGCGGCGATGGCGACGGCGAGGCGTTCTGGTGGCCGGGGGCTCGCGCGCGTGGCCGGGGTGGCGCTTTTATAGGGACAGGAGGGGCCTGGTTAGCGTGCGGGGCGGAGGCACGGCACGGCGTGCACTGGCCGCGGCGGGCGGCGGCAGAACGCCGGCGCGTCGTGCGTCACGCGGGCGCGACGACTGGGCGGCCGAGATACGGCGTGAGCGCGGTGAGATAGTGCCGGGCGCGGAGTGGGGAGGCAGCAGCGGCAGCGGCTCGGGCGGAGGGCGGGCGCGACGACTGGTGGGGCGCGGGGGCCGGGGCGGCACGGCGGAGCGCGGCTACTGGGCGCGACGGGCGGCGGGTCTGGACGCGGCTGCGTCGCAGGCACGCGCGGGCGCGGACTGGGCGGCGCGGCGTCGGGGCGGGGCAAAGCCGGCCGTGGCGGGGTGGTGCGGTGGCCACTGGCCTGGCGCTTCGCGCCAGTCAGGCGACGCCGGCCACCTGGCGCGCGGCGGGCGGGCGAGCGCGCGGCGCGGCAGAGGAGGGGGAGAAGCGAGGGACTGAAATGCAAAAATTCGAAAAAGTTCAGGGGTCTGGGTGCAAACAGGGCGTTTTCTCCTCTTTCTGATTTGAATTTCAAAAACTTTTGAACACGAAAGTTGCTCAAAATAAAAAGTTCTACAACTTTGGTTTCAGGCAAAACCTCATTTGGCTTATGGTTTTAAAGTTAATTTAAAAGTTTCAAATGTGTCCAAATGTGCCCAAATTTAATTTGAATTCCAACTGAACCCGTTTTAAATTCTTTCCACCCTCTCATTAGTTGGTTTAACACATGGAGTTAGGCTTATGTCATTGATTTTGGATTTGTAATTACCAGGGTTGCCACAAAGGACATTGCCACTGGCCGATCGAAACGAACACCAAAAAGGCCAACCTTGAAGACAACAAGCCGTCGAGTGCGTGCCCGCATCGGATCGACTGACCAAACGGCGGTAGCATCGGCCGAGACTCCAATTCCTTTATCTTTGCCAGCTACCGAGATAGCCGATCCTCAAGTCACCGCCGAAGTCGCAGCAGCTGCGGCATCACTGCTAGTAGAAGCTGTTCAGGTAATCTTGCTTATTTCATATATCTTTTAAGTGCTCCACTAACGCTAACTTTCTCTTTCTGTCAGGCTGCACAAGCTGTTCCAACGCAGTCCCCACATCAATCGGCCATGTCCCAAGCGGAAGCCGAAGCTCCAGCAGCTCCTCCCGTCGAGGTAGATAATCCCTTACCTCAATTTCTTGATATTCAGAGGACTTAACTGATCCTAATGCAGGCCGATTTGGGTATGCTGACTGTAACCCCACAACAAACATCGGCCGGAAGATCAACAGAGGCATGGCAAATATTTCATACCATCTTATTTCAATTACCCATAGTATACTCACAGGATCTGTTTTCCATGCCTTTTCAGAAAGCTGGTCCGAGCGGAGCATTAATAGTTGTTGAATCCTCTTCCTCTGACGAGCTGATTGTACCAGCCCCTGAGACGAGGGAGGTGCTCCCACCGGCGCAAGCAAGAGAAATTCATTTTATGGAGGTAACAAACTTACCATTGGAATTGGCCGATTCCCCTTTACTGCTTGCTAACCCTTCTCTTTATTTCCCCACAGGAGCAAGACACCCCGAACAACAACGTTTTCTCCTTTGCCGTCTCTTTGCCTGATGATGAGGAAATTGCTTCACGCCCAATTCCGTCGAGCTCTGCTTCCGATGATGTCCGCGCCAAGCTCGAGAGCATGTAGATTCTCCTTCAAGACGATATCGGCCGATTAGTAGAAGATGCTTCGCCGATTCGACGACTTTTCAATGATATCAAGGGTCGAATCCCGGAAGAAACAACAGAAAGCTTGGAGCGTGCTGCATATATAGAACATATGCAAACCCCGGTTTCCAGGGCCCTGCGCCATATGACCGATCGCGCCCAGCTAGCAAAAACCCGGGAAGAGGCCGACTCGTACAAGCATCGGGCCCAAGAGGTACATCAACGGATCAATTTCCTTGAGAGCTGTCGCCCGGATATCGTCGGCACGATAGATCGGCTCAAACGGAGGCGAGCAGAGCTAGCCAAGGAGATGGAGCAAATAACCAAAGACATAGCTGCTGAAGAAAAGAAGCTTCAAGAGCTCCCGTCCATCATTACTGGGCTGAACCAAGAAAGGCAGAACTTGGCCCGTGAAGCGATAAGACTTCGTCGCCATATGTCAGAAGTTCCCGGATCGGCCGATGATGACCAGAGAGTACTAGATTCGGCCGATCAGATTAGGCAACGAGCTATCGCGGTCATAGATGCTTTCCTCGGGCTGTAAAGAATAGTGTAAACATTTAATGCTCCTTTAATGTTACTGCGCCGATTTGCTCCTTTAATGTTACTGCGCTGACTTGATCTTGGACCACTTCTTTTGGCAGATTTGCATTTATGAATGCTTTTACTCCGATAGGACGTGTCTCACCATCTATCTACCTTCCCTTTCTTTATAAGTAGATCCTAAACCGTCTCCAGAGGCATACGCATTACTCATCTTCTCTCTCTTCAACACTAGATCTTTATCCTCCCAAACCGAATAGAAAGATGTCTTCTTCGTCCTCTTCATCTTCTTCCTCCGTCAACCAGGTATGAACTCTCCTCTGCCTTTCCCCTAGGCATCTCAATCGCTCTGATGTTGGGTAGTCTCTTCATCTCTGTTTAGCCAAAACATCTCAGCCCCGGTCTGGAACGAGCGATCGAAATCATGCATTCAGACGAACCACTGTCGCAGGTAGACAAAGATCTAATAAGAGCTCATGCTGAAGAACTCAAAGATCATGTTCCCGCTGTTGTCCAGGAGTATTGGGACCTTATAGATGCTCACTGCTTGGTCCGTAAGCGACCACCCTCTGAGAAGAGTCCTCCACTCCCTCATCAAGTCAAGCCTGAAGCTACCATGGAGAGTCTGGAGGAGAAGAAAACCCGCCTCCTGATAGAACTTTGCGATCAAGCTGAGACTGGAGGCACCGTAGAGAATCCGAAGGAGAATAGGACCCGCCTTCTGATAGAACTGGGTCGTGTCGAGAGAGAAATCCAGAACAGGCGTAATCAATAGATATATCGGTATTTTTTGTTCTAAGGGCGACTTATACCATGTCGGCCATGTACTCTGTCGTTTTCATCCAATAATGAACTGGTCAAAATGAATCACAATGTTTCTTTCTTCAGGCGATGTCATTTCTGCATCGGCTATGCAGGCGAAAGCCGATAGAAATTGGCCATGTTGTCTTGATATATCTTTCTGCAAGTTATGCATCTACCCAAATGCTTGGATAGTACCTCTTCAGATATCGTACATTTAAAGCTCTTGGGAATTCTTCCCCTTCAATAGTTTCCAGAATATACGCATTTCCAGGGGCACATCGGCCGATTCTGTACGGCCCTTCCCAAGTGGGTGACCATTTACCGAATTTGGGATCTTTAGACCCTATCGGCAGCACCAACTTCCATACCAAATCTCCCTGAGAGAATTGTTTAACTCTGACCTTTTTGTCATACCATCTGGCCACCATTTTCTTGTTTTCTTCTATACTAATCAGGGCCCTCAACCGCAGACCTGCCGAGTCATCGAGCTCGTCCTTCATGAGGAAGGAATAGTCATCGGCTGTCAACTGATCTTGAAGTGATATACGCCTTGACCCCGTCCTTAATTCCTAAGGCAGGACTGCCTCATGACCATAAACCAGCTGATAAGGAGATATCTTAGTGGCTCCATGACAAGCCATCCTATAAGCCCATAGAGATTCAGCCAAAGACGTGTGCCACTTTTTGGGTTGTTCCTCTATTTTCCTCTTGATCAACTTGATTATCCTCTTATTGGACGATTCTGCTTGGCCATTGGCTTGAGCATAGTACGGAGAAGAATTTAATAATTTAATCCCCATATCGGCAGCGAATTCTCCAAATTCTCCAGAGGTGAACATTGTTCCCTGATCAGTTGTGATAGTCTGAGGAATACCGAATTGATAGATAATATGGTTCTTAACGAACTCGATCATATCGGCCGATGTCACATTCCTTAAAGGAACTGCCTCCACCCACTTAGTAAAATAATCTGTGGCTACCAATATGAACTTATGCCCTTTACTCGATGGAGGGTGAATCGGTCCGATGAGATCTATTCCCCAACCTCTGAACGGCCACGACTTGATTACTGGATTCATAGCCGATGCTAGTGCGCGCTGTACATTGCCAAACTTCTAACAGTCTTGGCATCCTTTATAATATTTGAAACAATCCTCAAGAATCGTTGGCCAGTAATACCCATTGTTTCTGATCATCCATTTCATTTTGTGAGCCGATTGATGGGCTCCACATACGCCTTCATGGATTTCTCCCATTAGGACCTTTGCTTCTTCTGTTCCCAGGCACTTGAGAAGAACTTCATCAATCGTCCAGTAAAATAAATCATCTTCAAGTAGCACATATTTTGTAGCTTAAAAAAGTACTCGCCGATCCACTTTCCGGGAAGGATCCTTCAAGTAATCGGTGATTTCTTTTCGCCAGTCATCGGCCGCGAGCTCTAAAACCATAGCTCCCTGAATCGGCCGATATCCGGACACATCTTGGGCCAGCCTATTGGCCTCTTCATTATAATTTCTGGGGATATGCTCAATTATTGCAGACTTGAATTCCTTTAAAAGCTGAAGGCAATCTTCATAATAAATCCTCAAAATATGATCTTTGCACTCAGATCGCCCCATTAACTGATCCACAATGAGCATGGAATCTCCAAAAATTTCGACTGCATCAGCTTTGACTTCCCTTAGTAATTGGATACCTTCTAGAACGGCTCAATATTCCTCCTGATTATTGGTTGCGGATGCTTCTATCGGCAGAGAGAAATCATAACTTGCCCCCCGAGGTGATACAAGAACGATGCCGATTCCTAATCCGGCCCCACACGAAGAACCATCGAAGTATAGAGTCCATGGAATCGGCTCGACGACAGCAATTTCTGGCCCACAATGCTGAGCTACGAAATCGGCCATGACTTGACCCTTGACAGTTTTGGCCGATTCATACCTTAAGTCGAATTCTGACAGAGCCAGGATCCATTTTCCAAACCGCCCTTTCAAAATCGGCAATGATAGCATATATTTCACCACATCATCTTTGCATATAACTATGCATTCTGCCGATAACAAATAGTGCCTAAGCTTGGTACACGAGAAGTATAAACACAAGCACAGCCGCTCCACCGGGGAGTATCTTGTTTCGGCGTCCAGGAGTCTTCTGTTGGCATAATACACCACCCGTTCTTTCCCTTCAAACTCCTGTACCAACGCCGATCCAATGGCCTGTTCATCAGCCGATAAATATAATTTGAACGGCTTACCAGGCTGTGGCGGGACTAACACCGGGGGTGAAATCAGATATTGCTTGATGTCTTCCAACGCTCTGCGTTTTTCTTCTCCCCATACAAATTCCTGATCGGGCTTTAATTTCAACAAAGGAGTAAAAGCTCGAATACGCCCTGACAGGTTGGATATGAATCTTCTGATAAAATTGACCTTGCCGATGAGGGACTGTAGCTCAGTTTTATTCTGTGGGGCCACAACTTTGTTGATGGCGTCTATAGTCCTCCGATTGACCTCTATCCCGCGCTTATGAACCATGAATCCTAAGAATTGCCCGGCCGATACACCAAATGCACACTTGTTCGGGTTCATCTTCAACCCATGCTTCCTGGTGCACTCCAGTACTTCTTGTAAATCGGCCAGATGTTCTTGGTGACTTTTTGACTTGACCACGACGTCATCTATATAAATTTCCACCGATGTACCAATAAGCTTGTGGAAGATATAGTTCATGGCCCGCTGATATGTAGCACCGGCGTTCTTTAACCCAAAGGTCATTACAACCCATTCGAATAAACCAAGATGACCTGGACACCTGAAAGCCGTTTTCGAGATATCTTCTTCAGCCATTAATATCTGATTGTACCCGGCATTACCATCCATGAAACTGATGACTTTGTGTCGTGCGGCAGCATCTATCAATATATCGGCCGTCGGCATCGGATATCCATCCATTGGTGTGGCCTGATTTAAGTTCCTGAAATCGATGCACACACGCAACTTTCCATTCTTTTTATACACGGGCACAATATTAGAAATCCATTCAGCGTAGCGGCACTGCCGAATAAATCGTGCTTCAATTAACTTTGTGATCTCGGCCTTTATATCAGGTAGAATCTTGGGGTTGCACCGTCGTGCAAGTTGCTGATATGGCCGATATCCTGGTTTTATATGTAACCGGTGTTCAACAATGGACCGGTCTAGACCTGGCATCTCATGATATTCCCAAGCAAAGCAATCTTTGAACTCTTTTAATAAACTTGTCAACTTACACTTATACCCAGGATCCAGGTTAGCACTAATATACATTGGCCTTGATTTGCTACTATCTCCCAAATCCACCATCTCCAATGAATCGGCCGACGTAAACCCATGCCCGAGCTTCCCGTCTTCTCAGACAAGCTGATCCATCTATTCTGAATCTTCCGAGCCGACTGCTTGGATCAGCTGTAGACCGAAATCGGACACCTTCAGGAAGTCAGTGTCCCAAGTCCTGCCAGATATACACTTGACGTGCTCGCAGCTCCATTGTTGTGTGTCGGCCGCTGCGACGCTGTAGGCGGAATCGGCGGTGACTATCTCCGTACTGTCGCCGACCCATTGCACGAGGCATTGATGCATTGTAGATGGGACACAGCAGTTTGCATGTATCCAATCGCGAACGAGCAGCATGTTGTAGGATCCCTTACCATTAATAATGAAAAAGGTCGTAGGAAGGGTCTTACTGCCGATGGTAAGGTCAACGCAGAGCGCTCCACTGGCGGGAGACACGTTGCCTTCGAAATCCTTTAGCATCATGTCCGTCTTGGTGAGATCTTCATCGCTCTTGCCTAGCTTGTGGAACATGGCATATGGCATGATGTTGACTGCGGCGCCTCCATCTACTAGTAGTCTGGTGACGGGTCGCCCGTCAACGTAGCCTTTGAGAAACAGCGCCTTAAGATGTTGCCGTTTTTCTTCTTCTGGTTTCTCAAAAGTAGCCGTCATCGGTTCTAACACCAGTTGCGCCATTTGCTCTTCCATTCTCGTCGCTTTGTCTCGATCGTCAGGCGCCATGAGTTCCATCGGCAATATGAACACCATGCTGATGTCGGCTGCCGATTCTTGATTATCTGCTCCTTGGCTGTTGTTTTTCTTGGGGCGCCAAACCCGAGACTTAACGTTTCTTTTCTCCGGCGCCTGCTTCTGTTCTTCTTCTTGTTGCTCCCACTGGCGTAGGCGTTGGATCCTCCATTTCTGGGATCTAGATAGACCATCAGGACACCACCTAGGGTTTACTAGTTTGGCCGATGATCTGGCGTGTTCAGAATCTGGTTCTCTTCCTAGGGGGTTTTCATCTGACACCCAGTCATCAGCCATTTCTTCCAATCGATCGTGCACACTGATTCTGCCCCCCAGTCCATCCTGTTGGTTGATCCTGCCTTTTGACCGATGATACTGGTCAACTCTGCCCCCCAGCCGATCATGCACTGAAATGAGTTGTCCCTCTTGTTCGCGCCGATTTCTGCTGATCGGCTCTGATCCTCTGTCCCTAGAGCGCGATCTTTTGAATGGGCGATCATTGCAATCTAATCCGTTGCACTCAGGACAGTTATCGGCTGACGGCAATCGGATGTCGTTCTCCCAGCAATGGATGAAGAACGGACATTGCCAGTGATCCTCGTGCCGGCGCATCATTTCGTCGTGATATCTTGACCGTTCCTGCTACCGCTGATATTTGCTGAGCAAGAATCTGGATGTGACGGGTCTGCGCGATGGTTCTGATCCTTTGCTCTTGTCTTCGGCCCGCCTTTTCCCTTTGACCTCATCCGCCGTGACCTGCCTCCTGGGATCAACGGCGCCGCTCTTTCTTGCCGATTCTGACGTCAGCACCTTGGTTTGCAGTGAATTTCTCCCTATGTCAACCATGTTAGCCGGGAAAGGATGCTGGTCTATCTTCATCGGCTTTGCCGATTTAGTCGGGGTTTCAAATTTGAGCCTCCCCTGCTCGATGGCCGATTGTATCTGCTGACGAAAGATTTTGCATTCGTTCGTGTCGTGTGACGTGGCGTTGTGCCACTTGCAGTACTTCATCTTCTTAAGCTGATCAGTCGAGGGGATGGTGTGATACTGAGATAGCTTAATCTACCCTTCCTGGAGTAATAAGTCGAAAATCTTATCGGCTTTTGATGTGTCAAAGCCGAATGTCTCTGGTTCTTTCTTTTCGAAAGGGCATGATATTGGTTTTTTGCCTTTCACCCACTCTACCAGGCCGATTTCCTCTTCTTCATCCGATTCAGATCCTTCTATATATGCCACCTTTTTCTGGAAATTCCTCCGCTGCTCAAGCGGGCGGACTTCCTGTCCTGCCAATCGGTGAACGATCTGGCTTAGGCTTTCAAATTCCTGCGAAGCATATCTTTCCTGGATTTGTGGCAGGAGGCCCTGGAAAGCTATATCGGCCAACTATGCATCGGTCAGAGCCAAACTGTAGCATTTATTCCTGACTTCTCTGAACCTCTGTATATATCCAATTACTGGTTCATCGCTCCTCTGCCTGAGACTGGTCAAATCTGAAAGCTTCATCTCATGTACTCCTGCGTAGAAGTACTTGTGGAACTGCTTCTCCAGATCGGCCCAAGTAACAATAGAATTTGGCGGCAAAGTGGTGAACCATTGGAAGGCCGATCCAGACAGGGACGATGAAAACAGACGTACCCTCAGAGCATCTTGCGTGGCGGCCTCCCCGCACTGGATGATGAATCTGTTGATATGCTCCACGGTGGATGTGTCGTCCAGTCCTGAAAACTTGGTGAAATCGGGCACCTTGTATCGGTGTGGAAACGGCAGCAAGTCATAGGCAAATGGATATGGCGTCTTGTATGTGTAAGTCTGCACTTTCGGTTTCAGACCGAATTGGTCCTGGATTACTTCTACAATTCTTGCCGTCCAATCCACCTGCTGCTGATGAACCGCCGTTCGAGGTGCCGTCATATGTTGTAGGACTGACGGTGGTACGGCCGGGTGATGAATCGAAGCATGCGGCGAATTTTGCTGAGCAACTGACAGTTGATGGCGAAGTGCATCCGCCGCCCCGTCGTACGTCATCATCGGCGCCGTGCTTTTGAATGCCTCTACAGCGCCTGCCCCCCCGCCGATCTCTGATGAGACTGGTTGATACTGAGGGACGGTCGGCCGGACGGCCGATTGGGACAGCGCTTGGATTGGATAGCTCCCATGCCCGGTTGATGGATCGGGGAAAGCCGTCGTTACCGATGCCCCCCAGGGTACTGAGCTTGTAGGCAGCGATTGCACAGAAGCAATCTGGATGGGTTGAAGTGGTGCCTATGATGGGAAACATGGTGCACCGCTATATCTTGGAGACACTAGAGGCAACGGAGTGTTGTATCTCTCGCGTTGCGTCAATATCGGCTGAGGAGCCGATTCGGATGTGCCTGGTAAGCTTCTTGCTGGAAGCGTAATCGGTGGGGCATACGCTGGCCCTTGATAGCCTTGAACTGCTCCGCTGGCCAGAGAGCTGATGATGGCATTGTACACCGTGTTGGTCATCACCGAGGACTGGTCGATGAACGCCTGGTAGACGGACTGTTGGATCATATCGGACATCTTGCCCGAGTCCTCAGCAATGGTGATGTGGCGGGGAACTAGAATAGGAGCTTTCTTGACAGCTTCCCCGCTTCTGGTACGACTGAACGACTGCAGATACATCTTCTTGTAATCTTCTAGATGTTTAGCCAATTCTTCCCTTTGGTCGTCCTTGAGATCCGCTTCTGTGACCTCAATGATGTTGCTGCTTGAAATTTCTGCGTCCTTCGACATGTCGGATCTTGAAGTGTCCCACTGGGCGTGCCAAAAGTATGTTGGCGCTAAAATCGGCCAGACAGGAATCGGCCGATGGTCTTCAGCATCGGACACACGACCCGGGAGAATCTGCTTAGCTCCTGTTCGGGTTATCGCCCTGGTGCGGTTCGTGCGGCGTGCCAGTCAATCTGACCTGTTGATTGACAAGGAAATAAAAGTATTAAATTCCAAGCGCTCCAATCGGCTGGAGTTCTGATCTGTCCTGAAGAGCGCGTCGGCGAATCGGCTGATTTGCTGTGAAGATAATCGGCTATGGATCAGCCGATGATCGCGTAATAATTGCAAAGAAAACTGCTGGAGCGATCTAAACAATTATTACAGACGCAACACTTGAAATAGATCTAATCGGCTATATGACAATGAACGAGAAAAAGCGATGATAGAGCCGATTACTCGGATCTCAAGCTGGATAACTGAACAACAGGTAAAACTTGTAATTCCAGTAAATAACGATAACTGGTGAATAAATCCAAACGAAACCACAGCGATGCGCCCGTAGTTAAAGCTCGGATGTTACTCGATAAGCGGAACCTACCAATTGGCCGGAGATCAAGTTGATGTAGCCCTGCCAATCCGTACGAACTCGTGAAAGAAGAAAAAGTATTGGCGAAGTCGCCGACTTGAAAGTAAAGTACTAGTAAAAAGTAGAAGTGTTTTGTTGATTGATGTGTTGATGTTTTGCAAAGCCCTGATGACTCCTATTTATACCGTAAAACTAGGACTCCTGGTCGATTACGACTTGTTACAACCTTATTTAAAATAGGAAAACTACTATATCTATAATATCATTAAAAAGGAAATGGACCCCCGCAGAATCTTCCGCCGCCGTCTCCTAATCCAATCAGGACTTTTCCAATTGCTTCTTGACCGAATTAGCGTCGCTCTGTTGACCAACTTTTGATCGGGACCCTCTGATGTAGCCCTAACCTGTTGGCGCAAGTTGTATCACCAATCGGCAGATTCCTTACTGTAGCCTTCAGATCTGCCGCATCGGCCAATCTTCTTCTCCTGACGCCGATTCAACACGTGTCAAAATCTGGCGTCAACAGACGCCTCGCCGATTCGGCAACTTTTTAGTGAAATCAGAGGCCGAATTCCAGAGGAAGCGACAGAGGCTCTGGAACCTGCCGCATACATAGAGTCAATGCGGACTCCAGTGCTCAGAGCCTTGCGCCATATGGCCGATCGCGCCAAACTAGCGAAAGCCCGTGAGGAGGAAGACTCCTACAAACATCGAGCTCAAGAGGTGCATCGACGAATCAACTTCCTTGAAAACTCTCGTCCAGATATCGTTGGTGCCATAGACCGCCTTAAACGGCGAAGGGCAGAGCTAGCCAAGGAGATGGATCAGGTGACCCAGGCCATAGCTGCTGAAGAGAAAAGACTCCAAGATCTCTTGTCCGTTATCGCCGAGTTGAAGCAGGAGAGGCAAAACCTGGCCCACGAAGCAATAAAAATCCATCGTCAAATGCCAGAAGTCCCTGGATCGGTTGATGACGACCAGAGAATCGTAGACTCGGCCGATCAAGTTAGGCAACGAGCGATTGCGGCTATTGATGCCCTCCTCAGGTGAACTGTAAAATTCCTGTAAACATTTAATGTCCTCTTGCCGTTGACGTGCAGATTCAAACTTGGACCGTCCTCTTTGGCAGCTTTTCATTTGTTTACCCTTTTATTCCGATGGGACGCATCATACCATTCCTTCACCCTCTTCCTTCTATAATTATGAGATCCCGTATCGTTTCCAAAGGTGTCTGTATTGCCCATCTTCTTTCCCTCTAACAACTTGATCTCCGTCCTCCCAGACTAGACGTCAAGATGTCCTCTTCATCTTCTTCCTTCTCCGTCATCCAGGTACGAAATCCCTCCTCGATTTCCTCTCTTGACATTTCAATCATTCTGACGCTGGGTGGTTGTTTGCTCTCCCTTTAGCCGAAACGCCTTAGTCCCAGTCTGGAACGAGCGATTGAAGTCATGCATTCAGACGAACCATTGTCACAGGCGGACATAGATTTAATCAAAGCTCATTTTGAAGAACTCGAAGGTCATGTCCCTGCTGACGTCCAGAAGGTCTGGGACCATGTAGACGCTAACAGCTCCAGGCGGCCGCCAACTGAAAGGAGTCATCCACTCCCTCGCTGGACGTTGAAGTCGCCATGGAGGATCTGGAGAAAAAGAGCATCTGCTTCTTGATAGAATTAGGCCAGATCGAGAGGGAGATTAAGAAAAAGCACGGTCAATAAATATGTTGGTACTTTTGTTCTAAGGGCGACTTGTACCGTGTCGGCCATGTACCCTGCTGTTCTTACCGAATAATGAATTGGTCAGACTAAATCGAATGTTTCATCCTTAAGGCGATGTCATCTTTACATCGGCTATATAGACAGAAGCCAATAGGAGTTGTCCACGTTGTCTTGATATACCCTATCGTAAGTTATGCACCCACCCATATACTTGGATAGTACCTCTTCAGATATCTCCCGTTTAAGGCTCTTGTGAATTCTTCCCCTTCGATATTTTCTAGTATATATGCATTTCCCGGAGCACATCGGCCAATTTTATACGGCCCTTCCCAAGTGGGCGACCATTTACCGAATTTGGGATCCTTAGACCCTATCGGCAGCACCAACTTCCATACCAAATCTCCTTGGGAGAATTGTTTAACTGTGACCTTCTTGTCATACCACCTGGCCACCCTTTTCTTGTTTTCTTTGATGCTAATCAGGGCCCTTAATCGCTGACCCGCCAAATCATCGAGCTCTCCCTTCATGAGGAGGGAATAGTCATCGGCCGTCAACTGATCTTGAAGCGATGTGCACCTTGACCCAGTCCATAATTCCCAAGGCAATACTGCCTCGTGACCATATACCAACTGATAAGGAGATATCTTAGTGGCCCCGTGGCAAGCCATTCTGTAAGCCCATAGAGATTCGGTTAAAGACATGTGCCACTTCTTGGGTCGTTCCTCTATCTTCCTCTTGATCAACCTGATTATCCCCTTATTGGATGATTCGGCCTAGCCGTTGGCTTGAGCATAATACGGAGAAGAATTCAACAATTTAATCCCCATATCGGCGGTGAATTATTCAAACTCCCCAGAGGTGAATATCGTTCCTTGATCAGTTGTGATGGTTTGAGGGATGCCGAACCGATAAACAATGTGGTTCTTCACGAAATCGATCATAGCGGCCGATGTCATGGTCTTTAACAGAACTGCCTCCACCCATTTGGTAAAATAATCGGTGGCTACTAATATAAACTTGTGCCCTTTGCTTGATGGAGGGTAAATCTGTCCGATGAGGTCTATCCCCCAACCTCTAAACGGCCATGGTTTGATTATCGGATTCATAGCCAAGGCTGGTGTGCGCTGCACATTGCCAAACTTCTGACAGTCTTGACAACCTTTATAATATTTAAAACAATCTTCGAGAATCGTCGGCCAATAATACTCGTTATTTCTGATCATCCACTTCATCTTGTGAGCCGATTGATGAGCTCCGCATACGCCCTCGTGGATTTCTCCCATCAGGACCTTTGCTTCTTCCATTCCCAGGCATTTGAGAAGAATCCCATCAATCGTCTGGTAAAACAAATCGTCTTCGAGCAACACATATTTCGTGGCCTGAAAACGCACTCGCCGATCCACTTTTTTGGACGGATCTTTCAAGTAATCGGAAACCTCCTTTCGCCAATCGTCGGCCGCAAGTTCCAGAATCATGGCCCCTTGAATCGGCCGATACCCGGACGCGTGTTGGGCAAGCCTATTGGCCTCTTCATTGTAATTTCTGGGAATTTTCTCAATAACCGCAGACTTGAATTCCTTTAACAGTTGGAGGCAATCTTCGTAGTAAATCCTTAAGACATCATCTTTGCATTCAGATCTCCCCGTTAATTGATCCACTATGAGCATGGAATCTCCAAAAATTTCCATCGCATCGGCCTTGATTTCTCTTAACAATTGGATACCTTTTAGGACGGCTCGGTATTCCGCCTGGTTGTTAGTCGCGGATGCCTCTATCGGCAGAGAGAAATCATAGCTTTCCCCCCGAGGCGATATGAGAACAATGCCGATTCCCGATCCGGCTCCACACGAGGAACGATGCTTCAATCAATCTTGTAATCTTGGCCTTTATATCAGGTAGAATTTTAGGGTTGCATCATCGTGCAGGCTGCTGATATGTCCGATATCCTGGTTTTATAGGCAATCGGTGTTCGACAATGGACCGGTCTAGACCAGACATCTCATGGTATTCCCAAGCAAAGCAATCTTTGAATTCTTTTAATAAACTTGTCAATCTACATTTGTAGTCGGGATCCAAGCTAGCACTAATATACGTCGGCCTTGGCTTGCTACCATCTCCTAAATCCACCATCTCTAATGAATCGGCTGACATAAATCCATGCCCAAGCTTCCCGTCTTCTCGGACGAACTGATCCATCTAATCTGAATCTTCAGAGCCGACTGCTTGGATCGGCTGTAGGCCAAAATCGGACACTTTCAGGAAATCAGTATCCCAAGTCCTACCGGATATACACTTGACGTGTTCGTAGCTCCACTATTGCATATCGCCCGCCGCAACACTATAGGCGGAATCGGCGGTGACTATCTCGGTACTGTCGCCGACCCACTATACGAGGCATTGGTTCATTGTAGATGGGATGCAGCAATTCGCGTGTATCCAATCGCGACCGAGCAACATGTTGTAGGACCCCTTGCCATTAATAATAAAGAAGGTAGTGGGAAGGGTCTTACTGCCGATGGTGAGGTCGACGCAGAGCGCTCCGCGGGCGGGAGACACGTTGCCTTCGAATTCTTTGAGCATCATGTCCGTCTTGGTCAGATCTTCTTCGCTTTTGCCCAATTTCCGGAACATGGCATATGGCCTGATATTGACTGTAGCACCTCCGTCCACTAGTAGCCTGGTAACAGGTCGTCCGTTAACGTGTCCTTTGAGGAATAGAGCCTTGAAATGTTGTTGTTTTCCGTCTTCCGGTTTCTCAAAAGTGGCTGTTATTGGCTCCAAAACCAATTGCGCCATCTGCTCCTACATCCTTGTTGCGTTGTCTCGATCGGCGGGCGCCATGAACTCCATCGGCAAGATGAACACCATGTTGACATCAGCTGCCGATTCTTGATTGTCGCCCTCCTCGTTGTTGTTTCTTTTGGGGCGCCAGACTCGAGACCTATTGTTTTTCTTATCCACCACCTGCCTCTGCTCTTCCTCTAGTTGTTCCCATTGACGCAGATGTTGGATCCTTCATTTTTGAGATTTGGACAGTCCATCAGGGCACCACCTGGGGTTCACCGGTTTGGCCGGTGGTTTGGCGTACTCCCAGTCTGGTTCCCTTCCTAGGGGGTTCTCATCTGACACCCTAGTGTCGGCCATTTCTTCTAGCCGATCGTGTACGCTGGTTCTAACTCCTAGTCGCTTCTGCTGGTTGATCCTTCCCCTCGACTGGTTATACCGGTCAACTCTGCCCCCAGCCGATCATGCACTGAAAGGCGCCGACCCTCTTGTTCACGCCAGTTTCTGCTGATCGGCTCTGATCCTCTGTCTCTGGAGCGTGACCTCTTAAGCAGGCAATCGTTGTGATTTGGTTCGCTGCACTCAGGGCAATTATCAGCTGACTGTAATCTGAGATCATTTTCCCAGCAATGGATGAAGAACGGGCATCGCCAATGATCTTCGTGTCGGCGTATCATCTCTTCGCGGTATCTCGATCTCTCCTGCTGCCGCTGATATTTGTTGAGTAAGAATTGGGAGGTGACGGGTCTACATGATCGTTCTGATCCTTCGCCCATGTCTTCAACCAATCTTTTCCCTTCGACATCATACATCGTAACCTGCTTTCTGGGGTCCACGGCACCGCTTCTTTTAGCCAATTCCGACGTCAACACCTTGGTTTGAAGCAAGTTTTTTCTCGTGTCAACCATGTTAGCAGGGAAAGGATGCTGATCAAATTTCATCGAATTTGTTGGCTTCGCCGGGATTTCGAATTTGAGTCTGCCTTGCTCAATGGCCGACTGTATCTGATGACGGAAGATTTTGCACTCATTTGTATCGTGAGACATGGCATTGTGCCACTTGCAATATTTCATTTTTTTTGAGCTGTTAGGCCAACGGAATGGTGTGGTAAGGCGAGAGCTTGATCTGCCCCTCTTGGAGAGGTAAATTGAAGATTTTATCGGCCTTTGACGTGTCAAAGCCGAACGCCTCTGGTTCTTTCTTCCCGAAAGGGCACGATATCGGCTTCTTCCCTTTGACCCATTCTGCTAGGCCGATTTCCTCTTCTTCTTCAGATTCAGATCCTTCTAAATATGCCACCTTTTTCTGAAAATTCCTCCGCTGATCGAACGAACGTACTTCTTGACTGGCCAATCGGTGAATGATCTAACTTAAACTTTCAAATTCTTGTGAGGCGTACCTCTCCTTGACGTGTGGTAGGAGACCTTGGAAGGCGATATCGGCCAGCTGAGCATCGGTCAGGGCTAGGGTATAGCATTTTGTTGACGCCAGATTTTAACACGTGTTGAATCGGCGTCAGAAGAAGAGATTGGCCGATGCGGCAGATCTGAAGGCTACAGTAAAGAATCGGCCGATTGAGGTTACAGTTGGGAATCGGCCGATTGGCGATGCAACTTGTGCCACCAGATTGGGACCACAACCGAGAATCTGGTTAAAAGTGACCCAATGTTGGTCAACGGAGTAATGCTGGTTCGGTCAAGAGGCAAAAGAAAAGAGTCCTGATTGGATTAGGAGACGGTGGCAGAAGATCCTGCGAGAGTCCATTTCCTTTATAAGAATATTATAGATATAGCAGTTTTTCTGTGCAAAATAAGATTGTAACAAGTCGTAATCGAGTAGGAGTCCTGGTTTTAGGATATAAATAGGAGTCGTTAGGGCTTTGTAAAACATAAACAATCAATCAACAAAACACATCTACTTTTTCCATGTACTTTACTTTCAAGTCGGCGACTTCGCCAATACTTTTTCTTCTTTCACGAGTTCGTACGGATTGGCAGAGCTGCATCAACTTGATATCCGGCCAATTGGTAGGTTCCGCTTATCGAATAACATCTGAGCTTTAACCTCAGGCGCATCGCTGTGGTTTCGTTTGGATTTATTCACTAGTTATCGATGTTTACTAGAATTATAGGTTTTACCTGTTGTTCTAGTATTATCACCAGTTATCCAGCTTGAGATTGGAACTATCGGTTTTGTCATCGCTCTTCCTCGTTCATCGTCGTATAGCCGATTAGATCTATTTCAAGTGTTGCATCTGTAATAATTGCTTAAGTCGCTCTAGCAGTTTTCTTTGCAATTATTACGTGTTTATTGGCTGATTCATAGCCGGTCATCTTCATAGCAAATCGGCCGATTCGCCGACGCGCTCTTAGGGACAGATCGGAATCCCAGCCGATCGGAACGCCCTGAATTTAATACTCTTATTTCCTTGTCAATCAACAGGTCAGATTGACTGGCACGCCGCGCGAACCGCACCAGGGCAATAACCCGAACAGGAGCTAAGCAGATTCTCCTGGGTCGTGTGTCCGACACTGAAGACCATCGGCCAATTCCTGGCCGATTTTTAGCGCCAACACACTTTTGGCACGCCCGGTGGGATAGACAACTTCAAGACCCAATATGTCGAAGAATGCAGAAATTTCCGAAAGCAATATCATTGAGGTCACAGAAGCGGATCTCAAGGACGACCAGAAGGAAGAATTAGCTAAACATCTGGAAGATTACAAAAAGATGCATCTGCAGTCGTTCAGTCGTACTAGAAGCGGGGAGGCAGTCAAAAAAGCTCCTCTTCCTGTTCCCCGCCACATCACCATCACTGAGGATTCGGGCAAGATGTCCGATATGATCAAGCAGTCCGTTTATCAGGCTTTCATCGACCAATCCTCGGTGATGACCAACACGGTGTATAACACCGTCATCAGCTCTCTGGTCAGCGGAGCGGCTCAAGGATATCAGGGGCCAGCGTATGCCCCGCCTATTGCACCTCCAGCCAGAAGCTCACCAGGCACGTCCCACTCGGCCCCTCAGCCGATGTCGATGCAACGCGAGGGATACAACACTCTGTTGCCTCCAGCGTCTCCAAGGTATAACGGTGCACCATGTTTCCCATCGCAAGCGCCGCTTCAGCCTGTCCAGATTGCTTTTGTGCAATCGCTTGTCCAGATTACTTATTGAATTGCTTTTCCAGATCGGCCCAAGTAACGATGGAGTTGGGTGGTAGGGTAGTGAACCACTGGAAGGCCGACCCAGATATAGACGACGAGAACAGACGCACCCGCAGCGCATCTTGTGTGGCGGCCTTCCCACATTGGATGATGAATCTATTTACGTGCTCCACAGTTGAGGTATCATCCAGCCCCAAAAATTTGGTGAAGTCAGGAATTTTGTACCGATGGGGAAACTGTGACAACCCTGGTAATTACATTTCCAAAATCAATGTCATTAGCCTAACTCTATGCTTAAACCAACTAATGAAAGGGTGGAAAGAATTAGAACGAGTTCAGTTGGAATTCAAATTTAATTTGAGCACTTTTGGTTACTTTTGAACTTTTAAATTTAACTTTCAAACCATAAGCCAAATGAGTTTTTGCCTGAAACCAAAGTTGTAGAACGTTTTATTTTGAACAACTTTCGTGTTCAAAAGTTTTTGAAATTCAAATCAGAAAGAGGAGAAAACGCCCCGTTTGCACCCAGCCCCCTGAAGTTTTCCAAATTCTCGCATCCAGGCCCTTGCCCCCCCCTCTCTCTCCTCCCCGCCCGACCGCCGCGCGCCCGGTGGCCGGCGACGCCTGACCGGCGCGAGGCGCCAGGCCAGTGGCCGCCGCACCACCCCGCCACGGCCGGCTTTGCCCCCTCCCCACGCCGCGCGGCCCAGTGAACGACCGCGCGTGCGCACGCCACTGCCGCGCCCAGCCCGCCGCCCGTCGCGCCCAGTCGCCGCGCTCCGCCGTGCCGCCCCGGCCCCCGCGCCCCGCCAGTCGCTGCGCCCGCCCTCCGCCCGAGCCGCTGCAGCTGCTGCTCCACCACTCCTCGCCCAGCGCTATCCCACCGCGCCCACGCCATATCTCCGGCCGCCCAGTCACCGCGCCCGCACGCCGCACGCCGCGCCGGCGTTCCGCTGCCGCCCGCCGTGGCCAGTGCGCGCCGTGCCGTGCCTCCGCCCCGCGCGCTGCCCAGGCCCCTCCGCTCCCCCTCCGGCCCCTATAAAAGCCCCGCCCGGCCACGCGCGCGAGCCCCAGCGCCCAGAACGCACTCGCCGTCGCCATTGCCGCCGCCGAGCGCCGCCCGCCCGTGGACAGCCCTCCGCCGCCGCCCACTGCCCAAACTAAAGCTTCAGCCACCACTACATCATCCCCCTGAAGCTCGCCGACCCGCCCAACGCCGCCCCGACCTCCGCCGTCCAAGCCGAGCCCCTGAGCAGCTTCCCCACGCGCCGCTGAAGCTCGCCGACCGGACCACCCCGCCCCAAGCCCGCCGGAGCACCGCCGTCGACGCGTGCCGCGCCGCCGCCGCCTCTGCTCCAACGCCGGCGAGCCCTTCCCGGCCGTCCCCCACCTGAACAACACCCCCACAAGGTAGCCCTCGCACCCCTGAACCTTCCCCGACCCTCACCCCTCGCCGCCGGCGAGCCCCTCGCCGGAATTTCGGCCGGCCGCCGTACCCGAGCCGCCCGAGGACCCAATTGCAAGAATTTAAATCTTTAAAAGGGTCTGCGCGTAAGATTCAAGGACCTAGTTGTAAAAGAAAGTTTCAAATCTAGATTCAAAATAAGTGAACTTGTAAAATTCGTATAAAATCGGAGAAAGTTCAGCAAAATGCAAACTCAACTGTTCTGGAATCCTTAGAACAAACTCTACCACTTTTGTTACAAAAAGTTTCTCAGAATCTCAACATATTTTTCTCTACATTAAATGGAAGCTTTAATGGACTTATTTTGTACCCACTGTTGTTGATCAACGCTGACCCTAAAATTTGGACAGTGAGTTAGTTGCCTAATGTTTAGGATGGTGTAAAAAGATCAGGCCCAAATTCCAAATCTAGCTTTACTGTTTATTAAACTTAGTTTCATACCATGTTTAAGTAGAATGTTTTATCACTGCAGTTAGGTGGTGAATCACCCAATGAAACTTTTTCTATGCTAATGTATTGGTACCTAGAAGCCAGAGAAAAATTAGGAGACTTTTTATCTCATAGTAACCTACTCATTTGATTTATGTGCTAATAACATACATTAAATCAAGAAAATAGTATCATAGCTTGGAAAATTCTCAAATTTTTACTAGGAGATATATTGTGGTAGAGGTTTCTGTGTAAAACGTTCCATGGACAAAAACCCTGTGTAGGGTCCTGTAAAAATGAATCCTTGAATAGTCTAGGTGTGGAATGTCGTATTTTCTAAGCTCTGAATACTGCATAATAAATCCTACAAAAATTACAGTAGCTTCTGCATGCTTAAGTGAAAGCTCTATAAAAATCTTAGACTCATTTGTTGCACCAATTGTTCTGTACAAAAAGAACAAGGATCTAACAGCGACTATGTTGTATATTTTTCATAATTAATCTGTTACACAAAATTGGCTTAAAAGTTTTCAGTAAGCGCATCTTCCCCTGATGTGCCTAAATCCAAAATTTCAGGACCAGAAACCATCCGTTGTAGTAGTTACACTTAAATCGTATCGATTACCATTACCACGACTTAAACTTGTGCATTCATGTAGAATCGACGACTCGCCGACGGAACTTACGAGCTGGTGCCCACGTCCGAGAGTGAGCAGCGTGAAGCTCAAGCGAATCTAACTGAAGCTCTTGAAGACCCGAGCCCAAGCTCGGAAGAGCCCTAAGCGAACTGCGAAGGCAAGCCCCGGAGCATAACCCATTCTTTCCGAAATTATGCAACTCATTACTCTTGCTTGAGCATTAAGTTTATAGGACTTGAATGAAAACTTAGTTGCATGATGTTAGGAACCCTTGCTTGAAAACTAGACGTAAGGTTCGATAGAATGCTGTGCTAATAGGACTCCGGTAAAAGTCGAGTGATTTCCTGTCACTCGCGAGAAAATAGGAGTTGAATGTCTACTACACACTGCAATCATAAGGACACGGACGGGCTATGGAACGATGGTTACGATTTAGGCCCGTCTGTCTAGTGAATAAGGCCGCAGGGTGTGGTAGTGATGGTTAAGTCTTTGAACGTACTAAACACATGCCGAGATTATGGGAATCGGTAAGCTTAAGTACCTGATTGGCCCGGCAAGTGGACAGCAACCTACCCTTTGAACTTCGGTCCCATGTGCATATGGCGAGTGCAGAGAGTGGTCACGACCCGGCGCCGAACCGTGGCGTGGGGCTCTTGTACTCTCGGAGGGTAGCCTCGATCCAAAACCCAGAAAGAAAGGGGAAAAGTTGCACGTGTGACTCTGGGAGTAGCCACGTGACGTGTGTTTAGGTTTCCCTTGCAAGGTTAAGAAATTCAATTCGAATCGTCCATTTCTCACGGCTATTGAGACTGCTTAACCATTTTTACCCACAGAGTAAGAAGAGGAACAATGATGATGAAATGAACTGGTTGGTTGAAAAATTTAATGCTTCACCATGTATGCTTTTAGATAGCTGCTTATCTAGACTGGCTAACGAAACTAGAATCTTGAGCTAAACGTTGAAAGTAAGGACCCACTTGTAGATGCTTTTCGGCAAAACAAACCCCTGAGCCAAGAAGCCTTGCATATCTAGAGTCGGTGGAGTAGATCCCACTACACGGGTAAGTCTTGCTGAGTATTAGTATACTCAGCCTTGCTTGTGGCTCGTTTTCAGGTGAGACCTTCGAAGACATGATTGCTAGCTTGACTTGGCCCTGCACTCTTCCCCCTGGTTGGTCGGTGGAATGGGATGCGCCCCCGTCCAACGGAGATAAGGCCGAGTAATGTCTCGTACGGGCTTCACCGAGACATTCTGTATCGTCGAGTAGTTTCCGTCGTTTATTTTCCGCTGCAACTTAAACTCTGAAGAACTTATTTATGATAATTGAAGTACTTGGTTTCTAAACTCAAAACTTGGTCTGTAATATTCACTTATACTAATGTTGTAACATTTGCGGGGATGTGGTATTCTCTGGGCTCATCGTCGCATGAGCGTTTGTATGTATGGCGCTTGATCCGTTCACCGTGGTTGTATCGGGAGGTTATACCCGACAGACCAGTGGATTACTCCGTTTGAAGTGTAAGGGTAACCGAGAATGCCTTAATGGTGATGGTTAATACACTTGAGCCGGATTAATTCAGGTGCTTCTGCCACAGCTGGTATCAGAGCCGTAGCTGGTGCCACAGCTGGCAACAGCTGGCGCCAGAGTCAAAATACATACACCAGAGAATGCGACAAGCCGTAAAAACTTATTTTCATAAAACTTGACTAGAAGGTGTGTTGCGAAATGCGTTGGTACGTTAAGGATGGTGCCTAGTTCGTAAAGCCCTAAGGGATTATGGAAAGTTTACTAGGTGGCTATCTAACTTCTATATATATTATCAACTGACTTCCAGCACATTACTTTCTGTCAAAACTTACTTTCATGCACAACCGACCTTAAATTCTGTAACGACGCACTCATCGCTAAGGTAAGAAGGTAAGGATCCTCAGCCAACTGAGAGAGCTTGGCCTTCCTGTCGGTGATGCGAACCGAACGCTGCCCTCAAGCAGTGGCTTACTTGAGGTGCTGCCAATATGCCAACTGTTAGTTGAACATATTGGGAGTAGAAGGTTTGGCGCAGGGTATGGCAATCGCTGTTCATACCCCCGTCTCATGACGGTACCCCCGTGAATACGCTATCTCGATAGCGTATGTTAACGTCGTCTGTACGGCGGAAATTGTACAGATATCGTTTCTATAAGTAAACGGTAATGAATACAGACGCTTTCATGAGTGCTGGCATGAAAGGTTCAGGAAATATATATGCCTTGTCAGTCTTCTGCAGGTACACTAACCGCGATTACGATAAGTTAAGGAACGATTAGAAAGACTCGACTAGCTATTATAGTGAGAGCCGTATCATGTATGCCACCGAAACTATGTTCGTAAGACCAAAAGTATTTGGCAGTTATTTTATTTTGTGAGGACGAGTAGGTCGTGCATGCATCATGACCACATATATCTGAAATCGAAATGCGTTGTATGAGAGTGGTAAGGTTCTTGCGTATCTAAGCATGGTTTGCCTAAGGACCATCTAGCAAAACTGTCCGAAATCTGCCGTGACCGAAAAGTGTGATTTATTGGCCAAAGAAAATGACCTTTTCTGATAAAGTTCATGTTGAAAAAATTGTTCCAAATTTTGTGTTCTATCTTCTTTTCAAAAATGAAAAATTCTGAACTCAAGGATAGTAAGAAATAACCGAAACCTTGGAATATTAGAATTCTGTCCAGAATAAGCCCTTCTGCCTCTTAAATTTTTAGGCCCCCTTCCTGCGGTTTTCTGCAAAACAGCACAACACAAAACTTGTCCCAAAGTTACCCAGGTAGCTACTGTTAAAATTTGGTAAATTTTGGCTGGGTAGATTTTCCCTGGTGCACGAAACTCTAGCCCTCTGTTCACTGAAAATTTCTGGGTAGACAGTAAGGTAAAGCCTGAAAAGAAAGACCATCTTAGAGACCTATTCAGCTCTGGAGTTGACTAGCAAAGTTGTTCACAAATACCTTAGGAGTGATCTGGTGAAATTTGAGAATTTTTGGATGAGAACTGTGGGAGTTATGGTTATTTTTGCACACTATACAGAATCTGTCCTTATGCTGTTCACAGTTTTTCACTATCTCACTCCATTTGATCTTTTGTTCAGATGGCCGAGCCTGTTGATATGATGGTGGATGAGGATGGACGCGTGCACTCGCAGTGTCTCCACTGGGAGGGCTTTCCCTCTATTTTGTGGGATGTTCTGCGTACCGCGGGCTATCTAGTTCCCCCACGTTACGCCGGACTGGAGTTTGCAGAAAATGGAGTTACCTAGTGCCGTGTCAACGTGACTATCTTCCCGCACCCGCTACACCCGGAGTGGCCCGCCTTGGAGCTTGAGGCTGTTGGTCGCCGTTTGGCCGATACTTGGGAGCTTGCCGCCATGAGGGCGCTCACCACTTTTTGTGCGCAGCGTCCCGAGGTTGTCACACTCGCTCCCATTGGATTGTTTCCTGCTGCCCAGGACAACGACCCCTTTTGGCTCAACAGGGTGCAGCACGCACAGTATTTGGTAGACTTTCATGCCCAGGAAACTATTCATACCTCCGTGCGGTGCATGAGTGCACTCTACCGGCTTCAGACTCTCCAGAGTCAGGCACTCGAGCAGCTCACTGATCTTGCTCAGGCCTACCACATGATGGCAGATACCAGGGATGAGCAGATAAAGGAGCTCAGTCAGGATCTTGAGGATAGAGATGCTCAGATTGGCCAACTTGAGGGCCAAATTCAGAAGCAGGACACTCTCATGGGTGAGAGAGATGCCACGATAGCACAGTTGGAGGAGCAGCTCCATGATCTGAGCCTTGAGTTGGAGGATGCGAATGAGCACATTCAGTGGCACCATGATCAGAATGACCATCCCCATGAGGAGGACATGCAGGAAGATGAGGAGGAGCCACAGGAGATTGATGGTGTCTCCGGTATGGATTTCGAGGGTGAGGTACCACAGGCACCTCAGATGGGAGCTCACTCTCCTACTCACAGCGAGTCGTCCATCAACGACTTGGATGATTTCTAGATGACGACCTAGGAGGACTTTTGCACATACTCCTCGATAGGGTAGCCTAACTTTTGGCAAGTGTTGTAATAGGCTAACTAGGAGTTGAGTAACTCTTTTGTGTTGGGTACACCTGAACCATGTGGATACCCTCAGCATGTAAGGAACGGCGATAAATTTGGGTGATTTCGTTATAATTTGGTAAACGATGAAATCCACAATCGCTGAGACTTGTTGGAATTTTTACCCATGTCTCCTTGCATTTCTTGGCTGAGTGTTGAATACCAGACTTGTGCTAAATTTTGTGATCTGGGTTCTCACAAAAATTCAGCATCATTGGACCTCGCTAGTTTAAGATATAGGCGAAACCGTACCGATCAATCTGCTGAAAAAAACAGCTAAGACAGTAAGGCAAAGGACGAGCTTTTCGACCACCTTAGCTATAGTTCTAGCACCGAAGTTTAAATACCAAAGTGGTGCATTCCTAAATCCTCTGACTACTGCGAAAGTTTGAGATGTTTTGGATGGACCCACAGCAAGCTATGATTTTTCTCGTAGCAAACAGAGATTCTGTCCATACTTCTAGCTGTGACTTCGGAAGTCTATGACTACACCAATTATTTATGAATCAAGGAAGTAATATGGATCGCGTTGCTAATGGTAACTTTTCACGTTTCAGATGGTTGGATCAACCCGTGGCAACCCCGAGGGTTTTGGTGCCGGTGGCAGTCGCTCGCGACAACCGCCACCACCCCCGCCCAGTTTGGTGGAAGTGATGGCCGCTCAAACCGAGCTGCTGCGTCAGATTGTGCAAGGACAACACCAGCAGAGGGGTGGGCACAATGCTCACCAACCCCAAGCTGCAGGATACACGGATTTCCTAGGGACCCAACCGCCCTTGTTCCATAAGACAGAGGAACCCCTGGACGTAGATGCATGGATTCGCACTATCGAATCCAAGTTCACACTACTTGTGGCCCCATGCTCAGAGGCCAACAAGGCTCGTTTTGCCGCGCAACAGCTTCGCGGTACCGCTCGTCTGTGGTGGGACCACTATTCTGCGATGCTCCCGGCTGATCATGCAGTCGACTGGGATGAATTCAAGACCGCGTTCCGGGCACATCATATTCCCGAGGGTCTCATGGAGAGGAAGTTGAATGAGTTTCTGGCACTCACCCAGGGCACCCGCACCGTGCTGCAGTACGCCCAAGCATTCAACAACCTATGCCAGTATGCGGGCTATCACGCTGATACGGATGCCAAGAAGCGTGATCGTTTCCGCCGAGGTCTGAATACCAAGCTCAAGGAACGTTTGAACCTAGCCAGGGCTGACACCTACAACGAATTGCACAATATGGCCATTACCCAGGAAGACTGTATCATGGCACACCGGGCAGAGAAGAAGAGAAAAGCACCCGCAGGACCATCAAGTGCCCAACCACCGAGGTATCGCATCGTGCAAAATGCCGCACCCGCAGCTCCACCAAGGGCCCCGCAACCAGGGAGATGGATTGCCAGACCCCCACAGCAGGCAGGCATGGTACGACCCCCGATGTCTCCACAGAATGGTCCGAGGCCCATTCTTCAGCAGTCTCTTCGACCTAGCCCCGCCAATCGCTGTTTCAAATGCGGGAGTTCCAGCCACTTCGCACGAGAATGCCCTCAGTCGGGACAGCCCAACCAAGGTCAGGGATCCAACCCGAACGCCAAGAACAGGGGCAAGAGACAAACCCTGCAAGTCAAGCAAGGACGGATTAACTTCACCACGCTTGCAGAGCTTCCTGAAGGAGCCCCAGTGATGTCGGGTACATTCTCTATCCATAACAAGCCTGCAGTTATATTATTTGATTCTGGTGCATCGCATAGTTTCATAAGTGCAAAATTCGGTGCAAAAGTAGGCTTGGATGTTTGTCACACAAAAGGGTCTTATATGATATCAATACCAGGTGGTAAAATTTCCTCGAATCAAATGATCAGACAAGTACCAGTCAAGTTGGGTAGTAAAACTATCAACACAAACTTGATTCTTTTACCCCTTGATGGCATGGATCTTATTTTGGGCATGAATTGGATGATTTTGCACAAAGTCACACTAGACCCCTCATCCAGAGTTGTGGAGATAAATTCACCTAGTCACGGAGCCACTACCCTTATCCTACCATTCCTGGATTGCACGAGTTCCTGTGCTTACAAGATGGAAGGACTTAAGCTAGAGAATATTTCCGTGGTAAATGAGTATGCCGACGTTTTTCCGGATGACTTACCAGGAATGCCACCAGATAGGGATATAGAGTTCATCATTGAACTACAACCAGGCACTGCACCTATATCCAAGAGGCCATATAGGATGCCCCCTAAAGAATTGGCGGAACTGAAAATTCAACTCCAAGAACTACTGGACAAAGGTTTCATTCGCCCTAGCGCATCACCTTGGGGATGTCCAGCCCTATTCGTAAAGAAGAAGGATGACAGTTTGAGATTATGTGTGGACTACCGACCTCTCAATGCGGTAACAGTTAAAAATAAATACCCCCTTCCTCGCATCGATGTACTCTTCGATCAATTAGCTGGAGCCAGAGTCTTCTCAAAGATTGATCTTCGTTCGGGATATCATCAAATCAAGATTCGCCCCTGCGATATTCCTAAGACTGCCTTCTCCACACGATATGGACTATATGAATTCTTGGTCATGTCTTTTGGACTCACCAATGCCCCTGCCTACTTCATGTATCTCATGAATTCGGTATTCATGCCCGAACTAGACAAATTCGTCGTAGTGTTCATCGATGACATCCTTATATATTCCAAGGATGAGGAAGAGCATGCCAAGCACCTTCATATTGTTCTTCAGCGACTCAGAGACCATCAGCTCTATGCTAAGTTTTCTAAGTGTGAGTTTTGGTTGGATACTGTAAAGTTCTTAGGTCACACAATCTCCAGCGAAGGCATAGCTGTTGACCCCAGCAAGGTACAAGAGGTGATGGATTGGAAACCCCCTACCTCTGTTCATCAGATTCGCAGTTTTCTCGGCTTAGCCGGTTACTACCGTCGCTTCATCCCGGATTTCTCTCGAATTGCTAAACCCATGACTGAACTGTTAAAGAAGGAAGTGAAGTTTGTATGGGATGAGAAATGTGAAGAAGCTTTCCACACTCTCAGAGAGCATCTGACTACTGCACCTGTGTTAGCTCAGCCCGATAATACCAAGTCGTTCGATGTGTATTGTGACGCATCGGGTACTGGTCTAGGATGTGTGCTTATGCAAGAGAATCGAGTGATTGCATATGCCTCACGAGCCCTTCGGCCCCATGAACAGAATTATCCCACTCACGATCTTGAGCTTGCAGCCGTCATTCACGCTCTTAAGATATGGAGGCACTATCTCATGGGTACACAGTGCAATATCTACACGGATCATAAGAGTCTCAAGTATATCTTCACACAAGCCGATCTGAATATGAGACAACGGAGATGGCTAGAATTAATCAAGGATTATGACCTTGAAGTGCACTATCACCCCGGCAAGGCTAACGTAGTCGCTGATGCACTAAGCCGCAAGTCCCATTGCCATCGCTTATCCATGGAGTTCTACCATGAGACATTGTGTGCAGACATGAGGAAGCTTAACTTGGAAATGGTTTCCCAAGGCACTCTAAATCACATCTCAGTCGAGCCCACTCTTCACGACCAAATCGTCATGGCACAACTACATGATGAAGGAATTAAGATCATCAAACAAAAACTCTCTCTAGGTGAGGAGAAGTATAAATGTTTCCGCCAGGACCATAAGGGAGTTCTATGGTTCAAAAGTCGTATAGTCGTTCCGAAGAATCGTGAACTCCGCAAGCAAATTCTTGATGAGGCACACCTTTCCAAATTCTCTATCCACCCCGGCAGTAACAAAATGTATCAGGATCTAAGGCAAAACTTCTGGTGGACTAGAATGAAAAGAGAAATTGCTACGTATGTCTCGGAATGTGACACGTGCCAGAGAGTAAAAGCTAGCCACTTGAAAGCAGCCGGTACACTTCAACCGCGCCGGCGTTCCGCTGCCGCCCGCCGTGGCCAGTGCGCGCCGTGCCGTGCCTCCGCCCCGCGCGCTGCCCAGGCCCCTCCGCTCCCCCTCCGGCCCCTATAAAAGCCCCGCCCGGCCACGCGCGCGAGCCCCTGCGCCCAGAACGCACTCGCCGTCGCCATTGCCGCCGCCGAGCGCCGCCCGCCCGTGGACAGCCCTCCGCCGCCGCCCACTGCCCAAACTAAAGCTTCAGCCACCACTACATCATCCCCCTGAAGCTCGCCGACCCGCCCAACGCCGCCCAGAGCCACCGGAGCGCCGCCGCCCGCACTGCCGCCGCCGCCCCTGCTCGCCGTGGACAGCACGACCCCGACCTCCGCCGTCCAAGCCGAGCCCCTGAGCAGCTTCCCCACGCGCCGCTGAAGCTCGCCGACCGGACCACCCCGCCCCAAGCCCGCCGGAGCACCGCCGTCGACGCGTGCCGCGCCGCCGCCGCCTCTGCTCCAACGCCGGCGAGCCCTTCCCGGCCGTCCCCCACCTGAACAACACCCCCACAAGGTAGCCCTCCCACCCCTGAACCTTCCCCGACCCTCACCCCTCGCCGCCGGCGAGCCCCTCGCCGGAATTTCGGCCGGCCGCCGTACCCGAGCTGCCCGAGGACCCAATTGCAAGAATTTAAATCTTTAGAAGGGTCTGCGCGTAAGATTCAAGGACCTAGTTGTAAAAGAAAGTTTCAAATCTAGATTCAAAATAAGTGAACTTGTAAAATTCGTATAAAATCGAAGAAAGTTCAGAAAAATGCAAACTCAACTGTTCTGGAATCCTTAGAACAAACTCTACCACTTTTGTTACAAAATGTTTCTCAGAATCTCAACATATTTCTCTCTACATTAAATGGAAGCTTTAATGGACTTATTTTGTACCCACTGTTGTAGATCAACGCTGACCCTAAAATTTGGACAGTGAGTTAGTTGCCTAATGTTTAGGACGGTGTAAAAAGATCAGGCCCAAATTCCAAATCTAGCTTTACTGTTTATTAAACTTAGTTTCATACCATGTTTAAGTAGAATGTTTTATCACTGCAGTTAGGTGGTGAATCACCCAATGAAACTTTTTCTATGCTAATGTATTGGTACCTAGAAGCCAGAGAAAAATTAGGAGACTTTTTATCTCACAGTAACCTACTCATTTGATTTATGTGCTAATAACATACATTAAATCAAGAAAATAGTATCATAGATTGGAAAATTCTCAAATTTTTACTAGGAGATATAATGTGGTAGAGGTTTCTGTGTAAAAAGTTCCATGGACAAAAACCCTGTGTAGGGTCCTGTAAAAATGAATCCTTGAATAGTCTAGGTGTGGAATGTCGTATTTTCTAAGCTCTGAATACTGTATAATAAATCCTACAAAAATTACAGTAGCTTCTGCATGCTTAAGTGAAAGCTCTGTAAAAATCTTAGACTCATTTGTTGCACCAATTGTTCTGTACAAAAGGAACAAGGATCTAACAGCGACTATGTAGTATATTTTTCATAATTAATCTGTTACACAAAATTGGCTGAAAATTTTTCAGTAAGCGCATCTTCCCCTGATGTGCCTAAATCCAAAATTTCAGGACCAGAAACCATCCGTTGTAGTAGTTACACTTAAATCGTATCGATTACCATTACCATGACTTAAACTTGTGCATTCATGTAGAATCGACGACTCTCGCCGACGGAACTTACGAGCTGGTGCCCACGTCCGAGAGTGAGCAGCGTGAAGCTCAAGCGAATCTAACTGAAGCTCTTGAAGACCCGAGCCCAAGTTCGGAAGAGCCCCAAGCGAACTGCGAAGGCAAGCCCCGGAGCATAACCCATTCTTTCCGAAATTATGCAACTCATTACTCTTGCTTGAGCATTAAGTTTATAGGAC
This sequence comes from Panicum miliaceum, assembly GCA_032594955.1. Lineage (NCBI taxonomy): Eukaryota > Viridiplantae > Streptophyta > Magnoliopsida > Poales > Poaceae > Panicum > Panicum miliaceum. The sequence goes on from CM064058.1 coordinate 38,803,534, forward strand.
TTGAATGAAAACTTAGTTGCATGATGTTAGGAACCCTTGCTTGAAAACTAGATGTAAGGTTCGATAGAATGTTGTGCTAATAGGACTCCGGTAAAAGTCGAGTGATTTCCTGTCACTCGCGAGAAAATAGGAGTTGAATGTCTACTACACACTGCAATCATAAGGACACGGACAGGCTATGGAACGATGGTTACGATTTAGGCCCGTCTGTCTAGTGAAAAATGCTAAGGCCGCAGGGTGTGGTAGTGATGGTTAAGTCTTTGAACGTACTAAACACATGCCGAGATTATGGGAATCGGTAAGCTTAAGTACCTGATTGGCCCGGCAAGTGGACAGCAACCTACCCTTTGAACTTCGGTCCCATGTGCATATGGCGAGTGCAGAGAGTGGTCACGACCCGGCGCCGAACCGTGGTGTGGGGCTCTTGTACTCTCGGAGGGTAGCCTCGATCCACAACCCAGAAAGAAAGGGGAAAAGTTGCACGTGTGACTCTGGGAGTAGCCACGTGACGTGTGTTTAGGTTTCCCTTGCAAGGTTAAGAAATTGGATTCGAATCGTCCGTTTCTCACGGCTATTGAGACTGCTTAACCATTTTTACCCACAGAGTAAGAAGAGGAACAATGATGATGAATGAACTGGTTGGTTGAAAAATTTAATGCTTCACCATGTATGCTTTTAGATAGCTGCTTATCTAGACTGGCTAACGAAACTAGAATCTTGAGCTAAAAGTTGAAAGTAAGGACCCACTTGTAGATGCTTTTCGGCAAAACAAACCCCTGAGCCAAGAAGCCTTGCATATCTAGAGTCGGTGGAGTAGATCCCACTACACGGGTAAGTCTTGCTGAGTATTAGTATACTCAGCCTTGCTTGTGGCTCGTTTTCAGGTGAGACCTTCGAAGACATGATTGCTAGCTTGACTTGGCCCTGCACTCTTCCCCCTGGTTGGTCGGTGGAATGGGATGCGCCCCCGTCCAACGGAGATAAGGCCGAGTAATGTCTCGTACGGGCTTCACCGAGACATTCTGTATCGCCGAGTAGTTTCCGTCGTTTATTTTCCGCTGCAACTTAAACTCTGAAGAACTTATTTATGATAATTGAAGTATTTGGTTTCTAAACTCAAAACTTGGTCTGTAATATTCACTTATACTAATGTTGTAACATTTGCGGGGATGTGGTATTCTCTGGGCTCATCGTCGCATGAGCGTTTGTATGTATGGCGCTTGATCCGTTCACCGTGGTTGTATCGGGAGGTTATACCCGACAGACCAGTGGATTACTCCGTTTGAAGTGTAAGGGTAACCGAGAATGCCTTAATGGTGATGGTTAATACACTTGAGCCGGATTAATTCAGGTGGTTCTGCCACAGAAATGGTAGTTGATCGTAGGCAGGTGGGTATGGCGTTTTGTACGTATAGGTTTGTACCTTCGGCTTTAACCCGAATTGGTTTTGAATCACCTCCGCTATCCTTGCTGTCCAATCCACTTGCTGCTGATGAACAACTGGTCGGGGGATCGGCACATGTTGGTGGATCAGCGGTGGGACGGCCGGGTGATGGATCAAAGCGTGTGGCGGATTCTGCTGCAGTGTGGCCGGCTGAGCAGTTGACAGCTGGTGGCGTGGCGAATCTGCCGTCCCATCATACAGCATCATCGGCGCTGCGCTTCTGAGTGTTTCCGCAGCATCTGCCCCCTGCCGATTTCTAACGTGGCCGGTTGATACCGAGGGACCGTTGGCCGGACAGCCGAATGGAACGGTGCCTGGATCGGAGAGCTCCCATGACTGGTTGATTGGTCCGGAAAAACCGCCGTTGCTGGTGCCCCCCAAGGTACTAAGTTTGAGGGCAGTGATTGTACGAAAGATATCTGGGCAGGCTGAGGCGGCGCTTGTGATCGAAAGCATGGCGCACCATTATATCCTGGAGGCATTGAAGGCAATGAAGTGTTGTATCCTTCGTGTTGTGTCGATATCGGCTGAGGAGCCGAGTGAAACGTGCCTGGTAAGCTTCTGACTGGAGCTACAATAGGTGGGGCGTATGCTGGCCCCTGATATCCCTGTGCTACTCCGCTGACCAGAGAACTGATGACGGCATTGTATACCGTGTTGGTCATTACTGAGGATTGGTCGATGAAAGCCTGATAAATGGACTGTTGAATCATATCAGACATCTTGCCCAAGTCCTCAGCGATGGTGATCTGGCGGGGAATTGGAAGAGGAGCTTTCTTGACGGTCTCCCCACTTCTGGTACGACTGAAAGATTGCAGATATACCTTCTTGTAGTCTTCTAGGTGTCTTGCCAGTTCTACTTTCTGGTCGTCCTTGAGATCTGCCTTCGTAACCTCAATGATGTTGTTTTCAGAGATTTCGGTGGTCTTTGACATATTGGATATCGAGGTCGTCCTACCGGGCGTGCCAAAAGTGTGTTGGTGCTAAAAATAGGCCAGGAATCGGCCGATGACCTTCAGTGTCAGACACATGACCCGGGAGAATCTGCTTAACTCCTGTTCGGGTGATTGCCCTGGTGCGGTTCGCGTGTCGTGCCAGTCAATCTAACCTGTTGATTGACAAGGAAAGAAACGTATTAAATTCCGGGGTTCCGATCGGCTAAAGTTCCGATCTGTCCTGAAAAGCGTATCAGCGAATCAGCCGATTTGCTATGAAGATGACCGGCTATAGATTAGCCGATAATCATGTGGCGATTGCAGAGAAACTACTGGAGTAACTCAAACAATCATTGCAGGTGCAACACTCGAAATAGATCTAATCGGCTATATGATAATAAACAAGAAAAAATAATGATAAAGCCGACAGTTCGATCTCAAGCTGGATAACTGGTGATAAAACTAGAACAATAGGTAAAACCTATAATTCTAGTAAATATTGATAACTGGTGAATAAATCTAAACGAAACAACGGCGATGCGCCCGAAGTTAAAGCTTAGATGTTATTCGATAAACGGAACCTACCAATTGGCCGGAGATCGTGTCGATGTAGCCCTGCCAATCCGTATGAACTCGTGAAAGAAAAAGAAGTATTGGCGAAGTCGCCGACTTGAAAGTAAAGTACGATGAAAAAGTAGATTGTTTGTATTGATTGATGTGTATCTTCTACAAAACCCTGACTGCTTCTATTTATACCCTAGGACTAAGACTCCTGATCTATTACGATCCGTTACAAACTTGATTTCAATAAAAACTACTACATCTATAAGACTTTCCTAAAGGAAACGGGCTCATGCAGAATCTTCTGCTGCCATCTCCCAGTCCAATCCGGACTCTTTCCATTACTCCTCGACCGAGTCAGCGTCGTTCTTTGACCAACATTAGATCATCTTTGACTAGGATCTTTTGCTGGGATTCAATTGGCTTCATCCCCTATCTGTTGGCGCAAGCCCACATTGGCCCAAATGCTCTAACCTTTCAATCGGCCAACCTCCACCAACTCCATTCGCCAATCGCACGAAACAATGCAGCTCCAATCGGCCGATTCCTAACTGTAGCGTCAATCGGCCGATTCCCAACTGTAGTCTTTAAATCTGCCATATCGGCCAATCTCTGCCTTTCTTGACGCCGATTCAACACGTGTCAAAATCTGGCATCAACAGGATCTTAGATGGGAATGTCATTCCCTTCATTGAGGATCCCCGTACTCTTATCGATAAAACTTATTTGATTTATGGACACACACTCAAGAAAGGCCCGAATGACTCTTTGATTTTCTTCTCCTTAGGCTATGCAAATGAAATCCCGTTGCCAAACATTGGGTGTTATTTGTATAACTGCCAGTCACTAACCACCCCTCTCATCCCAGAAGGGGCGGCACGCAGACATAGTGTTTCTAGTTTGCCTGGCAGGATCACGCGAAACAGGTCAAGAAGAGGAACCGAGCCAGTACCACCACCACAGCAGCCTCAACCTTCATATCACCATGAAGCGGGTGGTTCATCCTGGCATAGTGCAAGCACCGACGAGTGGGCACGACAGGCTCCAAGCCACTGATCCACCAGCTCCAGTTCCGGCGGTCTCCCGAACCTTGCACGACGAACGGCCTCCAGTCGCGACTTCGGCCCCATCACCCAGCAACTAGGCGAGCTGCGGGTTCTGGCCAACTACGTCGAGGATACACTGCACCAGCACATTAAAACCAATCAAGCATGGCAGCAGTACACCGGTGAAAGGATCCACGCCATGGAGCAGAGGCAGCTACAGCAGCAAGAAGAGTGGATGGCCTACTACCGTTGGATGGGGTACAACCCCGACCAACAACAGTGAGCCTGAAGCTAGCTTGGGGGAGGACCCACATGAAAGGTATCCTGCATCTTGTATCTTAAATTTCTTTATCACATTCAGAACCTTATGCATGAAACAAAACAAAAAATCTGCAAAACTAAAAAACAAAATAAAAATTTGCAAAACCCAAAAAAAGACCAAAAATATTTACTCGCTTCTTTATGTGTAGTAAGCATGGTATAGTCTTTCCTTGTTGAGATGATGAATAGTTCCTCTGTTAATTTCTTTCATATACCTAGTTACAACTTAGTGCTCTTCCTAAGTTTTGAGTTTGTTGGCTAAATGTTCAAACCTTAAGCTTCAAACTTGTGGGTAGAAAAAAGCATGATCCGAATCTAAGTTGTTGTTAGTCATGATATGGTTAATGGAGTTGTTATGATCTTCTCTTAAGTGATGCTTGATTTGCGGAGTATTTATTTTGAAAAATACAAAAAAAATAAAGTTCCTCAATGATATGAAATTCCTATCCAAAGCCATATGTTGATCCAAATGAAAACCTTCCACATATGCAAGTTGTTATCTCATTGAGCTTTGTCAAACTGTTGTGACCCTTAGTGAGATTCGTTTCGTACTCCCATGATCAAGATCACGTACACACTCCACCATACACTATGCTTCTACACAAGGAGTGAGCAAGCATGTCATTCATCCATCCACAAATAAAAACTCCATACTGCCTCACGACCACTCTCCCCAAAGTTCCATAAGAAAAAGGAGCATGGGCTATATAAAAGAAAAATAAAAAGATGCATACCCAAAGAAGGTATGCCACATGCTCACAAAGCATGTCAAAAAAAAGAAAGAGAAAAGAAAAGATGCATACCCATAGAAGGTATGCCACATGCTCACAAGGCATGTCAAAAAAAAAATATAGCCCATGCTCAAAAGAAGAAACCGAATGGAGAGATGGTTCATAACAAGGAGTTCATCCACCATCCACCAAAAATATGCACACACTTGCACATCTTGATCAAGGTTTATGACTTGTCTCTCCTTTGGATCCAGTTTTTGACTTAGCAATATATGAGAAACATGTGTGCCTTCATATCCTCGATGCCTACAGCTCCACAAAATTTGGACTTTTAGAGATAGGATGAGGAAGAAAGGAAAAATAAAGAGCCTTGGTGAGGAATCTTACACAATGAGCGATCCGAGAGATCATTTGAGAAACTTTGAAATTTCTTTTGAAAAATCTTATAAGAAAACCTCCAGATTGACGGTTGAGCAAAGGGGTAAGAAATATTAGCACTATACGAAACCGTTCTAACTCTCAACCGCCAAAAATGAGGAGAAGCTATAAGCCCCACAGAAGTAAAGTAAGAGGTAAGAACAAGCCCAACTTATTCAAAATCATGGTAAGAACACTTTGTTGTGCCTGAGGTACAAGTTGGAAATGCAACATTGAAGCAACTCCTGATCAACAACATACAGCCTTGTTTTGCTCGGGACAAGCAAAAGGCTAGCTTGGGGGTGTTGTTGACGGACATTAAGTGCAAAATCCGACCGTCAACTATACTCACAAACAATGGAAAACTATATATCTTACTCGCATAATTGTATCACTAACCTAGTTCCATAGATGTATTGTCTATCTAACCTTTGCGGGAGTACAAGACTGAAATAAGAAGAGAACACGAAGAATACGATGCAAAACATACAAAGAAGATCACTCGCTGCAACATGCAAAGAGGGCCCACTTGGAAGAGCAATCGGGCATCCTAAGGAACCAACACCCAAGGGATAAGACCAGGCCCACCTGCCAGTGACTCAGGGGAAGGCAGAGCCGGGTATGCGCCACCTGGGGGTCGGGGGTCGGCCGACCCTGGACTGCTTCCCGTCCAGGTGCATTTCGAGGAACATTCGCCACCAAGCCTCCTGATTCCAGAAGATAATGTTTCCATATCAAAGGTGGTGACAGCCCTGTCCGTCCGCTACGAAGCTGCTTCATGGTTAGTGTACTCCCCGACGTTCGGGTAAGGTGTAGGAGTTCTGAAAGATGTAACGGTCCGGATGTTCTCCAGGACGGGACATTCTCCCTGGTGTCCCTAATTTCCCGGCACCTGTAGTACTAACCATGTGTATGTTGCATGACCCTTGCTTGCCTGAATAGATACTATTAGGACTCTTGTATGCCTATGCTCCCACTAACCCATAGGTTTATTAGTTTGTTCTTTATCTGAGTTTGGCCAGGTTGTGTGTGTCACGTTACCCTCATTCATATCTTTATCATAACTTACCCCTGTATTGTTATAGTATATACCTTATTCATGCTATCTCAATTATGTACCAAGTAAACTCTTTTACATCATGCCCTCATTTGGAAAAATATAAATAACGATACCCGAATACTCTCTAGGTGAAATGCTACAATGGTATATCCATGCGCTTGCGGATTCATTCTGTAATCGTTAAGACATACCATTTGGTGTTTCGTCGGCACCGCTGCTAGGGATGGGACTAACACCCTCGTTCCCAGTGGTAACGCTAAGGGATGTCAACAAGCATTTCAGGCGCCGTTGCCAGGGGCTTAACCGTTCCTAGTGATTGCGTTTAGAAATGCCAACACCTCCCATCATCGGGGATGTGCCGGCGGGCACCAGAGAAAAGGATCTCGAGCCTCCGGCAGATCTGGAGGTAGAGCCGAAGACAGAAGCCCCCGGGACTACTCTCGGGGCAAACATTGAAGATGGTGCTCGGATCAACCAGCAGGCGATCGTGAGTACCCCAGACCAGCAAGAGGTCTCAGTGACTTCCCGGGTGCAGGAGGCCCTGGAAAGTTCTCGGGCTCGGCAGCAGGAGGAGGTCCCGGAGGACTCCCGGGTACCCGAGCAGTAGGAAGAAAATGTTCCTCCTCCACGCGCCAAGCTTTTCGAGGACCTGTTGGTGGAGCCAGAAACCGTCACACTCATGATGGAGCTGGGATGCCGCTTCACCATCTACACCAAGGTATGTAGTCGAGTACTTCCTTTAGCATTGATGTCCTGTCGTAGAGGTATACTGACTTGTTGACTTCCTTTGTATAGAGCCTCGTTGAGCGCTCAAGGGAGAAGTCGGCCCTACTGAGCTGGATCGAGGACGTGCTACCGCGTACCCACGATGCGGAGGACAGCCTGGAGGCTAAAAAGGCCAAGAACCTCAACCTTCAAGAGGAACTCGAGGCCCTGAAGACCTTGCATCAGGAGGCCATGATCGATTAGCAGCGGAAGCACGACCTGGCGATCCGGAAGGACAAGAATTTGACCGCTCAGAAAGAGAGTAAGTAGTCTGTTCCTTTGACCTGAGTAGTGTTATCTCTCTTTCTTCTGAGTTCTATATATGTACTTTTTCCTAGAGTATGCTCGTATTGAAAGAGCGTGAACTGACTGGAAGTGTGATATATACGAACTTACAGAGGAGAAGGAATAGCTACAAAAGGCACTGGAAGAGCTCCAGCTCAAGTACTTGGATCTGGATGAGGAGCACAAGACTGTGACTCGCCAGCTGTCGGATGCTGATAAGCAGCTCATAGAAAATATGAAGAAAATCCAGTCCATGGCCCGAGACAGGGAGCGCAAGGAGAAGGAGATGGAGCAACTCACGACGGCCACTCACCAGCTCTTTGAGTTTGTCAGCCCGACGCCGGATGGCCGTTCTTTGGTGCAAAATCTGGTTGATGCTCCGACAAGCATCGCAAGGTACGCATCCGACACCGCGAAGGTCGTGCTGACTCATGCCTTAACTGTGGTAAAGTCGTACTTCCTGGGCATGGACGTTCGTTCATTTCCGGAAGACGTCTCCGGGGAGTGCACCGAGGAACAGTTCAACAAGTACCGTGCTGAGGTGTAGGATGTTGCTCACCAGATAGTCGGTGACCTTCAGCTCTTTTGAGCAATGATGAATAAGGTCTTGCCTCGTAGCTTGAATAAGCCGTAAAGGGAGGTAGTCGGAAAGAAGCCCCCTTAACTCGTTCGAGGGGATAACCTGAAAGGTTATAAGTCGGTTAATAGTGACGGGGAATACTCGTGGCGTAACCCCCGAGTATTTCCAAGGATTAGTGAGAAGTAGTGTATTGACATAACTCGTGGCGACAGCCCCCAAGTTTACTCAATGTTGCTAGGGAAAAGACAAAGACACAGTAGTTGTTTGGGGAATCAAAACAACCATGTGTTATTATACTAAGTTGCGCTACAGCTAACAGGTTTGATACAAATTTCATAGGCATAGAAATGGCGTAGGTGCTCGATGTTCCATGAATTTGGAACTTCCTAGCCATCAGAGTACTGCAGTCGATACGACCCTAGCCTTGTGACCTGCGTAACGATGAAGGGTCCTTCCCATCTAGAGTTGAGCTTATGGAGCCCAGTCTCATCTTGGATGCGGCGTAGGACCAAGTATCCAACGTTAAAGGATCTTTCTTGGATGTTGCGGTCATGATACCGACGAACGCCTTGTAGATAACGGGCTGATCGAAACAAGGCATTGTATCTGACTTCTTCGGCGTAGTCGAGTTCCAGATGCCTTGTCTCATCAGCTTCTCCTTCCTCATACATCTCTAGTCTGGGTGAATTCCACATGATTTCCTCTGGAAGAATTGCTTCTGACCCGTAGACGAGAAAGAAAGGTGACTGTCCTGTGGCTTTACTCGGTTGAGTACAAAGCCCCCAGATGACCGTGGGTAACTCGTTAATCCACTTGCCTCCCTTTTTGCTATTCTCATCGTGGAGTCTTTTCTTGAGTCCATCGAGTATCAAGCCATTGGTGCGCTCAACCTGGCCGTTAGCCCTCAGGTGAGCGACCGACACATACTTGACCTCAATCGCACTTTGTTCGCATAACTCCCAGAACTCATGTGAGGTGAAATTAGAACCTAGATCGGTGATGATTGTATGAGGGAATCCAAAGCGGTGGAAGAAGTCACAGATGAAGGTGACTACTCGATCCGTCGTCAGTGTTGTGATTGGCTTGTACTCAATCCACTTTGTGAACTTGTCGATTGCCACCAAGACATGGGTAAATTTTACTAGTGCTGTTGTCAATGGACCGATCATGTCGAGGCCCCAACAAGCAAATGACCAAGAAGGTGGTATGGTGATCAGCTTGTGGGCAGGGACGTGAGCTTGTTTGCCAAAGAACTGACAGTTTGTGCATCGGTGAACGATATCTTCGGCGTCTGCCAAAGCCGTAGGCCAATAGAACCCAAACCTAAAAGCCTCCCGACAAGAGTACGGGAGGCTGCACGATTGCCGCAAGCACGCTCATGAATTTCTTCCAGGATTTCTCGTCCTTCAGTAGTAGTCACGCACTTCATGAGTACTCCTGATGCTGAACCATGCTTGTAGAGCTTGTCTCCCACCAGAACATAACCCTTGCTGCGCATGAATAGTCGGATAGCCTCAGCTCTCTTGGGGTCAAGGTTGGAGGGAAGCTGCTTCTCCTTGATCAAGTCGATGAACTGAGTACGCCAGTCGACATCGATCATGAAGACCTCCTGCCGAAAGTCCACAGGACCCTGGTCAGTGGTGCTATGCTCTATCCTTGTGATAGATGGGTGGTGGAGTTCATGGACAAAGACTCCAGCTGGAACTTTGGCTCGTTCAGAGCCTAACTTTGAGAGTACGTCCGCCCCGATGTTATTGTTGTGGAGCACATGACGAATCTTGAGCCCTGAGAACTTGTTCTCGAGCGATCGGATTAGCACGACGTAGGCGTCCATGGTCTCCTTGTTGGTGTCCCACTCTTTGATGCATTGTTGGACCACCAGTAAGGAGTCACCAAAGACGAGTAGTCGCTTGATGGCAAGGGAGATAGTCAGGTGTAGCCCGTGGAGTAGTGCCTCGTACTCGGCTTCGTTGTTGGAGACCTTAAATAGTATTTGGAATACGTATTTAAGTTGCTCACAGTCGGGTTGATGAATAATACTCAGGCGCCACCGCCTTCGAGCTTGAGGGAGCTGGAGTTGGTACTTGATTTTCTTGCCACTCTACCAAAAAATCGACTAGAGATTGCGACTTGATGGCAGTGCGTGGCTTGAAGTCACTGTTGAGAGCCCCCAGTTCCACTGCCCACTTTGAGATGCGCCCAGTGGCGTCCCGGTTGTGAAGTATATCCGCCAACGGGAAGTCAATGACAACTGAGATCTTGTACTCGTCGAAGTAGTGGCGAAGCTTTCTGGAGGTTATGAGTATAGCGTAGAGAAGTTTCTGAATCGAAGGGTAACGAACCTTTGACTCGGAAAGGACTTCACTAACAAATACACTGGCTGTTGTACACCGAACGCATGACCCTCCTCATTTTGCTCCACCACAATAGCGGTGCTGACGACGTGGGTAGTCGCAGTGATGTAAAGTTGCAGGCGCCTGGGTTCGGAGCCGTGAGGATGGGGGGCGATTGGAGGTGGGCCTTGAGATCCTCCAATGCCCACGCCGCTTCCTCGGTCCAAACAAAGTTGGGAGATGAAGAAGGGTAGGCCCCGTTCTCCAAGTTGGGAGATGAATCTATTTAGTGCCGCCATGCAGCCGGTGAGCTTCTGCACATCTTTAATCTTCTGTGGAGCCCCCATGCTTGTGATGGCGGTTATCTTCTCATGATTAGCCTCAATGCCTCGATAACTGATGATGAAACCCAGGAGTTTCCCTTGGGGTACGCCGAAGATGCACTTAGTCGGGTTGAGCTTCCACTGAAATCTTCGCAGACTGTTGAAAGTTTCCTTGAGATCAGAGATGAACTCGTCGGGATTTCTTGTTTTGACAACCACGTCATCCACGTAGGCTTCAACATTGCGATGTAGTTGGTCAGCAAGGCATAGCTGTATGGCTCGCTGATAAGTCGCACCCACGTTCTTCAGCCCAAATGACATAGTAGTGTATGCGTAGGCGCCGAACGGGGTAAAAAACGCGGTCTTGATCTGGTCCTCTTCCTTGAGGGAAATCTGATGATAACCCGAGTAGCAATCAAGGAAGGAGAGCAGGACACAGCAGGCGGTGGAGTCGATAATCTGATCGATACGGGGGAGCGCGAAAGGATCTTTCGGCAGTGTCTATTGAGATAAGTATAATTGACACACATCCTCCATTCATTGTTATTCTTTTTGAGAACGAGTACAGGGTTGTCTAGGCACTCTAGGTGGTACACTTCTTTGATGACTCTAGGTGCACTCTTTTTTGATGGCTTGCCTCTTTTCTGGAGAGAAACGCCGTAGTCATTGCTTCCTCGGAGTGGCCTTGGGATCAACTTTCAGAGCATGCTCTATCAACTCCTTGGGCACACCTGGCATATCCGCTGGTTTCCAAGTGAAAATGTCTCGGTTGGCCCTAAGAAAGTTGACGAGCGCGGGTTTCTATTTGCTGTCCAGGTTTCCACCGATTAAGGCGGTCTTGGTGTGGCAGAACCACCTGAATTAATCCGGCTCAAGCACGCTAACCATCACCACGAGGGCAATCAGGGCTAACTCGCACTTCAAACGGAATAATCCATTGGATACACACATACATGCACTCACACGAAGGTGAGCCCAGAGGATACAACATTCCACAAATTTTACACCACAGGGTTCATCATAAATTATTATTACAACTGAGTTTGAAATTTGTAAAACAAGGTACTTCAGAGTTCAAAGTAGTTGAGTTCTTCAGAGTTCAATGCAGCGGAAAAATAACGATAAACTACTCGACGATACACGATGTCTCGATGAAGCCTGTATGAGACATCACTCGGCATTATCATTGTTGGCCGGGGGCGTATCCCATTCCACTGACCAACCAGGAGGAAGGGTACACGGCCAAGTCAAACTAGCGATCAGATCCTCAAACGTATCACCTGAAAACAAGCCACAAGCAAGGCTGAGTATACTAATACCCAGCAAGACTTACCCGACTAGTGGGATATACTTAGCCGACTCCTAGACATGCAAGGCTTTTGGCTTGAGGGGTTTGTTTTGCCGAAAAGCATATATAAGTAGGTCCTTACTTTCATATTTTAGCTCCAGGTTCTAGTTTTCTTTAACCATTCTAGGTAAGCAACTATCCAATATCATACATGGTGAAAGAATTAATTTTTCGTCCAACAAGATTAATCATCATCATTGTTGCTCTTCTTACTCTATGTGGTAAAAGGGTCAAGTAGTCTCAATAACCGTGAGAAACGGACGATTCGAATCGAATTTCTTAACCTTGCAAGGGAAACCTAAACACACGTCACGTGGTTACTCCTAGAGTCACACGTGCAACTTTTCCCCTTTCTTCCTGGGTTGTGGATCAGGGCCACCATCCGAGACTACAGAGCCTAGCTCTGCACCCACCATGTGCACGCATGGAACTGAAGTTGAGAGGGTGGGATGCTGTCCACTTGCCGGTCCGATTAGGTACTTAAGCTTACCGATTACCATATTCTCGGCATGTGGTTAGTACGTTCAAACGCTTAACCACCACTACCACACACTGCGGCCTTAGCATTTTTCACTAAACAGATGGGGCCTCAATCACCACCTTGAACATCGCACCATAGCCCCATCCGTTGACCTTATGATTGCAGCATGTAGTAAACATTCAACTCCTATATTCTCGTGAGTGACAGAAAATCACTCGACTTTTACCGAGTCCTATTAGCATAGCATTCTATCGAAACTTACATCTAGTGTTCAGAGCGTGGGTACCTAGAATCATGTAACTAAGTTTTCATTCAACTCCTATAAAATTAATGCACAAGTAAAAATAGAGTAATAATTTGCATAATTTGGAAAATAGGGTTCATGCTCCGGGGCTTGCCTTCTTGGGTACAGTTACATTGGGGCTCGTCCGAACACGGGTTTGGGTCTTCGAAAGCTTCGGTTAGATTCACTTGAGCTTCACGCTACTCACTCTCGGACGCGGGCATCAGCTTGTACGTTCCGTCGGCGAGAGTAGTCGATTCTATATGAATGCACAAGGGTAAGTTGGAGTGATGGTATATGATGATTATTTTCCTTCACGCTAAAGTTGCAGTCCACAATAATATAGATTTGGTTGTAAAGTTACTTAGTTACGATTTCTTGGGCAATCTTTAACAGAAGGGGTGGTGTTCTATTGGAATTTAATTTTCGCAGTATAAGCATGGATTAAGCACAAATACTGATCTAGGTAACTTTTGGTGATGAAATTTTTATTCAGAGTACATTGTGCAGAGACAACAGCACTGTAAAAATTTCAGGCATTTTTATGCAGCAGAATAAATGTGGAAAATGTAATACACAGCCACTGCTAGAACTTAGCTATTTTTATACAGAATAAACCATGCAAGTATTGACACCAAAAATTTTACAGGGGGTTAACCATCCATATATGTGTTACTGTAAATTTTTCAGATTTTACTATGCAAGATACAAAGCATAATAAATAGGACAAGATACACCTATTTTAATAAAGAATACTTTCTACAGAATATTTTACAGGGTTTCTGTGTATGAAACTTTTTATACAACAAGAGCTACTCTAAAGTGTCCCATAGTAAAAAGTTGTACATTTTCCAAGCACAGAAACTAATTATCTTTATTTAGTGCATTTTTCCTACCACAAAATAATATAAATAGGATAAAGGAAGGAAATATGTTCTAAACTTTTTCTGCGATATTTAGGCATCACTATAACAGCTCTGGAAAAGTTTCACAGCATGAAACACAATATAACAATAGGTACAAATTAGTTCTATTATTTCATGGCATAAACAAAGTTTAACAAAAAGTTTATCTAGAGATGGGTTCTGGTCCTAATATTTTTTACACTGGCTTACACATCAAGCAACCAATCTACTGTCCAAAAATCAGATTCAGAACTGGTCTACAATAGTGGGTACAATTAAAGTGTATTAAACTTTCTATTTAATTTAGAGCAAGATTTATCAAGCAACTGAAGAAAAACATGTAACAAAAGTTGTAGATTTTATTCTAACGATTCCAGAACAGTTTAGTTTGTATTTTTTTGATTTCTCTATGATTTTATATGAATTTTACAAGTTCGCTGATTTTGAATTCAAAGTTTAAGCACAGGTTCACAGTTATGCCCCTGGAAACTTGCGTGCAGACTCTTTCAAAGATTTCAATCATTGCAATTAGGTCCCTGGGCGGCGCTGGCAGGGCGGCCGGCCAGATTCCTACGAGGGGGCTCGTCGGCGGCGAGGGGAAAAGGGTCGTGGAGATCCCAGGAGGTGAGAGCTACCTTGGGGTGGCCTTGGTCGGGGTTGGGGGTGGCCGGAGATGGCTCGTCGGCATGGAGCAGAGGGGCGGCGGCGGTGCGGAGTGTTGGCGACGGTGCTCCGGCGAGGAGGGGAGAGCGTGGGCTGGTCGATGAGCTTCGCGGCGTCGAGGGGAAACCGTTTTGAGGCTTGGCTTGGATAGAGGAGCTTCGGGGCTGTCCACGGAGCAGCAGGGGAGCGGCGGTGGCGCGGGCGGCGCTGGCGGTGCTCCGGCGGTCGAGATGGCCGTGGAAGAGGCCAGTGAGCTTCAGTGGAGGGAGGGCAAGCTCGCTGGGTGATGGGTTTGGGCAGTGGGAGGCTGGAGGATGGGACTCCACGGGCGGGTGGTGCACGGCGGCGGCAATGGCAGCGGCAGCGGTGTTCCGGGGGTTGAGGCACGCGCGAGTGGCGTTGTGTCGCCTTTTATAGGCTGCAGGAGGGAGGGAGAGAACCGGGCAACGCTGGGGAGGACGGCACGACGGGGGCGCGTTACTGGTCGCGGTGGGCGGCGAGCAGAGCCGGCGCGATGTGCGACGGGCGCGGCAGGGGATTGGGCGCTGAGGATTTGGCGTGGGGAGCGGGAGATCACGCAGCGCGCGGGTTGGGCGAGGAGCTGCAGAAGCTGGCGTGCCGGGCGGCGAGCGCGGCGACTGGCGGGACGCGGCGGGGACACGGGCATGGCGCAGCTTGTCCATTGGGTGCGGCGGGCGGCGAGCAGAGGCGCGCGTCGCCGGCGTGCGCGTGGCGTGCGCGGCGTGGGGAGGAGCGCGTGCGAGCGGGCGCGGCCAGGTATTGGCTTGGCGCCCAGTGCCGGTCACGCATCGCCGGCCAGGTGGCCTGCGGCGACTGCGTGGCGGGCGGAGGGTCGGGTGGAGCGGAGAAGGGAGGGTCAGCGGCGACTGCGCGGTGGAGGGTCGGGCGGAGCGGAGTAAGGAGGGTTTGCAACGACGGCGCGTCGGAGGGTCGGGCGGGGCGGAGAAAGAAGGGTCTGCAGTGAAAATAGAAGAAAAGGCAGGGGCTGGTTTGCATATTCAAGTGTTTCTCAAATTTTCGTGTGGCAACTCAAAAATCTCTGATCATGGAAGTTGTTCAAAATGAAAAGTTACACAAGTTTTGTTTCAGGCCAAGGTTCATTTGAGTTCTAGTTTAGAAGTTATTTTAAAAACTCAAAAAGTATGATTCGGAGGGCACGTCATTTCCTGGGCAAAAATTTGTATTCTCTCCTAGGCTTCAACTAGACTTTTGTTTATCCTGTCATCAATGGTGTGTCCATTAAATTTCGCCGCCAAGTGCGTTGAGGTGAGAGTTATTTAATTTGTTTTATTAAAGTACAAGTATTTATGCACATATACACATCTATTTTCAATTCAAAGCAAAACCCCATTATGATTCATTTCTTTTAAACTTTTCTTAGTTATTTATGCATCGTGTTAAGCTAATGAGGCTTATTTCATAATTTAAACACCCGAGGTGTTACACTTGGATGAGTCATCCTCCTGGAGCTGGATGGTCTTGATGCCAACGTCCGGGTTTTGCTTCACCCTTGACTGGCGTGGCCTGTTGTTAGCTACCTCCAGCTCTGTCTTGGAGAATGACTGCGCGGCCGCGAGTACTTCGGATGAAGGCTCTGGCACGCGCGCTGATGCAGCATACTTGATCGCCTCCTGGTTGCAGTCGTAGGACTTCTCGACGTCGCCGTGGAGGGAGAGTACACCATTGGTACCTGACTATTTCAATACCATGTAGATGTAGTGGGGTACCGCCATGAACTTGGCCAAGGCGGGCTTGCCAAGGATGGCGTGGTACGAAGATTCAAAGTTTGCGACTTCGAATTTTATGTACTCCGTTCGGAAGTTGTCAGCTGTCCCGAAGGTAACTGGCAGCGTGACCGAGCCGATCGGTGTAGCCGCGTTGCCCGAGAAAATCCTATAAAACTGAGCCTTGCCGGGGGTGAGCATCTAGCCGATGTCCATCCTCATTTTCTTTAGTGTACTCAGAAAGAGCAGGTTGAACCCGCTTCCCCCGTCGATGAGTACTCGGGTTAGGGTAGAGCCTGCGACTACCGAGTCCAGTACAAGCGGAAGTTTTCCCGGCTCGGAGAAGCTGGTCCACTGATCCTCTCTGGAGAAAGGGATCGGGACCTCGCTATGTCTTACAGGATGTGGTATTGCTTGTTCAACTGACATGACTTCGCGCCAAAACAGCTTCTGCGCACGCTTGGTGAGGATACCGTTGTCGCCTCCGAAGATGACGTTGACAGTATTAGTCGGGTGCTGGAAACCCGGAGGCCCTAACTTGTTGTTGTCCTCGTCCACCTTGTCCTTATCCTTCTCCTTGTCATCGGGAGGAGGTGGTGCGTTGAGGCTTTTGCGGAGTACGGTGCACCGAATCATAGTGTGCTTGGCCTTCGGGTGCATCGGGCACTGCTTGTGGAGGATCTTCTCGTACTGATCCTGAAACTTGCCCGACTTCTTGCTCGAGGGTTGCGCTCGACGTTGGCCACTTGATCTTCCAGCTTCCGCTTGCGGGCGGCGCTCGAGTTGTTGTACTGGCCCTTGTCGGAGCGGCTGTTGTTGTTGTTGCCCTTGTCGTTCTTGCATTTGGGGAAACATTCGTTCTCCTTGTCTTCTTGATCTGCCCATTGCTGCATCATGTCGCAGAGCTCGGGTACGGTAGTCGGGAGGTTTCTCCCGAACTCGCGGTACGTCTGCTTTGTAGCCAGTCCGTTGCGGAAGCAGCGAATGACATCCTCGTCGGTGATGTTGGTGATGGTTGCGCGGGTGTCAAAGAAACGGTGCGTGTACGACCTTAGGGTCTCATTCTCCTCCTTCTTGACCTATGATAAGTCATGACGAGTACCTGCCGGGATCATGGAGCCCTGGAAGTTGTCGACGAAGACCTGCTTCAGGGCCTCCAAGGAGTCGATGGAGTTTGGCTGGAGGGTTTCCAGCCATGTGAGTGGTGCGGTTTCAAGGGCCATCGGGAAGTAAAGGGCTTTAGTCGAGTTAGAGCCCCCGCATACTTCGATGGCCACGGAATAGCATCGCAACCACTGCCGCGGATCTTGTTTCCCATCGTACTTCGGGATGTTCATGGGCTTGAAGTCCCTTGGGTACTCACGATTAGTGATGTTTTCCGTAAAGGTAGGAAAAAGATCACTGTCATCACGAGCTGTGTTCTCAAACCGCTCGCGTTGCCGATTGGCGATGACAGTGCGCACGTCGCGGTTGCTGTTGATGAGCTACCTTGGGTCGCCCGGAGGTGGAGGTGGCTGATTACCCTGGTGGCCTTGGCCTCCCGCGGGTTGCCCCTCTCCCATGAGCCTAGGGCCATGCTGTTGTACCTCTTGCTCAGCTTGTCGATTGTTGCGGGGGTTGGAATGACCCCTGACGGCACTACTGCCCTGGGGTATAGAGCTGCCATGACGTTCCGACCTGGAACATGTGTTCTGGACGGATTTCAGCGGGTCCATTTTGTCGAGCTTAACTGCAGCTTGCTTGACAAGTTGCATGATCCGGTTGCGTCCGTTTGGGGAATCTGTTGCAGGAGCAGAGAAGCTTTGTAGATGTTACCCATGGGAGTAAACAATTCTTAGTCAGCCGCTGCATCAAAATCCTCGCGTAGGTTACTACGCAATTGTGGGTTGCAAGCGCGATCTTTCGTGTTGCGTTTACGCTTGGCCCTCCTGGCATTCTTCCACCTGCGTGTCCGACTTTGCTCCTCGGTTTCATCCTGAGGAGCATCAGCGGTGTCTTGGTTGGCGTAGATCTCGTCCTCGATGCCCGGCTCATCATCTCCGAGGTCGTGGATGGAAGCCATGTAGACATCGCGCTCCGGCAAGTAGTCGCCAGAGTAGTCGGGGCCAGGACAGTCGAGGTGGAAGTCCTGGACGTCTCTTCCTGGATAGGAGAGAGAGGTCCGCCCTTTTGAAAAGGTAATTGCTGGATGGTGGCTACCAAGCGGGCGTTATCATCGAGTAGTTCGGAGGGTTCCATGCCCTTCCAGTACACGAATCTGTCCTGCGCGGTAGTCGAAGTGCTCAGACCCAAATGACTGACCGCAGAGGGGTCGGGCTCGTCATCTGAATCCGAGTAGGCGTCAAAAACGGGAGCCTCCCAGCTGGCGGTGGCGTCCTCGTCTCCGAGCTTGAGTAGGAGATCTAAGTCCGCTTCCAAGTCGGAGAGGGAGTTAGACTGCGTACAAGGAAGCCGCGTTGCGTAGTTCGAAGCAGAATCGGGTACGCTCTTCCCCAAATCGGATTGGATCCGAGCCGGAGGGTTGTGTTGGGACACGAGTCAAAAACTCGTCGATGATGGAATTCTCCTCGGTCTCCACGATGAGAAGCGGATGCATCTCGTTGAGACTGTCGATGAACTCATCGAATCCGCTCGAACAGTTCAATTCTTCGGGCTCCGTGGTGTTGGCCAGTGGTTGTAGAAGCCGCCCGAGCCGTTGACAATGCAGATCCTGGAGCCGAAGATGAAAGGTGTGCCCTTGGCGAGCACGGTGCTCGTGAAGTTAAAGGATGCCATCGAGTTCTCTAGTGGATGCTCGATGAACACCCCTACCTGGCGCGCCAACTGTCGGTGTTTTACCGTCAAGCCCACCGAGGGATACCCCCAAGGTGGTAGGTTGTAGGTAGGGTGTCACCGAGATCAGGAACTCGAAGGTGCAAGGAACATGAGGTTTAGACAGGTTCGGGCCGCCGAGAGCATAATACCCTACGTCCTGTGTGGTTTGTATTGCCTTGAAGGTTGTGAGATGTTTTGGAGGGGTCCCTGCCTGCCCTTATATAGTATGGGGGGGATAGGGTTACATGGAAGTCCTAGTCGGGGACGGTCTAAGGAGTCCCGCTCGAGTACGTTGTCGGGTAGTTTCCTTACGTCTGACTAGTCCTAGTTCTATACGACTAGTTAAAATGAGGATAAGGTATGGCCCATGCGCTATCCCTTACTACAAAAATATATACGCCAAGTGTGCAGTTCCGCTGGGGTCTGACATGGGGTGCCTCCGCGGGGTCGGAGCTCCACCCCTTCGGGCGCAGGAATGGGGGGAATGGAGGCTGCGGCTGAGAAGGCCGGCCTGACCACCCCCAAGCCGGAGGAGGAGGGGCAAGAGGAAGAGCGGGGGCGGCCTGCGAGGTCGCCCGCAAGGGTAGCGCAGTCGCTGCCCTCCGTCGTGCTGCTGAAGATGAGCTTCAGCGTGAGGCGGACTGAGAGGTATGTTTTTGGCGTCTTGCGCCTGTTAATTTGGCTCCTTTTCTTGCTTGGTTTCAATTCTGAGTCGATGATTTGACTTGTAGGAGGGCGTCGCTCAGCGGCGCCAAGCGCAAGGCGGAGGAGTCCACCAATAAGGCCAGCTCGGCCGAGGTGGCTAAGGGGGAGGTGTCCCCGGTGGAGCAGCCGCTGGCTCGCCCTCGACTGATTGAGAGGACAGCCAAGGCCAAGGAGGCCAGGGAGGAGGTGGCAGCGTCAGAGCTGCCGCAAGGTGAAGACATCGTGCCGCTGGAGGTCGCGCTGGGGGATAGGGCCAAGGCACGGGTTGTTGACGACCCTGTCGACCCAGACACGGTGCCCTGGGTCATCGCTCCCGCACTCCCTGCTGTCCAGCAGCCGCCTGAGGAGAAGGCTCTGGGAGAGGAGGAGGTGGCGACCAAGGAGGCACTGCTCGAGGCTGCTCAGCGGGCAGCCGAGGCGACCCAGGTGAGTTATTTGTGTTTGTGCTTAGATGCCGGGGGGATGCAACTTGATGCGCCTTGTTCCTGTAGGCTTTGGCCGACCTGAGTCGGCGAGTTGCGAGCCAGCTCGAGGCGGGAGATGGATCGGCGAGCCGGGTCCTTCAGCAAGAGGAGCTGCGGGCGCTGAACCGGCACCACTCCGAGGCCTCGAGGAAGCAGTCGGCGAAGCTGAAAGGTTTGACTTTTGACTCTTCTTTGCTTTTGGCTGCCCGACTTGCCGTGTGAGGCTGACGCCTGGGACTTTGCAGATCTGAAGGAGGCCAACGAGACGATGGCCCGGGAGCTCAAGGTCATCGTGGAGGTGAACACCGAGCTGCACCGGCTAAGGGAGGGCACCGAGGGCTGAGAGTCTGTCATGGAAGAGAAGCTCCGGCTCGAGAAACAGCGCTGCGAAGGTAACTGCCCTTGCTTATGGAAGCTTACCTATTTTGTGGAGTTGCTCGTATTGATACGACCTTCTTTTGCAGAGACGGAGTCCCGTTTGGCCAACGCCCGGGCAGACCTCGACCAGCTGATGGCCAAGATCGACGTCGTGCTGGTCGCATTTGAGCCTGAGGGGGTCGCCCTGGCGGAAGAAGCGGCGCGGCGCCTGGATGCTGCACAGGAGCGCCTCAAAGCCTTCACCTGGAAGATGGCCAAGGACTCGGTGTAGTTCGCGATGGCCCTCGTGAAGTCCCACAACCCTGAGGCGGATCTGGATCCTGTGGGAGAGGGCGTTGCAGAGGACTGCACCGATGCCGAGTGGGACTCCCATTTCACCACTATTGGACCCCTCGCCGAGCGCATCATGGGCTAGGTGAACATGTAAGAAGTCGTTAGTGGGTCAGAAACATTATGGGGCCAAGTGTTGGCCGAAAAACAATGTTTATTTTTCATGTAATGAAGTTTTACTTTTGTTATGTTCCATGGCCGAGTAGTTTTCTGATTTGGCCGAGAGGTTAGGATGCCGACTCTGCGATGTGCCCTTGTCCATTTTGTAGAGAGCTGGTCATCAGACAAGTGATGGGCGTGGGTGGCGCAGAGTGGTTCCAGAATGCACCGGCTTATGATCAGTCCACCACTCGGTTAGGTTAGTTATTTGACGCGAACGATACTGGTGCGAGTTGGCATGGCCGAGGCGCAGCCCTCGAGCGTGCTGGACGAGTCGGAAGGGGCTATACCAGGTCATTTTTTTTAGGCTTGAAAAAGAGATAAGATATAGAAAGACAAAGGCGATGAAATGCTCTTATTATTATTAGAAAGGTTGGGGGTACATAGCTGCAAGCTCTTCTCACGGGTAGAAGCACCGAAGTGCAATATGTTCCATGGGTTGCCTATGTCCGTGCCATCTTCCCTCTGTAGGCGGTAGGTGCCAGGGGCAACGACTGCGCTGATGACAAAGGGACCTTCCTATGGGGAAGATAACTTGTGTGCACCGGTAGTAGACTGGATGTGGCGTAGGACCATGTCGCTTATGTTGAAGTCTCGCTCCTGCAAGTTCTGGTCGTTGTAGCGCCTAAGCTGTTGTTTGTAGCGTGCATGCTGCAAGGCAGCTGTGATGCGATGTTCCTCGACTCGGTCGATGTCATGGCGCCGAGTCATTTCCGCTCCACCTTCCTCGTAGTTTTGGATGCTTGGGGCACCAAAAGTTATGTCACTCGGGAGGGCAGCCTCCGAGCCATAAACTAGGAAAAAGGGAGAACAGCTGGTGGCTCGGCTCTTTTGGGTGCGTAGGTCCCAAACGACCTGTGGTAGCTCTTGGATCCACTTGGGACCGAACTTCTCGAGTGGGTCAAAGATACGCACCTTGAGCCCCTGGAGGATCATGCCATTGGCGCGTTCCACTTGACTGTTGCACCTTGGGTGAGCCACGGAGGTGTAGTAGACGTCGATGCAATTATCCAGGTAGTGGTCCCAAAAAACACCTCCAGTGAACGATGTGCCTAGGTCGGTGATAATCCTATTAGGCACGCCAAACCTGTGAGAGATTTCCTGGATGAACTCGACCGCCTTGGCTGATGTGGTGGCTGCGACTGGTTTGACTTCGATCCACTTGGTGAACTTATCAATGGTCAGAAATATGTGGTTATAGCCGCCTACGGCTGTCTTCAAGGGTCCAACCGAGTCGAGCCCCCAGCAAGCGAAGGGCCAAGAAGGAGGAAACGTTTGCAAGGCCTGCGCCGGAACGTGTTGCTGTTTGGCAAAAAATTGGCAACTCGGGCACCTTTTGACAATATCGTGGGCGTCGGCGAGTGCTGTGGGCCAGTAAAAACCGAACCAGAATGCTTTGCCCACCAAGGTAGAGGCGTCTGCGTGGTTGCCGCAGATGCCCAAGTTGATGTCATGGAGCAATGCGACTCCTTCGCTCTGGGTGATGCACTTGGACAACATTCCTGAGGAGGCCGAGTGCTTTAACAAGTCGGTGCTGATGACCACGTAGCTGGCGGCTCGCCTTGAGAGCTTCTCGTGTTCTTTTTTGTCGAGGGAGGACTTGTTGTTGACAAGGAAGTTGATAATGGGGGAGCACTAGTTGGAATCGTTCACCAGCACCTCTTGACCCTGAGCTGGCACCAAGTCTGGCTTGGTGGGAGGCGGTTCTTCGACTTCAACCGTGGGTCATCTTAAGGCTTGGACGAAGACTCCGGTCAGGATGAGGGCTCGACTGGAGCTGAGCATGGAGAGGACGTCGGCTGCGATGTTGTAGTCTCTGATGACGTGGTGGAACTCCAACCCATAGAAGTTGGCTTCCAACTTTCGTATCTCCTTGCAGTAGGCATCCATCTTCTCCTTTGTGCAGTCTCAGTCTTTGTTGACTTGTTGAATAAAGACCTTGGAGTCTCCATAGGCGAGGAGGTGCTTAATGCCGAGTAAGGCGACAATCCGGAGACTGTGAATAAGAGCTTCATACTCAGCAGCATTGTTAGTTGCCTTGAAAAGTAATTGGAGGACGTACTTTAGTTGTTCGCGTTTTAGGGAGATGAGTAGAACTTCAGCCTCGGCTCCATCGAGGTGAGGGCGCCGTCGAAGTACATCTTCCAATGTTCAGGTCGTTCCTCGGGTGGTGGGTCTTGTATCTCTATCCACTCCGCCATGAAGTCAGCTAGAGCCTGAGACTTGATCGTGGACTCAGGGGAGAACTGCAGATTGAGCGCACCAAGCTCAATGAACCACTTGATGACTTGGCCGTTCGCATCGCGATTGAGGAGGATGTCGCTGAGTGGAAAGGAAGAAACGACTCTGACGCTGTGTGCTTCGAAATAATGCCGCAACTTCCTAGACGTGATTAGGACCGCGTATAGGAGCTTCTGGACCTGGGGGTAGCGCACCTTGCACTCGCCGAGTATGTCACTAATTAAGTAGACGGGACGCTGCACCTTGTAGACGTGGCCTGGCTCGCCTTGCTCAACGACTAGGACGGCGCTAACCACATAAGTTGTTGCAGCTATGTAGAGGAGGTGCTTCTTGTCGGGCTCTGGAGCCGTGAGGACCGGTGGGTTGGGAAGGAATTCCTTGAGCTCCTGGAAGACTCTGGAAGCATCGTCGTTCCATACGAACTTGTCTGCTTTGTGAAGCAGCTTGAAGAAGGGGAGTCCTTTGTTGCCGAGTCGACTGATGAATCGACTAAGGGCCGCCATGCACCCGGTCAACTTCATCAAGTCTTTCTTGCACCGAGGGGGCTTCATTCTCCTGATGGCGTTGACCTTGGTGGGTTTGGCCTCGATGCCTCGGTTACTGACTATGAAGCCGAGTAACTTTCCTGAGGGGACACCAAAGGCACACTTGCTTGGGTTCACGTTCCATTTGAATTTTCGAAGATTATCAGATGTTTTGACTAGGTCGGCTATGAACTGATCATATGACCTAGTTTTGACTACTACGTCGTCAACGTGGGCCTCAACGTTGCGGATCTTCCCCTAGAGGCATCTCTGCATGGCCTTCTGATATGTAGCGCCCGCGTTTTTGGGGCCGAACATCATGGTGTTGTAGCAGTACGCCCCAAAGGGCGTGATGCACGAAGTCTTCTCTTGATCTGAATCCTTAAGGGCAATTTGGTTGTACCCGGAGTAGCAATCCAGGAACGAGACAAGGACACACCCGGCTGTAGAGTCAACGACCTGGTTGATGCGAGGAAGAGGGAAGGGGTCTTTAGGGCAATGCTTGTTGAGATCCGTATAGTCAACACACATTCTCCATTCACCATTTTGCTTTTTTACAAGGACTGGGTTTGCCTGCCATTCGGGATGTGTGACTTCACGAATGAATCCTGCGGCTAATAACCGAGTAACTTCTACCCTAATAGCCTCCTTCCGATCTTGAGCGAAGCGCCGGAGTCGCTGCTTGATTGGTCGCGCCTTTTCATCGAGATCCAAGGAGTGCTCGGCCTCCTCCCTCGGAACGCCTGGCATGTCAGAGGGCTTCCATGCAAAGATGTCCCAATTGGCGCGGAGGAAGGAGGTGAGCGCGTCTTCCTATGCTTTGTCGAGGTCTGCCCCGATGAGGGCGGTCTTGTCTGGTTTGTTCTCCCTGAGAAGGATGGTCTTCGTCGCGCAGCCGGGCTGCAGCTGTGACTTGGTGGCTGAGTCATTTGCCGGAATAGGGATGTCCTCTGGAGGCATCACCTTTGCTGACTCGGCAATCATGATGGCGTTCTTGGTCCTCTCCAGTGCTTCCGAGATGTTTATGTTCTCGGTCTCACTGGAGTGGGAAGTCTGCAGGTCACCAAAGATGGAGAGCACGCTGTTGGGAGTAGGCATCTTGAGGAAAAGATACATGTGGTGTGGGATAGCCATGAATCTGGCGAGGGCTGGCTGTTAGTATTTCTTAATGATCATAGGTAAATCCGCAAGCGCACGGAAGATACCGTTGTACACTTCACCCGGAGAGTATTCAGGGTATCATAATTTCTCAGGGAACGGATGTGTAATGGTCTTCTAGCTAGTTTACCCAAGGAAAAGGAAGAGGTAGAATGGCTTATGGGTAGTGTGGTTATCCGAAGGTAAACGAGTCAAGGAAAGGTATACTTACGATACTGTTCGTTCACTTCAGGCACCGGTCTGACCCTAGTCTGCCAGGACACTCCGGCTATTAGCTCTACTCTGAGCCCGGATGTGGGGGACTTCACTAACCACGAAGCAGCTTCGTAGCGGACCAACAGGGTTGTCACCACCTGCGGTCTACCCCTGCAATACCGTGGGACTCGCAGCAAGCAAAGGTAATCTAGGGCCTAAACACCACGTTTATGCCTTCGACTACTACTCTAGCGAAGCGCAGGGTTATCCCATCTTTATCAGCGGCCCTCACTAGAGCATCCGCTACTAGAACGGACGATGAACCCACAAATGAACAATAACAAAAAGATAACTTAACCAAGATCTTACCAGAAGATGAACTCGGATACTTACTCAAATGAATCGTATCCGCCGAGGTATAAGGACTTAGAGTAGCCGACAAGCCCGGCTCTTCCTCTCACTTCTTCCTCACACACTCCCTACTCTAAAGATACAAGTGGAATGGCTCCTCTACAACTTCTTCCCCAAATTGTGTTGTGTTGTGTTGAGGGGGTCTTCTCTCCTCCTTTTATAGCTTGGATAGGTCGGTTCCCGGGGGAGACAAATATGGAAACACTTGGAACCGCCTTTGGGAGGATAAGATCAATCTTCCTGCCAAGATTGAGCAGGCCAGGAACCCGTTCAGGTTCGGCCGACCTTTGGGGTCGGCGACCCCTGGGTGGGCCTTCTGGTCACCGCCTTCACGTGGGAGTCTTACAGGTGGGTCCTCATCTTAATTCTTGTGTGTTTCCTTCTTTGTACGTCGGTTTGTCCTACCGTGTGGGCCTTCTCTTATGCGTGTGACACAGGATGTGATCTTCTGTGTGTTTTTGCTGTGTTCACCTGTGTTTTCCATTGTGTATCGCTTATGGGTGCCTGCAAATCATAACTCACCAAAGCTTGTGGAAATGGTTAGGGTTAAACTCCTATTTCTAGGTTTTGGTGGTTATTCTTCTTTGAATACAGTAGTAGTTGACGGTCGGATTTGACACTTAAGGACCGTCAACAACATCCCCACACTTAGCCCTTTGCTCGTCCTCGAGTAAATGTTGAAGGACTAAGGTGGATGCAGCTCCTTCGAATGTAACCTGCATACAAGTTATTTCAAGCTTCTCCTGAACCTGTGAACTTTTTGAGTGTCTACCAAGCATATCTTGGTGATTGAAGTTTGGAATGGTGCAGACTTCAGGTTCCTTAACCTTCCTTGCTTCGAAACTTAGATTTTTTAATAATAAATAGCTATGCTCTTCAGATTGTTCTCTCGAATTTCTCTTTTGTTTCAAAAGCCTTATCAAGGAAAAGTGATGCCTTCTTTTTCACCTACCGCTAATCAGGCTTATATGGAGCTTAGGATAGGGATGAAGAAGCATACTTGCTTTCCATATGATACTAAGTCAAAAGTTGGATCCGAGAAGAAACAAGTCATGCAATCTGATCAGGATGTGCAAGTGTGTGGAAATTTTTGTTGGATAGTGGATAATTGATACCAAATCTCTCCCTCTCTTTTTTCACTTTTGGGGAAATGGGCTATCTTTCTATTCTCTTTCTTCTTTCTCTCTTTTTTTTGACATGCCTTTTCAGCATGTGGCATACCTTCTTTGGGTATGCATCTTTTCTCTCTCTTTTTTTTGACATGCCTTCTGAGCATGTGACATACCTTCTTTGGGTATGCATCTTTTACCTTATTTTTGTATAGCCCATGTCTTTTGTATAGCAAAATCTTTGGAGCGAGTGGCCATAGAATAAAGTGGAGTTTTATTTTGTGGAGTGGATGGACGTATGGATGGCATGTTTTTGCGCAACTTCTAGTGTAGAAGTCAGCATATATTTTATTGGGGTGTACGTGATCCTGATCATGAAAGCATGAAAGGTTTCTAGTAAGTTTCACAGAGTTTGACAAAGCTCAAATCAGAGACAAGTAGCATGATCATAAGGTTTTGGCAAAGTGATCGTTCTTTGGCTTTGGTAGGAATTTAACAACTAAGGAGCCGAGCTAGAGAATTTTGAAAACTTTTCAAAATAAACCATGTACTTTGCAAGGAAGAGTTTGGTTCCATTCATCCAGCCATGTCACAAAAGTCAAGCATTAGATAGCATGGGTTCCCTATAAAGTTTTTGTTCACAAGCACAAGGCAAAAGACTAGGAATAAAGAGTATGCAAATTTATTCATAGAAGCGCATGGAGTGCAAAAGGTACTCTTATTTTGAGGAGTTTGGCAAGGTTCAGTGAGTTTAATTTTATTGATTAACATGAGATGCATTTAAACTCAAGAACTTAGGGAGTTGGAGGGATGTGTTGCACAAACCATCATTGAAGAGGAAGAAGAGGAAACTAAGGGGAGTCAGAGTCGATGTGGTTGAACCATAGGTCTGACCATTCCTCTGTGAATCCCATCTGTCCTATTCTTCAGCGTGCTAGGCCGTCCGATGTTGTGCAACATGTTGGGGGAGGATCTTAATCGAGTGTGCATTTGAAGAGCTTGAGAGATCTCCCCCACACTTATTCTTGCACCTATTTTTATTCAGAAGGAAACAAAGGTGGAAACAAGCAAGAACTCTGCTAGTTTTTGAATCACCGGGGAGTCTAAATTTTATTGAAGCAAGATGTTTGAAGAGTTTGAAAAGCCTAAACTTCTTTTATTCTCTTATTTTTGTCATTATTAATTCTAACATTTTTTTTATTATTTTTTATGGCAAACAAGGCATGATTGGGTAACTTAGCAGGGCGTGGAGACATGAGCGAGGATGGATGAGGTGTGTGGGATTTTTTTTACCTAATAGAACTCACCAAGCGTTGAATAAAAATGCAAGAGTGAAACTTTGTGCACACAAAGCAAAACTCCGCATTTATTTTTCTTGGTTCCTCATGCATCTGTCTCCTCATGGGGCCAAGGAGCATTGTACAAGTGTCAGAGTTTTACTGCTCCTTGGTTGTTTCTTTTTATTCCCTGCAAAATGTTAGTGGACAATAAATACTCGAAGGATGGAATAAGAGTTTTGAGAGAATTTTATTATTGCCTTGAGATTAGCTGTTCACACCCATGCTTAAGGAAAATCAAATTCAAAGGTTTAATTAGCATGGATCACAAAATGCTTGCCAACCACTTATTTATTTTTTTTCGAGAGAGATTCTTTTTCTTTCCCTTTTTCTTCGAAGATTTTTATTTGAAATTGTTTTTCACCAAATTTTTATTTCATTCAGCATAACTCCAACAAGGCTCAGATAAAATTGCATGAACATAACAAAGGGGCATTTCGCCAAAATGCTCACAGTGCACCTTGAAAGGTGATGTGTGCCTCCTTTGTATGTTGTGCAATTTCTAGTGAAGTGTATTCCGGGCCTTGGTTTACCTCCAGTATTAATTTAACTTGAGGACTCACCAATTTATTTGAAATCTTTCCTATAGGGGTCAGTCCACAAAAGGATATGCATCCAAAGTCTATGATAGTATGAACTCGTTGGTTCATTAATAAAAACTCAACACCAAGTTTCATTTTGATTAAGGAAGGCAATCTTAACCTAAGCACCATGCTTAATTTAAAAGAGCCTATGGATGCATCTAGCTACAAAACATCCAAACCAGAGCATACGAACATAGACAAAGGAAGCAGGGATTTAGAAGATCAAGCTATGTTCAAATGGAGATAAATATGAGTGAGGAATTGGTGAATCATACCTGAGCATTCTTACCAGCACACATAAAGACCATCTTCTCGACCAATGTTGTAGCTTTGGTGATGGTGTGGTCGAGGAGGGCTCTTCCAGCAGCAGTGTCGATGTGGGCTCTTGATGTAGGAGTCAGCCCATTGTAGAGGCCTAGGAGGATGAGTCATTTGTCCTTCCCATGATGAGGACATGCTAAAATGTATTCTTGTAGCTCTTCCCAGGCTTCCGGATGGGTTCCATCCCTGTCTGCTGGAAACGCGATATTCTCCCATGCAGGGTGTTGATTTTGCCCAGCGGAAAGAAATCTGCGAGGAACGTCGTTGAACATTTGTCCCACGTGCTGATGGCTTCTTTATTCTTGTAGAACCACTGTTTTGCCTTCCCCAGGAGGGAGAAGGGAAACAGACCGAGCCTGACGTTATCAGCTGCGACGCCCCATATGATTATGGTCTCGTATAGCTTCAGGAAGTTTTGGAGTGTGGGCGTTGGCATTCTCGTTTGGCTTGCCACAAAATGGGATTCCCTGCACCATATTTATGAGACTCATCTTGAGTTCATGACCCCAATGTTGATGTTGTGTCTGATGGCCACGTTGGTGGTCGATGGGATAGAGAAATCACGAAGAGTCTTGTCGCCCATGATGATTGTTGGTGCTGGGATGACGGGTTCTTCTGGTGTGTAGGAACCATGGTCCATAGTGGCTTGATCCTATTGGCGCAATGCTTTAGGATTGGAGGTGCAAAGTACATCTCCTTTCGTGCATGCGAGCAAGAGTTAAACGGAGTGGAGCAGCATAGGTCTGGAAAGAAAGAGGAGCATTCCTCTTGCTTTTATGCGCGTAGGAGCTGCTAGAGCGAAGCTATGCAAAGCTGTGGGTAGATGAGGATTGTGTGAAGGCTTTGCTAGCGTAAGTGAGAGCAAGGTTGGGTGCAGTTAGGTGGTAAAATTATCATTATCGAGGTGCGATGCCATGGCTTGGAGGAATGCGTAATGCAGCCTTTGATCCATGTGAGGCACGCTGGCTAACTCTCACTTTTCTCTCTTTCCACTTTTTTTTCATTGCTCACTTTTTTTTGGCAAGATGGAACCAATACCATCCTTGGTGCAGATGAACCGAGGTGCTCACCAACCTCCCCCACACGGACTTTTGTGTCTCATGACACCAAAAACCAAGTGTGTGATGTCGGCGTCTCCTTCTGAGTGTGTGCCATCACCAAGTGTGTAGTTGGTGCGGCTCTTAGATATCGCATGACCCTCGTTCTTCTAATCCCAACCTGAAATGGTTAGCGACCAAGAATACCTGAAGGTGCATACTTATCCTAGAAACATGCTCTTGCATTTATTGAATAAAGAGAAAGGGTAAAGAAAGTTCGGGCCATCTTCCGGCAGTGCTTCGTTTATGGTCACAAGCTCGACCATTAAGGATTTATCCTACAACTACCAATGGTGATGTAGTTCCTGGTTTCATCACCATTTGTTGATTTATCATCGTCCTTCAAGCTGCATGGTTAGTGCCACAGCGCATCCACGAATTTTGCAATGTTTACGATAAACAAAAACATCTACAACCATCCTTCTAATCATTTTTCTAGAGAAGACCAGAAGGTGGTTGTGATTTTTGTGGAAGCACGTGGTACTAAGCGAGACGGACTCTGGAGACTCCTTATGCGAGCATGAAAAAAAGAAAGAGAAGCTTTCATGCTCGTTTGAGGAATTCTCATCCTCCAAAGTATCGGGGAGGTCCATGGCATAAAAGTTCTCCTCCTCAAGAGATTCACCATGAAAGATTGGACCAGAGGGACAAGGCTTAAACTCGAGTGAGGGTGATGATGGATGTTCCATTTCACAAGGATGAAATGCAGGCCTAGGTGAAATGAACGGGGATATGAACTTCACCTCCTCGAGCAGGTCAGGGTCGGGATGATGCTTTGCCACTGGAATTTCAGGGCAAAAGATAGGAGTGGCGAAAGCAGTCTTTTCAAATTCATTATAGGGGCTCCCTTGTGATGAATTTTTTTGGAGAAGATTTTCTATAGGGAAGCCTATGAGGAGATCAAAATCGAGGATGGGATAGATGTGAAAGTCTAGCTGGACCTTGATTTTGTCTATTTCTACCAGTACTGCCCTTGCGATCCCTCGACATTCAAAGATAAGTCCTGAGGGACTTTTAAAGAGTTTATTGATAGGGACTAGAGGCATGCTTCCTATGAATATGTTCGTAAGGAGTTCAGACATGATGCAGGCCTTGGCAGTGGGGTTGTAAAGAGCTTCTATGGCAGTTCCTCTCATGGAACAACAGATGGTTGTGGAAGGTGAGCTAATTTGAATTGTGTTGGAAGAACGCCTCATTTCCTCGGATGCTGTAGGTCTCATCTCACACATGTTAGGTGTTTGTAAGATTTTCATAAGGGTCATCCTCGAATGGGAAAATGAACTTCGAAGGTTGAATTTCTTCCTCCTTCGATGTTCGTGGTTCAGGAGAGGTTTCAACAGCTAAGGATGAGATGTAAAAGGGCTCAAAGTCTGCTATTGAAGGATCCTCGCTACTCGACTCATACTCCTGGAGGGGTTCGATTTCTAAGATGGGGGAAGTGTTCTCTAGGATGCGATCAAGGATATCCTTTCCTTCCGTCGTCGTTTTATGTGCGAATGATCCTCCAACGGTTATGTCGAGATATAGGGCAGACTCCTTGTCCAGACCCAAATAAAAGTGTAGAAGCAACACATGGTTGGGTATAGACAAGTCTCGGCCGGTATGGGTTAACTGTGAAAACCTGGCCCAGGCTGCACCTAGGGATTCCTTCTCATCCTGACGAAAGTTGAGGATTTCTTTTCGTAGGGAACCGAAGCGGGAAATCGGGAAGAACGCAAGACATAACCTGTCTCTTAGTTCATCCCATTCG
Organism: Panicum miliaceum; assembly: GCA_032594955.1. Taxonomy (NCBI): domain Eukaryota; kingdom Viridiplantae; phylum Streptophyta; class Magnoliopsida; order Poales; family Poaceae; genus Panicum; species Panicum miliaceum. Next base: position 38,835,337 of record CM064058.1, read on the forward strand.
CCATTTACCTTGCCTATGTTATGGGCATACCATTGTTTCGCTCTCTCAACAAGGGAGAAAGGAAACAACTTCCATCGAAGTGTTTCTTGTGCCATGCCTGATATGGTTAGGCATGAGCACAACTGCTCAAACTCTCGTAGGTGGTGGTAGGGATTTTCATCATTGGAACCAGAGAAGGGTTGTTCCCGAACCATGTCTATGAAGCTAGGACAGAGTTCATAGCTGTTAGTACTTTTACTGCCAGCCTACCTAGGGATACCCTAAGGTAGGTGATTATTTGGAGAGGGATCACCGGATCTGAAACTTGAAGGTAAACACGAGGACACAAGACACGGATTTAGACAGGTTTGGGCCGCAATATGCGTAATACCCTACATCTTGTATGGTTTGTATTGCCTCGAGGTTATGAGATTATTTGGAGGGGTCCCTGCCCGCCCTTATATATTCTGGGGTACAGGGTTACATGGAAATCCTGGTCTGGTACGAGCTTTGGAGTCCTAGCCGAGTACTCTTGGGTAGTTTCCTTTTGTTCCGACTAGTTGTACCCGTGTACGAGTACTTTATAGTATGGATAAGGTATGGGACATTGTTACACCTCAGGTGTTTAAATTACGAAACAAGCCTCATTAGCTTAACAAGATGCATAAATAACTAAGAAAAGTTTAAAAGAAATGAATTATAAATTGGTTTTGCTTTGAATTGAAAATAGATGTATATATGTGCACAAGTACATGTACTTTAATCGAACAAATTGAATAACTTTCACCTCAAAGCACTCATGGCTAAGAAATCAAATAGGCACATCATCAGTGACGATAAACAAAAGTCTAGTTGAGACCTCGGAAAGAATATGAAATTTTGCCCATAAAATGTCGTGCCCTCCGAATCATAAATTTTTTATTCTTATATTTAACTCTCAAACTAGAGCTCAAATGAACTTTGGCCTGAAACAAAACTTTTAGAACTTTTTATTTTGAACAACTTTCATGTTCAGAGAATTTTGAGTTGCCACACAAAAATAGGAGAAAAGCAAAGCTTTACAGTTCAGTCCCTGCCTTTTTCTCTTTTTCCCTCTCGGTCTCTCTCCCTCCCCTGTTTCGCGCCCCGCCGGTAGCACGCGGCCGCCACTTGGCCGGCGATGCCTGCCGCCCACGCCGCGACAAGCCAGTCGCCGGCCTTCCTCACCACTCCCCCGACCAAGCCCTGCTGCGCCCAATCATGTGCCGCGCAATCCCTCCCTCCCCACGCCAAGATCTCCGGCCGCCAACCGTGCCGCACCACTAGCCGCACGTGACGCCGGCGCTCGGCCACCACACACCGCGCCCAATGGTGAGCCCCCGCCGTGCCTGAGCCTCCGCTCTGTCCCGCCACTCCCCACGCTCGCCGCCCGACAAGCCGCTGTTCTGCAGCACGCCCAATCACTCGCCCCTGCCCGCCGCTCGCTGTGCCGAGCCTCTGACCGCCGCCTCGACGTCCAATAGCACACCTCCGCCATGCTGTCCCGGCCCAGCTTCGCCCGGCCCTCTCCCTCCCTTCTGCGGCCTATAAAAGGCAGCATGAAGCCGCTCACGCGCTCCCCCACACCCCAAAAGCTCCCCGCCGCCACCATTGCCGCCGTCGTGCCCAACTCACCGTGGAGCTCACCCCTCCGGTCATCCTCCGCCCAAGCTGAGCCCCCAACCACCACCACAGCGTCCCATTGACGCTCACTGCCCCGCCCATCGTCGCCCAGAACTGTCGGAGCACCGTTGCCAGCGCTGCCTGCACCGCCGCCGCCCCAGAACGCCGTGGACACCCCACCTCCGGCCCTCCTCCGCCCGAACCAATGCTCGGATCGGGACTACATCACCCCACCGGAGCCTCCCGACCCTCCAGCGCTGCCCCAACGCCGCCGGAGCACCATCGCCGATGTGCCGCACCACCGCCGCCCCCTACTCCACGTCGACGAGCCCTTTCTGGCCACCCCCAACCCCGACCAAGGACACCACAAGGTAGCTCTCACCACCCTGGTTCTCCCCGACCCTTTTTCCCTCGCCGCCGACGAGCCCCCCCTCGCCGGATTTTGGCCGGCCGCCGTGCCAGCGCCGCCCAGGGACCCAATTTCAAGGATTGAAATCTTTAGAAGGGTCGGCACGCAAGTTTCCATGGGCATATCTGCAAACCTATGTTTAAACATTAAATTCAAAAACAGCAAATTTGTAAAATTCATATAAAATCATAGAAAAATCAGAAAATACAAACTCAACTGTTCTGTAATCTTTAGAAGAAAATCTACAACTTTTGTTATATACTTTTCTTCATTTGCTTGCTAAATCTTGCTCTAAATTAAATGGAAGGTTCAATAGACTTTAATTGTACCCACTGTTATAGACCAGTTCTGAATCTGATTTTTGGACAGTAGATTGGTTGCTTGCTATGTAGGCCAGTGTAAAAATATTAGAACCAGGACCCATCTCTAGCTAAACTTTTGGTTAAACTTGTTTTATGCCATAGAGAGATAAATCAAATTATTCCTGCTGTTATAGTGCGATTTATGTGGTGACACTTGTTATGTGCTGTTGTATGGATGTCTAGGTCCCACAAAAATAATTAGAGACTTTTTACCTGTCTGTAGCCACTTCTATGATTTTGTGATGGAAAAATGCATTAAATCAAAAGTAATTAGTTTTTGTGCTTGAAAAATGATCATCTTTTCACTATAGGATACTTTGGGTTAGAACATGCTTTATAAAAATTTTCATACTCAGAAACCCTATAAAACATCTTGTAAAAGTTAATCTTTATTAAAATAGGTGTATATTGTCATATTTATTATGCTCTGTATCATGAACAATAAAATATGAACAATTTACAGTAACACTTATATGGATAGATTAACACCCTGTAAAATTTTTAGCATCAATACTTGCATGGTTTGTCCTGTATAAAAATAACTAGGTTCTAGTAGTGGCTGTGTATTATATTTTTCAAAATTAATCAGCTACATAGAAATTTCTGAAATTTTTACAGTGCTGTTGGCTCTGCATAATGTACTATAAATAAAAATTTCATCACTAGGAGTTACCTAGTTCAGTAATTGTGTTTAATCCATGTTGTGCTTAGAAAATTAAGTTTCCGATATAACACAACCCCTTCTTGTTTAATGAAGTCAAGTAGTTTAAGATGTACTCTCTTAACGATCGCCCAAAGAAATATTAACTAAGTAACTTTACAACCAAATCTATGTTTTGTGGACTGCAACTTTATCGTGAAGAAATTAAATGTCATATACCATCACTACAACTCATACTTGTGCGTTCATATAGAATCGACTACTCTCACTGACGGAACGTATGAGCTGGTGCCCGAGTCCGAGAGTGAGCAGCGTGAAGCTCAAGTGAATCTAACTGAAGCTTTCAAAGACCCGAACCCTAGTTCGGAAGAGCCCAAGGCTAGCTTAGCTCAAGAAGGGAAGCCCCGGAGCATGAACCCTATTTTTCTAAATTATGCAACTTATTACTCTATTTTACTTGTGCATTAAGTTTATAGGAGTTGAATGAAAACTTAGTTGCATGATCTTAGTATACTCTTCGGCAAAACAAACCCTTCAAGCCAAAAGCCTTGCTGAGTATTAGTATACTCAGCCTTGCTTGTGGCTTGTTTTCAGGTGAGACTTTCGAGGATATGATTGCTAGTTTGACTTGGCCGTGTACCCTTCCTCCTGGTTGGTCGGTGGAATGGGATGCGCCCCGGCCAACGATGATAATGCCGAGTGATGTCTCGTACGGGCTTCATCGAGACACCATGTATCATCGAGTAGTTATCGTTGTTTTCTTTTTTTTCGCTGCAATGAACTCTGAAGAACTCATTATTTTCGAACTCTAAAGTACGCCGTTTATTTTTATGAATTTGAACTTGGTCTGTAATAACAAATTTATGTTGAACTCGATGATGTAAAATTTGTGGAATGTTGTATCCTCTGGGCTCACCTTCGCGTGAGTACTTGTATGTATGATTTCGATCGGCAAAACCGTGGTTGTATCGGGAGGTTACCCGACAGACCAATGAATTATTCCGTTTGAAGTGCAAGTTAGCCCTGATTGCCCTCGTGGTGATGGTTAGCGCGCTTGAGCTGGATTAATTCAGGTGGTTCTGCCACAGACATGCCCCACCCCTTACTCTAGAATGTTCTACGCCACGCGTGCAGTCCCGTTGCCCCGGGTCTGACAAGCCCCCGAGCTCTTCATAGCCGAGTACTGCAGGCTTCAAGTACTTGTTGGAAGTCATCCTTCGGTTTCTGTTAAAACTCCATCCTGAAAATGTCTTCCGAGTACTTTCCTTGGCTGCATGAGGCTGTGAGGTACTCTAGCCCCGAGTACTTTTAAGTCTTTTCCTTCTATGGGGTGCGATTCAAATCGCACTCCATATGGAGTAGCCCCCGAGCCTTAGGTTGAATCGAAGAATCAGGCTGAGGGTCCCACTAGTCTTAAATCTTCATCTTATCATCCAAACATTTTTGAAAAATAAGCCATCGATGACACGTGCCCCGCAGCCCCCGAGCCTTGAATCCAAATTCCAAGGTTTGGAAAATGGCATCCAAAAGAACGTGGCATACCAAACAGTGTTATGTACAAAATATGTATGAAACATGTAATTTGCTCTGATGGTAAATTTTAGAAATCAATTGGTTCGAAATTCAAAAAACCCCTTTTTTGGGGATAAAGTCCCTGAAAAATGGTTAATCAAATAAACTCCCCAAAACTTATTCCCAAAATACCGCTCAAAACAAATCACACACATTTTTAGGGGAGCAAACTTTTCACCTTCTGAACAGTAAATCTGGGCCTACCCGCTGGCTATTTAACCGCGCGGTGACTCTAGGGTTTTTACCCTTTCACTTTCTGCCTTAGCCATTTCGCTCTCTCACCCTCCTGCGCCGCCAGTCACTGTTAGATCTAGGGTTTGATAGCCCCATTGAGCCCATCCTCCATCCCCAGCCAAACTAGTTGGAAAATCCATCCACTCCATCAGTGAGTCCTTGCGCCCCTCTCTTGAAGCCCCCGAGCATATGCGAGTGAAGCGGCTCGTGACATTCAACATGGGCAATAAGAAACAGGCGTCTAAAGGAAGAAGGAGGAGTCGACCACTGGCGATTGGGAGAGAAGTAAGTGCACCGATGCTGATATTCTTAACTTAGTTGCTCAAGGTCTTCTTCAATCGGCGGAAATGGTTCAGTGGAACCTTCCTTCCGCCAGTTCATTCCGCAAGAAGATGTAGATCAGATTGTTATCTTCGAGCATTTTGTTGAAAGGGGATTGGCCCTCCCCGCATCTGATTTCTTTCGCGGCCTCCTTTATCATTGGGGTATTCAGATCCATCATCTGAACCCTAACTCTATCGTCCACCTCTCCATTTTTGTTCATTTTTGTGAAGCTTTTCTTGGCATCGAGCCACATTTTGATCTTTTCTGCTACTTCTTCCATCTCCGCCAACAACCATCTGAGGAGAGGCAGTACCTTGTTGGCGGAGCTGGAATCCAATTCAAGTAGGGGAAGGGGAAGGAGTATATTGAGTACTCGCTCCCCACAAACCACTCGGGTTGGAGGTCCCTGTGGTTCTACATTGGAAACCATCAATCCGCACTGCCCGAGACAACTCCAGGGAAGGCAGTGTGGAGGCCCGAATGGAATGAAAAGTTGAATTCCAACCAACTGCTGCAAGTCAATGAACTGCTCGAACTGATTAGCAAGCAGAAGGAATCAGGTGTAACCGGCGTGTCCGTCATGGCCTCCATGTATAAGAGGCGTATCATGCCTCTTCAGAAGATGTGTCGATATGGATTCGAGTACTTAGGGAGTAACGATCCATCTCGCCTTTCCGTAGAAATTCTTCCTTCGCAAACGGCTCTTGACCATGTTCGCCGAGTACTACTCGATGCGAACACGATTCCTTACATCCCGAAGCTTTTCAGTGCAGTGAATCCGCCAAAAACTGTGAGTAATTTGTCTGTCGATTACTTGCAGAACTTGTGAAGTATCACTGAGTATTGACTCATTGTCATTATTTTCTGCATGGGCACACTGATCTGTACCGTTGTCCTGCTCCAAATCCTGACGTGCCTCGAGCGGATCACCTCAAGCCAAGTGTGTTCCAGATGCTCAAGACCAGTCGTTTAGACCGTGACCCCTTAACTGATGAAGAAATGACGGATTTTGACGACGATCTTCCTCAGGCAGCTTTCTTGAAGAAGTGTGGCAAGGAATCGAGTAGCAGCATGGAGATCCCGAGCCACCCAACCAAGCCACGGGTGAGCGTGAGGAAGCGTAAGCTCTCCATCGCCATCCTGTCAGATGACAACCCAAGGTAAATATAATCCTGGAGTACTTTCCTTGACAATTTTGATGTTCTTCGCTAAGTTTTCCTCTGTTTTGTTTGCAGTCGGCCCGCCTCCCCCTTGTCCAAGCGTTCCATCACTTCAGTTTTATGGTTAGGTTTAGTAGTCTGGGAGTTAGAGTCGAGTTGAGCTTGTCTCGAGATTCCGGAGTCATCCTCGGAAGTCTTGTATAAGCTCTTGTATACGTCCTTTGACATTTATTTATTTCCATGCTCTTGCTTGTGTGCGGAAGTTCTTTCCTTTAGCTTAAGTTTTGTTCTAGTCTTAGTTTGTCAGGACCTTATCTTACGGTTTTTCTCGCCCGTACTAGGGTGCTCAAGTTAGTTCCCTAGATTGAGGGGGATTTCTCTTAAAGGCCTCAAGAGAAACCTAACACCGAGTGCAGATGTGGTGTCTGGATTAGTGTTAGCTAGGAAGTGTGTTCCACCCCACGGAACTGATGTGGTAGGCAGCAGGTGGTGACAGCCCTATCCATCCCTTGTAGTCCACCACGTTCGGGTGTTTTCATAGCAGTAGATCGTTGGCCGAGTTGGACCCCCATTTCTCTCTAAGTCTGTGGTCCTTCCGCCCTAGCCGCCGAAGTAAGCTCTATTCTCCCGATAGCTAGGTTAGGCAAGGTTTAGTCTAGAGAGGCTAGCTCGTTAGTTTAGAAGTGTTTTAGGAGTCTTTCTCGCTCGTTGTCCTCCCAGCTACTTACCGCTCTAAGGTAGAGTCTCCTGTGTGTCACTTGGTCATTGCCTGTGCACTTATCCTATTTACCTATCTGGCTTACCCCTGCTATCTAGCTGGTGATTATCTCCAGTAAAGTTTACCATCCATTCAATCAATACTCTTTAGACCATAGTTCTTCCCCGTAGAAAATCGATACCCTGGAATACTCCAAGGTGAAGTGCTACAGCTGTGTATTTTGTGCGCTTGCGGAATCTCTATTCTATTGGGCATAAGAAACGCCAACAAGCATTTCTGGCGCCGCTGTCGGGGAAGCAATTTGGTGCTAAGATATCATTGAATCGTTTGGTAAATTTTATTGTTTTATTCACCGCTAGCTTTAGCGGGGTTACCATTGCTCTCTTTGTCTTTTCGATATATGCAGAGCAGTGCATGACCGGTTTTGACCTACCAAGCAACTTCACTCTGGATACAGAAAGAATAGGGCGTATTGTCCGGCAGAGAACTATCCCACCTCAGAAAAAGGCTTACCTTAGGAGGAAGTTTGTCAACTTCTGTCTCAACAATAGCTCAGAAAACACTCCGTCAGTACTCGGGCCCATCCAGCAGCCATATCCCTACTGGTTTGGACAGCACCCAAGGCACTGACGGCTTCGAGCTAAAGACTGGACTTGTCAACATGGTCCAAGCTAGCCCCTTCTGTGGGATGGCAACCGAAGATGCCAACGCTCACCTCCAGAACTTCATGGAAGTGAGTAGCACAATCAACCCCAAAGGCACTACACTGGATAACGTTCGCCTTCGTTTGTTCCCATTCTATTTGCTGGGCAAAGCAAAGACGTGGTTCTACACCAACAAGGCAGACTTCACCACATGGAATGCTCGCTCCAATGCATTCCTGGCCAAGTATTTCCCGATGGGCAAAACCAATGCCCTCAGGAATAGGATCTCAAGTTTCCAACAACTATAAGATGAAACCATCCCGGAAGCCTGGGAAAGACTCCAGGAATACATAACAACATGTCCACAACATGGCATGGAAGAGTGGCTGATTATTCAGAACTTCTTCCATGGCTTGATTCAGAGAGCGCAAGACCACATCGATGCAGCAACAGGAGGAGCATCCTCTCTCGTCTAAGGCCTCAATACGAACACCACTACTCTAAGACACGGTCTTCTTATCCTTTGCAGCAGTATAAAATAGATATCTATTAATATCATACTCTTGCCATAACATGACCTGGCTAGATGGGCCAACTACTAATCTTTTAGTCGTTTGTTCTTCCACGGTCTCCCCATGTGGTAGATCCAGGTCCTTCAACCATGTAGTCAATCGATGCTTATACTCTCTCATGATCCAATCGTACGAGCGGCCATTACTTTCTGCACGAATCATGCTCAAGTGTTCATTGACTAAACGTGTCATTATCGTGATGTGCTGCAAGATGCTATAATGTGCTTGTTGCACACCTTTGAAATCCTTGTCGATGAAGATTTTCCTCCCAACTGTGCCAACCCCTTCCAACCTCCTCAAAAAGCGTGGAACAGGCAAACCAATGCCTACTCTATCCTTTAGGTAACCATGACAACACTCGATGATTTTCTCAGTATTGTATCCCTCTATCATGGACCCCTCAGGGTATGCACAATTCAGTACGTACCGGTTTAGAATGGACATGAAACGCTCATACGTCCACATTTCGTGTAGGTAAAGTGGATCAAGTGCATGTATCTGGTTGACCATGTAAATCATTAGGTGCACTGTTATATCAAAATATCCTGGAGGGAAGCACATCTCGAGCTGCACCATAGTCTCCCCAATAAATTCTTGGAGATCCTGCAATTCATCTACTTGTTGAAGAAGTAACACAACCGAGTGATTACCATCTTCACGTATACTGGCTTGATCACTCTAATTCCAATAGGGAGGAACACCATCAGCAACACATGACAATCATGACAATTATAGCCGCATAGCGAGAGGTCTTTCATCAAGACTAGTTTCCCTATGTTGGATGAGAAATGACTTGGGACTCTGATCCCCCGTAAGCCCTCACACATTGCCTTCTTCTCATCATGTGTCAAGTTGTAGCTAGCTAGGTGTTGACAGCGCTTAAGTACCACTTTTAGGCCATCAATTTCTGCATAAAACACTGGAAAGACAAGCATCAACATTAGTGGCAGGGCTTATTATTAAAAAATTCCCCAAGTGTTGGTGAATATTTGTATGTAGGTCAATTAGAGGAAAAACACACCTCAAGAGCAAGGAAACGCACCTCTCAATTCAAGTGAACACCCTCCGACCAATCAGGCGCAAGCACAAGGATCCATGCACCCACCAGAGGGGGTAAACTGACTCAACCTGGCTCGTGGCACCCAGAATCGACGTAAGGGCCCACTAAGCAGTCACCCTACCAAAGGGTAAGTCGGTTGGAGCCAAGGCCAGTTCGGCCGAACTAGGCTGAGCTCCACTGACCTTCAGCTTCCATGTGGCGACCCTTGGTGAACTCTTGAAGTCAGTGCTGCTTGCCTCCATGAGATTGCCAGCCGGGAAGCCCCTCATCCACCCCTATAAATATGAGGGGAGGGGTTTACAAGAGAGACACACCATCCAAGAGAGTCTTGAGCTCCATTCCAAAGGCAAACCTTGCCTTGCTGGTGTTTAGGAGTAGGGAGAGAGTGAGGGGGTAGTTCAGAGGGGCGACGGGCCCGTCGATGCTCTTCTCCAGCGTGTACCTCTACGGATGTTGCTACATTCTTCGGGTTTAGTAAGTGTTCGTGGTTCGTTCTCTTAGTGTTATACTTAGTTGCATGAGTAGTGTTTTCCCTTGCTATCATAGTATAGGTTTGAGTGCGCTCATGTATGTCTATAGTATACGCTATTAGTTCTAGTAGTTGAGTGAGATCAGTTCTCTTACTTGCGAGTTCGTCGCTCTATATTTATACAGAGTGTTGTAGTTTGCTACGGGGTACCAAACGTAGTTAGACTGCAGTAGTAATCCATAGCGTAGACATGGTGTCTAGGCTAAGGGTTATCCTTCATTTGCCTTATATCCCACGGATTGTTAGAGGTAGGTCGTAGGTGGTGACAGCCCTATCGATTCTTTGTAATCCTCCACATTCAGATACAGCGTAGAGCTGTTGGCCGGAGTCTCCTGGCAGACCAGGGGTAAGCCGGTGCCTGAAGCGAGTATTTTGCCCGAGAGATCGACCTTTAACTCACCTCTAGTGTGACGTCAGAAATCCTCTCTACCCTTGCCTCCTATCTTGGTGTGTCCTTGGACCGACTAGAATAGAAGTTAGTACACACACATTCCCTTAGATTCGATAACCCTTGGAATACTCTGAGGTGAAAGCTACAACAGTATCCGTGCACTTGCGGATTTATTCGCACATCGCTAAAATACCCAACACCAGGGGAAGTTCACGTATTTCATTCCCTTTATCCACAGGGTGAAGATCTTCTCTTATCTTCATGGCTACTATTGGCGTTTCATAGCATCATCACTAGGATAGGTGTTTCCCAGCAATGGCGCCAAAAACGCCATGGGGTATTTCTTACATTACAGAAGGATCCGCAAGCGCACGGAATACCATTGTAGCATTTTACTTGTGAGTACGGGGTCGTATTTATATTTCTGCAGGGAAGGCGATGGTTATTGGAATAGATTAGTTGGTTGATTAGTTCTAGCATGGATATTCACTTGAATAAATAGGGGAAAGATAATATATGATAGAGAGGTAGTGTGACATACAAGTTACTCAAGCTCTAACTCTATGCAAAGCTTACAAGAGGGAGAAAGGAAGAAGAAAGCTAATCTAGGGACTTATGTACTCCTAACTAAGCATACAATCTATACTAAACACTCATATACATACACACGATTAGGATCGGGCTCTAGGCCCCCAGGCACCACCGGGAGACCGCGCAAAAAATGGCAAGGAGGCTACTAGTACTTCACGGCTATTTTATACACCTCCTAAAGCTACTACACGAACGGGGAGGGTTACGATGGATGGACAGGGCTGTCACCACCTGCCGCCTACCTCATCAAACCATGATATAAAGCCGCATCCAGTAACACTAATTAGCCCAGACACCACATCTACACTAAGAGCAATGCTCTAATGCCCCGCGCGGAACCCCCACCCTTCGGATGGACAGGCATCACATTAGAGCAAACATACGTATACTGGAACCAATGCCATAGCCTAGATGTCTTACCACGTCTAACAATGCAAGATATAAGATCTAGATATAAACTAAGCATAGCACACATATCTAAATACACAGGACATGAACTACACAAATACACTAAGCTAGAATATAACTCTATTAAGGAATTTTGAATATTACAAAGGAGACGAAGAGTAGAACCCATACCCAACACTCCTACGCAAGACTCAGGAACCGAAGAAAGCTACTTCACCTAAACTGATGACGACATCATCATGCTGGACATGCACGAGCCAGCCTCATCAACGAGCTACAAGTCGTCGCCAACTTGGGCTGCGAGTTCGGTTCGGATTCAGCCGACAGCCCTGCACCGAAATGGCGATATCTCCCTCATACGGCGTCCAAATCAGGTGATCTTAGATGCGTTGGAAACCTGATGACGAGACACTTCTTTTGGTTCTGATACCAGCTCCAGAAGGTTCGTGGATCATTCTTTGTTACCATGACAATGTGCTACATCACCTATTTTGGGCCTTTTCAGGCTTTGTATCATGTCGGGCCTTAAGCCCATGTTGTGGGCGCCCCCCCTGGTCACCCCAACCATAGGACGCCCCTTTTTCTGTTATAAACTCAGTAGCCACCGCACATTAGGGTGCGGGTTTTGTTTAGTCTAGTTTTCCATTGAGAAACAGATCTTGTTCATTGTAACTATGACATCGAGTCCTTTTGCTGTGAATTCAGGGCCCCTGTTCTTGTTCTTCACCACTATGGCAATTAGTCCTTTTGTGATTTGAACATGAACCCCATCTCATTATTTGCTTAATACACATCTGCAATTTCAGATTGTGTGTTTACCCTCTCTTGCTTGCGTTCTTCGATTCGCTTGCAGGATAGCCTTCTCGGCGAGGTCAATCAAGTTGCGCTTGGTTGATAACCAAGGATCAGCGGTGTAACAGTTGCAGGACTTCGAATCATGTCTGATTAGAAGCCCGGATCGCCAACGTCGAGTCTCCACCAATCGAATCTACCAATACCTATCGGAAGATCGGGCCAGTACTACATTAAGAGGTATCAGGATTCATGTTTACGGTGAGGTATAACTTCATATTCCATTTTAGATTCATCTCGTGTCTTTAACTACAGTTCAGAAAAATGCCAAAAAAAATTACACTTTCTGCTGTCCTATTGCCCCTTTAGCCTTGCAATTTCGTTTTAGTTTCGTTTGGTTCAGTTTGTGTCTGTGGTCATAGTGTCAACCGCACATCACTGTTTGTTTGTTTCCGCCGCTATCCCATCCACTTTAGCCATACAACAAGTCGAGCCACCACATTACTTGACTTGCCCCGTGAGCCGCCTTGTGTGAATTCTCGCCGTGCCAACCCTAGATAGGTTGCGAGCCGCTTTGATCGCCTTTGCAGAGCATATCTGATCCTTATTTTATCTGGCGAATACCAATTGCTTGCTGCATACCAGGGAAGATTGTGCCCTTGATTTCGTTGCTGAGAGGCCTTACTCAGCCATGTTTGGGTAGGGAAGGTTTGCCCTAACCATCGCAGTAGTTTCTGCTGAGTTGTGCACCCTCAAAACCCTAACTTGAGGTAACTTTAGTAAAACAGGCATAACTTTTTGCTCGGTGCTCCGTTTGAGCTCAATTTTTTACAGCATATTCATGACTCCATTTGGGCCATACTAAGTACGGTTTGGATTCTCAAAAAATTCAAAAAAAATCGAGAAGATAAAGAAAAAATTTATTCAAGTTGATTTTAGGTTTTAAGAGAACGTGTTTGTTTTTCTGTAGACCACATCTGACCTCTGTTTCAGGTCCCAATTTTCGTGGTTCCATCTCTTGTGATCCTTGTTCAGAGAAAAATATAAAAAAATAGTGCAGAAAAAAATCTTGATTCCTACTAGTGTCATTTTGGAAATTCAGAGAAAAATTGGGAAAAAGATAAACCCCTTCGGTAGAATTGCTGTGTGCTTGTTCTTTGAGCTTTTTCCATTGTTCTTTGTTCCAACTTTTTGTGCTACACCTAGGGACACCTCTTAGCCAGCAACTGTGACTAGTACTTTGGATACTTATCGAACTTTGCTAATCTGTTGCGATTATTGCTAATCCCTTGCTACCATATTGTGCCTGTCCAAGCTCCACATATACTTCTGATCAGCACAGGTTCATCTTGCAACTGTTACACTCAAGCTTACAACAGATTGTACCCCTGCTAGGCTTTGGTAAGAACACTTGCAAGAAGGTGGTAAGCCGTTTGAGATTTTGCACTCCACTTTCACCACCACCACATAGCTGTTAGTTGATAGGGATAATACCTTTGTGTTGTCTTTTGCTGTCTTCTAACCATGTTAGGATCAGGGAAAGAAACAGAGTCTTCTCAGGACTTCTGTTGACGCCAGATTTTGACACGTGTTGAATCGGCGTCAGGAGAAGAAGATTGGCCGATGCGGCAGATCTGAAGGCTACAGTAAGGAATCGGCTGATGGAGGTAACAGTTGGAAATCGGCCGATTGGTGATACAGCTTGCGCCAGCGGATTGGAGCCACAACAGAGGGTCCCGGTCAAAAGTGGCTTGATGTTGGTCAACGGAGCGATGCTGATTCGGTCAAGAAGCAATTGGAAAAGTCGTGATTGGATTAGGAGACGGCGGCGGAAGATTCTGCGGGAGTCCGTTTCCTTTTTTAAAGATATTATAGATATAGTTGTTTTCCTGTTTTAAATAAGGTTGTAACAAGTCGTAATCGACTAGGAGTCCTAGTTTTAGGGTATAAATAGGAGTCGCTAGGGCTTTGCAAAACATCAACACATCAATCAATAAAACACTTCTACTTTTTACTAGTACTTTACTTTCAAGTCAGCGACTTCGCCAATACTTTTTCTTCTTTTACGAGTTCGTACGAATTGGCAGGGCTGCATCAACTTGATCTCCGGCCAATTGGTAGGTTCCGCTTACCGAGTAACATCTGAGCTTTAACCACGGGCGCATCGCTGTGGTTTCGTTTGGATTTATTCACCAGTTATCGATATTTACTAGAATTGCAAGTTTTACCTGTTGTTCTAGTATTATCACCAGTTATCCAGCTTGAGATTGGAACTATCGGCTCTATCATCGCTTTTTCTCGTTCATCGTCATATAGCCGATTAGATCTGTTTCAAGTGTTGCAACTGTAATAATTGTTTAGATCGCTCCAGCAGTTTTCTTTGCAATTATTACGCGATTATCGGCTGATCTATAGCCGATCATCTTCACAGCAAATCAGCTGATTCGCCGACGCGCTCTTCAGGACAGATTGGAACTCCAGCTGATCGGAGCGCCTGGAATTTAATACTTTTATTTCCTTGTCAATCAACAGGTCAGATTGACTGGCACGCCGCGCGAACCGTACCAGGGCGATAACCCGAACAGGAGCTAAGCAGATTCTCCCGGGTCGTGTGTCCGACGCTGAAGATCATCGGCCGATTCCTGTCTGGCCAATTTTAGCGACAACAACTTCAATGAGTGTGTGTCCAAGGCTGAGCTTACGAAGCATCTTGATGACCAGCGCACCTACATCACCGAGAAATTTGATGAGATGATGGAAACTATCAACACTCTGGTCACCCGGATTGAAAATGTTGAACAACAACTGCCTCCTAATGAGGAAGATGAGGGCGATGATGCTGATGTTGATCGTCTTCGGTGCAATCATCGAGGTATGGGAGGTAATTATAATCGTGGTAATAATAATGATCCTTTTGCTAAAGCTAAGTTTACTATGATTCCTTTTGCTGGTACTGCTGATCCAGAGGCTTATTTAGATTGGAAACTTGCTGTTGAACAAAAGTTTAATTCTCATTTCGTTCCTGCTGAGCATAGAGTTAGACTTGCTACTAGTGAGTTTACTAGTTTTGCTCTGTTTTGGTGGAATGATCTTTGCACTAACAATGTCAATGCCTGCCTCAAACTTAGAATCCTTTAAAACAACGTATGAAATCTCGTTTTGTTCCTCCTTATTATCAACGTGATTTGCGTTTAAAGTTGCAAACTTTAAATCAGGGAGATAAGGGGGTAGAGAAATATTATCAGGAGCTAATCATTGGTTTAGCATGTTGTAACATACATGAGGATGATGACAATCTTTGTGCTAGATTTTTTGGTGGTTTGCATCGTGACATACAGGATATACTTGATTATAAAGATTGGACCAGGTTCAACCAATTGTATCATCTTGCTCTCAAGGCTGAACAAGAAGTACAGGGACGACGACCTCAACAGGCTTTCAGATCCACCACTGGAAGATCATTTCCGCCATGCTTGAACGTTGACAAGCCCAAGGCACCTGTTGCTACGCCACCAGCGACAACGCTACCTGCTGCTGTTGCTACTACACCTACTTCCGAGGTGAGTAATGTGTCTTCAGTGCAGCCCCAACAATAGAAGAAGGTTGTTTCCACTAGTTCTTCATCGAGCTGCTCCACCAACATTGTGTGCCACCGCTGCAAGGGCATGAGACACGTCATGAAGGATTGCCCAAGTCGCCGTGCATTCATTGCTACTAATGATGGAGGGTATGTAAGTGCTAGTGATGTTGAGGATGATTTGGCTCTTGTTGCTGACAATAGTGCAGATTGGAGAGCGAAGAATAAGAGGCCATTGATCCTATGACTGGTGCTGCGGGTTACAAGTCTATTCTTGTGCAGCGTGTGTTTCGTACACAGATTGAGCACGAGCCAGAGAAGCTACAACGCCACAACTTGTTCAACATGTTTCTCATTGTCAACTATTGTCGTGTTCGTACAATAATTGATAGTGGGAGTTGCAACAAATTAGTAAGTTCAGATTTGATCAAGAAGCTTGGTTTGGCTACGTGTGCTCATCCACAACCTTATCATCTTGAATGGCTCAACAATAGTGGTAAGGAAAAGGTAACTCGATCAGCAAGAACACACTTTTTCATTGGGTCATATCATGATTATGCTGATTTTGATGCTGTACCTATGCAAGCATGCTCGCTTTTATTAGGTCGTCCATGGGAATACGATACTGATGCTTTACACCATGGTAGAACTAATACATATACTTTGATGCATAAGGGAAAGAAAATTGTTTTGCTTCCTTTAACACCTGCTGAAATTATTAAACACGACAAAAAGCTTGCTGAAATTTGTAAGAATGATGATACTTTAGACACTCCTAACGATCCATGCAAAGAAACTAAGTTGAAGGGAGATACTTTACTTGCTAAGACATTTCTGAATGCTGCAGATTATGTTGATGGTTTACCATGTCGAACTATGCTTTGCCAACATACTTTGATCTCACATGATGATAATACTATGTCTAGCAATTTGCGTCCTGCTGTTACTAACCTTTTGTAGGAGTATGATGATGGGATGGAGTCGAGGACGACTCCAATTCAAGAAGGGGAGGATGATGAGGATATCACCACGCTGGACATGCATGAGCCGGCCTCATCAACGAGCTACATGTCGTCGCCAACTTGCGCTGCGAGTTCGGTTCGGATTCAGCCGAATGCCCTGCACCGAAACAGCGATATCTCCCTCATACGGCATCCAAATGAGGTGATCTTGGATGCGTTGGAAACTTGAAGACAAGACGCTTCTTTTGGTTCTGGTCCTAGCTCCAGAAGGTTTGTGGATCATTCTGTGTGACCACGATAATTTGCTGCATCACCTGTGTTGGGCCTTTTCAGGCTTTGTATCGTATCGGGCCTTAACCCCATGTTGTGGGCGCCCCCCCTGGTCGCCCCCAACCCTAGGACACCCCCTTTGCTGTCATAAACTCAGTAGCCACCGCACATTAGGGTGCGTGCTTTGTTTAGTCTAGTTTACCATTGAGAAACACATCTTGTTCATTGTAACTATGACGTCGAGTCCTTTTGCTGTGAATTCAGGGCCCCTGTTCTTGTTCTTCACCACTGTGGCGATTAGTCCTTTTGTGATTCAAACTCGAATCCCATCTCGTAATTTGCTTCATATACATCTGCAATTTCAGATTGCATGTTTACCCTCTCTTGCTTGCATTTTCTTCGATTCGCTTGCAGGATGGCCTTTTCGGCGAGGTCGATCAAGTTGTGCTTGGTTGATAACCAAGGAGCAGCGGTGTAACGGTTGCAGGACTTCGAATCATGTCCGATTAGAAGCCCGGATCGCTAACGTCGAGTCTCCACCGATCAAAACTACCAATACCTATCGGAAGATCGGGCCAGTGCTACATCATAAACTCCACTATCCTAAAGACTAAGCAAGAGAGCAAACTTGAGAGTTGAGCACTTGAGGTGTGTCTTCTATTGTAGCACCCCCCTTATATTTATAGGGGTGAGTGAGGGGGGTGTGCAACATCTTCTCGGCGCACTTTCACCCCCTAGCACTTGGAACCGACATGGACGACCAATGTGAGAGCTCCATGTGCAGCAGGTAAGTCGGTGGGGCCCGGCCTGGTTCGGCTGACCCACCTTGTTCGGCTGAACCAGGTTTGGTGCCCACCGCCTCCAGCTTCTTCTGTGGGGCTGCCACATGGGTCCTGGTCACTCCCGTGGGTGAGTCGAGTCTGTCCTAAGTTGGTTACGCCTGTTGGTGGGCCCTTTGATCCATGGGAGGCCGAATGGCGCGCTCTGATTAGTTGACGCCATTTGCCTTGGATTGAAGTGCTTGTTTACACTTGATTTTTGCTTAATTTCCCTACAATGCAAATTCTCGAAGGGGGATTGTGGAAATAATATTATTCTAGGTAAATATGCAAGTTAAGTATGCTAGTCATCCCACTTTTTTGATCAAATTGACGTTTGAAATTGGTCTGTAGCGAGCGTCAACAGCTACCAGGTCTTAACGTGATTTCAAGGTATCCTTTGTCTTTGCTGATGTCTCCAGAAGGAGACCAATTGTGTTACCAAACACATTCTTCTTCAAGGGCATAGCATCGATCACATGGCGGACCTCAAGATCCGCCCAATACGGCAAGTACTTTTAGAAGGTGGACTGTTTCTTGAATGGTATGCCTTCGATAGGTGTCTTATCTCTGTTTCTCTTCTCATCTCTCATCATCTTCCCATAGGTGACCTGGATGGTCCTGACCATTTTGAAAACATAGTGTTCGTCTTGTTTTGCTGGTGCAGATTGTAACTCAGGCTTGCAATCAAAAGAGGTGTAGAACTTCTAACTTCGGTACCGATGTCCTTCCACCAAGAAGTGCCTGTACCTAAGGTAAACTACATTTCTAGAACCTTCCAAGAAAGACGATACGGTGTCATCCACGCAGATAGTGCATCCCGTCCTACTTTTGATCTGTCCCGAAATGACAAACAAAGCTTGGTAATCAAGGATAGTGACAAAGATAATGGTTCTCAAATTAAAGGGCTGCCGTGTAAAATCATCAACGATATTGATACCCTCCTTCCATAGAGTTTCCATCTCTTGCATCAGAGGCTGAAGAAAAACATCTACCTCGATGAGAGGATGCTTGGGGCCTTGTATAAGGATTGATAGCAAAAGATACTTCCTCTTCTGGCAACAACCAAGTAGGCAGGTTGTACATCGTCAGGATCACTAGCCATGTGTTGTGTGTGCTAATTCTATCACCAAACGGATTCATTCCATGAGTACTCAACCCAAACCGAACATTCCTCAGGTCCTTTCCAAATTCCAGAGATAATACAACTCATTGATCTTCTTCCATTGGCGAGCATCAGTTGTATGTTGGAGCTTTCCATCGTCCTTCTTCCACATATCCGAATCCCACCACCGCATCAGTTCGGCATCCTTTGGGATGGAGAAGAAATGCCTCAGGAGATCGGCAACTGGAAAGTACCACATAACCATGGCAGAAATTCTGCTCTGCTTCTCAGAAATGCCTAAAGTAGTGTCTGCTGGCTCATCAGAGGCAACACTATTCCTTGCACCCTTCCTCTTCCTTTTGTTCCCGTTGGATGGACCTTGAATGTTGCCACCGCAATAACTGGCATTGTTCTTGTATTGACTTGCAGAACAAATAGGGCATTTCTTCAAGTCTTTGAAAGTATCCCCATGATACAAGATACAATGATTTGGACATGCATGGATTTTTTCCACACCCATCGTGAAATGGACTGACAAGCTTTTTTGCTTGATAGGTATTGACGGACACTTTATTTGTCTTTGGAAGCAACCAAGCCAACATACGCAGGAGATCATTGAAACTACTATTTGACCAAATGTGCTTAACCTTTAGAGCCAACAGCTCAAGTATGAAATGAAGGTCCAGTATTTCGATAATCGCTCGTATATATTTTCCTCCGCTGATTTTTTTCACCGTCTTAAAATTTGCTAACCCCTTTGCAGTACCTACCAATAGCTCTGCTTTGGTGTGGTGCAACAACTAGCTAAGAAAATCACCATCATCAAGTTCGTTGTCAATACCACCATTGATGGACCCCTCGTCGACACCATCACCACCATCATCGACGACATGCGCACAAAAATCACCATAATAAGTATCATACTGAAACGAACCGGGTTTTTGAAATGAGAACTCGACTTCGTGTATCATCGTGATAGTCCCTGGATCAGTAGCTATCACATACATAACTCATTTCAGGTAGAATGTCACAGTCATACTTCACATAAAGAGAATTCATAGGTTTAATTATTACATAAATCCATATGATTTGTAGTACGTGTCTCTTACAAGCCCCTTGGGCTAATTCGAACATTTAGACATCGGAAAGCGGTAGCTAGGCTTCAAGGCCATCCTTTGTCCCGGTCGAATCTTCCTCCACAGGCGACTTGAGCGTAGCACCAGCCTCAGTCGTACCATCCATCGTCGTTGAGATCATACTCCGGGTCGGATCCTGCATCATACCAAGCTATCCCCAAGGAACGGGATAGGTCCACGTCACCATCCGTATGCAAGCTTTAAGGTGGACTAAACTAAGGATAGACAATCACTTCAAGGAATAAGGTTGTGGTTTCCTATGCAGCAAGTATAATATGATTTCATCCACATCTCCTCAACACGGGCCATCCTGGTACTCCAGGCTCCTGGGTCACTCACACCTCTGGTATCCACCAAGTCGGTGCGAGAACTCCTACTCCTCGCACCTCAACTGCCCCAGGCACGAAAACAAGACTAGAGGGAGGTAGAAATTAAGTAACACTAACTATGAAAGTGAAGCCGGATCAAGAGTTGTACATGACTGAGTATGCGGCTATACGTATAGTTTTCACCCTGTAGGGGTTGTACACCTGGACCCACTCGAATTGAAGCCAGCCAGGAGCGACCGAACTGGACGATGAGACACTGGTATACTATCACGAAACTAGCTGCTACGGCCACCATCCTGTTTTCCTGGGTTTGGGATGCATCCTCTGCAAGAGGTTGCCCCGGAACTGTGATGCCTTCTACACCTAGACCATGCAAGATCCTACCATTCGGGGGACATGAGGTCAACACCTCCTCCCCTTACACTGATGCGCTATCCTCCTATAGGAGTGGTGGCACGCGTTACTAGCTCAGACCGGATCTGCCCTCATAACAGATAAGTGGTGTGCACATTTGACATAGTTCCTTCTCCAGGTGCACTAACTCGGGCCTTAAGCGCCGATGCGAGTATCTTCCACAAGACATGTCCGGCGTAACGGTCCGTCATTGGCACCCATTATAGGTATGGCCCTCCAACTCCTCCAATTTGTCCCGAAGTACCAAAACGTCCCGAAGGACCAAAACGTCTCATAGGACATGTGCCCACCACAGGCACTCTGTAGGATGTGCCCAACGCACACCCCAAGCCCTTGATCAGAAGATCAAGTTAAGTTTAACTCGCCCTACTAGAGGCTGACACGTGGGACCCTCGGGTCAGGTCAAAAGGAAAAAGAAAAATAGCCAGGGTTCATGGGCTCAAAGTAGTTGGGCTGGCTCGATGGCCCAACTAGGTCCGGCTCGTTTGGTCGGGTTGGCACAGGTCGCGGCTCATCAGGCCAACTCAGGCGGTCCACGGCTTAGTAGGCTTGGCTCGGACGCTCACAGGTCGGCTTGGTTCCTCGGCTCATTGGCCCACGGGCAGCAGTGCCCCTTCTCCCTTCTTGGGCTGGCGTCCTTCCTGGGCAAGGCCCATCTTGGTCCAGCTGCTCCGGCCACTCCTCCTTCCGCTATGTTGACGCTCGCTATGGACCAATTTTGAGTGCCAATTTGACCAGAAAATTGGGATGACTAGTATCCTTAACTCGCATATTTATCTAGAATAATGTCATTTCCACATTTTCCTCTGAGATTTTGCAAAGCAGGAAATTGAGTAGATAATGGAGGGAAAACATACCCTTGAATCTGAATGCTCCGTTCAGCCTCACATGGATCAATGGGCGCACCAGGACTTGCAACCGACTTAGGACAAACCCAACTCACGCACAAGAGTGGTCAGGGCCCACTTGACAGCCCCTCAGCCGAAACTGAGGTCGGTTGGTGGCCGGGCTGGTTCGGCCGACCCAGCCTGGTCGACCGACCCAGGCCAGGCGCCACCGACTTACCTGTTGCACGTGGCAGCTCCCCATTGGCACCTTATGTCGGTTTGAGGAGGCTTCAACTCGTTGCATGCCGAGGAGCTGCTGCACACCCCCTCACTCACCTCTATAAATATGAGGGGGGTGCTACAATAGAAGACACACCGCAAGTTGCTCTCTCTCAAGTTCCTCTCTTGCTTATTCTTTAGGATAGTGGAGTTTAGGTGAAGTAGCTCTTCTTGGGTTCCCAAGTCTTGCCAAGGAGTGTTCGGTATGGGTTTTACTCTTCCTCTCCTTTGTAATATTCGGAATTCCTTAATAGAGTTATGCTCTAGTTTAGTATACTCGTATAGTATATGTTCTGTGTATTCAGATGTGTGTGCTATGCTTAGTTTATATCTAGGTCTTGTATCTTGCATGATTAGACTTGGTAAGACATCTAGGCTACGACATTGGTTCCAGTATTCATATGTTCGCTCTAGTGTGATGCCTATCCATCCGGAGGGTGGAGGCTCCGCGCGGGGCATTAGAGTATCGCTTATTAGCGTAGACGTGGTGTCTGGGCTAATCAGTGTTGCTGGATGCGGCTCTATACCATTGTTAGATGAGGTAGGCGGCAGGTAGTGACAACCCTGTTCGTCCAGCGTAATAACCCTCCCCATTCATGTAGTAGCTGTAGGACGTGCATAAAATAGCCGTGAAAATCTAGTGGCCACCTAGCCATATCTTGTGTGGTCTCCCGATGATGCTTGGGGGCCTAGAGCCCGATCCTAATCATGTGTATGTGTATAAGTGCTTAGTATAGACTGTATGCATAGTTAGTAGTACATAAGTCCTTAGATTAGCTTTTTTCTTCCTTTCTCCCTTCCTGTAAGCTTTGCATACAGATAGTGCTTCAGTAACTTGTGTGTCAGACTACCTCTTTACCATATATTATGTTACCCCTGTTTATTCAAATGAATATCCGTGCTAGAACTAATCAACATACTAATCTATTCCAATAATCACCGCCTTCCCTATGGAAATATAAATGTGACCCCGTACGCATGGGTAAAATGCTACAACGGTATTCCGTGCGCTTGCGGATCCTTCTGTAACGTAAGAAATACCCCACGGCATTTCTAGCGCCGTTACTGGGAAACACCTATCCTAGTGATGACGCTATGAAATGCCAACAAGCATTTTTGGCGCCGTTGCCGGGGAAGGCACTGGTTAAAAGAATAGATCAAGTGGTTGATGAAATTCTTAAATGGTATTCAATTGTCTAAACAGGCTAACTTGGCTTTGTTTTCTCCTTTGTGTGAAGACAGGGTAGTGTATGACTAGTTTTGATCTGCCGCAAAATTTCACTCAGAATCCGGAGTCACTTTTGAGAAGAGTTCGACTTCATGTCGTTCCTCCTCAGATTTCACTATCAACAGGCGAAATAGTCAATATCGCGCCATTAACTTTCAAGGTTATGGCTCAGAAGACTCTCCGTGACTTCTCAGCTCCTTCGGCTCACAATATCCTAATCAGGCCAAATGTTAATGCTGAAGCTGAGAATTTTGAGATCAAGACGGGTCTCATTATGATGGTGCAGGCCAGCCTATTCTGTGGCAAGGCCAATGAGGATGTCAATGCACATCTCTAGCAGTTCCTGAAACTGTGCAGCACTTTTGTCATCAAGGGAGTCACGAAGGATGCAATCTGACTCTGTCTGTTTCTGTTTTCTCTTCTGGGGAAAACAATATAGTGGTTTTACACCAACAGAAGTGCAGTAACTACTTGGGATGAGTGCACCAAGGCATTCCTCGCAAAGTTCTTCCTGTTGGGTAAAACCATCGCGCTACGGGGAAGGATTTCTAGTTTTCATCAGGCGTCGAATGACTCGATAACTGAAGCTTGGGAACGGCTTCAGGAGTACATCCTAGCGTGTCCTCACCATGGGATAGACGCTTGGCTTATTTTGCAGAATTTCTACAACGGGCTGACTCCAACAGCCCATGATCATATCGATGCTGCTGCAGGTGGTGCTTTCTTCTCGCTAACCGTTGACTGGGCCAAAACTTTTATCGAGAAGATGGTGTCCAACCAATGTTGGAACAATGAACTTCTCCAACCTCGCCAGCGGGGCATGCACTCTGTCAAGGAGACGGACATGATCGCCGCTAAGCTCGACCTCCTCATCAATAAGATTGATGAACACCCCCAAGAGAAGGCTCCAACTTAGGTACTTCAAGCTTTAGTGTAACACCTCGGGTGTTTAAGTTATGAAATAAGCCTCATTAGCTTAACACGATGCATAAATAACTAAGAAAAGTTTAAAAGAAACGAATTATAAATTGGTTTTGCTTTGAATTAAAAATAGATGTGTATATGTGCATAAATACATGTACTTTAACCAAACAAATTAAATAACTCTCACCTCAACTTACTTGGCGGCGAGATTTAATAGACACACCATCGATGATAGGATAAACAAAAGTCTAGTTGAAGCCGACGAGAGAATACGAATTTTTGCCTAGGAAATGACGTGCCCTCCGAATCATACTTTTTGAGTTTCCAAAATAACTTCTAAACTAGAACTCAAATGAACTTATGCCTGAAATAAAACTTGTGTAAATTTTCATTTTGAACAACTTTCATGTTCAGAGATTTTTGAGTTGCAACACAAAAATTTGAGTAACACTTGACTTTGCAAACCAGCCCCTGCCTTTTCTTCTATTTTCACTGCAGACCCTTCCTCCTCCACTTCGCCCGACCCTCCGCCTTCCACTGCAGACCCTCCGCTTTGCCCGACCCTCCGCCTTCCACTGCAAACCATCCGCTTCGCCTGACCCTCCGCCCGCCGCGCAGTCGCCGCTGGCCACTTGGTCGGCAATGCCTGACCGGCGCTTGGCGCCAAGCCAATGCGTGGCCGCGCCACGCTCGCACGCGCTCCTCCCCACGCCGCGACCATGCACAGTCCGCGCACGCCACGCGCACGCCAGCGACGCGTGCCTCTGCTCGCCGCCCGCCGCGCCCAATGGCCAGTCCGCGCCGTGCCCATGCCCCCGCCGCGTCCCGCCAATCGCCGCCCTCGCCGCCCTGCAAGGCAGCTGCTGCAGCTCCTCTCCCAACCCTCACGCCGCGTGATCTCCCACTCCCCCACGCCAAATCCCCGGTGCTTAATCCCCTGCCCGCGCTCGCCGCACGCCGCGCCGGCTCTGCTTGCCGCCCACCGCGACCAGTTGCGCGCGCCTCAACCCACCAGAACACCGCCGCCGATGCCATTGTCGCTGCCATGCACCACCCGCCCATGGAGCCCCATCCTCCAGCCTCCCACTGACCAAACCCACCACCCAGCGAGCTTGCCCTCCCTCCACTGAAGCTCACCGGCCTCTTCCCCGACCATCTCGACCCTCGGAGCACCGCCAGCGCCGCCCGCGCCGCTGTCGCTCCCCTGCTGCTCCGTGGACAGCCCACTCCGAAGCTCCTCCGTCCGAGCCAATCCTCAGAACGGGTTCCCCTCGATGCCAGAAGCTCATCGACCAGCTCATGCCCTCCCCTCCTCGCCGGAGCACCATCGCCGACGCTCCGCACTACCGCCGCCCCTCTGCTCCGCGCCGACGAGCCACCTCCGGTCACCTCAACCCCAACCAAGGCCACCCCAAGGTAGCTCTCACCTCCTTGGTTCTCCCCGGCCCTTTTCCCCTCGCCGCCGACGAGCCCCCTCGCCAGAATTTGGCCGGCCGCCGTGCCAGCGCCACCTAGGGACCCAATTGCAATGATTGAAATCTTTAAAAGGGTCTGCACGCAAGTTTCTAGGGGCATATCTGTAAACCTATGTTTAAACTTTGTATTCAAAAACCGTGAAATTGTAAAACTCATATAAAATCGTAGAAAAATCAAAAAGATACAAACTCAACTGTCCTGGAATCTTTAGAAGAAAATCTACAA
The DNA here is from genome assembly GCA_032594955.1 of Panicum miliaceum. Classification (NCBI taxonomy): domain Eukaryota; kingdom Viridiplantae; phylum Streptophyta; class Magnoliopsida; order Poales; family Poaceae; genus Panicum; species Panicum miliaceum. Next base: position 38,860,954 of record CM064058.1, read on the forward strand.
CTTTTGTTACATTCATTTCTTCAGATGTTTGCTATATCATGCTCTAAATTAAATGGAAGATTTAGTAGACTTTAATTGTACCCACTATTGTAGACCAGTTCTGAATCTAATTTTTGGACAGTAGATTGGTTGCTTGATGTGTAGGCTAGTGTAAAAATATTAGGACTAGAACCCATCTCTAGCTAAACTTTTTGTTAAACTTTGTTCATGCCAGGAAATAATAAAACTAATTTGTAACTGTTGTTATATTGTGTTTCGTGCTGTGAAACTTTTCCAGAGATGTTATAGTGATGCCTAAATACCACAGAAAACGTTTAGAACCATTTTCCTTTCTGTAACCTATTTATATAATTTTGTGGTAGGAAAAATGCACTAATTCAAATAATTAGTTTCTTTGCTTGGAAAATGTTCAACGTTTTACTGTGGGACTCTTTAGAGTAGTTCTTTCTGTATAAAGAGTTTCATACTCAGAAACCGTGTAAAACATCCTGTAGGAATTAATCCTTAAAGAAATAGGTGTATCTTGTCCAATTTATTATGCTCTATATAATGCACAATAAAATCTAAAAAATTTACAGTAACACATATATGGATAGATTAACAGCCTATAAAAGTTTTAGCATCAAAACATATATGGTTTGTCCTGTATAAAAATAACTAGGTTCTAGTAGTGGCTGTATATTACATTTTTCATAATAATTTCTGCTGCATAAAATGTATGAAATTTTTAGAGTGCTGTTGTCTCTACATATTGTACTCTAAATAAAAATTTCATCACCAGAAGTTACCTAGTCAAGAAGTTATGTTTGATCCATGTTGTGCTTAGAAACATTAGTTTCCAAAAGAGCACAACCCCCAACCCCTCTTGTGTGGACTGCAACTTTATCGTGAAGGAAAATATTCGTCATATACCATCACTACAACTTACACTTGTGCATTCATATAGAATCGACTACTCTCGCCGACGGAACGTACGAGCTGGTGCCCGCGTCCGAGAGTGAGCAGCGTGAAGCTTCAAGTGAATCTAACTGAAGCTTTCGAAGACCCGAACCCGAGTTCGGACGAGCCCCAAACTAACTTTACCCAAGAAGGCAAGCCCCAGAGCATGAACCCTTTTTTTTCTAAACTTATGCAACTTATTACTCTACTTTACTTGTGCATTAAGTTTATAGGAGTTGAATGAAAACTTAGTTGCATGATCCTAGGTACCCATGCTCTGAACACTAGATGTAAGGTTTGATAGAATGCTATGCTAATAGGACTCGGTAAAAGTCGAGTGATTTCCTGTCACTCGCGAGAATATAGGAGTTGAATGTTTACTGCATGCTGCAATCACAAGGTCGATGGACGAGGCTATGGTACGATGTTTATGTTGATGATTGAGGCCCCGTCTGTTTAGTGAAAAATGCTAAGGCCGTAGTGTGTGGTAGCGGTGGTTAAGTCTTTGAAAGTACTAACCACATGCCGAGAATATGGTAATCGGTAAGCTTAAGTACTGGATTGAACCGAGGTCGGAATATACTCCCCACCGTCTTGAATTCGTTCGCATCTAGCTAATGGCGGGTGCATGTGCCGCCATGGCCGGGTCCATGGGGACGTAGTCGAGGGCGGTGGGCCTGTTCCACGAAGTGGGAATTGAAGGGAAAATTTGCACGTGTGATTCTAGGAGTAACCACGTGACGTGTGTTTAGGTTTCCCTTGCAAGGTTAAGAAATTCGATTCGAATCGTCCGTTTCTCGCGGTTATTGAGACTGCTTGACCCTTTTACCACATAGAGTAAGAAGAGGAACAATGATGATGATTAATCTTGTTGGATGCAAATTAATTCTTCCACAATGTATGATATTGGATAGTTGCTTACCTAGAATGGTTAAAGAAAACTAGAACTTGGAGCTAAAACTTGAAAGTAAGGACCTACTCGTATACGCTTTTCGGCAAAACAAACCCCCAAGCCAAAAGCCTTGCATGTCTAGGAGTCGGCTAAGTATATTCCACTAGTCGAGTAAGCCTTGCTGAGTATTAGTATACTCAGCCTTGCTTGTGGCTTGTTTTCCGGTGAGACTTTCGAGGATATGATCGCTAGTTTGACTTGGCCGTGTACTCTTCCCCCTGGTTGGTCGGTGGAATGGGATACGCCCCCGGCCAACGATGATAACGCCAAGTGATGTCTCGTACGGGCTTCATCGAGACATCATGTATCGTCGAGTAGTTTATCGTTGATTTTCTGCTGTATTGAACTCTGAAGAACTCAATGACTTTGAACTCTGAAGTACTTGTTTTACGATTTCGAACTCAATTGTAATAATAATTTATGATGAACTCTATGATGTAAAATTTGTGGAATGTTGTATCCTCTGGGCTCACCTTCGTGGAGTACTTTGTATGTGTGGTTACCCGACAGACCAGTGGATTACTCCGTTTGAAGTGCGAGTTAGCCCTGATTTCCCTTGGGGTGATGGTTAGCGCGCTTGAGCCAGATTAATTCAGGTGGTTCTGCCACATTTAGACTCTCGTATGACTTGCGAGGTCTGTGGGAACGTCGAACATTCGGGGAATGACTGCCCCGAAACCTAGGAAGAAGTCATGTACATGAACAACAAGAACGTGTTTCGTCCACAAGGAGGTCAGGGGTGGAACCAGTCGTGTCCCTACTACCAATGAGGTACTGGTATGCAAATTCGTTTAATCCTAACCAACCTTCCTTGAAGGATCTTGTCTTAAGCCAAGCAAAGGCCAATGAAGCAATTCAAAAGAAGCTGGCTGCTAATGACAAGACCTTGGACACTATCCAAGCGAAGATGGATGGCATCTCCTCTACACTCAAGAACCAGCTGAGCTTCAACAAGATGTTTGAAACTCAACTAGCTCAGCTAGCCGCTGCTGTTCCTTCTGTAGAAACAGGAAAGATCCCGGGGCAACCTGAGGCTCCCCTTTAAAGTGTAAATGTTATCACCACAAAATGGGGTAAGCCATCACGTGGTAAATTCTTTACAAACTATGCAGAAAGACTTGAACGCCCACGGAAGAGTTCTTTGGGCGATGTAGTGATAACTATAAAGGAGGATCCCGGAACCGCAATGATCAACTGCTCTATATACGATCGTTATTATGAGCATGCCCTCTGCGACCTTGGAGCAAGCGTCAACATCGTGCACAAGGTAACCTTCAAAGAACTAACTTATCCTGCCCTTTCCCCTACCTGTATGTGTGTGCAACTGGCCGACTTCATGATACGATATCCCGAGAGAATTGTGAAGAATGTCCTGGTGCGAGTCCAGAATTCATTCGTCCTCACGGACTTCATAGTCCTTGACATGGAGGGTGATTTGGGAATCTCACTCATCCTTGGGCGACCATTCCTAAGAGACCCTAAGGCCAGGATAGATGTAGGGACTGGAAGAATCAGTTTTCGGATTGGAAAGAAGACCATGAAGTTTAGGTTCTGCAACAGACATGAACATGTATACCTGCTTCATGAGGATAGCAAAGAACAATGGTTAGGGACAGAACTAGAATGGTTCAAAGACTGGGAGATACATAGTCTCACACCCGAGCATCCAATTCCCACACCACCGACATCAACAAATAAGAAAACAAAGAACGTGTGGAGAAAGAAGAAGACGTCATCGTCCATGACATCCTCTCCGTGTATGGATGATTTGACCTCAAGATAAAACAGGTATGGAGAGGGTCCTGCTTATCGGACCTTAAACCAAGAGCTAGCTTGGGGAGTTCCTCCACCAAGTGAAAAGTATCCTTTTACTGCTTTCAATAAAGATATAAAACTCTAAAAAACCAAACAAATATTTCCTGCTTTAATTTACCTTTTACATATGCATGGTAAGAGTGCTTAGTCTTCCTAAGTTTAAAGGATGAATAATTGTTATGCTCTTGCTTGCCTGTCTTGCTTAGTCCTAAAGCATGGTGATTCCTAAGTTTGAGTTTGCTGGCTGTTTAAACCTTTGTGCCATGAACCAAAACGTCTCGTGGGTTGCACATGCTTCATCCAAGTCTAGGTTGTTGTGAGATTAGATATGGAAGATGGAGCTTTATAATCTTCTCGTGAGTGAAACATGATATCTGGAGTTTCTGTTTTCAAAATTTAAAAGGGAAAGACAAGTTCCTCAATGATGTTCCAAGTCCTACCAAAGCCATATGTATAAACATTGAAAACCCTTCACATATGTTGCTTGCTATTTCATTGAGCTTTATCAAATTGTTGTGACTCTAGTGAAATGCTTTTTATATCCTCTTGATCAAGATCACACACATGTTACACTCATTGCGACATTCCTACACTGGGAATTAGCACATCCATCCATCCACCAAATAAATTCTCCATGAAGTTTGTGATCCCTCCTCAGTTTATCCCTGAAAAAGAAATTAGGCTTGGTCATCCCCGAAAAAAAAGAGACAAAGAAAAGATGGCATGCCCATGAAGCATGACCCAAAAAAAAGAGAAAAGAAAGAAAAAAAGGGGATAGCCATGTCTAAAGAAAAATACAAAAAATAGATAAAGAGGAGAGAGATCACAAACCAAAAAAAGGAGTAAGCATACCTCTCATCCACACACATGCACCTCTTGATGTTGGGATATGACTAGTTTTCTCCATGGATCCACTCTTTGCCTTAGCAATATATGAAATGCAGGTATGCTTCATCCATTTCGTATCTTGAGCTCCACAAAAGCTTTCGTTAAGAAAAGGGAGAAGTGCCTTGGTAAGGATTCATACACCATTGAGCGATCCGAGTGAATCATTCGAGGAACTTAGTCTTGTTTTACTATTTCCAAAAAGAAAACCTCCAGATGGATTGTTGAGCAAAGGGAAGGTAAGTACTGCTTTGTCGTCCGTTCTAACTCTCAACAGCTCAAGATGAGGGGGAGCTCATAAGCCCCAGAGATGATGAAGGTGATAAGGGTCGGGTACTCATGCCAACCATGCTCAATCTCAAGGAGATCATCTATGCCTTAAGACTTGACACGACGGCAGGTAACGAGTCTAACAATTTTCTGATCAACAAACTTGATTTGTCCTATTTTGCTCGAGATGAGCAAAGGACAGCTTGGGGGTACTTGTTGATGCTCTCTACTGACCAATTTCGAGCGCCAATTTGACCAGAAAATTGGGATGACTAGCATCCTTAACTTGCATATTTATCTAGAATAATGTTGCCTCCAAATTTTCCTCTGAGATTTTGCAAAGCAGGAAATTGAGCAGAAAATGGAGGGAAAACATACCCTTAAATCTGAGGCAAATTCTACCGACCAATCAGAATGCTCCGTTCAGCCTCACATGGATCAATGGCCCACCAGGACATGCAACCGACTTAGGACAGACCCAACTCACGCACAGGAGTGGTGAGGGTCCACTTGACAGCCCCTCAGCCGAAGCTGAGGTCGGTTGGTGGCCGGGTTGATTCGGCTGACTCAGGGGTCGCAGACCCAGGCCAGCCGGCCTCTGCTATGCCGGCCGACCCCACCTGGCAACCGCCAGCGCGGCGCCTCTGCTATGCCGCCCTTCTTTCCTTTTGTTCAAATTTTGTTCGAACTTGGGCTCGGGTCTTCGAAAGCTTCAATTAGATTTACTTGAGCTTCACGCTGCTCACTCTCGGACGTGGGCACCAGCTCGTACGTTCCGTCAGTGAGAGTAGTCGATTCTATATGAATGCACAAGTGTAAGTTATAGTGATGGTATATGACGATTATTTTCCTTCACGATAAAGTTGCAGTCCACAAAACATCGATTTGGTTGTGAAGTTACTTCGTTAAGATTTCTTTGGGCAGTTGTTAATAGAGTATAACTTAAAATATTAACTTCATTAAACAAGAAGGGGTTGTGTTATATTGGAAACTTAATTTTTTAAGCACAACATGGATTAAACACAACTTCTGGACTAGATAACTTCTGGTGATGAAATTTTTATTTAGAGCACATTATGCTGAGACAAAATAACTGTAAAAATTTCAGACATTTTCACGCAGCAGAATTATTATGAAAAATGTAATACACAGCCACTGCTAGAACCTAGTTATTTTTATACAGGACAAACGATTCATGTATTGAAGCTAAAACCTTTACAGGATGCTCATCTAACTGTATGAGTGTTACTGTAAATTTTTTAGATTTTATTGTGCAGGGTAAAAAGCATAATAAATAGATCAAGATACACCTATTTTAATAAAGATTAATTTCTACAGGATGTTTTTCAGGGTTTCTGTGTATGAAACTATTTATACAGCAAGAGCTCTCTAAAGTGTCCCACAGTAAAAAGTTGAACATTTTCCAAGCAAAGAAACTAATTATTTGAATTAGTGCATTTTTCCTACCACAAAATTATATAAATAGGTTACAGAAAGGAAAAAGGTTCTAAACTTTTTCTGTGGTATTTAGGTATCAATATAACAGCTCTGGAAAAGTTTCACCACATTAATAACAATATAACAGTAGTTACAAATTAGTTTTATTATTTCATGGCATAAAACAAAGTTTAGCAAAAAGTTTAGCTAGATATGGGTTCTAGTCCTAACATTTTTACACTGGCCTACAAACCGAGCAATTAATCTACTGTTAAATTTTCAAGTTTAGCCTTTGTCTACAACAGTGGGTACAATTAAAGTCTATTAAACCTTCCATTTAATTTATAGCAAGATTATCAAGCAACTGAAGAAATGCATGTAACAAAAGTTGTAGACCTCCTTCTAAAGATTACAGAATAGTTGAGTTTGCATTTTTCCGATTTGTCTACGATTTTATATGAATTTTACAAGTTCACTATTTTTGAAACTAGGTTTAAAACTTTCTTTTACATAGGGGTCCCTGGAAACTTGCGTGCAGGCCCCTGGGAAGATTGCAATCAAAGCAATGTGGTCCTTGGCGGCGCAGGCATGGCGGCCAGCCAGATTCCGGCGAGGGGGCTCATCGGCGGCGAGGGGAAAAGGGCCATGGAGATCCAGGGAGGTGAGAGCTACCTTGGGGTGGCCTTGGTCGGGGTTGGGGGTGGCCGGAGGTGGCTCGTCGGCGCGGAGCAGAGGGGCGGCGGTGGGGCAGAGCGTCGGCGATGGTGCTCCCGCGAGGAGGGGAGAGCGTGGGCTGGTCGATGAGCTTCGCGGCATCGAGGGGAACTCGTTTCGAGGCTCGGCTGGGTCGGAGGAGCTTCGAAGTGAGCTGTCCATGGAGCAGCAGAGGAGCGGCGGCGGCGCTGGCGGTGCTCCGGCGGTCGAGCTAGCCAGGGAAGAGGCCGGTGAGCTTCAGTGCAGGGAGGGCAAGCTCGCTGGGCGATGAGTTTGGACAGTGGGAGGCTAGGGAGTGGGGCTCCACGGGCGGGTGGTGCACGGCGGCGGTAATGGTGGCGGCGGCAGCGTTCTGGTGTCTGGGCGCGCAAGGGGGGCTCAGTGCGGTCATATGAGGCAGCAGAGAGGCGGGAGGAGGGGCGGGTCTGGACTACGAGGCGCGGGCGTGGGCGGCACGACGGGGGCGCGTTACTGGTCGCGGTGGGTGGCGAGCAGAGCCGGCGCGGCGTGCGGCGGGTGCAGGCAGGGGATTGGTGTGGCAGAACCACCTGAATTAATCCGGCTCAAGCGCGCTAACCATCACCACAAGGGCAATCAGGGCTAACTCGCACTTCAAACGGAATAATCCACTGGTCTGTCGGGTAACCTCCCGATGCAACCACGATTTTTGCCGATCGAAACCACACATACATGTACTCACACGAAGGTGAGCCCAGAGGATACAACATTCCACGAATTTTTACACCACAGGGTTCATCATAAATCATGATTACAAAGGAGTTCAGATTCGTAAAACAAGGTACTTCAGAGTTCAAAATAAATGAGTTCTTCAGAGTTCAAAGCAGTGGAAAAATAACGATAACTACTCGACGATACAGGATGTCTCGATGAAGCCCGTACAAGACATCACTTGGCATTATCACCGTTGGCCGGGGGCGTATCCCATTCCACCGATCAACCAGGAGGAAGGGTACAAGGCCAAGTCAAACTAGCGATCAAATCCTCGAAAGTATCACATGAAAAATAAGCCACAAGCAAGGCTAAGTATACTAATACTCAGCAAGGCTTACCCGACTAGTGGAATATACTTAGCCGTCTCCTAGACATGCAAGACTTTTGGCTTGAGGGGTTTGTTTTGCCGAAAAAACATGTATAAGTAGGTCCTTACTTTCAAATTTTAGCTCCAAGTTCTAGCTTTCTTTAACCATTCTAGGTAAGCGACTATCCAATATCATACATGGGGAAGAATTAATTTTTCATCCAACAAGATTAATCATCCTCATTGTTCCTCTTCTTACTCTATGTGGTAAAAGGGTCAAGCAGTCTCAATGACAGCGAGAAACGGACGATTCGAATCGAATTTCTTAACCTTGCAAGGGAAACCTAAACACACGCCACGTGGTTACTCCCAGAGTCACACGTGCAACTTTTCCCCTTTCTTCCTGGGTTGTGGATCAGGGCCACCATCCGAGACTACAAAGCCCGGCTCTGTACCCACCATGTGCGCGCATGGAACCGAAGTTGAGATGGTGGGATGCTGTCCACTTGCCGGTCCGATTAGGTACTTAAGCTTACCGATTACCATATTCTCGGCATGTGGTTAGTACGTTCAAAGACTTAACCACCACTACCACACACTGCGGCCTTAGCATTTTTCACTAAACAGATGGGGCCTCAATCATCAACATAAACATTGTACCATAGCCCCGTCCGTCGACCTTATGATTGCAGCATGTAGTAAACATCCAACTCCTATATTCTCGCGAGTGACAGGAAATCACTCAACTTTTACCGAGTCCTATTAGCATAGCATTCTATCGAACCTTATATCTAGTGTTCAGAGCATGGGTACCTAGGATCATGCAACTAAGTTTCCATTCAACTCCTACAAACTTAATGCACAAGTAAAGTAGAGTAATAAGTTGCATAAGTTTAGAAAATAGTGTTCATGCTCCGGGGCTTGCCTTCTTGGGAAAAGCTAGCTTGGGGCTCGTCCGAACTTGGGCTCGGGTTTTCGAGAGCTTCAGTTAGATTTACTTGAGCTTCACGCTGCTCACTCTCGGACGCGGGCACCAGCTCGTACGTTTCGTCGGCGAGAGTAGTCGATTCTATATGAATGCACAAGTGTAAGTTATAGAGATGATATATGACGATTATTTTCCTTCACGACAAAGTTGCAGTCCACCAAACATCGATTTGGTTTTGAAGTTACTTAGTTAAGATTTCTTTGGAAAATTGTTAATAGAATATATTATTAACTTCATTAAACAAGAAGGGGTTGTGTTATATTAGAAACTTAATTTCCTAAGCACAACATGGATTAAACACAACTTCTGGATTAGGTAACTTCTGGTGATGAAATTTTTATTAAGAGCACATTATGCAGAGACAAAAGCACTGTAAAAATTTCAGGCATTTTCACGCAGTAGAAAAATTATGAAAAAGGTAAAACACAACCACTGCTAGAAACTAGTTATTTTTATACCGAACAACCATTCGGGTATTGACACCAAAAATTTTACAGGGAATTAATCTATCTATAATTGTCTTACTGTAAATTTTTCAGATTTTACTGTGCAAGATACAGAGCATATTAAATAGGACAAGATACACCTACTTTAATAAAGATTAATTTCTACTGGATGTTTTACAGGTTTTCTAAGCATGAAACTTTTTATACAGCAAGAGCTACTCTAAGGTGTGCTACAGTAAAAAGTTGAACCTTTTCCAAGCACAGAAACTAATTATTTGATTTAATGCATTTTTCCTACCACAAAAATTATATAAATAAGTTACAGGGAGGAAGAACGTTCTAAACTTTTTCTGTGGTACTTAGGCATCAATAACAGCTCTAGAAAAGTTTCACCACATGAATCAAAATACAACAGCAGTTACAATTTCGTTTTATTCATTCATGCAAACATGTTTTATTAAAAAGTTTAGCTAGAGATGAGTTCTGGTCCTAATATTTTTACACTGGCCTACAAAACAAGCAACCAATCTACTGTTAAATTTTCAGGTTTAGCCTTTGCCTACAACAGTGGGTACAATTAAAGTCTATTAAACTTTCCATCTAATTTAGAGCAAGATTTAGCAAGCAGCTGAACAATTGCATGTAACAAAAGTTTTAGATTTTCATCTAATGGTTCGAGAACAGTTGAGTTTGTATTTTTCCGATTCTTCTATGATTTTATATAGATTTTACAAGTTCACTGTCTTTGAATTCAAAGTTTAAACACAGGTTTACAGATATGCCCCTGGAAACTTGCGTGCAGACTCTTTTAAAGATTTCAATCGTTGCAATTGGGTCCCTGGGCGGCGCTGGCATGGCGGCCGGCCAGATTCCGGCGAGGGGGCTCGTCGGGGGCGAGGGAAAAAAGGTCGGGGAGATCCAGGGAGGTGAGGGCTACCTTGGGGTGGCCTTGGTCGGGGTCGGGAGTGGCCGGAGGTGGCTCGTCGGCGTGGAGCAGAGGGGCAGCGGCGGGGCGGAGCGTCGGCGACGGTGCTCCGTCGAGGAGGGGAGGGTGTGGGCTGGTCGATGAGCTTCGCGTCGTCGCGGCAGCGGCGCGGGCACCAGCTCGTACGTTCCGTCGGCGAGAGTAGTCGATTCTATATGAATGCACAAGTGTAAGTTATAGAGATGATATATGACGATTATTTTCCTTCACGATAAAGTTGCAGTCCACCAAACATCGATTTGGTTTTGAAGTTACTTAGTTAACATTTTCTTTGGGAAATTGTTAATAGAATATATTATTAACTTCATTAAACAAGAAGGGGTTGTGTTATATTAGAAACTTAATTTTCTAAGCACAACATGGATTAAACACAACTTCTGGATTAGGTAACTTCTGGTGATGAAATTTTTATTAAGAGCACATTATGCAGAGACAAAAGCACTGTAAAAATTTCAGGCATTTTCACGCAGTAGAAAAATTATGAAAAAGGTAAAACACAACCACTGCTAGAACCTAGTTATTTTTACACCGAACAACCATTCGGGTATTGACACCAAAAATTTTACAGGGAATTAATCTATCTATAATTGTCTTACTGTAAATTTTTCAGATTTTACTGTGCAAGATACAGAGCATATTAAATAGGACAAGATACACCTACTTTAATAAAGATTAATTTCTACAGGATGTTTTACAGGTTTTCTAAGCATGAAACTTTTTATACAGCAAGAGCTACTCTAAGGTGTGCTACAGTAAAAAGTTGAACCTTTTCCAAGCACAGAAACTAATTATTTGATTTAGTGCATTTTCCTACCACAAAAATTATATAAATAAGTTACAGGGAGGAAGAACGTTCTAAACTTTTTCTGTGGTACTTAGGCATCAATAACAGCTCTAGAAAAGTTTCACCACATGAATCAAAATACAACAGCAGTTACAATTTCGTTTTATTAATTCATGCCAACAAGTTTTATTAAAAAGTTTAGCTAGAGATGAGTTCTGGTCCTAATATTTTTACACTGGCCTACAAAACAAGCAACCAATCTACTGTTAAATTTTCAGGTTTAGCCTTTGCCTACAACAGTGGGTACAATTAAAGTCTATTAAACCTTCCATCTAATTTAGAGCAAGATTTAGCAAGCAACTGAACAATTGCATGTAACAAAAGTTTTAGATTTTCATCTAACGGTTCGAGAACAGTTGAGTTTGTATTTTTCCGATTTTTCTACGATTTTATATAGATTTTACAAGTTCACTGTCTTTGAATTCAAAGTTTAAACACAGGTTTACAGATATGCCCCTGGAAACTTGCGTGCAAACTCTTTTAAAGATTTCAATCGTTGCAATTGGGTCCCTGGCGGCGCTAGCATGGCGGCCGGCCAGATTCCGGCGAGGGGGCTCGTCGGGGGCGAGGGAAAAAGGGTCGGGGAGATCCAGGGAGGTGAGGGCTACCTTGGGGTGGCCTTGGTCGGGGTCGGGAGTGGCCGGAGGTGCCTTGTTGGCGCGGAGCAGAGGGGCAGCGGCGGGGCGGAGCATCGGCGACGGTGCTCCGGCGAGGAGGGGAGGGTGTGGGCTGGTCGATGAGCTTCGCGTCGTCGAGGGGAACCGGTTTCAAAGCTTGGCTGGGATGGAGGAGCTTCGGAGTGAGCTGTCCACGGAGCAGCAAGGAGCGGCAGCGGCGCGGGCGGCGCTTGCGGTGCTCTGGCGGTTCTGGGCGACAATGGGTGGGGCAGTGAGCTGCGGTGGGGTGCTGCGGTGGTGGTGGTGGGAGACTCAGCTCTGGCAAGGGGTGGCCAGGGAGGTGAGCTCCACGGTGAGCTGGGCACGATGGCGGAAATGGTGGCGACGGCGGCGTTCTGGTGTATGGGCGCGCGAGGGGGGGCTCAGTGCGGCCTTTTGTAGGCAGCAGAGAGGCGGGAGGAGGGGCGGAACTGGACTGCGAGGCGCGGGCGCAGGCGGCACGATGAAAGCGCGTGACTGGCCGTGGTGGGCGGCGAGCAGAGCTGGCGCGGGCAGGGGATTGGGCACTGAAATTTTGGCGTGTGGAGCGGGACATCACGCGGCGCGCGGGTTGGGCGAGGAGCTGCCGCAGCTGTCTTGCCAGGCGGCGAACGCGGCGACTGGCGGGATGCGGCGGAGGCACGGGCACGGCGCGGCTTGTCCATTGGGCGCGGCGGGCGACGAGCAGAGGCGCGTGTTGCCATCGCGCGCGTGGCGTGCGCGGACTGGGAAGGAGCGCGGCGTGGGGAGAAGCGCGACGCGGGGAGAAGCACGGCGTGCGGGTGCGGCCAGGCTTTTTCTTGGTGCCTAGCGCTGTCAGGCATCACCGGCCAAGTGACCTGCAGCGACTGCGCGTCGGCGGAGGGTCGGGCGAGGCGATGTGTCGGGCGAAGCCGAGGGTCGGGCGAGCGTAAGGGTCGGGCGAACGAAAGGGTCGGGCGAACCGAGGGTCGGGCGAGTGAAAAGGGTCGGGCGAACGCAGGGTCGGGCGAGGCGGAGAAGAAGGGTCTGCAGTGGAAATAGAAGAAAAGGCAGGGACTGGTTTGCAAATCCAAGTGTTTCTCAAATTTTTGTGTTGCAACTCGAAAATCCTTGAACACAAAAGTTGTTCAAAATGAAAAGTTACACAAGTTTTGTTTCAGGCCAAAGTTCATTTGAGTTCTAGTTTAGAAGTTATTTTAAAAACTCATTTCATTTAAACTTCTCTTAATTATTTATGCACCGTGTTAAGCTAAAGAGGCTTATTTCGTAATTTAAACACCTGAGGTGTTACAATTGGGCGCTGAGGATTTGGCGTGTGGAGCGGGAGATCACGCGGCGCGTGGGCTGGGCGAGGAGCTGCAGCAGCAGGCTTGCCGGGCGGCGAGCGCGGCGACTGGCGAGACGCGGTGGGGACACGGGCACGGCGTGGCTTGTCTATTGGGCGCGGCGGGTGGCGAGCAGAGGCGCACGTCGCCGGCGTGCGCGTGGCGTGCGCGGACTGGGGAGGAGTGCAGCGTGCGGAGGAGCGCGGCGCGCGGGCGCGGCGTGCGGGTGCGGCCAGGCATTGGCTTGGTGCCTAGCGCTGGTCAGGCATCGCCGGCCAAGTGGCCTGCAGCGACTGCACGGCCGGCGGAGGGTCGGGCGAAGCGAGGGTTGGGCGAAGCCGAGGGTCGGGCGAAGCCGTGGGTCGGGCGAGCGAGGGTCGGGCGAGCGTAGGGTCGGGCGGAACGAGGGTCGGGCGAAGCGAAGGGTCGGGCGAAGCTGAGGGGCGGGCGAAGCGGCTGCGCGTCGGAGGGTCGGGCGAAGCGTAGGGTCGGGCGAGCGTAGGAAGAAGGGTCTGCAGTGAAAATAGAAGAAAAGGCAGGGGCTGGTTTGCAATTTCAAGTGTTTCTCAAATTTTCGTGTTGCAACTCAAAAATCTCTGAACATGAAAGTTGTTCAAAATGAAAAGTTACACAAGTTTTGTTTCAGGCCAAAGTTCATTTGAGTTCTAGTTTAGAAGTTATTTTAAAAGCTCAAAAAGTATAATTCAGAGGGCACGTCATTTCCTGGGCAAAACTTTGCATTCTCTCCTAGGCTTCAACTAGACTTTTATTTATCATGTCAAAAATGATGTGCCTATTCAATTTTGTAGCCATGTTTGCATCAATGTGAAAGTTATTTAATTTGTTTGATTAACGTACATGTACTTATGCACATATACCCAACTATTTTCAATTCAAAGCAAACCAATTTATAATTCATTTTCTTTTAAACTTTTCTCAATTATTTATGCATCGTGTTAAGCTAATGAGGCTTATTTCGTAATTTAAACACCTCAGGTGTTACAAGAATTAGCAAATCCATCCATCCACCAAATAAATGCTCCATGAAGCTTGTGATCTCTCCTAATGTTATCCCTGAAAAGGAATTAAGCTTGGTCATCACCGAAGAAAAAAAAAGAAGAGAAAGAAAAAGAAAAGATGGCATGCCGAAGAAGCATGACCCAAAAAAAGAGAAAAGAAACAATAAAAGGGGATAGCCATCTCTAAAGAAATATACAAAAAGAAATAAAGAGGAGAGAGATCACAAACCAAAAGGAGTAATCATACCTTTCATTCATCCACACACATGTACCTCTTGATCTTGGGATATGACTTGTTTTCTCCATGGATCCACTCTTTGTCTTGGCAATATATGAAATATAGGTATGCTTCATCCATTCCGTACCTTGAGCTCCACGAAAGGTTTCGTTATGAGAAGGGAGAAGTGCCTTGGTAAGGATTCATACACCAGTGAGCGACCTGAGTGAATCATTCGAGGAACTTAGTCTCGTTTTGCTATTTCCAAAATAGAAAACCTCCAGATGGATTGTTGACCAAAGGTAAGGTAAGTACTGCTCTATCGACTGTTTTAACTCTCAACAGCTCAAGACGAGGAGAAGCACCTAAGCCCCATAGATGGTGAAGGTAACAAGGGCTAGATACTCATACCAACATTACTCATTCTCAAGGAGATCATCTATGTCTCAGACTTGACACGACAGCAGGTAATGAGTCTAACAATTTTTTGATCAACATCCTAAGTTGTCCTGTTTTGCTCGGGATGAGCAAAGGACATCTTGGGGGTTCTTGTTGACGCTCGCTACGGACCAAATTCGAGCGTAAAATTTCATCAGAAAATTGGGATGACTAGCATACTTAATTTGCATATTTATCTAGAATAATATCATTTCCACATTTCCCTTGGAGAATTTGCAATTTAGGGAAATTGAGCAGAATTCAAGTGTTAAACAAGCACCTCAATCCAATTCTAGTGACATTGACCAATTAGAGCGCGCCATTTGGACTCCCATGGATTGAAGGGCCCACAAAAGCGTGCAGCCGACCTTGGACAGACCCCACTCACACACAGGAGCAACCAGGGCCCACAGGGCAGCCACCCAGAGGAAGCTGGACCTGGGCCGAGCAAGGCCCAGGTCGACCGACCCACCAGAAGCGAACTGCCTTACCTCCTTCGACGTGGCAACTCCTCATTGGTCCCTTAGGTCGGTTTGGCAAGGCTTCGGGCAAATGGACGCCAAGGAGCAGCTGCACACCCCCCTCACTCACCTCTATAAATGTGAGGGGGGTGCAACAATAGAAGACACCACAAGTTGAAGCCTCTCTAAGGTTTCTCTCTTGCTTAGACTTTAGGATAGTGGAGTTTAGGTGAAGTAGCTCTTCTTCGGTTCCCGAGTCTTGCCTAGGAGTGTTCGGTAAGGGTTTTATCTTCCTCTCCTTTGTAATATTCGGAATTCCTTAATAGAGTTATCTTCTAGTTTAGTGTACTCGTATAGTATATGTTCTGTGTATTCAGATGTGTGTGCTATGCTTAGTTTATACCTAGGACTGATATCTTGCATGATTAGATGTGGTAGGACATCTAGGCTACGGCATTGGTTCCAATATTCGCATGTTTTCTCTAGTGTGGTGTCTGTCCATCCGAATGGTGGGGGCTCCGCGCGGGGCATTAGAGCATCGCTTATTAGTGTAGACGTGGTGTCTGGGCTAATCAGTGTTGCTGGATGCGGCTCTATACCATGGTTAGATGAGGTAGGTGGCAGGTGGTGACAGCCTTGTCCGTCCAGCGTAACCCTCCCCGTTCGTGTAGTAGCTGTAGGAGGTGCATAAAATAGCCGTGAAGATCTAGTTGCCACCTAGCCATATCTTGTGCGGTCTCCCGGTGATGCTTGTGTGCCTAGAGCCCATTCCTAAATCATGTGTATGTATGTGAGTGCCAACACTTAGTCTTTAGGATAGTGGAGTTTAGGTGAAGTAACTCTTCTTCGGTTCCCGAGTCTTGCCTAGGAGTGTTCCATATGGGATTTACTCTTCCTCTCCTTTGTAATATTTGGAATTCCTTAATAGAGTTATCATCTAGTTTAGCGTATTCATACAGTATATGTTCTGTGTATTCAGATGTGTGTGCTATGCTTAGTTTATATCTATGTTTTGTATCTTGCATGATTAGACATGTTAAGACATCTAGGCTATGATATTGGTTCCAGTATTTGTATGTTTGCTCTAGTATGATGTCTGTCCATCCGGAGGGTGGGGGCTTCGCGCTGGGCATTAGAGTATCGCTTATTAGCGTAGACGTGGTGTCTGGGCTAATCAGTGCTGTTGGATGTGGCTCTACACCATGGTTAGATGAGGTAGGTGGCAGGTGGTGACAGCCCTGTCCATCCAGCGTAACCCTCCCCGTTCGTGTAGTATCTGTAGGAGGTGCATAAAATAGCCGTGAAGATCTAGTGGCCACCTAGCCATATCTTGTGCGGTCTCCCGGTGATGCCTGGGGGCCTAAAGCCCGATCCTAATCATGTGTATGTGTATAAGTTCTTAGTATAGACTGTATGCTTAGTTAGGAGTATATAAGTCCCTAGATTAGCTTTCTTCTTCCTTTCTCCCTCTTGTAAGCTTTGCATAGAGTTAGAGCTTGAGTAACTTGTATGTCACACCACCTCTCTATCATATATTATCTTTCCCCTATTTATTCAAGTGAATATCCATGCTAGAACTAATCAACCAACTAATCTATTCCAATAACCGTCGCCTTCCCTGCAGAAATATAAATATGACCCCGTACTCACAGGTAAAATGCTACAACGGTATTCCGTGCGCTTGCGGATCCTTCTGTAACGTAAGAAATACCCCATGGCATTTCTGGCGCCGTTACTAAGAAACACCTATCCTAGTGATGACGCTATGAGACGCCAACACGCTGGTGAGTGGGGTCCTCTTGTTGGCGCCTTCTCCTTCACTGGCAGTTGGACCCCGGCGGTCAGTCTCACCCGGATCCGATGCGGCTCGGTCGGATCCAGTGCGGCTTCTACGCGTGTGTGCATGTGTGTGGTGAAGCTAGAGGTGTGTGTGCGGACGCACGGGGCGTAGTTGGCAAAATGCCATAGTGGCACTACCGCGTGTCGTGCTACGACGTCGTGGCGTGGTTGCGTTCTAGAGCGCGATCACCGCGCTCGGGCGAGGCATCGAGGCAGGCAAGGTCGGGCGCGTGTCTGTGCTCGTGCACGAGAGTGTGTGCACGCCCGCTGGCGCACTGGCATCCCAGGGCCGCGATGTGACGCCAACATGCAGAGGGGCAGCAAGGCTCTAGCGTGGCGGGGTCAAACCCGTGCGCGGTGTCTTGGCGTTTTAGGACCGCGGCACGGCCGCCCGTGCGCGCGGGGCACCAGCTCCCTGGGCCCGCGACGACGGGGCCTCGGTGTGGTTACGGCATCGGCGGTGTCTGGTGGGGTTATGGTGGCGCGTCGAGGCTCCTGCTAGTGCGACACACAAAGGGGCAAGGGGGGTCCTAGGATTTGGCTACGGAGGGCTTCTCGGCTCGGGCCGGCAGCAAGGGGATAGCGACAAGGAAGAGCGGCAGGGCTCACCAGCGGGTGTGACATAGTGGTTCTTGGCGCAGGAGGGCAGTGGAGTAGTGGCGAGCTGGGGCAGCGTAGGCTTGGGGTCGCGGCGCTCCCCCTTTTCTTCCTTGCTCAACGCGCTCGGTCCTCTCCGCAAATGGCGGCTCTGGCTTCCTTTTCTCCCTCCTCCTCCTTCCCCTCTACTTCTTTCCCCTTTCTCCCCCAATTCGAGGCGGCGGCGGTAGGGTAACCATAATTAGGTTCTAGGGTTTGCTCCTTGGTGGCCGAGGGGGCTTTATACGCGGAGGCTAGGGTTCTGGGGCGCGGACATTGAGAATCGATGCGACGGGGCTTGGCTCGGGCGCTGGGGCACAAGGCGTGCATTCGGCGGCTGTGCGCTAGGGATAGGGTTCCGTGGGGGTCAGGATGGCCGCGCGCATCGCTTAGGTTTAGCGGCGAGGTGGTTAGCTCGGCCGCGGAGCAGTGGTGGCGATCGACGCGGGACGGGGCGAGCTGAGTGTGTGAGGCATGGGTGGTTGTGAGGTAGGGAAGAAAGCTGATAGGCGGGTCCTGCCTGTCAGTCTCTCAAGTGCAGGAAGGGGTAGGGGAGAAGGCTGTGCACAGTGCAGGCCGGCGGTGTTGGGTTGGGCCAATGCGGGGCCGTGTTGGGCTGGTTGGTGCGCGGGGTTAGCAGGCCGGTTGGATCCTTAGGCGGGTTTCGGTCGGGGGTTTTGGTGGGTTGGGCTGTTAGGGTTAGTGGGTCTAGGCCCAGGGGTAGTTAGTTTGGTTAGTTTGTCAAAATAGTTTGAGTTTGATTAGATTGGTTTAAATCTAATCCAACTCCACTCAATCAACATACAAAAATCCAAATAAAAATCTAAACAAGGAGATTCATTAATTCCAAATAAATTCCAAAAGAATTCACACTAACACTTGCATTCTATATTTAAATAAATTTTATTACTAAGAGTGGAGAAAGAAAAGAGTTTAACCTTTGGTTTTCTAGCCAATTACACATCCACCCAAAAAGTTTTTGAAAATTCACAATTTTGCACATTATAACATTCCAGGAAAAGCTGGGATGTTACAAACTCCCCCCTCACAAGAATCTCGTCCCCAAGATTAAAAGTCTACCTGGTCCTCAAAGAGGTGCGGGTATAGCTTTCTTAAGTCAGACTCCTCCCAAGTAGCTTCTCGTTCAGTGTGGTTACTCCACAGCACTTTGTAGTAGGGAATGGTGGTTCTCCTTGTCTCCTTCTCAACCCTAGCTAGTATCTGTATAGGGTATTCTACGTATTGCAAGGTTTCTTGCAAGTCAACTGCCTCTTGTCATATTTCTTCTGCTTCTGGTACTTGCAAACATTTATGCAACTGTGAAATATGGAAAACTGGATGTACTCCGGTGAGTTCTTCCGGTAACTATAGCTTGTATGCCAACTCTCCGATCCTCTGGATGATCGGGTATGATCCAATGTATCTTGGGGCCAGTTTTCCCTTGATGTGGAATCTCATGGTGCCTCGAAGTGGTGATACCTTCAGGTACGCATAATCTCCAACCTTAAAGGTCAGTTCTCTCCTTCTCTTGATGGCATAGCTCTTCTGCCTGCTCTGGGCGGTTTTTAAGCTCTCCTCTGATCTTGGTGACATGTTCTTCAGCTTTGTCAATCGCGTCATGGCTGAAAAACGGTCTCTCTCTGATTTCTGACCACATCAACAGGTGTCCGACACTTTCTGCCATACAGGGCTTCAAATGGTGACATCTGTATGCTAGCTTGGTGACTGTTGTTATACGTAAACTCAACATAGAACCAACGCTTCTCCCAATCGGCTCCGTAGCATAAAAGACATGCCCTTAGGAGATCTTCGAGTATCTGATTCACTCTCTCAGTCTGGCCATCTCTTTGCGGGTGGTGTACTGTACTCGAGTGAGGTCGCAATTGATTCATGCAGCTTCTGCCAAAATCTAGCGGTGAACTGCGGTCCTCTGTCTGACACAATACTTCTCTGTGCCCCATGTAGCTTTAGGATAGTGTCGATATACAACTCTGCCAGCTTGCCTACCCGGTAATTCTCCCCAACTGGTATGAAGTGGGCTACCTTAGTTAGTCTATCTACTATCACCCAAATTGCATCGTGTCCCTTTTGAGTACGGGGTAACCCTACGATGACGCCCATGCTGATGTCATCCCATTTCCATACTGGCACTTCTAGTGGTTTCAGAAATCCGGCGGGACGCTGGTGTTCTGCCTTGATTCTCCTGCAAATGTCACACTTGGCCACATACTCGGCTATCTCTGTTTTCATATCATTCCACCAAAATCGCTCCATCAGATCTTGATACATCTTTGTACACCCTGGGTGTATTGAATACTTGGAGTTATGAGCCTCGTTCAATATTTCTGCTCGAATCCCTTGGTCACTGGGCACACATATACGATCCTGTAACCGTATGGTTCCTTGGTCATCGATTATGTAGTCGGTTGCCTTTCCTTCTTGCATCAATTTTCTCAGCTTCTGGATTTCTGGACATTTCTCTTGAGCTTGCCTGATTTGATCTTCCAGATTGTAATTGACGACTAACTCATTCAGCTATCCTTGCTCTACAATCTTGAGCCTCAACTTTTCTAGCTCTTCACACAAATCGGGCTGTTCTTCATGAACCATCAGGTTGTTGCAGTAGCTCTTCCTGCTTAGTGCATCTGCTACGACATTAGCTTTGCCGGGGTGGTACTGGATGTTTACGTCATAGTCTTTGATCAGTTCCAGCTATCTTCTTTGCCTCATGTTCAGTTCTGCCTGAGTGAAGCATCACTTTAGGCTCTTGTGGTTGGTGTATATGTCACACTTGTTGCTAATCAGGTAGTGTCTCCATATCTTCAGGGCATGTACAGCTGCTGCAAGCTCTAGGTCATGAGTGGGGTAATTCTCTTCGTGCTTTCTCAACTATCGCGAAGCATATGCCACAGCTTTGCCCTCTTGCATCAAGACACAGCCGAGTCCTTGGCGTGAGGCATCACAATGGGTAAGGATGGGGGTGGTGGTGAGTCTGGACTTGAGTTCTTGGAAACTAGCTTCACATTTGGGTGACCAGACGAATGGTACATTGTTCTTGAGCAGCCCGGTCATTGGCTTGGCAATCTTGGAGAAGTTCTCGATAAAGCGTCGGTAGTATCCTGCTAAACCTAGGAAACTTCTGATGTCTTTGACGTTCTTCGGCTGCTGCCATCCTGACACTGCTTCAATCTTCTCCGGGTCTACAACTACTCATTCTACGGTCAACACATGACCCAGAAATGCTACCTTCTCTAACTAGAACTCACCCTTGCTGAACTCGGTGTACAATTGATTCTGCCTCAATCTTTAAAGTACAATTCTCAAATGCTCGATATGTTCTTCAGCGGTCTCGGAGTAGATCAACATGTTGTCGATGAAGACTACGACGAACTTGTGTAGTTCTTCCATGAATACCTTGTTCATCATGTTCATGAAATATGCAGGTGCGTTGGTAAGTCTGAATGACACCACATTCAACTCAAACTGGCCATATCTAGTCACAAACTGGCCATATCGCTCCCCCTGATCTTCGTCTGGTGATAACCGGATCTCAAGTCGATCTTGCCGAAGTACTTGGCCTTCCTCAACTGATCAAGTAGATCATCTATTCTGGGCAAAGGGTACTTGTTCTTGATGGTCACTACGTTCAAGGAATGGTAGTCGATACACAACCTCATAGACCCATCTTTCTTCCGTACAAACAATACTGGCGATCCCCATGGCGAAGCACTAGGCCTGATATATTGCTTGTCCAACAATTCCTTCAATTGCTTCTTCAATTCTGTGAGCTCTTCAGCAGACATGCAGTATGGTCGCTTTGCGATTGGCGCGGTACCTGGTACGAGATCGTTCACAAACTTGACATATCTGCCTAGCGGTAGCCCTGGCAACTCTTCTGGGAACACATCAGGGTAGTCATAAACTATCGGTACTTCTTCTAAGGTCTTGCTCTTCAAGATGTTTAGGTTGTACACTTGCGGCACTTTACTGGACTTCAGAGGTTCAAGATATGACTCCCTTGTGTTCGGTTAGCCAATCCATACCCAAAATTACATCTATCCCATCTGACTTCAATACTGTTAGTTTAGCTGAGAATGGTAACCCCTAGGTCATAATCTTCACTCCTCTACACAACTGGGTACATATGATATCTCCTAGTGGAGAACTAGTAATTATGGGACAATTTCTTATGGTCATCGGGGGGATTTCTGTGCAACAAACCTGGTAGAAATGTAGGAGCAAGTGGCCCCAGAGTCGAACAACACCAATGGTTTAGTACCATTTATGAGAAACTCACCTGTCACCACATCAAGGGCGTCGCGAGCCTCCTCTTCAGTCAGGTGGTTAAGGCAGCCACGGTCGGCGGTGCGTGGTGCCTGAGCTTGCTTGTTGGCGGAGCCGGGCACTCTTGTGGGGGTCTCCATCTTCTTGTCGGGGCAGCCGTAGGACTTGTGACCCGGCTTGTGGCAAGTGAAGCACAAAAGAGGCGTGGGGCCACTATTGGTCCTCTGTAGTGGTTGCTGGCGCAGATAGCCTCCTCCTCCTTGGCCTTGTCCGCCGAAGGTCTTGTATCTTGGGTACAGGCCACCTCCTCCTCCACCAAAGCTTCGATTCAGCTGACTGGGGCCAGAACAGAAGTTGCCTCTGGTGGAAGGGGTGGTGCACTCCTGAGCCTCAGAAAGTTCTTCTCCAACTGCTCCAATTCATCCCGAAGGACCAAACGTCCCGTAGGACACGTGCCCGCCACAGGCACTCCGTAGGATGTGCCCAACGCACACCCCAAGCCCTTGATCAGAAGATCAAGTTAAGTTTAACTCGCCCCTGCTGGATTCCTAAACCCCAACTCCTCAAATAGTGAATCTCCACACACACCAAGACTATTATCACAGTATCCCACACGTACACATGCAAATCAAGGTATCCATCTCATAAATATGAATAGATGGGTTACAAGGAATCCAGGTGAACAAAGAGGTTATGCAGGTTTATCTCATAGAAACATCTCATGAGCAATAGCATACTAGCAAGCAATGCCTAAAGGTATTCAGATCATAGATGGGCATGAACCTGGCATCTCTTCGTAGAACTCCTGCAACTCCTGGTAGTCTCGGGCGTCGATCAGCTCCTCAACGTCGGGTCCTATTCATAAATATGGATAAGTAAAGGGGCCAAAGTGCACAAAAGTATCCAAAAGAACTTCCAAATCACCCAACTCCAACTATAATGGGTAGGTCATGATTTTAGAAGAATTATAAAACTGGTATCATAATTTTTGGAGGTTAGGTTGATTTATTATGAATTTTTAAAGGTTAAAACCATTTTTGAAATGAATAAATAAATTTTGACAAAGAAAAACACGTAGCAGTAACACGTGGCACCACTAGAGCATGCCACGTGGCATGCTGACGTCACTATAGGGGCACGACCGGCTGATGTCAGTAGTGGGCCCTACTAACATTAGCGTTGACTGGTCAACGATGACTGGTCAACGTTGACCAGTCAACAGTTAACGGTCAAGGGGTCCTGGGGTCCACTCTTAGTGGCCCCACCTGTAAGCACCCTCGGGTCAAGTCAAAAGGAAAAAGAAAAACCGCCAGGGTTCATGGGCTCTTCCTCCTTCTGCTGGCGAGTGGGGTCCTCCTGTCGGCGCCTTCTCCTTCACTGGCAGCTGGGGACCTGTGGTCAGTCTCACCCGGATCCGGTATGGCTCGGTCGGATCCGGTGCAGCTTCTACGCGTGTGTGCGTGTGTGTGGTGAAGCTAGAGGTGTGTGTGCGGACGCACGCGGGGTGCTCGGCAAAATGCCATAGTGTCACACCCGCGTGCTGTGCCGTGATGTTGTGGCGTGGTCGTGTTCCAGACTGCGGTCATCGCGCTCTGACGAGGCATTGAGGCGGGCAAGGTCGGGCGCGTTTCTATGCTCGTGCGCGAGTGTGTGTGCATGCCCGCGGCGCACCGGCATCACAGGGCTGCGGCGTGACGCCGGCGTGCCGAGCGGCAGTAGAGCTCCAATGTGGCGTGGTCGCACGCATCCGCGGTGTCCTGGCGTTCTAGGATCGCGGCACGGCCGCTCGTGCTCGCGGGGCTCGAGCTCCCTGGGCCCGTGGTGACGGAGCAGGGGCGGGGTTACAGTGTCGACGGTCTGCGGTGGGGTTACGACGACGCGTAGAGGCTCCTGCAAGCGCGGCACATAAAGGGGGCAAGGGGGTCCTAGGGTTTGGCTATGGAGGGCTCGTCGGCTCGGACCGGCGGGCGTGACGGCGAGGTTCTTTGCGCATGACGGCGGCGAAGCAGTGGCGAGCTGGGGCAACGCAGGCTTGGGGCCGCGGCAGTCCTCCTTATCCTCCATGCTCGACGGCGTCCGGTCCTCCTCGCGATGGGCGGCTCGGGCTT
This sequence comes from Panicum miliaceum, assembly GCA_032594955.1. Classification (NCBI taxonomy): domain Eukaryota; kingdom Viridiplantae; phylum Streptophyta; class Magnoliopsida; order Poales; family Poaceae; genus Panicum; species Panicum miliaceum. The sequence goes on from CM064058.1 coordinate 38,885,233, forward strand.
CCTCTTCTCCCTCCTCCTCCTCCTCTTCTTGGCCCTTTCTCCCCCAATTCGAGGTGGCGGCGGTAGGGGAAACCCTAATTGGGTTCTAGGGTTTGCTCCTCGGCGGCCGAGGTGACTTTATACGCAGAGGCTAGGGTTCTGGAGCGCGGACATCAGGAATCGACGATGGCAGGGCGTGGCTCGGGCGCTGGGGCACATGGCATGCATCCGGCAGCCGTGCGCTAGGGCTAGGGTTCCGTGGGGGTGAGGGAGGCTGCACGCATCACGGCGGGGGTCGCGGCGAGGCGGTTAGCTAGGCTTTTCATGGAGCGGGGGCTGCGAGCAACGCAGGGCGGGGCGAGCTGAGAGGGTGAGGCGCGGGTGGTTGTGAGGTAGGGAAGAAAGCTGACAGGCGGGTCCCGCCTGTCAGTCTCTCGGGTGTAGGAAAGGGTAGGGGAGAAGGCTGTGCAAAGTGTAGGTGTTGGTGTTTCTTAGCGTCGCCACTATGAACGGGGGTGTTAGCCCCATCCCTAGTAGCGGCACCAGGAAACGCCGTGTGGTATGGCTTAACGATTACAGAATGAATCCGCAAGCGCACGGATAATACCGTTGTAGCATTTCACCCGGAGAGTATTCGGGTATTGTTATTTATATTTTTCCAAAGGAGGGCTTGATGTAAAAGAGTTTACTTGGTACATAATCGAGATGGCATGAATAAGATATAGATAATAACATTGCAGTGGTAAGTTTTGATAAAGATATGAATAACGGTAATGCGACACACACGCTCAAGCCAACTCTGGATAAAGAATAAATGAATAAACCTAAGGTTAGTGAGAGCATAGGCATACAACAAGGTCCTAATAGTATCTATTCATGCAAGCAAGGGTTATGCAACATACACAAGGTTAGGACTACAGATTCCGGGAAATTAGGGATACCAGGGAGAATGTCCCATCCCGAAGTACTTCCGGGCCGTTACATCTTTCGGAACTCCTACACGTACCCGAACGTCGGGGAGTGCACTAACCACAAAGCAGCTTCGTGGCGGATGGACAGGGCTGTCACCACCTGCCGTCTACCCCAGCAACACCGTGGAGCACGGTCATATTCGAAGGATCCCGCATACTCGAGCACCACGCTCGTGTATAAGGTCACTACCCTAGCGCCCCTGGGTCTCCAACCCTTCGGATGGACAAGTAAAATGCTAAGGCATGATGAACTGATATCCTTACCCGGATCATCTGGCCTAAACATATGTAAAGCATAACTAATGATGCACCAAGGCATGATATGATTCACTATCAAAACAGCATAACAAGCCAAAGCTTGATAAGCTACTAAGATAGCAAAACAACCGTAGCTCAGCTCTGCATTATGAATAGAGTATTGACGATCCGAATACAAAGCCATTACCCAAGGCCGAGAAATGCTTCTCCGGCCCCAAGGACGACTTGCATCGCTAAGAGATGAAGTACTAGCCTAGCTCCACTATCCTAAGGAGTACAAGTCTTGTGTGAGAGAGAGAGGCTTCAAGTGTTGTGTGTGTGGAATGAGGGGGGTGAGGGGCCCCTTTTATAGCTCCAAGGGTCGGTTCCCGCCATCTCTTCATATGGAAATATTAGCTAGGCGAATGAGGAGACATGGCGTCAACTCCACCTCAAAGGGCACCTGGACTAGAATCCATCCATGTTCGGCCGACCCCCAGGTGAGCCTCCCCCGGCTTAGCCTTCTCAGGTACACTGAGCAGTGGGCCCTTGTGAGGTTTCCATATGTTTGCTTACTTGACGCGCATGTTTGCTCTGACATGTGGGTCCCTCTTGTAAGTGTGTTGCAGCAGGAGATCTTCTATGTATGTTTTGCTGCGTATCCATCATGTTTTCTTCTTATTTCAGACTTGTATCCCTGAAATGATTAAATTGACAAAACAACTGTGGAACTAGGTTTGTGATAAAATTATGCGAGGAAAAGGTATAGTTTTCCTTTGATTGTGAGTATAGTTGACGGTCGGATTTTGCAGTTAACAACCGTCAACAACACCACCAAGCTAGCCCTTTGCTCGTGCCGAGCAAAACAAGGTTTTTATGTTGTTGATCAGGAGTTGCTTCAATGTTGCATTTCCAACATATACTTAGGCACAACAAAATGTTCTTACCATGATTTTGAATAAGTTGGTCTTGTTCTTTCCTCTTACCTTAGTTCTGTGGGGCTTGTAGCTTCACCTCATCTTTGGTGGTTGAGACTCAGAACAGTTTTGTAGAGTACAAATATTTCTTAACCCTTTGCTCAACCGTCAATCCGGAGGTTTTTATAAGGTTTTTCAAAAGAAATTTCAAAGTTCCTCAAATGATCTCTCGGATCACTTTTTTGTGTAAGATTCCTCACCAAGGCTTTTTATTTTGCCTTTCTTCCTCACCCTATCTATAAAGGTCAAAATTTGTGGAGCTGTAGGTATGGGAGGATATGAAGGCACACTTGTTTCTCATGTATTGCTAAGTCAAAAACCAGATCCAAAGGAGAGACAAGTCATAAACCTTGATCAAGAAATGCAAGTGTGTGGATATTTTTGGTCGATGGTGGATGAACTCCTTTGTATGAACCATCTCTCCATTTCTTTTTTCTTCTTTTGGGCATGGGCTATCTTATTTTCTCTTCCTTTTTTAACATGCTTTGTGAGCATGTGGCATACCTTCTTTGGATATGCATCTTTTCTCTGTTTTTTTCTTTTGTATAGCCCATGCTCCTTTTTCCTATGGAACTTTGGAGGGAGTGGTCATGAGGCAAAGTGGAGTTTTTATTTGCGCATGGATGAATGGAATACTTGCTCACTTCTTGTGTAGAAGCGCAGCATATGATGGAGTGTGTACGTGTCTTGATCATGGGAGTATGAAATGAATCTCACTAAGGGTCACAAACAATTTTTCACACCCGGTTTAAGGATAAAACCGAATGCATGACTATATATATGCCAGGATCAAGTTCCATACATATAGTGACATCATTAGTGAATAACAGCAACAGTATCACGTATAGAAATATAAATAAAGACTTACAAGACTATCAGAGATATGCGCTTATAATGGAAACGAAGGCTCCAAACTTCACAGGCAGACGACTGGGGGTTGCGTACGCCTAGAACTCTTCATCATCTTCAGTAGACTTCACACATTTTTCTTCTGAGCAGCAGTTGGCAAGGGTGAGTACACTTATGGTTGGTACTCAGCAAGGCCACAAGAAATAACCAGAGTAACGATTTATATCCATCTTTAAGTTTATTAATCATGTGAGGGTCCAGGCCACTCTTAACCGTGAGCACGGCTGTTATAACAGTTTTACACTCTGCAGAGGTTGTACACTTTCACCACAAGTCGCGTAAAAGTTCAAAAGAACTTTGGACCCAACCATGCTGTGCTAGCTAGGCACAATACCACACTTCCAAGGTGTGATTGCATAGGGACGCTACGAGGCCTTTACAAAGATTCCATAATAAGAAGTAGTCCGCTAGAGTTTCGGTAGCGGCGTGGTCCATAAACCTCCCTAATGGTCAGCACCTTAGCGAAGGCTGCTACCCCAAGAGGACCGGGCTATGACCCCTATCACCGACCCCCTCCTTGCCCTTTCGGTAAGACTGCTTCAAACTAGAGTCTCTAATTAATGAGCCAAGACCAGAGCCATATGGTCCTCGTGGTTGTACTGTTTTCCTGGGTGGTTCTCCATGTTCCAATTTAACACATGGTATTCTTGTAAATAAGCACAGATAGGAGGATGGTTAGGGTCACTTGCCTTTTTCCCACGAAAAGCTACTCTTACTGCTCTTCAGCTCGTGCTTACTTGGAAACCTTGATCTTCAAGCTTATTCAGCGATCATTCTACTCGAAGCAAACAACGAGCACAAACATACAAAATAGCAAACAAGTACAGCTAAGAACAATACACCAATCACAAAACAAAAGCTTTTAAAAAAAAAAAGCGTGCTAAAGGATAGGGCTCGCTGCTACGGTTATGGGAGCGCAAGAAACGCGGGAATCGGAGCTAGGGTTGAAAAGACACGGTTATCGGGGATTGGTACTATAAAAGAAACAAAAGAACTATAAGTTTTATTTATGTTATTTGGAAAACAAATGTAAAGATATTCAAAATATCCTTGATTATAATTAACTAATATTATATTTTTATTTATAAAAACGGAGTAGAACTTAGTCATATTTTATTTGTGATTGTCTACGTACAAATTACAATAATTAACAATTAATTAGAAAGAAAACTTGTGAGAGCATCTAAACGCATAACTTTATATTTGGTGTTCAACTAAACAAATTATATTTAGAACACATTTGAGTTGGTATTAATTGAATTGACATTAGTTATGAAAAACCGGGGGTAAAGACCTAGGTGGATTTTAATTAGAAAACTAAGTGAGAGAACTTTAATCAAGTTGAATCTATTTTTAAATTAAAAATAGGAACTAAGGCACAACGACACGGCTAAACGGTAGCTTAGGCTTTAGAAGACTTAACGCAACGGGAACGAGTTGGAACGGAGCTAAAATGACGAAGGTAGGGCTAAAACAAGGCTCCAGGGACTTATCTGCGAAGAAACTGGACTTCCAGGGGCTAAAATATAATTAAACATTAAACAGAGGGTCGGGGTGCAAAACTATAGGTCCTGGACGGTGGGTACTAATTCTAGAAAAGTCAGGGGTCGGGACAGAAAAAGAAAGGGCTCTACTCTAATTATTTTCTACTGATCTGGACTGCGGGTTGATTCCTGGAAAACCTAGGGATCTTCCTGCAAAAGTTTCGGGAACGGCTAGGGTCGGGTGAATCTGGTCCGTTGGATCAGAATCGGCGGCGGATCGGACGAATCGGCGGAGTAAGGGTCGGGCGAATCGGCCGAGTAAGGAAAAGGTCGGGTAAATCGGCAGTGTAAAGTAAAGGTCGATTCTGGCCGTTAGATCTAGATCGAGCGGCAGAGGAAGGGTCGGCTCGATGGGACGAAAAGGGTCGGGCGAGGCGGAGTTTAACTGGGCATCGGCGGCGAGCGAGTGCGGCGGCGGACGGCCGAAGCTTCACCAAATCTGGTGTTCCGGGGCTCAATTCAAGCTGGGTTCATTACAGGAAGTGACTGAGCGGTACGGCGAAGGTGAGGGTGGTCACAGGATGGCTATGCGGCGGCTGCAAACTGGCGGCCACGGCGGCGGGCGGAAAACAGGGGTCCGGCGAGGAATCTGGTTGGCGGCGGAGCAAGAGAGAGAGGGGAATCTAGTGCGGCTTGATGCTCACCAACTTGCGAAGCTCTGGTGAGAGTTGAAGACGACGGGTAAGCAGTGGGTTGGCGAATCGGCAGAGAGGCGGCGACACAGGACGGCGGCGTTCCTCCGATGTGCAACTTCCAGCGGCGTGCGACGATGTTGTGTAGGGAAAAGATTTGAGCTTGGCTCTGGTTGCAAAGCGGGGCTTCGGCAGGATTTTATAGGGGCGGATTGGCCGGGATTAGGAAGGCGGCATCGCGGGGTCGATCAGGACTTGGGGTAAGGAAACAAGAAGGAAGGGGAAAGAAAGAGAAGGGGCGCGAACGACAGCGCGGGGTCGTTCCGGACTCTGAGTAGGGAAGGAAGAAAGAAGAAGAAGGCACTGACAGGTGGGTCCCTGCTGTCGGTGGAAGAAAGAGTCGGGTGAGGGAATCGTCCGCTGAGTTGGCCGCGGGAAAAGAAAGGAAAGAGAAAAGAAGAATTGGGCTGACTGAAAGAAAGAATAGGAGAAGAAAAGAAATAAAGATGCATGCACAATTTTAATTTATGATTTTTATGAAAATACTTTTAAAAGTTTCAGCTCCTATATTTTTGGGTGTTACACAATTTGACAATGCTCAATGAGATAACAAGTTGCATATGTGGAAGGTTTTCAATAGGAACAACTTATGGTTTTGGATAGGAATTTCAAATCATTTAGGAACTTTTCTTGTTTTTTTGTATTTTTGAAAATAAATACTCCGGAAATCAAGCATTGCTTAGGAGAAGATCATGGCAACTCTATTTAACCATATCATAGCTCTCAACAACTTAGATTCAGATCATGCTTTTCGCTACCCACAAGTTTCAAGTTTAAGGTTTGAACATTAGCCAACAAACTCAAAACTTAGGAAGAGCACTAAGTTGTAACTAGGCATACGAAAGAAATTAACAGAGCAACTATTCATCATCTCAACAAGGAAAACTACACCATGCTTACTACACATAAGGAAGCAAGTAAATATTTTTGGTCTTTTTGGATTTTGCAAATTTTTATTTGTTTATAGTTTTGAAGATTTTTGTTTTGTTTCATGCATAAAGTTTTGAAAGTGATTAAGATAAATATTAAGATACAAGATACAAGATACCTCTCGTGGGGATCCTCCCCCAAGCTAGCTTCGGGCTCATTGCTGTTGGTCGGGGTTAAACCCTCTCCAACGGTAGTAAGCCCTCCACTCCTCTTGCTGCTGCAGCTGCCTCTGCTCCATGGCGTGGATCCACTCGCCGGTGTACCGCTATCATGCTTGGTTGGTTTCAACGTGTTGGTGCAGCGTATCCTCGATGTTGTTGGCCTGAACCCGTAGCTTGCCTAGCTGCTGGGTGATAGGGCCAAAGTCGCGGCTAGAGGCCGTTCGTCGTGCAAGGTTCGGAATCCAGCTGGAACTCGAGCTGGTGGATCGGTGGCTTGGAGCCTACCGTGCCCACTCGTCGGTGCTTGCGCTGTGCCAAGATGAACCACCCGCTTCATGGTGATATGAAGATTGAGGTTGCTGTGGCGGTGGTGCTGGCTCGGTTCCTATCCTTGACCTGTTTCGCGTCATCCTGCCAGGCAAACGACAAACACTATGTCTGCGTGCCACCTCTTCTGGGATGAGAGGGGCAGTTAGTGACTGACAGTTATACAAATGATACCCCATGTTGGGTAACGGGATTTCATTTGCATAGCCCAAGGAGAAGAAAATCAAAGAGTCATTTGGGCCTTTCTTGAGTGTGTGCCCATAAATCAAATAAGCTTCATCGATAAGAGTACGGGGATCCTCAATGAAAAGAATGGCATTCACAACTAAGACCCCGAGACTCAAAGCGATGCGTGTAATCAAAGAAGTACACTCAATAGGACCCGTCATCTTAAAATTCAAAAGCCATTGCGAAATCATTGCCTTTACGGGGGAGACTTTGATCTTGTTGACCATGGCGTATAATATCATCAACTCATGATTGCGTACGGGTCAAACATCATCTCTAGGAAAGAGAGTGATGGCTAACCATTTGTGCATCAACCGAAGAGTTGGATTTTGAATGTAATTGCACTGAGGTGCAAACTTGCCATGGACAACTTGACCCGAAATCAAACCCCAAAAATCAGGACGATTAGAACTGCGGCAAGCTTTTTCAAGAGAAACCGGCAAGCAATTGTTAAAACCGAGGTGGTGACTCAAATCCTTCCAAGTAATATAATAATCATGCCCAAAAAGTAGAAACGAAACACCGTCATCCACCTCTCGAAGTGTGCAAAGAAACTAGATGGTGAGGAGTCCAGAACCGTTCTCCTCAACGGGCGCAAAACCGTCCCATCCAATCGCATGCCAAATAGTACCAAAGTCTACGTCCATACCTTTTTGGCGAGGAGGTCCGGATCGAAAGCTTTGGTGTGGCTGAAGCTTTTATTCTTGAGGATGGCGTAGGCTTGATGTTCACGGTCATCTCGCAAGTCGAGGTAGGGTGCATCATCGCCATCCATCTCCATGTCCTCAGCTTGCGGTTCGGCTTGCGCTTCTTGTTGTTGTTCTTGTTCTTCTTCCTCGTAGTCCATCACGCTTGGGCTTGGCATAGGTTCGAGAGTGTGGTGGGAGCTTGAGCCACCCCTAGAACGAGACGAGCTTTCTCCCGTAACCTTCTTCAATTCATCGGAAACCTTTCGCCTAATGCCCTTCATGCTTGAACAGTAACACAAAGAACAACTTGAATCGGGTTATGTTACCAAAATGAAATGGAAGCTCTTACCCGAAGTTGTTCCTCCAAGAATGTTGGCTTTCTTGCAGCAAAGAAATGAGAGAGAGAGAGAGTTCTTGCACTTGAACTTGAGCACAAAATCGAACGAAAACCGAGAGCAAAGTTTGCAAGAGTGTGAGAGGGAGCGAGTGAATGAGAGTTGAGTGTTTGAGCTCAATACTCACCCCTCCGCCTCTATTTAAGGAGCACGAGCTGCAAACGGTCGGGGAGGCGCCGGGCTCAACGACTAGGAGCTGCAACGGCTAAGTGGGGTCGTCCGACCCCTGGGGTCGTCCGACCCCCCAGTGGGCCTGCTGGCTGACAGCCAGGGCCCACAGGCTCCCCAACGGTCAAATTTTTGTAAGCCTAGGTGCTGGGTTCAATCTTGCTCCAAAAAAGATTTTTTAATTGCTTTTCAAGAGATTTTGTTGCTTGAAAATATTTTTGAGTTTTTGTAAAAAGAAAAGAAGGCTAGAAAAATTCCAGCATGCAAGGAAAATTTGGGGAATTAAATATGCAGTGGAAAATTCAAATGAAAAAAAAGTAAATTTTGGAAAATCAAATATGGGGTAAATAACAATTTACCTTTGGCAAGGACTCGTCGTTTAGAGTCTGACAGGCAAGATTTTTCTCCGTCGTTACTTACCACTTGTCGAGGTGTTGCGGAGAGTTTGACGAGGACGTCCTTTCAACCTTCCACCATGCCTTCTTGGGTTTCTTCCCTCTTGGTTGTGCTGGTGGTGGAGTTTCGGGTTCGGGAAGTGGTTCTCCCCAGATGCCACTCTCGTCGTACCCTTGGTGAATTGTCAATCGCTGCTCTTTCCTGTATAAAAATTTGAAGAATATGTTGTCGCTTCCGATGCGGAACTGGATTTCTCCAGTCCGTACATCGATCTTCGCTCTAACATCCCTCAGGAAGTGTCGTCCAAGAATAAGTTCTATGCCCAGATCGCCTTCCATGTCAAGGATGACGAAGTCGGCTAGGACGAAGGAGTTCCTAACCTGTACGAGCATGTTTTTGACTATCCCTTCGAGATTTCGAATCGTAGAATTTGAGAGCTGTATGTGACAACCCTGGTAATTACATTTCCAAAATCAATGTCATTAGCCTAACTCTATGCTTAAACCAACTAATGAAAGGGTGGAAAGAATTAGAACGAGTTCAGTTGGAATTCAAATTTAATTTGAGCACTTTTGGTTACTTTTGAACTTTTAAATTTAACTTTCAAACTATAAGCCAAATGAGTTTTTGCCTGAAACCAAAGTTGTAGGACTTTTTATTTTGAACAACTTTCGTGTTCAAAAGTTTTTGAAATTCAAATCAGAAAGAGGAGAAAATGCCCCGTTTGCACCCAGCCCCCTGAAGTTTTCCAAATTCTCGCATCCAGGCCCTTGCCCCCCCCCCTCTCTCTCCTCCCCGCCCGACCGCCGCGCGCCAGGTGGCCGGCGACGCCTGACCGGCGAGAGGCGCCAGGCCAGTGGCCGCCGCACCACCCCGCCACGGCCGGCTTTGCCCCCTCCCCACGCCGCGCGGCCCAGTGAACGACCGCGCGTGCGCACGCCGCTGCCGCGCCCAGCTCGCCGCCGTCGCGCCCAGTCGCCGCGCTCCGCCGTGCCGCCCCGGCCCCCGCGCCCCGCCAGTCGCCGCGCCCGCCCTCCGCCCGAGCCGCTGCAGCTGCTGCTCCACCACTCCTCGCCCAGCGCTATCCCACCGCGCCCACGCCATATCTCCGGCCGCCCAGTCACCGCGCCCGCACGCCGCACGCCGCGCCGGCGTTCCGCTGCCGCCCGCCGTGGCCAGTGCGCGCCGTGCCGCGCCTCCGCCCCGCGCGCTGCCCAGGCCCCTCCGCTCCCCCTCCGGCCCCTATAAAAGCCCCGCCCGGCCACGCGCGCGAGCCCCAGCGCCCAGAACGCACTCGCCGTCGCCATTGCCGCCGCCGAGCGCCGCCCGCCCGTGGACAGCCCTCCGCCGCCGCCCACTGCCCAAACTAAAGCTTCAGCCACCACTACATCATCCCCCTGAAGCTCGCCGACCCGCCCAACGCCGCCCAGAGCCACCGGAGCGCCGCCAACCGCGCTGCCGCCGCCGCCGCCGCCCCTGCTCGCCGTGGACAGCACGACCCCGACCTCCGCCGTCCAAGCCGAGCCCCTGAGCAGCTTCCCCACGCGCCGCTGAAGCTCGCCGACCGGACCACCCCGCCCCAAGCCCGCCGGAGCACCGCCGTCGACGCGTGCCGCGCCGCCGCCGCCTCTGCTCCAACGCCGGCGAGCCCTTCCCGGCCGTCCCCCACCTGAACAACACCCCCACAAGGTAGCCCTCGCACCCCTGAACCTTCCCCGACCCTCACCCCTCGCCGCCGGCGAGCCCCTCGCCGGAATTTCGGCCGGCCGCCGTACCCGAGCCGCCTGAGGACCCAATTGCAAGAATTTAAATCTTTAGAAGGGTCTGCGCGTAAGATTCAAGGACCTAGTTGTAAAAGAAAGTTTCAAATCTAGATTCAAAATAAGTGAACTTGTAAAATTCGTATAAAATCGGAGAAAGTTCAGAAAAATGCAAACTCAACTGTTCTGGAATCCTTAGAACAAACTCTACCACTTTTGTTACAAAAAGTTTCTCAGAATCTCAACATATTTTTCTCTACATTAAATGGAAGAATTAATGGACTTATTTTGTACCCACTGTTGTAGATCAACGCTGACCCTAAAATTTGGACAGTGAGTTATTTGCCTAATGTTTAGGATGGTGTAAAAAGATCAGGCCCAAATTCCAACTCTAGCTTTACTGTTTATTAAACTTAGTTTCATACCATGTTTAAGTAGAATGTTTTATCACTGCAGTTAGGTGGTGAATCACCCAATGAAACTTTTTCTGTGCTAATGTATTGGTACCTAGAAGCCAGAGAAAAATTAGGAGACTTTTTATCTCACAGTAACCTACTCATTTGATTTATGTGCTAATAACATACATTAAATCAAGCAAATAGTATCATAGCTTGGAAACTTCTCAAATTTTTACTAGGAGATATAATGTGGTAGAGGTTTCTGTGTAAAAAGTTCCATGGACAAAAACCCTGTGTAGGGTCCTGTAAAAATGAATCCTTGAATAGTCTAGGTGTGGAATGTCGTATTTTCTAAGCTCTGAATACTGCATAATAAATCCTACAAAAATTACAGTAGCTTCTGCATGCTTAAGTGAAAGCTCTGTAAAAATCTTAGACTCAGTTGTTGCACCAATTGTTCTGTACAAAAAGAACAAGGATCTAACAGCGACTATGTAGTATATTTTTCATAATTAATCTGTTACACAAAATTGGCTGAAAATTTTTCAGTAAGCGCATCTTCCCCTGATGTGCCTAAATCCAAAATTTCAGGACCAGAAACCATCCGTTGTAGTAGTTACACTTAAATCGTATCGATTACCATTACCACGACTTAAACTTGTGCATTCATGTAGAATCGACGACTCTCGCCAACGGAACTTACGGGCTGGTGCCCACGTCCGAGAGTGAGCAGCGTGAAGCTCAAGAGAATCTAACTGAAGCTCTTGAAGACCCGAGCCCAAGTTCGGAAGAGCCCCAAGCGAACTGCGAAGGCAAGCCCCGGAGCATAACCCATTCTTTCCGAAATTATGCAACTCATTACTCTTGCTTGAGCATTAAGTTTATAGGACTTGAATGAAAACTTAGTTGCATGATGTTAGGAACCCTTTCTTGAAAACTAGACGTAAGGTTCGATAGAATGCTATGCTAATAGGACTCCGGTAAAAGTCGAGTGATTTCCTGTCACTCGCGAGAAAATAGGAGTTGAATGTCTACTACACACTGCAATCATAAGGACACGGACGGGCTATGGAACGATGGTTACGATTTAGGCCCGTCTGTCTAGTGAAAAATGCTAAGGCCGCAGGGTGTGGTAGTGATGGTTAAGTCTTTGAACGTACTAAACACATGCCGAGATTATGGGAATCGGTAAGCTTAAGTACCTGATTGGCCCGGCAAGTGGACAGCAACCTACCCTTTGAACTTCGGTCCCATGTGCATATGGCGAGTGCAGATAGTGGTCACGACCCGGCGCCGAACCGTGGCGTGGGGCTCTTGTACTCTCGGAGGGTAGCCTCGATCCACAACCTGGAAAGAAAGGGGAAAAGTTGCACGTGTGACTCTGGGAGTAGCCACGTGACGTGTGTTTAGGTTTCCCTTGCAAGGTTAAGAAATTCGATTCGAATCGTCCGTTTCTCACGGCTATTGAGACTACTTAACCATTTTTACCCACAGAGTAAGAAGTGGAACAATGATGATGAATGAACTGGTTGGTTGAAAAATTTAATGCTTCACCATGTATGCTTTTAGATAGCTGCTCATCTAGACTGGCTAACGAAACTAGAATCTTGAGCTAAAAGTTGAAAGTAAGGACCCACTTGTAGATGCTTTTCGGCAAAACAAACCCCTGAGCCAAGAAGCCTTGCATATCTAGAGTCGGTGGAGTAGATTCCACTACACGGGTAAGTCTTGCTGAGTATTAGTATACTCAGCCTTGCTTGTGGCTCGTTTTCAGGTGAGACCTTCGAAGACATGATTGCTAGCTTGACTTGGCCCTGCACTCTTCCCCCTGGTTGGTCGGTGGAATGGGATGTGCCCCCGTCCAACGGAGATAAGGCCGAGTAATGTCTCGTACGGGCTTCACCGAGACATTCTGTATCGTCGAGTAGTTTTCGTCGTTTATTTTCCGCTGCAACTTAAACTCTGAAGAACTTATTTATGATAATTGAAGTACTTGGTTTCTAAACTCAAAACTTGGTCTGTAATATTCACTTATACTAATGTTGTAACATTTGCGGGGATGTGGTATTCTCTGGGCTCATCGTCGCATGAGCGTTTGTATGTATGGCGCTTGATCCGTTCACCGTGGTTGTATCGGGAGGTTATACCCGACAGACCAGTGGATTACTCCGTTTGAAGTGTAAGGGTAACCAAGAATGCCTTAATGGTGATGGTTAATACACTTGAGCCGGATTAATTCAGGTGGTTCTGCCACACTGTACAAGCATATGGGTTGGGGAAAGAGCAGGATACTGTAGTTGTTCAAAGAACCTTGGGCATAATATTTATGCTTGCCCCAAGGTCGCAGATGGCCCGTTTGTAGAAACGATCGCAGATGGAACAGCTGATCATGGGCACCCCTGGATCTCCATGTAGTTTTGTTGTCAGCCCTCCCCACGCGTTCATCCTGGGTCGCATGATTTTACCTGCATGGTTAGGGTGTTGTGCCTTCCGGAATGAGTTTCCCCATCCGGTGGACACCATGCTAACATTTTCAACGGGAGCCTCAGGTTGCCCCGGGATCTTCCCATCATCGACAGCAGGAACAACAACTGCTATTTGGGCTAACTGAGATTCGACTATTTTATTAAAAGTTAATTGGTTCTTAAGAGCGGAAGAAAGAGTTTCAACTTTTATATTTATGCTCTCAAGAATTTTATCATTGGCAGCAAGCTTTTTAGTTATTGATTCATTTATTTTGGCTTGGCGAAGAACGAGATCTTTTATGAAAGGTTGGTTTGAATTAAAATTCAAATTGTAATTTGAGTTGTAATTGTTACCTCACTGATAAGGTGGACGCGATTGGTTCCACCCTTGACCTCCCTATGGACGGTACCCGTTATTGTTGTTGTTGATGAAGGCGGGATCTAAACATGTCTTGGGGCAGTCGTTCCCCGAGTGTCCACCATTTCCGCATACTTCACATGCGGAATTGATAGCTTGGGCGTAGTTGTTCATGTGATCCTTGTACTGTGCTCGTTCGTCTAGGCGCTTCAGAAGGAGGTCTAGCTTCACGGCGAGCATATCCATCTCTTTGACGGTGTGCATTCCACCCTTTGTCTTGGGGTGGAGTCGTTTCTTCATTCCACCCCTGGTTCGAGACCATTTTCTCGACCAATGTGTTAGCTTTTGCAATAGTGAGGTCGAGGAAGGCTCCTCCGTCAACAACATCAATGTGGGCTCTCAAAGTTGGAGTTATCCCATTGTAGAAATTCTGGAGTACAAGCCACTCATCCATCCCATGATGAGGACAGGCGAGTGTGTACTCTTGGAGTCTCTGCCATGCTTCCGGGATAGACTCCATTGCTGTCTGCTGGAAACTTGAAATTTTCCCACGCAAGGCATTTGTTTTGCCTAGCAGGAAGAATTTCGCGAGGAATGCCGTGGAACATTTGTCCCACGTGCTGCCAGCTTCTTTGTTCTGATAAAACCACTATTTCGCCTTCCCCAGAAGAGAGAATGGAAACAGGCGGAGCCTTGTAGCGTCAGCAGCAATGCCCCGTATGGTTACGGTCTTGCAAAGCTCCAGGAAACTCTGGAGGTGAGCATTGGCATCCACGTTAGGCTTGCCACAAGCCTGCACCATGTTGATGAGGCTGGACTTCAGATCGAAATTCACGTCCCCAACATCAACGTTGGGTCCCATTGCCACATTGGCAGCGGAGGGGACGGAAAAGTCACGGAGGATCTTCTCAGCCATGGGTTCGGTTGTAGTTGATGGTGCTTGAAGGACTAGTTCACTTGTCGACAGGACGATCTGAGGAGGGACGATGCGAGGTCAGACCCTTCTCACGAGCTTCTCGGGATTTTCAACGAAGTTTGTCGGCAAAGAGAACCCAGTCATACACTACCCTATTTTCATTCAAGCAGGAGAAAACAAAAGCAACATTAGCCTGTATAAGCTACAACTATAGAGCTTAGCCATGACATCATGATCATGTATTAGTAAATCTTTTAATCAATGCTACTCCTCGGCAACGGCGCCAGAAATGCTTGTTGGTGTTTCTTAGCGTCACCACTAGGAATGGGGGTGTTAGTCCCATCCCTAGCAGCGGCACCAGGAAATGCCGTGTGGTATGTCTTAACGATTACAGAATGAATCCGCAAGCACACGGATATACCGTTGTAGCATTTCACCCGTAGAGTATTCGGGTATCATTATTTATATTTTCCCAAAGGAGGGCATGATGTAAAAGAGTTTACCTGGTACATAATCGAGATGGCATGAATAAGATATAGATTATAACAATACAGGAGTAAGTTATGATAAAGATATAAATAAGGGTAATGCGACACACACGCTCAAGCCAACTCTAGATAAACAATAAACGAATAAACCTAAGGTTAGTTGGAGCATAGGCATACAACAAGGTTCTAAAAGTATCTATTCATGCAAGCAAGGGTTATGCAACATACACAAGGTTAGGACTACAGGTGCCGGGAAATTAGGGATACCAGGGAGAATGTCCCATCCCGAAGTACATCCGGGCTGTTACATCTTTCAGAACTCCTACACCGTACCCGAACATCGGGGAGTGCACTAACCACAAAGCAGCTTCGTGGCGAACGGGCAGGGCTGTCACCACCTGCCATCTACCCTTGTAACATCGTGGAGCACGGTCATATTCGAAGGATCCCGCATACCCGAGCACCACGCTCGTGTATGAGGTCACTACCCAAGTGCCCTCGGGTCTCCCACCCTTCGGATGGACAAATAAAACACTAAGGCAAGCCCTAAGGCACGACGAACCGATATCCTTACCCAGATCATCTGGCCTAAACATTTATAAAGCATAACTAATGATGCACCAAGCCATGATATGATTCACTATCAAAACAGCATAACAAGCCAAAGCATGATAAGCTACTAAGATAGCAAAACAACCGTAGCTCAGCTCTGCATTATGAATAGAGTACTGATGATCCGAATACAAAGTCATTACCCAAGGCCGAGGAATGCTTCTCCGGCCCCGAGGACGACTTGCTTCGCTAAGAGATGAAGTACTAGCCTAGCTCGACAATCCTAAGGAGTACAAGTCTTGTGTGTGAGAGAGAGAGGCTTCAAGTGTTGTGAGTGTGGAATGAGGGGGGTGAGGGGCCCCTTTTATAGCTCCAAGGGTCAGTTGCCACCATCTCTTCATATGGAAACATTATCCAGGCGAATCAGGAGACTTGGCATCGATTCCACCTCAAAGGGCACCTGGACTGGAATCCATCCAGGTTCGGCTGACCCTGGCGGTCGGCCGATCCCTAGGTGAGCCTCCCCCGGCTCTGCCTTCTCTAGTACACTGAGCAGTGGGCCTTTGTGAGGTTTCCATATGTTTGCTTGCTTGAGCGCCCGTTTGCTCTGACATGTCGGTCCCTCTTGTAAGTGACTTGCAACAGGTGATCTTCTGTGTATGTTTTGCTTCGTATCCATCGTGTTTTCTTCTTATTTCTGACATGTATCCCTGAAATGATTAAAGTGACAAAACAACTGTGGAATTAGGTTAGTGATATAATTATGCGAGTAAGAGGTATAGTTTTCCTTTGATTGTGAGTATAGTTGATGGTCGGATTTTGCACTTAACGACCGTCAATAGCAGGCCGGCGGTTTGGATTGGGCCAGCGCTGGGCCGTGTTGGGCTGCCTCGTGCGTGGGATTAGCAGGCCGGTTGGATCCTTAGGCGGGTTTCGGTCTGGAGTTGTGGTGGGTTGGGCTATTTGGGTTAGTGGGTCTAGGCCCAGGTAGGGGTAGTTAGTTTGGTTAGTTTGCCAAAATAGTTTGAGTTTGAGTTTGATTTGATTGGTTTAAATAAAATCCAACTCCACTCAATCAACATACAAAAATCCAAATAAAAATCTAAACAAGGAAACTCATTAATTCCATATAAATTCCAAAAGAATTCACACTAACACTTGCATTCTATATTTAAATAAATTTTATTACTAAGAATGGAGAAAGAAAAGAGCTTAACCTAAGGTTTTCTAGCGAATTACACATCCACACAAAATGTTTTTAAAAATTCACAATTTTGCACTTTATAACATTCCAGGAAAAGGTGGGATGTTACAAATACAATCTATCAAACTCGGCGTCTTCTATCATTTCATCGAGTGTATTCTCTGTCGGAGGCAGTGCTTTCTCGCCATGATGCGTCGAGATCATGTATTTCTTAACAAAACCACCCACAAACACATGCGACCTAATTGTAGTTGTGTCACTGAATACTCTGATATTCTCGCATGTTTTGCACGCACAAGGTACTATCTGTGTCTTCTCATTTCTGGCATGGTTTTCCGTAGCTTGAATGAATTTATCAAGTTCTCCACGAAAATAGGCATCGGTCCTGTGTGCTTTGTACATCCATGTCGTATACATCTCTAAACATCAACAAATAATTTAAATGGATTAAAACAAACTCTTCAATAATTTTGAAAATATATACCTTTACGTACACGTAGATATGCACATGTGTAAATAAAGAAAAAAACTCAAAATCTTCTTCTATTGGTTACTTAGAAATGAGGCTAAAACACAAATATTAGGTCCAAAAGATTACATAATTTTCATGTCCTACTAAACTAATATAACTTCATCCAAAAGTTTGAGGCAAATAGAGATAAAAATAGCCATAAATATATACTTTTATGTATACAAAGATATTGGAAAAGGTCAATTTAACATGTAAAAACTAAAAACATTCAAAACCCAACCTATTGTTGAAATACTAAATTTTTTTGAAAAAATTATCATGCATGTGTGTAAATATAAAAAGAAACAAAGCTTCTCTCTCCTCCATAGATCTAGGAATTTCATTACCTAGGAATGAGGGTAAAACATAAAGATTGGACTCAAATGATTACATAATCTTGTTCTCCTTCTAAAATAACCTACCTTCATCTAAAAGTTTTAGGTAAATGGAGCCCCAAATGACAAATCCACACCATAGAGATCTACATCTAGCTAGAGGTAAGAGAGCTCCATTTGAGCCTTAAAACTATCAAAAAACTTAAAAAAGATATGGGATTAGCATCAACTTACCTCCTAAAGCCCCCAACTCGAAGGAAATCAAGTTTAAAACCTCCCCTCCCCTTTTTTCTTCTTTTTCTGGATTTCTGGGCAGCACCTCCCCCGAGCAATCTTGGGACTCCGGAGGAGGAAGAAGCTGCCCAGATTTTTATGCCAATTTTTAGGGGCGGGTGATGGCATCACCTGCCCTTAAAGGTGGCATTTTCAGGGGCGGATCAGTGCTACATTAACCGCACTCCTTTTATAGGAATGGGTAACATTCGAACCCGCCCCTGAAAAAAATAGGACGTTGCTACAAATCGTTTTTAGTAGCAACAACTCATCTCTTCGCACCACCGCCGCAATCTCACTGGTGAGGACCATCCATCCTTTCTCCCTCTCCCTTCTGCATCCTGCCCCACCCCAACCTTTTCCCCAAACCCTAACATGTCCTGTGTTCTTGATTTTGAAGTTTTCTCAACGAAAGGGCAAGGTTTGTGAGGAGGGCCGGGGGAGAAGGCCATCTGCATTAATAGGATTGAGGATCGTTCTTCTTCCTAATACCCCTCTGAATGCCTTCATGTGAAATTGATGTCTAATTTGGCATCCTATTGAGTTCTTTTTTGTGGGTGAGAGAGGAAGGGAGGGAGAATTTTGTTGTGACAGATTCATGCTGTCGGGATGCTATAGTTTTGCTCATGCTAAATAGTTGCAGAAAAATCTGACTCATTATATATGTTGCTAGATTAAACAGATTAATTCCTTTATCAGATCTGGTGCTATTACAATACTGTTCAGGTTTCAAAGTATCAAGTATCAAGTAATACTGCTATTACATTAAACATCCAAACTTCCAAAGTTCAAACATTCAGGTTTCAGGCAATCAAGTATCAAGTAGCAAATTACTAGCTATTTCAATACTGTTCAAATATAGCTGATAGCAAACATCAAATAGTCTAGTTTAAAATTTTATTAGAAGGCTAGCTGATAGCAACAGCCAAGACTTGCTTGCTTGATCCATCTCTTCTTAGCTCTCTTGCCCTCTCAGTCAATGACAGTAGACTCATTGTACTCCTTCATACAAATGATGATAAAAAATTAATCAATATAATATAAATTTGATATGGATCACTGAATTAATCAAGTTCAATTAATCAATGTCTTGAAACTGATACATACCATCTCTTCTTGTTCTTCCTCATTGCATGTCATTAAAGCTGCTGTAGAAGAATTAGGATCGCCTAAAAGAAGTAACAGATATTCACATTTCCAACAAAAATACAAAATTAGATTGAACATAGAACAAAAATTACCTAACATGTCTGCACGAGACCAAGCCTGCATGCACATATAAGAGCTTCTATCATTTTAGGTGCAAGCCCACTACGATGTGGACTGATAACCCTCCAACTAGTACTAAAGGCTGATTCAAATGCAACTGTTGTTACAGGAATAGGCAAGATATCTCGAGCAATGGACTGCAAAGTAGGATATTTGATCCCTCCATACTTCCACCAGTTGATGATATCTAGCTCCTAAGTCCTAGGCAATGTTGGCTCATCCAAATACAGATCTAATTCTGTGCGGACATGAGAGGAGGAAACAGCAGGCTGTGAAGACATGTACTGATCAAAAATGCTAAACAGCTCATCAACAACATCTGCAGAAGCACCACCACTATTGTTTCCAGCACTTGAAGTAGCAACATCTTCTGCTGCCCTTTGGTACTCACTCACTAGCTGGTACAACAAGTTTCTAACCTTGTCTACCTCACGTGTAGCTTGATCTACCCCATACACAGATGTGAAAAATGCTTTGAGCATGTGAAGTTTGAATCTAGGATCTAAAACTACAGCAACTGCGATAAGCCCATGCACATGTGTCCAGTACTTGTCAAATTTTTCTTTCATCAATCTAGTCATCTCCTCAATACGAGGATGACCAACAGTACGCCATTTTCTGATTGCTAGATAAACACCACATATCTGGGGAAAGAACAGATTTGTTGTAACATATTTTGTGCCTGACAGTAGCTCAGAAATATCATAAAATAACTTAAGCCTAGAACAAACTTCCTTAGCAAACAACCATTCATCAGCTGATGGGCAGACAGGAGTACATGAACAACTTCTCACGCAAAGCTAGATGATCAAAAATAGCCTGATACTCTATTGCAGTGCTAAGCATGATGAAAGTGGAATTCCATCTAGTAGTACAGTCCAGACCTATTCTTTTGGTGTATGGGATGCTCAAAAAGGTTGCCAGTTTCTCAAATTTCTCATGTCTTTTTGGTGTTGCACACCAAAAGCCAACACTATCACGAACCTTTTCTATCTCTTTCTCCATGATGCTCATTCCATCCTTACAATCAGATTCAATATATGTGCAGCACAACGCATATGCAGCAAAGAACCATCTAACATGAGAGAGTCAACAGGCAACTTATCTTGCATTTTCACCATCATGCTGTCATTGGTGGAGCAATTGTCAAGAGTTACTGTTGAAACCTTCCTCTCAAGATGGCAGTCAACAAGAACCTCATGCAGTACATCAGTAATAACTTCAGCAGTATGAGGGGCTGGGACATAAATGAACCTACAACAATAAACATATCAATATCAAACAATAATAATGTGATGTGCATAAATAAATAGTGGTGAGAACAGATTAATCGCCTCAAAAGAAAGCTTTTCAGCTCCCATTTGTCATCAATATAATTTGCCGTGACAGCCATGTAACCCTTCTTTTGATGATTAGCAGTCCACATATCAGTGGTGATTGCAACATGACTTGGCAGCCGCTGAAAGTACTTCACAAGCGACCTCCTTTGAACAACATGCATGGCCATAATATCACCCCTAATAGTGTTTCTTGTTGGTACCTTAAACACTGGTTGCATAGCAGAACAGAATTTCCAAAACCCAGTATGATCAACCATAGAAAGAGGATATTCATACAAACATATAATAAGGCTAAGCTCTTTCCTAACAATTTCCTGATCAAAGATGTTCTTCTCAACACTAATAGTACCGTCATTAGCAGTAGCCATTCTAAGAGTGGACTGTTTCAGACCTTTTCTACATGCTCTAGCTTGACATATCGCAAGGTGATCATGTAAATGTTTGGTTCCATTCCTAGTTTCTCCACCTAACTTTTCCTTGCACCAATCACATCTAGCCTTCCATAACCCATTAATTTCAACCCTAGTGAACTCCTTCCACACCACATATTTGAGTTTTCTCCTCTTAACATCTACCACCTAAGCATTAGTATACCTTGTGGTTCCAATGCAGCATTGTCACGGGCAGCAGCTGATGAGTTTGGAGTTTTGGTTGCCTGTGACGAGCTTGTCTCCGAAGTCACCATACTTCTAAATCAACTACTGCAGGAAACAAAACGCGAATCTATGAATCACAATTGCTACTACTCTGAATGGAAATGCAGAAAACAAATGCTAGTAGCACAATAACAGTATAACACATACAGATCAAGATTCAAGAACACATGACTACATCTACTGTGACCATTGGTGCCGAACGGGGAGTGGGTGTTGATGGTTCCTAAATGCAAAATCTGACCGTCAACGATGCTCACGAACAAAGGAAAACCATACCTCTTACTCGCATATTTTTATCACTAACCTAGCTCCAAGTTGTTTTGGAGAAATTATTATTTCAAGGATACAAGTCTGCAATAATAAGAAAACACGAAGAATACGCAGCTACACAAGCACAGAAGATCATCTGCTGCATCACACTTACAAGGAGAACCCACATGGCAGACCAAACCGACGTATTAAGGTGGCAAACACCAAAGGATAGGATCAAGACCCACCTGTCAGTGCCTGGACCAAAGGCGGTTGCCTAAGGTGGCAGAGGGGGGTCGGCCGACCCTTGGGGTCAGCCGCACCTGCCCTGCCTCCCATCTAGGTGCCCTTGGAGGTTGGTTTGAGGTGTTTTCATGTATACTTCACCCGCGAACCGCCCTTGGAGGAGTATAAAAGGAGGAGGAGCCCTCACATTCAACACACAACCACTTGGAGCCATTCTCTTCCACTCTCATTGTGCTTGTAGTCCTTAGGGTAGTGGAGCTAGGCTAGAATCCTCTCTAAGTGAATTGAGTCATCCTCAGGATCGGAGAGCAATCCTCGGTCCTTGGTATGGCTTTGTATTCGACTTGTCGGTATCTCATTCATAATATAGAGCTGAGCTTTGGTTGTTATGTTATCTTGGTAGTCTATCATGCTTATGCCTATTATGCTATCTTGGTAATGTGTCATGCCTCGACTTGTTGCATCATTAGTTATACTCTTTATATGCTTCAGCCAAATGATCTGGGTAAGGATATCGGTTCGTCGTACCTTGGGGCTTGCCTTATTGTTTTACTTATCCATCCGAAGGGTGGGAGACCCGGGGACACTAAGGTAGTGACCTCATACACGGGCGTGGTTCTCGGGTATGCAGGATCCTTCGGATAAGCCCGTGCTCCACGGTATTGCAGGGGTAGACCGCACAAGGTGACAGCTGTGTTGGTCTGCCATGACATCTCGTCATGGTTAGCGAAGTCCCCCATGTTCAGGTTCGGGGTAGGAGTTCATGCAAAGATGTAACGGCCTGGATGTATTCCGGGATGGGACATTCTCCGTGATATCCCTATTTTCCCGGCACCTGCAGTTCTAAGCATGTTTAGTGTGTAACCTTTGCTTGTATGAATAGATGCTATTAGGACCTTGTTGTATGCCTATGCTCCCACTAACCCGTAGGCTTATTCGTTTATTCTTTATCCTGAGTTTGGCCCAGTGTGTGTGTCACATTACCCTATTCATATCATTTATCATCATTTACCCCTGTTTATGTGCTGGCGGTCGCTAACTCATAACTTTAGACTACCAATGCCGTATAAAATTGGATAAAATCATGAAACACCATAGCTCTAGGAGTTTAATCTGACATGTTCCATGAGTTTTGTTGAGTATTCGATGCAGGAACACAGAAGACCAAAATCTAGACCAAACCGAGGAAAAGCTGGTTCGGCCGAACTAGGGTCAGGCTCAAACCCGATCAGCTTCGACCACATGCAAGGATACATAGTTGGAACACATCCCATGTGTTGGTTTGGTGTCGGTTTGATCCGAGGGACGCAATGTATCACCAAAGGATCCATGGGCCCACAAACCCAAAGGAAATAACTTCGTTCACCGAGAACCACCCCAAGGGAAGATCATACACCGTCCAGAGATCATGTCGGTGCAACGGAGGGCAAAAAGGCCCTGGGTCTGGTGCGGCCGAACCAATGTGGTGTGGCCGAACCAGCGTAACCACCAAGCAAGCTCCAACTGTCGTGACCAGACACTTACCAACCTCAGGAAGCCATCCACGCCGTGCATTGCTAAAGGCGGCGCATCCAAGGGGTGCAGCCGAACCAACTTGGTTCGGCTGCACCAGCATTTCCACTGTCTTACCTCCCCTTCGGCTACAAGTACCCCTATGCTCTCTAGGTACTAAATATACCTGGGTTCGGGGCAGAAGCAAAGTACACAAGTGAAGAGAAGATCCAAAGCGAAGCCCTACAGAAATATAAATAGAAAATAGGGAGAGAGGCGAGGTGAGAGTGTTGGAGAGGAGCCGGAGTGTCGGCCCCTCCTCCACGTTGTACCTCGACATATGCAGCTCAACCTTGAGTGAAGTCTGGGTCTTGTATGGTAACTTTAGTCTTTCTATTTATTTGAGCATTAGTAATTACTTACATTGTTTGCGGGTTCCTTGTTCATTGTTTAGTAAGTTTATCTTACTAGCTTTGGGTGCTTTGCTCTAGCGTGGAGTGAAACACTAATCGAATAGTGTAGGCGTGGTGTCTAGACTTAAGATTACCTTGGTTTGCACCCAGCCCCACGGATAGTTGTGGTAGCCGGCAGGTGGTGACAGCCCTGTCCGGCCTACGTATTACACCACATGAGAGCAGTTGGTGCTGTAGGACTTAGGAGTAGACTACGCAAGTTCCCCTTCTCATCCTTTTCTGGAGCTTGTCTGGTCCAGGCGCCCGAAGCAGACAGCGGAAGTAATCTCTAATCCCCTCAGTTGATTAGGTAGATTTAGTTATTCTACAAATACCCTCTCTACCCTCTATCATTAACTCTCTTCCTTTGTCGTCAACCTTACCCCCAGACGAATTAGTAAGGATTAGTACACTTCATGTTCCCCGTGGAAATCGATACTCTGGAATACTCCCAAGTGAAAGCTACATCGGTATTCGTACGCTTGCGGATTAATCTGTTAGGCTTAAGAAGTGCCAACAAGCTTTCTGGTGCCATTGCCGGGGAACGGTAGCTGTTCTAATCCGAACCCAATTCGTCTGCGTATCATCACATCCATCATGAATTCAAATCCTACCTTATATCAAGTCTCGGCTCCAAGGGGGTAAATACTTGGAACCTCCACCATCCTCACAACCCATCGATACAACCGGCTATGAGCTACGCCCAAGTCTCATAGCCATGGTTCGGGCAAAATCCTTTGTTGGGGTCAAAGATGAGAATCCTTATACTCACCTACGAGAATTTGAGAAAAAATGTTCAATCATACACATTCCTGGGATGTCACAAGAGACATTGAAATGGAAGCTTTTCCCGTTCTCTCTAACGGGGCTAGCGCAGAAGTGGCACGCCCAAAATGTAGGTAATGTAGAAGGAAGTTGGGAAGCTCTGAAGAACAAATTTTGCTTTGCCTTATTCCCTCTCAATAAGATTGTCGATCTCCGAGTTGAAATTTTAACTTTTAGGCAAGGTGAGCGAGAATCGTCGGGAGCCGCTTGGGCTTGCTACACTGATCTAGTTTGCTTAGGTCTCGGTCTAGCTATACCAGAACCCATGTTTATGCAGCATTTCATCCGAGGCCTCGACTCGAATAATGCTAAATTCCTTGATATAGCTTCTATGGATGCCTTTGCCTACAAGACTGTGAAGGAGGCGAGAGAAATTCTTAACAAAATCCTTGAAAATACCTCCATAAGAGATGCCTACGAGGAACAACCCATTGAAGAAGTTCAAACCCTCACCCAAATCTCATCACAAGAGCAACAAGACATCCCATGTTCGCAATTAGCTAATGACATGCCTGAACCAACACCTTGTTGCATCTCAGAACCTGAACCTCAACCTTTCATGACTCCTATGAATTTTATCCAGACGACCCTTACAACTTCTACGATGAGTTATTCCATGATTTTGGAAATGCTGCAAGGCAACAAATCATGGAGAACCACGTAATTCAAAAATGTCAGGATGTCCATAGAACCGACCCTGAAGAACTACAAAGGCAAGGAGAAGTCCTAGGATATCTCTCTGCTATCATGAGTCGGGAATGGTTGAAAGAGGCAGAAGCCGTACCCAAAGTCGTCCTCTTACCAAGGACAATACGCACAATTAATTGTCAAATCCTTAGCTCAAGAGACGAAAAGTGGTATGACCCGAGTCTCGGGAGCAACATCATCTCTCGTGCGTCGATTCCCCCAGAGTTATCTAAAGAATCACAATCGCACTCGCAACTGGGACTCAAACTCCCTAGTGGACCAGTTCTGGACTGCCTAGGGATCATACGAGTTGTTCCTGTCATGATCAATGTGACAACCCTGATAAATTACATTTCTAAAATCAATGTCATTAGCCTAACCCTATGCTTAACCAACTAATAGAAGGGTGAAAAGAATTAGAACGAGATAAGTTGAAATCCAAATTGAAATTGGGCACATTTGGATACTTTTGAATTTTTAAATTAACTTTCAAACCAAAATCCAAATGAGATGTTGCCTGAAACCAAACTTGTAGAACTTTTTATTCTGAACAACTTTCGTGTTCAAAAGTTTTTGAAATTCCAATTAGAAAGAGGAGAAAACGCCATGTTTGCACCCAGCCCCCTGAAACTTTTCAAATTCTTGCATTCAGGCCCCTCACCCCTCCCTCTCTCTCCCCTCCCCGCCCGACAGCGCCGCCAGGTGGCCGGCGACGCCTGACCGGCGCGAGGCGCCAGGCCAGTGGCCGCCGCGCTTCTCCCCCACGCCCGGCTTTGCCCCCTCCCCACGCCGCGCTGCCCAGTACGCGCCCGCGCGTGCGCACGCCGCTGCCGTGCCCCAGCTCGCCGCCCGCCGCGCCCAACCGCCGCGACGCGCCGTGCCGCCCCGGCTCCCGCGCCCACCCGTCGCTGCGCCTGTCCTCCGCCCGAGCCGCTGCAGCAGCTGCTTCCCCAATCCACGCGCCGCGCTATCCCCTCGCGCCCACACCAAATCTCCAGCCACCAGTCGTTCGGCCCCGCTCGCCGCACGCCGCGCCGGCGCCCTGCTGCCGCCCGCCGTGGCCAGTGTACGCCGTGCCGTGCCTCCGCCCCGTGCGTCGCCCAGGCACCTCCACACTCCCTCCTGCCCCTATAAAAGCCGCGCCCCCGGCCGCCCGTGCGAGCCACAGCCACCAGAACACCTCGCCGCCGTCATTGCCGCCGCCGAGCGCCGCCCGTTCGTGGACAGCCTCCCACAGCCGCCCCCTACCCAAATTGGAGTGCCAGCCACCACTACATCATCCCCCTAAAGCTCACCGAGCCGCCCAACATCGCCCAGAACCACCGGAGCGCCGCCGCCCGCGCTGTCACCGCCGCCGCCGCCCCTGCTCGCCGTGGACAGCTCGATCCCGACCTCCTCCGCCCAAGCCAAGCCCCTGAGTAGCTTCCCCACGCGCCACTGAAGCTCGCTGACCGGACCAGGCCGCCCCAAGCCCGCCGGAGCACCGCCGTCGACGCGTGCCGCCGCCGCCGCCGCCTCTGCTCCAACGCCGGCGAGCCATTCCCGGCCGTCCCCCACCCGAACAAGACCCCCACGAGGTAGCCCTCGCACCCCTGAACCTTCCCCGACCCTCACCCCTCGCCGCCGGCGAGCCCCTCGCCGGAATTTCGGCCGGCCGCCGTACCCGAGCCGCCCGAGGACCCAATTGCAAGAATTTGAATCTTTAGAAGGGTCTGCGCGTAAGATTCAAGGACCCAGTTGTAAAAGAAAGTTTCAAATCTAGATTCAAATTCAGTGAACTTGTAAAATTCGTATAAAATCGTAGAAAATTCAGAAAAATGCAAACTCAACTGTTTTGGAATCCTTAGAATAAACTCTACAACTTTTGTTACTTAAAGTTTCTCAGTTTCTCAATATATTTTTCTCTACATTAAATGGAAGCTTTAATGGACTTCTTTTGCACCCACTGTTGTAGATCAATGCTGATCCTAAATTTTGGGCAGTGAGTTAGTTGCTTGATGTTTAGGACTGTGTAAAAAGATCAGGCCCAAATTCCATCAATATCTACTCTGTTTATTAAACTTAGTTTCATACCACAAGTGGCTAAATATTTTTATCCCTGTAGTTAGGTTATGAATCACTTAGTGAAACTTTTTCTATACTGGTGTAATGGTACCTACATGCCAGAGAAAAATTGGGAGACTTATTATCTCACAGGAACCTATTTATTTGATTTATGTGCTAATAAAATACATTAAATCAAGAAAATAGTATCTTAGCTTGGAAAATTCTCATATTTTTACTAGGAGATATTCAGTGTTAGGGAATGCTGTGTAAAAAGTTTCATGGACAAAAACCCTGTGTAGGATCCTGTAAAAATAAATCCTTGATTAACATAGGTGTATAATGTCATATTTACTATGCTCTGAAAACTGCATAATAAATCCTACAAAAATTACAGTAGCTCCTGCGTGCTTAAATGAAAGCTCTGTAAAAATCTTAGACTCAGTTGTTGCACCATTTGTTCCGTACAATAAGAACAAAGGTCTAACAGCAACTAAGTAATATATTTTTCATAATTAATCTGTTACATAAAATTGTCTGAAACTTTTACAGTAAGCACATCTTTCCCTGATGTGCCTAAATCCAAAATTTCATGACCAGAAACTATCCACTGTAGTAATTACACTTAAATCGTGTCGATTACCATCACCACGACTTAAACTTGTGCATTCATGTAGAATAGACGACTCTCGCCGACGGAACTTACGAGCTGGTGCCCGCGTCCGAGAGTGAGCAGCGTGAAGCTCAAGTAAATCTAACTGAAGCTCTTGAAGACCCGAGCCCAAGTTCGGAAGAGCCCCAAGCTAACTTTTCGCAAGAAGGCAAGCCCCGGAGCATAACCCAATTCTTTTCCTAAATTATGCAACTCACTAATCTTTTGCTTGTGCATTAAGTTTCTAGGAGTTGAATCAAAACTTAGTTGCATGATGTTAGGAACCCATGCTTGAAAACTAGACGTAAGGTTCGATAGAATGCTGTGCTAATAGGACCCCGGTAAAAACCGAGTGATTTCCTGTCACTCGCGAGAAAATAGGAGTTGAATGTTTACTACACGCTGCAATCATAAGGACAACGGACGGGCTATGGTACGAGGTTTATGATTGAGGCCCGTCTGTCTAGTGAAAAATGCTAAGGCCGTAGTGTGTGGTAGTGATGGTTAAGTCTTTGAACGTACTAAACACATGCCGAGATTATGGGAATCGGTAAGCTTAAGTACCTGATTGGCCCGGCAAGGGGACGGCATCCTACCCTTTGAACTTCGGTCCCATGTGCATATGGCGAGTGCAGAGAGTGGTCACGACCTGGCGGTGAACCGTGGCGTGGGACTCTTGTACTCTCGGAGGGTAGCCCCGATCCACGACCCGGAAAGAAAGGGGAAAAGTTGCACGTGTGACTCTAGGGAGTAACCACGTGACGTGTGTTTGGGTTTCCCTTGCAAGGTTAAGAAATTCGATTCGAATCGTCCGTTTCTCACGGCTATTGAGACTGCTTAACCATTTTTACCCACAGAGTAAGAAGAGGAACAATGAGGATGAATGGACTGGTTGGATGAAAATTTAATGCTTCACCATGTATGCTATTGGATAGCTGCTTATCTAGAATGGTTAATGAAACTAGAATCTTGAGCTAAAAGTTGAAAGTAAGGACCCACTCGTAGATGCTTTTCGGCAAAACAAACCCCTGAGCCAAAAAGCCTTGCATGTCTAGAGTCGGTGGAGTAGATTCCACTACACGGGTAAGTCTTGCTGAGTATTAGTATACTCGGCCTTGCTTGTGGCTCGTTTTCAGGTGAGACCTTCGAAGATATGATTGCTAGCTTGACTTGGCCCTGCACTCTTCCCCCTGGTTGGTCGGTGGAATGGGATACGCCCCCGTCCAACGGAGATAATGCCGAGTGATGTCTCGTACGGGCTTCATCGAGACATCCTTATCGTCGAAGTAGCTTTCGCTGTTTTATTTTCCGCTGCAACTTAAACTCTAAAGAACTTCTTAGTATGATCATTGAAGTACTTGGTTTCTAAACTCAAAACTTGGTTTGTAATATTTACTTATGATAATGTTGTAATATTTGCTGGAATGTGGTATTCTCTGGGCTCATCGTCGCATGAGCGTTTGTATGTATGGCATTCGATCCGCTCTACCATGGTTGTATCGGGAGGTTATACCCGACAGACCAGTGGATTACTCCGTTTGAAGTGTAAGGTTAACCGAGATTGCCTTAATGGTGATGGTTAATACACTTGAGCCGGATTAATTCAGGTGGTTCTGCCACAACTGGTATCAGAGCCGTAGCTGGTGCCACAGCTGGTGACAGCTGGCACCAGAGCCGAAATACATACGCCAGAGAATGCGACAAGCCTTAAAAACTTGTTTTACTAAAACTTGACTAGAAGGATGTGTTGCGAATTACGTTGGTGCGTTAAGGATGGTGCCTAGTTCGTAAAGCCCTAAGGGATTATAGGAAAGTTACTAGGTGGCTATCTAACTTATGAAACATTATCAACTGACTTTCAGCACATTACTTTCTGTCAAAACTTACTTTCATGCACAACCGACCTTAAATTCTGTAACGACGCACTCATCGCTAAGATAAGAAGGTAAGAATCCTCAGCCAACTGAGAGAGTTTGGCCTTCCTGTCGGTGATGCGAACCGAACACTGCCCTCAAGCAGTGGCTTACTTGAGGTGCTGCCAATATACCAACTGTTAGTTGAATATATTGGGAGTAGAAGGTTTGGCGCAGGGTATGACGATCGCTGTTCATACCCCCGTCCCATGACAGTACCCCCGTGAATACGCTATCTCGATAGCGTATGTTAACGTCGTCTGTACGGCGGAAATTGTACAGATATCGTTTCTATAAGTAAACGGTAATGAATACGGACGCTTTCATGAGTGCTGGCATGAAAGGTTCATGAAATATATATGCTTTGTCAATCTTCTGCAGGTACACTAACCGCGATTACGATAAGTTAAGAACGGTTAGAAAAACTCGACTAGCTATTATAGGGAGAGCCGTATGGTGTATGCCACCGAAACTATCTTCGTAAGACCAAAAGTATTTGGCAATTATTTTATTTTGTGAGGACGAATAGGACGTGCATGCATCATGACCATATATATCTGAAATTGAAAATGCGTTGTATGAGAGTGGTAAGGTTCTTGCGTATCTAAGCGTGGTTTGCATAAGGACTATCTAGCGAATCTGTCACAAATCTGCCATGACCGAAAAGAGAGATTTATTGATCAAAGAAAATGACCTTTTCTGGTAAAGTTCATGTTGAAAGAATTGTTCCAAGTTTTGTGTTCTATCTCCTGTTCGAAAATGAAAAATTCTGAACTTATGGATAATAAGAAATAACAGAAACCTTGGAGCGTCAGATTTCTGTCCAGAATAAGCACTTCTGCCTCTTAAATTTTTAGGCCCCCTTCCTGCGGTTTTCTGCAAAAGAGTACAACACAAAACTTGTTCCAAATTTACCCAGGTAGCTGCTGTTAAAATTTGGTAAATTTTGGCTGGGTAGATTTTTCCTGGTGCACGAAACATTGGCCCACTGTTCACTGAAAATTCTGGGTAGACAGTAAGGTAAAACCTGAAAAGAAAGACCATCTTAGAGACCTATCTAGCTCTGGAGTTGACTAGCAAAGTTGTTCACAAATACCTTAGGAGTGATCTGGTGAAATTTTAAATTTTTTGGATTAGAACTGTGGAAGTTATGGTTATTTTTGCACACTATACAGAATCTGT
Source organism: Panicum miliaceum (assembly GCA_032594955.1). Lineage (NCBI taxonomy): Eukaryota > Viridiplantae > Streptophyta > Magnoliopsida > Poales > Poaceae > Panicum > Panicum miliaceum. Next base: position 38,916,101 of record CM064058.1, read on the forward strand.
CCCTGTGCTGTTCACAGTTTTTCCCTATCTCACTCCATTTGATCTTTTGTTCAGATGGCCGAGCCTGTTGATATGATGGTGGATGAGGATGGACGCGTACGCTCGTAGTGTCTCCACTGGGAGGGCTTCCCCTCTATTTTGTGGGATGTTCTGCGCACCGCGGGCTATGTAATTCCCCCACGTTACGCCGGACTGGAGTTTGCAGAGAATGGAGTTACCCAGTGCCGTGTCAACGTGACTATCTTTCCGCACCCGCTACACCCGGAGTGGCCCGCCTTGGAGATTGAGGCTGTTGGTCGCCGTTTGGCCGATACTTGGGAGCTTGCAGCCATGAGGGCGCTCACCACTTTTTGTTCGCAGCGTCCCGAGGTTGTCACACTCACTCCCATTGGTTTGTTTCCTGCTGCCCAGGACAACGACCCCTTGTGGCTCAACAGGGTGCAGCACGCACAGTACTTGGTTGACTTTCACGCCTAGGAAACTATTCATACCTCCGTGTGGTGCATGAGTGCACTCTACCGACTTCAGACTCTCCAGAGTCAGGCGCTTGAGCAGCTCACTGATCTTGCTCAGGCCTACCACCTGATGGCAGATACCAGGGATGGGCAGATTAAGGAGCTCAGTGAGGATCTTGAGGACAGAGATGCTCAGATTGGCCAACTTGAGGGCCAAATTCAGGAGCAGGACACTCTCATGGGTGAGAGAGATGCCACGATAGCACAGTTGGAGGAGCAGCTCCATGATTTGAGCCTTGAGTTGGAGGATGCTAATGAGCACATTCGGTGGCACCATGATCAGAATGACCATCCCCATGAGGAGGACATGGAGGAAGATGAGGAGGAGCCACAGGAGATTGATGGTATCTCCGGTATGGATTTCGAGGGTGAGGTACCACAGGCACCTCAGATGGGAGCTCACTCTCCTGCTCACAGCGAGTCGTCCGTCAACGACTTGGATGACTTCTAGATGACGACCTGGAAGGACTTTTGCACATACTCCTCGATAGGATAGCCTAACTTTTGGCAAGTGTTGTAATAGGCTAACTACGAGTTGAGTAACTCTTTTGTGATGGGTACACCTGAACCATGTGGATACCCTCAGCTTGTAAGGAACGGCGATAAACTTGGGTGATTTTGTTGTAAGTTGGTAAACGATGAAATCCACAATCGCTGAGACTTGTCGGAATTTTTATCCATGTCTCCTTACATTTCTTGGCTGAGTGTTGAATACCAAACCTGTCAGGAATTTTGTGGTCGTGGTTCTCACAAAAATTCAGCATCATTGGACCTCGCTAGTTTAATTTATAGGCGAAACGGTACCGATCGATCTTCTGAAAAACAGCTAAGACAGTAAGGCAAAGGACGAGCCTTTCGACCACCTTAGCTATAGTTCTAGCGCCGAAGTTAAATACCAAAGTGGTGCATTCCTAAATTCTCTGACTACTGCCAAAGTATGAGATGTTTTGGATGGACCCACAGCAAGCTATGATTTTCTCGTAGCAAACAGAGATTCTGTCCATACTTCTAGTTGTGAATTCGGAAGTCTATGACTACACCAATCATTTATGAATCAAGGAAGTAATATGGATCGCGTTGCTAATGGTAACCTTTCACGTTTCAGATGGTTGGATCAACACGTGGCAACCACGAGGGTTTTGGTGCCGGTGGCAGCAGATCGCGACAATCGCCACCACCCCCGCCCAGTTTGGTGGAAGTGATGGCCGCTCAAACCGAGCTGCTGCGTCAGATCGTGCAAGGACAGCACCAGCAGAGGGGTGGGCACAATGCTCACCAACCCCAAGCTACAGGATACACGGATTTCCTAGGGACCCAGCCTCCCTTGTTCCATAAGACAGAGGAACCCTTGGACGCAGACGCATGGATTCGCACCATGGAATCCAAGTTCACACTACTGGTGGCCCCATGCTCAGAAGCCAACAAAGCTCGTTTTGCCGCACAATAGCTTCGCGGTACCGCTCGACTGTGGTGGGACCACTATTTTGCGATGCTCCCGGCTGATCATGTGGTCGACTGGGACGAATTCAGGACCGCGTTCCGGGCACATCATATTCCCGAGGGTCTCATGGAGAGGAAGTTGAACGATTTCCTGGTGCTTACCCAGGGCACCCGCACCGTGATGCAGTACGCCCAGGCGTTCAACAACCTATGCCAGTATGCGGGCTATCACGCTGATACGGATGCTAAGAAGCGTGACCGTTTCCGCAGAGGACTGAGTACCAAGCTCAAGGAGCGTCTGAACCTAGCCAGGGCTGACACCTACAACGAATTGGTCAATATGGCCATTACCCAGGAAGACTGTATCATGGCACATCGGGCAGAGAAGAAGAGAAAGGCACCCGCTGGACCATCAAGTGCCCAACCACCAAGGTATCGCATCGTGCAAAATGTCGCACCCACAGCTCCACCAAGGGCCCCTCAGCCAAGGCGTTGGACTATCAGGCCCCCACAGCAGCCAGGCATGGTACGACCCCTGATGCCTCCACAGAATGGTCTGAGGCCCACTCTGCAACAATCTCTTCGACCCAGCCCCGCGAACCAATGTTTCAAATGCGGGAGTTCTAACCACTTCGCGCGAGAATGCCCTCAGTCTGGGCCGCCCAACCAAGGTCAGGGATCCAACCCGAACACCAAGAACAGGGGCAAGAGACAGACCCTGCAAGTCAAGCAAGGACGGATTAACTTCACCACGCTTGCAGAGCTTCCTGAAGGAGCCCCAGTGATGTCGGGTATATTCTCTATCCATAACAAGCCTGCAGTTATATTGTTTGATTCTGGTGCATCGCATAGTTTCATAAGTGCAAAATTCGGTGCAAAAGTAGGCTTGGATGTTTGTCACACAAAAGGGTCATATATGATATCCACACCGGGTGGTAAAATTGCTTCGAATCAAATGATCAGACAAGTACCAGTCAAGTTGGGTAGTAAAACCATCAACACGAACTTGATTCTTTTACCCCTTGACGGCATGGATCTTATTTTGGGCATGAATTGGATGGTTTTGCACAAAGTCACACTAGACCCCTCGTCCCGAGCTGTGAAAATAAATTCACCTAGTCACGGAGCCACCACCCTTTACCTACCATTCCTAGATTGCACGAATTCCTGTGCTTACAAGATGGAAGGACTTAAGCTAGAGGATATTCCTGGGGTAAACGAGTATGCTGACGTTTTTCCGGATGACTTACCAGGAATGCCACCAGATAGGGACATTGAGTTCATCATTGAACTACAACCAGGCACTGCACCTATATCCAAAGGACCATATAGGATGCCCCTAAAGAGTTGGCAGAGCTGAAAATTCAACTTCAAGAACTGCTGGACAAAGGTTTCATTCGCCCTAGCGCGTCACCTTGGGGATGTCCAGCCCTATTCGTGAAGAAGAAGGATGACAGTTTGAGGTTATGTGTGGACTACCGACCTCTCAATGCGGTAACTGTTAAAAATAAATACCCACTTCCCCGTATCGATGTACTCTTCGATCAATTAGCTGGAGCCAGAGTCTTCTCAAAAATTGATCTTCGTTCGGGACATCATCAGATCAAGATTCGCCCGTGCGATATTCCTAAGACTGCCTTCTCCACACGATATGGACTATATGAATTCTTGGTCATGTCCTTTGGACTCACAAATGCCCCTGCCTACTTCATGTATCTCATGAATTCGGTATTCATGCCCGAACTTGACAAATTCGTCGTAGTGTTCATCGACGACATCCTTATCTATTCCAAAGATGAGGAAGAGCATGCTAAGCACCTGCACATTGTTCTTCAGCGTCTAAGAGACCATCAGCTCTATGCTAAGTTTTCTTAGTGTGAATTCTGGTTGGATACTGTAAAGTTCTTGGGTCACACGATCTCCAGCGAAGGCATAGCTGTCGACCCCAGCAAGGTACAAGAGGTGATGGATTGGAAACCCCCTACCTCCGTTCATCAGATTCGCAGTTTTCTTGGCTTAGCCGGTTACTACCGTCGCTTCATCTCGGATTTCTCTCGAATTGCTAAGCCCATGACTGAACTGTTAAAGAAGGAAGTAAAGTTTGTATGGAATGAGAAATGTGAAGAAGCTTTCCACACTCTCAGAGAGCATCTGACTACTGCACCTGTGTTAGCTCAACCCGATAATACCAAGTCGTTCGATGTGTATTGTGACGCATCGGGTACTGGTCTAGGATGTGTGCTTATGCAAGAGAATCGAGTGATTGTATATGCCTCACGAGCCCTTCGGCCCCACGAGCAGAATTATCCCACTCATGATCTTGAGCTTGCAGCCGTCATTCACGCTCTGAAAATATGGAGGCATTATCTCATGGGTACACAGTGCAATATCTACACGGATCATAAGAGTCTCAAGTATATCTTCACACAAGCCGATCTGAATATGAGACAACCAAGATGGTTAGAATTAATCAAGGATTATGACCTTGAAGTGCACTATCACCCCGGCAAGGCTAATGTAGTCGCGGATGCACTAAGCCGCAAGTCCCATTGCCATTGCTTATCCATGGAGTCCTACCATGAGACATTGTGTGCAGAAATGAGGAAGCTTAACATGGAAATGGTTTCCCAAGGCACTCTAGATCACATCTCAGTTGAGCCCACTCTTCACGACCAAATCGTCATGGCACAACTACATGATGAAGGAATCAAGATCATCAAACAAAAACTCTCTCTAGGTGAGGAGAAGTATAAATCTTTCCGCCACGACCATAAGGGAGTTCTATGGTTCGAAAGTCGTATAGTCGTTCCGAAGAATCGTGAACTCCGCAAGCAAATTCTCGATGAGGCACACCTTTCCAAATTCTCTATCCACCCCGGCAGTAGCAAAATGTATCAAGACCTAAGGCAAAACTTCTGGTGGACTAGAATGAAAAGAGAAATTGCTACGTATGTCTCAGAATGTGACACGTGCCAGAGAGTAAAAGCTAGCCACTTGAAAGTAGCCGGTACACTTCAACCGTTACCTATACCATCATGGAAATGGGAAGACATAAGTATGGACTTCATCGTTGGACTACCAAACACTTCCCAGAAACATGATTCCATATGGGTTATCGTGGATAGACTCACAAAGACGGCACATTTTCTTCCGGTACACACCACCTATTCTACCAAGAAATATGCCGAGATTTACCTTGATCGTATTGTTTGCCTACATGGAATACCTAAGACAATTATTTCTGATCGTGGTCCTCAGTTTGTAGCACGCTTTTGAGAACAACTGCAAACGTCCCTTGGTACCAAACTGATTCGCAGCTCAGCATACCATCCTCAGACTGACGGACAAACGGAAAGAGTAAACCAAATTCTTGAAGACATGCTGAGAGCTTGCGTCATTCACTATGACAAGAATTGGGACAAATGCCTAGCCCTAGCAGAGTTCTCGTACAACAATAGCTATCAAACCAGTTTGAAAATGGCACCATTTGAGGCCCTGTACGGACGAAGGTGTCGAACTCCTTTGAGCTGGTCACAAACCGGAGAACGTAAAATAATTGGACACGACCTGGTAATCGAGGCAGAGGAGAAAGTAAAGGTAATACAAGCAAATCTTAAAGCCGCACAAGCCCGACAAAAGAGCTATTCTGACAAAAGGAGAAAGCCCCTAAAATTCGAAGTTGGCGATCATGTCTATCTTTGAGTTTCACCAACCAAGGGAGTGCGAAGATTTGGAATCAAAGGCAAACTAGCTCCCCGTTATGTTGGTCCTTACGAAATCATTGAGAGTTGCGGACCCGTAGCCTACAAATTACGACTGCCCCCTCAGCTCGCGGCCACCCATGATGTCTTCCACGTATCTCAACTCAAGAAGTGTATTCGAGTCCCTACCAAGATTGTGGAACAACGAGAAATATCGTTAGAGCCCGACCTCTCGTATGTCGAACACCCAGTTAAAATTTTGGATCAAAAAAAAAGAGAGACCAGGAGGAAAGTGATTAGAATGTATAAAGTTCAATGGAATCAGCACACGGAAAAAGAAGCCACCTGGGAAACCGAGAGCTACCTAAACCAAAATTTCCCTGGTTTTCTTATCTCAACCACTAGTACGTGCAACCCTGTCCACACTAAGATTTACTGAATCTCGGGGCGAGATTCTTGTTAAGGGGGGAAGGCTGTGACAACCCTGATAAATTACATTTCTAAAATCAATGTCATTAGCCTAACCCTATGCTTAACCAACTAATACAAGGGTGAAAAGAATTAGAACGAGAAAGTTGAAATTCAAATTGAAATTGGGCACATTTGGATACTTTTGAATTTTTAAATTAACTTTCAAACCAAAATCCAAATGAGATGTTGCCTGAAACCAAACTTGTAGAACTTTTTATTCTGAACAACTTTCGTGTTCAAAAGTTTTTGAAATTCTAATTAGAAAGAGGAGAAAACGCCCTGTTTGCACCCAGCCCCCTGAAACTTTTCAAATTCTTGCATTCAGGCCCCTCGCCCCTCCCTCTCTCTCCCCTCCCCGCCCGACAGCGCCGCCAGGTGGCCGGCGACGCCTGACCGGCGCGAGGCGCCAGGCCAGTGGCCGCCGCGCTTCTCCCCCACGCCCGGCTTTGCCCCCTCCCCACGCCGCGCTGCCCAGTACGCGCCCGCGCGTGCGCACGCCGCTGCCGTGCCCCGGCTAGCCGCCCGCCACGCCCAACCGCCGCGACGCGCCGTGCCGCCCCGGCTCCCGCGCCCTGCCCAAATTGGAGTGCCAGCCACCACTACATCATCCCCCTAAAGCTCACCGAGCCGCCCAACGTCGCCCAGAACCACCGGAGCGCCGCCGCCCGCGCTGTCACCGCCGCCGCCGCCCCTGCTCACCGTGGACAGCTCGACCCCGACCTCCTCCGCCCAAGCCAAGCCCCTGAGCAGCTTCCCCACGCGCCACTGAAGCTCGCTGACCGGACCAGGCCGCCTCAAGCCCGCCGGAGCACCACCGTCGACGCGTGCCGCCGCCGCCTCTGCTCCAACGCCGGCGAGCCATTCCCGGCCGTCCCCCACCCGAACAAGACCCCCACGAGGTAGCCCTCGCACCCCTGAACCTTCCCCGACCCTCACCCCTCGCCACCGGCGAGCCCCTCGCCGGAATTTCGGCCGGCCGCCGTACCCGAGCCGGCCGAGGACCCAATTGCAAGAATTTAAATCTTTAGAAGGGTCTGCGCGTAAGATTCAAGGACCCAGTTGTAAAAGAAAGTTTCAAATCTAGAATCAAATTCAGTGAACTTGTAAAATTCGTATAAAATCGAAGAAAATTCAGAAAAATGCAAACTCAACTGTTTTGGAATCCTTAGAATAAACTCTACAACTTTTGTTACAAAAAGTTTCTCAGTTTCTCAACATATTTTGCTCTACATTAAATGGAAGCTTTAATGCACTTATTTTGCACCCACTGTTGTAAATCAGTACTGACCCTAAAATTTGGACAGTGAGTTAGTTGCTTGATGATTGGGGCTGTGTAAAAAGATCAGGCCCAAATTCCATATCTAGCTACACGGTTTATTAAACGTAGTTTCATACCATAAGTGGCTAAATATTTTTATCCCTGCAGTTAGGTTATAAATCACCTAATGAAACTTTTTCTTTACTGGTGTAATGGTACCTAGATGCCAGAGTAAAATTGGGAGACTTTATATCTCATAGGAACCTAATTATTTGATTTATGTGCTAATAACATACATTAAATCTAGAAAATAGTATCTTAGCTTGGAAAATTCTCAAATTTTTACTAGGAGATACACTGTGGTAGAGGTTGCTGTGTAAAACGTTTCATGGACAAAAACCCTGTGGATGATCCTGTAAAAATAAATCCTTGAATAACCTAGGTGTGTAATATCACATTTACTATGCTCTGAAAACTGCATAATAAATCCTACAAAAATTACAGTAGCTCCTGCGTGCTTAAATGAAAGCTCTGTAAAAATCTTAGACTCAGTTGTTGCACCATTTGTTCTGTACAAAAAGAACAAAGGTCTAACAGCAACTATGTAATATATTTTTCATAATTAATCTGTTACATAAAAATGTCTGAAAATTTTACAGTAAGCACATCTTTCCCTGATGTGCCTAAATCCAAAATTTCATGACCAGAAACTATCCACTGTAGTAATTACACTTAAATCGTGTCGATTACCATCACCAGGACCTAAACTTGTGCATTCATGTAGAATCGACGACTCTCGCCGACGGAACTTACGAGCTGTTGCCCGCATCCGAGAGTGAGCAGCGTGAAGCTCAAGTAAATCTAACAGAAGCTCTTGAAGACCCGAGCCCAAGTTCGGAAGAGCCCCAAGCTAACTTTTCGCAAGAAGGCAAGCCCCGGAGCGTAACCCAATTCTTTTCCTAAATTATGCAACTCACTACTCTTTTGCTTGTGCATTAAGTTTCTAGGAGTTGAATGAAAACTTAGTTGCATAATGTTAGGAACCCATGCTTGAAAACTAGACGTAAGGTTCGATAGAATGCTGTGCTAATAGGACCCCGGTAAAAGCCGAGTGATTTCCTGTCACTCGCGAGAAAATAGGAGTTGAATGTTTACTACACGCTGCAATCATAAGGACAACGGACGGGCTATGGTACGAGGTTTATGATTGAGGCCCATCTGTCTAGTGAAAAATGCTAAGGCCGCAGTGTGTGGTAGTGATGGTTAAGTCTTTGAACGTACTAAACACATGCCGAGATTATGGGAATCGGTAAGCTTAAGTACCTGATTGGCCCGGCAAGGGGACGGCATCCTACCCTTTGAACTTCGGTCCCATGTGCATATGGCGAGTGCAGAGAGTGGTCACGACCCGGCGACGAACCGTGGCGTGGGATTCTTGTACTCTCGGAGGGTAGCCCTGATCCACGACCCAGAAAGAAAGGGGAAAAGTTGCACGTGTGACTCTAGGGAGTAACCACGTGACGTGTGTTTGGGTTTCCCTTGCAAGGTTAAGAAATTCGATTCGAATCGTCCGTTTCTCACGGCTATTGAGACTGCTTAACCATTTTTACCCATAGAGTAAGAAGAGGAACAATGAGGATGAATGGACTGGTTGGATGAAAATTTAATGCTTCACCATGTATGCTATTGGATAGCTGCTTATCTAGAATGGTTAATGAAACTAGAATCTTGAGCTAAAAGTTGAAAGTAAGGACCCACTCGTAGATGCTTTTCGGCAAAACAAACCCCTGAGCCAAAAAGCCTTGCATGTCTAGAGTCGGTGGAGTAGATTCCACTACACGGGTAAGTCTTGCTGAGTATTAGTATACTCAGCCTTGCTTGTGGCTCGTTTTCAGGTGAGACCTTCGAAGATATGATTGCTGGCTTGACTTGGCCCTGCACTCTTCCCCCTGGTTGGTCGGTGGAATGGGATACGCCCCCGTCCAACGGAGATAATGCCGAGTGATGTCTCGTACGGGCTTCATCGAGACATCCTTATCGTCGAAGTAGCTTTCGCTGTTTTATTTTCCGCTGCAACTTAAACTCTGAAGAACTTCTTAGTATGATCATTGAAGTACTTGGTTTCTAAACTCAAAACTTGGTCTGTAATATTTACTTATGATAATGTTGTAATATTTGCTGGAATGTGGTATTCTCTGGGCTCATCGTCGCATGAGCGTTTGTATGTATGGCATTCGATCCGCTTTACCGTGGTTGTATCGGGAGGTTATACCCGACAGACCAGTGGATTACTCCGTTTGAAGTGTAAGGTTAACCGAGATTGCCTTAATGGTGATGGTTAATACACTTGAGCCGGATTAATTCAGGTGGTTCTGCCACAATCAACGATCCCCCAATTTATCTAAATTTTCATATCTTTAATCTTTCGGACTCTTTCATGGATAAAATCATCATCGGAAGACCAATTCTTAAAATTTTAGAAGGAATCCCCTGAAATGAGGCCATTAATCTTAGGATTGGAAAAGAAAACGTACCAGTTTCTTACTCACGCTTAGCCAATACCTTCGTAGAGCCCGACCCAGAGGATGATCCGCTAGAACAAGTCTTGGGAGCCTCATTAGGTGAGTTAGCACAACCAAATCTTGAACAGGAATCCCAAGACTTTATCGAGGAGAAAGATGCTCAGAACCCCATTGATCTCGACACTACCAAAGAGCCTAAACCATCTCCAATCGAGTTGAAACCTCTTCCTCCCGGGCTGAAATATGCCTATCTCTTTGGAAATCGAGAAACTCTAGTTATTATCAGTGACTTGCTCTCTCAAGTAGAAACCCAACAGCTCCTCACTGTTCTGGAGAAACATCGCGTGGTTCTTAGATATTCACTCCAAGATCTGAGGGGAATAAGCCCAACACTCTGCACTCAGCGCATCCCAATTATTCCCGAGTCCACGCCGCTAGAGAGCCTCAAAGGCGGCTGAATAATGCGATGAGAGAAGTAGTTAAGAAGGGAGTCCGTAAGCTCTTACATGTCGGGATCATTTATCCCGTGCCAAATAGTGAATGGGTCAGTCCTGTCCAAGTCGTGCTTAAAAAGGGAGGAATGACGGTTGTACGAAATGATAAGAATGAACTTATTCCTCAGCGTACCATCACAGGGTGGCGTATGTGTATAGACTATAGAAAATTAAACAAAGCCACTAAGAAAGACCATTTCCCTCTCCCTTTCATCGATGAAATGCTCGAGCAACTTGCCAAACATTCCTTCTTCTGTTTCCTCGATGGTTACTCTATATCACCAAATTCCTATACACCCCGAAGACCAGAGTAAAACAACATTCACATGCCCATATGGAACGTACGGCTATCGACGAATGTCCTTTGGGTTATGTAATGCCCCCGCATCATTCCAGTGATGTATGATGTCAATCTTTTCCGACATGATTGACCAAATCATGGAAGTATTCATGGATGACTTCTCGGTGTACGGAAAGACCTTTGCCGACTGCTTGAAACATCTTGCTAAGGTCTTGCAAAGATGCGGTGAAAAACACCTAGTTTTGAATTGGGAGAAATGCCATATCATGGTGCGAGAGAGCATTGTTCTAGGACACCGAGTGTCCGAGCGTGGCATAGAGGTGGATAAAGCCAAGATTGAAGTCATTCAGCAATTACCACCTCTCGCCAATGTGAAGGGGATTCGTAGTTTCCTTGGACACGCCGGTGTTGACGGCGCTTAAGTACCACATCTAGGCGGTCAATTCCTACATAAACACCGGAAAGACAAGCATCAACATTAGTGGTAGGGGTTATTTTTAACAAATTCCACAAGTGTTGGTAAATATTTGTATGCAGGTCAATTAGAGGAGAAAACACACATCAAGAGCAAGGAAACACACCCCTCAATCCATGGCAACACCCTTCCGACAAATCAGGCGCAAGCACATGGATTGGAGGGCCCATATCAGGGGTTAAACCACCTAAACTTACCCCCAATCAACCTATACCCACTTGGGGGCCCACCTGGCAGCGTCCTGGATGAAAGGCGGCGCGAGGGGAGCCAGCCACGGGTCGGCCAAACCCTGAGGTCGGCCGAACCGACTTTGGCGCCACCGACCTTCCCCTTCCACGTGTAGCTCGCTCATTGGACCTTAATGGTGGTTCCAAGTGCAAGCACCCCAGTTGCCGGCCGAGAGCTGCACATACACCCCTATAAATGTAAGGGGAGGGGATTACAAAGGAGACACACCATCCAAGTGAGTCTTGACCTTGCCTAGTGTTGACACTTCTTAACGCAATCACTAGGAACGGTGAGGTCCCCAGTAACGGCGCCAAAAATTCTTGTTTCGCACTTCTTAACATAATCACTAGGAATGGTTAAGTTCCCAGTAACAGCGTCAGAAATGCTTATTGGTAGTTCGTATGTTCCACAGATATAATTCAAGATTAAATCTGCAAGCGCACAGAATCACCGCTGTAGCACTTCACCCGGTAGTATTCCAGAGTATCGTAAGTTATATTTTCCATGGGAAAGCACTTATGGCTAAGGCAATCGGTAAATAGATCTCAAGGATAAAACAAGACTTTAGTGACTAACAACTTAGCAGGGGTAAGGTAATGATAAATAAATGATAGATAAATGATAGCAGTGACACACGAGGATATCAAGATAAATAAGTGAGCGACCTGAGTAGTGGGAGGACAATGAGACGAGATAGATTCCTAGATACTTCTTATGTTCTTGAGCCAACTCTAGTAGAGATTTAAAGGTGGAAGCAAAGACAAGGAAGAGAAACTGTTGCGGCTGATCCAAGTATGCTTCAGGCGCCCGGACCGGACAACCTCCAAAAAGGGATGAGAAGGGGAACTTGCGCAGTCTACTCCTAAGTCCTACAGCACCAACCACTCTCACGTGGTGGAATATGTAGGCCGAACAGGGATGTCACCACCTGCCGGCTACCACAACTATCCGTGGGGTTGGGTGCAATTCAAGTTAAGCAATAATTCTACGCACCACGCCTATAGATATAACTTAATACTCTCCTGGGATTCCAAGCAAGAGAGTACCCTCTCCCCGTGGCTCTAAGATACAAGGGCCTAAGAGAAAGAATGTGAAACCCGCATACAAGGGACTACAACACTTTACTCTAGTGCCAATCTAACCCAACCTGGTCTAGTACTAGATACATGCACTAATAATGAAGTAAGTGCTATGGGAAATCAACTCAAGATAGATAGAAGATAACTTTATATTAAAGGCTCAAAGTCTCACAAAAGAGTAAAGGAAACGATACAAGAGCTTATACCAGAATTCCCGAAGATGACTCCGGAACCTCGAGGCGAAGCTCGACTCGACTCTAACTCCCAACTACTACTAGCCTAACTCAACTAAGTAGAAAGTAAAGTAGTGATTCCTCCTGGTGTGTGTCGATCAAATCGGTAGCTCGCCCTATTTATAGTGCTTAGGATAGCAGGGGGTACTTGTAGCTAGAAGATGAGGCTGTTTGGCGGTGGGCGGTGCGGCCGAACCAAGGGGGTGCGGTCGAACCACATGATGTAACGCCTCAAGCATTCCACGGTACAGATGATCTCCTGAGGTCGGTAACTTCCTGTCCGAGGTGGTTGAGCTTGATTGGAGCTCAAGCTGGTGTAGCCGCAGCACACCTAGGGCCGTTTTGCCCTTCGTTCCACCAACATGTTCCTTGGACGGTGTATGATGTTCCCAGGGGTGGGTTCCTGGTGAATGAAGTTGTTTTGCTTGAGTTTGTGGGCCCATGGAACCGTGGGTGATACACCGTGTCCCTCGGATTCAGCCGACTCCAAACCAATGCTTAGGATGTGTTCCATCTGTGTTTCCTTGCATGTGGTCGAAGATGACTTGAGTTTGGCTCAGTCCTGGTGCGGCCGAACCACCTTGGTGTGGCCGAACCAGAGTGTTGTCGGTTTGCGCTCAATTTTGGTCTGCTGATTCCCTACATCAAATACTTCACAGAAAACTCGTGGAACCTTATTAGTTAAATGAAATAAACATGATTCTTGTTATAAACTCCATTTTGTTTCGAGAATGTGGGGGTCGATTATTGAGATAACAATCGCCAACAAATCCCACAAACTTAACCCTTTGCTCGTCCCTGAGCAAAGCTTAAGATTTAGGCTCGGTGGATCAGGAGTTGCGTCAATGTTAATAATCTGCAGGTACCTGTGCACAATGCAATACTCTATTTTGTTTGAACTTCCTGGATTTCATAAATTTCATACCTTAATACCTGTGAGGCGTATAGTTCTCCTTGCCTTGGGAGGTTGAAAGGTGGAACAGCTCATCTTAGTATCATCCCCTCATTGCTTGTTTTGGATCCCAGCTTGGAGTTTTTGAATATTTTTTAAAACAATGTTCCTCAAAAGGTACTCTCAATCACTCAAGTGGTGTATAATCCTCTCCAAAGGCTGTTTATTTTAGCCTCAACTTCCTACATCCATAAGGCTTATATGGAGCTTGGGTAGGTATTATGAGACTCACTTAGTTTGCAAAATATTGTTAAGCCAAAGATTGGTTCCATAGAGGTGTATGACAACTCAAACTCCGATCAAGATGGAAGTGATCACGGGATGATGGACTCACGTATCAAACATTGGTCTTTTGAACTCCTTTATTTTGGATGGATATTTTTGTTTCCCTTGTTGGATCATGGACCATCTATATTTTTCTTCTTCTTTTTTCTTGACATGCCTTGTGAGCATGTGGCATACCTTCTTTGGGCATGCATTTTTTTTCTTTTTTTCTTTTTTTCCTTTCTCTCTTATTTTTGAATACTAATGGTCCATGTCCTTTCATGCAGGGAGTTTTTTGTGGAAATTGGAAGGAGTGAAGAATGAAGACCATGGAACTTTTATTGATGGCGTGGATGAGCATAGAATGGTGAACACGGAGAATCGGTGATTGAGAACGCATACCTCTTAGGCACTCAACATTTGATTCAACTCATTTACACAACTAAGTGGTTATATGGTTGGTTCATCATGAAAGATATTTGGCCTTGGTAGGAATTTCTTTACCATTGAGGAACATGCCTTTTTAATTTTTGAAATAAATCATCCAAGATTTTCACCTTACTAGAGAAATAAAAGAACTCTACCAAAAATTTTGCTATATCATACCTCGCAACAACTTAGTTTAGGATCTCATGTGCTCCCACAAAGTTTCAGGTTCATATTTCACTTATGTCCAGTAATTCAAGTACTTGTAGAGTATCATGTTGTAAACAAGGTACTTGCAGAATATTAATAGAGCAATTATTCATCATTTCCAAATGAAAGGAGCATAACAAGATTCACAACCTAGTTGGGAGTTGATTTTAACAAAGAAAATATTTTTGGAGTTTTTAGAATTTTTGAAACAAATAAAATATTTTTGGGATTTTCGAATTTTTTTGAATGCAGTAAATGTTTTTGGATTTTTTTGATTTTTTTCTGAATGCAGTAAATATTTTTGGATTTTTTTTAGATGCAGGATAAATTAACTAAGTAATTATACAAATAATGGGCTGCAATGGAAGGGGTTGGTTGTGGCACTTACCTTTCGGGGCTTCTCCCCCAAAATTAGTCGCTCACTGGTAGGGATTCCAACTTCCGAAGAAGCTGTCCATTAAACCCTTGTGTTCATCGAGTCTCGTCTCAATTTGCCGGACTCTTGCGTTGGTGTCGTCTGTCGTTTCCACCACATGTGAAAAGTTCTCATAGTAGCTTGGTGGATAATGAGTAGACTGCGTCCTTCCTAGGTCGGCTCCAAATTGCTGGTGTGAGGGGCCGGCTTCATATGCTCCTTCGGCGTACCCCGAGCCATATGACCCGGCGTGCCACGCTCCGGAGTATGCTTCTTGCGATGCTGCTGTTGCTAAAGTTTCCAGTGGCGGAGGCTATGGATGAGATGGTCCTATAGTCTCCGCCCTTCTCCTTGTCCTGACTCTTGTGGTCGGTCCTGCACCTAAAACGGTGTGCCTTTCTGGTTCTCTCCTTGTGGTCGGCCCTGCACCTCAAGCACTATGGCGAGCTGGTTCTCTCCTTTCCAGACGAGGAGGCCTCCCCTCTTCTAGTGAAAGGGTTAGTCTTTTAACGGCATACAACCCAAGCCACGTGCAAGGCAGCGGGACTTCGGTTGTATAACCCCTGTAAATCATGATTAAAGAACCATTGGCCGCCACACGAAGCATGTAACCTTGGACGAAGTGTTCTGCAGTGATTGTTGGGCGCTCTTGCTCAAGAAAAGTAATTGTGGCGCCCTCGAGAAGGTCGAAAGCACGCGCGATTCGGGTGACTGGGGAGGTTCTTCCTATGAAACTGACGCGGTTCGGAGTAGAACTCCAATGATCCGCCACGGTTTTAACCGGTGAAAACTTAATTTTCTTTACCATGGCATTCTGGATTAAAAGCTCATTTGTGCTTATAGGCCTAGGATCAGAGTGTGGATGCAAGGTTGTGCCTATCTATCGGTGCATAAACCTTAGTGTGGGGTTATGAATGTCGTTGGTTCTGCATGCTCTACTATTATCTTGACTTGAAATTTTCTCCCAAAATTTACCTTGATAAAAGTTGGGTAAACATTCATTAGCATCTAGAGAACACCTTTTACTAAACCCCAAAGCATTACTTAAGGTGCGCCATGAACAAACAAACTCTTCATTGAACATGCGAAACTCTATGCCAGTGTCTGTGACCTCAAGTGTGCTAAGAAATTCAAGAGTGAGGAGTTTCGAACTAGGTTCCATGATGCGCCAAACTTCAGACCAGCCGATGGTGTTGAAGATGGTCTCGAATTCGTTATCCATACCGGTTTTGGTGAGGAGTTCCTCATCAAAAACACAAGTATGTTCGAACGAACGTTCTCTCATCATGGCGAACGCCTATCGTTCCTTGTCTGACCTCAGGACAATTTGTCCTTCCTCGGTTAGGACTCGGATTCTCTAGGACGTTACTCCTTCTCCGGCCTGTGGGATGGAGTCTATTGACATGCTGTCCGAGACGTGCATGGGCGTCTGCGAACCACTGTCGGAGTGACTCTTGAACCGTATATGCATCGCCTTCTTCGCACCGCTCTTGAATTTTGATGTCCACGACATGATTCCTGCAAAAGATTAGCGTATACCCGAAGAACTAATACAAGAACTAAATTGATTACCTTGACAAACCTTCTTCCTTGCAGCAGAAATTTTATTTGGTTGTCACTAAGGAAGGGAAAATAGTTTTGGGTTTTTCTAACTAAGAACTACTAATGCAAAGCTTCAAATGCTTAAGAAAATGAGAGGAGAAGTGCTTAGGACCTGGGATTTTGGATGCTCGAGCTGCGGAGTGCGTGAGTGAGGCAGTGAGCTTCTCGATTTGTGGCAGGAGGCAGAGGTGCTAGTGCGGCCGAACTAAATTGGTGCAGCCGTACCTGCCCTTGTGCTCCACGAGCTTGTCCTTGGTCTATGCGTAGGATGGCAGGTAGTAGTGCTCATTTCAGTGGTGAAACGACATGAACGGTGCAGCGGCGTTGTGCGGCCGAACATGGTGGGGTGCGGCCGAACGTGCCCCTCCATAATCTTGCTCAGTGCTTCGATTATTGATGTTCCTACACATCCTGGTAGCCATCCTGCACAAGATCCACTAAAAATATATGGTGGTGGAGCCGCACCCCAGTCTTTTTTTAATTTTTGCTCAGAACTTTGGTAGTTAGTGATCCTTTCACGTTATTGTGCCATCCCTGCAAAGAAACACTCAAACAAATGGGTGTAGGGTCGGCCGAACATGTGTGATTCGGCCGCACCACTCACTTCCAGATTTTTGTTCTCTCTTGTTTTCTTAAGTTAATGAGGCTCCTAATTTACAAAATTTAAACATGCATATGCAAAAATTAAATTTGTGAAAATAAATATGAGTGATACATACCGGTTTAACTCACGTTGAGTGCTCGAATTTTCAAGTCCTTGAGCTGGACTTTCTCCTTCGTTTGTTCAGCTTGTTTTAGCATCGTCCTTGTTCGGGAGATGGTGACATAGACGAGGAAATTTCCTTCTTGTGCTAGACTTTAATCATTTTCTTTGGTGTGGCGTCTTTCTTGGGTTCAGAGGGTTGTTGAGGTGCCTCTGTTTTCTTCGTCGTCTTGGGTGTACCCTTTGATTTCTTTCTCGTAGTTTTGACTGCTTGACGACGTTGCTCGCTCTCCTGATTTTTCTTCATTGTGATCACCACGACATCCGTCTGGGGCTTTGGAGGAGTTCCTTCAATTTTCTGCATATTACCCCTGCCATAGAGTTTTCTTACCATCGAACATGTCTCTACCCTTGGCTTGAAGGCAAATTTCTCCTCCTTCCCATTTATGCTCAAGTTGATTTCTCCGGCTCCTACATCTATGTTCGCATTTGCGGTGCTCAAAAATGGCCTCCCAAGAATGAGAGGTGCTGTCTTGTCGACTTCCATCTCCAATACAACAAAATCAATGGGAACGAGGAAATTCCGGATTCTCACCGGAATGTCTTCCGCTATACCCGCCGGATAGCGGACCGATTGGTCCGCTAGCTGCAAACACATAGCTGTAGGGGACAAAAGAGTATGATTTAGTTTATCAAACACTACCTTAGGCATCACGCTGATGCTGGCTCCGAGGTCGCAGAGGGCGTGATCGAAGTGTTGTGTCCCAATTGAGCATGAAATGGTTGGACATCCGGGGTCTTTCTTCTTTTCTGGAAGAGTGTTTAGGATTGCGGCGCTACATTCCTCCGTTAACTTGATTACCTCAGTTGTTGGCATTGGACGTTTGTTGTTGAGGATGTCTTTGAGGTACTTTGCATATGGCAGAACCTGCATAGCTTCCAACAATGGGATATTCAGATAGAGCTTTTTAATTACCTCTATGAACCTCACAAATTGTTCATCAACGGTGGGTTTCATGTTTCTTCTAGGGAATGGTAGTAGCGTCGTGTCGTAAAACTCATGTGGAGCGGTTTTGCCTCCAGCTTCTACTTCTGAGTTCTTTTGGGCAGAATCTTCTTGAGGGATTTCTTCTGTCTCCTCAGCTTCACTCGCTTCTGCCTGTACTTCCTTGTTCTATCATGCTGCATTAGTTGGATATGGCGGGTCTCGAGTGGTCTTACCTCCTCTCGTGGTTACCGCCTTAATCTTTTCACAAGGAGAAATCTCGGGCTGCCCCGGGATTCGTCCAATTTCAATTGAAGGTAAAGCAGTAGCAAGTTGAGCTAATTGGGTTTCTATCATTTTATTGAAGCTCAATTGATTTTTCATGGCAGAAGAGAAGGATTCCATTTTCGAATCAATGCTTTTTAAAATTTTATCATTAGTTAAGAACTTTTTCTAATATTCTCATTAATTTTAACTTGGCCTCACAGAAGATCTTTAATGGAAGGCTGATTGCTGAAATTATTGCCATTATTGAAATTGTTACCTCCCTGGGGTCGATCGAAGGTGAGGTTTGGCCTTGAGTTCCACCCTTGATTGTTGTAGTTGTTCGGGCGGAAACCGTTGTTGTTGTTATTCCCGTTGTTGTTGATGTAGAAAGCATCTTCACGGGTTTTAGGATAATTATTTTCTGAATGTCCTGAATTTCCACAAACTTCGCAAGTCATGCGAGCATCCATGGCTTGAGCTGTCTCGTGTGTTGGAGCTTCTAATCTCTTCATGAGAAGGTCCAATTTTGCAGGCAACATGCCATACTATCAACTTGATGGACTCCAGTAGGTCGTGTTGGAGCATGTTCATCACTCCATCCTTGATTTTCGGCCATTTGCTCCACCAGTTGTTTGGCGGGGCAAACTTCTAGTGAAAAGAATGCACCCTCCAGCTGCAGCATCAATATGCTCGCGTGCGGAGCGCTTGAGGCAATGGTAGAAGCCCTGAATTAAGAACCAATTTTGCATGCCATGGTGTGGGCACGTAGTGATGTACTCTTGAAAACGCTCCCATACTTCATCTATGGATTCATCATTGTTCTGCTGAAAGCTGGAAATATTGTTTCGGAGGGCATTTGTTTTGCCCACCGGGAATAATTTTGCAAGAAATGCATTGGAGCATTTCTCCCATGTGTCGACGGCAGATCGGTCGGCGTAGAACCATTGTTTCGCCTTCCGTAACAGTGAAAAAAGGAATAATCGAAGGCGAACAGCATCAGCGGACACAACTCTTATAGTGAATGTGTGGCATATCTCTAGGAAATGTTGGAGATGAGCATTTGCATCCTCATTCATCTTGCCGTAGAACGGACCAGCTTGCACCATGTTGATGAGTGCTGGCTTGAGTTCAAAGCTTCCATCTCCGACTGTCGTTTCCAGTCCAATGCGAACAATGGTGGTGGATGGAGCGGAGTAGTCGCGGATCGTCTTGCCAGCCATGCTAGTTGATGTTGATGGTGTGCTGTCGGTACGGGTGACTGGGCTCGTGATCAAGAGTCTCTTCTGAGGAGGGACAACACGAGGTCGTACTCTCCTCACGAGTGACTCTAGATTGTCTTGGAAATTTGATGGTAATTCAAAACCAGTCATGCACTACTCTGTTTCATCCAAAAAGAAGAAAATAGAACAAGGGTAAGCCTGCTTGAGAGGTATTTCAATAAGTTATGATAGATCCTAAAGAAATATTTAACGATGTCTTATGCCAATTGCTTCCCCGGCCTTATGTAGGCACCAGAGAGGAGGGAGGAGGGGTGGGGCTGGACTGTGAGGCTGGGGAGGGGCGGCACGACCCGGGCTCGCCATTGGGCGCGGCGGGCGGTGGCAGCGTCGGCGCGGCGTGCGTGTCAGCGACGCGGGCACTGGTTGGGCGCCGGGGATTTGGCGTGGGGGAGGGGGAGATCGCATGGGCACGGGTTGGGCGAGCTGGGGCGGCAACAGAGACGCGCGTTGGTTGGCTTGGCGCGGCGCGGGCGGCAGGGATGCCCTGCCAGGTGGCCGGCGGCCTCTGCGCGGCGGTCGGGGCAGAGCAGGGAAGGGAAGTGAGGGAGGGACTGAATTGCGAGATTTTGAAGAAATTTAGGGGTCTGGTCGTAAAAATGATATTTCTCACATTTCTGTGTTGCAACTCGAAATTCTCTGAACACGAAAGTTGTTCAAAATGGAAAGTTACACAAGTTTTGTTTCAGGCCAAAGTTAATTTGAGTTATAGTTCAAAAGTTATTTTAAAAACTCAAAAAGCATGATTCGGATGACACGTCGCTTCATGGGCAAAATTTCATATTCTTCCCTAGGCTTTAACTAGACTTTTGTTTATCATGTCACTGATGATGTGCCTATTCAATTTCATAGTTATATTTGCATTGATGTGAAAGTTATTTAATTTGTTTGATTAAGGTACATGTACTTATGCACATATATACATACTTTCAATATAAAAGCAAAACCAAATTATAATACATTTCTTTTAAACTTTTCTTAGTTCCTTATGCATATTGTTATGCTAATGAGACTTGTTTAGCAAATTAAACACATGAGGTGTTACATCAAGTGGACAACGTCGAGCGCAACCCTCGCAGCAAGAAGTCGGGCAAGCTTCAGGATCAGTATGAAAAGATCCTCCACAAGCAGTGTCCGATGCACCTGAAGGCCAAGCACACTATGTTCCAGTACACCGGACAAGGACAAGGCAGACGAGGGCACCGACAAGTCAGGACCTCCGGGTTTCCAATATCTGACTAACACTATCAACGTCATCTTCGGAGGCGACGACAGTATTCTCACCAAGCACGCGCAAAAGCTGTTTCGGCGCGAGATCTTGGCAGTCGAGCTAGCGGTGCCGCGTCCTTTGAGACACAACGAGGCCCTGATCTCTTTCTCCAGAGAGGATCGGTGGACCAGCTTCTCCGAGCTGGGAAAACTTCCCGCTCGAACTGGACCCGGTAGTCGCCAGCTCTACACTGACACGGGTACTCATCGACGGGGGAAGCAGGTTGAACCTGCTCTTCCCATGTACTCTGAAGAAAATGAGGATGGACATCGGTAAGATGCTCACCCCCAGCAAAGCTCCATTCTACGAGATTGACCCAGGTAATGCAGCTACACCGATCGGCTCGGTAACTCTGCAAGTTACCTTCATGACGGCTGACAACTTCCGTACGGAGTACATCAAGTTCGAAGTCACCATCATCGAATCTTCATACCACGCCATCCTTGGCAGGCCCGCTTTGGCCAAGTTCATGGAGGTTCCCCATTACATCTACTTGGTCTTGAAAATGCCAGGTACCAATGGTGTACTCTCCCTCCGCGGTGACGTCGAGAAGTCCTACGACTGCGACCAGGAGGCGATCAAGTATGCTTCATCAGAGCGCGTGCCAGAGCCTTCATCCGAAGTACTCGCGGACGCACAGCAACTCTCCGAGACAGAGCTGGAGGTAGTGAAAAAGAGGCCAAGCCAGTCGAGGGTCAAGCCAAACCCCAACATCGGCATCAAGACCATCCAGCTCCAGGAGGGTGACTCATCCAAGACCACCCTGATCGGTGAAAACATGGACAGCAAATAGGAATTCGCGCTCGTGAACTTTCTTAGGGCCAACCAAGACATTTTCACTTGGAAACCTGCGGATATGCCAGGTGTGCCCAAGGAGTTGATCGAGCATGCTCTGAAAGTTGATCCCAAGGCAACTCTGAGGAAGCAACGACTACGTCGTTTCTCTCCAGAAAAGAGGTAGGCCATCAAAAAAGAGCTAGCCAAACTACTTGCGGCTAGCCAGAAAGAGGTGTACCACCCAGAGTGGATAGCCAACCCTGTACTCATTCTGGAAAAGAATAATAATGTATGGAGGATGTGTGTCGATTATACCTATCTCAATAGGCACTACCCGAAAGATCCTTTCGCGCTCCCTTGCATCGATCAGGTTATCGACTCCACCGCCGGTTGCGTCCTGCTCTCCTTCCTTGACTGCTACTCGGGTTATCATCAGATTTCCCTCAAGGAAGAAGAACAGATCAAGATTGCGTTCATCACCCCGTTCGGAGCCTACACATACACGACTATGTCGTTTGGCCTGAAGAGCGTGGGTGCAACTTACCAGCGAGCCATACAACTGTGCCTCGCTTACCAGCTACACCGCAACGTTGAAGCCTACGTGGATAGCGTGGTTATTAAAACCAGAAATCCCGACGAGTTCATCTCTGATTTCGAGGAAACTTTCAACAGTCTACGAAGATTTCAGTGGAAGCTCAACCCGACTAAGTGTGTCTTTGGCATACCCCAAGGGAAACTCCTCGGTTTCATCGTCAGTCACCGAGGCATTGAGGCTAACCCTGAGAAGATAACCGCCATCACAAGCATGGGGACTCCACAGAAGATCAAAGATGTGCAGAAGCTCACCGGCTGTATGGCGGCACTTAACAGATTCATCTCCCGACTTGGAGAATGGGGTCTACCCTTTTTCAAGCTCGTCAAGCAGTAGGAAAATTTTGTTTGGACCGAGGAAGCGGCACAGGCATTGGAGGCCCTCAAGGCTCACCTCCAATCGCCCCCGATCCTCACGGCTTCGAATCCAGGTGAGAACCTGCTACTTTACATCGTTGCGACTACTCACGTCGTCAGCACCGCTATTTTGGTGGAGCTAAACGAGGAGGGCCATGCCTTTGGTGTGTAGTGGCCAGTGTATTTCGTTAGCGAAGTTTTTTCTAAGTCAAAGGCTCGTTACCCTTCGATTCAGAAACTTCTCTACGCTATACTCATTACCTCCAGAAAGCTTCGCCACTATTTCGATGAGTACAAAATCTCAGTTTTCACTGACTTCCCGTTGGCGGATATACTTCACAACCGGGACGCCACTGGGCGTATCTCCAAGTGGGCGGTGGAACTGGGGGCTCTCAACATCGACTTCAAGCCACGCACTGCCATCAAGTCGCAAGCTCTAGTCGATTTCTTTGCAGAGTGGCAAGAAAACCAAGTACCAACTCCCAGCTGACCAGCCAGAGCATTGGGTCATGTACTTCGATGGCTCCCTCAAGCTCAAAGGCGGTGGCACAGGAGTACTCTTCATCAGTCCGACTGGTGAGAAACTTAAATACGTATTTCAAATACTATATAAGGTCTCCATCAACGAGGCCGAGTACGAGGCACTACACCATGGGCTATGCCTGGCTGTCGACCTTAGCATCAAGCGACTACTCGTCTTTGGCGACTCTTTACTGGTGGTCCAACAATGCAACAAGGATTGGGACACCAACGAAGAAACCATGGATGCGTACGTTGCAGAAATTTGTAAGCTTGAGAACAAGTTCTCGGGTCTCAAGATCCGTCATGTACTCCGCGATAACAACGTTGGGGCAGACGTACTCTCGAAGCTAGGCTCTGAGCGAGCCAAAGTTCCGGCTGGAGTCTTTGTCCATGAGCTCCACCACCCCTCTATTCCAAGAATAGAGCCAGGGACCATCGACCAAGGTCCTACAGAGTCTAGTCGAGAGGTCCTGATGATTGACGTGGACTGGCGCCCCCAGTTCATCGACTTGATCAAGGAAAAGAAGCTACCCCCAACCTCGACCCTAAGAGCGCCGAGGCTATCCAACTAGTCAGGCACATCAAGGGTTCCGTTCTGGTGGGAGATAAGCTCTACAAGCACGGATCAGCATCAGGGGTACTCATAAAGTGCGTAACTACTGCAGAAGGGTAAGAAATTCTGGAGGAAATCCATGAGGGCACGTGCGGAAATCATGCAACCTCCCATACACTAGTCTGGAAGGCCTTCAGGTTTGGGTTCTATTAGCCTACGGCTTTGGTAGATGCCGAAGACCTTGTTCGTCGATGCACCAACTGCCAATTCTTCGGTAAAAAGCCTCATGTCCTTGCTCACAAGCTGATCGCCATACCACCATCCTGGCCATTTGGCTGTTGGGGCCTCGACATGGTCGGTTCATTGACAACAGCATGAGGAAGCTTTTCCTACGTATTGGTGGCCATCGACACGTTCACCAAGTGGATCAAGTAAAAGCGTATTACAACCCTGACGGCCGACACAGTAGTCACTTGCATCTGTGACATACTTCACCGTTTTGGTTTTCCTCATACGATCATTGCTGATCTGGGATCCAACTTCACTTCACACGAGTTCTGGGAGTTCTGCGAATGAAGCGGCATCAAGATCAAGTACGTCTCGATAGCCCACCCAAGGGCCAACAGCCAGGTGGAGCGCGCCAACGGTTTGATCCTTGATGGACTCAAGAAAAGACTCTATGACGAGAACAACAAAAAGGGAGGCAAGTGGATTGACAAATTACCCACAATCGTCTGGGGGCTTCGTACTCAACCGAGTAAAGCCACAGGACAGTCATCTTTCTTTCTCGTCTATGGTCAGAAGCTATCCTCCCATCAGATATCATGTGGAACTCTCCCAGATTAGAGATGAATGGGGAAGGAGAAGCTGACAAAGCAAGGCACTTGGAACTCGACTGCGCTGAAGAAGTCAGATGCAATGCCCTACTGCAATCAGCAAGATACCTACAAGGCGTTCGACGGTATCATGACCACAACGTCCAAGAAAGATCCTTCAATGTTGGGGACCTGGTCTTACGCCGCATCCAAGATGAGACTGGGCTTCACAAGCTCAACTCTAGATGGGAAGGACCCCTCATCGTCATGAAGGTAACCAACCCAGGGTCGTATCGACTACAATACCCTGACGGCCTGGAGGTTCCAAATTCTTGGAACATCGAGCACCTATGCCATTTCTATGCATAATAAACTTGTGTCAAACCTGTCGGCTGTAGCGCAGCTCAGTATAAAAATACATGGTTGTTTCAGCTCCACAAATGACTACTGTGTTTTTATCTTCTTTAGCAACATTGAGTAAACTCGGGGGCTGTCGCCACGAGTTATGTCAATACGCTACTTCTCACTAATCCTCGGGGCTATGCCATGAGTACCTTCCATCATGATTAACCATACCAAAGCCTCTCGGGCTATACCCTCGAATGGGTCAGATGTTCTTTCCGACTACCTCCCTTTACAGATTAATCAAGCTATGGGGCAAGGTCTTACAGGGTAAAGTCGAAGGGGCTATTACACCTATACACAGAGGTTCTACGAAAGCAACTCTGTACAAAAGTACAAATCTAGTACACAGTTCGCCAACTAAAGCGATACCTTCAGGGTAACTACACACTGGAACTAACGTACTAAAGTGCTTAACGATTACGTTTCCACACGCCACTTCACAAGTCGAGGGTAGCAAACAATGATCAAACAAAGCATTAATATATTACACGAGCAACAGTTGTTTTTCATACAAAACATACACAGTTCATCATGGCTCAAAAGAGTGGAAGGTCATCGACTATTTGATGAGCAACATCATGTACTTCGGCACAGTACTCGTTGAACCGCTCCTCGGTGCACTCCACGGAAACGCCTTCTGCAAATGGACTAACGTCCATGCCTGGGAAACACGACTTCACCACTGCCAAGGTATGTGTTAGCACAACCTTGGCAGTGCCAGATGCATACCTGGCAATGCTTGTTAGAGCATCAACCAGTCACTGCACCAAGGAACGCCCGTCTGTGACGGGGTGCACAAACTCGCAAAGCTGGTGAGCGGCTGTCGCGAGTTGCTCCATATCCTTCTCCTTGTGCTCCCTGTCTCGGGCCAGGGACTGGATTTGCTTCATATTTTCTATGAGCTGCTTATCAGCATCAGACAGCTGGCGTGTTATAGTCTTGTGCTCCTCGTCCAGAACCGAGTACTTGAGCTGGAGCTCCTCCAGTGCCTTCTGCAGTTGTTCTTTCTCTTCTGTAAGTTCATATATATCACACTTCCAATCAGTTAACGCTCTTTCAATACAAGCATACTCTGGTAGAAAGTACATCTATACAACTCAGAAGAAAGACAGAGCGATAACACTACTTGGGTCAGAGGAACAGACTACTTACTTTCTTTCTGAGCGGTCAAATCTTTGACCTTTCAGATCGCCAAGTCATGCTTCCGCTGCTGATCTATCATGGCATCCCGATGCGAGGTCTTCAGGGCCTCGAGTTCCTCTTGGAGCTTGAGGTTATTGGCCTTCTCAGCCTCCACGTTGTCCTCCGCATCATGGGTACGCGGCAACACGTCCCCAATCCGGATCAGTTGGGCTGACTTCTCCTTGGAGCGCTCAACCAGGCTCTATACAGAGCAAGTCAACAAGTTTGTATACTACAACAGAACATCAACGCTAGATGAAGTACTCGACTACATACCTTGGTGTAGTTGGTGAAGCGACGTCCCAGCTACATCATGAGTGTGACAGTCTCCGGCTCCACCAATGGGTCCTCGAAGAGCTCGACGCGAGGAGGGATTTCTTCCCCCTGCTGCTCTGGCACCCGGGAGTCCTCCGGGATCTCCTCCTGTTGCTGAGCGCGAAAGCTTTCCAGGGAATCCTGCGCCCGGGAACTCCCTGGGACCTCCTGCTGGTCCGGGGTACTCGCGATCGCAGCTGAACAATCTGAGCACCATCTTCAAGGCTTGCCCCAGGAGTACTCCCGGGGGCTTCTGTCTCCGGTTCTACCTCCGCATCTGCCGGAGGCTCGAGATCTCTTCCTCCGGTATCCGCCGGCACATCCTCGACGATGGGAGGCTCGACAGTACTCGCGGCTGTAGGGTCTTCTGACAACGAGTCCGCACTCGTGCCCACTTGGCTGGTACTGGAGGTCGCCGGCTTGGGAGTCTCCGACTTCCTGAATTAGATGCATTAGTATTCAGCATTAACACAAGAAGCTACAACACGATACTTCTAGTTACTAACCTCGCAGGTTTCCTGAGGGGGAGTGCCATTGGCACGACCAACCCTCGTGGTGCGGTCTTGTTTCCGGAGCGGGTTGAGGATGGCTGACTAGTCGCGGGCGGTGATCTCCCCGACGCCGAACTCCTCACCCCAGTCACATCGACTACCCTTTGCCTCGGGGGCTTGGGGTTCTCATCAGTGCCAGTACAGGAGTAGATTACCTAAGTACTTGTGGAAGAATTGCAAGATCAAGCAGCTAAAGAAGTACAGACTACTGACGTTGCCTGGCAACGGCTTGGTGTTGCCGCTGCTGCAGCGGCTCTCTATTTCCGCGTCGCTACTGGCTTTGTGTGCGGTGGATCGGCTGCAGCATCGCCCATGTCTCTCTCAGTGGGCGGGTCTTGGGCTAGCTCCTCAAAAACTGGCTCAGGCGAATCAGACCTGAGCCGCTCTACATCGCCCTGCAGACAAAAGCAGACTCTCAAACAACAACTCTGTCAACAAGATTACATCCAAAGGTACTCGAGTAAACACTTATCGGGTTCGGCGAGTAGTCTGCGCCGAACAATCTTGGGATGAAAGGCTCCGAGTTCACCCCCGTGAACAGGCGGGTGACCCAGCGCATGATTTCTTCAATGGATGGCACATCCCTGGCCATCCGTGATGGGTCTCGAATACCTTCATACTCGAACCCGAGGTGAACGCGTTGCTGGAGGGGCTAGATGCACTGCTCGATGAACAAGTACGCCACAGACTCCCAAGTGACGCCCTTGTCCTTTCAAGACCTTGATCTGCGGCATCAGCTCAGGGATGTCGTGGCGTTCCTCCTCCATTGGCTTCTTCAGCCAACACTCTTGGCGCTGGGGCAGGGAGTTGTCCCGTCCGGGGAGGCTAGGCTGGTGGTTCTCAATGTAGAACCACTGAGCGTGCCACCCGAACAAGCTACTCGGGGTCGTGTACTCGAGGTAGAGCGCCTTGTCGCGCAGCTGTACACCGGCACCCCCGACTAGCGCGGGATTGTCCTCATCCGGCTTAGGTTTGAGGCGGAAGAGGTGGTGGAAAAGATTAAAGTGTGGGCGAATTCCTAGTAATGCCTCGCACAGATGCACAAAAATAGAAATGTGCAAAATAGAATTCGGGGGGAGATTGTAATGCTTGATTTTGTAAAACCAAGCAAACCGCGAAAGAAATCGGAAGGAGGGAGAGCGAGGCCACGATCCGCAAAAGGAGTGAACATCGCAGTCTCACAGGTGTTCTCCCACGGCGACGAGTCGGAGCCAGCGGTCCGCCATTGAACCACCCCCTCCTCTTGCAGTACCCGCTCAGCAACAAGCCGGAGCAGGTCCCTCTCCTTGATGGTCGAGGCCCTCCATGACGAGCCCTCCACCATCGTCTTGGCGACCTTCATTGGCGGCGGCGATCCGCCTTCTCCATCACCCTCCCTCTTCCTTCCGCGATCGGCGGCTGGGGTCTTCGTGCGCATGCCATGTCGAACCCACGCGGATAATGATTCGATTTTGAGAGGTTTTTATGGGTTCTGTGCAATGGATAATGGAAACTAGCCGTTTCTCAGGGATAGGCTCCCAAGAATTCGGACTTTTCAACTTCCAGCGCAATTTTACTCTAAAAATCATCAATGGAGTTCAAAAACATACATTCCATGCCACGACTCTTTAGATCCTTTCTTCCAAACCTGGAAATTTGGACTAAAGGCTCGGGGGCTGCAGGATACGTGTCATCAATGGCTTATTTTTTCAAAAATTCTTGGAAGATACAGACCAAAGATTCAAGACTAATTTGACCCTCAGCCTGATTCTTCGATTCAACCTAAGGCTCGGGGGCTACTCCATATGGAGTGCGAGTTCATCGCGCCCCATATAAAAGAAGACTTGAAAACTACTCGGGGCTTGAGCACCTTAGAGCCTCGATGCAGTTAAGGAAGTACTCGGAAGACACCTTCTCAAGGGGACTCAATAGGAACCTGAAGACACCTTCCAGAAGTACTCGGAAGCTTGCAGTACTCGGCTATGAAGAGCTCAGGGGCTTGTCAGACCCGGGGCAGCAGGACTGCACACTTGGCGTACATATTCTCATAGTAAGGGATGGCACATGGGCCATACCTTATCATCATGGTAACTAGTCGTATAGAACTAGGACTAGTCGGGCATATGGAAACTACCTGACAATGTACTCGGGTAGGACTCCTCAGGCTGTTCCCGACTAGGACTTCCATGTAACCCTGTCCCCCTAGACTATATAAGGGCGGGCAGGAACCCCTCCAAAACAAATCGTGCATACGCATAACCTCTAAGGCAATACAAACCACAAAGGACGTAGGGTATTACGCTCTCGGTGGCACGAACCTGTCTAAATTTAGTGTTCCTTGCACCTTCGAGTTCCTGATCTCGGCGACACCCTACCTACAACCTACCACATCGGGGGTATCCCTCGGTGGGCTTGACGGTAAAACACCAACAGGCACTTCTTAACGTAATCACTAGGAACAGTTAAGTCCCCAGTAACAGCGTTAGAAATGCTTATTGGTAGTTCATATGGTCCACAGATATAATTCAAGATTAATTCTGCAAGCGCACAGAATCACCGCTGTAGCACTTCACCCGGGAGTATTCCAGAGTATCGTAATTTATATTTTCCACGGGGAAGCACTTATGGCTAAGGCAATCAGTAAATAGATCTCAAGGATAAATCAAGACTTTAGTGAATAACAACTCAGCAGGGGTACTGTTACGCCTCAGGTGTTTAAATTGCTAAACAAGTCTCATTAGCGTAACAATATGCTTAACTAACTAAGAAAAGTTTAAAAGAAATGAATTATAAATTGGTTTTGCTTTGAATTGAAAATAGATGTATATATGTGCACAAATACATGTACTTAATCGAACAAATTGAATAACTTTCACATCAAAGCTCTTCTGGCTACGAAATCAAATAGGCACATCATCAGTGACGATAAACAAAAGTCTAGTTGAGACCTCGGAAAGAATAGGAAATTCTGCCCATAAAATGTCGTGCCCTCCGAATCATAAATTTTTGAGTCTTCAATTTAACTCTCAAACTAGAGCTCAAATGAACTTTGGCCTGAAACAAAACTTGTAGAACTTTTTATTTTGAACAACTTTCATGTTTAGAGATTTTTGAGTTGCAACACAAAAATTTGAGAAACACTTGACTTTGCAAACCAGCCTTTGCTCGCCGCCCGCCGCGCCCAATGGCCAGCCGCCCCGTGCCCGAGCCCCCGCCGCACCCTGCCAGTCGCCGCGCTTGCCGCCCCGACAAGCCGCTGCTGCAGCTGCTTGCCCAACCCATGCCCGCGTGATCTTCCCCTCCCCCACGCCAAATCCCCGGCGCCCAATACCCTGCTCGCGCCCGCCACACGCCGCGCCGGCACTGCTCGCCGCCCGCCGCGCCCAGAAAGCCGCTCGCGCGCGCCTGGACCCACCAGAACGCCGCCGCCGCAGCCTTTGCCGCCGCCGTAAGGACCCGCCCGTGGAGCTCACCTCTCTGGCCACCCATTGCTAGAGCTGAGCCTCCAACCATCACCACACCGCCCCACCACAGCTCATTGCCCCAACCCCGCCGGAGCACCGTCACCGACGCGCCGCACCGCCGCTGCCCCCCCTGCTCCGCGCCGACGAGCCCTTTCCGGCCACCCCCAACCCCGACCAAGGCCCCACAAGGTAGCTCTTGCCTCCCTAGATCACCCCAACCCTTTTCCCCTCGCAGCCGACGAGCCCCCTCGCCGGAATTTGGCCGGCCGCCGTGCCAGGTCCGCCTAGGGACCAAATTGTAAGGATTGAAATCTTTAGAAGGGTCGGCACGCAAGTTTCCAGAGGCATATCTGTAAACCTGTGTTTAAACTTTGAATTCAAAAATAGTGAACTTTTAAAATTCATATAAAATCGAAAAAAATGAGAAAAATACAAACTCAACTGTTCTGGAATCGTTAGAAGAAAATATACAACTGTTGTTTAATAGCTTTTATTTGTGCCCCCTGTTGTAGAACAGTGCTGAATCTGATTTTTGGACAGCAGATTGGTTGCTTGATGTGTAGGCCAGTCTAAAAATATTAGGACCAGAACCCATCTCTAGCTAAACTTTTGGTTAAACTTGTTTTATGCCATAGAGAGATAAATCAAATTATTCCTTCTGTTATAGTGCGATTTATGTGGTGAAACATTTTATGTGCTGTTGTATGGATGTCTAGATATCGCAAAAATAATTAGAGACTTTTTACCTGTATGTAGCCACTTCTATGATTTTGTGGTGGAAAAATGCATTAAATCAAAATTAATTAGTTTTTTGCTTGAAAAATGTTCATCTTCTTACTATATGATACTTTTGGTTAGAACATGCTTTATAAGAAGTTTCATACTCAGAAATCCTGTAAAACATCCTAAAGAAATTAATCTTTATTAAAATAGGTGTGTCTTGTCCTATTTCTTATGCTCAGTATCCTGCACAATAAAATCTGAAAAATTTACAGTAACACACATATAGTTAGATTGACACCCTGTAAAAGTTTTGGTACCAACACTTGCATGGTTTGTTCTGTATAAAAATAACTAGGTTCTAGCGGTAGCTGTGTATTACATTTTTCATAATTAATTTGCTACACAGAAATTTCTGAAATTTTTATAGTGCTGTTGGCTCTGCATAATGTACTCTAAATAAAAATTTCATCACCAGAAGTTACCTAGATCAGAGTTTGTGTTTAATCCATCCTTATACTGCAAAAATTAAAATTTCAATACAACACCACCCTTTCTGTTAAAGATTGCCCAAGAAATCGTAACTAAGTAACTTTACAACCAAATCTATGTTTTTGTGGACTGCAACTTTATCGTGAACAAATTAAATGTCATATACCATCACTACAACTCATACTTGTGCATTCATATAGAATCGACTACTCTCGCTGATGGAATGTACAAGCTGGTGCCCAAGTCCGAGAGTGAGCAGCGTGAAGCTCAAGTGAATCTAACTGAAGCTTTCGAAGACCCGAACCCGAGTTCGGAAGAGCCCAAGGCTAGCTTTGCTCAGGAAGGCAAGCCCCGGAGCATGAACCCTATTTTTTCTAAATTATGCAACTTATTACTCTATTTTACTTGTGCATTAAGTTTATAGGAGTTGAATGAAAACTTAGTTGCATGAACTTAGGTTCCTAAGATCTGAACACTAGATATAAGGTTCGATAGAATGCTATTCTAATAGGACTCTGGTAAAAGTCGAGTGATTTCGTGTCACTCGCGAGAATATAGGAGTTGAATGTTTACTACATGCTGCAATCATAAGGTCGACGGACGGGGCTATGGTACGATGTTCGTGTTGATGATTGAGGCCCCGTCTGTTTAGTGAAAAATGCTAAGGCCGCAGTGTGTGGTAGTGGCGGTTAAGTCTTTGAACGTACTAACCACATGCCGAGAATATGGCAATCGGTAAGCTTAAGTACTGGATTGAACCGAGGCTAGAATATACTCCCCACCGTCTTGAATTCGTTAACATCTAGCTAATGGCGGGTGCATGTGCCGCCATGGCCCGGCCGGGTCCGTGGTCCATGGGGACGTGTAGTCGAGGGCGGTGGGCCTGTTCCGTGAAGCGGGAATTGAAGGGAAAAGTTGCACGTGTGACTCCGGGAGTAACCACGTGACGTGTGTTTAGGTCTGCCTTGCAAGGTTAAGAAATTCGATTCGAATCGTCCATTTCTCGCGGTTATTGAGAGTGCTTGACCCTTTTACCACATAGAGTAAGAAATGGAACAATGATGATGATTAATCTTGTTGGATGCAAATTAATTCTTTCACCATGTATGATATTGGATAGTTGCTTACCTAGAATGGTTAAAGAAAACTAGGATCTGGAGCTAAAATTTGAAAGTAAGGACCTACTTGTATATGCTTTTCGGCAAAACAAACCCCTCAAGCCAAAAGCCTTGCATGTCTAGGAGTCGGCTAAGTATATTCCGGTAGTCGGGTAAGCCTTGCTGAGTATTAGTATACTCAGCCTTGCTTGTGGCTTGTTTTCAAGTGATACTTTTGAGGACATGATCGCTAGTTTGACTTGGCCGTGTACGCTTCCTCCTAGTTGGTCGGTGGAATGGGATGCGTCCCCGGCCAATGATGATAATGCCGAGTGATGTCTCGTACGGGCTTCATGAAGACATCATGTATCGTCGTGTAGTTTATCGTTGATTTTCCACTGCATTGAACTCTGAAGAACTCAATTACTTTGAACTCTGAAGTACCTTATTTTATG
The DNA here is from genome assembly GCA_032594955.1 of Panicum miliaceum. Lineage (NCBI taxonomy): Eukaryota > Viridiplantae > Streptophyta > Magnoliopsida > Poales > Poaceae > Panicum > Panicum miliaceum. The sequence goes on from CM064058.1 coordinate 38,949,464, forward strand.
AATTCGAACTCAGTTGTAATAATAATTTATGATGAACTCTATGATGTAAAATTGTGGAATGTTGTATCCTCTGGGCTCACCTTCGTGTGAGTACTTTGTATGTGTGGTTTCGATCGGCAAAACCGTGGTTGTATCGGGAGGTTACCCGACAGACCAGTGGATTACAACGTTTGAAGGGTGAGTTAGCCGTGATTGCCCTTATGGTGATGGTTAGCGCGCTTGAGCCGGATTAATTCAGGTGGTTCTGCCACAGGTATGGTAATGATAAATAAATGATAGATCAATGATAGCAGTGACACACGAGGATATCAAGATAAATAAGTGAGCGACCTTAGTAGTGGGAGGACAATGAGATGAGGTAGATTCCTAGATACTTCTTATGTTCTTGAGCCAACTCTAGCTAAGATTCAAAGGTGGAAACAAAGATAGGGAAGAGAAACTGTTGCAGCTGATCCAAGTATGCTTCGGGCACCCGGACCGGACAAGCTCCAGAAAGGGATGAGAAGGGGAACTTGCGCAGTCTACTCCTAAGTCCTACAGCACCAACCGCTCTCATGTGGTGGAATACGTAGGCCGAACAGGGCTGTCACCACCTGCCGGCTACCACAACTATCTATCCGTGGGGTTGGGTGCAATTCAAGTTAAGCGATAACTCTATGCACCACGCCTATAGATATAACTTAATACTCTCCTGGGATTCCAAGCAAGAGAGCACCCTCTCCGCCAGGCTCTAAGGTACAAGAGCCTAAGAGGAAGAACGTGAAACCCACATACAAGGGACTACAACACTTTACTCTAGTGCCAATCTAACCCAACCTGGTCTAGTACTAGATACTTGCACTAATAATGAAGTAAGTGCTAAGGGAAATCAACTCAAGATAGATAGAAGATAACTTTATATTAAAGGCTTAAAGTCTCACAAAAGAGTAAATGAAAAGATACAGGAGCTTATACCAGAACTCCTGAAGATGACTCCGGAACCTCGAGGTGAAGCTCGACTCAACTCTAACTCCCAACTACTACTAGCCTAACTCAATTAAGTAGAAAGTATAGTAGTGACTCCTCTTGGTGTGTGTCGATCAAATGGGCAGCTCCCCCTATTTATAGTTCTTAGGACAGCAGGGGGTACTTGTAGCCAGAAGATGAGGCGGTTTGGCGGTGGGCCCAGTGCGGCCGAACCAAGGGGGTGCGGCTGAACCACATGATGTGCCGCCTCAAGCATTCCACGGTGAAGATGATCTCCTGAGGTCGGTAACTTCCTATCCGGGGTGGTTGAGCTTGATTGGAGCTCAAGCTGGTGCGACCGAACCAGGGGTGGTCCGGCCACACCACACCCAAGGCCGTTTTGCCCTCCGTTCCACTGACTTGTTCCTTGGACGGTGTATGATGTTCTCAGGGATGGGTTCCCGGTAAATGAAGTTGTTTTGCTTGAGTTTGTGGGTGATACACACTGTCCCTCGGATTGAACCAACTCCAAACCAATGCTTAGGATGTGTTCCATCTGTGTTTCCTTGCATGTGGTCGAAGATGATCTGAGTTTGGCTCAGTCCTAGTGCGACCGACCTTGGTGTGGCCGAACCAGAGTTGTGTCGATTTACGCTCAATTTTGGTCTGCTGATTCCCTACATCGAATACTTCATAGAAAACTCGTGGAACCACCGAACCAGGGGTGGTCCGGCCACACCACACCCAAGGCCGTTTTGCCCTCCGTTCCACTGACTTGTTCCTTGGACGGTGTATGATGTTCCCAGGGATGGGTTCCCGGTAAATGAAGTTGTTTTGCTTGAGTTTGTGGGTGATACACACTGTCCCTCGGATTGAACCAACTCCAAACCAATGCTTAGGATGTGTTCCATCTGTGTTTCCTTGCATGTGGTCGAAGATGATCTGAGTTTGGCTCAGTCCTAGTGCGACCGACCTTGGTGTGGCCGAACCAGAGTTGTGTCGATTTACGCTCAATTTTGGTCTGCTGATTCCCTACATCGAATACTTCATAGAAAACTCGTGGAACCTTATTAGTTAAATGAAATAAACATGATTCTTCTTATAAACTCCATTTTATTCCGATAATGTGGGGGTCAATTATTGAGATAACGACCGCCAACACCTAGCTTGTGTTAGAGTAGGGAGAAAGTGAGAGGATAGATTGTAGGGGCGCCGAGCCTGTCGGCGCTCTTCTCCAAGTTTGGAGGGGCGTCGGGCCTGTCGGCGCTCTTCTCCAGCTTGTACCTCTACGGATGCTGCTACATTCTTCTGGGTTAGTAAGTGTTCGTGATTCCTTCTCTTAGTGTTATACTTAGTTGCATGAGTAGTCTTAGTCCTTTGCTAGCATAGTATAGGCTTGAGTGCTCTCATGTATGTGTATAGTATACGCTGTTAGTTCTAGTAGTTGAGTGAGATCAGTTCTCTTAGTCGCGGGTTCGTCACTCTGTATTTATACAGAGTGCTATAGTTTGCTACGAGACGTGGTGTCTGAGCTAAGGGTTATCCTTCGTTTGCCTTATATCCCACGGATTGTTAGAGGTAGCCCATAGGTGGTGACAGCCCTATCAGTCCTTTGTAATCCTCCACGTTCGGATATAGGGTAGAGCCGTTGGCCGGAGTCTCCTAGCAGACCAGGGGTAAGCCGGTGCCCGAAGTGAGTATTTTGCCTGAGAGATCGACCTTTAACTCAGCTCTAGTATTACATTAGGAATCCTCTCTGCCCTTGCCTCCTATCTTGGTGTGTCCTTGGACCGACTAGAATAGAAGTTAGTACACACACATTCTCTTGGATTCAATAACCCTTGGAATACTCTGAGGTGAAAGCTACAACGCTATCCGTGCACTTGCGGATTTATTTGCACATCGCTAAAATACCCAACAGCCGGGTTCTATAGAAGATTCATCAAAAACTTCTCTCAAATAGCCCAACCCCTATCAAATCTCTTAGCCAAGGAAGCCCCCTTCGTTTTTTTATGAAGAGTGCTATGCAGCCTTTCACACTCTAAAACAAGCACTCATTTCTGCTCCCATCATACAACCACCCGATTGGACCATCCCTTTCGAAATCATGTGTGATGCGAGTGATTATGCAGTAGGTGCAGTTCTAGGCCAAACTAAGGATAAGAGGCATTATGCCATATCCTATGCTAGTAAAACTTTAACATGGCCTCAATTGAACTACACTACTACGGAGAAGGAACTACTCGCGGTGGTTTTTGCCATCGACAAGTTTCGATCATACTTGGTTGGGGCAAAGGTAATTGTCTATACAAATCATGCAGCATTGAAATACCTCCTCACCAAGAAAGAAGCAAAGCCAAGGCTCATCCGCTAGGTCTTACTACTCCAAGAGTTCGATATTGAAATCCGAGGTAAGAAAGGGGTAGAGAATTCAGTGGCAGATCACTTGTCACGACTGAGAATCCAAGATGACAATTCACTACCCATTAACGATTACCTCAGAGATGACACTCGACTAAAGGTGACTGCAGTAGATCCTTCGTATGAAAACATTGTCAACTTCATGGTGTCAGGATATGTTCCGCCAGGAGAGCATAGAAAGAAGTTGGAATATGAAGGTCGACTCCATCTGTGGGATGACCCCTACTTGTTTCGGATCTGTACCGATGGATTGCTGAGAAGGTGCATACCATCATGGGAAGCAACAAAAATCCTGGAACGTTGCCATGCATCACCGTACGGAGGTCATTATTCGACATTCAGAACATGTGCCAAGGTGTGGCAAAGTGGATTCTTTTGGCCGAGCATGTATGAAGATGCCAAAGAATTTGTCAAAGATGCTCTAGATGTCAAAAACATGGTAACATCAACGCCCGAGATGCAATGCCACTCACAAGAAACCTACAGGTGGAAATCTTTGATGTTTGGGGAATCGACTTCATGGGTCCTTTCCCTAAGTGAGAAGATTGTGAATACATTTTGGTGGCGGTAGATAACATCTCAAAATGGGTCGAAGCCTTGCCATGTCGAGCTGCAGACTCCAAGAATTCACGAAGAATGTTTCATGAAGCCATGTTCCCCTGCTTTGGCACTCCGAAAATAGTGATAAGTGATGGGGGATCTCACTTCATTGATAAGGTTTTCAGAAAATACCTCGCAAGCTTTGGAGTAAATCATAGGGTTGCCACACCATATCACCCCCAAACAAGTGGTCAAGCAGAGACATCAAATAAACAGATCAACAATATTTTGCGAAAGACCATAAATGAGATGGGCCAAGCATGGAAAGAAAAACTACTGGAAGCACTGTGGGCATACCGGACAGCATACAAAACACCTATAGGGATGACTCCCTATCAATTGGTTTATGGAAAGGCATGCCATCTTCCGGTGGAATTAGAATTCAATGCTCATTAGGTGATCAAGAAATGGGAAATGAACTTAAAGGCAGCAGGAATAAAAAGAAGAATTCAGCTGGCAGAATTGGACGAATGGCGAGAGAAGGCGTATCAAAGCTCGAAGATATACAAAGAAAGAACGAAATGATGTCTTGACAAAAGGATCAAGGCAAAAGAATTCACTCCAGGAGACAAGGTGCTTCTATTCAACTCTCGAGTTAAACTTTTTGGCCGGGGGAAACTTAGAAGTAAATGGGAAGGCCCTTTTAATGTTATTAATATGGCTTCTCATGGAGCAATCACACTCCAAGATGAGAACGGGAATATTTTTAAAGTAAATGGGCAACGTCTCGAACCCGAAATGCCTAAACTCGAGGAATTAGATCTCATCGAGTTCGTTAATATCGATTAGAAGTCATCTTTGAGAAAGGGAGGTGTGGTGTCTTAGTGTCATGATTCTCGGGATCCCAACCATTCTCTGAACCTTATCGAAGCCTGGAACTGGCACGCCGAACTAGAGAGCAAGAGCCCTCAGGGCTGGTTCGGCCGCACCACCTCATCCCCGAATTCGGGTGGCCTTTTCGAATTCAAATCCATCCTTATCCCATGCTAGCCTTCCACGCTTGTTTCTCCATAAATTGGATATAAAGCAACAGCAGAACCACCAAAACTCATCTCCATTCCTCCCCAAGTTCGTCCTCACAAACCTCCTGTGATCTTCACCTCCGATCACTTGCCGAAACCTTTCTGTTCCACCATGTCAACCCTCAAGGGAACTCCATCCAAAACCAATGCCAATCAATCCAATCAGGAGCTGCCCATTGTCCCCAAGAAGGAAGAGGTCATGTACGTTGAGGTGTCGTCTCAAGGAGCAAAGCTGTACGGGGATGGGTGCGGCCGCACCAGCCCTGGTGCGGCCGAACCCCTACAGGACGCCCACGCCAACGCACTCTGGTGTGTGGCCTCTGTCACCTAGGAGGTCCATCGACATGAAGATTCCATGACCAGAATCGCCTCGCCGTCCTACCATGGGGCAACTTCGTCCCAAGGTCATAATCAAGATGGAATCGGCGAAGAAATTGGATTTCACGCCGACTCCGAGGGACAAGCCCAATGTCTCTCATGAAGTGGAGCAGTACATGGAGGGGGACATGGCGCTGATGCGCTACAAGGAGGTTCAGGCCAAGACTCTGGTGCGCATGCCGGATAACTCACCGGCCTGCTACCGGATTAGGGGAGTTAAAACCCCTACCAGATATGAGAAGCAACTCATTCCTCCCTCTGAGAGGGATGAGTTGAATAAGGAAGAGTCCGTGCACTCCACTCTCCCAAAGATCAAGCGCCATTCGAAGCCACCGCCGATCAAAGGTCCTCCGGGACAGATGGAGGATTCTGAGGAGTCGAAGGACACCGTGGATAGCCTCCGCGCCGAGCTCCTAAACTTGAAGAAGAAATTCAACAATCTGGAGGAGCGTATCGCGGGAGGAGAGCTTTGGAGGATGGACGTTGAGGATAAGGTCAACGTCGTCAATAAGGCTGTTTGCGGGAAGATCAAACGCATAACAGAGGCCATGGGCGTCCCGATCTCTACGACCCGCCATCACCATAGGATTCCCATAGAATAGAAAAATCAGCGTCATTTTGTTTAGGTTTCTATAGTTAGGAGGCGCTGCAAAGGATTTGCTTTGATTGTTTAGAATTTCCCTTTCAATTGTTCAATCTTTAGTTGAATGAATAAATTTACTCTGGTTGGTGCATTTGAGCCAACCAGAGATTGCTCAACTGATTTGGTTTGCAAAGTATCTATAAACGTCACAGGGAAAAGCTCGAGGCGAATCAGCACAGGCCAGGTGCAGCCGAACCCAAGTGGTGCGTCCGAACGTACCCGGTGTGGCCGACCCCAAGTGGTGCAGCCGAACCAGGAGTGCCACATGAACATGGTGCCTCACAAGCAAAATGTGACATACACACCACAGGGAATGATGCCGCGCAAACGACCGAGCGAAATGCAAAAAAGGTGGTGCGGCCGAACCCCATCGAGCCATAAAAATGAACACGCATCGGTTTGTGCTCTCTCCACCCTTCCTATATTCATGAGCTGTTTCCTGAACATGGTTCAATGCTTAAAATGTGAATAAAAAGAACCTGAAATGTTCCATGAGAATTTCTCTGATAACTTGAACTTGTTCACATGCTTCATTCTGAGTTCTAATCTCCTCTAGCTTGTGGACCAATTATAATTAGGACCCCCTTGTTCTAAGTTGTTGTCAAGATGATCCAGAAGATACATGTAAACGTCCCTTTGCTGGACGTTATGCATGTACCAATGTACGCCCGCTACATCAAGGATATCATCAACAACAAGCGACCGCTCCCCACCACGGAAGTCGTCAAGCTCATAGAAGAGTGTAGCGCAGCTATACTCAACCAGCCTCCTCAGAAGAAGGCAGACCCGGGGTGCCCAACAATAACCTGCTCAATCAGGGCACACCACTTCAACCATGCCTTGTGTGACCTTGGGGCCAGCGTGTGCATGATGCCCAAGATCATCTTTGACAAGCTGAACTTCACTTACCTCACACCAACGCCGATGCACCTCCAGCTAGCAGACTCCTCAGTCCGCTATCTAGAGGGAATCGTAGAAGATTTCCTGTGAGAGTCAAAAATTACTTCATCCCTGTCGACTTCGTGGTGCTCAACATGGAAACATCCAAGGAAACACCGCTCATTCTTGGGCGGCCATTGTTGAGCACTGCCAGGGCACAGATTGATGTAGGAGCGGGAGAAATCCATTTCAACATCAATGGCAAGGAATAAAAATTCCCGTTTCAGCCGAAAAGAGAGCAATGCTCCATGGTCAAGATCAAGTATGGGCCAAAAGCATAAGACATCCAACAAACACCAACCACACCATCAAAAACTCAGAAATCTAAGAAGGTGTGGAAGGTAAAAGAAGTCTCGACATCCGACTCTATCTCTCCCAGGCCGGATGCAGTGATAAATGGTAAGTAACGCTAGAGAAAAGTCTTGCCTGTCGGACTTTAAATGACAAGCCCTTGCTAGAGGTAAATTGGTATTTATCTGATGTTTGATTATTCCACAATTTGGTTTTTCACCACATTTGATTTTTCCCATTGCATGTTTAATTCTCCAAAATTCTCTTGCATGCTATAATTTTTCTAGCCATTTTTGTCTTTTCACAAAAATCCTAAAAATATTTCCAAGCATCAAATTCCTTTGAAAAATTTATTTGAACATCTTTTCGGAGCAAAGTTGACCCAAGCACCCAAGCATGTTCTTCATGTAGCCGTTGCGGGCTATGGGCCAAAGTTGTTGGCAGGTGGGCCCAGCCAAGGTGCAGTTGCACCGTGGGTGCGGCCGACCCAGGCCCAACGGCTCTCGGGCCCCACCTTTTCCAATGGCTCCTAGCCATTGTTTGCTGCCCATTCCCAACATGCTCGTGATTCAGGTCTTTAAATAGAGGCCGAGGGGTGAGTGTTGAGCCCTCACACTCAACTCTCATTCACTCACTCCCTCTCACACAACACACTCTTTGCTCTCAGGTTTTCATTGGATTTTTGCTCAAGTTTGGATTCAAGAAATCCCTCTCTCTTATTTCTTTGCTGCAAGAAAAAGTCCACACATCCGGAAGAACAACATTCGGTAAGAATTTTCATTTCGATTACACTAACATAACCCGAACTGAGTTGTTCTTGTTTGTTCTCGTGTTCCAAGCATCAAGCATGAAGAGCATGGGATGGAAGCTCTCTGGTGCACTCAAGAAGGTGACGGAAGCGAGCTCATCTCGTTCCCGAGGTGGCTCAAGCTCCCATCATACTCCCGAACCAACTCCGACCCCAAGCATGATGGACTACGAAGAACAAGAAGAGCAAGAAGAAGTGCAAGCCGAAGTGCAAGCCGAGGACATGGAGATAGACGACAAAGATGCGCCATACCATGACTTCCGCAGTGATCGCGAGTGCCAAGCCTACGCCATTCTCAAGTGCCAAAGCTTTGGTCACACCAAAGCCTTCAACCCGGACCTCCTCGTAAAAATAGGTATGGACCTTGACTTTGCTAATGTTTGGCATGCGGTCGGTTGGGAAGGTTTCATGCCAGTTGAGGAGCATGGTTCTCGACTCCTCACCATTCAGTTTCTTTGCACTCTTTAAGAGGTGGATGACGGTGTTTGTTTTCGGCTTTTCAGAAAAGAGTAGTATCTTACTTGGAAAATGTTGAGTCACCACCTTGGTTTTAATAAATGCTTGTTGTTTCTCTTGAACATGCTTGCCACGATTTTAATCTTCATGATTTTTTAGGGTTTGATTTCGGGTCAAGTCGTTCATGGCAAGTTTGCACCTCAGTGCAATGACATTCAAAATCAGACCCTTCACTTGATGCACAAATGGCTAGCCATCACTCTCTTTCCAAGAGGTGATTTGCGAGTCATGCGCAACGATGAGTTGATGATCCTATATGCCATGGTCAACAACATCCGAGTCTCTCCAGTAAATGAAATAGTCAGTCGTTGGCTTCAGAATTTCAAGGTAACGGGTCCTATTGAGTGCACTTCTTTGATAACTCGCATTGCTTCAAGCATTGGTGCCTTAGGAAGCAACAATGTTTCTTTCATTGAGGGTTACCACATTTTTATCGATGAGGCTTATTTGGTTCAAGGCTACATCCTCAAGAGAGGCCCGAATGACTCCTTGATTTTTCTACTCTCTGGGTTATGCAAATGAGATCATGTTGCCAAACGCGGGGTACTATTTGTATAACTTCCAGTCACTAACCGCCCCTCTCATTCCGGAAGAGGCGGCACGAAGGCATAGTGTTTCTGGTTTACGTGGCAGGACCACAAGAAGCAGGGCCAGAAGAGGAACCGAGCCAACACCTCCATCGCCACAGCACCAGCCTTCATACCATCATGAGGCGGGTGGTTCATCCTCGCATAGCGCAAGCACCGAGGAGTGGGCACGGCAGGCCCCAAGCCGCCGGTCCACCAGCTCCAGCTCTGGCGGAGTCCCGAGCCTCACACGACGCACGGTCTCCAGCCGTGACTTCGGCTCCATCACTCAGCAGCTAGGAGAGTTGCGGGTCCAGGCCAACAACATCGAAGATACACTACACCAGCACATCGAGAAGAACCATGCATGGCAGCGGTGCACAAGCGACAGGATCCACGCCATGGAGCAGAGGCAGCTACAGCAGCAGGAGGAGTGGAGGGCTTACTACCGTTGGATGGGTACAATCCCAACCAACAGTAGTGAGCCTGAAGCTAGCTTGGGGGAGGAGCCCCACTGAGAGGTATCTTGTATCTTAAACTTCTTTATCGCTTTCAAAACCTTATGCATGAAAAAACAAGTAAAAATTTGCAAAACCAAAAAAACCAAAAATATTTACTTGCTTTTGTATGTGTAGTAAGCATGGTGTAGGTTTCCTTGTTGAGATGATGAATAGTTGCTTTGTTAATTTCCTTCACATGCCTAGTTAGAACTTAGTGCTCTTCCTAAGTTTTGAGTTTGTTGGCTAAATGTTCAAACCTTAAGCTTGAAACTTGTGGGTAGCAAAAAGCATGATCCGAATCTATGTTGTTATGAGTTATGATATGGTTAAATAGAGCTGCTATGATCTTCTCCTAAGTGATGCTTGATTTCCGGAGTAGTTATTTTTGAAAATACAAAAACAAACAAGGTTCCTCAATGATATGAAATTCCTATCCAAAGCCATATGTTGATCCTATTGAAAACTTCCACATATGCAACTTGTTATCTCATTGAGCATTGTCAAATTGTTGTGACCCTTTGTGAGATGCATTTCATACTCCCATGATCAAGATCACGTACACACTCCACCATATGCTACACTTCTACACAAGAATAGAAAGTATTCCATTCATCCATCCACAAATAAAAGCTCCATATTACCTCATGACCACTTTCTCCAAAGTTCCATAAGAAAAAGGAGAATGGGCTATACAAAAGAAACAGAGAAAAGATGCATACCCAAAGAAGGTATGCCACATGCTCACAAGGCATGTCAAAAAAAAGAGAAAGAAAAGAAAAGATGCATACCCAAAGAAGGTATGCCACATGCTCACAAAGGCATTTAAAAAAAGAGAGAGAAGTGATAGCCCATGCTAAAAAGAAGAAAAGAAAAGGAGAGATGGTTCATAAAAAGGAGTTTATCCACCATCCACCAAAGATATCAACACACTTGCACATCTTGATCAAGGTTTATGACTTGGGGGTGTTGTTGACGGTCCCTAAATGCAAAATCCGACCGTCAACGATGCTCACAAACAAAGGAAAACCATACCTCTTACTCGCATTATTGGCGCTAAAATCGGCCAAGAATCGGCCGATGGTCTTCAGCGTCGGACACACGACCCAGGAGAATCTGCTTAGCTCCTGTTCGGGTTATTTGTCCTGGTGCGGTTCGCGCGGCGTGCCAGCCAATCTGACCTGTTGATTGACAAGGAAATAAAAGTATTAAATTCCAGGCGCTCCGATCGGCTGGAGTTCCGATCTGTCCTGAAGAGCGCGTCGGCGAATCGGCCGATTTGCTGTGAAGATGATCGGCTATGGATCAGCCGATAATCGCGTAATAATTGCAAAGAAGACTGCTGGAGCGACTTAAACAATTATTACAGATGCAACACTTGAAATAGATCTAATCGGCTGTATGGCGATAAATCGAGGAAAAGCGATGATAAAGCTGATAACTCCAATTTCAAGCTGGATAACTGGTGATAATATTAGAACAACAGGTAAAACCTATAATTCTAGTAAATATCGATAACTCGTGAATAAATCCAAACGAAACCACAGCGATGCGCCCGTAGTTAAAGCTCGGATATTACTCGATAAGCGGAACCTACCAATTGGCCAGAGATCAAGTTGATGCAGCCCTGCCAATCCGTACGAACTCGTGAAAGAAGAAAAAGTATTGGCGAAGTCGTCGACTTAAAAGTAAATTGCTAGGAAAAAGTAAAAGTGTTTCTGTTGATTGATATGTTGATTCTTCGCAAAGCCCTAGCGACTCCTATTTATACCCTGAAACTAGGACTCCTGGTCGATTACGACTTGTTACAACCTTATTTAAAACAAAAACTACTATATCTATAATATCTTTAAAAAGGAAACGGACTCCCGCAGAATCTTCTGCCGCCGTCTCCTAATCCAATCAGGACTTTTCCAATTGCTTCTTGACCGAATTAGCATCGCTCTGTTGACTAACGTCAGGCCACTTTTGACCGGGATCCTCTGTTATGGCCCCAATCTGTTGGCGCAAGCTGTATCACCAATCGGCCGATTTCCAACTCTTATCTCAATCGGCTGATTCTTTACTGTAGCCTTTAGATCTGTCGTATCGGCCAACCTCTCCTCCTGACGCCGATTCAACATGTGTCAAAATCAGGCGTCAACACATGCCCCCCAGTTTCAGAGTAAAACATAATTTTTACTTCGAAACTCTTTTCTTTAATCTTTTTCTCCGAAACGGGCGCAGTAAAAATATCCTTCCATCTCGCGGTCTTCTGCATAATGATTGCAATTTCCTCGGACCGAGCGCGCGAAACGACTGCTCCCCTGGAATTCGTGTAGACGGCGTGGCAAAAATGCCGCCTTTACCCTTTCTCTCTCGGATTATCCTTAAGTACTAGCATTCTCCGCCTACTTTTCCCCACGAGCCTAGCATTTTCTTCCAGCGAACAACTGTTCATCTTCGTCCGGAGCTCTCTCGATCTCCAACCGCTCCCTCCGGCAATCTCGCTTGCGACCTGCTTCAACTTCCCAATGGCGTCACCATCAGCAACCTCTCCAACCACGGAGGCTCTGTCGGCAACCCCCTCAGCGGCGGCGGCCCAATCGGCGGCTCAACTGGCAGCCCCATCGGAGACGATGATCTTCATCCCGGAGGTAATCACTTGAACTTTTCCCCTTTTGCTTTTCTACTGCTCCAGCATTTTCTGGATCCATTCTCAGTTTTTTCCTCTTTTTCCTCCTTTTTTAGGCATTTAGACACCAGATTACCATTCCTCTTTCAGAATCCCCTAATCTTATCTGCTTAGGCCCCATGGGGAATCCCGATCCAACTGACCTGATCAACCTAGAGACCCACAGAGTCCCGTTCAAGCAATCGTCTATGGATTTAGATCAGTGGACAGGTGCCTTTAGGTCCTGGCCGAATGAGACCCCTGGCTGGAGAGAATGGTACCAAAGAATAGCCAGGTCTAAGAAAGTTCAATGGGATGAACTAAAAATCGGCCAATGCATAGACCTTTCTCTGTCCGAGATGGAGAAAAATGAGCCCTTGGTCATAGCAGCTTCTTACTTCTGGTCCGACGCACTCAATGCGTTCCTTTTTGGACATGGACCCATGACTCCAACTTTGGCCGATGTCCTGTTGTTGACCGGCCTTGACATCTCCTCCTCTGATATCCCCTTTAACTATCTGATTAAGCCATCACATCAGCTAGAAACCAAAGGAATCGGCGGATGGAAGGGATACATCAGCAAAAACATGAAGACTGGGACAGTTTCAGAGAGAGAGCATACTGCGTTCCTGATGATGTGGCTGGAGAAACACTTTTTCTGTGGCAGAGCAGTTGGCCCTTCTTCTAACACCCAAGCCTTGGCAGAAGCTCTATCACTAGGATCGGCCGTTCCCCTTGGAAAGCATCTGTTGGGATCGGCCTACCACATGATGCACCAAATCGGCACTAGGCTGTCAAAAGGGGAGCCGATTGGGAACCCTGGCGGTCCCTGGTGGTTCATCACTCTCTGGCTCAACCTATATACGAGCAAGGTCTCTCTGCAACGAATAGAGACCAAGACTTTCCCCAATATTGAGTCGGAGGAAAACCCAACCGTCCGACGACGCTGCAGATCTTTTGGAGAAGCGGCATCGGCCTTCCCTGGCTGTCAATTTACTGCTGCCCGAACGGCTGAATACTTCAGATGCTTCTACAATGGCTTCAGTGAAGAAACTGTCAGTTGGTATCCCTATCGGACAGTAGAGCCGATTTTTGAACTTCCCATCTGCTACGACTCGTCCACTCATACTTTTGATAGGGAACTTATGGATACCCTGATTAAGCTAGGGATTTTGCCGGCTAACTTCTTCTCTGGAAAGGACTCTCCCACATATGAGTTCTATAATCCATCGGCTGCAGCAAGGCAACTGGGCTTTGGTCAACTGCTGATTCGGGTTTACTTTGCCGGTCAAGCAAAATTCAGATATGAACTGACCAAGAGTCTTGACTACAATCGGCTGTGCGACTTAGTGCCAGATTCTAGCACCATTGACCTGAATAATTGGACAGTGGCCTCTTTTGCCGTTCAGCAATTCAAACTATGGTGGGCAGAATGAAAGCAATACCTCTTCTGCAAATCCCCATCAGCATATTGCAACATTCTGGACCCAGAAAACATCGACCCAAGTGCAGCGGTATGTCCTTTCTCCCAGCCGATTTCAATGCTGTCTCTTTTCATACTACCATCTTACCATTAACTTATATTTATCTTCTTAGTCTGAAAGCCAAGTCCCTCCGATGCGGAGCCGAAGCGGCAGGCCGATAGAGAATAATCACCCATATACGCCATATCCACTCATCGGCTTTCACGCTCCAACCATCAAGGACATCGCTACTGGCCGATCGAAATGAACACCGAAAAGGCCAACCTTGAAGACAACAAGCCGTCGAGTGCGTGCCCGCATCGGACCGACTAACCAATCGGCAGTAGAATCGGCTGAAACTCCGACTCCTCTATCTTTACCGACTACCGAGATGACCGATCCTCAAGTCACCGCAGAAGTCGGAGCAGCTGCGGCATCATTGCTAGTGGAAGCTGTTCAGGTAATCTTGCTTATTTCATATATCTTTAAGTGTTCCACTAACACTAACTTTTTCTTTCTGCCAGGCTGCACAAGCCATTCCAGTGCAGTCCCCACAGCAATCGGCCACATCCCAACCAGAAACCGAAGCTCCAGCAACTCTTCCAATCGAGGTAGATAATCTCTCAACTCAATTTCTCGACATTCAGAAGACTTAACTGATCCTGATGCAGGCCGATTTGGGTACGTCGACTTCAGCCCCACAATAAACATCGGCCGGAACACCAACAGAGGCATGGCAAATATCTCATATCATCTTATTTCAATTACCCATAGTATACTCATAGGGTCTGTTCTCCATACCTTTTCAGGAAGCTAGTCCAAGCAGAGCATTAATAGTTGTCGAGTCCTCTTCCTCTGACGAGCCGATTGTACCGGTCCCTGAGACAAGGGAGGCGCTCCCATCGGCGCAAGCAAGAGAGATCCGCTTCAAGGAGGTAATAAACTTATCACCGGAATCGGCCGATTCCCTTTTACTGCTCACTAATCCTTTTCCTTATTCTCCCGCAAGAACAAGACACCCCGAATAACAGCATCTTCTCCTTTGCCGTCTCTTTGCCTGATGATGAAGAAATCGCTTCACGCCAAATTCCACTGAGCTCTATTTCTGATGATGTCCACGCCAAGCTCGAGAGCATGCGGGTTCTCCTCCAAAATGATATCGGCCGATTAGTAGAAGATGCTTCGCCGATTCGGCAACTTTTCAGTGACATCAAAGGTCAAATCCCAGAAGAAACAACAGAAAGCTTGGAACCTGCTGCATACATAGAATATATGCAAACCCCAGTTTCCAGGGCCCTGCGCCACATGGCCGATCGCGCCCAGCTAGCAAAGACCCAGGAAGAGGCCGATTCGTACAAGCACCGGGCCCAAGAGGTACATCAACGGATCAATTTCCTTGAGAGCTGTCGCCCGGATATCGTCGGCACGATAGATCGCCTCAAACGGAGGAGAGCAGAGTTAGCCAAGGAGATGGAGCAAATAACCAAAGACATAGCTGCTGAAGAAAAGAAGCTTCAAGAACTCCCATCCGTCATCACTGGGCTGAAGCAAGAAAGGCAGAACTTGGCCTGTGAAGCGATAAGACTTCGTCACCATATATCAGAAGTTCCCGGATCGGCCGATGACGACCAAAGAGTACTAGATTCGGCCGATCAGATCAGGCAACGAGCTATCGCGGCCATAGATGCCTTCCTCGGGCTATAAAGAATGCTGTAAACATTTAATGCTCCTTTAATGTTACTGCGCCGATTTGATCCTGGACCACTTCCTTGGGCAGATTTGCATTTATGAATGCTTTTACTCCGATAGGACGTGTTCCACTATCTTCTTACCTCCTTCTCTTTATAAGTATGAGACCTCACATCTTTTCCAGAGGTATATGCATTACCTATCTTCTCTCCCTCCAATAACTAAATCTTTACTCCCCCAAACCGGACAGCAAGATGTCTTCTTCGTCTTCTTCATCTTCTTCCTCTGTTAATCAGGTACAAACTCTCCTCTGCTTCTCCCCTAGACATCTCAATCGCTCTGATGCTGGGTAGCTTTTCATTTCCATTTAGTTAAAACGTCTCAGCCCCAGTCTGGAACGAGCGATCGAAATTATGCATTCAGACGAACCACTGTCACAGGCAGATAGAGATCTGATAAGAGCTCATTCTGAAGAACTTAGAGATATGTTCCTGCTGTTGTCCAGAAGTATTGGGACCTTATAGACACCCACTGCCTGGTCCGTAAGCGACTGCCATCTGAAAAGAGTCCTCCACTCCCTCATCAAGTCGAGGCTGAAGCCACCATGGAGAATCTGGAGGAGAAGAAGACCCGCCTCCTGATAGAACTATGCCATCAAACTGAGACTGGAGCCACCATGGAGAATCCGAAGGAGAATAGGACCCGCCTTCTGATAGAACTGGGTCGGATCGAGATAGAAATCCAGAGCAAGCGTAATCAATAGATATATTGGTATTTTTATTCTAAGGGTGACTTGTACCATGGCGGCCGTGTACTCTGTTGTTTTCATCGAATAATGAACTGGTCAAACCGAATCACAATGTTTCTTTCTTCAAGCGATGTCATTTCCGCATCGGCTATGTAGACGAAAGCCGATAGAAGTCGGCCATGTTGTCTTGATATATCTTACTGCAAGTTATGCATCTACCCAAATGCTTGGATAGTACCTCTTCAGATATCGTCCATTCAAAGCTCTTGGGAATTCTTCCCCTTCAATAGTTTCCAGAATATATGCATTTCCAGGGGCACATCGGCCGATTCTGTACGGCCCTTCCCAAGTGGGGGACCATTTACCGAATTTGGGATCCTTAGACCCTATCGGCAGCACCAACTTCCATACCAAATCTCCTTGGGAAAATTGTTTAACTTTGACCTTTTTGTCATACCATCTGGCCACCCTTTTCTTGTTTTCTTCTATGCTAATCAGGGCCCTCAACCGCCGACCTGCCGAGTCCTTGAGCTCATCTTTCATGAGGAAGAAATAGTCATCGGCCGTCAACTGATCTTGAAGTGATATACGTCTTGACCCCATCCTTAATTCCCGAGGCAGGACTGCTTCATGACCATAAACCAGCTGATAAGGACATATCTTAGTGGCTCTGTGACAAGCCATCCTATAAGCCCATAGAGATTCAGCCAAAGACGTGTGCCACTTTTTGGGTTGTTCCTCTATCTTCCTCTTGATCAACTTGATTATCCCTTTATTTGACGATTCTACCTGGCCATTGGCTTGAGCATAGTATGGAGAAGAATTTAATAATTTAGTCCCCATATCGGCGGCGAATTCTCCGAATTCTCCAGAGGTGAACATTGTTCCCTGATCAGTTGTGATAGTCTGAGGAATACCGAATCGATAGGTAATATGGTTCTTAACAAACTCAATCATATCGGCCGATGTCACGTTTCTTAAAGGAACTGCCTCCACCCACTTAGTAAAATAATCTGTGGCTACCAATATGAACTTATGCCCTTTGCTCGATGGAGGGTGAATCTGTCCGATGAGATCTATTCCCCAGCCTCTGAATGGCCACGGCTTGATTACTGGATTCATAGCCGATGCTGGCGCGCGCTGTACATTGCCAAACTTCTAACAGTCTTGGCATCCTTTATAATATTTGAAACAACCCTCAAGAATCGTTGGCCAGTAGTACCCATTGTTTCTGATCATCCATTTCATTTTGTGAGCCGATTGATGGGCTCCACATACGCCTTCATGGATTTCTCCCATCAAGACCTTTGCTTCTTCTGTTCCCAGGAACTTGAGAAGAACTCCATCAATCATCCGGTAAAATAAATCATCTTCAAGTAACACATATTTGGTGGCTTGAAAACGTACTCGCCGATCCACTTTTCGGGAGGGGTCCTTCAAGTAATCGGCGATTTCCTTTCACCAGTCATCGGCCGTGAGCTCCAAAATCATAGTTCCCTGAATCGGCCGATATCCGGATGCATGCTGGGCCAGCCTGTTGGCGTCTTCATTATAATTTCTAGGGATGTGCTCGATTATCACCGACTTGAATTCCTTTAACAACTGGAGACAATCTTCATAATAAATCCTCAAGATATCATCCTTGCATTCAGAATTCCCCGTTAACTGATCTACGATGAGCATGGAATCTCCAAAAATCTCGACTGCGTCAGCTTTGACTTCCATTAATAATTGGATACCTTTTAGGACGGCTCGATATTCCGCCTGGTTATTGGTTGCGGATGCTTCTATCGGCAGAGAGAAATCATAACTTGCCCCTCGAGGCGATACAAGAACAATGCCGATTCCTGATCCGGCCCCACACAAAGAACCATCGAAATACAGAGTCCATGGAACCGGTTCAACGACAGCAATCTCTGGCCCGCAATGTTGAGCTACGAAATCGGCCATGACTTGACCCTTGACAGCTTTGGCCGATTCGTACCTTAAGTCAAATTCTGACAGAGCCAAGATCCATTTTCCAATCCGTCCTTTCAAAATCGGCAATGATAGCATATATTTCACCACACCATCTTTGCATACAACTATGCATTCTGCCGATAACAAATAGTGCCTGAGCTTGGTACAGGAGAAGTATAAACACAAGCACAGCCGCTCCACCGGGGAATATCTTGTTTCGGCGTCCAGGAGTCTTCTGCTGACATAATATACCACCCGTTCTTTTTCTTCGAACTCCTGTACCAACGCCGATCCAATAGCCTGTTCATCAGCCGATAAATATAATTTGAACGGCTTACCAGGTTGTGGCGGGACTAACACCGGAGGTGAAATCAGATATTGCTTGATATCTTCCAGCGCTCTGCGTTGTTCTTCTCCCCATACAAATTCCTGATCGGGCTTTAATTTCAACAAAGGGGTAAAAGCTCGAATACGCCCTGACAGGTTGGATATGAATCTTCTGATAAAGTTGACCTTGCCGATGAGGGACTGCAGCTCAATTTTATTTTGTGGGGCCACAACTTTGTTGATGGCGTCTATGGTCTTCCGGGTGACCTCTATTCCTCGCTCATGGACCATGAATCCTAAGAATTGCCCGGCCGATACGCCAAATGCACACTTGTTTGGGTTCATTTTCAACCCATGCTTCCTTGTGCATTCCAGAACTTCTTGTAAATCGGCCAGATGCTCTTGATGACCTTTTGACTTGACCACGACATCATCTATATAAATTTTTACCGATGTACCAATAAGCCTGTGAAAGATATAGTTCATGGCCCGCTGATATGTAGCACCGGCGTTCTTTAACCCAAAGGTCATTACAACCCACTCGAATAAACCAAGGTGACCTGGACACCTGAAAGCCGTTTTCAAGATATCTTCTTCAGCCATTAATATCTGATTGTACCCGGCATTACCACCCATGAAACTGATGACATTATGCCCTGCGGCAGCATCTATCAAGATATCGGCCGTCGGCATTGGATATCCGTCCATCGGGGTGGCCTGATTTAGGTTCCTGAAGTCGATGCACACGCGCAGTTTTCCATTTTTCTTATACACGGGCACAATATTAGAAATCCATTCGGCGTAGCGGCACTGCCGGATAAATCCTGCTTCAATTAACTTTGTGATTTCGGCCTTTATATCAGGTAGAATCTTGGGGTTGCACCATCGTGCAGGTTGCTGATATGGCCGATATCCTGATTTTATAGGTAACCGGTGCTCAACAATGGACCGGTCTAGACCTGGCATCTCATGGTATTCCCAAGCAAAGCAATCCTTGAACTATTTTAATAAACTTATCAATTTACACTTATACCCAGGATCCAAGTTAGCACTAATATACGTCGGCCTTGATTTGCTGCTATCTCCCAAATCCACCATCTCCAATGAATCGGCCAACGTAAATCCATGCCCAAGCTTCTCGTCTTCTCGGATGAGCTGATCCATCTATTCTGAATCTTCAGAACCGACTGCTTGGATCGGCTGTAGACCGAAATCGGACACCTTCAAGAAGTCAGTGTCCCAAGTCCTGCCAGATATACACTTGACGTGCTCACAACTCCACTGTTGTGTGTCGGCCGCTGCGACGCTGTAGGCGGAATCGGCGGTGACTATCTCTGTACTGTTGCCGACCCATTGCATGAGGCATTGGTGCATCATAGATGGGACAAAGCAGTTTGCATGTATCTAGTCGCGACCGAGCAGCATGTTGTAGGACCCCTTACCATTAATAACGAAAAAGGTAGTAGGAAGGGTCTTACTGCCGATGGTGAGGTCGACGCAGAGTGCTCCACGGGCGGGAGACACGTTGCCTTCGAAGTCCTTAAGCATCATGTCCATCTTGGTCAGATCTTCATCGCTCTTGCCTAGCTTGCGGAACATGGCATACGGCATGATGTTGACTGCAGCACCTCCATCTACTAGTAGTCTGGTGACGGGTCGTCCGTTAACGTAGCCTTTGAGAAACAACGCCTTAAGATGTTGTCGTTTTTCTTCTTCTGGTTTCTCAAAAGTAGCCGTCATCGGCTCTAACACCAGTTGCGCCATTTGCTCTTCCACTCTTGTCGCTTTGTCTCGATCGTCAGCGCCATGAATTCCATCGGCAATATAAACACCATGTTGATGTCGGCTGCCGATTCTTGATTGTCTGCTACCTGGCTGTTGTTTTTCTTGGGGCGCCAAACCCGAGACTTGACGTTTCTCTTTTCCAGCGCCTGCCTCTGCTCTTCTTCTTGTTGCTCCCATTGGCGCAGGCGTTGGATCCTCCGTTTCTGGGATCTGGAAAGGCCATCAGGACACCACCTGGGGTTTACTGATTTGGCCGATGTTCTGGCATGTTCCCAATCTGGTTCCCTTCCCAGGGGGTTTTCATCTGTCACCCTGTTATCGGCCATTTCTTCCAGCCGATCGTGCACGCTGATTCTGCCCCCCAGTCCATCCTGTTGGTTAATCCTGCTTTTCGACCGATCATGCACTGAAAGGCGCTGTCCTTCTTGTACGCGCCGATTTCTGCTGATCGGCTCTGATCCTCTATCTCTGGAGCGTGATTTTTTGAACGGACGACCGTCACAGCTTAATCCGTTGCATTCAGGACAATTATCGGCTAACGGTAATTGGATGTCGTTCTCCCAGCAATGGATGAAGAACGGACATTGCCAGTGGCCTTCATGTCGGCGTATCATTTCGTCGTGATATCTTGACTATTCCTGCTGCCGCCGATATTTGCTGAGCAAGAACTAGGAGGTGACGGGTCTACGCGATCGTTCTGATCCTTCACCCTTGTCTTCAGCCCGCCTTTTCCCTTTGACCTCGTCCGCCGTGACTTGCTTCCTGGGATCAACGGCGCCGCTCCTTCTTGCCGATTCTGACGTCAGCACCTTGGTTTGAAGTGAATTTTTTCCCGTGTCAACCATATTAGCCAGGAAAGGATGTTGGTCTATCTTCATCGGTTTTGCCGGTTTAACTGGGATTTCGAACTTAAGCCTTCCCTGCTTGATGGCCAATTGTATCTGCTGACGAAAGATCTTGCATTCGTTCGTGTCATGAGGCGTTGCGTTGTGCCATTTGCAGTACTTCATCTTCTTGAGCTGATCGACCGAAGGGATGGTATGATACTAAGATAGCTTGATCTGCCCTTCCTGGAGTAATAAGTCGAAAATTTTATCGGCCTTTAATGTGTCAAAGCCGAATGTCTCCGGTTCTTTCTTTCTGAAAGGGCACGATATTGGTTTTTTGCCTTTCACCCACTCTGCTAGGCCGATTTCCTCCTCCCCATCGGATTCAGACCCTTCTAGGTATGCCACCTTCTTCTGGAAATTCCTCCGCTGCTCAAACGGACGGACTTCCAGTCCTGTCAATCGGTGAACGATATGGCTTAGGCTTTCAAATTCTTGTGAAGCATACCTTTCCTTGATTTGTGGCAGGAGGCCTTGGAAAGCAATATCGGCCAACTGGGCATCGGTCAGAGCTAGACTGTAGCATTTGTTCCTGACTTCTATGAACCTCTATATATATCTAGTTACTGGTTCATCGCTCCTCTGCCTGAGGCTGGTCAAATCTGAGAGCTTCATCTCATGTACTCCTGCGTAGAAGTACTTGTGGAACTGCTTCTCCAGATCGGCCCAAGTAACAATAGAATTTGGTGGCAAAGTAGTGAACCACTGGAAGGCCGATCCAGACAAAGACGATGAAAACAGACGCACCTTCAGAGCATCTTGCATGGCGGCTTCCCCGCACTGGATGATGAATCTGTTGATGTGCTCCACGGTGGATGTGTCGTCCAGCCCCGAAAACTTGGTGAAATTGGGCACCTTGTAGCGGTGTGGGAACGGCAGCAAGTCATAGGCCGATGGGTATGGCGTCTTGTATGTGTAAGTCTGCACTTTTGGCTTCAACCCAAATTGGTCCTGAATTACCTCTGCTATTCTTGCCGTCCAGTCCACCTGCTGCTGAGGAACGGCCGTTCGAGGTGCCAGCATATGTTGAAGGACTGGTGGTGGTACGGTTGGGTGATGAATCGAAGCATGCGGTGAATTTTGCTGCGTCATGGCCGTCTGGGCAGTTGGCAGTTGATGGCGAAGTGAATCCGCCGCCCCGTCGTACATCATCATTAGCGTCGTGCTTCTGAGTGCCTCTACAGCGCCTGCCCCCCTGCTGATCTCTGATGAGACTGGTTGGTACTGGGGGACCGTTGGCCGGACGGCCGATTGGAATGGCGCCTGGATAGGATAGCTTCCATGCCCGGTTGATGGATCCGGGAAACCCGTCGTTACCGATGCCCCCTAGGGTACTGAGCTTGTGGGCAACGTTTGCACAGAAGCAATCTGGACGGGTTGAAGCGGTGCCTGTGATGGGAAACATGGCGCACCGCTATATCTTGGAGACGCTGGAGGCAACGGAGTGTTGTATCCCTCGCGTTGCGTCAATGTCGGCTGAGGAGCCGATTGGCAGGTGCCTGGTAAGCTTCTGGCTGGAAGTGCAATCGGCGGGGCATACGCTGGCCCCTGATAGCCTTGAACTGTTCCGTTGGCCAGAGAGCTGATGACGGCATTGTACACCGTGTTGGTCATTACTGAGGATTGGTCGATGAACGCCTGGTAGATGGACTGTTGGATCATATCGGACATCTTGCCCGAATCCTCTGCAATGGTGATATGGCGGGGAACTGGAAGAGGAGCTTTCCTGATAGCCTCCCCGCTTCTGGTACGACTGAACAACTGCAGATACATCTCCTTGTAATGTTCTAGATGTTTAGCCAATTCTTCCCTCTGGTCGTCCTTGAGATCCGCTTCTATGACCTCAATGATGTTGCTGCCGGAAATTTCTGCGTCCTTCGACATGTCGGATCTTGAAGTGGTCCCACCGGGCGTGCCAAAAGTGTGTTGGCGCTAAAATCGGCCAAGAATCGGTCGATGGTCTTCAGCGTCGGACACACGACCCAGGAGAATCTGCTTAGCTCCTGTTCGGGTTATTCGCTCTGGTGCGGTTCGCGCGGCGTGCCAGCCAATCTGACCTGTTGATTGACAAGGAAATAAAAGTATTAAATTCCAGGCGCTCCGATCGGCTGGAGTTCCGATCTGTCCTGAAGAGCGCATCAGCGAATCGGCCGATTTGCTGTGAAGATGATCGGCTATGGATTAGCCGATAATCGCATAATAATTGCAAAGAAGACTGCTGGAGCGACTTAAACAATTATTACAGATGCAACACTTGAAATAGATCTAATCGGCTGTATGGCGATAAATCGAGGAAAAGCGATGATAAAGCCTATAACTCCAATTTCAAGCTGGATAACTGGTGATAATACTAGAACAACAGGTAAAACCTATAATTCTAGTAAATATCGATAACTGGTGAATAAATCCAAACGAAACCACAGTGATGCGCCCGTAGTTAAAGCTTAGATATTACTTGATAAGCGGAACCTACCAATTGGCCGGAGATCAAGTTGATGCAGCCCTGCCAATCCGTACGAACTCGTGAAAGAAGAAAAAGTATTGGCGAAGTCGCCGACTTAAAAGTAAATTGCTAGGAAAAAGTAAAAGTGTTTCTGTTGATTGATATGTTGATTCTTCGCAAAGCCCTAGCGACTCCTATTTATACCCTGAAACTAGGACTCCTGGTCGATTACGACTTGTTACTACCTTATTTAAAGCAGGAAAACTACTATATCTATAATATCTTTAAAAAGGAAACAGACTCCCGCAGAATCTTCCGCCGCCGTCTCCTAATCCAATCAGGACTTTTCCAATTGCTTCTTGACCGAATTAGCATCGCTCTGTTGACTAACGTCAGGCCACTTTTGACCGGGATCCTCTGTTATGGCCCCAATCTATTGGCGCAAGCTGTATCACCAATCGGCCGATTTCCAACTGTTATCTCAATCGGCCGATTCTTTACTGTAACCTTTAGATCTGTCGTATCGGCCAACCTCTCCTCCTGACGCCGATTCAACATGTGTCAAAATCTGGCGTCAACAAGCATATTTTTATAACTAACCTAGCTCCACAGTTGTTTTGGAGAAATTATCATTTCAGGGATACAAGTTTGCAATAAGAAGAAAACATGAAGAATACACAGCAACACAAGCACAGAACATCATCCACTGCATCACACTTACAAGGAGGACCCAAATGGCAGACCAAACCAACGTATTAAGACGGCAAACACCAAAGGATATGATCAAGACCCACCAGTCAGTGCCTGGACAAAAGGCGGTTGCCAGAGGCGGCAGAGGGGGGTCGGCTGAACCCTGGGGTCAGCCGCACCTGCCCTGCCTCCCATCTAGCTGCCCTTTGGTGGGAAGCACGATCTGATCCCCTAAAGGTCGGTTTGACGTGTTTCCATGTATGCTTTGCCCAGGAACCGCCCTTGGAGGAGTATAAAAGGAGGAGCCCTCACATTCAACACTCAACCACTTGGAACCATTCTCTTCCACTCTCATTGTGACTTGTTATTTTTAGGGTAGGGGAGCTAGGCTAGAATCCTCTCATAGCAAATCCAGTCGTCCTCGGGATCGGAGAGCAATCCTCGGTCCTTGGTATGGCTTTGTATTCGACTTGTCGGCATCTCATTCATAATATAGAGCTGAGCTTTGGTGGTTATGTTATCTTGGTAGTCTGTCATGCTTATGCCTGTTATGCTATCTTGGTAATGTGTCATGCCTTGGCTTGTTGCTTCATTAGTTATACTCTTTATATGCTTAGGCCAGATGATCTGGGTAAGGATATCAGTTCGTCATGCCTTCGGGCTTGCCTTAGTGTTTTACTTGTCCATCCGAAGGGTGGGAGACCCGGGGACACTAAGGTAGTAACCTCATACACGGGCGTGGTGCTCGGGTATGCGGGATCCTTCGGATATGCCCGTGCTCCATGGTATTGCAGGGGTAGACCGCAGAACGTGATAGCTCTGTTGGTCCGCCATGATGTCTCGTCATGGTAAGCGAAGTCCCCCACGTTCGGGTTCGGGGTAGGAGTTCATGCAAAAATGTAACGGCCTAGATGTACTCCACGACGGGACATTCTCCCTGATATCCCTATTTTCCCACCACCTGCAATTCTAAGCATGTTTAGTGTGTAACCTTTGCTTGTATGAATAGATGCTATTAGGACCTCGTTGTATGCCTATGCTCCCATTAACCCGTAGGCTTATTCATTTATTCTTTATCATGAGTTTAGTCTAGTGTGCGTGTCACATTACCCTCTTCATATCATTTATCATGACGTAGCCCTGTTTATGCTATAGTCTATGGCTTACTCATATGGTCTTGATTGCATTCCAAGTAAACTCTTTTACATCATGCTCTCCTTGGAAAAATATAAATAACGATACATGAATACTCACTGGGTGAAATGCTACAGCGGTATATCCGTGCGCTTGCGGATTCTTTCTGTAAACATTAAGACATACCACAGACATTTCTGGCGCCGTTGCCTGGGACTAACAATCCTGGTGATGATGTTAAAAACTGTGAACAGTGGGGACGAGGCCTTACCTAGCTGTGATTGGCGCACGGTGGGATGGGGAGAGGGATGAGGAGTTGGGGATGAGGCACAAGCACGACGTGGTGGACTCGAGCGGCCGAGCTCTGGAAGCTTGACGCGGATGAGGCGCGTCGGGGTCAGATGCGGACGGCGAAGTGCAGTGCCAGTGTCGGAGGCTCGGAGCCGGAGGTGACGGCTGACGGGCGGAGTCGGGCCGCGGGCTCGTGGAGTCGCGGTCGGGGCAAGCGGCCGAGCGCCCAAAGCCCCGAACGGGTTGCGACGGCGGTGGATGAGGGATGGGGAGTGAGACGTGAGGGAGAAGAGTGTGGATTGATTAGGTTTCAGCAACTTAGTGTCATATCGGACTAGGTATTGGACCATAGTGTGCTGGCTTACATGGGCTCTCTCTTTGTTTTTTTTTGTCTTCGGGTCTCCACGGGTCCAAAACCTGCCGCGTCCCCGCCCCTGCCTCCCCGCGAGGATAAAGTCCCCTTGTCCCCGCTGCAAACGGGCGGGTCCCCGCGGGGATCGCCCCCCACGGGGATTTGTGCCATCTTGATATGGATCCTCTCTAATTTTATATAATGTCCTAGTTTCACACAGCAATATGGCTCATCTTTCAGATCCCTGCTGTTTTGTGGGGTTGTGTTTGGGAGACTTATTATGCATGCACTGCCGGAGAATCTCACATACGTACTGGGCGGGAACCCCGGGTTAGTACCGGTTTCCCGCCCGGTACAGCCCTGGTGATACTAACCCACCAGCATTTTAGTACCGGGCGCTGCAGCCGGTACCAAATGGCGCAGTTAGTACTGGCTTGTAACACCAGCCAATACTAAGCTACTTGCCACGCCAGGCGCCGTGCGCGGCAGTTTAGTACTGGCTGGTAATACTAGCCGATACTAACTTCTTTTGTTATTTGTTTGCTTTTGAATTACTTTTTCTGGTTTTAATTCGAATTCGTATTCGTATTCGTATCTATAGCCCGTTTGTATGTAGCTAGCATTCGTATTTATATAGCATAGCAAAGATGTATGTAGCTATATATATACACACACACAATTGATATACAATTTCATAATAAAAGAATAGGCACAAAAGTTTTTCCGTACAATTCAACCATCACTGTCGTCGTCTTTGTTTCGATCTAATCTAGCCACGCTTATCCTATGATTTGCATAAAATTCCCCTTTCGGATTTATGACCTCATCTAGCAAGAACTCACATATTTCTTCTTGAACCGCCCTAACTCTTTCCGGTTCGATGAGCCCCTCTTTCATTCTGAAGATCTGTCACGTACAAACATTATTTATTTAAATCAATACTTGTATGGAATTAAAAGAAAGGAATCCTTCTTAATTTTTACTTACTTCAAATTCTCTTCGCGTCATTTTCTTCTGGCCGCAAAAGGTTCGGATGAACTGACATACGTAGTACCCGTATAAGTTATTTCCGGACGCCTGTCTCATACACTATATATATATAGGGTTATGAAATATTAATGGTCATTCAAGAAATGGAACTAGATGTGCGAGAATTGTATTCATACCAGAAAGTCTGTTTTGAAATAAAGTTCACACGGGGTCTCTGATATTCATATGTGGTTTTTTAGGAATTGAGCCCATGCTTTTTGGAGAAGATTTATGAGGTCTTGATATTTAGCCGTCGATGTTTTCTTAGAGTCAAACACCACCACCCGGCATTTATCAATCTCGATACATAGCAAGATCCAGTGAAAGCTGTTGATACACATATACATATGAAATGTTCGATATACATATTATCAAATGGAAGGCATGGAAAAGATATATAGGGTGCCTTTGGTTGGGCTTTTGGCTGTGGCTTTTGCCTCCAAAAGCCAAAAGCTCAACCAAAGGGTCTAAAAGTCTTAGCTGCTTTTCCCCAAAGCCAGATTGTGCCTAGTACAAATCCAAAAGCACCTCCCACACCTACTTTTACTAGCTTTTAGGTACAAAAATTACCCACCTGCCACTGGTTATGAACGTACCCCTTCGTTTTCTTTCTTTCCCCTACTTATCCCCTTCCTCTCCACCGTGACCCCGAGCTCCTGAGCCGCCGTGATCCGGAGCGCTGCTGTGACCTTGAGCTCCTGAGCCGCCGTGATCCCAAGCTCCACCGTGACCCCGAGCTTCGCGCCACCCCAGGGGCAAGCTCCGCGATGGGGGGCGAGCTCCGCTATGCGCCTCACCGTCTCGAGAGCTGGGCGCCCCGAGGGCGAGGTCCGCCGCGCGTCGACCCTGGCGGCGTGGCCAGGCCCGACGCAGACCCAGCATCGCGGCCAGCCCCAGCGGCACGGCGCGGGGGGCGCAGCCTACCTCTGCCCAACGGTGCGGGTGCAGCACGGCTAGCCCCGGCGGCGTGACGCGGGGGGCACGGCCAGCAGCATGGGAAGCACAGGCATGGGGGACGCGGCCAGCCTTGGCGGCCTGCCCGTGCCAACGTCAGTGAGAGGGAGAGAGAGGAAGAAGATTGGAGAGAGAGGACAAAGAAGTTGAGGCGAGAGAGAAAGAAGAAGTAACTTGTCTCTATGACATGTGAGGTCTAGTCATAAGTAAAAGAAGCTTTACCTAAGCCACAGCTGCTCAACCAAGCGGACTTTTTCAAAAGTCACAGCACAGAGCCCACAGCAGCTTTTTTAAAAGTCACAGCTCACAGCAGCTTTTCAAAAAGCCGCAGCCGAACCAAACGCACCCATAGTTGATAAAGTGCTTACTCGAAGTTGTACGGCAACAGAATGAATTCACAAGTATTCTGCCCATCCAAGGCCATGAATATATTTTTCATGGTCCTATTTGGCCATTTGTGTACGCCTTTCTCGTGTATAACATGTGGGTCCATGAAGCTGACATTATAGTAACCCCTTCTGCGGCCTTCTTGCACCTTCGACCTATACATGATACAAAATAAAAGAGGGGATGAGAAAGCACAGAACTAGTAGAGCTACAATATAGAAATGAGAGCAGATACTTACATACAAAATACACTGAGGAGGGACTTGTCTAGAGCTTCTTGATGGTATAGAAACCAAAGACTCTCAAACTCGATCTGTACGTCATCGGGACCCCGATGGAAATCGTCATTTTTAATTCAAGCTGTGAACATTATGAGTCCATCTCCAGATTCCTTCATGTACCATCTATGCAACTCCCGCATCCTCGTTGGTAGGATCTCCACCAACTCCAGCCACATAAGAGGTTCACCCATTTTAAATGGTTTTCTTTCTGACCCTGGGTGCTTCGGAATTTTAGCCTGCCCTAGGAGTTGGGCATTTGTGCGAGTCGATTCCACCACAAACTCAGTCGTAGCTTCATTGTCCTTTGAAAGAACTACAAGTGGAGGTATTGATTGGTTCGGCTGTTCTCCAAGCTGGGGAACTTTGTTGTATCGACGATTGCTCTTCTTCTAATAAGACTTTGTGATCGAGCGTTCATAGTCCGATAGTCTTTCTTCCTACCTTGGTTGGCACATGGCTATGAAGTGCTTTTTCCCGGCTGGATCGACCAGTTGTTTCGGCTCAGGCTTCTTTGGCGCGAGTTGTTCTTTAACATGCTTTCTCACGCTAGCGTCCAATTCCGCTTGAGTCATATCGTATGGTAACTTCTTGGGTGGAGGCTTCTCTTTCTTCTTAGCTTGGGTCTTCTTCGTCCTAGGAGGTGGCGGTGGCGGGA
This sequence comes from Panicum miliaceum, assembly GCA_032594955.1. NCBI lineage: Eukaryota > Viridiplantae > Streptophyta > Magnoliopsida > Poales > Poaceae > Panicum > Panicum miliaceum. The sequence goes on from CM064058.1 coordinate 38,978,817, forward strand.
CCCAAGCCTTTTTTGCATTCTTCTTGACCTTAGGAGGCGACGGACTCGTGCTAGGTTCCCTTTGACTAGCTGGTGATGGCGGATCCATATCGGGGTCTATTTGAGCGGCTGGTGATGGCGGATCCATGCCGGGGCCCATTTGAGCGGCTGGTGATGGGAGATCCATGATGGGGCCCCAGTGAGCGGCTGGTGATGGCAAACCCATGTCGATTTGTGGCGTTGGCGATCTTGGCCTTGCCATGTCCTTAGGCGATGTTGCAGGATCTGTGGTTCCTCCCAGAAATCATATGTACTGCTTGTGCCAGCAGATCCATGTGTGGAGGGCTTGTACTAGTTCTTGTTCTCCATCGAATCCGGGGATCTCAAGGTCGAGGTCTTCCCATCCTTTCTTGACTCGGTCAACCATGACTCTAGCATATCCTTCAGGAATCGGCGCGCCATGAATTGTGCCACCTTGGACAGGTACTTCAGCAACACTGTGAGGCACAACTTTGATCTTTTTTCTTTATTGATAAAGAAGCTCGCTGGGGGTCCTGACGGTGATGTCGTCCATGGGGTAACGTTGTTGTTCATTGTCTGCAACCATTTCAGTTTGGTCCACAGCTGGGTGGTCCATGGAAGCGACGCTGCTATGGTGTTGAGAGCCGAGCCTGGGGCTGCTCTCCATATTAGGAACTGATGGAGCATCTTGTTGTTGATTGGTAGCTGCCAATGCACTTTCAATCATAGCTACTCTTTCTTCTAGGGCACGCACCTTTTCAGCCTCTTCGGACTTCCTTCTGGATCGGCTTCGATAAGTGTCGATATCTGCACTGAAGTCATGCTTCGATGGAACTACACCCATGCCCTGGACACGTCCTATGTGTTCTAGTGTCCCAAGAGCGTAAGTCAGCTCATCTTTCTCTCTATTAGGCTTCAAAGATCCTTCTTGAACGACCTGAAGTGCCGTCTCGAGCTGGGCAGCCGCTTATCTTAGTCGATCCGTAGTCACGAACGATCCATCCTCCGGGTCTAGTGTGCCTCCATGTTCATAGAACAAATACTTTGCTCGTAATGGCCAGTTGAAAGTCGCTGGTACGATTCCTTTTGCTATCAGGTCTTTTTCCATCTTTTGCCATTTCGGAATGGCCGACGAATATCCTCCTTGACATAGATGATGGAAGTGAATCTTCTTGCTCGCATTGGTTTTAGCCTGATCAGTTCGCCTCTCACTGTCATCGGACAACTTGTAATGCACGAATTCATCCCAGAAAGCATGTTGGTTCTTGAAGTCTTTCTCAAAGTCAGGTGTGAGGCCCTTTTCGATGTAGTCTTTGTTCAAGTTTTTCTTGAACGTCTGGAAAGAAATAGCCATCTTCCTCATGACTGTTGGCGTTTCTAAACATCGTCACCAGGATTGTTAGTCCCCGGCAACGGCGCCAGAAATGCTTGTTGGCCTTTCCTAACATCGTCACCAATATTGTTAGTCCTTGGCAACAACGCTAGAAATGTCATGTAGTGGTATGTCTTAACAATTACAGAATGGATTTGCAAGCGCACGGATATACCGTTGTAGCATTTCACCCGGTGAGTATTCGGGTATCGTTATTTATATTTTCCCAAAGGAGGGCATGATGTAAAAGAGTTTACTTGGTACATAATTGATATGACATGAATAAGATATAGATTATAACAATACAGGGGTAAATTATGATAAAGATATGAATAAGGGTAATGCAACACACACGCTCAAGCCAACTCTGGATAAAGAATAAACAAATAAACCTAAGGTTAGTAGGAGCATAGGCATACAACAAAGTCATAATAGCATTTATTCATGCAAGCAAAGGTTATGCAACATACGCAAGGTTAGGACTACAAGTGCCAGGAAATTAGGGATACCAAGGAGAATGTCCCGTCCCGAAGTACATACGGGTCGTTACATATTTCAGAACTCCTACACCACACCCGAACGTCGGGGAGTGCACTAACGACGAAGCACCTTCGTAGCGGACGGACAGGGCTGTCACAACCTGCCGTCTACCCCAATAACACCATGGAGCATGGTCATATTCGAAGGATCCCGCATACCCGAGCACCACGCTCGTGTATGAGGTTAATACCCTAGCGCCCCCGGGTCTCCCACCCATTGGATGGACAAGTAAAACGCTAAGGCAAGCCCTAAGGCACGACGAACCGATATCCTTACCTAGATCATCTAGCCTAATCATATGTAAAGCATAACTAATGAAGCATCAAGCCATGATATGATTCACTATTGTTGGCGCTAAAAATCGGCCGATGACCTTCAGCGTCGGACACACGACCCGGGAGAATCTGCTTAACTCCTGTTCGGGTGATCGCCCTGGTGCGGTTCATGCGGCGTGCCAGTCAATCTGACCTGAAACGTATTAAATTCCGGGGGTCGCGATCGGCTAAAGTTCCGATCGGCCGATTTGCTATGAAGATGACCGGCTATAGATCATCCGATAATCACGTAGCGATTGCAAAGAAGCTACTGGAGCAAATTAAACAATCGCCACAGATGCAACACTTGAAATAGATCTAACCGACTATATGATGATAAATAAGAAAAAGTAATGATAAAGCCGACAGTTCGATCTCAAGCTGGATAACTGGTGATAAAATTAGAACAATAGATAAAACCTATAATTCTTGTAAATATAGATAACTGGTGAATAAATCTAAACGAAACAACAGCGATGCGCCCAAAGTTAAAGCTTAGATAATATTCGATAAACGGAACTTACCAATCGGCCAGAGATCGTGTCGATGCAGCCCTGCCAACCCGTACAAACTCGTGAAAGAAAAAGATGTATTGGCGAAGTTGCTGACTTGAAAGTAAAGTACGATGAAAAAGTAGATTGTTTGTATTGATTGAAGTGTCTCTTTTACAAAACCCTGACTGCTTCTATTTATACCCTAGGACTAAGACTCCTAATCTGTCATGATCCGTTACAAACTTGACTTAAATATAAAAACTACTATATCTATAAGACTCTCTTAAAGGAAATGGATTCCCGTACGATCTTCAGCTGCCATCTCCTAGTCCAATCCGAACTCCTTCCATTGCTCCTCGACCGAGTCAACGTCGCTCTTTGACCAATGTCATGTCATCTTTGACTGGGATCCTCTGTCATCTTGACTCGACATCCCCTCTTGGGATTCCATTGGCTTCATCCCCCTTCAATAAATAATTTATCTGTTGGCGCAAGCCCATATTGGCCCAAACGCTCCAGCCTTTCAATCGGCCGACCCCCACCAACTCCATTCGCCACTCGCCCGAAACACTGCAGTGCCAATCGGTCGATTCCTAACTGTAGCGCCAATCGGCCGATTCCCAATTGTAGCCTTTAAATCTGCCGCATCGGCCAATCTCCTCCTTACCTGACGCCGATTCAAAACGTGTCAAAATCTAGCGTCAACACAAGCCCCCCAGATTCGGAGTAAAACATGACTTTTACTTTGAAATTCTTTTTTAATCTCTCCTCCAAAACAGACGCGGCAAAAATCTCCTCATGTTTCGCGGTCTTCTACCTGATGATTGCAATCTTTTCAAACTGGGCGCCAGAGACAAACGTTCCCCCATAATTCATGTAGACGACACGGTAAAAATCCAGCCTTTACCCCTCCTCTCGGACCGTCTTTAAATATTGGCGTTCCCTGCCGCTTCTTCTCCACGAGCTCAGTAACTTTCTCCCAGGCGAATCACTTTCTATCTTCTCCCAGCGCACTTTTGGCTTCCAACCGCATTCTCCGGCGATCCTTCTTTCGTCTGCATTTCGCTTCATACCTTCAATGGCGGCACCATCAGCAACTCCACCAACCACGGAGGCTCCGCCAGCAACTTCATCGGCGACGGCAGTTCCAGCGATTCCATCAGCGACGATGAGCTTCATCCCGGAGGTAAACATCCAAAACTTTTCCTTTTTACTTTTTACCGCTCATGCATCTTTTAGATCTATTCTTAGTTCTTCCCTTTTTACTTTTTTTTAGGCAGTCAGACACCAAATCACTATCCGCCTTTCTAAAGCTCCTGGTCTCATCTGCTTAGGCCCTATGGGGAATCCAGACCCAACTGATTTGATTAACTTAGAAACCCATAGAATCCCTTTTCAAGCAATCACCTATGGATTTGGGCCAGTGGTCAGGCACTTTTAGATCTTGGCCGAATGAAACCTCCGGCTGGAAAGAGTGGTACCAAAGAATGGCCAACTCTAAGAGAGTTCAATGGGATGAATTAAAAATCGGCCAGTGCATCAACCTATCTTTGTCCCAGATGGAGAAGAATGAACCCCTGGTAATAGCAGCCTCCTATTTCTGGTCTGACACGCTCAACGCGTTTCTCTTTGGGCACGGACCCATGACCCCAACTCTAGCCGTTGTCCTGATGCTGACTGGCCTCAACATTTCCTCCCCCGATACACCCTTTAATTATCTGATCAAGCCGACCCATCGGCTAGAGACGAAAGGAATCGGCGGGTGGATAGGGTATATCAACAAAAACATGAGGACCAGGACGATTTTGGAGAGAGAATATTCAACGTTCCTGATGATGTGGCTAGAGAAGCACCTCTTCTGCGGCAGAGTGGTTGGCCCTACTTCCAACACACAAGCTCTGGCCGAAGCCCTGTCAAGAGGAGCCGCCATCCCTCTCGGGAAGCATCTGCTAGGATCGGCCTACCACATGATGCACCAGATCAGCGTCAAACTGTCAAAGGGAGAGCCGATTGGTAACCCTGGTGGCCCCTGGTGGTTCATCACCCTCTGGCTCAACTTGTACATGAGCAAAATCTCCCAGCAGCAGATAGAGACCAAGACATTCCCCAACATCGAGTCAGAGGAAAACCCCACAGTACGACGACGGTGCACCTCTTTCGGCGAAGTGGCATCAGCTTTCCCTGGTTGCTAGTTCACCGCCACCCAGACAGCCGAGTATTTTAGATGCTTTTACAACGGCTTTAGTGAAGAAACTACCAGTTGGTACCCGTACCAGAGAACAGAGCCACTTTTTGAGCTTCCCTTCTGCTATGACTCAACGTCCAACTCCTTTGATAATGATCTCACAGACGCCTTGATCAAACCAGGGATCTTAACAGCGAACTTCTTCTCTTGGAATGACTTCACAATTTATAAATTTTATAACTCATCAGTTGCAGCATGGCAGTTTAGGCCTTTTTCAGCTGCCGATTCAAGTTTATTTTGCCGGCCGCGCAAAATTCCGAGATGAGCTCACTAAGGGCCTTGACTACAATCGGTTGTGCAATTTAGTGCCGGACTCCAGTACCATTGATCTAAGCAATTGGATAGTGGCTCCTTTTGCTGTCCAACAATTCAAGTTATGGTGGACAGAATGGAAGCAACATCTCTTTTTTGTATCTCCTGCAACATATTGCAATGATCTGGATCCTGACAACATCGACCCAAACACAGCAGTACTGCCCTTTTCTCGGCCGATTTCGATGTTATTTCCTTTTATGCTACAAATTTGCCGCTAACTCTTATTTCCCTTTTCAGTCCGAAAGTTGACTTCCACCGACACGGAGCCGAAGTGGTAGGCCGATAGAGAATAGTACCCATACACACCATTCCCATTCATCGGCTACCATGCCCCAACCATCGAAGACATCACCACCGGCCGATCGAAACAAACGCCGAAGAAACCCTCTTTAAAGAAGACGAGCCGTCTAGTGCGTGCCCGTATAGAACCGGCCGATCAGTCGGTGGCGGCATCGGCTGAAACTTTAGCTGCGCCGATTCTGCCAATTATTGAGGAAGTCAATCCCCAGGCTGCTACAGAAGCTGGAGCGGCTGCTGCATCATTGCTAGTAGAAGCTGTTCAGGTAATTTCGCATACCTCACATCCTTCTAAGTATTCTGTCGATATTAACTTCTTCTTTCTGTCAGGCTGCGCAAATCGCCCCAGTGCAATCTCCACAGCAATCGGCTACATTCCAGGCGGAAACCGGAACACCAACAATTCCTCCCACCAAGGTAGAGAGTCTCTTAACTCAATTTTTTGATACTTAACCAAAAACTAATCAATTTTTGATGTAGGCTACCTTGGGCGCATCGATTGTACCTTTCCAAAAACCATCGGCCGGACGACTCACAAAGGTATGGCAGTCATTATATATCATCAGACTTAATCATTTGCATTATACTTATAAAAATCAGCTTCCCATACCTTTCCAGGAGGTTGGCTTGAGCAGGGCACCGATAATCGTCGAATCTTCTTCTTTCGATGAACCAATCGCGCCAGTTCCCGAGATGAGGGTAGCACTCCCGCTGGCACAAGCAGAAGAAATCCGCTTCAAAGAGGTAAGAAACTTGTCACCCAAATCAGCCGATTTCCCCTTACCGTAGGCTAATCCTTAATTTTATTTTTTATTCTTTCGCCGGAGCAGGACACTCCCGACAACAGTCTTTTTTCCTTTGCGGTTGCACTTTCTGACGATGAAGAGGTTGCCTCGCGCCAAGTCACACTGAGCTCAATCTCTGATGACGTTCGTGCCAAGCTTGAGAGCATACGGACCCTCCTCCAAGACGACATCGGCCGACTGGTGGAAGACGCCTCGCCGATTCGGCAACTTCTTAGTGAAATTAGAGGCCGAGTTCCAGAGGAAGCGGAAGAGGCTCTTGCACCTGCCGCATACATAGAGTTAATGCAGATTCCAGTGTTCAGGGCCTTGCACCATATGGCCGATCGCGCCAAACTAGCGAAAGCCCGCGAGGAGGAAGACTCCTACAAACATCGAACTCAAGAGGTACATCAACGAATCAGCTTCCTTGAAAGCTCTCGCCCAGATATCGTTGGTGCCATAGACCGCCTTAAACGGCAAAGGGCAGAGCTAGCCAAGGAGATGGAGCAGGTGACCTAGGCCATAGCTCCTGAAGAGAAAAGACTCCAAGACCTCCCATCCGTCATCGCCGAGCTGAAACAGGAGAGGCAGAACCTAGCCCACGAAGCAATAAAAATCCATCATCATATGCCAGAAGTCCCTGGATCGGCTGATGATGACCAAAGAACCTTAGACTCGGCCGATCAAGTTTGGCAACAAGCAATTGCGGCTATTAATGCCCTCCTCGGGTGAACTGTAAAAGTACTGAATGCTCTGTAAACATTTAATGTCTTCTTGCTGTTGACGTGCGGATTCAAACTTGGACCGTCCTCTTTGGCAGCTTTTCATTTATTAACCCTTTTACTCCGATGGGACACATCCTACCATTCCTTCACCCTCTTCCTTCTATAAGTATGAGGCCCCGTATCGTTTCCAAAGGCATTCGCATCGCCCGTTTTCTTTTGCTCTAACGACCTGATCTCCATCCTCCCAGACTAGACGCCAAGATGTCTTCTTCGTCTTCTTCCTTCTCCGTCAACCAGGTACGAAATCTTCCTTTGTTCCCTCTCTTGACATTTCAATCAATCTGACGCTGGGTGGTCGTTTGCTCCCCTTTTAGCCGAAATGCCTTAGCCCCAGTCTGGAACGAGCGATTGAAGTCATGCATTCAGACGGACCATTGTCGCAGGCGGACAGAGATCTCATCAGGGCTCATCGCGAAGAACTCAAAGATCATGTCCCCGCTGACTTCCAGAAGATCTGGGACCATATAGATGCCAACTGCTCCAGGCGGCCGCCAACTGAAAGGAGTCATCCACTCCCTCGCCCAATCGCCCTTGAAGATGCTGCGGCGGGGACATCCCAACCACCTCTCGACAGGAGCCACCCACTCCCTCGTCAAGTCGAGGTTGAAGCCGCCATGGAGGATCGGGAGGATCTGGAGGAAAAGAGCATCCGCCTCTTGATAGAATTAGGCCGGATCGAGAGGGAGATTAAGAAAAAGCGTGGTCAATAAATATGTTGGTACTTTTGTTCTAAGGGCGACTTGTACCGTGTCGGCCATGTACCCTGCTGTTTTTACCGAATAATAAATCGGTCAGACTAATCGAATGTTTCATCCTTAAGGCGATGTTATCTTTGCATCGACTATATAGACAGGAGCCAATAGGAGTTGGCCACGTTGTCTTGGTGCACCCTATCGTAAGTTATGCACCCACCCATATACTAGGATAGTACCTCTTCAGATATCTTCCGTTTAAGGCTCTTGTGAATTCTTCCCCTTCGATAGTTTCTAGTATATATGCATTTCCTGGAGCCTATCGGCCGATTTTATACGGCCCTTCCAAAGTGGGCGACCATTTACCGAATTTGGAATCCTTAGACCCTATCGGCAGCACCAACTTCCATACCAAATCTCCTTGGGAGAATTGTTTGACCTTGACCCTCTTGTCGTACCACCTGGCCACCCTTTTCTTGTTTTCTTCAATGCTGATCAGGGCCCCTAATCGCTGACCCGCCAAATCATCGAGCTCTCCCTTCATGAGGAGGGAATAGTCATCGGCCGTCAACTGATCTTGAAGCGATGTGCGCCTTGACCCCGTCCTTAATTCCCAAGGCAATACTGCCTCGTGACCATATACCAACTGATAAGGAGATATCTTAGTGGCCCCGTGGCAGGCCATCCTGTAAGCCCATAGAGATTCGGTTAAAGACAGGTGGCACTTCTTGGGTTGTTCCTCTATCTTCCTCTTGATCAACTTGATTATCCCCTTATTGGACGATTCGGCCTGGCCGTTGGCTTGAGCATAATACGGAGAAGAATTCAACAATTTAATCCCTATATCGGCGGTGAAATTCTTCGAACTCTCCTGAGGTGAACATCGTTCCTTGATCAGTTGTGATGGTTTGAGAGCCGAACCGATAAACAATATGGTACCTCACGAAATCAATCATAGCGGCCAATGTCATGGCCTTTAACGGAACTGCCTCCACCCATTTGGTAAAATAGTCAGTGGCTACTAATATAAACTTGTGCCCTTTGCTTGATGGAGGGTAAATCTGTTCGATGAGGTCTATCCCCCAACCTCTAAACTGCCATGGTTTGATTGTCGGATTCATAGCCGAGGCTGGTGCGCGCTGCACATTGCCAAACTTCTGACAGTCTTGACAACCTTTATAATATTTAAAACAATCTTCGAGAATCGTCGGCCAATAATACCCATTGTTTCTGATCATCCACTTCATCTTGTGAGCCGATTGATGAGCTCCGCATACGCCCTCGTGGATTTCTTCCATCAGGACCTTTGCTTCTTCCGTTCCCTAGAATTTGAGTAGAACCCCATCAATCGTCCGGTAAAACAAATCGTCTTCGAGCAACACATATTTCGTGGCCTGAAAACGCACTCGCCAATCCACTTTCTTGGATGGATCTTTCAAGTAATCGGCAATCTCCTTTCGCCAATCGTCGGCCGCAAGTTCCAGAGTCATGGCGCCTTGAATCGGCCGATACCCGGACACGTGTTGGGCAAGCCTATCAGCCTCTTCATTGTAATTTCTGGGAATGTGCTCAATAACCGCAGACTTGAATTCATTTAACAGTTGGAGGCAATCTTCATAGTAAATCCTTAAGACATCATCTTTGCATTCAGATGAGCATGGAATCTCTAAAAATTTCCACCGCATTGGCTTTGATTTCTCTTAACAATTGGATACCTTTTAGGACGGCTCCGTATTCCACCGCATTGGCTTTGATTTCTCTTAACAATTGGATACCTTTTAGGACGGCTCGGTATTCCACCTGGTTGTTGGTCACGGATGCCTCTATCGGCAGAGAGAAATCATAACTTGCCCCCCGAGGCGATATGAGAATGATGCCGATTCCCGATCCGGCCCCACACGAGGAACCATCGAAGTATAGAGTCCATGGAACTCGTTCAACGACAGCGATTTCCGGTCCACAATGCTGAGCCACGAAATCGGCCATGACTTGACCCTTGACAGCTTTGGCCGATTCGTACCTTAGGTCAAACTCTGACAGAGCCAGGGTCCACTTTCCAATCCGTCCTTTCAAAATTGGTAATGATAGCATGTATTTCACCACGTCATCCTTGCATACAACTATGCACTCTGCCGATAACAAGTAGTGCCTGAGCTTGGTACACGAGAAATATAGACACAGGCACAGCCTTTCCACTGCGGAATATCTCGTTTCGGCATCCAGGAGTCTTCTGTTGACATAATATATTACCTGTTCTTTTCCTCCGAACTCCTGTGCCAGCGCCGATCCGATAGCCCGCTCGTCGGCCGATAAGTATAGTTTGAACGGCTTGTCAGCCTGTGGCGGGACTAATACAGGTGGCGAAATTAGATATTGCTTGATGTCTTCTAATACTTTGTGTTGTTCTTCTCCCCACACGAATTCCTGATCGGGTTTCAATTTCAACAAAGGAGTGAAAGCTTGAATACGCCTGGACAAGTTGGATATGAATCTTCTGATAAAGTTGACCTTGCCGATTAGGGACTGCAGCTCTGTTTTATTCTACGGGGCCATAACCTTGTTGATGGTAGCTATGGTCTTCCGGTTGAGTTCTATCCCGCGCTCATGGACCAAGAATCCTAGGAATTGTCCGGCCGACACACCGAATGCACACTTGTTCGGGTTCATTTTCAACCCATGCTTCCTTGTGCACTCCAACACCTCTCGTAAATCGGCCAGATGTTCCTGATGACCTTTTGACTTGACCACAACATCGTCGATGTAGATTTCCACCAATACACCAATAAGCTTGTGAAAGATATAATTCATAGCCCCTTGGTATGTTGCGCCGGTGTTCTTTAATCCAAAGGTCATTACCACCCACTCGAATAAACCGAGGTGGCCCAGACACCTGAAAGCTGTTTTCAAAATATCTTCTTCGACCATTAATATTTGATTGTACCCAGCATTACCGTCCATGAAACTAATGACTTTATGTCCTGCGGCGGCATCTATCAAAACGTCGGCTGTCGGCATTGGATACCCGTCCATCGGTGTAGCCTAATTTAGGTTCCTGAAGTCGATGCATACGTGCACTTTCTGTTTTTCTTGTATACGAGTACAATAATAGAAATCCACTCGGTGTAACGGCACTGCCGAATAAATCTCGCTTCAATCAATCTTGTAATCTCGGCTTTTATATCAGGTATAATTTTAGGGTTGCATCGTCGTGCAGGCTGCTGATACGGCCGATATCCTGGTTTTACAGGCAACTGGTGTTCGACAATGGACCGGTCTAGACCAGGCATCTCATGGTATTCCCAAGCAAAACAATCTTTAAATTCTTTTAATAAACTTGTCAATTTACACTTGTACTCGGGATTCAAGCTAGCACTAATATATGTCGGCCTTGGCTTGCTACCATCTCCTAAATCCACCATCTCCAATGAATAGCCCGACGTAAATCCGTGCCCAAGCTTCCCGTCTTCTCGGACGAACTGATCCATCTTGTCTGAATCTTCAGAACCGACTGCTCGGATCGACTGTAGGCCAAAATCGGTGTCCCAAGTTCTACCAGATATACACTTGACGTGTTCGCAGCTCCACTGTTGCGTATCAGCCGCAGCAACACTGTAGGCGGAATCGGCGGTGACTATCTCGGTATTGTCGCCAACCCAATATACGAGGCATTGGTGCATTGTAGACGGGACGCAGCAATTCGCGTGTATCCAATCGCGACCGAGTAACATGTTGTAGGACCCTTTGCCATTAATGATAAAGAAAGTAGTGGGAAGGGTCTTACTGCCGATGGTGAGGTCGACGCAGAGCGCTCCGCGGGCGGGAGACACGTTGCCTTCGAAGTCTTTGAGCATCATGTCCGTCTTGGTCAGATCTTCGTCGCTTTTGCCCAACTTAACATGGCATACGGCATGATGTTGACTGCAGCGCCTCCGTCTACTAGTAGCCTGGTGATAGGTCGTCCGTTAACTTGTCCTTTGAGGAACAGAGCCTTGAGATGTTGTCGTTTTTCATCTTCCAGTTTCTCAAAAGTAGCTGTCATTGGCTCCAAAACCAATTGCGCCATCTGCTCCTCCATCCTTGTCGCGTCGTCTCGATCGGCGGGCACCATGAACTCCATCAGCAAGATGAACACCGATTCTTGATTGTCTCCTTCCTCATTGTTGTTTCTTTTGGGGCGCCAGACTCAAGACCTGTCGTCTCTCTTATCTACATCTGCCTCTGTTCTTCCTCTTGTTGCTCCCATTGGCGCAGATGTTGGATCCTTCATTTTTGGGATTTGGACAGTCCATCAGGGCACCACCTGGGGTTCACTGGTTTGGCCGGCGGTTTGGCACGCTCATAGTTTGGTTCCCGTCCTAGGGGTTTCTCATCTGACACCCTAGCATCGGCCATTTCTTCTAGCCGATCATGTGCGCTGGCTCTGCCTCCCGATCGCTTGTGCTGGTCGATCCTGCCCCCCGGCCGATCATACTATTCGAGCCTGCCCCTTGGCTGATCATACTGGTCAACTCTAACCCCCAGCCGATCATGCACTAAAAGGCGCCGATCCTCTTGTTCGCGCCAGTTTCTACTGATCGGCTCTGATCCTCTGTTTCTGGAGCGTGACCTCTTGAGCAGGCGATCATTGCGACATGGTCCGCTGCACTCAGGGTAATTATTAGCTGATGGTAATCTGAGGTTATTTTCCCAGCAGTGGATGAAGAACGGGCATCGCCAATGATTTTCGTGTCGGCGTATCATCTCTTCGTGGTGTCTCGAACTTTCCTGCTGCCGCTGATACTTGTTGAGCAAGAATTGGGAGGTGACGGGTCTACGCGATCGCTCTGATCCTTCGCCCCCATCTTCAACCCATCTTTTCCCTTTGACATCGTCCATCGTAGCCTGATTTGTGGGATCCACAGAGCCACTTCCTAAGTTTGAAGCGCGTTTCTTCCCGTGTCAACCATGTTAGTAGGGAAAGGATGCTGATCAATTTTCATCGGCTTTACTGGCTTCGCCGGGACTTTGAATTTGAGTCTGCCTTGCTCAATGGCTGACTGTATCTGCTGACGGAAGATTTTGCACTCGTTTGTGTCCTGAGACGTGGCATTGGGCCACTTGCAATATTTCATCTTTTTGAGCTGCTCGGCCGACGGAATGGTGTGGTAAGGTGAGAGCTTGATCTGCCCCTCTTGGAGAAGTAAGTCGAAGATTTTGTCGGCCTTTGACGTGTCAAAACTGAATGCTTCTGGTTCTTTCTTCTCGAAAGGGCATGATATCGGCTTCTTCCCTTTTACCCCTTCTAGGCCGATTTCCTCTTCCTTTTTAGATTCAAATCCCTCTAAATACGCCACCTTTTTCTGAAAATTCCTCCGCTGAGGCCAATCGGTGAACGATCTGACTTAAACTTTCAAACTCCTGTGAGGCGTACTTCTCCTTGATGTGTGGCAGGAGACCTTGGAAGGCGATATCGGCCAGCTGAGCGTCATTCAGGGCTAGGGTATAGCATTTGTTTCTGACCTCTCTGAACCTCTGTACGTAATTATTCACTGGTTCGTCGCTCCTCTGCCTGAGACTGGTCAGATCTGAAAGCTTCATCTCGTGGACTCCCGCGTGGAAGTACTTGTGGAATTGCTTCTCCAGATCGGCCCAAGTAATGATGGAATTGGGTGGTAGCATAGTGAACCACTGGAAAGCCGACCCAGATAGAGACGACAAGAACAGACGCACCCGCAGAGCATCTTGTGTGGCGGCCTCCCCGCACTGGATGATGAATCTATTCATGTGCTCCACAGTTGAGGTGTCATCTACCCTAAAAACTTAGTGAAATCAGGAACTTTGTACCGATGGGGAAACGGCAGTAGATCGTAGGCAGGTGGGTATGGCGTTTTGTACGTATAGGTTTGTACCTTCGGCTTCAACCCGAATTGGTCTTGAATCACCTCCGCTATCCTTGCTGTCCAATCCACTTGCTGCTGATGAACAACTGGTTGAGGAATCGGCATATGTTGATGGATTGGCGGTGGGACGGCCGGGTGATGGATCAAAGCGTGTGGCGGATTTTGCGGCGGCGTGGCCGGCTGAGCGATTGACTGCTGGTGGCGTAGCGAATCTACCATCCCATCGTATAGCATCATCAGCGCCGTGCTTCTGAGTGTTCCCGCAGCATCTACCCCCCTGCCGATTTCTGACGTGGCCGGTTGATATTGAGGGACCGTCGGCCAGATAGCCAATTGGAATGGTGCCTGGATCGGAGAGCCTCCATGACCGGCTGATTGGTCCAGAACAGCCGCCGCTGCTGGTGCCCCCCAAGGCACTGAGTTTGAGGGCAGTGATTGCACGGAAGAAATCTGGGCAGGCTGAGGCGGTGCTTGTGATTGAAAGCATGGCGCACCGTTGTATCCTGGGGGCATTGAAGGCAATGAAGTGTTGTATCCTCCGTGTTGTGTTGATATCGGCTGAGGAGCCGAGTGAGACGTGCCTGGTAAGCTTCTGACTGGAGCTACAATAGGCGGGGCGTATGCTGGCCCCTGATATCTCTGAGCTACTCCGCTGAGGATTGGTCGATGAAAGCCTGATAAACAGACTGTTGTATCATATCGGACATCTTGCCCGAGTCCTCAATGATGGTGATCTGGCTGGGAGTTGGAAGAGGAGCTTTCCTGACGGTCTCTATGGTAGAACCACCTGAATTAATCAGGCTCAAGCGCGCTAACCATCACCACAAGGGCAATCAGGGCTAACTCGCACTTCAAATGGAGTAATCCATTGGTCTGTCGGGTAACCTCCCGATACAACCACGGTTTTTGCCGATCGAAACCACACATCCATGTACTCACACGAAGGTGAGCCCAGAGGATACAACATTCCACAAATTTTACATCACATGTTCACCATAAATTATTATTACAACGGAGTTCAACTTTGTAAAACAAGGTACTTCAGAGTTCAAAATAATTGAGTTCTTCAGAGTTCAATGTAGCGGAAAAATAACGAGAAACTACTCGACGATACAGAATGTCTCGATGAAGCCCGCACGAGACATCACTCGGCATTATCACCGTTGGCCGGGGGCGTATCCCATTCCACCGACCAACCAGGAGGAAGGGTACAAGGCCAAGTCAAACTAGCAATCATATCCTCGAAAGTTTCACCTGAAAACAAGCCACAAGCAAGGCTGAGTATACTAATACTCAGCAAGGCTTACCCGACTAGTGGAATATACTTAGCCGACTCCTAGACATGCAAGGCTTTTGGCTTGAGGGGTTTGTTGCCGAAAAGCATATATAAGTAGGTCCTTACTTTCAATTTTTAGCTCCAAGTTCTAGTCTTTTTTAACCATTCTAGGTAAGCAACTATCCAATATCATACATGGTGGAAGAATTAATTTGCATCCAACAAGATTAAGCATCATCATTGTTCCTCTTCTTACTCTATGTGGTAAAAGGGTCAAGCAATCTCAATGACCGTGAGAAACGGACGATTCGAATCGAATTTCTTAACCTTGCAAGGGAAACCTAAACACACGTCACGTGGTTACTCCAAGAGTCACACGTGCAACTTTGCCCCTTTCTTCCTGGGTTGTGGATCAGGGCCACCATCCGAGACTACAGAGCCTAGCTCTGCACCCACCATGTGCGCGCATGGAGCCGAAGTTGAGATGGTGGGATGGTGTCCACTTGCCGGTCCGATTAGGTACTTAAGCTTACCGATTACCATATTCTCGGCATGTGGTTAGTACGTTCAAACGCTTAACCACCACTACCACACACTGCGGCCTTAGAATTTTTCACTAAACAGACGGGGCCTCAATCATCAACATAAACATCGTACCATAGCCCCGTCCGTCGACCTTATGATTGCAGCATGTAGTAAACATTCAACTCCTATATTCTCGCGAGTGACAGGAAATCACTCAACTTTTACCGAGTCCTATTAGCATAGCAGTCTATCGAACCTTACATCTAGTGTTCAGAGCAGGGGTACCTAGGATCATGCGACTAAGTTTTCATTCAACTCCTATAAACTTAATGCACAAGTAGAGTAGAGTAATAAGTTGCATAAGTTTAGGAAAATAGGGTTCATGCTCTGGGCTTGCCTTCTTAGGTAAAGCTAGCCTGGGGCTCGTCCGATGTTGGGCTCGGGTCTTCGAAAGCTTCAGTTAGATTTACTTGAGCTTCACGCTGCTCACTCTCGGACGCAGGCACCAGCTCGTATGTTCCGTCGGCGAGAGTAGTCGATTCTATATGAATGCACAAGTGTAGGTTATAGTGATGGTATAGGACAATTATTTTTCCTTCACGATAAAGTTGCAGTTCACAAAATATCAATTTGGTTGTGAAGTTACTTAGTTAAGATTTCTTTGGGCAATTGATAATAGAGTATAACTTAAACTATTGATTTCATTAAACAAGAAGGGGTTGTGTTGTATTGGAAATTTTGTTTTCGCAGCACAACAAGGATTAAAGACAACTTCTTGACTAGGTAACTCCTTGGTGATGAAATTTTTATTTAGAGCACATTATGCAGAGATAAGTCTACTGTAAAATTTTTAGAAATTTTCACGCAGCAGAATAATTATGAAAAAGGTAATACACAGCTACTACTAGAACCTAGTTATTTTTATACAGGACAAACCTTTCATGTATTGATGCCAAAAGTTTTACAGGGTGTTAATCTATCCATATGTGTG
This sequence comes from Panicum miliaceum, assembly GCA_032594955.1. Taxonomy (NCBI): domain Eukaryota; kingdom Viridiplantae; phylum Streptophyta; class Magnoliopsida; order Poales; family Poaceae; genus Panicum; species Panicum miliaceum. The sequence continues at coordinate 38,995,327 of CM064058.1, forward strand.
TTACTGTAAAGTTTTCATATTTTACTGTGCAAGATACAAAGCATAATAAATAGGACAAGATACACTTAGTTTAATAAAGAATAATTTCTACAGGATGTTTTACAGGGTTTCTGTGTACAAAACATTTTATACAGCAAGAGCTACTTTAAAGTGTGCTACAGTAAAAAAGTTGAACATTTTCCAAGCGCAGAAACTAATTATCTTTATTTAGTGCATTTTTCTCACCATAAAATTATATAAATAGGTTACAGAAAGGAAAAAGGTTTTAAACTTCTTCTGTAGTATTTAGGCATCACTACAACAGATCTGGAAAAGTTTCACCACATGAATCACAATATACAGCTGTTACAAATTAGTTTTATTATTTCATGACATAAAAAAGTTGTATTAAAAAAATAGCTAGAGAAGGGTTCTAGCCCTAATATTTTTACACTGTCCTACAAATCAAGCAAATAATCTACTGTTAAATTTTCAGGTTTAGAATTTGTCTAAAACAGTGGGTACAATTAAAGTCTATTTAACCTTCCATTTAATTTAGAGCAATATTTAGCAAGCAACTGAAGAAAAGCATGTAACAAAAGTTGTAGATTTTCATCTAACGAATCCAGAACAGTTGAGTTTGTATTTTTCTGATTTTTCTACAATGTTATATGAATTTTACAAATTCGTTGTTTTTGAAATCAAAGTTTAAACATAGGTTTACAGATATGCCCCTGGAAACTTGCGTGCAGACTCTTTTAAAGATTTAAATCATTGCAATTGGGTCCCTGGGCGGCGCTGGCACGGCGGCCGGCCAGATTCCGGCGAGGGGGCTCGTCAGCGGCGAGGGGAAAAGAGTCGTGGAGATCCAGGAAGGTGAGAGCTACCTTGGGATGGCCTTGGTCGCGGTTGGGGGTGGCCGGAGGTGGCTTGTCGGCGCGGAGCAGAGGAGCGGCGGCGGGGCGGAGCGGCGGCGGGGCGGAGCGTCGGCAACGGTGCTCCGGCGAGGAGCGGAGAGTATGGGCTAGTCGATGAGCTTCGCGGCGTCGAGGGGAACCCATTTTGAGGCTTGTCTGGGACGGAGGAGCTTCGGCGTGGGCTGTCCACAGTGCAGCAAGGAGCGGCGGCGACACGGGCGGCGCTGGCGGTGCTCCGGCAGTTCTGGGCGATGATGGGTGGGGCAGTGAGCTGCGGTGGGGTGTTGTGGTGGTGGTTGGAGACTCAGCTCTGGCAATGGGTGGCTGGAGAGGTGAGCTCTACGATGAGCTGGGCACGACGGCGGTAATGGTGGTGGCGGCGGCGTTCTGGTGTCTGGGCGCGCGAGGGGGGGGGGGGGGGGCTCAGTGCGGCCTTTTGTAGGCAGGAGAGAGGCGGGAGGAGGGCGGGACTTTACTGCGAGGTGCGGGCGCGGGCGGCACGACGAGGGCGCATTACTGGTCGCGGTGGCGGCGAACAGAGCTGGCGTGGCGTGCGGCAGGCGCGGGCATGGGATTAGGCGCTGAGGATTTGGCGTGGGGAGCGGGAGATCACGCAGCGCGCAGGTTGGGCGAGGAGCTGCAGCAGCTCGCTTGCCGGGCGGTGAGCGCGGCGACTGGCGGGACGCGGCAGGGACACGGGCACGGTGCGGCTTGTCCATTGGGCACGGCGGGCGGCGAACAGAGGCGCGCGTCGCCGGCGTGCGCGTGGTGTGCGCGGACTAGGGAGGAGCGCGGCGTGCGGGCGTGGCCAGGCATTGGCTTGGCGCCTAGCGCCGGTCAGGCATCGCCGGCCAAGTGGCCTGCAGCGACTGCGCGACGAGTGGAGGGTCGGGCGAAGCCGAGGGTCGGGCGAAGCGAAAGGGTCGGGCGAAGCGGCTGCGCGTCGGAGGGTCGGCGAGCGTAGGGTCAGGCGAGCGAAAGGGTCGGGCAAGCGTAGGGTCGGGCGAGGTGGAGAAGAAGGGTTTGCAGAGAAAATAGAAGAAAAGGCAGGGACTGGTTTGCAATTTCAAGTGTATCTCAAATTTTTGTGTTGTAACCAAAAATCCTTGAACACGAAAGTTGTTCAGAAGGAAAAGTTACACAAGTTTTGTTTCAAGCCAAAGTTCATTTGAGTTCTAGTTTAGAAATTATTTTCAAAACTCAAAAGTATAGTTCGAAGGGTACATCACATCCTGGGCAAAACTTTGCATTCACTCCTAGGCTTCAACTAGACTTTTGTTTAACATGCCAAAAAAAATGATGTGCCTATTCAATTTTGTAGTCATGTTTGCATCGATGTGAAAGTTATTTAATTTGTTTGATTAACGTACATGTACTTATGCACATATACACAACTATTTTCAATTCAAGGAAAAACTAATTTATAACTCATTTCATTGAAACCTTTCTTAATTATTTATGCATCATGTTAAGCTAATGAGGCTTATTTTGTAATTTAAACACCTGAGGTGTTACAGTCTCCCCGCTTCTGGTACGACTGAAAGATTGCAGGTATACGTTCTTGTAGTCTTCTAGGTGTCTTGCCAGTTCTTCTTTCTTGTCGTCTTGACGTTGTTTTCAGAGATTTCGGCGGCCTTTGACATGTTGGATATTGAGGTGGTCCCACCGGGCGTGCCGAAATTGTGTTGGCGCTAAAAATCGGCCGATGACCTTCAGCGTGGGACACACGACCCGGGAGAATCTGCTTAACTCCTGGTGATCGCCCTGGTGCGGTTCACGCGGTGTGCCAGTCAATCTGACCTGTTGATTGACAAGGAAAGAAACGTATTAAATTCCGGGGGTCTCGATCGGCTAAAGTTCTGATCTGTCCCGAAAAGCGTATTAGCGAATCGGCCGATTTGCTATGAACATGACCGGCTATAGATCAGCCGATAATCACGTAGCGATTGCAAAGAAGCTACTGGAGCAAATTAAACAATCGCCACAGATGCAACACTTGAAATAGATCTAATCGGCTATATGACGATAAATAAAAAAAATAATGATAAAGCCGACAGTTCGATCTCAAGCTGGATAACTGGTGATAAAACTAGAGCAATAGATAAAACCTATAATTCTAGTAAATATCGATAACTGGTGAATAAATCTAAATGAAACAACAGCGATGCGCCCGAAGTTAAAGCTTAGATAATATTCGATAAATGGAACTTACCAATCGGCCGGAGATCGTGTCAATGCAGCCCTGCCAACCCGTACAAACTCGTGAAATAAAAAGATGTATTGGCGAAGTCACCGACTTGAAAGTAAAGTATAATGAAAAAGTAGATTGTTTGTATTGATTGAAGTGTCTCTTTTAAAAAACCCTAACTGCTTCTATTTATACCCTAGGACTAAGACTCCTGATCTGTCACAATCGGTTACAAACTTGACTTAAATATAAAAACTACTATATCTATAAGACTCTCCTAAAGGAAACAGACTCCCGTATGATCTTCTGCTGCCATCTCCTAGTCCAATCCGAACTCCTTCCATTGCTCCTCGACCGAGTCAGCACTGCTCTTTGACCAACGTCATGTCATCTTTGACTGGGATCCTCTGTCATCTTGACTCAACATCCCCTCTTGGGATTCCATTGGCTTCATCCCCCTTCTATAAATAATTTATCTGTTCGCGCAAGCCCATATTGGCCCAAATGCTCCAGCCTTTCAATCGGCCGACCCCCACCAACTCCATTCGCCACTCGCCCGAAACATTGCAGCGCCAATCGGCTGATTCCTAACTGTAGCGCCAATTGGCCGATTCTCAATTGTAGCCTTTAAATCTGCCGCATCGGCCAATTTCCTCCTTCCCTGACGCCAATTCAAAACGTGTCAAAATCTGGCGCCAACTACTATCAAAACAGCATAACAAGCCAAAGCATGATAAGCTACTAAGATAGCAAAACAGCTATAGCTCAGCTCTGTATTATGAATAGCGTACTGACAATCCGAATACAAAGCCATTATCGAAGGCCGAGGAATGCTTCTCCAGCCCCGAGGACGACTTGCTTCGCTAAGAGATGAAGTACTAGCGCTAAGAGATGAAGTACTAGCCTAACTCCACTATCCTAAGGAGTACAAGTCTTGTGAGAGTAAGAGAGAGGCTTCAAGTATTGTGTGTGTCGAATGAGGGGGTGAGGGGTCCCTTTTATAGCTTCCAAAGGCGGTTCCCGCCATCCTGAACTATGGAAACCTTATCATCTGGGCTGAGGAAGCTTGGCGGCGACTCCTCCCAAAGATGCACCTGGACGGGAAGCAGGCCTGGGTTGGCCGACCCCAGGTTGTGCCTCCGCAGGTGTGTCTTCCTCTGGCACGCTGACATGTGGGCCCAGGTGGATATTCTGCATGTTTACTTTCTTGGCACGCCCGTTTGGTCTATCAGGTGGGTCCCTCTTGTAAGTGTGATGCAGCGGATGATCTTCTGTGCATACTTTGCTGTGTATTCTTCGTGTTTTCTTCTTATTTCAGACTTGTGTCCCTGAAAAGGTTAGAGTGACAAAACAACTGTGGAACTAGGTTAGTGATACATTTATGCGAGTAAGAGATATAGTTTTCCTCTGTTTGTGAGTGTAGTTGACGGTCGGATTTTGCACTTAATGACCGTCAACAACACCCCCAAGCTAGCCTTTTGCTCATCCCGAGCAAAACAAGGCTTTATATTGTTGATCAGGAGTTGCTTCAATGTTGCATTTCCAACATATACCTTAGGCACAACAGAATGTTCGTACCATGATTTTGAATAAGTTGGCCTTATTCTAACCTCTTACCTTACTTCTGTGGGGCTTATACCTTTACCTTATCATTGGCAGTTGAGAGTCAGAACGGTTTTGTAGAGTGCTAATGTTTCTTACCCCTTTGCTCAACCGTCAATCCGGAGGTTTTTATATGTTTTTTTTCAAAAAGAAATTTCAAAGTTCCTCAAATGATCTCTTGGATCGCTCATTGTGTATCATTCCTCACCAAGGCTTTTTATTTTGCCTTTCTTCCTCAACCTATCTCTAAAGGTCAAAATTTGTGGAGCTGTAGGTATGGAGGATATGAAGGCACACTTGCTTCTCATGTATTGCTAAGTCAAAAACCGGATCCAAAGGAGAGACAAGTCATAAACCTTGATCAAGAAGTGCAGGTGTGTGGATATTTTTGGTGGATGAACTCCTCTTGTATAAACCATCTCTCCATGTGTTTTCTTCTTTTGAGCATGGGCTATCTTCTTCTTCCCTTTTTTTTAACATGTCTTGTGAGCATGTGGCATACCTTCTTTGGGTATGCATCTTTTTCTTTTCTCTTTTTTTGACATGCCTTGTGAGCATGTGGCATACCTGCTTTGGGTATGCATCTTTTTTTCCCCTTTTTTTTGTATACCCCATGCTTCTTTTTCTTATGGAACTAAGAGAGAGTGGTCATGAGGCAATATGGAGTTTTTATTTGTATTTGTGGATGGATGGAATGCTTGCTCACTTCTTGTGTAGAAACGTAGCATACGGTGGAGTGTGTACATGATCTTGATCATGGGAGTATGAAATGAATCTTACAAAGGGTCACAACAGTTTGACAAAGCTCAATGAGATAACAAGTTGCATATGTGGAAGGTTTTCATTTGGGTCAACATATAGCTTTGGATAGGAATTTCGTATCATTGAGGAACTTTGTTTATTTTGGTATTTTCAAAAATAAATACTCCGGAAATCAAGCATCACTTAGGAGAAGATTATAGCAACTCTATTTAACCATATCATAGCTCACAACAACTTAGATTCGGATCATGCTTTTTGCTACCCACAAGTTTCAAGCTTAAGGTTTAAACATTTAGCCAACAAACTCAAAACTTAGGAAGAGCAATAAGTTGTAACTAGGCATATGAAAGAAATTAACGGAGCAACTATTCATCATCTCAACAAGGAAAACTACACCATACTTTCTACAAATAAGGAAGCAAGTAAATATTTTTGGTCTTTCTGGGTTTTGCAAATTTTTATTTTGTTTTTAGTTTTGCAGATTTTTATTTTGTTTTGTTCATAATATTTTTAAAGTGATAAAAAAATTAACGTACAAGATACAAGATAGCTCTCATGGGGGTCCTCCCCGAAGCTAGCTTCAGGCTCACTGTTGTTGGTCGGGGTTAAACCCTCTCCAACGGTAGTAAGCCCTCCACTCCTCCTGCTATTGTAGCTGCCTCTGCTCCATGGCGTGGATCCTATTGCCGGTGTACTGCTGCCATGCTTGGTTGGTTTCAATGTGTTGGTGCACCGTATCCTCGATGTTGTTGGCCTGGACCCGCAGCTCGCCTAGCTGCTGGGTGATGGAGCCGAAGTCGCGGCTAAAGGTCGTATGTCATGCAAGGTTTCGAATGCCGCCAGAACTGGAGCTGGTGGATCGGCGGCTTGGAGCCTGTCGTGCCCACTCATCGATGCTTGCGCTGTGCCAGGCCGAACCACCCGCCTCATGGTGGTATGAAGATTGGGGCTGCTGTGGCGGTGGTGCTGGCTCGATTCCTCTTGCGGACCTGTTTCACGTCATCCTGCAAGGTAAACCAGAAATACTATGTCTGCGTGCCACCTCTTCTGGGATGAGAGGGGCGGTTAGTGACTGACAGTTATACAAATGATACCCCGCGTTTGGTAACGGGATTTCATTTGCATAGCCCAAGGAGATGAAAATCAAAGAGTCATTCGAGCCTTTCTTGAGTGTGAGCCCATAAATCAAATAAGCTTCATCGATAAGAGTACGGGGATCCTCAATGAAGGGAATGGCATTCCCATCTAAGACCCCGAGACTCGAAGCGATGGGTGTAACCAAAGAAGTGCACTCAATAGGACCCGTCATCTTAAAATTCGAAAGCCATTGCGAAATCATTGCCTTTATGGGGGAGACTTTGATCTTGTTGACCATGGCGTATAATATCATCAACTCATGATTGTGCACGGTTCGAACATCATCTCTTGGAAAGAGAGTGATGGCTAACCATTTGTGCATCAAACGAAGAGTTGGATTTTGAATGTCATTGCACCCGGGTGCAAACTTGCCATGGACAACTTGACCCGAAATCAAACCCTAAAAATCAGGTCGATTAAACCGCGGCAAGCTTTTTCAAGAGAAACCGGCAAGCGTTTGTTAAAACTGAGGTGGTGACTCAAATCTTTCCAAGTGATGTAGTAATCATGCCCAAAAAGGCGAAACAAAACACCGTCATCCACCTCTCGAAGAGTGCAAAGAACTGGATGGTGAGGAGACAAGAACCATTCTCCTCAACAGGCACAAAACCATCCCATCCAATCGCATGCCAAACATTAGTAAAGTCTACGTCCATACCTATTTCGGCGAGGAGGTCCGGGTCGAAAACTTTGGTCTGGCCGAAGCTTCGGTACTTGAGGATGGCGTAGGCTTGACGTTCGCGGTCGTCTCGCAAGTCGAGGTAGGGTGCATCATCGTCGTCCATCTCTATATCCTCGGCTTGCGGTTCGGCTAGTGCTTCTTGTTGTTGTTTGTTGGCACTACTTAGCCTATACGAACTAATCCCCAAGCGCACAGATACCGATGTAGCTTTCACCAGGGAGATTACCTGGGATATCGAATCGAAGGAATGATAAGCGCAACCAGACCTAGAACTAATTCAACCGGACCCACCAGAGGAAGAGAGGTACGCAGGTAGAGGGTCTAACAACGGTTAGCCAACTCGTTACCCAGAAGACTTGCTACTAAACTAACTTGATCTGCTTCGGTGGCTGGGGCGGAAGGACCTCAGACTGAGGAAGAAATGGGGGGTCCAACTCGGCCAACGATCTACTTCTATGAAAACACCGGAACGTAGTGGACTACAAGGGACGGACAGGGCTGTCACCACCAGCCGTCTACCACATCAGTTCTGTGGGGTGGAACACAACCCAAGATAACTATCAAGCCTAAGCACCACGCTTCAGCTATCAAGTTACTGACTTCCGCCTCGCGCTAAGGCAAGAAGAAACCCCAAATGGCTAGGCTTGCTAGACCACGCAAACAAGGGATCCCGCAGATCAATGCAAGAAAGTAAACAAGTAACTGAAGTAAGGAGAGAGACTAGCAAGATACCGACGAAAGATGAGGAACTTTACTCCAAAGATGCTTCATTCCTCTGAGGCTACAAGTTGGAGGTGAGCTGAAGAACCCGGCTCGCCTCCGGACTCTCACCTCACACTCTCCCCATTCTACTCTAAGGATGAACAACTCTTGCTTGAGACTCTTCTTCTCTCCATATGGTGTGTGTTACAAGTGAGGGGGGAGGTCTCTATTTATAGCCCTCCAAGGTGGGTTGCTTAACTTGTAAGCAAGGCTAAGGTTGCTTAGCTTGTAAGCAAAGAGGAAATTCCTCAACTTCTGGGCAGTTATGACGGTTGTGTAACTTCCACGTGAAGATGGGCTCGCGCGGCTGCAAAGTGGGGCCGGCCAGCCTCCCACAGGCCAGCCAGCTTGGGATTGTCGCCACTTGGCACCACCTTTGTGGGGTTCAAATCTAAACATTGTATGGCTCTGGATAAGACTTTAGCAAAATGAGAGCAAATGAGAGTTGTCTCACATTATTATTTTCAAAATAAATCTCCAAGGCTTTGAATTAGAAAAGAGCATGTCTCCCATTTCATCATATCATGGGAGCCAATAAAAAAAGGTTCAAGTGATACTATCATGTAAGTTCCAAAGGTAACAAGTACTTGCAGAATAAATAAAGCTTAGGCACCCTTGAAACTCATGTAGAAATTCATCTCTTCCAAGGATTTCATTCATATTTTAGTTTCATTTAGTTAGGCATGAATCTGAATGAAAACCAGGAAAGGAAAGATGGGGTTGCAAACCTCCGAGATGAGTTGTAGTGCAGCAGGTTTCGCATCCGATCGTGGTCGGTTTCGTCTAGGGTTCATCTTGGTGATGCTCATGTTGTTCCTCTGCGCACTTGGTGAAGGTTAAGAACAAGGGGTCGGTTGGCACACAAGTGTGCACCAACCAACAAGCAAGCCTGAAGCAATTTTGTTGTTGTTTTTTTATTATTATTATTATTTTCAAACTTGATTAGGCCTTGTTGAATATAAAATTTTGGGAAAACAAATTTGAGGAAATAAATTTTACGCCTAATCCTAGACTAAGATAACGGCACGGTTAAGGTTCGGCCATGACCAAAGACTGAGGGGTTAAAGCGCCACGACCAAACAACTGAAAGTGGGAATTAAGGAATGGTACCTTAGCTCCCTCTTTGAAATGCTTGGCCTTGATCCACTTATATTGCCATCTTTTCATTTGCTCGTTGTTGGTCGTCTCCTTCCATTCGTCTAATTCAGTCGATTGGATTTGTCATTTAGCTTCAGCTGATTGGAGATCCATAATTCACTTCTTGATTGCTTAGTGGGATTTCACCTGAGTTCAACCAGCATCTTGCAAGTTGTTCAATAAGTCCATAATGCTTGGTAATTTTCTCTTCCATCCCTTCCACATGGCCTCAACTGTGTTCTGCAGAATGTTCTTGATTTGTTTCTTGGATGTTTCTGCTTGGGCATTCGTCTGGGGATGGTTTGGAGTAGCAACCCGGTGATCTACTCCTATTCCGCTGCGACACTTCCTAAAGGTCTTATGAAGTGTGAGCCTTCATCACCTATTCGACTCATGGAAGTCCAAAGCTAGGAAATGTGATTTCCTAAAATTCTTGTTTGAATTCTTCGAGTCGGCCGAAACACAGGAAGTGCTTCATCCCATTTGGACACATAGTCCTCTCCAAGATGTACTGACATAGGGAAAAGACCCGTGAATTTGATCCCCCATACGTCGAATAACTCCATCTAAAGGTTCCTTCTTCAGTGGCATAGCAACATGGGTATTGATATTACCATGTTACTGACATCTTGGGACCCACATAAATTCCTCAACGTCTCCACACATGGTTAACCAGAAGCTCACTCTGCCAAACAACAGCATGGGCACGGACTGCTCCGTAGTCTCCTTCATATGGCGAGGAGTGGTAACACTCAAGATTCTTGCGGGTCTCACATAGCGGGATGCAACAGCGGAGTAAACTAGTAGCACTGACTTTTGAGTGAAAGGCTTCATCCCAAATGTGAAATCTGCTGAGGTGAATCTTCTCCCGTAGGTATATATCCAGTCGCCGTAAAGTTCACAAGGTTTGCATACCATGGACTGGATGTAGTGACCTTCAAGAGAGTATCATCTCTCAAGTAATCGTTGTCGGGAGGTTGATCCCGTGAATCCTCTAGAGATGATCTGCCACACGATTATCTGCTCCCTTCAAACTCTTCAAGGAGTAGAATCCAACGTATGAGTCATGTCTTAGCATCCTCCTTGGTCAGTTGGTACTTCAGTGCAGCACGATCCGTGTATACTGACACTTTAGCACCGACCAAGTTGGGTATGAACTTCTCAATGGTGAATACCACTGGCAAAAGTTCCTTCTCCGTTGTTGCTGAACTCTGGTCAATGCCTTACTTACATAAGGTATGGCATAATGCTGCTTATCCTTGCATTGAACCAGCACTGTACCAACGACGTAATCAGTTGCGTCACACCTGATCTCGAATGGAAGGTTCCAATCGGGAGGCTGTACGATGGGCCCTGATAGTCTTTGTCCAAGGACAATACCTTCTCCGATCATGAACTGACACTTTCTCCCAATGAGTGTGTCTTCTTGGCATCTCTTGAAAACTTGTCCAAAAGTTCTTGCCATAGACGGAGAATTCATCCATGAATATATCCATGTTGTCCTCGAGTAGTTGGAGAAGATCACCATCATACAACCTTTTGAAGTGAAGCAGGTGTGTTGCAAGGACCAATGACATCCGCCTGTAGGCGAAATGTGCCATAGGGACAGGTGAAGGTAGTCGGACTCTGGTCATCCGGATGAATAGGAATTTTGTGATAACCAGAGTATCCGTTGAGGTAGCAGAAGAATGAGCGCTCGATACCCATTCAAGTATCTCATTGATGAAGGGAAGAGGAAAATGTTCCACCATCTAGTAATAGTCCGTATGAGGTGTGAGCTTATTTCTCTCAATCTGGACAACTGACAGGCCATCCTTCTTTGGAGCAACTTGAACTGGGCTGATTCGCTCACTGTCTTGCACGAGGTAGATGAGTCCTGCATGAGTGCTTTCTGAACCTCTTTCTTTACTACCTTCCTCATCGCATCATTAAGCCGTCGCTGATGTCATCTTGACAGCTTATGGTCTGGTTCCAATGGAATCGATGGGTACATAAGTTGGTGTTGATCCCCTTCTAGTCTTAGAGAATACCCAATGACGGATCGGTATTTCTCCAAGACTGCAACGAGTCGCCTAGTCTCACCCTCTCTTAGCTTATCACTGATGATGACTGACGGGCCTCTGTTCTTTGTGGAGGATGGCATACTTCAACCCAAGAGGCAGCGGTTTCAGCTCAGGAAGAGGATGGTGCGGTTTGTCCTTTCCATTGAGCTTGAAGTAGCCGCCCGGATCTGTTTCCTGGGTGAAGTTGAATGGCACCTTCTTTAATATTGGGCTGAGTTTTCCCTTCTTGAATGATGCTCATTGCTTCGTCCACTAGGTCTTGCTCTGGTCTAGCTTCTGTAATAAACTTGGCTGACCAGGATTGTATCTTTGCCAACCGTACTCTCAAGGCTTGCTCGGTCTCTGTTCGGGTTGACAAGTGGCTCTATTGGCTGACTGATCAAGATGAATTCTTCACCTTCAGGGATATCAAAGATGTGAAGATCCCAGAATACTTTGTTATGTCCCATCTTCAAGGACATAATTTGGAGAATTCTTGTACTCTTCACAATTTGGCCGTCGATCCACTTTAGGTGCTTACGAGAGAAAATCAGGGGTTTTTCTAGTGATGTGGCATCACATCCACCCTGACTTTTGGATCGTAACTGATTTCTTGCAGTTCAGCGTCCCCAATAGTGCAGAGGAGTAGTGTGATAGATCTGTACGATGCTACAGTTGGATTTTCCTCCTCTATAATTCCTTGCTCATACTCGCAGTAAGACCCTCAATCTGCGAGGTGGCTTCTAGAATGAATGCCTCAGACCATGAGCATATGCGCTTGTGTTCATTCGGCAAGTTTGATGTGTTGCCGAATCTCCATATACTCTTCTTCTATGAAGAGATTGGGGACGAACACAGGCATATCTTCAATGTGTGGCTCATGATCTGTGGACTTTGGTGGTTCGGTATTTGCTCTATGTGTGTCGGAGGTAGAGAGGATGCAGCTGATAGGATGTGAACTTGCTGCTTCTTTTTGGGCTGACCAGTTGGCTTGGTTGGCTCATCGGGGACTTCCAGTGTGCTGAGTATTGTTCTACTTCAGCATCTGTCTTGTTCATGACAGATCCCTGGAGGTGAGATTTATGAAATCTGCACTCTCCAAGTTAAGTCCACCAACGAAGTGCTGAATTAGCATTTCTTCCAGAATACCATGAGGTGGCCCGGAATTTCTGCCATCAGCATGAGTCTTTCCAACTCTACTCCAATTCACTCTTCGCCTTGCTTGAATGAGAGCAGTTGGTTGCGAAAAGCGAACATTTTTGTAACAGGGAAGAAGAACAGGCAAAACTGATCCTTCAGCTTAATCCAATCTCCTCCAAATCCTCCTGGCTTCCGATCGTACCAAACTAGTGCTTCTCCCTTCAGAGAGAACGGGAAGAGCTTCCACTGTAGGGTGTCTTGGTTCGTACCGGGTATGGTCAATAAAGAGCAATTTTCCTCGAATGCCTGCAGTGAGCATAGGGACTCTCGTCCTTTCTACTAGAGAAAGACTAAGCACGAACCATGGCTATGAGACTGGGACTGGTCTCATAACCATCAGATAAATGGGGTGGTAAGGTGGAGGCAGTTCCATGTACTCGCGGAATGGAACTGCCAGATAACTAGGAGAAAAACTCCATGGGGTAGGTGGAAAGATGTACGGCTGAAAAAGGTCTAAACTAGTACTGCTACCGTTCCCTAGCAACGGCGCCAGAAAGCTTATTGGCACACCTTAGCCTATACGAACTAATCCGCAAGCGCACGGATACCGATGTAGCTTTCACCAGGGAGATTACCTGGGATATCGAATCCAAGGAACGATAAGCGCAACCAGACCTAGAACTAATTCAACCGGACCCACCAGAGGAAGAGAGGTACGCAAGTAGAGGGTTTAACGACGGTTAGCCGACTCGTTACCCAGAAGACTTGCTACTAAACTAACTTGATCTGTTTCGGCGGCTGGGGCGGAAGGACCTCAGAGTGAGGGAGAAATGGGGGGTCCAACTCGGCCAACGATCTACTGCTATGAAAACACCCGAAACGTGGTGGACTACAAGGGACGGACAGGGCTATCACCACCTGCCGCCTACCACATAAGTTCCGTGGGGTGGAACACAACCTAAGATAACTATCAAGCCTAAGCACCATGCTTCAACTATCAAGTAACTGACTTCTGCCTCGCGCTAAGGCAAGAAGAAACCCCAAATGGCTAGGCTTGCTAGACCACACAGACAAGGGATCCCGTAGATCAATGGAAGAAAGTAAACAAGTAACTGAAGTAAGGAGAGAGACTAACGAGATACCGATGAGAGACGAGGAACTTAACTCCAAAGATGCTTCATTCCTCTGAGGCTACAAGTTGGAGGTGAGCCGAAGAACCCGGCTTGCCTCCGGACTCTCACCTCACACTCTCCCCATTCTACTCTAAGGATGTACAACTCTTTCTTGAGACTCTTCTTCTCTCCAAATGGTGTGTGTTACAAGTGAGGGGGGAGGTCTCTATTTATAGCCTTCCAAGGTGGGTTGCTTAACTTGTAAGCAAGGCTAAGGTTGCTTAACTTGTAAGCAAAGCTGAAATTCCTCAACTTCCGGGCAGGTATGACGGTTGTGTAACTTCCACGGGAAGATGGGCTCGAGCGGCTGCAAAGTGGGGTCGGCCGGCCTCCCCTAGGCCGACCGGCCTGGGATTGTCGCCACTTGGCACTGACTTTGGCGTGGGCGTCCCTGATGGCTTCCTTATGGCGGTTACTGCTGCCCTTCGGTTGTTTGTCCGAGTCTTGCATGCAGGTGGGACCTTGGATCCATGTGTGAGGCCTTTCGGGTCATTGGATCAAACCGACGTAAGAGGCATGATACATGATCAAGTACTTGTGTTTCTCTGCATGCTGACACAAGTGGAGCCTTAAAGGCTTCAGTGCCAGGCCGGCCGGCCTGGGATTTCTCCCAAATTGGCCCAAATTTCTACAGTGAGTTCCTACATTCACATATGCAGCAAAACTAGTGAAATTTCATTAGTTTAATAAATTTAGCTTGGTGTAGGCCTTGTAACCATGAATTCTGGAGAAATGTTAGTGGTCAAAATCATCGGAAATCGACCGCCAACATTGTTCTTGTTCTTCTTCCTCGTAGTCCATCTTGCTTGGGCTTGGCGTAGGTGTTGACGGTCATTAAGTGCAAAATCCGACCGTCAACTATACTCACAAACAGAGGAAAATTATATTTCTTACTCGCATAAATGTATCACTAACCTAGTTCCACAGTTGTTTTGTCACTCTAACCTTTTCAGGGACACAAGTCTGAAATAATAAGAAAACACGAAGAATACGCAACAAAGTATGCACAGAACATCATCCGCTGCATAACGCTTATAAGAGGGACCCACCTGACAGACCAAACGGGCGCGCCAAGGAAGCAAACATACAGAATATCCACCTGGGCCCACATGTCAGCATGCCAGAGGAAGACACACCTGGGGAGGCACAACCTGGGGTCGGCCGACCCAGGCATGCTTCCCGTCCAGGTGCATCTTGGGGAGGAGTCGCCGCCAAGCTTCCTCAGCCCAGATGATAAGGTTTCCATATTTTAGGATGGCGGGAACCGCCCTTGGAAGCTATAAAAGGGACCCCTCACCCCCCTCATTCACACACACAAGACTTGAAGCCTCTCTCTCACTCTCACAAGACTTGTACTTCTTAGGATAGTGGAGCTAGGCTAGTACATCATCTCTTAGCGAAGCAAGTCGTCCTCGGGGCCGGAGAAGCATTCCTCGGCCTTAGGTAATGGCTTTGTATTCGAATCGTCTGTACTCTATTCATAATACCGAGCTGAGCTACGGTTGTTTTGCTATCTTAGTAGCTTATCATGCTTTGGCTTGTTATGCTATTTTGATAATGAATCATATCATGGCTTGGTGCTTCATTAGTTATGCTTTACATATGATTAGGCCACATGATCTGGGTAAGGATATCGGTTCGTCATGCCTTAGAGCTTGCCTTAGCATTTTACTTGTCCATCCGAAGGGTGGGAGACCCAGGGGCGCTAGGGTAGTGACCTCATACACGAGCGTGGTGCTCGGGTATGTGGGATCCTTCGAATATGACCGTGCTCCACGGTGTTACTGGGGTATACGGCAGGTGGTGACAGCCCTATCCGTCCGCTACGAAGCTGCTTCGTTTTTAGTGCACGCCCCGACGTTCGGGTATGGTCTAGGAGTTCTGAAAGATGTAATTGCTCGGATGTACTTCTAGACGGGACATTCTCCCTGGTATCCCTAATTTCCCGGCACCTATAGTCCTAACCTTATGTATGTTGCATAACCATTGCTTGCATGAATAGATGCTATTAGGACTTTGTTGTATGCCTATGCTCCCACTAACCTTAGGTTTATTCGTTTATTCTTTATCCAGAGTTGGCTTGAGCGTGTGTGTCCCATTACCCTTATTCATATCTTTATCATAACTTACCCCTGTATTGTTACAATCTATACCTTATTCATGCCATCTCGATTATGTACCAAGTAAACTCTTTTACATCATGCCCTCCTTTCAGAAAATATAAATAACGATATCCGAATACTCACCGGGTGAAATGCTATAGCGGTATATCCGTGCGCTTGCGGATCCATTCTGCAATCGTTAAGACATACCACTACATGACATTTCTAGCGCTGTTGCCAAGGACTAACAATATTGGTGATGATGTTAGGAAATGCCAGCAAGCATTTCTGGCGTCGTTGCCAGGGACTAACAATCCTGGTGACGATGTTTAGAAACGCCAACAGTAATGAGGAAGATGGCTATTTCTTTCCAGACATTCAAGAAAAACTTGAACAAAGACTACATCAAAAAGGGCCTCACGCCTGACTTTGAGAAAGACTTCAAGAACCAACATGCTTTCTGGGATGAATTCGTGCATTACAAGTTGTCCGATGACAGCGAGAGGCGAACTGATCAGGCTAAAACCAATGTGAGCAAGAAGATTCACTTCCATCATCTAGGTCAAGGAGGATATTCGTCGGCCATTCCGAAATGGCAAAAGATGGAAGAAGACCTGATAGCAAAAGGAGTCGTACCAGCGATTTTCAACTGGCCATTACGAGCAAAGTATTTGTTCTATGTTCATGGAGGCACACTAGACCCGGAGGATGGATCGTTCGTGACTACGGATCGACTAAGACAAGCGGCTGCCCAACTCGAGACGGCACTTCAGGCCGTTCAAGAAGGAACTTTGAAGCCCAATGGAGAGAAAGATGAGCTAACTTACGCTCTTGGGACACCAGAACACACAGGACGTGTCCGAGGCATGAGTGTAGTTCCATGGAAGCATGGCTTCAGTGCAGATATCGATACTTATCGAAGCCGATCCAGAAGGCTGTCCGAAGAGGCTGAAAAGGTGCGTGCCCTTGAAGAAAGAGTAGCTATGATTGAAAGTGCATTGGCAGCTTCCAATCGACAACAAGATGCTCCATCAGTTCCTAAGATGGAGAGCAGCCCCGGGCTCGGCTCTCAACGCCGTAGCAGCGTCGCTTCCACGGAGCACCCAGCTATGGACCAAACTGAAATGGTTGCAGACAACGAACAACAACGTTATCCCGTGGACGACATCACCGTCAGGACCCCCTGCAAGCTTCTTTATCAACAAAGAAAAAAGATCAAAGTTGTGCCTCACAATGTTGCTGAAGTACCTGTCCAAGGCGGCACAATTCATGGTGAGCCGATTCCTGAAAGATATGCTAGAGTCATGGTTGACCGAGTAGAGAAAGGATGGGAAGACCTCGATGTTGATGTTGGGGACGTGAATTTCGAGCTAAAGCCCAGCCTCATCAACATGGTGTAGGCTAGCCCACTTTGTGGCAAGCCTAACGAGGATGCCAACACCCACCTCCAGAGTTTCCTGGAACTTTGCAAGACCGTAACCATATGGGGCGTTGCTGCTGACGTCATAAGGCTCCGTCTGTTTCCTTTCTCCCTTCTGGGGAAGACGAAACAGTGGTTTTATCAGAACAAAGAAGTTGTCAGCATGTGGGAAAAATGTTCCATGGCATTCCTCGCAAAATTCTTCCCGCTAGGCAAAACAAATGCCTTGCGCGGGAAAATTTGAAGTTTCTAGCAGACAGCAATGGAGTCCATCCCGGAAGCATGGGAGAGACTCCAAGAGTACATACTCGCTTGTCCTCATCACGGGATGAACGAGTGGCTCGTACTCTAGAATTTCTACAATGGGCTAACTCCAACTTCGAGAGCCCACATCGATGCTGCTGTCGGAGGAGCCTTCCTCGACCTCACCATTGCAAAATGGTCTCCAACAAACGGTGGAACGAAGAACGACTCCACCCCAAGACCAAAGGTGGAATGCACACTGTCAAAGAGATGGATATGCTCACCGCAAAGCTAGACCTCCTTCTGAAGTGCCTAAACGAACGGGCGCAGTACAAGGATCACATGAACAACTACGCCCAAGCTATCAACACACCCTCCGCATGTGAAGTATGCGGAAATGGTGGACACTCGAGGAACGACTACCCCGAGACCCGTGAAGACGCCGCCTTCATCAACAACAACAATAACGGGTACCGTCCACAGGGAGGCCAAGGGTGGAACCAATCGCCTTATTAGGGAGGTAACAATTACAACTCAAATTACAATTAGAATTTCAATCCAAACCAACCTTCCATAAAAGATCTCGTTCTTGGCCAAGCTAAATTAATGAAAATTTAACTAAAAAGCTTGCTGCCAACGATAAAATTCTTGAGAGCATAAATATAAAAGTTGAAACTCTTTCTTCTGCTCTTAAAAATCAGTTAAGTTTCAATAAAATGATCGAAACTCAGCTTGCGCAAGTTGTTGCAGCCTTTCCAACTTCCGAGAAAGTTAACACGGTGACCACGAGGGGTGGTAAGTCCACTCGTGATCCGCCTAACCCTAACCATACAGAGAAGACAGCAGGACCACAAGAGGACGAAGGGCCACCAGGCCAAGAGAATGATAGGGAACCCGAGGAGGAAACAACCCCAAAAGGGTTTGTTGACACAAGATTCTTGCCGTTTCCCAATCGTAACCGGAAGATGGCAGTGGACGAGCAGTTCGCTCGTTTTGTCGAGATGATCCAGAAGATACATGTAAATGTCCCAGACGTTATGCATGTACCAACGTACGCCCGCTACATCAAGGACATCATCAACAACAAGCGAACGCTCCCCACCAAAGAAGTCATAAAGCTTACAGAAGAGTGTAGCGCAGCTATACTTAACCAAGCTCCATAAAAGAAGACAGACCTGGGGTGCCCAACGATAACATGCTCCATTGGAACCCAGCACTCCATGCATGCCTTGTGTGACCTTGGGGCTAGGGTCAGCGTGATGCCCAAGGTTGTCTTCGACAAGCTAAACTTCACTCATCTCACACCAACACCGATGCATCTCCAACTAGCGGATTCCTCAGTTCGCTATCCAGAGGGGATCGAAGAAGACGTCCCGGTGCGAGTCAGGAACTACTTTATCCTTGTTGACTTTGTGGTGGTCAACATGGAGATAACCAAAGAAACACCGCTCATCCTAGGGCGGCCATTTTTGAGCACCGCTGGGGCACAAATAGATGTTGGAGCAGGAGAGATCCGCTTCAATATCAATGGCTGAGAAGAAAAGTTCCCGTTTCAGCATAGAAAGGAGCAGTGCTCAATGATCAAGATCAAATACGGGCCAAATGCACAAGGCATTCAAGAAGTTGAAGTAACTCCGCCCAAGACGGACAACCTCTTCACCCTCATCAAAGAATTCATGAGAGAAAATGAAAAGCTGGAACAAAAGCCGGGGCAGTGGAAGAATTCAAAAGCAAAATCACACAAAAAACCACAAACCCGGAAACCAGCACAGCAAACACCAACCACACCCACAAAAATACAGAAACCCAAAAAGATGTGGAAGGTGAAAGAAGTATCGACCTCCGATTCCACTTCTCTCGGAACAGACACCTCGACAAATGGTAAGTAGACGTCGGAGAAAAGTCTTACCTGTCGGACTCTAAACGACGAGCCCTTGCCAAAGGTAAATTGGTATTTACCCGATATTTGATTTTTCCAAAATTTGCCTTTTTACATCATTTGAATTTTCCCACTGCACATTTAGTTCCCCAAATTTTTCTTGCATGCTGGAATTTTTTCTAACCTTTTCTTTCTTTTACAAAAACCTAAAAATATTTTTGAGCATCAAAACCTTTTGCAAAATATTTTTAAACATCTTATCGAGGCAAACTATAGCCAAGCATCCCACAGCTATCTTCCATATAGCCGTTGGGAAGCACACGAGAAAGGGCAGCAGAGCTAGGCCCACTGTGGGGTCAGCCAACCCAGGAGCAATGGGTCCTGGGCCCCACCACCTCCAACGGTCACTAGCCGTTGTATGCTGCCCGTTGCATGCTTGCTCCTGACCATTGCTCTATAAATACAGGCCGAAGAGGGGTGTGTTTCACTCACACTTCACTTCTTCACTCCCTCTCACTCCCTCAAACATTTGCTTGTAACACCTCAGGTGTTTAAATTACAAAATAAGCCTCATTAGCGTAACAATATGCTTAACTAACTAAGAAAAATTAAAAGGAAATGAATTATAATTTGGTTCTGCCTTAAATTGGAAATAGTTGTGTATATGTGCATAAGTACATGTACTTTAATCAAGCAAATTAAATAACATAAACATTGATGCTAAAATGGCTACAAAAATTGAATAGGTACATCATTTTTGACATGTTAAACAAAAGTTTAGTTGAAGCCTAGGAGTGAATGCGAAGTTTTGCCCAGAAAATGACGTGCCCTCCGAACTATACTTTTTGAGTTTTCAAAATAACTTCTAAACTAGAACTCAAATGAACTTTGGCCTGAAACAAAACATGTGTAACTTTTCATTTTGAACAACTTTCGTGTTCAAGGATTTTTGAGTTACAACAAAAATATTTGAGAAACACTTGAAATTGCAAACCAGTCCCTGCCTTTTCTTCTATTTTCACTGCAGACCCTTCTTCTCCACCTCGCCCGACCCTTTGCTCGCCCAATCCTTTCACTCTCCCGACCCTACGTTCGTCCGACGCGCAGTCGTTCGCTCGACCCTTTCGCTTCGCCCGACCCTCCGCCGCCGCGCAGTCGCTTCAGGCCACTTGGCCGGCGATGCCTGACCGGCGCAAGGCGCCAAGCCAATGCCTGGCCGCGCCCACACGCCGCGTTCCTCCCCAGTCCGCGCATGCCATGCGCATGCCGGCGACGCGCGCCTCTGCTCGCCGCCCGCCGAGCCCAATGGGCAAGTCGCGCCGTGCCCGTGTCCCCGCCACGTCCCGCCAGTCGTCGTGCTCGCCGCCCAGCAAGACAGCTGCTGCAGCTCGTCGCCCAACCCGCGCGTCGTGTAATCTCCCGCTCCCCACGCCAAATCCTCAGCACCCAATCCCCTGCACGCGCCCGCCGCACGCCGCACTGGCTCTGTTCGCCGCCCGCCGTGACCAGTCACGCGTTCCCGTCGTGCCACCCGCACCCGCGTCTCACAGTCCAGTCCCGCCCCTCCTCCCGCCTCTCTGCTGCGTACAAAAGGCCGCACCGAGTGCCCCTCGCGCGCCCAGACACCAGAACGCCACCACCGCCACCGTTACCGTCGTCGTGCCTAGCTCACCCTGGAGCTTACCTCTCCGGCCACCCCTTGCCAGAGCTGAGTCTCCCACCACCTCCACAGCACCCCACCGCAGCTCACTGCCCCACCCATCGTCGCCCAGAACCGCCGGAGCACCGCCAGCGCCGCCCGCACCGCAGCCACTCCTTGCTACTCCGTGGACAGCCCACGCCGAAGCTCATCCATCCCAGACAAGCTTCAAAACGGGTTCCCCTCGACGCCACGAAGCTCATCGACCAGCCCACACCCTCCCCTCCTCGCCGGAGCACCGTCGCCGACGCTCTGCCCCGCCGCCGCCCTCTGCTCCGCGCCGACGAGCAACCTCCGGCCACCCCCAACCCCGACCAAGCCCATCCCGAGGTAGCTCTCACCTCCCTGGATCTCCCCGACCCTTTTCCCCTCGCCGCCGACGAGCCCCCTCGCCGGAATCTGGTCGGCCGCCGTGCCAGCGCTGCCCAAGGACCCAATTGCATCAATTGAAATCTTTAAAAGAGTCTCCATGCAAGTTTCCAGGGACACCTCTGTAAAAGAAAGTTTTAACCCTAGATTCAAAATCAGTGAACTTGTAAAATTTATATAAAATCATAGAAAAATCGGAAAAATACAAAATCCACTGTTCTGGAATCGTTAGAAGAAAATCTACAACTTTTGTTGCATGCATTTCTTCAGTTTCTTGCTAAATCTTGCTATAAATTAAATGAAAGGTTTAATAGACTTTAATTGTACCCACTGTTGTAGACAAAGGCCAAACCTGAAAATTTAACAGCAGACTAGTTGCTTGATTTGTAGGCCAGTGTAAAAATATTAGGATCAAACCCCATCTGTGGCTAAACATTTTGTTAAACCTTGTTTAGGCCATGAATTAATAAAACTAATTTGTAACTGCTGTTATGTTGTGATTCATATGGTGAAACTTTTCCAGAGGTGTTATATTGATGCCTAAATACCATAGGAAAAGTTTAGAATCTTTTTGTGATAGGAAAAATGCACTAATGCAAATAATTAGTTTCTGTCCTTGGAAAATGTTCAACTTTTTACTGAAGGCCACTTTAGAGTAGCTCTTGGTATATAAAATGTTTCATACACAGAAACCCTTTAAAACATCCTGTAGAAATTAATATTTATTAAACTAGGTGTATCTTGTCCTATTTATTATGCTTTGTATCTTGCACAGTAAAATCTGAAACATTTGCAGTAACACATATATGGATAGATTAACACCTTGTAAAAGTTTTAGCTTCAAAACATCTATGGTTTGTCCTGTATAAAAATAACTAGGTTCTAGTAGTGGCTGTGTATTACCTTTTTCATAATTTTTCTGCTGCGTGAAAATGTTTGAAATTTTTATAGTGCATCTGTCTCTGCATAATGTGCTCTAAATAAAAATTTCATCACCAGAAGTTACCTAGTCAAGAAGTTGTGTTTAAATCCTTGTTGTGCTGCGAAAACCAAATTTCCGATATAACACAACCCCTTTTTGAAGTTGATAGTTTAAGTTATACTCTATTAACAATTGCCCGAGAAAATCTTAACTAAGTAACTTCACAACCAAATCTATGTTTTGTGAACTGCCACGTTGTCGTGAAGGAAAATAATCGTCTTATACCATCACTATAACTTACACTTGTGCATTCATATAGAATCGACTACTCTTGCCGACGGAACGTACGAGCTAGTGCCCGCGTCCGAGAGTGAGTAGCGTGAAGCTCAAGTAAATCTAACTGAAGCTCTCAAAGACCTGAGCCTAAGTTCGGACGAGCCCCAAGCTAGCTTTACCCAAGAAGGCAAACCCCGGAGCATGAACCCTATTTTTCTAAACTTATGCAACTTATTACTCTACTCTACTTGTGCATTAAGTTTATAGGAGTTGAATGAAAACTTAGTCGCATGATCCTAGGTACCCATGCTCTGAACACTAGATATAAGGTTCGATAGAATGCTATGCTAATAGCACTCGGTAAAAGTCGAGTGATTTCCTGTCACTCGCGAGAATTTAGGAGTTGAATGTTTATTGCATGCTGCAATCATAAGGTCGACGGACGGGGCTATGGTACGATGTTTATGTTGATGATTGAGGCCCCGTCTGTGTAGTGAAAAATTCTAAGGCCGCAGTGTGTGGTAGTGGTCGTTAAGTCTTTGAACGTACTAACCACATGCCGAGAATATGGTAATCGGTAAACTTAAGTACCTAATCGGACCGGCAAGTGGACAGCATCCCACCATCTCAACTTCGGTTCCATGCGCGCACATGGTGGGTGCAGAGCTAGGCTTTGTAGTCTCGGATGGTGGCCCTGATCCACAACCCAGGAAGAAAGGGGAAAAGTTGCACGTGTGACTCTTGGAGTAACCACGTGACGTGTGTTTAGGTTTCCCTTGCAAGGTTAAGAAATTCGATTCGAATCATTCGTTTCTCGCGGTTATTGAGACCGCTTGACCCTTTTACCACATAGAGTAAGAAGAGGAACAATGATGATGATTAATCTTGTTGGATGAAAAATTAATCCTTCCATCATGTATGATATTGGATAGTTGCTTACCTAGAATGGTTAAAGAAAACTAGAACTTGGAGCTAAAATTTGAAAGTAAGGACCTACTTTTATATGCTTTTCGGCAAAACAAACCCTCAAGCCAAAAGCCTTACATGTCTAGGAGTCGGCTAAGTATATTCCACTAGTCGGGTAAGCCTTGCTGAGTATTAGTATACTCAGCCTTGCTTGTGGCTTGTTTTCAGGTGAAACTTTCGAGGATATGATTGCTAGTTTGACTTGTCCGTGTACCCTTCCTCCTGGTTTGTCGGTGGAATGGGATACGCTCCCGGCCAATGGTGATAATGCCGAGTGATGTCTCGTACGGGCTTCATCGAGACATCCGTATCGTCGAGTAGTTATCGTTATTTTTCCGCTGCATTGAACTCTGAAGAACTCTATTATTTTGAACCTTGAAGTACCTTGTTTTACGAAATTGAACTCGGTTGTAATAATAATTTATGATGAACCTGTGTTGTAAAATTTGTGGAATGTTGTATCCTCAGGGCTCACCTTCGTGTGAGTACATGTATGTGTGGTTTCAATCGGCAAAAATCGTGGTTGTATCGGGAGGTTACCCGACAGACCAATGGATTATTCTGTTTGAAGTGCGAGTTAGCCCGGATTGCCCTTGTGGTGATGGTTAGCGCGCTTGAGCCGGATTAATTCAGATGGTTCTACCACATTGCTCTCGAGTTTCATTTGGTTTTGTGCTCAAGTTCAAGTGCAAGAACTCTCTCTCTCTCTCTCTCTCTCATTTTTTTGGTGCAAGAAAGCCCACATTTTTGGAGGAACAACTTTGGGTAAGAGTTTCCATTTCATTTCACTAATGTAACCCGATTTTAGTTGTTCTTTGTGTTCTTGTTCAAGCATGAAGGGCATTAGGCGAAAGGTTTCTGGTGCATTGAAGAAGGTTATGGGAGGAAGCTCATCCCATTCTCGGGGTGGCTCAAGCTCCCACCACACTCCCGAACCTATGCCAAGCCCAAGTATGATGGACTACGAGGAAGAAGAACAAGAACAACAAACAAGAAGCTCAAGCCGAACCGCAAGCCGAGGACATAGAGATCGACAATGATTACACACCCTACCTCGACTTGCGAGACGACCGTGAACGTCAAGCCTACGCCATCCTCAAGAACTGAAGCTTCGGCCACACCAAAGCTTTCGACCCGGACCTCCTCAACAAAATAGGTATTACGTAGACTTTGCTAATGTTTGGCATGCGATTGGATGGGATGGTTTTGTGCCCGTTAAGGAGAATGGTTCTCATCTCCTCACCATCCAGTTTCTTTGCACTCTTCGAAAGGTGGATGATGGTGTTTCGTTTTGACTTTTTTGGCATGATTACTACATCACTTGGAAAGATTTGAGTCACCACCTCGGTTTTAACAAATGCTTGCCGGTTTCTCTTGACAAAGCTTGCCGCGGTTTTAATTGACTTGATTTTTGGGGTTTGATTTTGGGTCAAGTTGTCCATGGCAAGTTTGCACCCCGGTGCAATGACAATCAAAATCCAACTTTTCCTTTGATGCACAAATGGTTAGCCATCACTCTCTTTCCAAGAGATGATGTTCGAACCATGCGCAATCATGAGTTGATGATATTATACGCCATGGTCAACAAGATCAAAGTCTCCCCCGTAATGGCAATGATTTCCCAATGGCTTTCGAATTTCAAGATGATGGGTCCTATTGAGTGCACTTCTTTGGTTACACGCATCTCTTCGAGTCTCGGGGTCTTAGATGGGAATGCCATTCCCTTCATTGAGGAGTGGAGGGCTTACTACCGTTGGAGAGGGTTTAACCCCGACCAACAGCAGTGAGCCTGAAGCTAGCTTGGGGGAGGACCCCCATGAGAGGTATCTTGTATCTTGTACCTTAATTTTTTTATCACATTCAAGACCTTATGCATGAAACAAAATAAAAATCTGCAAAACTAAAAACAAAGTAAAAATTTGCAAAACCCAAAAAGACCAAAACTATTTACTTGCTTCCTTATGTGTAGTAAGTATGGTGTAGTTTTCCTTGTTGAGATGATGAATAGTTGCTCTGTTAATTTCTTTCATATGCCTAGTTACAACTTAGTGCTTTTCCTAAGTTTCGAGTTTGTTGGCTAAATGTTCAAACCTTAAGCTTGAAACATGTGGGTAGTAAAAAGCATGATCCGAGTATTTATTTTTCGGAGTAAAAAACAACTTAGTGCTCTTCCTAAGTGATGCTTGATTTTTGGAGTATTTATTTTTGAAAATACAAAAACAAACAAAGTTCCTCAATGATATGAACTTCCTATCCAAAGCCATATGTTGACCCAAATGAAAACCTTCCACATATGCAACTTGTTATCTCATTGAGCTTTGTCAAACTGTTGTGACCCTTAGTGAGATTCATCTCATACTCTCATGATCAAGATCACGTAAACACTCCACCGTATCCTACGCTTCTACACAAGAAGTGAGCAAGCATTCCATCCATCCACAAATACAAATAAAAACTCCATATTGCCTCATGACCACTATCTCTAAATTCCATAAGAAAACGAAGCATGGGCTATACAAAAAAAGGGGAAAAAAGATGCATACCCAAAGAAGGTATGCCACATGCTCACAAAGCATGTCAAAAAAAGAGAAAAGAAAAAGATGCATACCCAAAGATGGTGCTTGAAGGACTGGTTCGCTTGTCGACAGGACGATCTGAGGAGGGACAACGTGAGGTCGGACCCTTCTCATGAGCTTCTCGGGATTTTCAATGAAGTTTGTTGGCAAGGAGAAACCAGTCATACACTACCTTGTTTTCATCCAACTAGGAGAAAACAAAAGCAACATTAGCCTGTAGAAGCTACAGCTATAGAGCTTAGACATGACATCATGATCATGTATTAGTAAATCTTTTAATCAATGCCACTCCCCGGCAACGGCGCCAGAAATGCTTGTTGGCGTTTCTTAACATCATCACCAGGATTGTTAGTCCTTGGCAACGGCGCTAGAAATGCCATGTAGTGGTATGTCTTAACGATTAGAGAATGGATCCGCAAGCCCACGGATATACCGCTGTAGCATTTCACCCGGTGAGTATTCGGGTATCGTTATTTATATTTTCCCAAAGGAGGGCATGATGTAAAAGAGTTTACTTGGTACATAATCGATATGGCATGAATAAGATATAGATTATAACGATACAGGGGTAAGTTATGATAAAGATATGAATAAGGGCAATGCAACACACACGCTCAAGCCAACTCTGGATAAAGAATAAACAAATAAACCTAAGGTTAGTAGGAGCATAGGCATACAACAAAGTCCTAATAGCATCTATTCATGCAAGCAAAGGTTATGCAACATACACAAGGTTACGACTACAGGTGCCGGGAAATTAGGGATAGCAGGGAGAATGTCCAGTCCCGAAGTACATACGGGTCGTTACATCTTTCAGAACTCCTACACCGTACCCGAACGTCGGGGAGTGCACTAACCACGAAGCAGCTTCATAGCGGACGGACAGGGCTGTACCACCTGCCGTCTAACCCAGTAACACCGTGGAGCACGGTCATATTCGAAGGATCCCGCATACCTGAGCCCCACGATCGTGTATGAGGTCACTACCCTAGTGCCCCCGGGTCTCCCACCCTTCGGATGGACAAGTTAAACGCTAAGGCAAGCCCTAAGGCACGACAAACCGATATCCTTATCCAGATCATCTGGCCTAATTGTATGTAAAGCATAACTAATGAAGCACCAAGCCATGATATGATTCACTATCAAAACAGCATAACAAGCCAAAGCATAATAAGCTACTAAGATAGCAAAACAATAGTAGCTCAACTCTGTATTATGAATAGAGTACTGACGATCCGAATACAAAGCCATTACCTAAGGCCAAGGAATGCTTCTCCGGCCCCGAGGATGACTTGCTTCGCTAAGAGATGATGTACTTGCCTAGCTCCACTATCCTAAGGAGTACAAGTCTTGTGAGAGTGAGAGAGAGGCTTCAAGTCTTGTGTGTGTGAATGAGGGTGTGAGGGGTCCCTTTTATAGCTTCCAAGGGCGGTTCCCGCCATCCTATAATATGGAAACCTTATCATCTGGGCTGAGGAAGCTTGGCAGCGACTCCTCCCCAAGATGCTCCTGGACGGGAAGCAGGCCTGGGTCGGCCGACCCCAGGTTGTGCCTCCCCAAGTGTGTCTTCCTCTAGCACGCTGACATGTGGGCCTAGGTGGATAATCTTCATGTTTGCTTCCTTGGCGCGCCCATTTGGTCTGTCAGGTGGGTCCCTCTTATAAGTGTGATGCAGTGGATGATCTTTTGTGCATACTTTGCTGCGTATTCTTCGTGTTTTCTTCTTATTTCAGACTTGTGTCCCTGAAAAGGTTAGAGTGACAAGACAACTGTTGTGGCAGAACCACCTGAATTAATCCGGCTCAAGTGTATTAACCATCACCATTAAGGCAATCTCGGTTAACCTTACACTTCAAACGGAGTAATCCACTGGTCTGTCGGGTATAACCTCCCAATATAACCACGGTAGGGCGGGTCGAATGCCATACATACAAATGCTCATGCGACGATGAGCCCAGAGAATACCACATTCCAGCAATATTACAACATTAGCATAAGTAATATTACAGACCAAGTTTTGAGTTTAGAAACCAAGTACTTCAATGATCATACTAAGAAGTTCTTCAGAGTTTAAGTTGCAACGGAAAATAAAACAACGAAAGCTACTCGACGATAAGGATGTCTCGATGAAGCCCGTACGAGACATCACTCGGCATTATCTCCGTTGGACGGGGGCGTGTCCCATTCCACCGACCAACCAGGGGGAAGAGTGCAGGGCCAAGTCAAGCTAGCAATCATATCTTCGAAGGTCTCACCTGAAAACGAGCCACAAGCAAGGCTGAGTATACTAATACTCAGCAAGACTTACCCGAGTAGTGGAATCTACTCCACCGACTCTAGACATGCAAGGCTTTTTGGCTCAGGGGTTTGTTTTGCCGAAAAGCTTCTACAAGTGGGTCCTTACTTTCAATTTTTAGCTCAAGATTCTAGTTTCGTTAACCATTCTAGATAAGCAGCTATCCAAAAGCATACATGGTGAAGCATTAAATTTTCATCCAACTAGTTCATTCATCCTCTTTGTTCCTCTTCTTACTCTGTGGGTAAAAATGGTTAAGCAGTCTCAATAGCCGTGAGAAACGGACGATTCGAATCGAATTTCTTAACCTTGCAAGGGAAACCCAAACACACGTCACGTGGTTACTCCCTAGAGTCACACGTGCAACTTTTCCCCTTTCTTTCCGGGTCGTGGATCGGGGCTACCCTCCGAGAGTACAAGAGTCCCACGCCACGGTTCGCCGCCGGGTCGTGACCACTCTCTGCACTCGCCATTTGCACATGGGACCGAAGTTCAAAGGGTAGGATGCCGTCCCCTTGCCGGGCCAATCAGGTACTTAAGCTTACCGATTCCCATAATCTCGGCATGTGTTTAGTACGTTCAAAGACTTAACCATCACTACCACACACTGCGGCCTTAGCATTTTTCACTAGACAGACGGGCCTCAATTGTAACCATCGTTCCATAGCCCGTCCGTGTCCTTATGATTGCAGCGTGTAGTAAACATTCAACTCCTATTTTCTCGCGAGTGACAGGAAATCACTCGACTTTTGCCGGGGTCCTATTAGCACAGCATTCTATCGATCCTTACGTCTAGTTTTCAAACATGGGTTCCTAACATCATGCAACTAAGTTTTCACTCAACTCCTATAAACTTAATGCACAAGCAGAGAGTAATGAGTTGCATAATTTAGGAAAGAAATGGGTTATGCTCCGGGGCTTGCCTTCTTGCGAAAAGTTAGCTTGGGGCTCTTCCGAACTTGGGCTCGGGTCTTCAAGAGCTTCAGTTAAATTCGCCTGGGCTTCTCGCTGCTCACTCTCGGACGTGGGCACCAGCTCGTAAGTTCCGTCGGCGAGAGTCGTCGATTCTACATGAATGCACAAGTTTAAGCAGCGGTGATGGTAAATGACACGATTTAAGTGTAATTACTACAGTGGATAGTTTCTGGTCATGAAACTTTGGATTTAGGCACATCGGGGAAAGATGTGCTTACTGTAAAATTTTCATACAATTTTAGGTAACAGATTAATTATGAAAAATATATTACATAGTTGCTGTTAGACTTTTGTTCTTTTTGTACAGGACAAATGGTGCAACAACTTAGCCTAAGATTTTTACAGAGCATTCATTTAAGCATGCAGGAGCTACTGGAATTTTTGTAGGATTTATTATGCAGTATTCAGAGCATAGAAAATATGACATTACACACCTAGGTTATTCAAGGATTTATTTTTACAGGACACTACAGAGGGTTTTTTTTCCATGCAACTTTTTACACAGCAACCTCTACCACAGTGAATCTCTTAGTAAAAATTTGAGAATTTTCCAAGCTAAGATACTATTTCCTTGATTTAATGTATGTTATTAGCACATAATTCAAATAATTAGGTTCCTGTGAGATATAAATTCTCCCAATTTTTCTCTGGCATCTATGTACCATTACACCGGTCCAGAAAAAGTTTCATTAGGTGATTCATAACCTGACTGCAGGGATAAAAATATGTAGCCACTTAAGGTATGAAACTAAGTTTAACAAAAAGTGCAGCTAGAGATGGAATTTGGGCCTGGTCTTTTTACACAGTCCTAAACATCAAACAACTAACTCACTGTCCAATATTTAGGGTCAGCATTGATCTACAACAGTGGGTACAAAATAAGTCCATTAAAGCTTCCATTTAATGTAGAGCAAAATATGTTGAGATTCTGAGAAACATTTTGTAACAAAAGTGATAGAGTTTGTTCTAAGGATTCCAGAACAGTTTAGTTTGCATTTTTCTGAATTTTCTACGAATTTATACGGATTTTACAATTTCACTGAAATTGAATCTAGATTTGAAACTTTCTTTCACAACTAGGTCCTTGAATCTTACGCGCAGACCCTTCTAAAGATTTAAATTCTTGCAATTGGGTCCTCGGGCGGCTCGGGTACGGCGGCCGGCCGAAATTCCGGCGAGGGGCTCGCCGGCGGCGAGGGGTGAGGGTCGGGGACGGCTCAGGGGTGCGAGGGCTACCTCGTGGGGGTGTTGCTCAGGTGGGGGACGGCCGGGAATGGCTCACCGGCGTTGGAGCAGAGGCAGCGGCGGCGGTGGCGCGCGTCGACGGCGGTGCTCCGGCGGGCTTGGGGCGGACTGGTCCGGTCAGCGAGCTTCAGTGGCGCGTGGGGAAGCTGCTCAGGGGCTTGGCTTGGATGGAGGAGGTCGGGGTCGAGCTGTCCACGGCGAGCAGGGGCGGCGGCGGCGGTGACCGTGCGGGCGGCGGCGCTCCGATGGTCCTGGGCGGCATTGGGTGGGTCGGCGAGCTTCAGGGGGATGATGTAGTGGTGGCTGAAGCTTCAATTTGGGCGGTGGGCGGCGGTGGAGGGCTGTCCACGGGCGGGCGGCGCTCGGCGGCGGTAATGGCGGCGGCGAGGCGTTCTGGGTGCGTGGCTCGCGCGGGCGGCCGGGGCGCAGCTTTTATAGGGGCAGGAGGGGGTGTGGAAGGGCTTGGGCGTCGCGCGGGGCGGAGGCACGGCACGGCGCGCACTGGCCACGGCGGGCGGCAGCAGAGCGCCGGCGCGGCGTGCGGCGAGCGGGCGCGGGCGACTGGGCGGCCGGGATTTGGCGTGGCAGAGAGGAGATAGCGCGGCGCGCGGAGTGGGTAAGCAGCTGCTGCAGCGGCTTGGGCGGAGGGCAGACGCAGCGACGGGCGGGGCGCGGGAGCCGGGGTGGCACGGCGGGGTGCGGCGGTTGGGCGCGGCGGGCGGCGAGGCTGGGCGCGGCACGGCTTGCACACGCGCGGACGCTCACTGGGCAGCGCGGCGTGGGGAGGGGGCAAAGCCGCGCGTGGGGGAGAGGCAAGGCGGCCACTGGCCTGGCGCCTCGCGCCGGTTAGGCGTCGCCGGCCACCTGGCGTGCGGCGGTCGGGCGGGGAGGAGAGAGAGGGGGGGGGGAGCGAGGGGCCTGATTGCGAGAATTTAAAAAACTTCAGGGGGCTGGGTGCAAATAGGGCATTTTCTCCCCTTTCTAATTTGAATTTCAAAAACTTTTGAACATGAAAGTTGTTCAGAACAAAAAGTTCTACAAGTTTGGTTTCAGGCAACATCTCATTTGGCTTATGGTTTGAAAGTTAATTTAAAAGTTTCAAATGTGTCCAAATGTGCCCAAATTCGATATGAATTTCAACTTAACTCGTTCTAATTCTTTTCACCCTTTTATTAGTTGGTTAAGCATAGGGTTAGGCTACTGACCTTGATTTTAGAAATGAAATTTTACCAGGGTTGTCACAACTGTGGAACTAGGTTAGTGATACATTTATGCGAGTAAGAGATATAATTTCAGATGATGAGGACATCACTCCTTCGGATGCACACAACATTCCTCCGCTGGACATTCAACGTCCAATCACTAGAGCTCGTGCACGACAATTGAATTTAGAGGTGAGCTCGTTACTAAGTACTTCATTTTATGATCTTAAGAATAGATTGCTACCTATTGATTATATTGTGATTAGGAATAAAGGAGAGGTTTAGGGGATGCATGGGGAAGGGCTTGGAGGCGTGGAGGACCATCGAGGGAGTGCAAATCAAGGTGGAGGCCCAATCCATACAGACTTCGAGTTTGATGCGGAGCCTAGGAGCAGCGTGCACTAAAACCAACTCCCAGGTCGCATACTGTGTCCAAATTCGATATTCTATATATGTATGGAAAGCTAAGGAGATAAGCTTTCCATTGGCACTGGTCGCACCTCATTATCCAGTCTGAGTCAACGGGAATCGTTGAAACAAGTGGACGTCCAGAATCTGTTAGGGTGCTGCGCCGCCATCTTTGAGGCCGTTGGCCCGTGTATCGTGTTGGAGCCCATTAGCGGTGCGCCCAGGGGTCTTGCACGCTCCTAAACACTTTATATTCAGTAGAGTCATCCAAGTTAGGGTTTGGGTTTTGCTTAGAGTATTCTGTCTAGAATAGTTTCGCCGTTCATTTGTTTGTGAGACCCCAACTAGTGAGATTAATCATTCATCTGCAATTCGGTTGCATTCTTCCTTGTTCTTGCTTGTGTTCTACGATTTGTAGGCAAGGATTAGCCTTCTAGGCGAGGTCGACCGAGCATCACCGGTCGATAATCTGAGAAGACGTTGTGCTGCAATTGCGGGGTTCGGAACGCGTTGCTCGGAAGCCGGATCGATTTGTGTAGCGACTCCACCAAATCGAGAGTTATCAGAACCTTTCAGAAGACCGGGAACCATAGTCTACATCACTTGACATAATATCCACATTGGTTGACCACTGTCCTATCAACACCCTTGGGAGCCGTTGGTTCACCGTCTGAGTCCACTGATGTGATGGTTGTACGCCCCTCCATCTTTCTTTTTGAGCCTCGTTTCCATTTTAGCTTCCTCGATCCAGATGCCTGTAAAATTATCTATTAATACACACATTTCATACCTAGAGATCGAATTCACACATATATATATATATACATGAAATCCATATACCTCGGCTTCATCCTGTTACTGAGCAATTTGTAGATGCTCAGAATCGCCATCGTCAGTTTCGTTTAGATACTAGCTGCCGTCATCCGCATCTTGTGCATCACCTTCAAAGAACGCATGTGGGTCTAGGGTTCCTTCACGAATCATTATGTGAAGAAGGAACTCCTGCTCATCATCACTAGATCCCATTTCGACTCCTACAATAATAAAATATATTTTATAAACCTGTGAAGTTTTTGAACAATTTTCTTCATTTTTCTACAATTTTCTGCAATTTCCTTCAATTTTCTATAATTACCTCCAATTTTCTACAATTTCACATATTGTATAATCACTAGGTACCATTTTTCTTTATTTTTCTACAATAATCTCCAATTTTCTTCATTTTTCTACAATTTTCTGCAATTTCCTTCATTTTTCTACAATTATCTCCATTTTTCTATAATTATCTCCACTTTTCTACAATTTCACATCTTTATACAAAATATAATTTATATAAATATAATGACTTGTATAACTACTAGGTACCATTTCACAATTTTCTACAAATTTCTACAATCATTTTAATCCAACAAATGACAATAAAGAAATATAATGACTTGTATAAATACATGGAGTTGTATAAATACATGAAGTTGTACATCAGATATTTATAATGACAAAATATATTTCATACAAAAATAATGACTATAATAAAACAAATAAAATCATATCAAATCATACATACATGGAGTTGTACAATATTATACTTGTATCACTGTAATCCAACAACTTGTTCAATTTTTCTACAAAAATTAATCAAACATTTTGTACACTATTTCTACAATTTCAACAATATAATTAAACATTTTTGACAATTTCCTAAAAATTTCTATACTTTTCTACAATTTTTTACAATTATTTATAATATCTGAAAAATAAAAAAAGGCTGACATCAGCACATAGTCGTGCTAATGTCAGCCTGGTGGCCGACGACGGCGGTGGCGTGGCGGCAACCGAGCGGTGCGCCGGGGTGGTGTGGCGGTCGCGGCTCGACGGTGGAGCACCCGGCTCGGCGGTGGAGCACCCGGCCGGCCCGAGCTGCGGAGAGGTGGCGGCGGCGCGGTTCGGTGAGGGTCACGAGTCCGAGTCCAGCGGTGGCGGGGAGGCCGATCGCGGGCTCGGGCGGCGCCTGGAGGTCATCCTCGGACGGCACGGAAGACGAAACGAGGTGGCGCGGCGAACGCCGACGAGGGGCAGCGGTGTGGGACGCCGGCGATGCTCGCGGAGGACGGAACGCTGACGCGCGCGGAGTCAGCACGTAGGGGGGCAAGTGGCCAAGAGGCTGGACGGCAGCGGCGTGTGCGGGCGCCGGCGACGGGGACGAGCTGGAGGAGAAGGGGACTTGACGTTGATTGAGATCGACGCCAAGTCTTGTGCCCTATACAGGAGGAGCTCGCCCGGTACTAACCTGCATAGATTAGTACCGGGTTGTGCCTCCGCCCGGTACTAACCTGCCTCCACTGACGGGAAATTTTGGCCCGGTACTAAACTGCCAATTCATATTATTTCATAATGGTTGTTTTAGGTCTTTTTTATTTGTACTAAATTAACTAAACACAATAAAATTATAAATATATAATATTTTAACATGCAAAATTATAGTATTGTATAGTTTTCATCAATTTGTCAGATGACATATAATTCTATGCACTTAATTCAACAAATTGATTCCAAATTACCTTTTATAATTTTTTAAATAGGTTTCGTTTGTAATAAATTAAATATATAATATTTTTAACATGCAAAATTATAGTATTGTATAGTTTTCATCACTTTGTCAGATGACAAATAATTCTATGCACTTAATTCAACAAATTGATTCCAAATTACCTTTTATAACTTTTTAAATAGCCTTTGTTTGCAATAAATTAAATATATAATGATTTAGCATGCAAAATTATAGTATTGTATAGTTTTCGTCACTTTGTGAGATGACATATAATTCTATGCACTTAATTCAACAAGTTGATTCAAAAAAGGAAAATATATACATTTTGACATGACTTCATAAATTATATAATGGTTACACAAATTACATAATTAAATCACACATAATGGTTACACAAAACTACTCATCATTAATTAATGGAACATTGATAATCTTCCGTTTAATGAAGGACCCTTGGTTGTGATCGCAATGTAAGTAAGGAGCGTCCTCTTTGGATAATACGATGCTAGGATCAACATTGACTGAGAATGGAGGAAGATCATCAAACTGATCAAAATCTTCTGACTTATCTGAAATATCCTCAACACCAATGATTTTTCTTTTTCCTGGAAGAACTATGTGCGTTTTGGCTCATTGTTCTTAGATTTGCTTGACATGTCTTTCACATAGAACACGTGTGTCACATCCTTGGCTAGGACGAATGGTTCATCTTTATATCCAATCTTTTTGAAGTCCACTATAGTCATCCCGTACCGGCCTGTCATCACGCCTCCTCCTGCTCGATTCACCCATTGGCAGCGAAACAGAAGAATCTTCAAAGGTCTATAGTCTAGTTCCCATATCTCCTCTATGACACCAAAGTAGCTGTCCTTTTTTCCATCATTGCCTATTGCATCTATACGCACGCCACTATTTTGGTTCGTGCTCTTTTCATCTTGGGCTCTGGTGTAAAATGTATAGCCATTTATCTCATACCCTTGGTATTGCATGATTGTGATTGATGGTCCCCTAGCCAACCATTGAAGTTGTTCATCAATTGTGTCGTCACCCATAAATTTTCATCTGAGCCAAATAGCAAAGGTATCTATGTGATGACGTGTGATCCAGGTCTCAGACTTGCCCAGGTTTTCAGACCATATAATATTCATATGCTCCTCGATATATGGAGCCACCAGGGATGAATTCTGTGGAACCGTGAAGTTTGCTTTACGGATTTCCTTGTCAGAAATGTTAACATTAGATTTCTTCCCTAGTGTGCCCTTTCCCTTCAGTCTCCCTTCGTGGCATGATATGGGAACCCCGATCGGACTAAGATCATCAATAAAGTCAACACAAAACTCAATGACCTTCTCTGTTCCGTAGCCCTTAGCAATACAACCTTCTGGACGAGAACGATTGCGAACGTACTTCTTTAGGACTGCCATGTACCTCTTGAAAGGGAACATATTGTGTAGAAATACAGAGCCCAAAATGCTTATCTCTTTCACAATGTGCACGAGGAGATGTGTCATAATATTAAAGAATGATGGTGGAAACACCATCTCAAAGCCGACAAGACATTAGCCACATTATTCTGTAATTTTATGAGCTTATTTGGATCGATTGCCTTCTGCGAAATTTCATTTAGGAAGGCACATAGCTTCACGATTGCCAATCTTACATTCTCCGGTAGAATACCCCTCAATGAAACCGGGAGCAATTGTGTCATCAGGACATGACAGTCATGAGACTTTAAATTTGTGAATTTCTTCTCTCTCATGTCTATTCTTTCCACGTCCCTTTCCAAACACTACACGCACATCCTTTATCATCAAGAAAACACGCTTTCCGTCATGGAACACTGGTTTAGCACGAGTTTTTGGCTCCCCTTTAAAATGTTTGCATTTCCTCCTCAAGGGGTGGTTGAGGGGAAGAAATCGACGACGGCCCATATAAACGACCTTTCGACAATATTTCAAATAAAAATTGTCGGTTTCATCTAGACAGTGGGTGCATGCCTGGTACGACTGTCCCGACAGGTTGCTAAGTGCAGGCCAATCATTGATGGTTATGAAAAGCAATGCTCGAAGGTTGAAAGTTTCTTGTTTATACTTATCCCACACACGTACACCTTCTTCCTTTCACAACAGTAATAACTCAACAATCAATGGTCGAAGGTACATGTCAATGTCGTTTCCACGTTGTTTTGGGCCTTGGATAAGCACAGGCATCATGATGTACTTCCGCTCCATGCATAACTAAGAAGGAAGGTTGTATATACATAGAGTCACAGGCCATGTACTGTGACTACTGCCCCACTCGTCGAATGGATTCATTCCATCCGTACTCAAACCAAACCTTATATTCCTTGCGTCCTTGTCAAACTCTGGGAATTCTCTGTTCATGTTTCTCCACTGGAACCCATCTGCGGGGTGTCTCAGCATCTGATCTTGCTTACGCTCTTCTTAGTGCCACCGCATCAACTTAGCATGTGACTTGTTTCTGAACAAGCGCTTCAAACATGGTATTATAGAAAAATACCACATAACTTTAGCGGGAATTTTTTTACCGGCATCATCAGTATCATTTTGCCTTATCTTATACCGCTTTGCGTCACAAATTGGACAAGCGTCCAGATTCTCATATTCACCGTGATAAAGGATATAGTCGTTTGGACATGCATGAATCTTTTGTACAACCAATCCAAGAGGAAAAACAAATTTTTTTGCTTCGTGTGTTGATGAGGGCAATTCGTTGCCCTCGGGAAGCATGTTCTTTATGATTTCCAGTAGTTCCTCAAAGCCCATATCGGTAACACCATTTGCTGCCTTCCACTGCAACAATTCCAGTGTGCTATCCAACTTCTTGTGCCCTTGTTTGCAATTTGGATACAATAACTTTTTTTATCCTCCAACATCTTATCAAACTTCTTTGACTCCTTCACAGTTTCACTATCTTTCTGTGCATGTAGCAAACCTGACCTAGATCGTCATGTGGTACCTCTTCTGTGGCATTCTCTTCAGCCTCGTCCATTGGTTCATCATTAAAACCACCCACTTCATATAAGTGATCCAGGTCCAGAATGTTGTTATCATCATCATTATCTTCATCGTCTTCCATCAGAACTCCAGGTTCACCGTGCTTGGTCCAAAGAGTATAGTTATCCATGAAACCCCTTTCGTAAAGATGGGTGTGTAGAGTGTTTCTTTCAAAAAAATCCTTGTTATTTCTGCAAAAGCGGCATGAACAACACATGAAACCTTTCGATGACCTGTGAGCCTCAGCCGCATCGAGAAAATAATTTAGGCCATTAATCCACGCCATGGTGCACCGGTCGCCGTACATCCATTGTCGCTCCATCTGCAATCATATTTTTCCATTTAGGGACACTATAGATGAGCGATTTAGATTAATGTGATAGGGCTTCACAATTCTTTAATAATGATCTATAATCAAGGTCGCACATCTTTATTAATATGACAAAATCATATTACAAATACTTTCAAATTAAATTACAGAATTAAATTACATTCAAATTAAACAAACACAAATTAAGATCCCAACAAACAACATGGAACTTAAAATTTCAGGTAATAACACAAAGGTCTTCAATTATCCTTTGATGGATTTTTATTTGGCATAGAAGAAGATGCCGGAGCTGGAACATTTGGATTTGGTGGTGATGGAGCATAATGACTCAGGAGGTCAACAATATCAAAAGGAGGTTCCTCGCCCCTTGCAACATATTTTTCATGTTCTTTTTGCAAATAACGGAGTTGCGCTCTCACCCAAGCTCCCGGTTTGTTCGGCTTCTCACGAGGTATTACTAGAGTTTTGACCTTCCCTCGAGACGAACCACGATCACCCCTACCGGCCCCCACTCCCTCCAGCAGCATCAGCCATGTTGATTGGAATACGCTTGTATTTTTAAAAATACTATAATCAAAGATGCATATTTTAACTATTCAAATAATATGAATAATTAAGAAAAATTAAGAGATCTACTAATAATTACATTATCCATTACACAACATGACACCATGACTAATTAAAAAGGTCTATATTATTAGTACACATCATCCATTACGCAACATGATTATTAAAATACATAAAAAAAAAATTATGAACAATGCTAATACAAACTTCATAGCATAAAAAAATTGCTTCTAGTCATCGCTTCTAGCTATATATCTCAAAAAAAGTGAAAATATCAAGAAAATCGCTATTTTTAAACCCTAATTATATTGACACTCTTCAGTTTGCGAACACTCGTCATCCAACACCATATGTGGGATGCAATCATGGTTCAGAATATTTATTCAGGATCCTTATGCAAAAACCATCGAAAAGGAAAAAAATTATTTAGGAAATATATATATGTCATCAACCTTGATCCAGCGATGTTGACACTATCATTCGGGGCCAACATCGATATCCGCAACACGGTGCAGTACAAGGACGTGATGAAAGAGTATGGCCTTGGTCCTAATGGTGCCATCCTCGCCTCGCTAAAAGGTGACGATTTCCACAATGGGACCAAGACCGTACCCCTTCATCATGTGCCTGCACCGCACCGTATCGCGGACATTGATATTGGCCCCAAATATCAGTATTAACACCGCAGGATCAAGGTTGACGACATATACATATCCGAAACAAAGATTTTTTTAGCTTCGCGATGGTTTCAATGGGAGTCTAAATAAATACATCATTAGAGTGTCAAAATAATTCCTTCATAATTCCTTCACTTGAAATTAAATGAAAACAATATTGCTTTGATGATATATACACACATACACTTGAAATAAATTGGAAAAAATTACTCTACATATTTCCCATATTCAAATCGTGCTCATTCTTACTCTTCCAATCAACACAAATTTCTCTAAGTATAAAGCATGAAACGAAGCACAAAGACCACCAAAGAAGAGAGGATGAAGTTGCTAACCTTTTGAGCACCTGGGTGAGTGAAATCCCCTAAAAACTTGACTAAAATGGGCAGCAACTATCTAGAACGCTATGGGGAAGAAGAGAGCTCGAGCTCGGGTCAAATGAATGGCTCGGGCTCGGGGAGGAAGAAAGCTAGCTGATATACTGACGAAGCCAAGTTAGTACCAGCTGGAGGCTGCAGCCGGTACTAACTCTCACCATTTAGTACCGGCTGGAGCCACCAGCCGGTACTAAGCCTCATCGGCTCCATTTAGTACCGGCTGGAGCCACCAGCCGGTGCTAAAGTGCCATCAGGGGGAATGTAGTCGTTGCCCCTCGGTGTCAGTGGTGCAGTTTAGTACCGGCTAGAAGCTCCAGCCGGTACTAAAGAACTCCCAGGGGCATTGTAACCCTAGCCTGGTACTAAATGTGTCCCTTAGTACCGGCTGAATGTGAAGTTTTCAGGCAGTGATGGTTGTGGTATACTTTGCTAGTGTTGTAGGTACACTTTGCTAGTAGCTATCAAACTGTAGGCAGTATGATCTCCTTGCTATTGCATGCACACAAAGGGCTGGGTAGAGAACCAAATGGAATTTTCAGTATAAAAATGAGTTAGTACTGGACACAATATGATTTCGACATTTACTGAATATGTCTCCAAGCATTTCATTTGTTAAATAGCACTGAATATGCCTTTGAAAATGAATTTCATTGATTCAACATCATGAATGAAACACGTTTTTGAGTTGGGCAAATAAAATATTCTGAGGCTTGCATCTAGACAGATCATAAGAAAATATGGCTTAGTCTAAAATTTTTAACTTGCCTGATCCTGGCTTGCTAATTCTGTCACCGAGATACTGTCATTTTTACCTTGCCTCTATTACATATCGAAATCCTTCTTTCACTTATGTTTGTAATTTTTTTCTCTACATTAGATGAGGCTCAAAGGAAGAAGTGACCACTAAGCATCAAATTTTCACTAAGAATCTCAGAAGCCAATGTACCAGATCAACCTTGTGCTAGATTATTCATATAAACTTCTGAATCTACCAAGCATTTGATGTTGAAGCTCTAAGACATGTTATTGTGTCATCTTTCTGAATTTTTTACCGTTTTGAAGCTCAAGATATATTCAGTACTGAAATTTTTATTGTATCATCTTTCTGAATTTTTTAATGTCCTATAAGCTCGAACAAAATATTCTGCTGATTTGGAGACAATGGATGCTTTGTTATGTACGTGGTGTTCTGTAAGCTATCGTTAGTTCGAATCAGCAGCCTGCTGCTGTCCGTTACCGTTGTTTCCATCCAAACATAGAAAAGGAACTGGCTAACGTTACCCAAGGCAACCAAATAAAATCCGGGAACCGGTGGTATCTGATTACATTACTGTTACCACTCTATTGGCTCAACCAAACACTACCTACTCTCGATTTCAGACTACCGATTTAGAAGTTGAGACTAACTTTGGCAGGCAGATTTCGGTAGTTTCAATAGTATTCTATGAGAGAGAATAAGTTAAAAGAAGTCAAAAGTAGACAAGCCGAATATAGTGTAAATAGACTTTTGCAACTTGTACGGATGGGTGTTTCTCCAGCAGTGTTTATATATTTTTATTTAAATTTAACTTAGGATGGACAAACTACCGATTTATGATCCCTCCGTTTCAAAATATAGATCGTTTTAACTTTTATAGGTTCATAGCTTTGTTATCCACTTACACATACGTTATATCTAGATGTATAATAAATACTATGAATCTAAAAAGGCTATTTACATTTTTGAAATGGAGGGAGTATAATTTTACCACGCTCTCACGACACACCTACTTTAGAACTCTTTGTCATCCATGACCACAGCTTAATGACGTCAGCATTTCCACGTTTCATGTGGCCACTAGTGGCTGTGATTGTCCGACGAACGGCCGGGATTTATTTCCTCCAATTGCGAGCGAAGCGACAACGATAGCAGGACAAGTCGGCGAGAGGAGCCAAAGGAAGTCGTCCATTGTCCAACGCTGTCATTGATCTTCTTCGTCAGCCTTCACTTTGCAGCAAGAAGCAAGCGCACTATCACCCTTGCCACGGCGAGCTGACACAGCCGAGACCAATAAAATACACAGTTGCGTGAGGCCATTCGGTCCTTCGAGATCCAAAGAGCGCAAGTAGTGGGATAGGCACTCGCAGCCATCACTTCGTCGGCATGTGTGATCACCTGCCTATAACAAAGCTGCCAATGCAAGGAGGTGCTCAAGGACCAGCTCCTGGGACTGGGATTGGCAGTTTGGCACGGACGACGGCCGGCGAAGAAGAATCGATCGAGATGGAAGCGTCGTCGGTGTGGAGCGGGCTCAACTCCGGCGTGGTGCTGAGCCTCATCGCCGTGCTTTGGACGGTGGTGTGGCAGAACCTGCAGCACCTCCAGCTGCAGCAGACCTTCGGGCGGCGCATGAGCCGACACACGCGGCGGCTCGCGGCGATGGTCGACCCCTACCTGTCGCTCACCGTCGCCGAGTACGACGGCGGCCGCATGAGGCGCAGCGACGCGTACGAGGAGATCAAGGCCTACCTCGGCGGCTCCTGCTCGCGGGACGCCCGCCACCTCCGGGC
The DNA here is from genome assembly GCA_032594955.1 of Panicum miliaceum. Classification (NCBI taxonomy): domain Eukaryota; kingdom Viridiplantae; phylum Streptophyta; class Magnoliopsida; order Poales; family Poaceae; genus Panicum; species Panicum miliaceum. The sequence continues at coordinate 39,037,492 of CM064058.1, forward strand.
CGAGGGCGGCAAGGACGCCAACAAGCTGGTGCTCAGCATGGCCGACAGGGAGGAGGTGGCCGACGACTTCCAGGGGGCCAGGGTCTGGTGGCTAGCCTACTCCAAGTCGCCGCCGCGCACCGACGGCTTCCCGTGGTGGGGCGCCGCGGCGCAGGAGGACCGCCGGTTCTACCAGCTCTTCTTCCTCGAGCGCCACCGCGACCTGGTCCTGCACACCTACCTCCCGCGCGTCCGGCAGATGGGCCGCGACGCCATGCTCCAGAACCGCCAGCGGAAGCTCTTCACCAACCTCTCCACCAGCCACTGGAGCCACGTGGTGTTCGAGCACCCCAAGACGTTCGCCACGCTCGCCATGGACCCGGTCAAGAAGAAGGAGATCATGGACGACCTCGACATGTTCAAGAACGGGAAGGAGTACCACGCACGCGTCGGGAAAGCGTGGAAGCGCGGGTACCTCCTGTACGGCCCGCCGGGGACAGGCAAGTCGGCGATGATCGCCGCCATGGCCAACTACCTCGACTATGACATCTATGACATCGAACTCACCTCGGTCCACTCCAACAGCGACCTCCGGAAGCTGTTCATCGAGACCAAGAGCAAGTCCATCATCGTGATCGAGGACATCGACTGCTCGCTGGACCTGTCCGGCGCGCGCAAGAACAAGGAGACGGCCGCGGAGGAGGACAAGAAAGACGGCTCGTCGCCGGGGAGCGACAAGCAGGCGGAGAAGACAAAGAAGGCCGACACGAGCAGCAAGGTGACGCTGTCCGGCCTGCTCAACTTCGTCGACGGGCTGTGGTCGGCGTGCGGCTCCGAGCGGCTCATCGTGTTCACCACGAACCATGTCGAGAAGCTGGACCCGGCGCTCATCAGGAGGGGGCGGATGGACAAGCACATCGAGATGTCCTACTGCGGCTTCGAGGCGTTCAAGTTCTTGGCCGAGACATACCTCGGCGTCGTGTCGCATGAGCTCTTCGATGCCGTCCGGGAGCTGCTGCAGGAGGTGAACATGACGCCAGCAGACGTTGCGGAGAACTTGACACTGAAGAGCGTCGACGACGATGCGCACTCGTGCTTAACAAGCTTGGTGAGGGAATTGCAAGAGGCCAGGAAGAGGATGGCATCCCCAGGAAATGGAGAGGACGAACAAGACGAGGAGACACAATAGTACAATAATAGTAGATATGATTGATTTCCGTGGTGTCATTCTGCTAATAACATAGTACGTACGTTATCAGATTCCACGGGATTAATCTGAAAACATGTGAAACATGTACTATTAGATGACACACATGGTACGGTGACAATTCCAGAACTCATATATTAAATCGCATTTCGATTATTTTTCTCGAAAGACAGTATTTTTCTTCCTATGATTTCATTTGAGAAATACATATGCTACCTTTCTAATTTATTAAAACTCTTAAGCTCTACCAAACATGCCTTTGGAATTAAAGATCATTCAGTTCAACATCTTACTTCCTTGGGTCTTGGGATAAATCCACGATATACCACTGATATGCAGATGGGTTTCACGTAGAGCATCTACATCTTACATCCTTGGGATAAATCCAACGATATACCACTGAATATTCAGTGGCATGTCTTGGGATGTCTTCTTTCTTCTTCACCAATTTCATCAGCTGATTACGCAGCCCATCATAGTATGTACTTGCGGCCCAAGAAAGGTCTATATCCTCCATTTGGTGCTCCTATTGGGCCGCAACATGTTTTACTTCGATAGGAAGCACAGGGAAATCGTCTGCTGAGAACAGAAATGAAAACAGTTTGATTTGGAACAACATCAGGGTTCAAAAATCAAGTTTACCCTGTTCAAATAAATATGAGATGGTTTAAGTGTCAAATGAGATTCAAACTCCGATCCCTCCATTCCAAAATATAGATCGGTTTAGTTTTCTTAGATTCATAGTATTTTCTATGTATTTAGATGCATAGCAAAATTTATAAACTAAGTTAAAGTGATATATTTAAGAACAGAGCGGGTATTTTGCTTAGTTTAACAAACACAACTGATACACCATTTGTGATATGGCCCACAAAAGCACTCACGAGCCGCTTTAACATAGCGCGTTATTAGTATCTAATGATTATTCGCCAAATATCCTCAAGTGCCGACCAGCATATCCGAACACAAATAAAGTGAGCTGTTCCCGTGCAGAACACTTGGGGTAATCAAAACAAGCAGTCAGGAAACAGTGCCGTATTTTTCTTTGTAAAGTAAACTCAAACCATGCCATAGGTGATTGAAATAACACGACCAAATCGAATCTTAAATTCAAGTGTTATGAGCAAAAACTCATGGAAGAATCAAATATAGTCAAGGAGCTGGTTCGCAGATTTAAAAACTTCCTAGTTTAAAATACGCCCAATGCATTTGATAGCCAGAATAAATTATGCTAATTATTTCGCAAATGACAGAGCTACAAACAGAGCAACCAAAAAAAATATAAGGTCCAAGTAAATACTGTCAAAGAAGAAAAAGGAAAATAAAAATCGTTTGCAAATAATCAACCATTTACACAAAAGTATACAAAAGTTAGTTTGCAATATACAATAAAAATGCATCAGCTATCTTTCGTTTGAACAGATGATTCAATGTAGCCATGAACTGTGACTACACAGCATATAACGCGAATTGTGCAATATAGCTATTGCTATATCATACATTATCTTCTTCAGGCTTGTCAGACGGCCTGATAAGAGGGGCTACCCTTTCAGAAATGATTGCCTTACCAAACTCATCCTTCTTGACAGGGTAGAGCACATAGTGCTGAATTATGAATAGAACATCGAAGAAAACCGTCTCCTACAAAAACCGAATAGCATAGTTTACTTAGTCAAGTTCTGCAAAGCAGCAAGGCAAACTTTTACGTAGATAAGAATGTGTTGTTAAAAAAAATCAATAGGTCCTCGAGTAATAATGTTAATATTAGGAGTCATGCTCACCAATGAAAGTAGAGTTTTCCCAATATTTCCATAGAAATTTACCAGCGTATCTGCAGCACAATTTGTTCAGTGAGAACTAAAGGAAACTGATACATCCAACAATATCCATGCAGAAACCAAAGGATTAATCTTACGTTGATCTATAGATTGTACACCCATCTGACCAAAATTGAGCACCCCTCCCGTCAGATCAAGTAAAATGTTGCCAATGCTCCAACCAATTGTGCTCTTCCGCCTGAAGTTCATGATGGCCTAAGCCAAGAAAGAATAACATTAAGCAATTAATATATCTATGTGCAAATTTGATCAGATAAACTTCAGTAAATTCAATATTAGTTCCTTGAAACTAAAGAACTTCTAGGCGTCTGATGCATGACAGACTCCAAAACTGTTTTCAAATTTCTTTGAATTAGAGTGACTCAAAAACTGTTTCCCTTGTTTATAGAATCAAACAACATTTTCTAGAAAGCTATACTGTTGTCCTGTCTTCCAGGTGTCAAATGCATGAAAGAAACCGCCAACAGCATGTCAGATGTGTCCTTTCCTTTGAAAGCCTATTTAATGTGTTACTCCCCACAGTAGTCTTGTCACAAAGGAGATGTTGACATTTATGTCCCTTTGGATATCTTTTATTGGAAATAAAAAAAAATTGTATATTTTTCTTCAAAAACACTTTCACAACAACATAATTTTATTAGATTTCATAAATATATTAAGATCCAGTACCAATTATCAGCTATAGATGATATGTTAAATTAAGATATCACTAGTTCCAAATATATATGTACACATCCAGAGACAACCTATTGAATAAGTAAAGTGCTGTTAATAATTATTAGTACCTGAGGAATATACTTGATTGCTGTCATACCAACTTGTACTGAACTGAAATTCACAAGGAATGAGGAAAATGAGTGCCACATTTACCAAGAGGATCAAATTTAATTAGCTACTACCCTAACTGATCATAGCCGTGATCATAGCCGAGTGTCTCCACAAGTAAAGCTAATAGAATTTTCAAATAATGAGGAAAAAGAAAACTTACTTGAACACGTCAATAAGCCAAAGCCAGTCACTTTTTGGCCAAGCAATAATTAGGCAAACAATAGCTGCAGTCCAGACAATAGCAGTAATTGATATGCAAACTTTGGAGACTTTCTGCATTCCTCGCTGTATATTACGAGTTAGAAAATTCAACGCAATTAGGATTCAGTAGCTAGGAGATACCTTCATGGTCAACAAGATAGTAAACCAACCTCGTATATAAATACTTGGAAAACGGTGAAGGCTGTCAAAGCAACCGCATGTAGTGAAAAAGCAACATCATTTGCAGCAACTGGAATCATCTACAGAAAAAAAAAATATCATAGTTTATATCTATAAAGAACAATGCCAAGGAGGCACCGACATCAAGAAAAATGTACTGGTACAACCTGAAAATGGACATGGACGTACAATGCCTGTTCTTAGAAGTTATGAAATAACAACTATCATCAAAACTGATATAACAACAGTGCAACACTACCCATTATTTTATAACTTTGTTTGGCAACAGTTTATAAGGTATGGCCGTCAAATTTTTAACTTCACCATGCAGCTTTAAACCCAGTGCTGAAGCAAGAATTATCTTTCCAGATAACATCTTCACATTTCCTTGACATGCGTCTGCAGCTAACACAGCAGCATTGCTCCAAGTTCCAATTCATGCCAGTACTAACCTAGTTCAGCATTAGTATGAAATGTTAAAACTGTGGTCCCAACAGTCATGTGTTCTACATAAGAAAGGTGTGCTTGCCTGACATGGATCAGCAGCTTACATAACCGCTGCAATTAGCACTATTGAGGGAAACATCAGGTATATGTATAAGTGCAATCTCGGAAACTACCAAACCAGCTTAAAAGAGTAGTTAATTTGAAACCATTTAAATAAAAGCATGCAACGATATATTTTTGTCAGTCAATACAGCAAGAACTGAGCACAAAACATTAATATGTTGATATACTGATGGTTTTACATGCCCAACAAAGGTTCTGATTGCGCATGATGCAAATGCGCAAAGAAGCAACCTTAGCTTACTCATTTCCAATATGAACTATAAAAATCTGAATTTAATATGTGACATTCATATCTCAATAGATAGCGCAGAAAGAAAAAAAAGTAGGACAAACCTCTATATCTCAATAGATAACGCAGAAAGAAAAAAAGTAGGACAAACCTCTTTGTCACCATATTTTTCATGGTACTGTCTCTGGATAAATGGGCTGAAGAACAGAGACGCATTATATATGAGGTAAGACGAGTGCTTTGTCAAGTTCAACACCAGAAAATCAAAGTTCAGACCCACAACACTGCAATAGATTGACATGAAATTAGCCATAGACCAAGGAAAACATATTTGGATCAGAATAGGATTAACTGTTTGAGGTCAAAGCGACAACTTGGAAATTTAAACACACTACAAATCAGGATACAAATTCTGTCGTTGCACATTGCAAACAGATGCTGGGCAAGTGTTAAGTTGTATATAGAAGAAGACAGCCAAAAGGCCAATGTTGGGTGACGAAAACACGGGTAATGGCAAAGTATAATTTTCCCCTAGCTGTATCAGAAAACCAGAACAACCAGAGCACAGACAAATTAAGAACCAAGTCAATAATCGATAATGTACACTAATCATAATGTACACTAATCGATGATAATTGAATAGGATTCAACTGTAACCATAATGTACACTAATCGATGATAAGAAAAGGAAGGGAAAATAAAGGAAAAGGGTGGAACTGATGGTGAGTGTTACAAGATATATGGTACTGGCCCGTCTCCTACTGTGTATTATTTGCTGGCCAGATGAGGAACCTTCCACCTACTTGAAAGATAGTGTGTTGGAGAGAATGCCACAGAACCATATATGAAGGCAAATTGGATATACACCTGTGCTCATTCCACCTAGTTTCAAACACAAACGAAGCCAAAGTCAGGGGCGGACCTAGGTTCAGGTCGGTGGGACAGGCCCGCCCTCAATTTTTTAATCCTTAGGTGATTAGCAAATTTTCACCACATCCAAGCTTTAAAAATTTAGGTATTCCTAAGACGTGCCGCCACTCAAAATTCTCTCTAGGTCCGCCCCTGGCCAAAGTGCTTATCTACCAATTACCATACGCCCCACCAATTCTGAATAGGCTCATCCTGCACAATCCTCTATCATCCGCGTACCCAGAAATGCACACGCACCTCCCAATCTAACTGCGTCGCTGGAGCCATGTGACAGCTAACAGAATTCCAGGGAATTCCCCGCAGCGGAGAATTGCTCACTGCTCTAAGTGTGTGTTTCGAAATTTGTAGACAGGTAGTGAGGACGGCACTGCCCCTATAACCGCTCTCCGCAGCTCGCAGAAGCACCAGATGAACAGGACAATGAAAACAACTGAACGAATCGACCTACGATAGGGGTCGCCCACTAGTTTAAAGAAGGGCGAATTTCATTCGCAAGGCCCGAAATCGAGGCACGAGCACGGGAAATGGAATCCGCACCCAGCCCAAGAAATGAGGAGCGGAACCAGGGCCAGGAGCGGGGCGGTGCTGACCTCTTGCGCCGGTAGTTGAGGAGGACCTGCGGGTAGAAGCTGAAGGACCAGGCGAAGAAGGCGACCCAGCCCAGCACCTGGTACATCACCTCCAGCCCCACCGAGTTCCACGACGACGACATGGCCACGCCGCCGGTGCCTGATCCCCTCCTCCCCTTCCTTTCCCCTCTCAGGCGACAGGTTCTTGGCTCCCTCTTGCTCAGGTCAGGTACTCAAGTGGTGCCCTGCGATGCGATGCCCCCCGGTCTGCCCCGGTTGCGGCCAATTTCCCACTCGCTGCCTGACAATTTTTTCTCCGTCGCGGGCGGATTTTTATAGTGGTGGAAAAGGGACTCCGGCCGGGCCGCCAATCCGATGGAGATGCTTGGATTGGGGGAGGTCTCCCTCGCCGTCGACGTCACCATCACAACTGACGTCGTCCCACTTGCCACTTCGCCCGCCCGTCCCGTCTGCTGGGTGGGCGTTGGAAATGGGTGGCGTCGACGGCTCGAAAGCTGCCGCCGCTCCCCCGTTGCGTGCGTGCGGTTCAGTTCGGTTCATCTCCCCCGGGGCCAGGGCCCAATTCGCAGCGCTGCGCGTACCGGGACGGGATCCCGGCCCGATCTGTCCGAGGGAAGTGGGAAAACGGGGTGGGGGTCTAGGAAACAGTGGATGGGCATGGGTCCCGTTGGGTGCGGCTGCGCATCGCGGTTAGCAGCAACGGAACGGAACGGAACCGGATGCCACGTGACGTGACGCTGCGTTTCAGATTCCACTACTACTACTACTTTCGTCGTTTACAACATGTACGCCCACTGCTCTGACCGGGTACTACCTGCAACAGTGAAACCTCCCTACAAAAGCAGTAACCGCACCCAACGTTGCCTTTCAGATTTTCTTTTACTTTCTTTTTCCAGCTTTCCAATGGTCATGTATTTTCTAATTACCAGATCGTTTTAGTTTTTTATATTCATAGTATTTTATTATGCACATAAATGTAACGTACTCCCTCCGTCCTGCAAAGACGGTTCATTTAGAAAATTTCACATATGCTAGTAGTAGTGGAAAATGACCATGTTACCCATTAACTATAGCAGTTGTGATTGGAGACCATGCTGTTTATTTGATTCCCTACATTCTTAATAAATGCAGATGCATTGGAACCAGAAAAGTAACATCTACTTAAGTATTTGATTGGCTTCATGCTCTTTTCTGTGCACTTATTTCTTGATATTTGATATTACTTTAATTAGATGGACTTTACTACAATGTAAACGAACAGTCTTTGTGAGACAAAATTTAAAGGCTAAACGAACAGTCTTTGTGGGACGGTGGGTGAGGACCACCAGTAGGGATTCGTGGGAACCCCCGTTTAGAGATTCGGCTAGGGGTGTAACACGCAGTGAGGTTTCAACCGTGGGACAAAGAGTTTAGACAGGTTCGGGCCGCTCGGAAGCGTAAGGCCCTACGTCCTGTGTGTGTTGTTGTTCACTGCTCGAATGAGCTTGTAATCAATGTGTTGTGGAACTTTTGTCTCTCTTTTACATGTTGCCCTGATATCCTATTTATAGCCCCTCCCCTGGGCCAAGGGAGGAGTTTTACCGACTTAGATTCACCGTCCTTGGGTGTGAACGCGGTGCCGTATTGGGGGGCATCTCCCTGCAAGTGGCGCCGCCCTTCTAACGCTATCTTATCCCGTGGGCCCCACCCGGTCGGTTCCCGGGGTCCTCCCAGGGCACCCCCGGGATGGTCAGGCCGACACCTGGGGTGTTTGAGGGGCCCACGAGGTCCTCGAGGCACGCCCTCGGGCCACCCTGGGGTCTTCCTGGTGGTCTAACCAACGTGACGGGGGCCCAGGCGGGCGCACCCTTGCCCAACTTGGAATCCTCGGGCCTTTGACGCTCGTGATGGGCTTGCTGGCCCATTTATCTTCCGCTTTGTCGAGTGAGGTGGGGACCCTCGTCCTCACGACGCCGACAGTAGCCCCTGGCCCCATGCCCGGATCGGAGAAGTGATCCGGGCGTGGGGCCACGAATTCAAGGTGGATGCCTCGTCTCCTGCCCGGCTCAACTCTCTAGGAATCATGCCGGTTCTTCTACTGGGGACGCTGCCCACGCCTCACGAGAATCCCGCGTAGTTGGAGCGCCGCGTCCACTCATCTTCCATTAGGTATAAAGCTCTGGAGAGAGGGAGGGCTGCAGCTTCGTGCTTTCCACTTGTCTCTCTGCCTGCAAGCCCTCTCTTCCTCTTGCTCTTTACTCCCACTCCTCCTTGCTGCTTTGTCCTTCCGGCCGCCGTGCTAGACTTTGGGCCCTCGTCGGAGGACGCGGCCGGAGTCGCAAGGGCGAGGGGATTCGTGTCCCCTGACACCGTCCTCCGCGCCGGGGAGCACTCGCCGGCGTTGCGGAGCGCGCGGGAGGTCGTCACCTTCCTCCCCTTCCTGCTGGTGGGGTTGGTGCCGCCCTTCTCCCCCTTCTTCGTGGCGGCGCTGGAGGCGTACGCCATTCACCTAGCGCACCTCGCCCCCAACTCCATCTTGACCCTGGCCATCTTCGCGCACGCGTGCGAGATGTTCTTCGCGGTGTCGCCCTCGGTGGAGCTCTTCCGTCACTTCTTCTCCCTCCGCCGATCGTCATCGGTGGACCCTGACGTTGGTGCGGCAGCCTAACCCAAGATCATCGGCAGGTGCTACTTCCGCATACAGCAGGGGCGGCAGAATAAGTTCATCCCCTTACAAGTGTTGACGCAAAAAGCTGTAGGTCGACCTTCAGCGCCGGCACACGCGAGGACCCGGGAGCCTCTTGCTTTGCTCTTGCGCAGCGTCCAAATCGACTGCGTGGTGGTGTAGGGCGTGCCAGTCAATTTGACCTACAATTGATAAGGGACAGATAACATGTTAAGTTACCAGAACGTATCGGCTGGTGTTCCGAATCGTTCCGCCACGTGCATCGACCAGTCGTCTGATGCGGAAATAGATAAATCGGCCAAAGCTCCGGCCGATTGTGCAGGTAGGCAACGCTAAACGGGTTAGCGAAGCCTTAGTAGATAGCACCTAGATCCAAACCCGATCGGCCTGGCGATGAGCAACAGACAAGCTGCGCATCGGCCGATGGTATTTAGATCTAGGCTGGATAAATTATGGTAAAATCTAAATAACAATAAGATCAAACGAATTTAATCCTGTCAAATCTAGCAAATACCGATAACTTGTGATAACAGCAAGGAACAAGCTAGACTAAGCAGATTAATCTAACAAGAACAAGCTAATATCGATAACTTGGTGAACAGAACAGACCTAGATCGAATCTGCTCGATAACTTGAACTATTACAGGATAGAGGAAGAAGCGATTCGCCGTCAACCTTGAGCCTATCTGCCTCGTTCGATGCGGAACTTACCAGCAAGTCAGAGATCAAAGTCGATGCAGCCTCACGTGCTGGAAAGAACTCGTAAAAGAAAAATCTACTGCAACTAAGGCGAAGCCGCCGAAAAGAGAAAAAAAGGAAAAAAAACATTTGCGTATTGATCATTGGATGGTTTTGTTACATGCCCGAGGGCAGCTATTTATAGCCTAAGCTACAAACCCTAGTCGATTACGATGTACAAACTTGACGACAAAGAAAACAAACCTTCCTAAACAAAATCTAAGAGATAACTTGCTGACATAGCTCTGCCAGCTCTTTCCATAGCCCCGTCGGCTGCGACACTCCTCCTGGCCCAAAAAACCCAATATGCTTCATTCTTTGCTCTTGACTCAATGTCGGCCCAATTTCCATCGGCCTTTTGCCTAACAGGTTGACACATGTCAAAAAACGGTGTCAACACATGCACCCCCAGCTTCGGAGTAAAATAATATTTTGCTCTGAAGATCTTCCAGTTTCTCCTCCGCGTATCCTTTAATTCACACAGCCGATCCCTCGTTTCTCGTGCCTGCGGCGAGTGTAAAAATCCCTATCTGCCCTTGGCTTCAACTTGTTCTCACCACAGGTTTGCCTCGAGATGATCCGACTCCCATCTTTTCATCTGCCACAATATTTTCCATTGACTCCCTTGACCAGAGGCGTTCCGTCTTGCTTTTGTATCATAAATACCACCTAATCGGCCTGGCTAACTCTCAAGACTCCATCGGCTCCATTCTCCCTGCTCCAGCTAGAAAAACCCCAGTCTTCTTCTTCACCAGCAATGGCTGGACACAAGCGCGCGGGCGAGGGTCCTTTTGATCTTCCTCCAGTTCTCCGCCGGTGAGGGTAATGAATCTGCTTCTTCCTGATCCACTGTGCATCTTAACTAGATCTGATTTGCTGCCTGGCCTCTTGCTTTCTTCTAGGGATGACGAAGCTTCCAGCGCTCCACCGCATTCTCCTCCTTCCTCATCATCAAATCCTTTTGACGATCTTGATGAAGGGATCCGCGATCTGATCAGGGATCTTCTCCAGAAGAAAGACGAAGAGCGCCACAACTACTCGGAGGAAACGAAGCAAACCAACCAATTGGAGCCCAACTGGCAACTGCTGAGGACATGGTGCGGACTGTGCGCGCCCAACTCGTCGCCGCTGATTCCAGGGTAGCAGGTCAAGATTTCTTCCAGAACTCTTCTTTTGAGAATCGTTTGATTTCTCCTTCATCTTCGTTTGTTCCTCTCTCCCAGTTCTAGAATCGCAGGATCAGGCCCTCCTTGGTGCAGCGGCCACCGCAACAGAAGCGGTGAATGCCCGAGGTGTCACCATCGCCGCCTGCCTGCAGGACATCCCCAATCGCGTACAGGAGGTCGCCGGTCACGGAGTCCATCGTGGTGCCGCCGTCGCGCTTGCCATGGTGCAGACTCTGTCCGGGAATGATCTTTGGACCTTGCATCCAATCTTCTTGGAAGGCAAGGCACGGGAAGAATTTGAAGACCTCGTCAACGACCTAGGTGTAGTTGCTTCTGGTATTAGCGAGGAAGACAGCTTAGGTGCTGTAATTAGCAATGTGTTTGCCGATGAATAAATGTAGTAATCAATGTAACAGCCTGATCTGTAGATCGGCTTTTGTAAATACTCTTTCAAGCTGATGAACTGGTCTTCTTTTTGCTCAGAATCTTGTCTCCCTTATTGACTCGCAACTTGATTGATCGGCATTTTTTGCTTGACTATAATCTTCAGTCTATGATTCTGAAAAGTAGGAGCTCAAGCATTTCATAATTATTGGCCATGAAATAATGCGTAACTGAATTCCCACATTAACCTCCTTGGTGATGATAACCTTCCTATGATGCAATTCAGGCTTGAGCAGCTAGTCCTTCAGTTCATGATACCCAAAAGATCAACCATATCTCCCAATAATAGTTATGCCAATTTCGACTAGCTACGACGATCTCCAAATATAACCGATAAAGAACCATCGGTCTCATAATATTTAGTTGTATATTTTTGCACTAAGGGCGATACATATCGTATCAGCCATTTGAGCTTGATCAACATGATCGGCTTTTACAAGACTAGTTCATTGACCAGAAATTCTTTATGTCGCTTCTTCTTTAGCCGATGGGATGCTTGTTCATATCTTTTCACGGAGCAGAGATTTTCGAGCCGTCTTCTTGAACTGGATTAAGACCAAAATCTTCCATCTTCAAGAAATCTCCCTCCCATAATTTGCCTGATATGCACTCCATGTTGTCGAAACCCCAAACTTATGGATCGGCCAATGCAACGCTTAAAGACGAATCCGCATGTACTATTTCGACCGAGTCGTTCTCTAGCCACTGAATAAGGCATTGATGCATTATGGATGGAATGCAGCAGTTGGCATGAATCCAATCTCTTCCTAGGAGCAGATTGTATGATCCTATCCATGACAAAGAACGTAATAGGTAAAGTCTTGCTTCCATTCGTCAATTCAACGGTGATTGCCCCCCAAGCAGACGATGTATTTCCCTCGTAGCTCTTAAGAACCATATCAGTTCCCATCATGTCTTTCTCGCCAAACCCAAGCTTCCGAAATACGATGTATGGCATGACATTAACAGCGGCCCCTCCATCGACCAACATCTTAGTCATTGGTCTGCTGTCAACATGCCCCTTTATGTACAAAGGCCTCAGGTGTCTTCATTCCTTCTCGTCTGGCTTCTCGAATGACGTCTAACCTAGATCCAGCGCACGTTCTGCTACTGCTACCTCATCATCATTGTGAACTGGTGCTTTGAATTCCATGGGCAGCATAAAAACCATATTGACCGATGCTGACGGGGTAGTTTCATCGGTCTTCATGCACCATACTTGTGATTTGACTGTCTTTTTCTCGTGGGCACGTGCTTCCTCTTGTTCCTGGTGATGGAGCCTCTAAACCCTCCTCTTCTGAGAACAGGTTAACCCCTGTGCACCAATCCGGGTACTCCTCTGGATCATACTTGTAACTATCATGACGCTCGAGCGACCGATTCAGAGGTGCTTCATCGGGTACATGGGCTGCAGCTTGTTCTTCAATTGTTACTTGCTCAGGGATACGTGGACCCAGCCGATCATGAACAGAGACACGATTGTGTTTGCCCCTGAGAATCGACTGCTGATGGTTGTCTTCATGGTGCTGCCTCTTGAAATCGTATCGGCCTTCCTGCGTCCCATTGCACTCAGGACAATCATCGACCGATGGCAAACACAAAACCTCATTCCAGTAGAATGCAAAGAATGGGCACCGCCAGTGTTCTTCATCACGCCTGTCTTTCTCTTCTTGATGACATCTTCTCTTTCTTGCTGGCGCTGATATTTGTTCAGGAGAATCTGAGATGTGACGACTCTGCGTGGCCTCCTGAAACTCCCACCTTGTTCGTATCGGCCTTGGTTCCCCCTGCCGTTGGCCGATACACGAGTCTTCGAATTTTCAGCATCATGATCAGGGTGATCAGGAGGTGATACCTTTGCATTTCCGTCGACTTCCTGGGCTCCTACATCAACGGCGCTGGCTAGGAAGGGATGCTCGTCAATCTTCATTGGCTTGTCAAACTTGACTCTTCCTTGCTCAATGGTCGTCTGGATCTTCTTCCTGAATGTCTTGCAGTCATTAGTATTATGAGTGACGGAGTGATGCCACTTACAATACCTACGCCCTTTTATTTCGTTGGCCGATGGGATCACATGGTTAGAGGGCAAGTTGAGCTGACCCTCTTGTAGTAGCAGATCAAAGATCCTATCGGCCATTGTAATATCGAACCCGTAGCTTTTAGCTTCCTTCTTGGTGTATGGGCATGAGATCGACTTCTTGGACTTGACACACTCAGCAACACCGATTTCAGCCTCGCTTTCTGATTTAGAAGAATCCCCAACATAGTTGATTTTCTTCTGGAACACGTTCTTCCTAGCGTCATGGGCTCGAACATCAACATTAGCAAGCCTGGATGCTAGATGGCTCAGGCTTTCGAACTCCTAGGATGAGAATTTCTCCTTGATGTGCGGTAGGAGTCCCTGAAAGGCCAATTCAGCTAACTAGCCATCACTGAGAGACAGGCTGAAACAACGGCTTCTGACATTCTTGAATCTCTGAATGTAGTCTGGGACGGACTCGTCATTCCTTTATCGCACCGTAGTCAACTCGGTGATCTTCATTTCTTGTACCCCTGTGAAGAAGTACTTGTGGAACTGCTTCTCGAGATCGGCCCAAGTGATTATGGAGTTGGCTGACATTGATGCAAACTAGGCAAAGGCCGATCCAGAGAGAGATAGCGGGAACAAACGGATCTTCAAGGCGTCTGTTGCTGTAGCTTCCCCGCATTGTACCGGGAACCTGCTGACATGCTCAACGGTCGACATATCACCATGTCCAGAGAATTTGGTAAAGTCTGGCAACTTGTACCGATGAGGCAGTGGAATCTGATTGTAGGCTTCTGGGTAAGGCTTCCTGTACATGAATGCAGACTCCTTTGGCTTCAAGCCGAACTGATTCTTCATCATATCGGCTATGTTGCTGGCCCAATCAACTTTAGGCTGTTGCACCATGAGGTTTGGCATCTGAAAGCTTGCATCTTGAAGGGCCCTCTGAATTTGGGGACTCGTCGGCTGTCCCACAGTATCGTCCATCGGCCGGAAAGCCGATGCATCTATGTGATGCCCCCCAGTCTGAGTTGGCGTCGGTGGAGTCTGTGGTGGATGCTGGATTATCGGAGTAGACAACACCAACGACAATGTAGTAGTAGGGAAGTTCACCATGTTGCCACTTTGTCCGAACATCTATCCGAAATCCAGTTGGAATGCTGAACACGCCTTTGTTTGGTGTTGATGTGGTCATCGCAGGATTAGCAGCGAATGCCGTCGTCGGTGGTGATGAAGCATGTGTTGCCGAAGGTCTTGGGCGCCTCAACACGTAAGGCGATGAGCTTGCCCCAACGCCGGCCATCAGCACACTTGTTGTACTAGGCAGAGCACCATCGGCCATCGTCGCTGATATTGTGGCACCAGCTGCGGCCGATGATCCCTCGTTGGAGTATGATGGTCCCGTATTGCCTCTTTGTGTGCCCTCTGCTAGGACGTTTTTGATGGCTTCTTCGGCTAGCCGCTTCTGATCTTCATTGAGATCATCCATGGTAGGCAACAGGATTTTGTTAATATCCATCCCGTTGTTCTTGGTCATCATGGTGTCGTTGTCGTGTCCCACCAGGTGTGCCAAAAGCGTGTTGATGCAAAAAGCCATAGGTCGGCCTTCAGCGCCAGCACATGCGAGGACCCGGGAGCCTCTTGCTTTGCTCCTGCGCGACGTCCAAATCGGCTGCGTGGTGGTGCAGGGCATGCCAGTCAATTTGACCTACAATTGACAAGGGACGGATAAAATGTTAAGTTACCGGAACGTATCGGCTGGTGTTCCAAATCATTCCACCACGTGCATCGGCCAGTCGACTGATGTGGTAGTAGATCAATCGGCCAAAGCTCTGGTCGATTGTGTAGGTAGGCAGCGCTAAACGGGTTAGCGAAGCCTTAGTAGACATCACCTAGATCCGAACCCGATCGGCCTGGCAATGAGCAACAGACAAGCTGCGCGTCGGCCGATGGTATTTAGATCTAGGCTTGATAAATTGTGGTAAAAACTAAATAAAAACAAGATCAAACGAATTTAATCCTGTCAAATCTAGAAAATACCGATAACTTGTGATAACAGCAAGGAACAAGCTAGACTAAGCAGATTAATCTAACAAGAACAAGCTAATATCGATAACTTGGTGAACAGAACATACCTAGATCCAATCTGCTCGATAACTTGAACTATTACAGGATAGAGGAAGAAGCGATGCACCGTCAACCTTGAGCCTATCTGGCTCGTTGATGTGGAACTTACCAGCAAGTCGGAGATAAAAGTCGATGCGGCACCACGTGCAGGAAAGAACTCGTGAAAGAAAACTGTACTGCAACTAAGGTGAAGCCGCCGAAAAGAGAAAAAAGGAAAAAAGGGTTTGTGCATTGATCATTGGATGGTTTTGTTACATGCCCGAGGGCAGCTATTTATAGCCTAAGCTACAAACCCTAGTCGATTATGATGTACAAACTTGACGACCAAGAAAACAAAATTTCCTAAACAAAATCTAAGAGATAACTTGGTGACGCAACTCTGCCAGCTCTTTCCATAGCCCCATCGGTTGCGACGCTCCTCCTGGCCCAAAAAGCCCAATATGCTTCATTCTTTGCTCTTGACTCAACGTCGGCCCAATTTCCATCGGCCTTTTGCCCAACAGGTTGACACAAGCCAAAAAATGGTGTCAATACCTGTGTTGGCGCTAAAATCGGCCAATCTTCTTCTCCTAGTTTCGGAGTAAAACATAACTTTTTCTTCGAAACTCTTTCTTTAATCCTTTTCTTCGAAACGGGCGCAGCAAAAATCTCCTTCCGTTCCGCGGTCTTCCGCACAATGATTGCAATTTCCTCGGACCGAGCGCGCGAAACGACCCCTCCCCTGGAATTCGTGTAGACGGCGCGGCAAGAATACCATCTTTACCCTTGTCCTCCTGGTTTTCCTTAAGTATTGGCATTCTCCACCTACTCTTTTCACAAATCTAGCATTTCCTTCCAGCGAACCACTGTTCATCTTCCTCCGAGCCCTCTCGATCTCCAAATGCCACCTCCGGCAATCCCATTTGCGACCTTCTCCTACCTCCCAATGGCATCACCATCGGCGACCGCTCCAACCACGGAAGCTCTATCGGCAATCCCTTCAGCGGCGGCGGCCCAATCGGCGGCTCCTCTGGCAGCCCCATCGGCGACGATGATCTTCATCGCAGAGGTAAATGCTTGAAATTTTTTTTCCTTTCGCTTCTCTACTGCTTCAGTACTTTCCGGATCTTTTCTCAGTTTCTTCCCCTTTTCTCCCTTTTTTAGGCACTTAGGCACCGGATCACCATCCCCCTCTCAGAATCCCCTGACCTTATCTGCTTAGGCCCTATGGGGAATCCCGATCCAACTGACCTGATCAGTCTAGAGACTCACATTGTCCCATTCAAGCAATCATCCATGGACCTAGATCAGTGGGTAGGTACCTTTAGATTCTGGCCAAATGAAACCCCCGGCTGGAGAGAATGGTACCAGAGAATAGCTAGGTCTAGGAGGGTTCGGTGGGATGAACAAAAAATCGGTCAGTGCATAGACCTATCTCTGTCCCAGATGGAGAAAAATGAACCCCTGGTCATGGAAGCTTCTTAATTTTGGTCCGACGCACTCAATGCGTTTCTTTTTGGACATGGACCCATGACCCCGACTTTGGCCGATGTTCTGCTGTTGAATGGCCTCGACATCTCCTCCGCCGATACCCCTTTTGACTATTTGATTAAGCCATCACACCGGCTAGAGACCAAAGGAATCGGCCGGTGGAAGGGGTACATTAGCAAAAATATGAAGACGGGGACAGTTTCAGAGAGGGAGCATACTGCTTTTTTGATGATGTGGCTAGAAAAGCACTTTTTCTGTGGCAGAGCAGTTGGACCCTCTTCAAACACCCAAGCTTTAGCGGAAGCTTTGTCACAAGAATCGGCCATCCCTCTTGGAAAACATCTGCTGGGATCGGCCTATCACCTGATGCACCAAATCGGCACTAAGCTGTCGAAGGGGGAGCCGATTGGGAACCCTGGCGGTCCCTGGTGGTTTATCACCCTCTGGCTCAATTTATATATGAGCAAGGTCTCTCAGCAACGGATAGAAACCAAAACTTTCCCTAACATCGAGTCAGAGGAGAATCCAACCGTCCGACGACGCTGCAGATCCTTTGGAGAGGCGGCATTGGCCTTCCCTGGCTGTCAGTTTACTGCTACCCGTACAGCTGAGTACTTCAGATGCCTTTACAATGGCCTTAGTGAAGAGACTGTCAGCTGGCATCCGTATCAAGCAGTGGAGCCGATTTTCGAATCACCCATCAGCTATGATTTCTCCACTCATACTTTTGACAGGGAGCTTATGGACATGTTGATCAAGCCAGGAATTCTGCCAGCCAATTTCTTCTTAGGAAAGGACTCTCCCACATATGAATTTTACAATCCATCGGCTGCAGCAAGGCAACTGGGTTTTGGCCAACTGCCGATTCGGGTCTACTTCGCCGGTCAAGCGAAATTCAGAGATGGACTGACTTCAAGTCTTGACTACAATCGGCTATGCGATCTAGTGCCAGATTCTAGCACTATTGACCTAAATAATTGGTTAGTGGCCTCTTTTGCCACCCAGCAATTTAAATTATGGTGGGCAGAATGGAAGCAATACCTTTTCTGCAAATCTCCATCAACTTATTGCAACATTCTGGATCTAGAAAATATTGACCCAAATGCAGCGGTATGTCCTTTCTCCCAGCCGATTCCAATACCATTTCTTTCCACACTTTCATTTTATCATTAACTCGCATTTATCTTCTTAGTCTGAAAGCCAGGTCCCTCCGATGCGGAGCCGAAGCGGCAGGCCGATAGATAATCATCATCCATATACACCATATCCACTCATCGGCTTTCATGCTCCAACCATCAAGGACATCTCCACTAGCCGATCGAAACGAGCACCGAAAAGGCCAACCTCGAAGATAACAAGCCGTTGAGTGCGAGCCCGTATCGGATCGGCCGACCAGACGGCGGTAGCATCGGCCGAGACTCCCCGCATCGGATCGGCCAACCATACGGCGGTGGCATCGGCCGAGACTCCGATCCCTTTATCCTTGCCAGCTACCGAGATAGCCGATCCTCAAGTCACCGCCGAAGTCGGGGCAGCTGCGGCATCACTACTAGTAGAAGCTGTTCAAGTGATCTTGCTTATCTCATATATTCTTCAAGTCTTCCACTAACATTAACTCTCTCCCTCTGCCAAGCTGCACAAGCTATTCCACCGCAGTCTCCGCAGCAATCGGCTACGTCCCCAGTGGAAGCCGAAACTCCAGCAGCTCCTCCCGTCGAGGTAAATGATCTCTTACCTTAATCTCTTAATATTCAGAGGACTTAACCGATCCTGATGCAGGCCAATTTGGGTATGCTGGCTATAACCCCACAACAAACATCGGCCGGAAGATCAACAGAGGCATGGCAAATTTCTCACACCTTCTTATTTCAATTTCCCGTAGCATACTTACAGGATCTGTTTTCCATGCCTTTTCAGGAAGCTGGTCCGAGCGGAGCACTTGTAATTGTTGAATCTTCTTCCTCCGACGAGCCAATTGCACCAGCCCCTGAGACAAGGGAGACGCTTCCACCGGCGCAAGCAAGAGAAATTCATTTTAAGGAGGTAACAAACTTAATATTAGAATCGGCCAATTCCCCTTTACTGCTTGCCAACCCTTCTCTTTATTTCCCACAGGAGCAAGATACCCCGAACAATAGCATTTTCTCCTTTGCTGTCTCTATGCCTAATGACGAAGAAATCGCTTCACACCCAATTTCGTCGAGCTCTGCCTCCGATGATGTCCGCGCCAAGCTTGAAAGCATGCGTATTCTCCTTCAAGATGACATCGGCCGATTGGTAGAAGACGCTTCGCCGATTCGACAACTTTTCAACGATGTCAAGGGTCGAATCCCGGAAGAAACAACAGAAAACTTGGCGCATGCTGCTTATATAGAGCATATGTAGATTCCGGTTTCCAGGGCGCTGCGCCACATGGCCGATCGTGCCGAGATGGCAAAAACCTGGGAAGAGGCCGATCATACAAGCACCGGACTCAGGAGGTACACCAAAAGATCAACTTCCTCGAAAGCTGTCGCCCGGACATCGTCGGCACGATAGATCGGCTCAAACGGAGAAGAGCAGAGCTGGCCAAGGAGATGGAGCAGATAACCAAAGAGATAGCCGCTGAAGAAAAGAAGCTTCAAGAACTCCCATCCATCATCGGTGAGCTGAAGCAAGAAAGATAGCACTTGGCCCGTGAAACGATAAGGCTTCGTCGCCAAATGTCAGAAGTTCCAGGATCGGCCGATGATGACCAGAGAGTACTAGACTCGGCCGATCAAATTAGGCGACAAGCTATTGCGGCCATAGATGCTTTTCTTGGGCTGTAAAGAATACTGTAAACATTTATTGCTCCTTTAATGCTACTGCGCCGATTTGCTCCTTCAATGTCACTGCGCCGACTTGATCTTGAATTGTTTCTTTAGCCAGCTTTGCATTTATGTACGCTTTTACTCTGATAGGACGTGTCTCACCATCTATCTACCTCTCTTTCCTTTATAAGTAGACCCTTCACCATCTCCAGAGGCACATGCATTACTTATCTTCCCTTTCTCTCTTTACCGTCCCAAACCGAACAACAAGATGTCTTCTTCGTCCTCTTTATCTTCTTCCTCTGTCAACCAGGTATGAACTCTCCTCTGCCTTTCCCCTAAGCACCTTAATCACTCTGATGTTGGGTAATCTCTTTTCCTCTGTTTAGCCAAAATGTCTCAGCCCTAGTCTAGAACAAGCGATTGAAATCATGCATTCAGATGAACCATGTTTGGTCCGTAAACGACCATCTTCTGAAAAGAGTCCTCCATTCCCTTGTAAAGTCAAGACTGAAACTGCCATGGAGAGTTTGGAGGAGAAGAAGACCCGCCTCCTAATAGAACTTTGCAATCAAGCTGAGACTGGAGCCACCATAGAGGGTCCGAAGGAGAATAGGATCCGCCTCATGATAGAGGTGGGTTGCGTTGAGAGAGAAATCCAGAGTAGGCGCAATCAATAGATGCCTCAGTATTTTTATTCTAAGGGCGACTTGCACCATGTCGGCCATGTACTCTGTCATTTTCATCCAATAGTGAACTAGTCGAAATGAATCCCAATGTTTTTTCCTTCAGGCGACGTCATCTCTGCATCAGATATGCAGACGAAAACCGATGGAAAATCGGCCATATTGTCTTGATATATTTTACTGCAAGTTATGCATCTATCCAAATGCTTGGATAGTACCTCTTCAGATATCGTCCGTTTAAAGCCCTTGGGAATTCCTCCCCTTCAATTGTTTCCAGAATATATGCATTTCCAGGGGCACATCGGCCGATTCTGTACGGCCCTTCCCAAGTGGGTGACCATTTACCGAATTTGGGATCTTTGGATCCTATCGGCAGCACCAACTTCCACACCAAATCTCCCTGAGAGAATTGTTTAACTTTCACCTTTTTGTCATACCATCTAGCCACCCTTTTCTTGTTCTCTTCTATACTAATCAGGGCTCTCAACCGTAAACCTGCCGAATCATCAAGTTCGTCCTTCATGAGGAAGGAATAATCATCGGCCGTCAACTGATCTTGAAACGATATACGTCTTGACCCCATCCTTAACTCCCAAGGTAAGACTGCCTCATGACCATAAACCAGCTGATAAGGAGATATCTTAGTGGTTCCATGACAAGCCATCCTATAAGCCCATAAAGATTCAGCCAAAGACATATGCCACTTTTTGGGTTGTTCTTCTATCTTCCTCTTGATTAGCTTGATTATCCCTTTATTGGACGATTCTGCTTGGCCATTGGCTTGAGCATAATATGGAGAAGAATTTAATAATTTGATCCCCATATCGGCGGCAAACTCTCCGAATTCTCCAGAAGTAAACATTGTTCCTTGGTCGGTTGTGATGGTTTGAGGAATACCAAATCGATAGATAATATGGCTTTTAACAAATTCAATCATATCGGCCGATGTCATGTTCCTTAAAGGAACTGCCTCCACCCACTTAGTAAAATAATCTGTAGCTACCAATATGAACTTATGCCCTTTGCTCGATGGAGGATGAATCTGTCCAATGAGATCTATTCCCCAACCTCTGAACGGCCACGGCTTAATTATTGGATTCATAGCCGATGCTGGCGCGCGCTGTACGTTGCCAAACCTCTGACAGTCTTGGCATCCTTTGTAATATTTGAAACAATCCTCAAGAATGGTTGGCCAATAATACCCATTGTTCCGGATCATCCATTTCATTTTGTGAGCCGATTGATGGGCTCCACACACGCCTTCATGGATTTCTCCCATCAGAACCTTTGCCTCTTCTGTTCCCAGGCACTTGAGAAGAATTCCATCAATCGTCCGGTAAAATAAATCATCCTCAAGCAACACATATTTTGTAGATTGAAAACGTATTTGCCGATCCACTTTTCGGGATGGATCTTTCAAGTAATCGGCGATTTCCTTTCGCCAGTCATCGGCCCCGAGCTCTAGTATCATTGCTCCCTAAATCGGCCGATACCTGGAGGCATGTTGGGCCAGCCTATTGGCCTCTTCATTATAATCTCTGGGGATATGCTCAATTATTGCAGACTTGAACTCTTTTAAAAGCTGAAGGCAATCTTCATAATAAATCCTCAAGATATCATCCTTGCACTCAGATCGCCCCGTTAATTGATCCACAATGAGCATGAAATCTCCAAAAATTTTGACTGCATCAGCTTTGACTTCCCTTAATAATTGGATGCCTTTCAGGATGGCTCGATATTCCGCCTAATTATTAGTTGCGGAAGCTTCTATCGGCAGAGAGAAATCATAATTTGCCCCCCGAGGCGACACAAGAACAATGCCGATTCCTGACCCGACCCCACACGAGGAACCATCAAAATACAGAGTCCATGGAACCGGTTCAACGGCGGCAATTTCTGGTCCACAATGCTGAGCTACGAAATCGGCCATTACTTGACCTTTGATAGCTTTGGCCGATTCGTACCTTAAGTCGAATTCTAACAAAGCCAGGATCCATTTTCCAATCCGTCCTTTCAAAATTGGCAATGATAGCATATACTTCACCACATCATCCTTGCATATAACTATGCATTCTGCCGATAACAAATAGTGCCTGAGCTTGGTACACAAGAAGTATAAACATAAGCACAGCCGTTCCACCGGGGAATATCTTGTTTCGGCGTCTAGGAGTCTTCTGCTGACGTAATATACCACTCGTTCTTTCCCTTCGAACTCCTGTACCAACGCTGATCCAATAGCCTGTTCATCAGCCGATAAATATAATTTGAACGGCTTACCAGGCTGTGGCGGGACCAACACCGGAGGTGAAACTAGATATTGCTTAACATCTTCCAATGCTTTGCGTTGTTCTTCTCCCCATATAAATTCTTGATCGGGCTTTAATTTCAATAGAGGAGTAAAAGCTCGAATTCTCCCTGACAGGTTGGATATGAACCTTCTGATAAAATTGACCTTGCCGATGAGGGACTGTAGCTCAGTTTTATTTTGTGGGGCTACAACTTTGTTGATGGCGTCTATGGTCTTCCGGTTGACTTCTATCCCGCGCTCATGAACCATGAATCCTAAGAATTGCTCGGCCGATACACCAAATGCACACTTGTTCTGGTTCATCTTCAACCTATGCTTCCTTGTGCACTCCAGTACTTCTTGTAAATCGGCCAGATATTCTTGGTGACTTTTTGATTTGACCACGACGTCATCTATATAAATCTCCACCGATATACCAATAAGCTTGTGGAAGATATAGTTCATGGCCCGCTGATATGTGGCACCGGCGTTCTTTAACCCAAATGTCATGACAACCCATTCAAATAAACCAAGATGACCTGGACACCTGAAAGCCGTCTTTGAGATATCTTCTTTGGCCATCAATATCTGATTGTACCCGGCATTACCATCCATGAAACTGATGACCTTGTGTCCTGCAGCAGCGTCTATCAAGATATCGGCTGTTGGCATCGGATATCCATCCATTGGTGTGGCCTGATTTAAGTTCCCAAAATCGATGCACACACGCAATTTTCCATTTTTTTATACACGGGCACAATATTAGAAATCCATTCGGCGTAGCGGCACTGCCGAATAAATCCTGCTTCAATTAACTTTGTGATCTCGGTCTTTATATCAGGTAGAATTTTGGGGTTGCACCGTCGTGCAGGTTGCTGATATGGCCGATATCCTGATTTTATAGGTAACCGGTGTTCAACAATGGACCGGTCTAGACCTGGCATCTCATGATATTCCCAAGCAAAACAATCCTTGAACTCTTTTAATAAACTTACCAGTTTACACTTGTATTCAGGATCCAAATTAGCACTAATATACGTCGGCCTTGATTTGCTGCTATCTCCCAAATCTACCATCTCCAATAAATCGGCCGATGTAAATCCATGCCCAAGCTTCCCGTCTTCTCGGACGAGCTGATCCATCTATTCTGTATCTTCTGAGCCGACTGCTTGGATCGGCTGTAGACCGAAATCGGACACCTTCAGGAAGTCAGTGTCCCAAGTCCTGCCAGATATACACTTGATGTGCTCGCAGCTCCACTGTTGCGTGTCGGCCGCCGCGACGCTGTAGGCGGAATCGGCGGTGACTATCTCTGTGCTGTCGCCGACCCATTGCACGAGGCATTGATGCATTGTAGATGGGACACAGCAGTTTGCATGTATCCAGTCGCGACCGAGCAACATGTTGTAGGATCCCTTACCATTGATAACGAAAAAGGTGGTAGGAAGGGTCTTACTGCCGATGGTGAGGTCGACGTAGAGTGCTCCACGGGCGGGAGACACATTGCCTTCAAAGTCCTTTAGCATCATGTCCGTCTTGGTGAGATCTTCCTCACTCTTGCCTAGCTTGCGGAACATGGCATACGGCATGATGTTAACTGCGGCGCCTCCATCTACTAGTAATCTGGTGACGGGTCGTCCGTTAACATAGCCTTTGAGAAATAGCGCTTTAAGATGTTGCCGTTTTTCTTCTTCTGGTTTCTCAAAAGTAGCCGTCATCGGCTCTAATACCAGTTGCGCCATTTGCTCTTCCATCCTTGTCGCTTTGTCTCGATCGTCAGCCGCCATGAATTCCATCGGCAATATGAACACCATGTTGATGTCGGCTGCCGATTCTTGATTGTCTGCTTCTTGACCGTTGTTTTTCTTTGGGCGCCACACCCGAGACTTAACATTTCGTTTCTCTGGCACCTGCCTCTGTTCTGCCTCTTGTTGCTCCCACTGGCGCAAGCGTTGGATCTTCCGTTTCTGGGATCTAGATGGGCCATCGGGACACCACCTGGGGTTTATTGGTTTGGCCGATGATCTGGCGTGTTCCCAATCCGGTTTTCTTCCTAGGGGGTTCTCGTCTGACACCCTGTCATCGGCCATCTCTTCCAGCCGATCGTGCACGCTGATCCTGCCCCCCAGTCCATCCTGTTGGTTGATCCTGCCTTTTGACCGGTGGTACTGGTCAACTCTGCCCCCCAGCCGATCATGCACTGAAATGCGCTGTCCCTCTTGTTCACGCCGATTTTTGCTGATCGGCTCTGATCCTCTGTCCCTAGAGCGTGACCTCGGGCAATCGTTGCAACTTAACCCGTTACACTCAGGACAGTTATCAGCTGACGGCAATCTGATGTCGTTCTCCCAGCAATGGATGAAGAACGGACATTGCCAGTGATCCTCATGCCGGCGTATCATCTCGATGTGGTAACTTGATTGTTCCTGCTGCTGCCGATATTTGCTGAGCAAGAACTGGGAGGTGACGGGTTTGCGTGGTCGTTCTGGCCTCCGCCTGTTCCTTTTGATCTCGTCCGTTGTAATCTGCCTCCTGGGATCGACGGCGCTGCCCCTTCTTGCCGATTCTGACGTCACCACCTTGGTTTGACGTGAATTTTCTCCCGTGTCAACCATGTTAGCCGGGAAGGGATGCTGATCTATCTTCATCAGCTTTGCCGATTTAGCCGGGATTTCAAATTTGAGTCTCCCGTGCTCGATGGCCGATTGTATCTGCTGACGGAAGACTTTGCATTCATTCGTATCATGAGACGTGGCGTTGTGCCACTTGCAGTACTTCATCTTCTTGAGCTGGTCGGCCGTAGGGATGGTATGATACTGAGAAAGTTTAATCTGCCCTTCCTGGAGTAATAAGTCGAAAATTTTATCGGCTTTTGACGTGTCAAAGCCGAATGTCTCTGGCTCTTTCTTTCCGAAAGGGCAGGATATTGGTTTTTTGCCTTTCACCCACTCTGCCAGGCCGATTTCCTCCTCCCCATCCGATTCAGATCCTTCTATATATGCCACCTTCTTCTGGAAATTCCTCCGTTGCTCAAACGGACGGACTTCCTGCCCTGCCAATCGGTGCACGATCTGGCTTAGGCTTTCAAATTCCTGCGAAGCATACCTTTCCTTGATTTGTGGCAGGAGGCCTTGGAAAGCGATATTGGCCAACTGTGCATCGGTCAGAGCCAGGCTGTAGCATTTATTCCTGACCTCTCTGAACCTCTGTATATATCCAGTCACTTGTTCATCGCTCCTCTACCTGAGGCTGGTCAAATCTGACAGCTTCATCTCATGTACTCCTGCGTAGAAGTACTTGTGGAACTGCTTTTCCAGATCGGCCCACGTAACAATAGGATTTGGTGGCAAAGTGGTGAACCACTGGAAGGCCGATCCGGACAGAGACGATGAAAATAGACGCACCCTCAGAGCATCTTGCGTGGCAGCCTCCCCGCACTGGATGATGAATCGGTTGATGTGCTCTACGGTGGATGTGTCGTCCATCCCCGAAAATTTGGTGAAATCGGGAACTTTGTAGCGGTGTGGGAACGGCAGCAAGTCATAGGTCGATTGGTATGACGTCTTGTAGGTGTATGTCTGCACTTTTGGCTTCAATCCAAACTGGTCCTGAATCACTTCTGCTATTCTTGCCGTCCAGTCCACCTGCTGCTGATGAACGACTGTTCGCGGTGCCGGCATATGTTGAAGGACTGACGGTGGTACGGCCGGGTGATGAATCGAAGCATGCGGCGAATTTTGCTGAGCAACTGACAGTTGATGGCGAAGTGCATCCGCCGCCCCGTCGTACGTCATCATTGGCGCCGTGCTCCTGAGTGCTTCTACAGCACTTGCCCCCCTGCCGATTTCTGATGAGATTGGCTGATACTGAGGGACCGTCGGCCGGACGGCCGATTGGAACGGCGCTTGGATTGGATAGCTCCCCTGCCCGGTTGATGGATCGTGGAAAGCCGTCGTTGCTGATGCCCCCCAGGGTACTGAGTTTGTGGGTAGCGATTGTACAGAAGCAATCTGGACGGGTTGAAGCGGTGTCTGTGATGGGAAACATGGTGCACCGCTATACCTTGGAGACGCTGGAGGCAACGGAGTGTTGTACCCCTCGCGTTGCGTCAATATCAGCTGAGGAGCCGATTGGGACGTGCATGGTAAGCTTCTGGCTGGCAGCGTGATCGGCGGGGCATACGATGGTCCCTGATAGCCTTGAACTGCTCCGCTAGCCAGAGAGCTGATGACGGCGTTGTACACCGTGTTGGTCATCACCGAGGACTAGTCGATGAACGCCTGGTAGACGGACTGTTGGATCATATCGGACATCTTGCCCGAATCCTCAGCAATGGTGATATGGCGGGGAACTGGAATAGGAGCTTTCTTGATAGCCTCCCCGCTTCTGGTACGACTGAACGACTACAGATACATCTTCTTGTAATCTTCTAGATGTTTAGCTAACTCTTCTCTCTGGTCGTCCTTGAGATCCGCTTCTGTGACCTCAATGATGTTGTTATCGGAGATTTCTGCGTTCTTCGACATATCAGGTCTTGAAGTGTCTCACTAGGCGTGCCAAAAGTGTGTTGGCGCTAAAATCGGCCAGACAGGAATCGGCCGATGGTCTTCAGCATCGGACACACGACCCGGGAGAATCTGCTTAGCTCCTGTTCGGGTTATCGCCCTGGTACGGTTCGCGCGGCGTGCCAGTCAATCTGAACTGTTGATTGACAAGGAAATAAGAGTATTAAATTCCAGGCGCTCCGATCGGCTGGAGTTCCGATCTGTCCTGAAGAGCGCGTCGACAAATCGGCCGATTTGCTGTAAAGATGATCGGCTATGGATCAGCCGATAATTGCGTAATAATTGTAAAGAAGACTGCTGGAGCGATCTAGACAATTATTACGGATGCAACACTTGAAATAGATCTAATCGGCTGTAAGATGATAAATCGAAGAAGAACGATAACGAAGCCGATTACTCTGATCTCAAGCTGGATAACTGGTGATAATACTAGAACAACAGGTAAAACTTGCAATTCTAGTAAATATCGATAGCTGGTGAATAAATCCAAACGAAACCACAGCGATGCGCCCGTAGTTAAAGCTCGGATATTACTCGATAAGCGGAACCTACCAATTGGCTTGAGATCAAGTTGAGGCAGCCCTGCCAATCCGTACGAACTCGTGAAAGAAGAAAAGTATTGGCGAAGTCGCCGACTTGAAAGTAAATGGCTGGAAAAAGTAGAAGTATTGTTGTTGATTGATGTGTTGATGTTTTGCAATGCCCTGACGACTCCTATTTATACCCTAAAACTAGGACTCCTGGTCGATTACGACTTGTTACAACCTTATTTAAAACAGGAAAACTACTATATCTATAATATCTTTAAAAAGGAAACGGACTCCCGCAGAATCTTCCGCCGCCGTCTCCTAATCCAATCTGGACTTTTCCAATTGTTTCTTGACCGAATTAGCGTCGCTCTGTTGACCAACTTTTGACCGGGATCCTCTAATGTAGCCCCAACCTATTGGCAGAAGCTGTATCACCAATCGGCCGATTTCCAACTGTTACCTCAATCGGCCGATTCCTTACTGTAGCCTTCAGATCTGCCGCATCGGCCAATCTTCTTCTCCTGACGCCGATTCAACACGTGTCAAAATCTGGCATCAACAACTTGGTAACGGGGAAGTGGGAGGAGTGGGAGAGGCAATGGTTGTACACGGAGGTCGACCATGCCTCCACCTTCCTACGGCTCCCCAACGTCACGCCTCGGCAGCATTTGGCGTGGAGAGAGCGCCCCGAGCTTGGCGCGGGGTGGAATCCGGTGCTGGGATGGATTGCCTCCCTCCGCCAGGCTGGGCTGGTGTCAGCGATGGTGGCGTTCGACTTCTTCCGTCGCTGCCTCGCCGCGCTCCAGGCGCATCAGTACCCGGCGTGGTTCTACACCGGCGACGACAACGTCACGCGGTTTGCACGCGGCGTCGGGAATCAAGTCGAGGAGGTTGCCCTGTCGCACCTGATGAAGGTGTCCACCGGAAATGGCGACCTTGCCCTGGCCCTTCTTTTGGAGAGGGTCAAGCCTTTGTACGATGACGAGGCGCGGCACACCATCCTTGACGCCATGCCGCAGACCGACGCTAGGGGCTGGCCCCTGCACTTGCGCAGCAAGGAGTGGCGGAGGCTCCTGGCCCCGGCGGCGTGGCGCCAGAGGCGCCGGCGGAGGATGCTGTGGATGCCGGCGGCGCCGGGATGCAGGCTCCCTCCTCTCCATCCAGGGAGGGGCGGTCCGATCACTCTGCGATGGGCGCAGCCGACCCACGGGGGAAACTGTGGCAAAACCGCCCGAATTAATCTGGCTCAAGTGCACTAACCATGATCCATAAAGAGGAAACGACTACCATGCACTTCCAACGGAGTAATCCGACAGTTTGTCGGGTAGATCCCGAAACGACCACTGATTATTTTGATCGAAACAAAGCATACACATAACTCGCCCGAAGGCAAATCTAGAGTTTACAACATCCTGCATATTTTACAACACAGACTCTGATACTTAATTATTACAAACCAAGTTCATAAAACAAGTACTACAGAGTTCAACATAAAACATTTATTCAGAGTTCATAAGCAGCAGATATAAAACACGTTCAACTAGCATCGATGCGGATACCACAATGAAGCCCGTACGTGGCATCACTCGGCAGTGTTATTATTAGCGGGGGACGCATCCCATTCCACGGAACAACCAGGAGGAAAAGTACAAGGCCAAGTCAAACTGGCTATCATAACCTCAAAAGTCATACCTAAAAACAAAGCCACAAGCAAGGCTGAGTGTACTAATACTTAGCAAGGCTTACCCGACTATTGGTATATACTTAGCCGACTCCTAAACATGCAAGGCTCTAAACCTCTAGGTTTCATTTTGTTGAAAAGCAACAAAGAGTAGGTCCTTATTTTCAAATTTTAGCTTTCAAGATTCTAGTTCAAATTAACCATTCTAAGTGAGCATCTATTTCTACTCAAGCATGTTAGAACATTAATCATCCAACATGATTATTCATCATCATCATCATTCCACTTGTTACTCTATGTGGCACAAGTATTAAGCAGTCTCATATACCGTGAGAAACGGACGATTCAAATCGAGTTTATAAACCTTGCAAGGCAAACCTAACAAAAATGCCTGGAGCACCGAAGGGTCACCCCAAGCAACTGTTCCCTTTTCATTCCAGGTCGTGGATCAGGGTCACCATCCTCGACTACAGAGCCTAGCCCTGCACCCGCTTGTTGCAAGCATGTGAACCTAGTTCTAGTATGGTGAAAGTAAAGTCCACTTGCCGGGCTGATCAGGTAATTGGCTTACCGAGTACCACATTTTCGGCATGTGGCTAGTACGTTCAAACGCTTAACCACCACTACCACACACTACGGCCTTAGCATATTTCACTATACAGACGCCAAGAGTATCGTACCACCGCCCCGCCCGTCGACCTTATAGTTGCAGCGTGTAGTAAACAATCAACTCCTACAATTCTTGTGAGTGACCGACAATCACTCGACTTCTACCGAACCTATTAGCATAGCATCTAACCGAACTCCAGTTCTAGTATTCAGCACATAGGTACCTAGGATCATGCATCTATGGTTTCAATCAACTCCTATGAACTTAAATGCACAAGGAAATAGGAACATAAATTGCATAGGTCGAAAATACTGGGATCATGCATCGGGGCTTGCCTTCCTGATCGACACTAGCCTTGGGCTCTTCTGAAACTTGGTTCGGGTCTTGCACAACTTCAATTAGGTTAGCTTGGGCTTCGTGCTGCTCGTCCTCGGGCTCCGATACTAGCTCGTATGTTCCGTCGGCGAGTGCGGTCGTTTCTATATGAATGCATATGTTCAAGTTATTAAAGTGATACATGATATTATTTCCTTCACGATAAAGTTGTAGTCCAACAAAACATGGATTTTGTTGTGAAGTTTCTTAGTTAAGATTTCTTGGACAGTCGTTTATCGAGTACATCTTAAACTACTTAACTTCATTAAAATAGAAGGGTTGTGTTATATTGAAACTCTATTTTCTAAGCATAACATGGAATAAACACAACTACTGATCTAGACAACTTCTAGTGATGAAACTTTTATGCAGAGCACCACATTAAGGTACAAATGTACTGTAAAAATTTCAGATATTTTTATGCAGCAGATTAAACATGAAAAAAATTGTATTAAACAGCTACTGCTAGCAACAAGATCTATTTATGCAGCACGAACCATGACATATGTGATGCTCACAATTTTACTGAGTACTTCTAATCTAGTGATGAATCTATTGTAAATTTTTCAGATTTTTCCTAGGCAAATTTCAGTAACAAATAAATACTTCAAACTAGATTTAACTCTACAAAGAACTATTTCTACAGAGAGTTTCTTTCAGTTTCCAAGTTTCAAACCTTTTCTGTAGCTTCACTTAGTCAAGTAGACCTACTAATAAAACGATCAGTATTTTTCTAGTACAAGAACTACTTGTTTGGATTTTACTTTGTTAAACATGTAATAAATAAAACAACATGTTCTAGTGAAGTAACTAAGCTCAAAATTTGTGTACAGCTTCTAATCAGTGGCAAGAAGATCTCAACAAAATCTTGTCTAAAAACTAGTGCTACAACTGCATGAATAAAATAGACATTCCAGATCTAGCATATAACAAAAGGTGTTTCAAACATGTAGTTGTAGGTGGATTCAGAGCATGAGATTTTTAGGTAAGACTCTAGTTCTAGTACAGAAGCTACCATACAAATTTCAAGTCCATCACTAGGCAACAACCATGGGTACATTTAAAAGCTATTAACCTTCCATTTATCCTAGAACAAGATATATTGCGAAACTGAGAAAATGTATGTAACAAAAGTAGTAGATTTTGTTATCAGAGATTACAGAACAGTTGAGTTTACATTTTTATGAATTTTCTACAATTTGTTATCGATTTTATAAGTTCGTTGTTTGCATTCAAGAACTCAAGTTTCTTTTTCACATCAGGGTCCCTAGAAAATTTCATGCTACCCCTAGAAAGAACTCAATCCTTGCAATGTGGCCCCTGGGCCATGGGGGCGGCGGCGACCGGCCAAATTCCAGCGACACGAGGGCTAGGGGGCGGGTGAGCAAAAGGAGTGCGAGAGCTACCTCAGGGTGGCTTCAGTTGGGGTTGGGGCGGCCGGAGGCGGCCCGCCAGCGTGAGCAGGAGCCCGACGGTGATGTTGTGTGGCGGCGGCGGTGCTCCGGCGAGGGAGGAGCCGCGGGGACCGGATGGGGAGCTTTGGTGGGAGGGGAGCAAGCGATTTTGGTGGTCAATTGGGGCTAAGGGGGCTTGGTGTGCTGGCTCCACGGGCGGGCGGTGCTTGTCCTGGGATGGAGCGGCGCCGGCAAGCTCGGGCGGCAGTGGGGGCTCCAGCGTGGTGGTAGTGGCCGACAGGAAAGCAGCTCCTTATCTTTGGTGAACCAATTGTGATTGTACTCCATGTTTCGCAAATATGTAATATTTTTACTCCATCACGAATACTCTGGTGAAAAATTGAGTTAATTTATCATTTTTATTCTATCACAAATACTGTGGCGCTTGTGAAGGTCATGGCTTTCCTACGTTATAGTAGAATAAGGAAATGGACATGTGTCACCCAGGCGGTGCAGAGGCGGGCACCTGCTGCTCCACGTGGTAACGCGTGATTGGCTGAGAGGCATAAGAGCTTGTAAATAGTCCATCTTTCTCGTTTTAATCTGGAATTAAAACTTGCAACTAGTATTTCTCCCTCATAAGAACTCCGAATTTGATGATTCTTTTTCCTAGTTTTATATAAAATCACACTCTACCATTTCGTGGTGTCTTTATTCTAGTTAGTTTCTATTTCTTAGATCTTTTATATAGCACATGGTTTTATACACCAAAGTAGAAAAAAATGATATTGCATGAGAATTGCAAATATAACTTCACATTCTCTAATGGTAAGGTCAATATGAGTTTGTGTCAAAATTTGAGGTGTATATGATGTCAAAAGTATTGTGAGCTATGCAAACTTGAAAGTTTGAGTTAAGTTCTAGGGAACTATGTGGGAGATGTATTCATTTGAGAACAATGTATGGCCCGGCTTTGTTAAAACCATTTGATTTTTTTCCTCAGGCTTATGATCCTAAAATGTGTTGATGTGTTAGTTTGTAGAATTTTTGGATAAACTTTTGATATTATTATTTTTTTGTACTACCTTAGATTTAGTAGTTTGAATTATCCATACAAAACAGTTGAATTTTGTTTCCATATCTCGTACTTAGGCTACAATAGTATATATGTCCCTGAATATATTTTTTCTATATTTTTTTGAATCTTATTGGTGGTAGATGTAGTTCAATGTGAGCATACTTTTCTAATTTCTTGTAACGGTAACTATGAAGAACGTCTGTGTTAGATGGGCTGAAAACTTATCGTGGGCCATTTTCTAGTCAAGCCCAATTCATCATAGCCGTTCATCTTCCCATCGACGATGCAGATGCCACAGCCACCATCGGTTGCCATCCCAGCTCCTGTTCTTCCTCACACGGTGTTCGAGGAGCGCCGGTTGGCATCAATGACTGATGCCGGCGGCCATAACTTCCACCATCGGCTTCCTTAGGAAGGACCCTTCCTTCCTAACGAAGTCGAGGAAGTCCTTTATTTAATCGCCATTTCCCCCACCATCGGCATCCTCGCTAGTCGACAGTTCCACTTCCACTAGACCAGTCACCAGTCGGTCGCCTGCCCGTCCGACGCCATGAATCGAACTGGCTACTCCTCGGCGGAGGCCTCCGCCGCCGGGTCGCGCCGCCTCTCCCCCTCTGCCCACGCCTCCGGCTCCCCGCCACGCATGGAGCGACCCTACAGCGCCTCGGCGTCGTTGTGCCGTGGCGGTTTCTCGTCACGCTCCGACGCCGGCGAACTCAACCCACCGTCGCCCGCGGATGTGGGCCGCGGAGGCGCTGGGGCTCCCCAGGGCGTTCCCAGCTTCCTCCGGTGGTGGTGGCGCCTTCCTCCTCTACCCCCACGCCCTTGTCGTCGTTGTCGCAGCCCTCGTCGTTGATGGTCACCCTTCCTGCGCCCGACTACGACTCCAACACCCAGATAGAGACAGACTCGTTCACCCTTCCTGAGGCCTTCTTCTACAACTCCGACACCCTTCCTGCGGCCTTCTATGACTCTGACACCTAGACGGAGACGGACTCGTTCACCCTTCCTGCGGCCTTCTACGACTCCGACACCGACTCCGACGCCGGCTCCGACACCCAGACGAAGACGGACAAGTCCGACGACCAGAACCATGGCTACATCAAACCAATCCCTCGCGGCTCCGCTCTGCGCATCTACCGCCGTGCTGACGGCATCTACAGGTGCCCTGTCTACCCTGGCTTGGCGCACAGGTGGACCAAGCTGAATGAAGCCATGGACCACATCGTGGGGAAGGCCAACTCCTCGGCCCTGAGGGCTGAGAACAAGAAGAAGTACAGCCACCACCGCGTCTTGGCCCGGAACGAGGGGTGGATGTGAGCGAGCTGCACGCTGCATGCGCTGGTCACCGGGAACGTGGAATCCGGTGACTGAGTGCGCACCGAGCCTCGCCGTGTGTCGTCGTGATCGATTACCGCTCCACGTATGCTAACTTCCACACGGGAGCTACTCTAATTTTAGTAGTTTCATGTCGTAGCTTAATTTTTAGTGTCTGTCATCTTCATCGTCCTAGCTTAGCTTGCAGTTTAGGAACTCGATCGATCGGGTTTTGGAACTGCACGTGTGCTGTTTACGTAAATATATATGTTTTAATGATTGTACTCGTCTTAGTTAATTATAGTTCAATTGTTACTACGAATGAAAATAGTTACGCACGATTGGAATTATTAACTCGGCATAGATCCAAATTAAAGCATACAATGCAGGCAAATTAAACCTAGAACCCTTCACCCCTAGCACCCTGAACTGACATGGAGGACAAATGGGAGAGCTCCACATGGAAGAGGAAGGTCGGTGGGGCACGGCCTGGTTCGGCTGACCCACCTGGTTCGGCCGAACTAGGTTAGGCGCCCACCGCCTCCAGCTTCTTCGGTGGTGCTGACATGTCGGCCTTGGTCACTACTGTGGATGAGTCGAGTCTGTCCTAGGTCGGTTGTGCTTGTTTATGGGCCCTTTGATCCATGGGAGGTTGAACGGCGCACTTTGATTGGTCGACGCTATTTGCCTTGGATTGAAGTGCTTGTTTACACTTGATTTCTGCTCAATTTCCCTACATTGCAAATTCTCCAAGGGGATTGTGGAAACGATATTATTCTAGATAAACATGCAAGTTAAGTATGCTAGTCATCCCAATTTTCTGATCAAACTGACGCTCAAAATTGGTCCATAGCGAGCATCAGCAAGAACCCCCAAGCTGTCATTTGCTCGTCCCGAGCAAAACAGGACAAATTAGGATGTTGACCAAAAAATTGTTAGACTCATTACCTGCTGTCATGTCAAGTTTGAGGCATAGATGATCACCTTGAGAATGAGTAATGTTGGCATGAGTACCTGGCCTTCATCATCTATGGGGCTTATGAGATTCTTCTCGTCTTGAGCTGTTGAGAGTTAGAATAGACGATAGAGCAGTACTTACCTCACCTTTGTTCAACAATCTATCTGGAGGTTTTCTTTTGGAAATAGTAAAACAAGACTAAGTTCCTCAAATGATTCACTCAGGTCGCTCAATGGTGTATGAATCCTTACCAAGGCACTTCTTCTTTCTCATAACGAAAAGATTTTATGGAGCTTAAGGTACAGAATGGATGAAGCATACCTACATTTCATATACTGCCAAGACAAAGAGTGGATCCATGGAGAAAACAAGTCATATCCCATGATCAAGAGGTGCATGTGTGTGGATAGATGAGAGGTATATTTACTCCTTTTTGGTTTGTGATCTCTCTCCTCTTTATTTTATTTTTTTGTATTTTCCTTTAGACATGGCTATCCCCTTTTATTTTTTCTTTTCTCTTTTTTTTGGGTCATGCTTCTTGGGCATACCATCTTTTCTCTTTTTCTCTTTCTCTCTTTTTTTTCCGGGAATAACCAAGCCTAATTTCTTTTTCAGGGATAACATGAGGAGAGATCACAAACTTCATGTAGCATTTATTTGGTGGATGGATGGATTTGCTAATTCCCAGTGTAGGAATGTCGCAATGGGTGTAACGTGTGCGTGATCTTGATCAAGAGGATATGAAAAGCATCTCACTAGGGTCATAACAATTTGACAAAGCTCATTGAATTAGCAAGCAGCATATGTATAGGGTTTTTCAATGTAAATGACATATGGCTTTGGTAGGACTTGGAACATCATTGAGGAACTTGTCTTTCCCTTTTTAAATTTTTGAAAATAAATATACTCCAGGCATCATGCTTCACTTAGGATAAGATTATAAAGCTCCATCTTCCATATCTAAACTCACAACAACCTACACTTGGATAAAGCCTGTGCAACCCACGAGATGTTCGGGTTCAAGGCACAAAGGTTTAAACAGCCATTAAACTCAAACTTTGGAAACACCATGCTTTAGGACTTAAGCAAGACATACAAGCAAGGGCATAACAATTATTCATCCTTTCAACTTAGGAAGACTGAACATTCTTACCATGCATATGGATAAGGGAAATTAAAGCAGGAAATATTTGTTTTTAAAGTTTTTTAATATTTATTGAAAGCAGTAAAGGATACATTTCACTTGGTGGAGGGACTCCCCCAAGCTAGCTCTTGGTTTAAGGTCCGATGAGCAGGACCCTCTCGATACCTGTTTAACTTGAGGTCAAGTCGTCCATACCTGGACAGGATGTCGAGGACGATGACGTCTTCTTCTTTCTCCACACCTTCTTGGATTTCTTATTTATTGATGTCAGTGGTGTGGGAGGCAGGTCTTCGGTGGGGGCCATGGTTCTGCCCACAGCCCATTCCCTTCATAGTCTTGATGAATCAGGTACATGTTTTCTTCCTTGGTTTGAAACCTTAATGTCATCTTCTTGCTCATCATCGCAGATGAATCTTTCCAGTTCCGACATTTATCCGGGCCATGGTGTCTCTTAGGAATGGCTGCCCAAAAATGAGTGATATTCCCATGTCTCCTTCCATGTCGAGGACTACGAAGTTTGTGGGGATGAACGTGTCCTTGACTTGTACTAAGAGGTTTTCCACGATTCCCTCAGGGTACCGGATCGTCGAATCTGCAAGCTGCACACACATACTGGTCGGGGACAATGCAGGACATCCAATATTTTCGAATGTTACCTTGGGAATGATGTTAACACTTGCTCCAAGGTCGCTAAGAGCTTGCTCAAAGTGACAGTCGTAGATGGAACAACTGATCACCGGGTATCCTGGATCTTCTACTCTTGGTGCTATTAGTTCACCTCGTCGTGCCCTGCGTGGGCGTGCAAGGTTCCGTACATAGTTAGCAGTAGAAATGCCCTGCACTGGCTTACCCCAACATGTGCTGATGGCGTTTACGCTTTCCAGGGGAGCCTCGGGTTGCCCCGGGATCTTCCCGATCTCTACAGAAGGAACAACGGCAGCCAGCTGAGCGAGTTGAGTTTCAATCATTTTGTTGAAGCTCAGCTGGTTCTTGAGTGTTGAGGAGATGTCATCCATCTTCGCTTGAACGGTCTCCAAGGTTTTGTTGTTAGCAACAAGCTTCTTCTGGATTGCTTCGTTGGTCTTTGCTTGGCTTAAGACAAGATCCCTGAAGGAAGGTTGGTTAGGATTAAACGAATTTGAATTACCATTACCTCCTTGGTAGTAGGGGCGCGACGTGTTCCACCCCTGACCTCCTTGTGGACGAAACCCGTTATTGTTGTTCATGTACATAACATCCTCCTGGGTTTCGGGGCAGTCGTTCACCGAATGTCCGATGTTCCCACAAACCTCGCAAGTCATACGAGAATCTAAGGCTTGTATTACCTGAGTTGGAGCCTTTTCTTGGGGGCGTTCATAAATCTTCTTGATGAGAAGGTCGAGCTTAGCGGCGATCATGTCCGTCTCCTTGACGGAGTGCACGCCCCGCTGGCGAGGTTGGAGACGTTCGTCGTTCCACCCTTGGTTGGACACAATCTTCTCGATCAAGGTTTTGGCCCTGTCAATGGTTAGCGAGAAGAAAGCACCACCTGCAGCAGCGTCGATATGATCACGAGCTGTTGGAATCAGCCCATTGTAAAAGTTCTGTAGAATGAGCCAAGCATCCATCCCGTGGTGAGGCCACGCTAGGATGTACTCTTGAAGCCGCTCCCAAGCTTCAGTTATTGATTCATTTGACGCTTGCTGAAAACTGGAAATTCTTCCCCAAAGAGCGTTGGTTTTACCCAACGGGAAGAACTTTGCGAGGAATGCCTTGACGCACTCATCCCACGTAGTTACTGCACTTCTGTAGGTGTAGAACCACTATTTTGTCTTCCCCAGAAGAGGATCCCGATTGACGACACCGAGGAGGTGTCTTGGTGTCCCCGGCGCCTTGGGCGGAGATATCCCCGTGCTTCCCCTTTCCTTGCCGCCGCCAGTCCGCTAGTCTGCACGTTCGCTGTGCAAGCGTGCGTCGCGGAGTCCTCCTCGATCCGGCGGTACCAATCCGACCTACTGGAAGTAAGTACCCACTTCCGCAACCATCAATTTGTCCAACATGATTATAGTTTGGTCTGCTAGTGTTGAATTTCGTCTTGCACACATGTCGAAAGGTTGTTCAGATGCTACCTGCCTTGTTTAGGAACTTTCAATATGGATGGACAGAACATGGATATCTAGTGTGAGAAAATTCACACCTTCTTACATCCATGGAGTCGAGCAATTCATGGAATTTGTTAAGTAACGATTCACTGAACAGAGCAGTATACGTTGCCCATGCTCCCGATGTCTAAATCTGTATGAATTCGGTCAGCATGAGGTCCATGATCACCTTCTTCTATTTGGGATGTCAGCTACATATACAAGGTGGACTCATCATGGGGAAGCTGCAAATGCTGCGCCTGTTAATGAGTTTTCAGAGCAGGTGCATGGACATGAATATGACTATGGGCTTGACTTTCAAGAGGATGAATTTGACCATTATGATGGAATTGATGTGGTTGAGGAAGCCAATAATGTTAATGAAGAAATGCCAGACCTGGAGATGATATCAGAATTGTACACAACTGCGGAGGAGGATGGACAACAACCAAACATTACGAGAGTGCTCCAAGATTTGAAGCGGACTCTTTGTCCAGGATCTAGGCACTCAAGATTCTCCTTTGTTGTGAGGCTGCTTCGTATCAAGTTGCGCTATCAAATCAGCAATACATCATTCAATGGAATATTGAAGCTGATGTCCTTATCATTCCCTCGGTCCGAATTACCGTCTACATATGATGAAGCAAGGAAGTATCTTCGTGAAATGGGCCTTGGATACGACACAATCCATGTGTGCTATAATAACTGTTGCTGTTCTGGAATGATTATGCCAAATTTGATGTCTGCCCAAAATGCAAGAAATCTAGACGGGAGGACAAGGATGGCTGCAGGCGTGTTCCTTGTAAGGTTTTGAGGCATTTCCCACTAATCCCAAGGTTGAAGAGGATGTTTGCTTCAAGCCGAACAACTAAGGACATCCAGTGGCACAAGATGAAGTGGGCACCAGTTGATGGCCAAATGAGCCATCCATCTGATGGGATGGCATGGAGTGAGTTTGATGTAAAGTATCCAGAGTTTGCGGATGATGCAAGGAACCTGAAACTTGCCATCGCTACTGACGGTTTCAATCCATTGGCAACTTTAGCACGACATATAGCATGTGGCCAGTGCTTGTTATGCCCTTAAATCTTCCACCATGGCAATGTGCCAATCCTTCAAACTGCTTCATGTCTTTACTAATCCCAGGTCCAAAATCGCCAGGAAAGGATTTTGATTTATTCTTGGAGCCTCTTATAGAAGAACTTCTTCAGCTCTGGAGTGGTGTCAGTACATACGATGCTGCCAATCGTTCAAAGTTTAATCTCCGAGCAGCTGTGCTTTGGAACATAAATGACTATCCAACAAAAGGTTATTTTGCATGTATTCATTGTGACAAAAACCCATTGTCACGGCCAATAAGGAAAAAGTTATGCTACATTGGTCACTGTCGTTACCTTGACATGACACATCCTTGGCGGAAAAACAAATTTTTATTCGATGAGACGATAGAGATGCATGAGGCACTAGGAAAGTTCACTGCAGAAGAGGTCGCTGAGCTACTAGAAAGGGTCAGCCCAGGTTTACGTAATAATGCACCAAAAAAGAGAAAGAGTGGAGAGGATGGAGAGCGAGTAATTTATAACCGCAAAGCTGGGTGGTGGAAGCTGCCATATTGGAAATTTCTACTGCTGCCCCACAATCTTGATGTGATGCACATAGAGAAGAATATATATGACAACCTCCTTGGCACATTGCTGAAACTGGAGGGGAAGACAAAGGACACACTGAATGCTAGGCTAGATTTGGCCGATATGAGCATAAGATCTCATTTGCACCTTACCAGGATGGTAACATGGTAAAAACTCCACATGCTTCCTATGTGTCGAAACCTGCACAACGAAGTGTAACTTCCTCAAAGGTGTCAAGTTTCCAGAAGGATTTGCAGCTAACCTAGGAAGATACATTGCTCCTGATGGTACAAAGCTCCAAGGCCGGATGAAAACTCATTCTTGCCATGTCCTTCTACAAAGAATCATACCTGCTGGCTTAAGAGGCCTCGTCCATCCTGATGTATATGAAGCAGTTGCAGAGCTTGGGAGCTTCCTTCGGGAGCTGTGTACTAGAAATCTGAGGACAGTAGTTGTGCAACGCCTGAAAAAAGAGATCCCACTGATCCTATGCAAGCTTAAGAAGATCTTCCCTCCTGCCTTCTTTGATGTGATGGTGCACTTAGCAGTCCATCTACCTGATGAGGCACTGCTCAGAGGCCCTGTACAGTATGGCTGGATGTATCCGATTGAACGGCGGCTTGGCACATTGAAGAATTTTGTAAGGAATAGGGCTAGGACTAAAGGATCAATTGTTGTAGCCTACATAGAAAGTGGAGTCTTGGCATTTTGTTCTATGTACACCAATGATGTCTGTTGGCGCTAAAATCGGCCGAATAGGAATCGGCCGATGGTCTTCAGCGTCGGACACACGACCCGGGAGAATCTGCTTAGCTCCTGTTCGGGTTATCGCCCTGGTGCGGTTCGCGCGGCGTGCCGGTCAATCTGACCTGTTGATTGACAAGGAAATAGAGTATTAAATTCCAGGCGCGTCGATCGGCTGGGATTCCGATCTGTCCTGAGGAGCGCGTCAACAACGAATCGGCCGATTTGCAAAAAAGATAATCGGCTATGGATCAGCTGATAATCGGGTAGTAATCGTAAAGAAAAACTGCTAGAGCGATCTAGACGATTACTGCAAGGGCAACACTTGAAATAGATCTAATCGGCTGTATGATGATAAATCGAAGAAAAACAATGACGAAGCCGATTACTCTGATTTCAAGCTGGATAACTGGTGATAATACTAGAATAACAGGTAAAACTTGCAATTCTAGTAAATATCGATAACTGGTGAATAAATCCAAATGAAACCACAGTGATGCGCCCGTAGTTAAAGCTCAGATATTACTCGGTAAGCGGAACCTACCAATTGGCCGGAGATCAAGCTGATGCAGCCCTGCCAATCTGTACGAACTCGTGAAAGAAGAAAATATTGGCGAAGTTGCCGACTTGAAAGTAAATTGCTAGAAAAGTAGAAGTATTGTTGTTGATTGATGTGTTGATGTCCTTTCAAGACCCTGACGACTCCTATTTATACCCTAAAGCTAGGACTCCTGGTCGATCACGACTTGTTACAACCTTATTTAAATTACTATATCTATACGGACTTTAAAAAGGAAACGGACTCCCGCAGAATCTTCCGCCGCCGCTCCCTAATCCAATCAAGATTTCCTTCAATTGCTCCCCGACCGACTTAGCGTGCCCCCTTTGACCAGCTTTTGACCAGGATCCTCTGAAATAATCCCATCCTGTTGGCATAGGCTGTGCCACCAATCGGCCGATTTCCAACTGTTACCTCAATCGGCCGATTCCTTTCTGTAGCCTTCAGATCTACCGCATCGGCCAATCTTCTCCTCCTGACGCTGATTCAACACGTGTCAAAATCTGGCGTCAACACATGCCCCCCAGTTTCAGAGTAAAATATAACTTTTCCTTCGAAACTCTTTTCTTTAATCCTTTCCTTCGAAACAGGCGCAGTAAAAATCTCCTTCCGTTCCGCGGCACAATGATTGCAATTCTCTCGAACCGGGCGCGCGAAACGACCGCTCCTCTGGAACTCGTGTAGACGGCGCGGTAAAAATACCATCTTTGCCCTCGCTTCCCTGATCTCTCTTAAGTACTGGCTTTCTCCGCCTCTCCTTCCCCACGAATCTAGCATTCTTTTCCGTCGCACCACTGTTCGTCTTCCTCCAAGCTCTTTCGATTTTCAAGTGCTTCCCCCTTTTCGGCGATCTCATCCGCGGCCTGCTTCCGACCCCCAATGGCGTCTCCATCGGTGTAACAACCCTGATAAATTACATTTCTAAAGCAATGTCATTAGCCCAACCCTATGCTTAACCAACTAATAAAAGGGTGAAAAGAATTAGAACAAGTTAAGTTGAAATTCAAATTGAAATTTGGCACATATGAATACTTTTGAATTTTTAAATTAACTTTCAAACCATAAGCCAAATGAGTTGTTGCCTGAAACCAAACTTGTAGAACTTTTTATTCTGAACAACTTTCATGTTCAAAAGTTTTTGAAATTCAAATTAGAAAGAGGAGAAAACATCATGTTTGCACCCAGCCCCCTGGAACTTCTCAAATTCTCGCAAAAAGGTCCTTCGCTTCTCTCTCTCTCCCCCCTCCCCGCCCGACAGCACGGCCAGGTGGCCGGCGACGCCTGACCGGTGCGAGCCGCCAGGCCAGTGACCGCCGTGCCTCGCCTTCAGACCCGGCTTTGCCCCCCCCGCCCCACCGCCGCGCTGCCCAGTCCGCGCTCGCGCGTGCGCCACGCCGTGACGTGCCTCTGCTCGCCGCCCGCCGCTGCCCAACCGCCGCGCCGCGCCGTGCCGTCCCGCCCACCGCGACCCGCCCGTCGCTGCGCCTGCCGCCCGCCTGAGCCGCTGCTGCAGCTGTTCCCCAATCCCCACGCCGCACTATCTCCTCGCTCCCATGCAAAATCCCCGGCCGCCAGTCGCTCGCTCCCGCCCGCCGCACGCCGCGCCGGCGAACCAAGCCGCCCACCGTGGCCACTGGCACGCCCTTGCCGTGTCTCCGCCCCCGCGCGTCGCCCAGCACCCCCACCCCCTCCTGCCCCTATAAAAACCGCCCCAGGCCGCCCGCGCGAGCCACCAGCAGCCAGAACGCCGCCACCACCATTACCGCCGCCGAGCTCCACCCGCTCGTGGACAGCCTCCCACAGCCGCCTCCTGCCCAAATTGAAGTGTCAGCCACCACTACATCATCCCACCGAAGCTCGCCGACCCGCTCAACGCCGCCCAGGACCACC
The DNA here is from genome assembly GCA_032594955.1 of Panicum miliaceum. Classification (NCBI taxonomy): domain Eukaryota; kingdom Viridiplantae; phylum Streptophyta; class Magnoliopsida; order Poales; family Poaceae; genus Panicum; species Panicum miliaceum. Next base: position 39,081,038 of record CM064058.1, read on the forward strand.
GGAGCGCCGCCGCCCGCGCTGTCACCGCCGCCGCCGCCCCTGCTCACCGCGGACAGTCGACTCCGACCTTCTCCGCCCAAGCCAAGCACCCGAGCAGCTTCCCCACGCGCCACTGAAGCTTCCCGTCCAGACCAGGCCGCCCCAAGCCCGCCGGAGCACCGCCGTCGACACGTGCCGCCGCCGCCGCCGCCCCTGCTCCAACGCCGGCGAGCTACTCCCGGCCGTCCCCCACCCGAACAAGACCCCCACGAGGTAGCCCTCGCACCCCTGATCCTTCCCCGACCCTCACCCCTCGCCGCCGGCGAGCCCCTCGCCGGAATTTTGGCCGGCCACCGTACCCGAGCCGCCTGAGGACCCAATTGCACTAATTGAAATCTTTAGAAGGGTCTGCACGTAGGATTCAAGGACCCAGTTGTAAAAGAAAGTTTCAAATCTAGATTCAAATTCAGTGAACTTGTAAAATTCGTATAAAATCGTAGAAAATTCAGAAAAATGCAAACTAAACTGTTCTGGAATCCTTAGAAGAAACTCGACAACTTTTGTTACGTAAAGTTTCTCAGATTCTCAATATATTTTGCTCTACATTAAATGGAAGTTTTAATGGACTTCTTTTGTACCCACTGTTGTAGATCAATGCTGACCCTAAATTTTGGGCAGTGAGTTAGTTGCTTGATGTTTAGGACTGAGTAAAAAGATCAGGCCCAAATTCCATCTCTATCTACACTGTTTATTAAACTTAGTTTCATACCATAAGTGGCTAAATATTTTATCCCTGCAGTTAGGTTATGAATCACCTAATGAAACTTTTTCTATACTGGTGTAATGGTACCTGGATGCCAGAGAAAAATTGGGAGACTTTATATCTCACAGGAACCTATTTATTTGATTTATATGCTAATAACATGCATTAAATCAAGAAAATAGTATCTTAGCTTGGAAAATTCTCATATTTTTTACTAGAAGATACTCAGTGGTAGAGGTTGCTGTGTAAAAAGTTTCATGGACAAAAACCCTATGCAGGCTCCTGTAAAAATAAATCCTTGAATAACCTAGGAGTGTAATGTCATATTTACTATGCTCTGAAAACTGCATAATAAATCCTACAAAACTTACAGTACCTCCTGCTTGATGAAATGAAAGCCCTGTAAAAATCCTAGTCTCAGTTGTTGCACCATTTGTTCTGTACAAAAAGAACAAGAATCTAGCAGCAACCATGTGTTATATTTTTCATAATTAATCTGCTGCATGAAAATATTTGAAAAATTTACAGTAAGTATATCTTTCCCTGATGTGCCTAGATCTAAGATTTCATGACCAGAAACTATCCACTTTAGTAGTTACACTTAAATCATGTTTCCATGAGGAACATAAGTTCCCATGAACACTCACCCCACCTTGCTTAACGAAGTTACTCATTGTACTATTCTACTCTATTAACGATTGCCCACGAATGATAAAGTAACTCACTTCACAACAAACTCGTGTTTTACAAACTGCAACTTTGTTGTGAAGGAAATCATGTCGTTTACCATCACCCTTACTTAAACTTGTGCATTCATGTAGAAACGACTACACTCGCCGACGGGACTTACGAGCTGGTGCCCGAGTCCGAGAGTGAGCAGCGAGAAGCCCAGGCAAATTTAACTGAAGCAGTTGAAGACCCGGGTCAACGTTCAGACGATCCCCGGACTAACTTTGCACAAGAAGGCAAGCCCCGGAGCGTAACCCAATTCCTCTCCTAAATTATGCAACTCACTACTCTTTTGCTTGTGCATTAAGTTTATAGGAGTTGAATGAAAACTTAGTTGCATGATGTTAGGAACCCATGCTTGAAACTAGATGTAAGGTTTGATAGAATGCTGTGCTAATAGGACTCCGGTAAAAGCCGAGTGATTTCCTGTCACTCGCGAGAAAATAGGAGTTGAATGTTTACTACACGCTGCAATCATAAGGACAACGGACGGGCTATGATACGATGTTTACGATTGAGGCTCGTCTGTTTAGTGAAAAATTCGCTAAGGCCGCAGTGTGTGGTAGTGATGGTTAAGACTTTGAACGTACTAAACACATGCCGAGAATATGGTAATCGGTAAGCTTAAGTACCTGATTGGCCCGGCAAGGGCACGGCATCCTACCCTTTGAACTTCGGTCCCATATGCATATGGCGAGTGCAGAGAGTGGTCACGACCCGGCGCCGAACCGTGGCGTGGGGCTCTTGTACTCTCGGAGGGTAGCCCCGATCCACGACCCGGAAAGAAAGGGGAAAAATTGCATGTGTGACTCTGGGAGTAACCACGTGACGTGTGTTTAGGTTTCCCTTGCAAGGTTAAGAAATTCGATTCGGATCGTCCGTTTCTCACGGCTATAGAGACTGCTTAACCCCCTTTACCCACAGAGTAAGAAGAGGAACAATGATGATGAATGAACTTGTTGGATGAAAATTAATGCTTCACCATGAATGCTATTGGATAGCTGTTTATCTAGAATGGTTAATGAAACTAGAATCTTGAGCTAAAAGTTGAAAGTAAGGACCCACTTGTAGATGCTTTTCGGCAAAACAAACCTGTTGACGCCAGATTTTGACACGTGTTGAATCGGCGTTAGGAGGAGAAGATCGGCCGATGCGCAACCTAGGGAGGGAACCAGATTGGGAACACGCCAGATCATCGGCCAAACCAGTGAATCCCAGGTGGTGTCCCGATGGCTTATCCAGATCCCAGAAGCGAAGGATCCAACGCCTACGCCAGTGGGAGCATCAAGAAGAGGAACAAAGACATGTGCCAGAAAGAAGGAATGTTAAATCTCGAGTTTGGCGCCCAAAGAAAAACGATCAGGAAACGAACAACCAAGGATCGGCAGCCGAAATTGATATGGTATTCATACTGCCGATGGAGTTCATGGCGCCCAACGATCGAGATAAAGTAACAAGAACAGAGGAAGAGCAAATGGCACAACTGGTATTAGAGCCGATGACGGCTATGTTTGAGACACCAGAAAAAGAAAAATGGCAGCATCTCAAAGCGCTGTTTCTCAAGGGCTATGTCAATGGAAGACCCGTCACCAGATTACTGGTAGATGGAGGCGCAGCGGTCAACATCATGCCGTATGCCATATTCCGCAAGCTGGGCAAGGGCGACGACGACCTCACCAAGACGGACATGATGCTGAAGGATTTCGAAGGCAACGTGTCACCCGCCCGTGGAGCATTCTGCGTCGACCTCACCATCGGCAGTAAGACCCTCCCTACTACTTTCTTCGTCATTAATGGCAAGGGGTCCTATAATATGCTGCTTGGTCGCGACTGGATACATGCAAACTGCTGTGTCCCATCTACTATGCATCAATGCCTTGTGCAATGGGTCTGCGATAATACAGAAATAGTCACTGCCGATTCCGTCTACAGCGTTGCAGCGGCCGACACACAACAGTGGAGCTGCGAGCACGTCAAGTGTATATCTGGCAGGACTTGGGACACCGACTTCCTGAGAGTGTCCGATTTTGGTCTACAGCCGATCCGAGCAGTCGGCTCTGAAGATTCAGAATAAATGGATCAGCTCGTTCGAGAAGATGGGAAGCTGGGGCCTGGGTTCACGTCGGCCGATTTATTAGAGATGGTAGATTTGGGAGATAGCAGCAAATCAAGGCCGACGTACATTAGTGCCAATTTGGATTCTGAGTACAAATGCAAATATAAGTTTATTGAAAGAGTTCAGGGATTGCTTTGCTTGGGAATACCACGAGATGCCAGGACTAGACCGGTCTATTGTTGAACACCGGTTACCTATAAAGTCAGGATATCGCCCGTATCAGCAACCTGCACGACGGTGTAACCCCAAGATTCTACCTGACATAAAGGCCGAGATTACAAAGCTGATTGAGGCAGGATTTATTCGGCAGTGCCGCTACGCCGAATGGATTTCTAACATTGTGCCTGTATACAAAAATAATGGAAAATTGCGTGTGTGCAACGATTTCAGGAACTTAAATCAGGCTACGCCGATGGATGGGTATCCGATGCCAACGACCGATATCTTGGTGGATGCTGCCGCAGGCCACAAAGTCATAAGCTTCATGGATGGGAACGCCGGATACAATCAGATATTAATGGCCGAGGAAGATATTTCGAAAACGGCTTTTAGGTGCCCAGGCCATCTTGGTTTATTTGAATGGGTGGTTATGACTTTCGGCTTGAAAAACGCCGGCGCTACATATCAACGGGCCATGAACTACATCTTCCACAAGCTCATTGGTTCATCAGTGGAAATTTATATAGATGACGTCGTGGTCAAGTCAAAAGGTCACCAAGATCATCTTGGCCGATTTACAGGAAGTGCTGAAGTGTACAAGGAAACATGGGCTAAAGATGAACCCAAACAAGTGTGCATTCGGTGTATCGGCCGGACAATTCTTAGGATTTATGGTCCACGAGCATGGGATAGAAGTCAACCGCAAGACCATAGACGCCATCAACAAGGTGGTGGCCCCACAAAATAAAACTGAACTGCAGTCTCCCATCGGCAAGGTCAATTTCATCAGAAGGTTCATATCCAATCTATTAGGACGTATTCAGGCTTTTACCCCTCTGTTGAAATTAAAGCCCGACCAGGAATTCACATGGGGAGAAGAACAGCGCAAGGCACTGGAGAGTATCAAGCAGTATCTGGTTTCACCTCCGGTGTTAGCCCCGCCACAGCCTGGTAAGCCGTTCAAGTTATATTTATCGGCTGACGAACAGGCTATTGGATCGGCGTTGGTACAGGAGTTTGAAGGGAAAGAACGAGTGGTATACTACGTCAGCAGAAGAATTTTAGACGCCGAAACAAGATATTCCTCGGTGGAGCGATTATGCTTGTGCTTGTACTTTTTGTGTACTAAGCTCAGGCACTATTTGCTGTCGGCAGAATGCATAGTCGTGTGCAAAGATGATGTGGTGAAGTATATGCTATCATTGCCGATTTTGAAGGGACGGATTGGAAAATGGATCCTGGCTTTGTCAGAATTCGATCTAAGGTACGAATCGGCCAAAGCCGTCAAAGGTCAAGTGATGGCCGATTTCGTAGTTCAACATTGTGGACCAGAAATTGCCACCGTTGAACCAGTTCCATGGACTCTGTATTTTGATGGTTCTTCGTGTGGGGTCGGATCAGGAATCGGCATTGTTCTTGTGTCGCCTCGGGGGGCAACTTATGATTTCTCTTTGCCGATAGAAGCCTCTGCAACTAATAACCAGGCGGAATATCGAGCTGTTCTGAAAGGCATCCAGTTATTAAGGGAAGTCAGAGCTGATGCAGTCGAAATCTTTGGGGATTCCATGCTCATTGTGGATCAGTTAACAGGACGATCTGAGTGCAAGGATGACATCTTGAGGATTTATTATGAGGATTGTCTTCAACTTTTGAAAGAATTCAAATCTGCAATAATTGAGCATATCCCCAGGAATTATAATGAAGAAGCCAACAGACTGGCTCAACATGCTTCTGGGTATCGGCCGATTCAGGGAGCGATGGCGCTAGAACTTGCGGCCGATGACTGGCGGAAGGAGATCGCCGATTACTTGAAAAATCCATCCCAAAAGGTGGATCGGCGAACACGTTTTCAGGCTACAAAGTATGTGTTGCTTGAGGATGATTTATTTTATCGGACGATTGATGGGGTTCTTCTCAAATGCCTGGGAACAGAAGAGGCAAAGGTTCTGATGGGAGAAATCCATGAAGGCGTGTGTGGAGCTCATCAATCGGCTCACAAAATGAAATGGATGATCAGGAACAATGGATATTACTGGCCGACCATCCTTGAAGATTGTTTCAAGTACTACAAAGGATGCCAAGACTGTCAGAGGTTTGGCAATGTGCAGCGTGCACCAGCATCGGCTATGAATCCGATAATTAAGCCGTGGCCGTTCAGAGGTTGGGGAATAGATCTCATCGGACAGATTCATCCTCCATCTAGCAAAGGGCATAAGTTCATATTGGTGGCTTTAGATTATTTTAACAAGTGGGTGGAGGCAGTTCCTTTAAGGAACGTGACATCGGCCGATATGATTGAGTTTGTTAAAAGCCATATTATATATCGATTTGGTATTCCTCAAACCATTACAACTGATCAAGGGACAATGTTCACTTCTGGAGAATTTGAAGAGTTCGCCGCCGATATGGGAATTAAATTATTAAATTCCTCTCCATACTATGCTCAAGCCAATGGCCAAGAAGAATCGTCTAACAAGGGGATAATCAAGCTAATCAAGAGGAAGGTAGAAGAGCAACCCAAGAAGTGAGCACATGTCTTTGGCTGAATCTTTATGGGCATACAGGATGGCTTGTCATGGGGCCACTAAAATATCCCCTTATCATTTGGTTTATGGTCATGAAGGGGTCTTGCCATGGGAGATAAGAACAGGGTCAAGACGTATATCGCTACAAGATCAGTTAACGGCCGATGACTATTCCTTTCTCATGAAAGATGAACTTGACGATTCGGCGGGTTTACGGTTAAGAGCCCTGATCAGTATAGAAGAAAACAAGAAAAGGGTGGCCAGATGGTATGACAAAAAGGTCAAAGTTAAACAGTTCTCTCAAGGAGATCTGGTATGGAAGCTGGTGCTGCCGATAGGATCTAAGGATCCCAAATTTGGTAAATGGTCATCCACGTGGGAAGGGCTGTATAGAATCGGCCGATGTGCTCTTGGAAATGCATATATTCTGGAGACAATAGAAGGGGAGGAATTCCCAAGAGCTTTAAATGGACGATATCTGAAGAGGTACTATCCAAGCATTTGGGTAGACGCATAACTTACAGCAAAATATGTCAAGGTGACATGGCCGATTTCTCATCGGTTTTCTGGCTACACATCTCGTCAAGGAAACATTGGGATTCAATCACAGATTACATGGCCGACATGGTATAAGTCGCCCTTAGAATAAAAAACACTGGTGTGTCTACTGATTACGCCTACGTTGGATTTCTCTTTCGATGCGGCCTAGTTTTATCATGAGGGCGGGCCTTCTCCTCTTCCAGATCTTTCATGGCGACTTCAGTTTTAGCTTCAGCAAGTCGATGTGAAGATGAGGAACACTCGTCAGAGGTTGGCATTTGTTCAAAGCAGACGAGGTCCATATAATCCAAGATTGGTCGGATATTGGCAGGAGCATGATCTTTGAGTTCTTCAGAATGAGCTTTTATCAGATCTATGTCAGCTTGCGATAATGGTTTGTCTGAATGTAAGATTTCGATCGCTCTCTCCAAACTAGGGTTAAGATGGTTCGGCTGAAAGAAAGGACAGATAAACATGTCGGAACAAAGTAAAATGTCTCAGAAAGGAATGGAGGGAAAATTAATACCTGGTTAACAGAAGAGGAAGATCGAGAAGACATTTTGATGTCTGACCGAAGAAGGCGAAGGTCGGGATTCAGAAGGAAAAGAAGACGAGCGAGGTGAGTATTTTTGGGAATAGTACGAAGAATCGTATTTATAGAAAGGAAGAGACAAAGGGTTGGCAGGATGTGTGCCATCGGAGTAAAGGCCTCAGTAAATACAAAGTTGCCAGGAGAGATGCCACGCTTGCAGAAAGAACATTAATGAAGTGAAGGCATTGATAAATGTAAAGCTGCCAGGGGAGATGGTCAAAGTTTGCGTCTGCACGCCAACATGATGTTTATCCTATTACCGGATTTCATGTCATTGAGCCGATTCTGGAGAGAAGATCAGATGTAGAGGAAAAAGTAGCGCAATTGATTTTGAGGTTTACTCCTGTCACAATTGGGGAGCTTTAAGAGGGGGATTAAAGAAAAGAGTTTCGAAGGAAAAGTTATATTTTACTCCGAAACCGGGGGGCATGTGTTGACGCCAGATTTTGACACGTGTTGAATCGGCGTCAGGAGGAGAAGATCGGCCGATGCGGCAGATCTGGAAGCTACAGAAAGGAAACGGCCGATTGAAGTAACGATTGGAAATCAGCCGATTGGTGGCGCAGCCTGTGCCAACAGGATGGGATTATTCCAGAAGATCCTGGTCAAAAGCTGGTCAACAGGGCACGCCAAGTCGGTCAAGGAGTAATTGAAGGGAATCCTGATTGAATTAAGGAACCGCGGCGGAAGATTCTGCGGGAGTCCGTTACCTTTGAAAGTTATTATAGATATAGTAGTTTTCTTGTTTTAAATAAGGTTGTAACAAGTCGTAATCGACCAAGAGTCCTAGTTTCAGGGTATAAATAGGGGTCGCTAGGGCTTTACATAGGAATCAACACATCAATCAACAAAACACTTCTACTTTTTACTAGTACTTTACTTTCAAGTCGGCGACTTCGCCAATACCTTTTCTTCTTTCACGAGTTCGTACGGATTGGCAGGGCTGCATCAACGTGATCTCCGGCCAATTGGTAGGTTCCTCTTACCGAGTAATATCCGAGCTTTAACTACGGGCGCATCGCTGTGGTTTCGTTTGGATTTATTCACCAGTTATCGATATTTACTAGAATCGCAAGTTTTACCTGTTATTCTAGTATTATCACCAGTTATCCAGCTTGAGATCAGAGTAATCGGCTTCGTCATTGTTCTCCTTCGATTCATCATCATACAGCCGATTAGATCTATTTCAAGTGTTGCTTCTCTAGTAATTGTTTAGATCGCTCCAGCAGTCTTCTTTACAATTACTATACGGTCATCGGCTGATCCATAGCCGATCATCTATACAGCAAATCGGCCGATTCACCGCCGACGCGCTCCTCAGGACAGATCGGAACCCCAGCCGATCGACGCGCCTGGAATTTAATACTTTATTTCCTTGTCAATCAACAAGTCAGATTGACTGGCATGCCGCGCGAACCGCACCAGGGCGATAACCCGAACAGGAGCTAAGCAGATTCTCCCGGGTCGTGTGTCCGACGCTGAAGACCCATCGGCCGATTCCTATCTGGCCGATTTTAGCGCCAACAAAACCCCTGAGCCAAAAAGCCTTGCATGTCTAGAGTCGGTGGAGTAGTTTCCACTACACGGGTAAGTATTAGTATACTCAGCCTTGCTTGTGGCTCGTTTTCAGGTGAGACCTTCGACGATATGATTGCTAGCTTGACGTGGCCCTGCACTCTTCCCCCTGGTTGGTCGGTGGAATGGGATACGCCCCCGTCCAATGGAGATAATGCCGAGTGATGTCTCGTACGGGCTTCACCGAGACATCCTGTATCGTCGAGTAACTTTCGTTGTTTTATTTTCCGCTGCAACTTAAACTCTGAAGAACTTATTAGTTATGATCACTGAAGTACTTGGATTCTAAACTCAAACTTGGTCTGTAATATTCACTATGAAAATTTTGTAATATTTGCTGGAATGTGGTATTCTCTGGGCTCATCGTCGCACGAGCATTTGTATGTATGGCATTCGATCCGCTTTACCGTGGTTGTATCGGGAGGTTACCCGACAGACCAGTGGATTACTCCGTTTGAAGTGTAAGGTTAACCGAGATTGCCCTAGTGGTGATGGTTAATACACTCGAGCCAGATTAATTCAGGTGGTTCTGCCACAATCGGCGACCACTCCATCTACAGAGGCTCCATCGGCTACTCCTTCGGCGGCGGCGGCCCAATCGGCGGCTTCCCCAGCGGTGTCATCGGCGACGATGGCCTCCATCCCAGAGGTAAATGCTCGAAATTTTTCCTTTATTGCCTTTTTACTGCTTCAGTATTTTCCGGCCCCTTTCTCAGTTTCTGCCCTTTTTCCGTTCTTTAGGCACTTAGGCACCGAATCACCATTCCTCTCTCAGAATCCCCTGACCTCATCTGTCTAGGCCCTATGGGGAGCCCAGATCCAACAGATCTGATTAGTTTAGAAACCCATAGGATCCCTTTTAAGCAGTCATCTATGGATTTAGATCATTGGGTAGGCACTTTCAGATCCTGGCCAAATGAAACCCCCGGGTGGAGAGAATGGTACCAGAGGGTAGCCGGATCTTGGAAGGTTCAGTGGGAAGAACTCAAAATCGGCCAGTGCATAGATTTATCCCTGTCTCAGATGGAAAGGAACGAACCTTTGGTTATGGCAGCCTCTTATTTCTGGTTCGATGCACTTAACGTGTTCCTTTTCGGACACGGACCTATGACCCCAACCTTGGCCGATGTTCTGCTGCTGACCGGCCTCGATATTTCCTCCGCCGATACCCCTTTCAATTATCTGTTCAAGCCATCTCATCGGCTGGAGACCAAAGGAATCGGCGGGTGGAAAGGATATATTAGTAAAAACATGAAGACCGGGTCAGTCTCGCAGAGGGAGCATACTGCCTTCTTGATGATGTGGTTGGAAAAGCATTTCTTCTGTGGCAGAGCAGTCGGCCCTTCTTCCAACACTCAAGCTTTGGCAGAGGCTCTTTCACAAGGATCGGCCATCCCCCTTGGAAAACACTTGTTGGGATCGGCGTACCATCTGATGCACCAAATCGGCGTCAAGCTGTCAAAGGGGGAGCCGATAGGGAACCCAGGTGGTCCTTGGTGGTTCATCACCCTCTGGCTCAATTTACACATGAGCAAGGTTTCCCAGCAGCGGATAGAGACAAAGACCTTTCCCAACATCGAGTCAGAGGAGAATCCATCAGTCCTTCGCCGCTGCAGATCTTTTGGAGAAGCGGTATCGGCCTTTCCCGGCTGCCAATTCACTGCCACCCGCACAGCCGAATACTTCAGATGTTTCTATAATGGCCTTAGTGAAGAGATGATCAGCTGGCATCCATATCAGGCCGTAGAGCCGATTTTCAAATTGCCCGCATGCTTTGATTTCTCCACTCATACCTTTGACAGAGAGTTAATGGACGTCTTGATCAAGCCGGGGATTTTGCCGGCCAACTTCTTCTCAGGAAAGGACTCACCCACCTATGAGTTCTACTGTCCATCGGCTGCGGCAAGGCAACTGGGTTTTGACCAACTGCCGATTCGAGTCTATTTCGCTGGCCAGGCAAAATTCAGAGACGTACTAACTTCAAGTCTTGATTACAGTCGGCTGTGCGATCTAGTACCCGACTCCAGCACCATTGACTTGAATGGTTGGTCAGTTGCCTCTTTTGCCACCCAGCAGTTTAAATTATGGTGGGCAGAATGGAAGCAGCATCTTTTCTGTAAATCTCCATCATCTTACTGCAACCTTCTGGACCCAGAGAACATCGACCCAAATGCAGCGGTATGTCCTTTTTTCCTTAGCCGATTCCAATGTTATATTATCATCTTGCCGTTAACTCATGTTTATCCCTTCAGTCTGAAAGCCATGTTCCCCCGACGCGGAGCCGAAGCGGCCAGCCGATTGATAGCCATCACCAATACACGCCGTATCCACTTATCGGCTTCCATGCTCCAACCGTCAGAGACATCTCTACCGGCCGATCAAGGCGAGCACCAAAAAGACCAACATCAAAGATAACCAGCCGTCGGGTGCGAGCTCGCATTGGATCGCCCGATCAGACGGCAATAGCATCGGCTGAAGTCTCCCGCATCGGATCGGCCAGCCAGATGGCAGTGGTATCGGCCAAGACTCCCCGCGTTGGATCGGCCGATCAAGTACAGGTGACACCCGCCGAGACTTCAGGTCCTTTACCCCTGCCGATTGTTGAGATGGCCGATCCTCAAGTCACCGCTGAAATCGGGGCCGCTGCAGCATCACTATTAGTAGAAGTTGTTCAGGTAATCTTATTTACCTCATATATTCTCCAAATCTTCTACTGGCATCAATTCTATTCCTCTGCCAGGCTGCACAAGTTGTTTCACCGCAGTCTCCGCAACTATCGGCCACGTCTCAAGTGGGGACCGAGATTCCAGTAGCTCTTGTCGCCGAGGTACACGATCTCTTACCCTGAATCCTTAATATTCAGAAAACTTAACCAATTTTGATGCAGGTCGATTTGGGTACGCCGATTATAACTCCACAACAGGCATCGACCAGGAGACCCACAGAGGCATGGCAAATTTCTATTACCATCTTATTTCAATTTCCCATAGTATTTTCACGGGAATCTTCTTTTATGTGTTTCTCAGGAAGCCGGCCCAAGCGGAGCGCTAATAACCATCGAATCTTCCTCTTCCGGCGAACCAAGTGCACCAGTCCCTGAAACAAGGGAAACACTTCCACAGGCGCAGGCAAGGGAGATTCGTTTCAAAGAGGTAACAGTCTTGCCATTAGAATCGGCCGATTTCCTTTCACCGCTTGCTAACCCTTTACCTTGTTTCCTTATAGGAGCAAGATACCCCCAACAATAGCATCTTTTCTTTTGCTGTCTCCTTGGCCGATGACGAAGAAATCGCTTCACATCCAATTCCATCGAGCTCCACTTCCGATGATGTCTGTTCCTGTAACACCTCAGGTGTTTTAATTGTTAAAGAAGTCTTATTAGCATAATAAAATGCATCACTAACTAAGAAAATAAAAGGAATGGATTAAGTTTGGTTTTGCTTTTACCTTTAAAAGTTTGTATGTGCATAAATGCATGTACTTTAATGAAACAAATTGGATAACTTTCACATCAAAGCACTTATGGCTATGAAATTAAATGAGCACACCAGTATTAGCATGACCAATAAAAGTTTAGTTGAAGCCTAGGGAAGAAAATGAAATTTTGAAATAAAATGACGCGCCCTCCGAATAGAGTTTTCTTTAAGTTTTTAAAATAACTTTGGAACTAAAGCTTAAATGAACTTTGGCCTGAAACGAAACTTGTAGAACTTTTAATTCTGAACAACTTTCATGTTCAAAATATTTTGAAATTCAAATTAGAAAGTGGAGAAAACGTCCTGTTTGCAACCAGCCCCCTGGAAATTTTCGAATTTTCGCATTTAGGCCCTTGCCCATCCTCTGCTGCACCGTCCCCCTCGTCCGACCGCCGCCGGCCACCTGGCCCTCGACGCCTGCGCGGCACCAGGCGCCGAGCCAACCCACGGCGCCCTGCTGCACCGCCCCCGCTCGCCCAACCGCGGCCGCGCCTTCTTCTCCCCCCCCCCCCCCCACGCCGTGCCTCTGCCCAACCCGGCGCCCTGCAGCACCGCACCGCCGCCCAGTCGCTGGCCGCCGCCCCCTCCACCCAGTGCCCCGTCGTGCCGCCCCAGCTCGCCAGTAGCACGCCCGCGTCGCCCGCACGCGACATCGCGCCCCGGTGCGCGCCCAGCGCACGCACGCCACGCGCATGGCGCGCCTCTGGCCGCTGGTCACCGCCGCCCCGCACCCAATGGCGCCCGGCCTCGCCGCCCCCTCCACCCAGCGCCCCGGCTGTGCCAAGCCCGCCCCCATGAGCTCCACCGGCTATAAAGCCCGGCACAGCGCCCCTCCCTCCTCTCCTTTCTTCTTCCCCGCCAGAACAGAGCAGAGCTCCATTGCCGCCGGCGCCCCCACCTCGCCGCGGGGCCCCTTGCTCCGGCCCACCTCCGCCCGAGACAAGCGCTGAAACGGATTCCCCTCGACGCACTGAAGCCTCCCAGCCCGAGCCCCGCCGCCCAGCTCGCCGGAATTTGGCCGGACAGGATGATCCCCGCCGTGAATCGTGACCAGGGACTACATTGCAAACGCCCAAATCTTCCTAGGGGGTTTTCTGCTAGTTTTCAGGGACCCCTCTGTAAAGAAAGTTTTAACCAAATCAGTGAACTTGTAAAATTCGTATAAAATCGTAGAAAATTCAGAAAAATGCAAACTTAACTGTTTTGGAATCCTTAGAAGAAACTCTACAACTTTTGTTACATAAAGTTTCTCAGATTCTCAATATATTTTGCTCTAGATTAAATGGAAGGTTTAAGGGACTTCTTTTGTACCCACTGTTGTAGATCAATGCTGACCCTAAGTTTTGGGCAGTGAGTTAGTTGCGTGATGTTTAGGACTGTGTATAAAGATCAGGACCAAAAGCCATCTCTAGATACACCTTTTGTCCAACCTTTTTTTATGCCATAAAGTGATAGAACTAATTTTCCTGCTGTTCTGTGATGTTTAATGTCATAAACTTTTTCTGTGTTGTTGTAGTAATACTTAGAGGCCATAGAAAAATTTAGAAACATTTTTACTATCTGTAACCTGTTCATATGAATTTGTGGTAGGAAAACTCCACTAATTCAAAATAATTAGTAAAGCGCTTAGAAAATGTTCATCTTTTTACTATGAAACACATTAGAGTAGCTCAAGCTGTACAAAAAGTTTCATGGACAAAAACCCTGCGTAGGGTCCTGTAAAAGTAAATCCTTGAATAACCTAGGTGGGTAATGTCATTTTTACCATGCTCTGAAAACTGCACATTTAATCCTACAAAAATTACAGTAGCTCCTGCTTGATTCAATGAAAGCCCTGTAAAAATCTTAGACTCAGTTTTTACACCATTTGTTCTATACAAAAAGAACAAGGATCTAGCAGCCACCATGTGTTATTTTTTTTCACAATTAATCTGCTGCATGAAAACATCTGAAAATTTTACAGTAAGCATATCTTTCCCTGTTGTGCCTAGATCCAAGGTTTTATGACCAGAAACTACTCTCTGTAATAGTTACACTTAAATCATGTTTCCATTTGGAACATAAGTTCCCATGAGCACCCACCCCACCTTGCTTAACGAAGTTACTTATTGTACTAATCTACTCTACTAACGATTGCCCACGAATGATAAAGTAACTCACTTCACAACAAAACTCATGTTTTTCAAACTGCAACTTTATCGTGAAGGAAATCATGTCGTTTACCATCACCACTACTTAAACTTGTGCATTCATGTAGAAACGACGACTCTCGCCGACGGGACTTACGAGCTGGTGCCCGAGTCCGAGAGTGAGCAGCGAGAAGCCAAGGCAAATCTAACTGAAGCAGTTGAAGACCCGGGTCAACGTTCAGACGATCCCTGGACTAACTATTCACAAGAAGGCAAGCCCCGGAGCATAACCCATTTCTTTTCCTAAATTATGCAACTCATTACTCTTTGCTTGTGCATTAAGTTATAGGAGTTGAATGAAAACTTAGTTGCATGATGTTAGGAACCCATGCTTGAAAACTAGACGTAAGGATCGATAGAATGCTGTGCTAATAGGACTCCGGTAAAAGCCGAGTGATTTCCTGTCACTCGCGAGAAAATAGGAGTTGAATGTTTACTACACGCTGCAATCATAAGGACACGGACGGGCTATGGAATGATGGTTACGATTGAGGCCCGTCTGTCTAGTGAAAAATGCTAAGGCCGCAGTGTGTGGTAGTGATGGTTAAGTCTTTGAACGTACTAAACACATGCCGAGATTATGGGAATCGGTAAGCTTAAGTACCTGATTGGCCCGGCAAGGGGACGACATCCTACCCTTTGAACTTCGGTCCCATGTGCATATGGCGAGTGCAGAGAGTGGTCACGACCCGGCGGCGAACCGTGGCGTGGGACTCTTGTACTCTCGGAGGGTAGCCCCGATCCACGACCCGGAAAGAAAGGGGAAAGGTTGCACGTGTGACTCTAGGGAGTAACCACGTGACGTGTGTTTGGGTTTCCCTTGCAAGGTTAAGAAATTCGATTCGAATCGTCCGTTTCTCACGGCTATGGAGACTGCTTAACCATTTTTACCCACAGAGTAAGAAGAGGAACAATGATGATGAATGAACTGGTTGGATGAAAATTTAATGCTTCACCATGTATGCTATTGGATAGCTGCTTATCTAGAATGGTTAATGAAACTAGAATTCTTGAGCTAAAAGTTGAAAGTAAGGACCCACTTGTAGATGCTTTTCGGCAAAACAAACCCCTGAGCCAAGAAGCCTTGCATATCTAGAGTCGGTGGAGTAGATCCCACTACACGGGTAAGTCTTGCTGAGTATTAGTATACTCAGCCTTGCTTGTGGCTCGTTTTCAGGTGAGACCTTCGAAGACATGATTGCTAGCTTGACTTGGCCCTGCACTCTTCCCCCTGGTTGGTCGGTGGAATGGGATGCGCCCCCGTCCAACGGAGATAAGGCCGAGTGATGTCTCGTACGGGCTTCATCGAGACATCCTTATCGTCGAAGTAGCTTTCGTTGTCTTATTTTTTTCCGATGCAACTTAAACTCTGAAGAACTTATTAGTATGATCATGGAAGTACTTGGTTTCTAAACTCAAAACTTGGTCTGTAATATTTACTTATGCTAATGTTGTAATATTTGCTGGAATGTGGTATTCTCTGGGCTCATCGTCGCATGAGCTTTTGTATGTATGGCATTCGATCCGCCCTACCGTGGTTGTATCGGGAGGTTATACCCGACAGACCAGTGGATTACTCCGTTTGAAGTGTAAGGTTAACCGAGATTGCCTTAATGGTGATGGTTAATACACTTGAGCCGGATTAATTCAGGTGGTTCTGCCACAGTTCCAAGCTCGAAAGCAATCGTACCCTCCTCCAAGATGACATCGGCCGATTGGTGGAAGATGCATCACCGATTCGACGACTTCTTGGGTTTCTCTTCTATCTTCCTCTTGATTAGCTTGATTATCCCTTTGTTAGACGACTCTGCTTGGCCATTGGCTTGAGCATAGTATGGAGAAGAATTCAATAATTTAATCCCCATATCGGCGGCGAACTCTCCGAATTCTCCAGAAGTGAACATTGTCCCTTGATCAGTTGTGATGGTTTGAGGAATACCAAATCGATATATAATATGGCTTTTAACAAATTCAATCATATCGGCCGATGTCACGTTCCTTAAAGGAACTGCCTCCACCCACTTAGTAAAATAGTCTTTAGCCACCAATATGAACTTATGCCCTTTGCTAGATGGAGGATGAATCTGTCCGATGAGATCAATTCCCCAACCTCTGAACGGCCACGGCTTAATTATCGGATTCATAGCCGATGCTGGTGCGCGCTGCACATTGCCAAACCTCTGACAGTCTTGGCATCCTTTGTAGTACCTGAAACAATCTTCAAGAATGGTCGGCCAATAATATCCATTGTTCCTGATCATCCATTTCATTTTGTGAGCCGATTGATGAGCTCCACACACGCCTTCATGGATTTCTCCCATCAGAACCTTTGCCTCTTCTGTTCCCAGGCATTTGAGAAGAACTCCATCAATCGTCCGATAAAATAAATCATCCTCGAGCAACACATACTTTGTAGCCTGAAAACGTGTTCGCCGATCCACCTTTTGGGATGGATTTCTCAAGTAGTCGGCGATCTCCTTTCGCCAGTCATCGGCCGCGAGCTCTAGCGTCATCGCTCCCTGAATCGGCCGATACCCAGAAGCATGTTAGGCCAGTCTGTTGGCTTCTTCATTATAATTCCTGGGGATATGCTCAATTATTGCAGACTTAAACCCTTTTAAAAGTTGAAGACAATCCTCATAATAAATCCTCAAGATATCATCCTTGCACTCAGATCGCCCCGTCAACTGATCCACAATGAGCATGGAATCCTCAAAAATTTCGACAGCATCAGCTCTGACTTCCCTTAATAATTGGATGCCTTTTAGAACAGCTCGATATTCCGCCTGGTTATTAGTTGCAGAGGCTTCTATCGGCAGAGAGAAATCATAACTTGCCCCCCGAGGCGACACAAGAACAATGCTGATTCCTGATCCGACACCACACGAAGAACCATCAAAATATAGAGTCCATGGAACTGGTTCAACGGTGGCGATTTCTGGTCCACAATGCTGAACTACGAAATCGGCCATCACTTGACCTTTGACGGCTTTGGCCGATTCGTACCTTAAATCGAATTCTGACAAAGCCAGGATCCATTTTCCAATCCGTCCTTTCAAAATCGGCAATGATAGCATATACTTCACCACATCATCCTTGCACACGACTATGCATTCTGCCGATAGCAAATAGTGCCTGAGCTTAGTACATGAAAAGTACAAGCACAAGCATAGTCGCTCCACCGAGGAATACCTTGTTTCGGCGTCTAAAAGTCTTCTGCTGACGTAGTATACCACTCGTTCTTTCCCCTCAAACTCCTGTACCAACGCCGATCCAATAGCCTGTTCATCAGCCGATAAATATAACTTGAACGGCTTACCAGGCTGTGGTGGAACTAATACCGGAGGTGAAACCAGATACTGCTTGATATTCTCTAGTGCCTTGCGCTGTCCTTCTCCCCATATGAATTCCTGATCGGGCTTTAATTTCAACTGAGGGGTAAAAGCCTGGATACGTCCTGACAGATTGGATATGAATCTTCTGATGAAATTGACCTTGCCGATGAGGGACTGTAGCTCAGTTTTATTTTGTGGGGCCACCACTTTGTTGATGGCGTCTATGGTCTTGCGGTTGACTTCTATCCCGCGCTCATGGACCATAAATCCTAAGAATTGCCCGGCCGATACACCAAATGCACACTTGTTTGGGTTCATCTTCAGCCCATGTTTCCTTGTGCACTCCAGTACTTCCTGTAAATCGGCCAGATGATCTTGGTGACCTTTTGACTTGACCACGACGTCATCTATATAAATTTCCACCAATGAACCAATGAGCTTGTGGAAGATGTAGTTCATGGCCCGTTGATATGTAGCGCCGACGTTCTTCAACCCGAAAGTCATAACCACCCATTCAAATAAACCAAGATGGCCTGGGCACCTAAAAGCCGTTTTCGAAATATCTTCCTCGGCCATTAATATCTGATTGTACCCGGCATTTCCATCCATGAAACTTATGACTTTGTGGCCTGCGGCAGCATCCACCAAGATATCGGCCGTCGGCATCGAATATCCGTCCATCGGTGTAGCCTGATTTAAGTTCCTGAAATTGATGCACACACGCAATTTTCCATTCTTTTTGTATACAGGCACAATGTTAGAAATCCATTCGGCGTAGCGGCACTGCCGAATAAATCCTGCCTCAATCAACTTTGTAATCTCGGCCTTTATGTCAGGTAGAATCTTGGGGTTACACCGTCGTGCAGGTTGCTGATATGGCCGATATCCTGATTTTATAGGTAACCGGTGTTCAACAATAGACCGGTCTAGTCCTGGCATCTCATGGTATTCCCAAGCAAAGCAATCCTTGAACTCCTTTAATAAACTTATCAATTTACATTTGTACTCAGGATCCAAATTGGCACTAATGTACGTCGGCCTTGATTTGCTGCTATCTCCCAAATCTACCATCTCTAATAAATCGGCCGACGTAAACCCATGCCCAAGCTTCCCATCTTCTCGGACGAGCTGATCCATTTATTCCGAATCTTCAGAGCCGACTGCTTGGATCGGCTGTAGACCGAAATCGGACACTGTCAGGAAGTCAGTGTCCCATGTCCTGCCAGATATACACTTGACGTGCTCGCAGCTCCACTGTTGCATGTCGGCCATTGCAACGCTGTAAACGGAATCGGCAGCGACTATCTCTGTACTGTCGCCGACCCATTGCACAAGGCATTGATGAATCGTAGATGGGACATAGCAGTTTGCATGTATCCAGTCGCGACCAAGCAGCATATTGTAGGACCCCTTGCCATTAATAACGAAAAAGGTGGTAGGGAGGGTCTTACTACCGATGGTGAGGTCGACGCAGAGTGCTCCGCGGGCGGGTGACATGTTGCCTTCGAAATCCTTCAGCATCATGTCCGTCTTGGTGAGGTCTTCATCGCCCTTGCCCAGCTTGCGGTACATGGCATACGGCATGATGTTAACTGCAGCGCCTCCATCTACCAGTAATCTGGTGACGGGTCTTCCGTTGACATATCCTTTGAGAAACAGCGCTTTGAGATGCTGCCGTTTTTCTTCTTCTGGTTTCTCAAACGTAGCCGTCATTGGCTCTAATACCAGTTGTGCCATCTGTTCTTCTTCTGTTCTTGTTACTTTCTCCCGATCGTTGGGCGCCATGAACTCCATCGGCAGTATGAACACCATATCAATTTCGACTGCCAATTCTTGGTTGCTTGTTTCTTGATCGTTTTTCTTTGGGCGCCAAACTCGAGATTTAACATTCCTTCTCTCTGGCACTTGTCTCTGTTCTTCTTCTTGATGCTCCCACTGGCGTAGGCGTTGGATCCTTCGCTTCTAGGATCTGGATAGGCCATCGGGACACCACCTGGGATTTGCTGGTTTGGCCGATGATCTGGCGTGTTCCCAATCTGGTTCCCTTCCTAGGGGATCCTCGTCTGATACCCTATCATCAGCCATCTCTTCCAGCCGATCGTGCGCGCTGATCCTGCCCCCCAGTCCATCACGCTGGCCGATCTTGCTTTTTGACCTGTTGTCCTGGTCAAATCTGCCCCCCAGCCGATCATGCACCGAAACGCGCCGTTCCTCGCGCCGATTTCTGCTGATCGGCTCTGATACTCTGTCCCTAGGGTGTGGCCTCGGGCGATCGTTGCAGCTCAATCCGTTACACTCCGGACAGTTATCGGCAGACGGCAATCTGATATCGTTCTCCCAGCAGTGGATGAAGAACGGACATTGTCAGTGATCTTCATGCCGGCGTATCGTCTCTTCCTGGTATCTTACTTGTTCTTGCTGCCGCCGATATTTACTGAGTAAGAATTGGGAGGTGACGGGCTTGCGTGGTCGTTCTGGCCCTCGCCTGTTCCTTCCGATTTCTTCCGTCGTGATCTGCCTCCTGGGGTCAACGGCGCCGCCTCTTCTCGCCGATTCTGACGTCAGCACCTTGGTTTGACTTGAGTCTCCTCCAGCGTTAACCGTGTTGGCCGGGAAAGGATGCTGATCTATCTTCATCGGCTTTGCCGATTTGGTTGGAGTTTCAAATTTAAGCCGCCCCTGCACGATGGCCGATTGTATCTGCTGGCGGAAGACTTTACATTCATTTGTATCATGAGAAGTAGCGTTGTGCCACTTGCATTATTTCATCTTCTTAAGTTGATCAGCCGCAGGGATGGTGTGATGTTGAGACAGCTTAATCTGCCCTTCCTGAAGCAGTAGATCAAAAATTTTATCGGCCTTTGACGTGTCAAAGCCGAATGTCTCTGGCTCCTTCTTGCCAAAGGGGCAAGATATAGGTTTTTTCCCTTTGACCCACTCTGCCAGGCCGATTTCCTCTTCCGCATCGGATTCAGATCCCTCCAAGTATGCCACCTTCTTTTGGAAGTTCCTCCGCTGTTCAAACGGTCGGACCTCTTGTTCTGATAATCGGTGGACGATTTGGCTCAGGCTTTCAAACTCTTGGGCAGCATATCTTTCTCTGATTTTTGGCAAGAGGCCTTGGAAAGCGATATCGGCCAACTGTGCATCGGTCAGAGCTAGACTGTAGCATTTGTTCCTGATTTCTCTGAACCTCTGTATATACCCCGTTACTGGTTCATCGCTCCTCTGCTTGAGACTGGTCAAATCCGAGATCTTCATCTCGTGTACTCCTGCGTAGAAGTACTTGTGGAATTGTTTCTCCAGATCGGCCCAAGTAACGATAGAATTTGGCGGTAAGGTAGTGAACCACTGGAAGGCCGATCCGGATAGAGACGATGAAAATAAACGCACCCTCAGAGCATCTTGCGTGGCAGCTTCTCCGCACTGGATGATGAATCGGTTGATATGCTCCACAGTGGATGTATCATCCGTCCCTGAGCACTTGGTGAAATCAGGAACTTTGTAGCGGTGTGGGAACGGCAGCGAGTCATACGCCGCTGGATATGGCGTCTTGTAGGTATAAGTTTGAACTTTCGGCTTCAATCCAAACTGATCCTGGATTACTTCTGCTATTCTTGCCGTCCAGTCCACCTGCTGTTGATGAACAGCTGTTCGCGGCGCGGGCATGTGCTGAAGTGCTGGTACGGCCGGGTGATGAATCGGTGAATTTTGCTGAGCGGCCGATAGTTGATGGCGAAACGAGTCCGCACCCCCTTCGTACGTCACTGCTGGCGCCGTGCCTCTGAATGCTTCTACAGTATTTGCCCCCCTGCCGATTTCTGATAAGATCGGCTGATACTAGGGAACCGTCGGCCGGGCGGCCGATTGGTATGGCGCCTGGGTTGAATAACCTCCATACCCATTCGCTGGCTCGGGAAAATACGCTGTCGCTGATGTTCCCCAAGGTGCTGAGCTTGTAGGCAGTGACTGCACAGAAGCAATCTGAACGGCTTGAAGCGGTGTCTGTGATGGGAGACATGGTGCCCCGCTGTATCTTGGAGACGTCGGGGGCAATGGAGATTTGTACCCCTCGCGTTGCGTCAATATCGGCTAAGGAGCCGATTGGGACGTGTATGGTAGGCTTCTGGCTGGCAAAGTGGTTGGAGGGGCATATGCCGGTCCCTGATAGCCTTGGACTGCTCCGCTGGCCAGAGAGTTGACGACGGCGTTATACACCGTGTTGGTCATCACTGAGGATTGGTCGATGAACGCCTGATACACGGACTGTTGAATCATCTCTGACATCTTGCCCGAGTCCTCAGCAATGGTGATGTGGCGAGGCGCTAGAATAGGAGTCTTCTTGACTGCCTCCCCGCTTCTGGTACGACTGAACAACTGGAGGTACATCTTCTTGTAATCTTCTAGATGTTTGGCCAATTCTTCCCTTTGGTCATCCTTGAGATCTGCTTCTGTAACCTCAATGACGTTGTTGTCGGAGATTTCTGCATTTTTCGACATATCAGATCAGGCGATTGTGGGTTCGGGTCCCACCAGGCGTGCCAAAAGTGTGTTGGCGCTAAAATCGGCCGAATAGGAATCGGCCGATGGTCTTCAGTGTCGGACACACGACCCGGGAGAATCTGCTTAGCTCCTGTTCGGGTTATCGCCCTGGTGCGGTTCGCGCGGCGTGCCAGTCAATCTGACGTGTTGTTTGACAAGGAAATAGAGTATTAAATTCCAGGCGCGTCGATCGGCTGGGATTTCGATCTGTCCTGAGGAGCGCGTCGGCAACGAATCGGCCGATTTGCAGAAAAGATAATCGGCTATGGATCAGCCGATAATCGGGTAGTAATCGTAAAGAAAAACTGCTAGAGTGATCTAGACGATTACTACAAGGGCAACACTTGAAATAGATCTAATCGGCTGTGTGATGATAAATCGAAGAAAAACAATGACGAAGCCGATTACTCTGATTTCAAGCTGGATAACTGGTGATAATACTAGAATAACAGGTAAAACTTGCAATTCTAGTAAATATCGATAACTGGTGAATAAATCCAAATGAAACCACAGCGATGCGCCCGTAGTTAAAGCTCAGATATTACTCGATAAGTGGAACCTACCAATTGGCCAGAGATCAAGCTGATGCAGCCCTGCCAATCTGTACGAACTCGTGAAAGAAGAAAATATTGGCGAAGTCGCCGACTTGAAAGTAAATTGCTGGAAAAGTAGAAGTATTGTTGTTGATTGATGTGTTGATGTCCTTTCAAGACCCTAACGACTCCTATTTATACCCTAAAGCTAGGACTCCTGGTCGATCACGACTTGTTACAACCTTATTTAAATTACTATATCTATACGGACTTTAAAAAGGAAATGGACTCCCGCAGAATCTTCCGCCGCCGCTCCCTAATCCAATCAAGATTTCCTTCAATTGCTCCCCGACCGACTTAGCGTGCCCCCTTTGACCAGCTTTTGACCAGGATCCTCTCAAATAATCCCATCCTGTTGGCATAGGCTGTGCCACCAATCGGCCGATTTCCAACTGTTACCTCAATCGGCCGATTCCTTTCTGTAGCCTTCAGATCTGCCGCATCGGCCAATCTTCTCCTCCTGACGCTGATTCAACACGTGTCAAAATCTGGCGTCAATAATGTCGACATAGGTCCTGAATTTGAAGGGCCATTAGATGGTGACATATCTGTATTCATGCATGGTGCTCGACTTGTTGGCGCGGATCGGATGAAATACATCCCTGACAATCTCATGGACAAACTAATTTGTTTGTACTGAATAACTGTGAAGAAGTTGAGCCATATGTGAAGTATGTATATGTTGTTCTTTGTCCTTATGTATATTATGTATATGTTGACCACTGTTGATTCCTTATAATGTTTAAGCTTTGTCATACAGCATGCACAAGGAATTGTTGCTGCAACAAGGGGTATGTGATATCGATGTCCAGAAAAGGCAACCGAAAGAATTTGCTAAATGGTTTGAGGATCATGTAATTTAATTAGTGACATGCTATCATTTTGGAAGTCACTGACATCACACTAGACTCCACTACTATATACGCTTGGCTGTAGATTAAGAAGCTGCTTAGACAGGATCTGAATCAGGTCAGTGACGGATTGGTTGCACTATCACGTTCTCCTGATCTCCGAGTCAAGATCTGTTCAGCTTGCACTGTCAATGGAGTACGCTACAGCACTGCTGACCGTGAGAAAAATAAGACACAAAATAGTGGTGTCATGACCAAGGGGACAGATAGAGGCGAAGAAATTGAATTTTATGGTGTACTCAAAGAGGTAATTGAGTTGCAATACAACTCTAATCTGGAATACCGTCGGACAATTGTTCTATTTCGATGCGATTGATACAATCAAAGGGGCAAGACTGTAGGCATTAGAGATGATGGACATTTCAAGTCCATTAACATCAACTTGTTTTGGTATGAGTCTGATCCTTTTATTTTCGCGATACAAGCCACCAAGATATTTTATTTGTAGGATAATAATTTAGGCAAAGATTGGCGAGTTGTGCAGAAAATTGAGCAGAGGAGCATGTATAACGTGCCTAAAATGGATGCTGACGTACTTCAAGATGATTACAGTTCCGATACAGAGCGTGCAGTGCATGAAGGTGATGCAGAGGCTAAGGATGTGCACCAGGAAGAGCATGATGCAGTAGACATAGTCATTGAAGCTAATTTAGCAGAACTTGTAAGAGACAGGACTGCCGGTCTGGCAGAACATGAGGATGAAGATGACACTATCTTAGAGTAGTGTAATGATAGTGACGACAATGTGAATGGTGTACATGATGTAGACGAAGACGATGGCGATGATCTATAGGAGTTTTGTTGACGCCAGATTTTGACACGTATTGAATCGGCGTCAGGAGGAGGAGGTTGGCCGATGAAGCGGATCTGAAAGCTACAATAAGGAATCGGCCGATCGGGGTAACAGTTGAAAATCGGCCGATTGGTGGCGCAGCCTATGCCAACAGGATAGGATTATTCCAGAAGATCCTAGTCAAAAGCTGGTCAACACGGCATGCTAAGTCGGCCGGAAAGCAATTGAAGAGGTCCTGATTGGATTAGGAAGCGGCGGCGGAAGATTCTGCGGGAGTCCGTTTCCTTTTTAAAGTTATTATAGATATAGTAGTTTTCCTGTTTTAAATAAGGTTGTAACAAGTCGTAATCGACCAGGAGTCCTAGTTTCAGGGTATAAATAGGAGTCGCTAGGGTTTTGCAAAAAGGACCAACATCAATCAACAAACACAACTTCTACTTTTTACCAGTACTTTACCTTTCAAGTCGGCGACTTCGCCAATATTTTCTTCTTTCACGAGTTCGTACGGATTGGCAGGGCTGCATCAACCTGATCTCCGGCCAATTGGTAGGTTCCGCTTATCGAGTAATATCCGAGCTTTAACTACGGGCGCATCGCTGTGGTTTCGTTTGGATTTATTCACAAGTTATCGATATTTACTAGAATTGCAAGTTTTACCTGTTATTCTAGTATTATCACCAGTTATCCAGCTTGAGATCAGGGTAATCGGCTTCGTCATCGTTCTCCTTCGATTCATCGCCATACAGCCGATTAGATCTGTTTCAAGTGTTGCTTCTATAGTAATTGTTTAGATTGCTCCAGCAGTTCTCTTTACAATTACTATACGATCATTGGCTGACTCGTAGCCGATCATCTCTACAGCAAATCGGCCGATTTACCGCCGACGCGCTCCTCAGGACAGATCGGAAATCCAGCCGATCGACGCGCCTGGAATTTAATACTCTATTTCCTTGTCAATCAACAGGTCAGATTGACTGGCACGCCGCGCGAACCGCACCAGGGCGATAACCCGAACAGGAGCTAAGCAGATTCTCCCGGGTCGTGTGTCCGACGCTGAAGACCCATCGGCCGATTCCTATCCGGCCGATTTTAGCGCCAACACACTTTTGGCACGCCCAGTGGGACCATCCAAGACCTGATATGTCGAACAACGCAGAAATCTCTGACAGCAACGTCATTGGGGTCACAGAAGCTGATCTCAAGGACGACCAGAGGGAGGAATTGGCCAAACATCTAGAAGATTACAAGAAGATATACCTCTAGTCGTTCAGTCGTACCAGAAGCGGGGAAGCAGTTAGGAAGGCCCCTATTCCAGCACCTCGCCACATCACCATTGCTGAAGACTCGGGCAAGATGTCGGAGATGATTCAACAGTCCGTGTATCAAGCATTCATTGATCAATCCTCGGTGATGAGCAACACGGTGTACAACGCCGTCGTCAACTCTCTGGCTAGCGGAGCCGTTCAAGGTTATCAGGGACCGGCATATGCCCCTCCAACCACCCTGCCGGCCAGGAGCTTACCGTACACATCCCAATCGGCTTCTCAACCGATATTGACGCAGCGCGAGGGGTACAGCTCTCCACCACTTCCGGCGTCTCCAAGATACAGCGGTGCACCTTATCTCCCATCGCGAGCACCGCTTCAACCCGCCCAGATGGCTTCTGTGCAAACTCTACCTACAAGCTCGGTGCCTTGGGGGGTATCAGCCACGACGTATTCCCCCGAGCCAGCGAATCGGCACGGCACTTATCCGTTTCAGGTGCCGTACCAATCGGCCGCCCGGCCGACGGTCTCTCAATACCAACCGATTTTACCGGAAATCTGCAGGGGGGCATCAGCCATGACACATTTTCCCGAGCCAGCGAACGGGCATGGCACTTATCCGTTCCAGGTGCCATACCAATCGGCCAGCCGGCCGGTGGTCTCTCAGTACCAGCCGATTTTACCAGAGATCGGTAGGGGGGCAAGCACTGTGGAGGCATTCAGAGGCGCGGCGCCAGCAACAACGTACGAAGGGGGTGCGGACGCGTTTCGCCAGCAGTTATCGGCCGTTCAGCAAACTTCGCCGATTCATCACCTGGCCGAACCAGCCCTTCAACACGTGCCCGCACCGCGAACAACTGTTCATCAGCAGCAGGTGGACTGGACGGCAAGAATAGCAGAAGTAATTCAAGATCAGTTTGGGCTGAAGCCGAAAGTTCAAACTTATACTTACAAGACGCCGTATCCATCGGCCTATGACTCGTTGCCGTTCCCACACCGCTACAAGGTTCCTGATTTCACCAAGTTCTCAGGGACGGATGACACATCCACTGTGGAACACATCAACAGATTCATCATCCAGTGCGGTGAAGCTGCCACACAAGACGCTCTGAGGGTACGGTTATTTTCATCATCTCTATCCGGATCGGCCTTCCAGTGGTTCACCACTTTACCGCCAAATTCTATCATCACGTGGGCCGATCTGGAGAAACAATTCCACAAGAACTTCTATGCAGGGGTACACGAGATGAAGATTTCGGACTTAACCAGCCTCAGGCAGAGAAGCGATGAGCCGGTGACGGGATACATACAGAGGTTCAGAGAAATCAAGAACAAGTGCTACAGTCTGGCTCTGACCGATGCACAGTTGGCCGATATCGCTTTCCAAGGTCTCTTGCCGCAAATCAGAGAGAGGTATGCCGCCCAAGAGTTTGAGAGCCTGAGTCAAATCGTCCACCGATTGTCAGGGCAGGAGATCCGACCACTTGAACAGCGGAGGAGCTTCCAAAAGAAAGTGGCGTACTTGGAGGGATCTGAATCTGACGCGGAGGAAGAAATCGACCTGGCGGAATGGGTAAAAGGGAAAAAACCAATATCCTGCCCCTTTGGCAAGAAGGAGCCAGAGACATTCGGCTTTGACACGTCAAAAGCCGATAAAACTTTTGATCTACTGCTTCAGGAGGGACAGATCAAGCTGTCGCAACATCACACCATCCCTACGGCCGATCAGCTGAAGAAGATGAAGTACTGCAAGTGGCACAACGCTACTTCTCATGACACCAACGAATGTAAAGTCTTCCGTCAGCAGATACAATCGGCCATTGAACAAGGGCGGCTCAGATTTGAGACTCCAACCAAATCGGCAATGCCGATGAAGATAGATCAGCATCCCTTCCCGGCCAACACGGTCAACGCTGGAGAAGAATCAAGTCAAACCAAGGTGCTGACATCAGAATCGGCGAGAAGAGGTGGCGTCGTCGATCCCAAGGGGCAGATCACGACGGAAGAAATCAGAAGGAACAGGCGAGGACCAGAACGACCACACAGGCCTGTCACCTCCCGATTTCTACTCAGTAAATATCGGCGGCAGCAAGAACAAGCACAACACCAAGAAGAGATAATACGCCGGCATGAAGATCACTGGCAGTGCCCGTTCTTCATCCACTGCTGGGAAAACGATATCAGGTTGCCATCTGCCGATAACTGTCCGGAGTGTAACGGACCAAACCGCAACGATCGCCCGAGGCCACACTCTAGGGATAGAAGATCAGAGCCGATCAACAGAAATCGGCGCGAAGAACGGCGCGTTTCGGTGCATAATCGGCTGAAGGGCAGAGTTGACCAGTACAGCAGGTCAAAAAGCAAGATCGGCCAGCAAGATGGACTGGGGGGCAGGATCAGCGCACACGATCGGCTGGAAGAGGTGGCCGATGATAGGGTATCAGACGAAGATCCCCTAGGGAAGGAACCAAAGTGGGAACACGCCAGATCATCGGCCAAACCAGTGAATCCTAGGTGGTGTCCTGACGGCCTATCCAGATCCCAAAAGCGGAGGATCCAACGCCTACGCCAGTGGGAGCATCAAGAAGAAGAACGGAGACAAGTGCCAGAGAGAAGGAATGTGAAATCTCGAATTTGGCGCCCAAAGAAAAAGGATCAGGAAGCAAACAGCCAAGAATCGGCAGCCGAAATCGATATGGTTTTCATACTGCCGATGGAGTTCATGGCGCCAAGCGATCGGGACAAAGTGACAAATACAGAGGAAGAGCAAATGGCGCAACTGGTATTAGAGCCGATGACGGCTATGTTTGAGAAGCCAGAGGAAGAAAAATGACAACACCTCAAAGCGCTGTTTCTCAAGGGCTATGTCAACAGAAGACCCGTCACCAAACTACTGGTAGATGGAGGCGCGGCAGTCAACATCATGCCGTATGCCATGTTCCGCAAGCTGGGCAAGGGCGATGATGACCTCACCAAGACGGACATGATGCTGAAGGACTTCGAAGGCAACGTGTCGCCTGCCCGCGGGGCATTCTGCGTCGACCTCACCATCGGCAGTAAGACCCTCCCCACTACTTTCTTCGTCATTAATGGCAAAGGGTCCTATAATATGCTGCTCGGTCGCGACTGGATACATGCAAACTGCTGTGTCCCATCTACTATGCATCAATGCCTTATGCAATGGGTCGGCGACAGTACAGAGGTGGTAGCTGCCGATTCTGTTTACAGCGTTGCAGCGGCCGACACACAACAGTGGAGCTGCGAGCACGTCAAGTGTATATCTGGCAAGACTTGGGACACTGACTTCCTGAGAGTGTCCGATTTCGGTCTACAGCCGATCCAAGCAGTCGGCTCTGAAGATTCAGAATAAATGGATCAGCTCATCCGAGAAGATGGGAAGCTGGGGCACGGGTTCACGTCGGCCAATTTGTTAGAGATGGTAGATTTGGGAGATAGCAGCAAATCGAGGCCGACGTACGTTAGTGCCAATTTGGATCCTGAGTACAAATGCAAAATGATAAAATTATTGAAAGAGTTCAGGGATTGCTTTGCTTGGGAATATCACGAGATGCCAGGACTAGACCGGTCTATTGTTGAACACCGGTTACCTATAAAATCAGGATATCGGCCGTATCAGCAACCTGCACGGCGGTGTAATCCCAAGATTCTACCTGATATAAAGGCTGAGATTACAAAGTTGATTGAGGCAGGATTTATTCGGCAGTGCCGTTACGCCGAATGGATTTCTAACATTGTGCCTGTATACAAGAAGAATGGAAAATTGCGTGTGTGTGTATCGATTTCAGGAACTTAAATCAGGCTACGCCAATGGATGGTTATCCGATGCCAACGGCCGATATCTTGGTGGATGCTGCCGCAGGCCACAAAGTCATAAGTTTCATGGATGGGAATGCCGGATACAATCAGATATTAATGGCCGAAGAAGATATTTCGAAAACGGCTTTTAGGTGCCCGGGCCATCTTGGTTTATTTGAATGGGTGGTTATGACTTTTGGCTTGAAAAACGCCGGTGGTACATATCAACGGGCCATGAACTACATCTTCCACAAACTCATTGGTTCATCAGTGGAAATTTATATAGATGACGTCGTGGTCAAGTCAAAAGGTCACCAGGATCATCTGGCCGATTTACAGGAAGTGCTGGAGTGCACAAGGAAGCATGGGCTGAAGATGAACCCAAACAAGTGTGCGTTTGGTGTATCGGCCAGACAATTCTTGGGATTTATGGTCCATGAGCGTGGGATAGAAGTCAGCCGCAAGACTATAGACGCCATCAATAGAGTAGTGGCCCCACAAAGTAAAACTGAACTGCAGTCCCTCATCGGCAAGGTCAATTTCATCAGAAGATTCATATCCAATTTATCGGGACGTATTCAGGCTTTTACCCCTCTGTTGAAGTTAAAGCCCGACCAAGAGTTCATATGGGGGGAGGAACAACGCAAGGCACTGGAGAATATCAAGCAGTATCTCGTTTCACCTCCGGTGTTGGCCCCGCCACAGTCTGGTAAGCCGTTCAAGTTATATTTATTGGCTGATGAGCAGGCTATTGGATCGGCGTTGGTACAGGAGTTTGAAGAGAAAGAACGAGTGGTGTACTACGTCAGTAGAAGACTTTTAGATGTCGAAACAAGATATTCTTTGGTAGAGCGGTTATGCTTGTGCTTGTACTTTTCATGTACTAAGCTCAGGCACTATTTGCTATCGGCAGAATGCATAGTCGTGTGCAAGGATGATGTGGTGAAGTATATGCTATCATTGCCGATTTTGAAGGGGCGAATTGGAAAATGGATCCTGGCCTTGTCAGAATTCGATCTAAGGTACGAATCGGCCAAAGCCGTCAAAGGTCAAGTGGTGGCCGATTTCGTAGTTCAGCATTGTGGACCAGAAATTGCCGCCGTTGAACCAGTTCCATGGACTCTATATTTTGATGGTTCTTCGTGTGGGGTCGGATCAGGAATCGGCATCGTTCTTGTGTCGCCTCGGGGGGCAACTTATGATTTCTCTCTGCCGATAGAAGCTTCTGCAACCAACAACCAGGCGGAATATCGAGCTGTTCTGAAAGGCATCCAATTGTTAAGGGAAGTCAGGGCGGATGCAGTCGAGATCTTTGGGGACTCCATGCTCATTGTGGATCAGTTAACAGGACGATCCGAATGCAAGGACGACATCTTGAGAATTTATTATGAAGATTGTCTTCAACTTCTGAGAGGCTTCAAATCTGCAACAATTGAGCACATCCCCAGAGATTATAATGAGGAAGCCAACAGACTGGCTCAACATGCTTCTGGGTATCGGCCGATTCAGGGAGCGATGACGCTAGAACTCGCGGCCGATGACTGGCGGAAGGAGATCGCTGATTATTTGAAAAATCCATCCCAAAAGGTGGATCGGCGAATACGTTTTCAGGCTACAAAGTATGTGTTGCTTGAGGATGACTTATTTTTTCGGACGATTGATGGAGTTCTTCTCAAATGCCTGGGAACAGAAGACGCAAAGGTCCTAATGGGAGAAATCTATGAAGGCGTGTGTGGGGCTCATCAATCGGTCCATAAAATGAAGTGGATGATCAGGAACAATGGATATTACTGGCCGACCATCCTGGAAGATTGTTTCAAGTATTACAAAGGATGCCAAGACTGTCAGAAGTTTGGCGATGTGCAGCGCGCACCAGCATCGGCTATGAATCCGATAATTAAGCCGTGGCCGTTCAGAGGTTGGGGAATAGATCTCATCGGACAGATTCATCCTCTGTCTAGCAAAGGGCATAAGTTCATATTGGTGGCTACAGATTACTTTACCAAATGGGTGGAGGCAGTTCCTCTGAGGAACGTGACATCAGCCGATATGATTGAGTTTGTTAAAAGCCATATTATATATCGATTTGGTATTCCTCAAACCATCACAACTGATCAAGGGACAATGTTCACTTCTGGAGAATTCGGAGAGTTCGCCGCCGATATGGGGATTAAATTATTAAATTCCTCTCCATACTATGCTCAAGCCAATGGCCAAGCGGAGTCATCTAACAAGGGGATAATCAAGCTAATTAAGAGAAAGATAGAAGAACAGCCCAAGAAGTGGCATATGTCTTTGGCTGAATCTTTATGGGCGTACAGGATGGCTTGTCATGGGGCCACTAAAATATCCCCTTATCATTTGGTTTATGGCCATGAAGCAGTCTTACCATGGGAGATAAGAACAGGGTCAAGACGCGTATCGCTACAGGATCAGTTAACGGCCGATGATTATTCCTTTCTCATGAAAGATGAACTTGACGATTCGGCGGGTTTGCGGTTAAGAGCTCTAATCAGCATAGAGGAGAACAAGAAAAGGGTGGCCAGATGGTATGACAAGAAGGTCAGAGTCAAACAGTTCTTTCAGGGAGATCTGGTATGGAAGCTGGTGCTGCCGATAGGATCTAAGGATCCCAAATTCGGTAAGTGGTCACCCACTTGGGAAGGGCCGTATAGAATCGGCCGATGTGCTCCCGGAAATGCATACATTCTGGAAACGATAGAAGGGGAGGAATTCCCAAGAGCTCTGAATGGACGATATTTGAAAAGGTACTATCCAAGCATTTGGGTAGATGCATAACTTACAGCAAGATATATCAAGATTACATGGCCGACATGGTGTAAGTCGCCCTTAGAATAAAAACACTACTGGTTACGCCTGCGTTGGATTTCTCTTTCGACGCGACCTAATCTTATCATGAGGGAGAGCCTTTCATCTTTCAAGTCCTTTGCAGTGACTCCAGCTTCAGCTTGGTCGCAGAGTTCTTTCAGCAGGCGGGCCTTCTCCTCTTCCAAATCTTTCATGGTGGCTTCGGTCTTAGCTTCAGCAAGTCGGTGAGAAGATGAAGAACTCTCGTCAGAGGATGGCATTTGTTCAAAGCAGACGAGATCCATATGGTCCAAGATTGGTCGGACATTGGCGGGAACATGATCTTTGAGTTCTTCGGAATGAGCTTTTATCAGATCTATATCAGCTTGCGACAATGGCTTGCCTGAATGCATGATTTCGATCGCTCTTTCCAAACCGGGGCTGAGACGGTTCGGCTGAAAGGAGGAATAGACAAATATGTTGGAACAAAGTAAGATATCCCAGGGAGGGATGGAGAGAAAATTGATACCTGGTTGACGGAAGAGGAGGATCGAGAAGACATTTTAATGCTTGACCAAAGACGGCGAGCGGCGGGTTTCAGAGGGAAAAGAAGACAAGCCAGATGAACATTTTTGGAAATAATACGAAGAATCGTATTTATAGAAAGGAAGAGACAGAGGGTTGGCAAGACGTGTACCGCCGGAGTAAAGACATCAGTAAATGTAAAGCTGCCAGGGGAGACGGTCAAAGTCTGAATCTACACGCCAACATAAATCCTGTTACCGGATTCCATGTCATAGAGCTGATTCTAGAAAAAGATCAGATGCAGGGGAAAAGGTAACGCAACTGATTCCGAGGTTTACTCCTGTCACAATAGGGAAGCTTAGAAAGAAGGGTTGAAGAAGGAGTTTTGAAGAAAAAGTTATATTTTACTCCGAAACTAGGGGGCATGTGTTGACGCCAGATTTTGACACGTATTGAATCGGCGTCAGGAGGAGAAGGTTGGCCGATGAAGCGGATCTGAAAGCTACAGTAAGGAATCGGCCGATCGGGGTAACAGTTGAAAATCGGCCGATTGGTGGCACAGCCTATGCCAACAGGATAGGATTATTCCAGAAGATCCTAGTCAAAAGCTGGTCAACACGGCATGCTAAGTCGGCCGGAAAGCAATTGAAGAGGTCCTGATTGGATTAGGAAGCAGCGGCGGAAGATTCTGCGGGAGTCCGTTTCCTTTTTAAAGTTATTATAGATATAGTAGTTTTCCTGTTTTAAATAAGGTTGTAACAAGTCGTAATCGACCAGGAGTCCTAGTTTCAGGGTATAAATAGGAGTCGCTAGGGTTTTGCAAAAAGGACCAACATCAATCAACAAACACAACTTCTACTTTTTACCAGTACTTTACCTTTCAAGTCGGCGACTTCGCCAATATTTTCTTCTTTCACGAGTTCGTACAGATTGGCAGGGCTGCATCAACCTGATCTCCGGCCAATTGGTAGGTTCCGCTTATCGAGTAATATCCGAGCTTTAACTACGGGCGCATCGATGTGGTTTCTTTTGGATTTATTCACAAGTTATCGATATTTACTAGAATTGCAAGTTTTACCTGTTATTCTAGTATTATCACCAGTTATCCAGCTTGAGATCAGGGTAATCGGCTTCGTCATCGTTCTCCTTCGATTCATCGCCGTACAGCCGATTAGATCTGTTTCAAGTGTTGCTTCTATAGTAATTGTTTAGATTGCTCCAGCAGTTCTCTTTACAATTACTATACGATCATCGGCTGACTCGTAGCCGATCATCTCTACAGCAAATCGGCCGATTTACCGCCGACGCGCTCCTCAGGACAGATCGGAAATCCAGCCGATCGACGCGCCTAGAATTTAATACTCTATTTCCTTGTCAATCAACAGGTCAGATTGACTGGCACGCCGCGCGAATCGCACCAGGGCGATAACCCGAACAGGAGCTAAGCAGATTCTCCCGGGTCGTGTGTCCGACACTGAAGACCCATCGGCCGATTCCTATCCGGCCGATTTTAGCGCCAACAAGTTTGCATTGCCTCTGGCCATGTGTGTGTGGTGTTGTTGATTGCTTGTTATTTGATTAATTCATATAATAATAATGCTGAATTTCTTATGATGATTACTGTTGTGTTATTAGATTAATTTATGTAATAATAATGCTGAATTCATGTAATAATAGAAGTTTGTACTTTAATTTGAGGGAAACATAAGATCTTCATTAACCATACTTGTATTTACATTGCAACAAGGACCTCCTGAAGCAAAAGCAAGAGAAAAGCAATACCACCTAGGAGTACTACACTCGCTCACTCTAAAGCTAAACGAACACAAAAGCAACCAAAATCAGAGGCGCATGCGCAGCCAGTCCTAGCAACCTAGTAGGAGCGAAATCCCCTACGGAGAATTTCGACTTCACCTTGAATCCTACAGTCCTCGCTGCAATACTTGGTCAATCCTTGAGGCTCCCATGGATTGACAGGACTGCCACACATGCCGTCTGCGCACAGAAGATCGCCGCTCGGCACCGGTGCTGCCGCCAGCTCCGGCGGGTCCAAGATCCTGCGCCAATGCATTTGCCAGATGCGCTCTGTGGCCTCCTCGCGCTAGCGCAAACATTCGTCGTTGTGAAACTGAGGTGCGCCATCCCCGCGGCCCGCCGCCACCACTTTTTCCTCGTCCTCGACCTGTCTATGTACTGCCTCGCAGCGTCGTCGCTCACGGTGCCGTCATTGGCCCTGTAGAGGAGGATGGCGGCCACATAGGCCGCCAGATTATGCCCGACCTCGGTGGTGCGTTGGAGCTCGACGGTGCATACCGGGGCCAAGGACGTGCCTTTATGGAAAGCGACTTCCATCCCGGTTAGGAAGCACGCCTCTGGGTTGCCAACTTTGGTCAGGCGACCAACGAGTGTGGCGTAGCCAATGGGGTCGTCCCACGACATGTCGTCGGTGAACCACCCTAGTGTGACTCGTCGGCCGACTTAGAGTTCGCCGCACACACGGAGCATGCAGCGACAGGTGGCCCGAAGCGCGCGGAGGTCCTCCATTGGCTGCTCCGAGATAGCCGTGAGGCGGCCCGCGATCTTAATGGCCAGGTCGGTCGGGAGCTCCGCCAGCGACGACTGGTGCCACCGCCTGGCCTCCATTAGTGTGCCAGTGTTGTCGTCGATGTCACGGAACGCTGGGCGCGTGGGCGTCGGCGAGACGGAGCGGGAAGTTGTGCGGGAACAGCAACCGTCTTCGCGCCAAGGGATCGCACGGTGGAGAGTGGAGAGTGGCGAGTGGAGTTTGTCGATGTCATCCATGTCGTACCTCAACTTATATAAATGAAATACCTAGTTGATGTGTTCTCGCCGATAGGTGGGCCATGGTTTGTGGGCCACATATGTCAGTGGCTGTTCAGTGGAAAAAACTGTCGTGTGTCACCAATTTCTTTCTTGAGGACACGCGGCGCATTTCCCCCAATCCGTCCCATCAAAATTGGGGTTTTCTCCCATTGACAATGCCTGAAGCAATAGCAAGTTATAGTACTAATTAAAGTAGCATAAGATGTTCATTAATTATACATATATATTTACATTGGTCACAAGATCCTTGGACCTCATGAAGCAAAAGCGGCAGAAAATTAAAACAATATATACACTACACTTCTTCAATCTAAAATTAGCCACAAAATCCACTTCATTTTGCCATGCATCCAGCAATCCTCGCTACAATACTGTCTCCATGACCATTCTAGAGCCACTCTGCAATCCTCACCTGTGCACGGAAGATCGGCTCGCGGCAGTGCTGGCGCCACGCGAATGCACCTGCGCCGCCACCTTCTCCAGACCACATGCGCGGCACTCCGGTGAATCCTTAAACACTCCCTGAACATGCCGTCGCGGACCCCCGCCGGCCCCGACCATGTGTTGTCCACGGCCATGGCCGCCTGTCTCATGTGCTACCTAGCAGTAGCGTCGACGCCGGCGCCTCCATTGGCCATGTACAGGAGGACGACGGCCACATAGGCCACCACTTCGTGGCCGCCCGCGACGGCGCGCTCGATATTCTCGTCGAGGACTGCCAGGGGCATGATCACAGGCCCACGGAAGATGACATTCACCCCATAAATGAAGTTGTCCTCCAGATTGCCGAGTTGGGCCAGGCGAGCAACAAAGGTGTGGTACGCATCGGGGGTGTGCCACGCCATGTCGTTCAACCCCGCTACGTTGATGCGCTGGCCGACTTCAGGGTTGCGGCACATGAGGTGCATGCTGCGGCAGGTCGCTCGAAGCTTGCGGAGGTCGTCCATTGGCCACTCCGAGGTTGCAGCGAGGTGGCCCGCGATCTGAATGGGCACATCGGTACGGAGATCCGCCATCAGCGACAACCGGGGCTGCCGCCATGAGTGCGTGGATGGAGCTGCGACACGCGGACACGCCGGAGAGCGGGATAGGCGTAGCAGCGTGTGGACGACGGCGAGCCGGAGTGGTGGATAGGTAGAGCGGCACGTGGACGGCGGCGAGCCCTAGCGCTGGATGGGGGCGAGCTGAGCTACAGTTCGAGTTCTTGGTTGAGATTTTGAATGCGTTGCCACTTGCTAGGAAGATCAAGCGATGCCGTGTCTCGGGGGGATGGCAACCTCGTGGGGTAGGTGCGCGGTACAGGAACTGTCGTAGGCTTTCCAGCGATAGGAGAGGAAGAAGATCGGGGAAGATCCAGCGGGCCTTTTCCTCTTCATATGCTGGATCTAGCGGCATAGTCAATGCGTCACATCACTTGCTTGTGGGCAATTGCTTGTTGGCCCAATATGTCAATGGCTGTTGGGTGGAACCACCCCTTTGCCTCGGGGTTTTTCTCCATTGCCTCTCCCGTCGACAGGAGGTTCAGGCGGTGCCACGTCCCGGGAGGTGCGCTAGGCCCCGATAGGTGGGACCCGCACCTCAATCTCACAAAAGACACCCGAGGAGAA
This sequence comes from Panicum miliaceum, assembly GCA_032594955.1. Classification (NCBI taxonomy): domain Eukaryota; kingdom Viridiplantae; phylum Streptophyta; class Magnoliopsida; order Poales; family Poaceae; genus Panicum; species Panicum miliaceum. The sequence goes on from CM064058.1 coordinate 39,118,720, forward strand.
GGCGCCTCCTGGTCAGCGCGTCGGCCCACGCGAGGGGAAGGCGCGCCTCTTGGTTGGTGCGTCTCGTCACTTGCTTGTGGGCCATGGCTTGTTGGCCCGATATGTCAGTGGCTGGAAACAACTGTCGTGTCCCCACTTTCTTCCTTGAGAAGCCGAACCGCACCAGTGCCTTTTTGCCCTCTTCCCCCAAACTGTCCCATCAAAGGTGGGGTTTTCTTCCATCGCCGCCCGCATCGCCTTCTTCAACCTCCCATCGCCGCCCGCATCCTTCTCGCCCACCTTCATTGCGACAATGGCGAGACGCAAACAGGCGCATGATGCACAATATGAGTTGTCCCAAAGCCCAGCGATGACCTCTAGGCCGTCGGTGAGGCGGCACAGCCCATCATCCACCACGGGGAGCAGCCCGCCAATCATCAATGCGCCGCCCGCCTTGCTCGTCGACGACGCGGCCAACAAGCTCGGAGTAGAAGACGTGCCACCGGGCTTCGAAAAAGTCATCGCCGCTCGCAGAAACTAATAGGATGATGCAGCGCCAGCCATCGATGCGGACGTGAAGCTCAAAGATGCCGCCACCTCATCAGCATCGCACAACAATGACTCAGTGAGCCAGACTCTTCTAGTAGATAAAGATTCACTTTTGTTAGATTGACATTTAACTTTCTGTTGCAATCAGATTCCAACTAAATGTAGAAAGGTTCAGCCCATATTTTGGTACACATTAATGATAGAAGCATATAATCATATACTCCCTCCGTCCCGAAATATATCTATCTTAAGCGTTCAAAATTTGTCCCAAATATAACAATCTCATGATATATAGGGGCCACCATTCAACCGCCGGCGCTGGCGCCGGCGCCGCCGGAGCCGCCACATCTTCACCGATGTTTCGCCCACCGTGTCTGAGCCAGACGTGCAGTACAACTCGGCAGACTTTCCAGCAAGCTCTGAAAAAATCGATTTCGCCGACTTTCACGGGAAGAAGGTGATCAACGCTACCACAACATATTGGGGTTCACAGTTTGAGATAAGTAATGATAGATGAAGATATTTTGTGCACAAGGATATATATGTGTGTAATATAACTGCAATGGAGTAAAATGTGCTATATATATAGAAATATGTAACTGTCCTGGTGTATATGTTCTATGTAATTGCATTATGACCCTGTTTTGCTTGTAATAATGAAGCATGCAGGGGAGAAGTGTAACATTGTTTTCCCAAGGATGGCATGTTCGATGATCATCAGTCTTGCCAGCGATGACGACAACGATGTTCCTACCCTGTCATTAAAGAAGTGATTTTCCTACCTTTTAAATGTGTACTACAATTGGCATGAACAATGCAGTTTATCTTTTCCACACACGCAAACTGATCGAACCCCTTCTAAAATATATATCAGATCCGAAAGAAGGCTAAGGAGCTTCGCGTTGCTATCAAACGGAAGCTGATCGAGCAAAAGTGGTACACCGACAGCGAAAATGACAATGACCAAGACTTAGTTGGCTAGTCTTTTACCTTTGATCTTTTGCTTTTATTTTGTGTAATGAATAACCAGATCTATGGCAGTACTGTGGTATGTTAAGAACAATGCAAGTAGCTAGATGTGTATGTATATGCTACCTTGTTAATTATGCTAACTTATATATGCTCTCATGTCATTTGTTGATTGAATTGGTTTATGGTGTGATCAGTTTGGTCCCTTATCGAAGACTATTTATATAGTTGTGGAAAATTGAGAAAGTTTGTTGTATTTTTTTGAGGGTAACATAACATGTTCATTAATCATATTTCCCACAAGGTCCCTGCACACCAGGAAGCAAAAGCAACAGAAAAGCAATAGATATATATACTTGTACACTGCATAACACATTATATAGACATTTTGTACACTGCATAACAGGGTGAAATAGAAATAGCTACAAAATACAGTTTGAGGTCAATTGTAGTTTATGCTCTTGGAAAAATAGGACTTCTCAGTAATCACTTCCCTTTTCTAGTCTTGCTCTAGTCATCTTCTTGGTAGGGACTGTTCACGCCTGCATGAAGAGGAAGCTGATCGACCTAAGGATAATCCCCGAGAATGCGGATGATGTCCTCGCATAGGCTCTGGATCCTACATTCCTCGCTGCAGAAGTACGACCATTGGTACCATCCATCGTGGCCAGCAGGCACGCCGCACCATCACTGCACCCATCCGACCGCCTCCCAGCATGCGCACTAGTGGACGTCCGCGCGAGGCACTCGGCCAGGCACGGGGACTTGCTGCTCAAAGTCAGGCCATACCTCCATCCACAGCGTGTCGAAGGCTTCCTCGACTGGACGCGCAAGCCCACGATCATTCCAGACGGCGACCGCCGGGTCGTCATCTGCCACCTCGGCCAGGAGCTCCTTGGCCCGGAGGTCGGCCTCGACGCCACTATTTGCTCGCCACAGGAGCATAGCGAGCATGTACGCCGCCGGCTTGTGGCCCCCACGGGCAGCCTATTCTAGCTCGTCCAGGGGCGCATGAAGAGCCCCGCCGTGCTCTCGGAACACGACCCTCATCCCCTTGATGAATCACCCCTCCAGGTTGCCCGCGGTGTAGGTGTTCGTGATCAGTCGCTCGCAAGTCTCCGCGTAATCCGACTGCCGCAGTGCCCGCCTCAGGTTGAGGCTACGGCGCACCAGCGGCACGCCGAACACCCTGTCTCTCACGACAGAGCAAGTCCCCCTAAGGCAACGGAGATCGGTCATGGGGAAGCTGGATGATGCAGCGACGCAGGCGGCGACATCGATCTGGATCTCTTCTGTAAGGTCGGTGAGGGATCTCGCAGGCGTCATAGGCGAAGGGATGAGGGTTTTCTGGAAGAAGGGCGAGAGCGCAATGGCGAAGGGAGTAGGCCTACAGTAGATCTTGAAATCCCATCTTCGATATTTCTTCAATTCCCCTCTTGGGGATGGCAACCGTCTCGGGAAGGTGCGTGGGAACAATAACCGTCTGGGCCTTCCCTTTTTCACAGCGGGCCTTTTTCTCTTCCTGGGCCGGATCAAGTAGATCCTCATTCCACACTCAAACCTGGGCCAAATGGCCCGACTTTAAAATAGGCCCAGGCCTTATTAGCTGGCCCCGCACTCGTACGCGTGGATGGCCTGGTCCTACCTCTGTAGTGGACCCCGTGTTCACATATTTGACCCACAACCCTGACATGTGGGGCTTAGGATCCCACTCAGCACACGTGGCTGCCTGGTTGACATGTTGGACCTGTCAATCAGGACCCACAGATACATGTGTTAGCCACGTCGGCCAGCTGGGCCTTCCTTTTTATGGCTCCTTCGGCACACCTATTTTCACAGCGGGCCTTTTTCTCTTCCTGGGCCGAATCGAGTGGATCCTGGTTCCTCACTCAAACCTGGGCCAGATGGCCCAACTTTGAAATAGGCCCAGGCCTTATTAGCTGGCCCCGCACACGTACACATGGATGGCCTGGTCCCACCTCTGCAGTGGACCCCGCGTTCACATATTTAACCCACAACCTAACACGTGGGCCTTCGGGTCCCACCCACCACACGTGGCTGCCTGGCAGACATGCTGGACCTGTCAACCAGGACCCACAGATACACATGTTAGCCACGTCGGCCAGCTGGGTCTGCACACGTACACGTGGATGGCCTGGTCCCACCTCTGCAGTGGACCTCGCGTTCACATATTTGACCCGCAACCCTGACACGTGGGCCTCCGGGTCGAACCCAGCAGGCCAGCACACGTGGCTGCCTGGTAGACATGCTAGACCTGTCAACCGGGATCCACTGATACACGTGTTATCCACGTCGACTAGCTGGGCCCGCATACATACACGTGGATGGCCTGGTCCCACCTCTATAGTGGGACCCCGCATTCACATATTTGACCCACAACCCTGACACGTGGGCCTTCGGGTCCCACTCAGCACACGTGGCTGCCTAGTAGACATGCTGGACCTGTCAAGCGGGACCCACAGATACACTTGATAGCCACGTCGGCCAGCTGGGTCCGCACACGTACACATGGACGGCTAGGGCCCACCTCCGCAGTGGACCCCGCGTTCACATATTCGGCCCTCAACCCTGACACGTGGGCCTCCAGGTACACGTGTTAGCCACGTCGGCCAACTGGGCCCGCCCTCGTACACCTGGACGCCCGGGTCACACCTCTACAGTGGACCCGAGTTGACACCGATACTTGGACTTGATGGCGCACCCTTTCTGTGATGATACGACATGTTGTTCTGTGATGCTTGTTTTACTTTTGTCACAGTTGAATAGGGGCTGAGGGCTACCGCCGATGAAATGTGACAAAACTCGGGTTTCATCATAAAAGGGGCATGCTCTGTGACGAAGTTGGAAACGTCACGCGGAATTTCATCACGGATGCGCTGATTCTAGTAGTGTTTGCACATACACATATACACATGCTTGTAAACAAATTTTAATATGTTCTTTCCTGCTCTTCTAGCTCTTTTGTGCATGGCTTAGTGTTATGATTCTTGATTTAGCATTTTAAACACCTAGGGTGTCACAAAAATGCCCCCGCTCACGCTCCACGATGGTGGAGATTTCGGCGTCCTCTTTGTCGTCTTCGCCGCCGTCGCCTCCCACTCCGGGGAACGAGGGCCAAGGCTGCTCGGCCGCGTCTGCCGCTCGGTCATCGTCGAGCCAATCCCCACCCTCGAAGAGGTTCCAGATGAGGTGGCGGTTGTCTGGCTCAGGGTCCAGGTTCGGGCTTCCTTCCCCCATGGTTTTCCCTTCGATCCTTGTTGCAACGACGTTCTGAGATTGGTTTATGTGTGGCCAGCTGGAGCGCGTCGAGCCATGGGGCTCCGCCGGCCAGGAAAGGCTCCCAAGCGTTGGTTGTGGTCTCCTCCCCTGCGCCCGGGTCGGATGCGGCTCCGGTCGCCGCTGCTACAGCGGATGCCGAGGAACGGATCCCCTCACCGGGGACTGCACGGGTCTCGGAGGCGGTGCTGGCGGAGGTTCCCCCGCCATCTCTACCGGCGGTGCCCCTAGCAGGCATTGTGCCGCCGGGGGCACCAGCCGTCGTTGGTGGTGATGCAGGGCATCCCGCGATCACCTCTGTGGCCCCTGCAGAAGGGACGAGCTCAGCTCCAGCGGGACCTGCGGCGGCGCACTCGCCGAGAGCCCCAGACGCCTCGCCCTTGGTTTCACCTGCCCCGGCGGAGGGAGGTGGCCCGACGCCACCGGCTTCCGCACCAACGCCCGTCCAAGATGTTCCGGCAACGGATGCAGACCGCGCGCAAGATGAACCTGCTGCGGCGCCAACTCCGGACGCCCCTGGGGCGATCATTGCGGACCCGGCATCGGTCGCCGTCGCCACGCTCCCAGCCATGGTGCCGCTATCGTGGGCGCAAGTGGTGATGGAGTCAGCGATGGCGATCCTGCCTTGCCCGGCCACCAGCGGCGCGCCACCGCAGGCATGTGTGCTATGGGACATGGAGGAGAGCTTGCGCCAGCGGGAGGAGCAGATGGAGCCGCTGGCATCGGACCTCGCTCGGTGAGAGGAGTCCCTGGCGGTGCTAGAGCGTCGCGCCGAGGAGGAGCTACGTTCAGCGTCCTTTCGCGCGCAGAAACTCGCCGTCCGGGAGTAGACGGTCGAGGCCTGGGCAGCGCAGCTGCAAATAGCCTAGGGCCTGCTGCAGCAGCGGGAGTCCCAGCTCGAGGGCGAGGAGTGGGCTGTCCAGCAGCAGGCATTAGCGGCCAATGACCGGCAAGCGGCCCTTAACTGCCATGAGGAAGATCTCCGTCGTCAGGACTTGGCGGCAGGGCGACCGCCCGCGTGGCGACGGCGTAGTGGGAGGCGGACGAGCAAGTCAATACCCCCCGTCATGATGCGGCGAGAAAGATCCACGCCGCCCGCGACACCCATGCCGCCGAGCTCCAGGCGCTGCGGGACAGCTTCGCCGCGCAACTTCGGGGTGTCGTTCATCGCGCAGACGCGGCGGAGGCCCGTGCGGTGGAGGCAGAGTCGCGGGCAACGGCGGCGGCGGCGCGTGCTGTCAAGGCGCAGGCTCGCGGCGACGCCCTACTGGCTCAGGTGCGGATGGCACATGCTGTCCTGGATGACTCCGACATTGGGGCGCTCCGGCGGGTTCAGGAGGAGTCCTTCGAACCTTTCCGGAGCCTGCTCATGCGCTGCCTCGGCACCATCCTTTTCCCCAAGTTTGGGGGAGGTAAGAGCCCATCCCCTCTTCGGCTCGTGCCTCACTTGACTCACATGGCAGAGCGCCTGGAGTCGCTGGAGGACTACGTCATGGCGGCTGTCGATGCGAGTTCCCAGAACCTGGCCCCCGACGCGGTGGAGTACGCCCTGGCGTGCCTGTGGAGCCGCGCCCCGAACGCGCCGCTAGGCCGGATTCGGGAAGGCATCATCCTCGAGGACGAGGAAGCGGCGCGCGACGCGGTTAGGAGCCTGGCGGCAGAGGTGGTAACTCAGTTCGCACCGAACGGGGCTGAAGACCCGCCAGCCGATGAGGGTGGCGATGCGGAGGACGCCGATCAACCTGTGGAGAGCGAGTCATCCCCGCCCCTTGACGCTGGCCAGTAGGGCCCCTCCCTCTTCTTTTTCAGCATACTTTTGTTTTTGTTGCTCGGTCAGCGCCATGGCATGCTTATGTACTGTGAACTTCTGGTCGGGGCGCTTGTTTTCCACCCTTCCTATTCAGCTCGTACTTTCTGGTCCTTTTGGTGATGTTGTTTGTTGTCGTGTCTTGTCGGGCCTTATCACCGCCTTGGGTCTTGCTTGTGTGTCCCTCTCAGGTGGGTTTGCCAGAGGGCGCAGTGACTGCCAGCACTTCCTCAGGCGACACGCCAACTCTTCGGGGGGGACTTGGGCGACCGTGTGGTGTGGTTTGACCACGTGGCGGCATGGTTGCCCTCGGTGTCTGACACGTCCCCTTGCCGTGCCCGAGTAGAGTGACCTGGAGATGAGGACGAGGGCTGGGGCTCTGCCTTGGACCCGTGGAGGCTTCCATGGTCGCCCTGCTGACTCGCCTATAAAAGGCGAGGCCGTTAGGGCTGCCTAGTTCCCCCTCATCAAGAGCGAACCAGCAATGTGTCCCATGTTCCTCCAGCCTCCAGCAGATCCAGGGGATTCTCCCCTAGGCACACCATCCACCGAGAGCGCTTCGCCGTCCGTAGGGATGCGAGAGGGGCTGGCATGGCCAGTTCCTCTCTTTCCCAGTGAAGTTGAGTCAGGCTGAAGGCGCGTCACGGCCCAAGGGAGCCGTGGCGAGTATGGGGCGTTGGACGCACAGCTATTCGATGTCTTCAGCATCACCCCGGGGAGCTTGCTCTTCCTTCTGCCCCCCACTTTCTCAAACAAAGTTGAGAGGGACTGAAGATGGAGTCGGCTCCCTAGGTTGCCCATGCAGCTGCTCGGGTTTTCCAGTGGAGGGTCTTCCCCTTTGGAGCCCCTATTGTGAAACTGCTGCTGCTGCTGGGTTCGGTGCTGGACCTCGGTGATGTTGTTGTTGCTACTGCTGGGTGGAAGGCTTGTAGCCTTTCTCATCTTCCCCAGTGCCAGCGGCAATGTCCTCCGACGTCGCCTGCGGCAGGCGGCGCCGTGCTCCTGTTTGGCCGGTGATGAAGTTGTCGGACCTCGGTCGGGCAATTTCATCACAGCCTCATTCGAGGGCGCGCTGGTGCTCCGGGAAGTAGTAGTCAGAAGTAGCTTCCTTGCTTCTTTTCCATTATTCTGTCCTGGAGCGATGGTGCGACCTCGCCTCCCCTCCGCTCGTGGTCTGGTGAGCGTAGAGCTTATGTTGGCCAGGTCCCGTTATAGAGGGACCCGGTTGCAGACGCTCATGGTTCGTCCAGGCTCAGCTTCTGGTTGGCAGGGCCGATGTCGCGGCGCACCAGCTCGTCTCCGGTTCACGGCGTGGTACCTTCTCCGTCGGGGCGCGAAAGGGATCTTGGTCCAGTTGTGGCTACGGGTGCACGCTCCGACCCGCTTCCACCAGCTCTGGGCCGGCCATCGCCTATTCCCCGATAGATTAGGGAATCCTCGCAGCAGCTTCATGTATCCTTGCCCTGGCCGTTCGTCGGCCACGGGCGGTGTGACTCTGTTTGAATCTGTGTACTTGTACCAAGAAATATACGAAATTCCCTTTTTCGGGATCCCGGGATGCCAGGATCTTGGCCAGCAGGTGGCCTTTTCTGTGTGGAAAACATATTCCTTAGTTTTTGTTCATGCTCAGACTTCTACCCCGGGATGAGCCACCGCGCATTTAATCGAGGCCCCTTGTCGAGACGAGCGTGTGGTGGCGAGCGTGTAGGGTTCCCGGAGGGCAACTGATCCCGGGGTCCGTAGACCAAGTACGGAGTCGGAGTTGTCCGAGAAGAGCCTGTTTATCCCCCGGCCAACAGTCTGTTGTTTCAGCAAGTTCGCTCTTTCCATGACGCATGCCAAGAATCCACGAAAGAAAATGTTTCGCAAGAAAAAGTTTCAGTATTCACAAGGAAACTGAATCAAAAGGTAACTATGTGTGTGAGAGCCCCCGACCAAGTTCCATGCGGAAGCGGGTCCGTGGGGTACTTGGCCCTCATGCCGAAGCACTAGAACCCCCATATCTTTAAGCAGAAAAAAGCTTTCAAAATTCATGCAAAAGTGCCCAAATTGAATTATTGCAAATGGAAGGGTGTTTGTATATAGGTGGGATCCCCCACCCAAGTACTGTGTGGAAGTAGGTCCATGGAGTACTTGGCCATCATGCCGGGACATTAGGACCCCCCCTATCTACGGGTGGAACTTACGGAGATACTCGATGTTCCAGACGTTGGGTACCTGCATTCCGTCCTTGTCGGTGAGCCTGAACACCCCGGGCCGGTGTTCTTCCGTGACGCAGAAGGGGCCTTCCCACATTGGGGAGAGTTTGTTCTTCCCCTCGCATGACTGGAACTGGCGGAGGACCAGGTCTCTGACTTGGATGGTCCTTCGTTGTACATGGCGCTGGTGGTAGTGGTGGAGGCATGCTGATAGCGAGCAGCCCGGAGTGCCGCCCTACACATCTTGCTGCTACAGGCGATCTTGATCTTCTTCGTTGTAGGCCCGTACACGCGGGCTTCCTAGTGTCACCTCGGTCGGGAGGATAGCTTCGGCACCATAGACGAGGAAGAAAGGCGCTTCGCCAGTCGCTCGGCTGGATGTGGTGCGGTTTGACCAGACCACAGCCGGTAGCTCATCTATCCAGCCGGTGCCATGTTTCTTCAACTCATTATAAGTTTTGGTTTTCAATCCTTTGAGCACTTCTACGTTTGCTCTTTTTGCCTGTCTGTTGCTTCTTGGGTGGGCAACGGATGCAAAGCAGAGCTTGATTCCCATGTTGTCGCAGTAGTCCCCAAAGAGGTTGGTCGTGAACTGGGTCCCGTTGTCGGTGATGATGCGATTAGGGACCCGGAAATGGGCTACCAGGTCCTTGATGAACTTGAGAGCTGAAGTCTTGTTGGCCTTTACGACCGCGAAGACCTCCGGCCATTTGGTGAATTTGTCGATCGCCACGTACAACCATTCATAACCCCCCGACGGCTTTTGGGAAAGGTCCCAAAATGTCAAGCCCCCAGACCGCGAACGGCCATGATAGGGGAATGGTTTGGAGTGCCTGTGCTGGCTGGTGAGACTGCTTTGCGTGGAATTGACACGCCCTGCAACGCTGAGCCAGTTCGGCTGCATCCTGGAGGGCTGTCGGCCAGTAGAAACCTTGCCGAAAGGCTTTACTGACCATCGTGCGGGAAGCCGAGTGACTTCCACACTCGCCCTCGTGGATATCGGTGAGCAGCTCGCCGCCTTCTTCCCGGGTGATGCATCACAAAAGGACCCCATCCGTGCCAGGCCGATATAGATCCCCATCTACCATGACATAGTGCTTGGACTATCGTGCGTGCTCCACAGAGGCATCATCCTCGGGAAGGAAATTTTCTTTCAGGAAGTCATGGATGTCGTCCATCCATGAGGGTCCCAGAGAACTGGTCAAGAGAAGGGTTAGCTCGACGGGTGGCTGGGCCTGGTTCCCCCCACTCGAGGACGGGGTTCCCCCTTTGACACGGCCGGCGGCCGTGACGGTAGGCTGGCATAGCCTTTCTTCGAACACCCCGGGGGGCAATGGAGCTCATAAGGACGCGAGGCGGGACTGCTCATCGGACTCAGAGTTCTCCTTTCGGGGAACGTATTGCAGCTCCAATCCATCAAAATGCCATTCCATTCATCGTACCTCGGCCATGTAGGCGGCCATCTGAGGATCAGATCACTGGTACTCCTTGGTGACCTGGTTCACCATGAGCTGGGAGTCCCCCTTGACTAGAAGGCAGCATACTCCCAGTACGGCGGCCGCTCGGAGCCCGGCCAGGAGACCCTCGTATTCTGCCATGTTGTTCGTGGCTTGAAAGCCTAGCTGAACGGCGTACTTGAGGGTGTGACCATCCGGGGCGGTGAGGACCATCCCGGCGCCGGACCCCTAGAGGGTGAGTGAACCGTCGAAATTCATGGTCCAGTATTCCAAGGTCCAAGGCTTGTCCCTTGACCAGCCGGCATTCGGTGAGGTCGTGCCGGTTGGTCCGGTGGATCTCCCACCACTTACCAGCCCCTGGTTTGGCCGGAGCTGGCTTCTGGAATCCCCCTCCAGGCCTGGGGGCGCCTCCCCCAGGAGCCCGCCCGGGGTGTTACTTGTTGCGGCCCTCTGCCATCGCCAAGATGGTGGCAGCCTTTCGCTTGTTCTTCTTGTTGTCGGGCCGGCTGGACCGGGTGCATTCCGATGCGTCAGGCTCCTCCGGAGCACCACGGCGCACGAAGCGCTGCTGTGCTTCGACTTCCCGGGCACAATTGTCCGCCAGAGCGAACAGCTCAGAGAAGGTCTTGACGTTGCGTGCCTCCAGCTTGCCCACGAGACGTTTGTTGGCCACGCCCTCGGTGAACGCCTTGATGACGGCCGAGGGCATAATGCGCGGGATGGTGTTGTGCACCTGGTTGAAACACTGGATGTATTGCCGCAGCGTTTCACCCTTGCGCTGTTTGTCGGCGAGCAGGTCACCCCTGGTCCCCAGTCGATTGAACAAGCCGGAGAAGTTGGTAACGAACTGTTCACACAAATCTCCCCAGGAACCGACTAATTCCTAGGGGAGATTCATCAGCCAGGACCTCGCCGTGCCCTTAAGGGCGACGTGGAAGTAGTTGTCCATGACCTGAGGCCCCCCACCCGCGGCCTGAATGGCCGTGGTGTAGATCTGGAGGAACTCCTCACGATCGATGGTACCGTCGTACTTCTCCGGGAGGTCTGGCTGGAACTTGGTCGGCCAGTTGACCCGATGCAAGTCGGCGGTGAACGCTCGACACCCGGCCCCGTACGGCCCGATGTCATCGTCCACCGAATACCCCTGCCCGCGACTGCCGCGGATGGGGGAACCAGAGGAAGCGTGCTCCTCCCTAGCCTCTCGATGGCACTCTCGTGCACGTTCGAGAGTGGTTCGGGAGTCTTCGCTCGCCCTGATCTCTTGGAGCCGCGAACGCAATTCGTGTGTCCCGTTGGTGGCCGACCTCGCCAAAGAGGGTGGCCGCAGCGGTCGTCGGTGGCCTCCTCGGGAGGAGCCCCCGGCCGCCGTTCGAGAACCTTGAGCCCCCAGCTTGAGGCATGCCTTCCCCACGAGGCTGGCTAGCTCGTCAAGCCAATGCTCCTCAGGGGTTCCTAGCTCTGCTCGCACCGAGGGGTGGCGCAGGAGTGCTCGGGCCGTGACTAGCGCTTCCCCTGGGGGAACGCCACCACGGTCGGTCCTAGCAGGCGCATGGGACGCCTACCAGACCGCACGTCATTGGGCCTCTACCCGGAGTTGGGCGTATCTGACGTTGGCCGACATGGTACCCCCAGAGGTGGATCTGGGAGGGTGCTCATCTCCGCTCTCTCCGTCGGAACGGTCGGAGAGGCTCGCCATTGCTTCGATCGGAGGTTCTTCGTCGAGGATGTAGACTTCACGTGCCAACACCCCCTACCTGGCACACCAGCTGACGGTGGGTGAGGACCACCAGCAGGGATTCGTGGGAACCCCCGTTTAGAGATTCAGCCAGGGGTGTAACATGCACTGCGGTTCCAACCGTGGGACAAAGAGTTTAGACAGGTTCGCGCTGCTCAGAAGCGTAAGACCCTACGTCCTATGTGTGTTGTTGTTCACTGCTCGAATGAGCTTGTAACCAATGTGTTGTGGAACTTTTGTCTCTCTTTTCCATGTTGCCCTGATATAGCCCCTCCCCTGGGCCCAGGGAGGGGTTTTACCGACTTAGGTTCACCGTCCTTGGATGTGAACGTGGCGCCGTATTGGGGGGCGTCTCCCTGCAGGTGGCGCCGCCCTTCTAACATTATCTTATCCCGTGGGCCCCACTCGGTCGGCTCCCGGGGTCCTCCCAAGGCACCCCGGGATGGTCAGGCCGACACCCGGGGTGTTTGAGGGGCCCACGAGGTCCTCGAGGCGCGCCCTCGGGTCGTCCCGGGGTCTTCCTGGTGGTCCAACCGACGTGACGGAGGCCTAGGTAGTGGGCCCCCCTGCACTGTCCTCGGCCGGGTTGAGAGGACGTGACCGGGGGGAGGGACTCCCCTTGCCCCGGTCAGGGCGCCGTCTGATCACACGCATCTCCATAATCATGCTGCTTTACGGGGAAGCCGCGCCGTGGTGGACCCCGCCCCTGCACTGTGCTGGTGCGGTAAAAATCCCTGGCCGGGGGTAATCCCTTATAGGCTAAGGAACCGTCCTGGCCAGTGGGGCCGCCCGCACCCTTGCCCAGTTTGGAATCCTCAGAGGCCACCGTGCTAGGCCTGGCCTTTGACGCTAGTGATGGGCCTGCTGGCCCGTTTATCTTCCGATTTGTCAGGTGAGGTGGGGACCCCCGTCCTCACGACGCCGACAGAGGGAGTATGTCTATTTCATCAAAATATTATAATGCAAATCTAAGTGCATAGAAAAACTAGTAAACTAAAAGAATCAAAATCACCTACAATTTGGAACGGAGGGGTACTGTGGTTTTGCCTGGGTGCGTGGTGCTCTGGTCCTACATAGCTACCCACATTACGCGCCAAGGAGTAATTTATTATGTTATTTTCCCGCACGCTAATGTTGGGGTGTGTATTTGAGCATTATTACGCGCTTGACTTCCCTAGAACTCTTCTAGGTCGCCATCTGATGGAGCATCAACAATTGGAGTGCCCAACGCCCATCCCAAGATGTTGTTCTTCTAATGCATCCCTGCAGTCAGTGGTTTGGTCCTGCATTTGGATCTTATGTGCAGCAACACGTCATACAAAAGCGACCAAGTAAATGCAGAGCTCATGTATACATAACCCCGTTGGAAGTTAGAGGGCTAGTGTTCAAACTTAAAAATATGATGTATTTTCCACCTCATGACTCGGTCGAATCAAGTATGAGATGATTATTGATAATGTATGTAGAAGCATATATGTCAAAGTATAAGTTGGGTAAATTGTAAAATCATCCTATATATATGTCAATTGAAGTTTGAGACTCCACCCGTCAAACATGCATTTTGCTTAGTTGCCCACTTCTAAACATTTATGTACTTCTGTTGCCAAATAATACCCTACCACACATGTAGTTACCCGATTCAACCTGTTTTCGCCAATATAGAACCAATACAGGCCAGGCTAGCCCAATCAAGCATGTTCAATGGCTTGGCTTAGGTTTATTCATCAAATTTTTTTAGAAAAGGGAGAGTTTCCGGCCTCTGCAACTGCACACAGCTAATTTTTACAGCAATCTCCTCGCAAAAAAAATTATAGCAATATCATCTCCGAAGCTGATCACAAATGATAAGTAAAAGTGTACACCAACTAAAGGAAGTAATTAAAAGCAAATTCTCTTATTGCTTCTCCGTCCATTGTTGAAAAAGATATATCCAAAGCGATGACCTCTAACGCTTTGCTTGCCAAACGGACAGTCTCCCTTGATTCCTATTAGGGACCAAAGTCGCAGCCAATATGCTCATCTGAAAATAGCCTGCATAAAAGAGGAAACTTATTTTTCTCAAAAATCAAGCCATTACATGTACACCAAATAGCCCACATAAGAGCCGTAGCACCTACAAAAAAATTAATAATCTATCTTTCTAGTTTATGCCAGCTAACTTGTGTCCAAGCATATGAGATATTGACTTTGGTGGGGTTAATACAGTAGCTATATGAACAATACGCCAAATAATTTTAACATGTTGATAATCAAAAAAGATGTGTTTAATTGTTTCATTGCAATCGCAGAAGCAACATTTTTGACTTCCAGTCGAATTCCTTTTTGCTAAATTATCCTTGGTTAAAATAACACCTCGCTGGGTACCAAATGAAAATCTTTACTTTTAGTGGAATCTTGAGCTTCCAAACAAATTTATTTCGGAAGGGAGTATCCTGGTTTATTAGGAATTGATACATAGACCCAACTGTGAAATGACCATGTCTATGTAAGTTCCAGGTAAAAGTACCCTTTCATTCGAAAGCTGTTGACCAGAAATTTTAGCTACTAGGTTGTGCCAAGCAATCAATTTATCCCCAACTATAGCTCTCCGAAAAGAGATATTTAATGGTGTTTGATGTATCACATTTGCCGTTGTAACATGTGGATAATGAACTATATTATATAATAGCGTTGGTTTTTCATTGCAGTGAAAATATTTTAGCAAATTGCAAAACTCAATGCAATAGTGTTTAAAGTCCATCAGTTTTGGTGGAATTTTCAAAAAAAAGGCAGGATTATACTTCTTGAAATATCCCGCTTTGATAAATACTACATTCGTTGTTCCAATTTGATGAAAACGACCTTAATTGGCTAAGCATGTGCTTAGTGGGATATTTTTTTGCAATTAAACTATGTAAGAGGGTGGGCATTTGTCACAAAATAACTTATGGGAGGAATCTTAACTTCAAGTGACATATGAAATGGTTCTTGGAATTTTTCTACAAGTTTGTACTCCCTTCGTTCCAAATTATAGGTTGTTTTAACTTTTTTAAATTCATAATTTTACTACGTATCTAAACATAGTGTTTGTCTAAGTGCATAACAAATATATACTATATATTTAGAAAAGCTAAAACGACTTACAACTTAAAATGGAGGGAGTATTTAGCTACACGAGTTGGATTCATATTAGGTTACTCACTTGTACTCTTTAACTTATAATGAAAATAAATTGAAATGGAAAAGAACTTTCATTAACTTCTATAGCAAAACTACGAGATACGTGCTGTAAAGACGTACTAAGGGGGTGATCGGATCTCTGAGGATCCTCGATGCCCTCGTCGTGGTTTTGTGGCAGCTGTAGCCGCCCTAACCCGGTGTTCCTGATGAGTTCATCACCTCTGTCCTCTTCCGGAGGTCTGTAATCTGAAAATTGCTTTTGTTGTACCTTTGCTTCTGAGCATCTTGTCTTGAGCCATTGTTTTGGCTCTTCTTTGGTAGCTATGATGCTACAAGCTTGTAATTTGGGAAGGTTTTCCCGAATCCTTGTACTGTGTTAAATGCTATAATATATGAGTCTTTAAAAAGAAAAAATGGCGATTGGATGCGTCCCAGCCCAGGCTCGGTGGATGCAAGCTTTGATTGATTGGATGCCCGCACCAGCTGTCTAGCCTGGCTGACGGGATGCAGAACAGGCGCTTAACTAGCTCCCGGAATACGAAAGTTATGTATGAAAAACTGACTCGCTGATTAGCAGGATCTTATAGTCTAATTATATGAACAACTAAAAACTCAATTAATTAAAACTTAATCACTTATATTTAGATCTGTAGATCCCCTTATGAGCGCTGATGACCTCGTGCCTGCTTGATGCAGGCGTGACGTAGATGTACGGCAGGCGGCGAAGGTCTTCAGTACCACTCACGAGCTAACCTGATCAGAGGTTTCGGTAGACACCATGCTAATTCTCATCATCTGAAAAGGAGTGACTGCCCCCTTCTTATAGCTCGTGGTGGCCTAGGACCTGGCCTTTTGGGAGTTGGATGGGCCCACTAATCATAGGCAATGCTTAGTTCAACGTAGACCTATTCTCATGGGCAGTTAGCCCGTTTAGGATCAGATCCTCTTTTGACTAAGCAAGAGTGAAGACTCACGTGAAATTTCCGATATCAACACTCCTTGCAAAATTAGTACCTGAGTGACCAACAACCTTATGGCTATTAGATTCTTAATTCGTGAGCATGCAATCCCTTAATATTTTGTGCATAATGCACAATTTTTCTTACAAGTTCTCTAGGGGTCCAATCCTAAACTAATTTCAGCCAAAATCCCAGTTATAAAGATTATGGGCGCTCAATAAACTTATGTGAACTTATCGCCCTAGACCCAAACATCAAGAATAACAGAGTAATCATATATATTACACCTCTGTCACTGCATGCCTTTTGAGTCAGACTTAATACTCTCTTTAAGTCAGACTTAGTAAATCTTTGGACCTATCTCGATGCTTATTATTCGAAGATATAATGAACACTATCGAAATAATCTGAATACCTGAAGTATTACACATTAACGAACATTATGCAATATCCCTCTTAAATTTACGTACCATAATATAGGTAGACATGGCTCTTGAAAATAATGAACAACAAGTGTCAAGCTTTAGTCAAAGTTATTATCTTACATCAGATGTTACTATCAGTTCCTTGAATTATGATAGTCACTTATCATAAGTAGCGATATTTCCCTTCTTAAAGTCACTATTGATTATGTGAACCCTTATTATGATCCACTATTTTGACTCCGTTAGGAACTCCATTAGGATTTAGGTTTGGGTGATTGTCTCATATGGGTTATTATTTCTATTCCCACCAATCTACAATGATTTTCTTATGTGGGGTTATTATTTCTATTGCCACCAATCTATTTAGAACTTTTTGCTTGACCAAGTAATGCTTGCCTGATACGTACAAAATTAAAATGTAATACTACCCTCTCAAGTTGGAAACTTATAATTTTTTTAATAAAACACATGCATAAGTATTTATAATTTTGGCATCTTATCAGAGAATACTTATTTTCTGTACCACCAACTAAAATTCATGTGGTTATGCTTTATATTTCCAACCATAACTCTTATCTTTAGAAGTGATTTATGTTATTTTTTTCCACTTAATAGGGCGGGCATCATCTCTATCTTAATGAGATATTCTAATCTCCCCCTTAAAATGTGAATTTATCATTAAGGTAATCCACATTTTGATCAACTCTCATTAATCAACTTCTAAAGGGAAGTCTAAGAGTTAACATGCTCAATGTGCCCAATAATGCAATATAGAGAGAAAAGAAATGTTGTTCCTCCATATAATAGGGCCAGATTTCATTAGCGGATTTGAGGATAAAATTGTAACTTAATGTTGATGAAGAACTTATATCAGCTTCAATATTATCCTCTTGTCCGTGTGTAACTCCAAGACTTATCTTAGACTATTTAATTTATTCCTAAGGAAAAGTCAACAATTTGCTTATATAAGGTTGCCAACTTTACTCAAAACGCACATTCTAGGGTTCTTTCTCTCAATTTGTGCCTTATAATTGAAACGAACTCAAAGCTTTTATAGGTTTTCTATGTCCCAACTAATTATTGTCAAACAACTTTATGGGAATTTCTCCCCCAGATCCAAAGAAAGTTACATAACCCCAGATCTTGAGATATCCTTGAGGGACATAGATTTAGGTTAAGCATTTGGTAAATAATTCATTGAATTCTTATTAATGTACTAATGACCAAACTTTTCTAATAAGATCTCATACAAATGTGCATAATTAATTATATTCTTAAGAAATAGTCTACTAAACTTTAGGTACTATTACTCAATAATTTCAATACTTTCTCATAATGCTTATGTACCACTATCTTAGTGTCATCAACTTTCTCTTATTCAATCCCTTAACCTTGTGGATATTCTTTTTCCTTATTTGCCATTAGCATAGGCTAAAGACCCTTTGTTAATTTTCCTTTAGAGCCACATTTTGAATGTGAACCCACAGTGGTTCACTGTTTTGACTCTATCAGAAATAGCTTATGGGTGAGGAGGCAACAACAAATTATTACCTTAATCTTAGGATATTATTATGGGGGATAAACATTACTTCTAAAGTTTCTACTTTCCTTAGCGGTACTTTAGCTATAAGTGGAATAAAATCTTATCAATAGTGGAAGAAATGTTCCATTCTCCCTTTCGAAATGTGGTATACTACAATTCGATGATCTCTTATAATGCTTATATTCCACTTTATCTTATAATTATGTTGGCAATAATAATTCATCTTAGACTTAGCCAACTCATTTACACACACTTCTTTTCTCTGAAGTAGATCATTGTCCACATTTACTTCAGGAGCAATGTCTTAGGAAGTGAACTCAAAAGTCCTAATATATGCTAGATGTTCTTGAAAATTTTGACTTAGGGATTTCGTCCCACATCCTTATTAGCATGATCATAGAAGGTATATCTCTTTAATCAGGTTGCTCCATTAGCCATTCAACTAATGAGAAAATTGTTGGATTATCTTCATCATTCTAAATTTGTGAAGCCTTATCTAATGAGAGTCAAGTTTGTGTGTATGAATAATAATCTCATTGATATTTCTTATAGGATACTGAATATAGCCCAAAAATTATGGCTGAATTGGGATATGACATAAACAATATTGATATTCATAATAAATGCGAATAACAATGTACCATGATAGAAAACCACATCAGTTAGATCTTCATCACGTTGACGCTAAAATTTAATAATTCTACTTTGCATCACCGTTGGGCAGAAAACCAAGAAGAAATAATAAATACTCGTCTGATTCATGAACTACCTATAAAAAAGACTAGTTAACTAGTTGAGGTGACAAATGATTACAAACAACTTTGCTCACTGTGTAATCATGAGCCATCATATGTTCTTGGAAATGACACTATATCTCCAATTAGAACTTCTCGTTGGTTCTAGCCCAATTAGAGACATTTAAATACACCTTTCCATTACTTATAAAGGTGCTACTAGGAAATTCCAAGAACGACATGATTATATTTCTAACCAAATTTCTCTAACCAAAGTTTCTCATTGGTCCAACTTTAGTTAGGACAGACTTAATCATAACATAGTCTTAATGCGGAAGCGTAAAATTCGAATACTTAGATCCTAATAACGCATAAAACTAAAAACTCACTTAATGTAGCTTTTTTTCCTAACTTTAACTTATGAGAAGCTACTTAATATCAAAAGAATTTTGCACCACCGTTGGGCAGGAGAAAAATAAAACAATTAAACCAATATCTCATGAATATATTTTGCATCATCGTCGGGTAGAAGCAAAATAACTTAACATTATTACCACAGCGAAAAATTCAATTTTGCATCACAGTAGGGCAGAAGCAAAATAATTAAGCATAAATGATCCAACAGAAAACTAACTTTTGCATCACTGTTGGGCAGAAGTAAAATTAAACATAATAAAAACTAAGTATCTCATGGCAAGTAATTAAGATCAACGTTGTCACAAATTAATTGAATAACCAAAATAAACTTAAACTATTCTGAATAAAATTCACGTTGGTTGCATTTACTCAGAATAATAACTCCTAATTTTCTCATGATTTTTCTCAGTGTAAACATGCTCAAAATAAAATTACTTAGTACTCATATGAATTTAGAGCAAAATATACTAAAAAAGTCAACTCAGAAAATAAATAAAAGCAATATAGGGGAAAATTGGAAAGGGGCCTAAAGTTTAATGGGCCTTTAGCCCGAAAACCAATAGGTGGTCCGATCAATTGGCCCGCACCACCCGCCCTGCCCCCATCCCGCACGGGTCGGGAGCTCGATAGCCTCAGGCTGGGCTGCCAAAGAGGCCCAGCTCGGCTCCCGCCCGGCGCCCGGCGCCCGCCCTCCCCTAGATGATTTGAGCTGTCGAGCTCATCCAACGGCTCAGCAGCGATATCAGAGGTATGAAGGATTAGGGAGCCTTTGAAACCCTAAACCTAAACTGCTCCTCTCATCCCCTTTGTCTAGCAACAACCGCCTGCCACCTTCTCTCAAGCGCATCGCCACCGGCGGCCAGGCGCTGCCGGCCGGAGTGCCGCCATGCACCGCCGCCACCTCGCTTATGCACCGCCACCGCGGGCCTTGTTGCCTCGCATGTGTGCGGGTGCGGGCGTTGTTGATGTTTCTTAGGGCACGAATAAATCCGCAAGCGCACAGATATTGTTGTAGCTTTCACCCAGGAGTATTCCAAGGGTATCGTATCCACTGAGGAACGTGTGTATATTCTCTAAGATTCAGGTTCGTCCAAGGACACTGCACCAGTTAGAGGCAAGGAGTAGAGAGGATATCTAAGGCTGAGAATCAAAGATAAGATAGAAGTATCCTCGTTGCTCGCGTCGGGCTACTGGCTTCTCACAGAATAAAACAGGTGAGTTGTAGTAATACGGCACTGGGATATACCCAAACGGGGAGGGTTTTGCTGGATAGACAGGGCTGTCACCACCTGCTACCTACCTCATCTAACCATGGGATATACGATAACCAACAGGTAAGATCTGATTTAGACACCACGTCTATATCGTCCGTTACTAACTCTAGAATTGTACTTATTCTAGAGGCATCCACTACACTAGTGAACTATTGATCCGGCAAACAACTAGGGGGAATTAGCTCTAACTTAACTAAGAAACTAAAGCACAAAGGAAATCACGAGCACTTACTATAATTGATAAGCATTTGTCGAGGTACAAGATGGAAAAGAGCGCCGGTGGCCGACCAGCACCTCCCCAACTTCCCCTCACTCTCCCTAACTCCTAAGCACTACCTAAGCAGCACTAAGCCTATAAGGAGAGCTCCAAACTCCAAAAGTAAGAGAGGAGTTGAAGGTGAGCTGTCTTCTCTTTAGGAGCCCCTCCCCTCATATATATAGGGGTGAATGAGGGGTGCTACGGTCGGGAATTGAGGTGCTTGCACTTGGAACCGCCATTGAGATCCAATGAGGGAGCTACACGTGGAAGAGGTAAGTCGGTGGCCTTGGTTCTGGTTCGGCCAAACTGGTTGGTTCGGCCGACCCAGCCTGGTCACCAACCGACCTAAGCTTCCTCTGAGAGGCTGGCAGGTGGGCCCTCTGGTCCTGGGCAGGTGAGTTGGCGCTGTCCTATGTCGGTTGCATGCTCTGGTGGGAACTTTGATCCGTGTGACGTCGAATGCTTGCGCCTGATTGGTCGGAGTGGTGTTGCCTTGGATCGCGAGTGTGTTGCATTGCTCTTTGAGGTGTGTTTCCTGAATTGCTTGAGCTGCATACACATATTCACAAACACATATAGAATTTGGTAATTAAACACCTACTCTTTGCTGGTCGGCGCACTCCTGTCGGCATTTTGTGGTATGAATTCTGGAGCTTGTTTTACCTGCATTTCTTGCCCAATTTCCTACATTGCAAATCTCCAAGAGAAATGTGGAAATCATATTATTCGGGGTTAATATGACGCTAGTCATCCTGATTTTCGGGTCAAATTGACGCTCAAAATTGGTCCGTAGCGAGCCTCCACAGGCGTCTCCGTGGTGCGCCGGGCGTCGCCGGCCTGTGCGCGTGCGCATTTGTGTCGTCGATCTTTCTGGCGTCGCGTCACCTTGCTCTTATGCCCCAGCCTTGCGGGTCGCGGCGGCAGCAACCCTTGTGGCGGCCATGGAGCGAGCGCGCTGCTGCGGCGCCACACTTTTGCCGCCGGTGAGCGGTGCTCATGGCCAGTACGTGAGCCACGCGCGAGCGTGTGCAGAGCCGGAGCGCTGTCATCGGCCGACTCTTACCTCACCGTGCCGTGGAGCCTTAGTGCCGGTGCGGGGCTTAGGTGCCACCACGCGGCCTTTACGCCCGTACATGTGCCTCATTGGGCCACCGCCAGCCCTTTGCGTGTCGCCTGCCGAGCCCTCTCGGGCCCCTCGCCAGCGGCGCATGCGCATAGTCGTGTGCGCCTCCGTCGAGGTTTCCATCATGGGCTCCTCATAGCAGGAACAATCGGCGCCGGCGGCTAGGTTCCTTTTTTTTGTTTCTTATGCCGGGAGTAATCTAATGGGGTTTCTTGAGGTGTTCGGTTGAGGATGTTTCGGATATAATGGCTTTATATTCATCTCTCTTCTTTTTACTCTCGGATCTAATTGTTTTTCAGGCGAGATCATTTAGAAACTGATATATCTACACGTGAACATTAAGCTAATTTGCATGTAATCGCGCATAAAACTTAACAGAGTAGATGCATCACTAATTTCTTACTTAATCAGAAACTTAGGGTTCATAATTAGACTAACATGAATCTTCATGCGAAATATAGGAAAAACTGACTCACTGATTAGCAGGATCTTATAATCTAATTATATGAACACCTAAAAGGGCGTACCCAGTGCAGAGAGCTCTCGCTCTGTGCGGGGTCTGGGGAAGGGATGTCAGTGGCAAGCTTTACCCTCGCCTGTGCAATGCGAGGAGACTGCGACTCGAACCCGGGACCTTCCGGTCACAGCCGGTAAGACTCTACCACTTGCACCAGGCCCGCCCTTCAATTATATGAACACCTAAGAGCTTAATTAATTAGAATTTAATCGCTTACATTACATTTAGATCTCTAGATCCCCTTATGGGCGTTGATGACCTCGCACCTGCTTGGTACAGGCGTGGCGTAGATGTACAGTAGGCGGCGGAGGTCTTCAGTACCACTCGCGAGCTAACCTGATCAGAGGTTTGGGCAGACACCTTGCTAATTCTCATCATCAGAAAAGGAGTGGCTGCCCCCTTCTTATAGCTCGTGGTGGCCTGGGATCTAGCCTTTTGACAGTTGGATGGGCCCACTGATCATAGGCAACGCTTGGTCCAACGTGGCCATATTCTCATAGGCAGTTAGCCCCTTTAGAGCATCTCCAAGAGTGCCCAATTTTTTCTCCCAATAAATATGTATTGGGACCTTGCCAAAAAGATTTTGGACATAGAAAACACCCACCTCTCCAGCAGTGCCTTAAATATTTGCCAAACCTGCGGGAGCAGCACCTCCATTGACCTTCCACATCCCCTCCATGTGGCCCTTTTTTTTCTCGCCGAGGGACTAGGAGTGCGGAAAGAAGGCCAAAATTTAGCTAAGAATAGCTCCGTTATTGGCCACACGAAAAATTTGGGAACGGATATTGGGCACTGTTGGACCTATGTTTTTCAGTTTTCTGGCCAAAACTGATTATTGGGAGAATTTATTGGGTAATCTTGGAGATGCTCTTAGAATAGAGTACTTGGTAGGATTTTGAATTTTACCAACAACTCCAACAACAGCTCCTACTCTCCTATAATAGGTGGGACCCACGTGTCAGCATCTAATCTTTATTTATCTTTTATTTTTTTTCCGATGCATTCCTCATGGGAATCGCAACTCTCTCTCCCACGATGCATCTCTCCCAGCGCATCTCTCTCGTCTCTCCCTCTCTCCCCCAACGCATCTCTCTCGTGTCTATCTCCCTCTTCCCGTCGCATCTCTCCCAGCGGCCGGTGTCTGCATGACTGAGCTCGGGCGGTGCATGGGGAAGGCCCGCGGGGCTCCATGGCTGAGATCGGGAGGCGCTCGGTGTAGGCCCGCGGGTCGAGCTGCTCTCGGGGCAGGCTTGCATGCTCAAGCTCGTCGACAATCCATGGCCGAGCTCGGGCAACGGGCTGTCCACGGAGTCCACGGGGCGGAGACGAAGACGCGGATCTGGACGTTCGGGTCCGTTCAGGTGACACTTGAAAGCGAAATCGAACGGGCGGCGGCGGAATCAAGCGGCCGACGGCGGCCGGCGGGAGCAGCGGTGGAGCACCTGCAAACGAGCTCGATCGATGTCCACGCACGTGCGGGGTGAAACAACCGCAACCGCCGAGTCGGGGCCTCGTTGCCACCCGTGGGAGAAGGGCCAGCGAAGGAAATCTGGGACCACCCTACTGGACCTCGTTGCCACCACCCGTGGGAGAAGGGCCAGCGAAGGAAATCTGGGACCACCTTACTCTAGGGATCCGATCAGAGACCCTGTTTTTTTAAAACACACGCAGACACGCTGATCCCTATAAATATACACACGTAACTTTATTCCTATAATTTCTACCACTGAAAGCATAACGTCGTTAAATCCTAAAAAATTCGCTTGTTAAATCATAGAAAATTCGTTCTCATGGGAAGTCGAACCCAGAAGTACAGACGCAGACACGCACACACACTCACCCCTATGAATACACGCACATAACCCTACCCCTATAAGCACCTATCACCGAAAGCACAATACCGTTAAATCCTAGAAAATTCGCTCTCATGAGGAGTTGAATCTAGGACCTCAGGTGCTACCGAGACTCTTGTAACCACTAGGCTACAGGCCCTTTCACATTAGAGACACTACTGGAGTGAATTATTTTGCTCTCGGTCCCTACTTTATAAGTAGGAGTCCAAATAGGGATCCTGTTGGAGTTGTTCTTATGCCTCCTTCAAAGGAAGTGACTCAGCTAGCTCCTAGCTATACCCAGGGGTAAGGATGAAAACGATCGGAAAAATTCTCATCTCATCCCGTCCGTATTTTTATATTTATCCCGTCTGTTTCCATATTTGCGGAAAAATACAAAAATGGGACTGAAAGGGGTATATCCCGTTTGTATTTGCGGGATCCCGTTTTTAGCCGGGATAATCCCGTATTAGTCCCGTATTTATAAAATCTGGAGATATTTAATAGACACATCATATATTCTCTCTTGTTTCTCAACAATTAATTGGTGCACTTCATGGTTTAATCATAGGAAATATGAAATCTTAATTATATTTAAAAAAAAAACTTGCGTAAAAGATTGTGTAGCGTTATATTCATACGAGATGAACGATGATTAAACAATAATATATTCCGGTAAATTTTCCACTTCCCACCCGTTTTCATATCCCGTATATCCCGTTTCTGCTCACGTTCCCGGCTATTCCGCTCCCGCTCACGTTTCCAAAACAGAAATGGTTGAGGGGTTTACCCATCCGTTTCCGTCCATTTTCATCCCTACCTAAGGGTGGTAAAGGGTACTAAATTTTAATCTGACCGGCTCTAATGTTATACAATATTAAACTAATATTCATAAAAGTCAAGTTGAGAACCCTAAAGCCACCTATGCCACATTAGTTTTTTAGCCACGTGGAAGAGAGAGAAAGAAGAATTATCTTTTGTTCAAAAGATAATCTAATGCACACATCCCTAAATGAGGTTGATATGTTGGCCTATTTAGATAAATTATCTAGATGTATAAACTAGTGTTTGACTCTTAACTGTTGGAGGATATATCTCTTACACTATCTCTTAGGTGTATGAGCTAGCAACTATCTCTAACCTTTGGAGGAGGCTTACCACCTTGCCGATGTTGGGTTATTTGCCACATCAAGCACAGTGCCAGGATACGAGATCCCCCGGATGTGCTGAAACCTACAACCCAGCACCAATTTTTTCAACTAAGGTAGCCTTGTATCAGTTTATATGCTACCAAAACATGCAAACAGCAACAATGATTCGAAGCCCAACGGCAGTTATGTACGAACCGTAACTTGCTGTACAGCGTAAAGTTTGCAGTACTGTCAACAGGTTCAGATGATTTTCCATAAATCCCAAAGGCAATGTACCCAGCTTCCTGCAACTTCGTTGCGATTTGTAAGCTGGATCTCTACCGCCAGCCACTTACAGCTATTTTACAGGTTGAAGTTATTACAAGCACTCGCGGCGACCTCCGGAAAATCGCTCGCCTCCGCCCACTAGACGGTGAAGTTTCCAGGTGTGGGATGGTATTGGCCGGGGAGGGGTGGCCCTGCTGCTTGTACGGGAGGCCCGAAGTTGAAGGGGTGGTTGAACATGCAAGCTGGGCCATACTTGCAAACACCGAAGCGACCATAGTATGTGCACACTGGTTGGTCCTGACAAAATGACAAGGAAAAGGGAAACAAGCTTAGCCAGTGTTAGTTTTAAAGGATACCCATTTTAATTAGTTTACAGAGCCTAGTGGAAGTAATCAATAGTAACAAATAAATGATTTGCAACATGCTTAAATATTTTTTCACACAATGCAACTCTAATCTTAAAGATATAAACCAAAAGGTTAACTGTCCTAGGGAAGCTTTAAACATGTAAACCAGAAGGGTCAACTGTCCTAGGAAAGCTTCTGAGATGTTCCCAAACAAAATATTGGAGTCATTGCTTCTTTCCTCTCCATATAAGTCAAGATACATGGAAGTATCGTAGGTGTATGATCCATGTACTAGTGAATTCCTGGTGCAATCATAAATGTTCTAGTCTTAATGGGGAAAATAAGATGATTGGATAGGATAGGAACTTACAGGTTTGATAGGCAGGCCGATGGGGCTAAGACCTGTTAGCGGTGCAGGCTGGCGCGATCTTGGATGGTGAAATCTGCATTTCATCCTGTATTTGCAGAAACCACTCTTAACAAAATGCTGGCATTCAGGTTGGCCAGGTCTCTCTGGATATTCATCAGAAGGTAGTTGCTGATGTCCTGGTATATCGGCAGCCTTATACATCGGGTGAATCATATGAGGAGCTGGAAAATGCGGAAAAGGGACCCCAGGAGGATAATATGGATTCACAGGAACCTGAAACCAATATTCACACGTCAAAGAGTTATCCAAGAGAAAGCATCAATATTAAGTGTACTGGGAAGTTATTAAATGCTTTAGCGAAAAATCGTTGAACTGAAAATAGCACCTCACATGATCCGATAATCAAAAACAGAATATTTCCACTTGCAATCGCTTTTCTCTTGGCATAATCAAAGGAAATTAATCAAATAAACAAAATGGCTATACTCTTTTACGTTAATATAAACATTACTAGGTAGTCGAACTGAAGAAATGATACCCAAAGGGGAGAAGATAGCACAGAAAACTATAGTGCATCTTGCCTAGCAAAGCCAGGTCAAGCTAGCTCATATAGGCATAGCCTGGTGAAGCGAGGTATCTCATTTGGTTGCTCAGAGCTGTGACATGGGAAGCCCACGATCTTCCATGCAACTGCTGGCTTGCCACTGAGGGGGAGCATTTTCTTGCTACTACAGGATAGATGGGTTTCCAAAGTGAGATGTTTCTGCTCTTAGCAAATGGCAATCAGGCTAGAATAGTTATTGCTCAAGAACCAAACACACCCTAAGTTAATCAATTTCAGTCAAAACAACATTTGTGCTTCTCCCAAGCCAAGTAGTCCAGGTACTTGCCTTCTTAATCAGCGAAGATGATATTTGCTACCTTACACATAACTTCTAACATTCAACTAGTTCCCCGAACAGTACAATTAATATAGATGGGCACCGAAATAGAACCACTACAAGGACCAGCGAACATACACCAGAAATAAACTAACACATTCGGCTCTTAATCAACAAAAAAAAGCAACTTTAAGGACAAGCATTTCATCCAGTTAAATTAATGGCACATGCTGACGTGAAAGAAATTGTTCAATTGAGTATTACCTGATGAAACCCAGTCCAGTCAGGAGAGGGATACATTCCTTGAGGTGGAATCATTCCTGCACCGTATGATGGCGCTGGAGCTAGAAAAGGAACATGTTGCTCATTCAATGCTCTCTGTTCAGGCCATATTGGAACACTTGGCTGAGAGGGTCCTTGGACATTTTGCTGTGGATTATCCCCATTCTCATGTTCCAAAACTAGTTCTTTTGAAGGCACATTACTAGGATCTGGGTGGTGAAATTTGCAGTTAGTGGCAAATTTGCAGCTCCCAGTGCGCATATAGAACGGGCACTCCTTTTCACCCTGCAAGATTAACAAAAACTTATGCCTTCGAAAATTCCATACAAAGATAAACTAAGTTGATAAATGCATCCACAGTTTCCACAATTTTCTTGTTAATTTGGTGCCTAAATTGATAAATGGTTGCACCTAAATATTATTTTGCACTTTGCAGTAGTATAATAAGAATGGGAGGACATAACAAAAATCAGAGGAATAGATAAGGATATAAGCTGCATCAGTAATGAAAGACTTACTGGTCGCAGTGGAAGACCAAGAAAGTTCAGCTCAACCTTTTCAACCTCTGCTTTCCCTTCTTTTCCCTCAAGGTGGAGGTATTTGCAAGCTTTCCCAAATTTGCATCCACCTGGTGTTGAATAATACTGCAAGGTACATTATGTTATAGGATACACAGGAGAAAGTATCATTGCGATGAAAAATCTAAACCTACCTCATACCTTAGATTTTATATAATAATATGTGTGCATCAGCTTATGCTATGAGTAGTATCAGCTTACTACAGTGATCAGAAGAAACAAATTTACAACAAAAAGGTGCACAACGGGAAAAATGAGTAACCAGAAAAAGAATTACCCATAACTGCAACTAATGGACAAAACAAGGAAGCTCCTGAAAGCCACTGTAGCTACACTAGTCTGGAGGCTAGGCCAGCCTGAGAACAAGTTGGTTTTTTCAGATAGGCATGCATGTGCAGAGTGAAGGAATGCTATCCACCGACTTGATCTGAATCCAGATGGCCCTTGTTTCAAGACATAAGACATCATTGGCTTAGAGCATGTTTGTTTTCCTCCAGATTGTGGAATCCGACTTTTGTAAGCTGAAGCAGAAACAAACAGACAGCTTTTGGCCTCAGATTGTACAATCAATCCAACAATCCACTCAACCCCGGCTTGTTGTATTGTAGAATCTGGAACGTGATCATGTTTACCAAACTACCCACAGAACTTGGTGGAAAATTACCCACACTGCCACCGACCCTATCCGCTCAGCCTCTCAAAAAGTTCGGCGTATTGTAAACTTTTAATATCCAAACCCACTCAAAATCCAGGTTGCCAAAATATGTACCAGCATATAAATCTAACCTTTTACATCCAGCTTTCCACAATCCAAAAGCTAGACTCTACAATCCGAAGGGGTAACAAACAGGCCCTTATAACTTCAGGGAGCTCTCATCAGCCCCAATACCAATTGAGTTTTAACATACATTTTTTTGTTTTTTTTTTTTTTTTTGGGGGGGGGGGGGGGGGGGGGGGGAGGGGATATACTAAAAAATTAAAAGCTTAATTCAATCAACAAACTTAAAAACATTATGAAAGATCACAGACAAACCTTGCATTCCTCCTGGCCACTCCCTTCCGAAAAGGTTTCCTTTCTTTTATCCTTGACACCCTTCAAAATCACAAAAATGGAAAAGA
The DNA here is from genome assembly GCA_032594955.1 of Panicum miliaceum. NCBI lineage: Eukaryota > Viridiplantae > Streptophyta > Magnoliopsida > Poales > Poaceae > Panicum > Panicum miliaceum. Next base: position 39,147,948 of record CM064058.1, read on the forward strand.
AAAGTAGAGAGAACAATCAGGATACAATAGAACATAAATCTCCATTAGGAATGGACTTTGGTTAGGAATGCATGTATAGCATCATGCAAGGATGGAGTTTGCATTAATATATCCCCGATGAGAACACGAATTAACAAGTTTCTGGGGATGTAGGATGCCATAGTGCATTCATTAGATGGTTTGTGATATTTGTCTCATCCAACTTCAAAAAATTGTATGCCCTCTGTGTATAAATCCTAACCTTGTGGTTTGTGATATTTGTCTCATCTAACTTCTTGAAATAAACTCCCTTTTCAAGCTCTTCCGAAATCTGCCAGCATAAGATATTGTAATTTAAGTTTCAAATGTAATTACATCTATTAAGCAATCTCAAGATTAGTTCACATGACAATGTCCATGACAACCTTTTCCTTTGACTCAATTCTCCCCTTCTTCATATCAATAACCTGCAACAATTAAAATATGTAGACATCAAACGTGGAGTTCAAAAACGAGGGAAAGAAGTGCAATCTATTTAAGTTTGTACTGAAGGTAAAACAACTGACATTTCACTAGTTCTGCAAGCACGATGCAGTCAATGACCATAACAAACACATCTGACAAAGATCAAGAGCTTAACTATTCCATAAAATGCTAAAAAGGAAATACTGACCTCATATGACGGCTTCCTATGATTTCCTGAGTTAGATGAACTCCCCTTATCATCATAGCTCTGCACAAAATTAGAAAATTAGCAAAAAAAAATTATGAAATGTACATCAAATAACTAGTCCCAAAAGTGATGAATCAAGCCGTAAGATTCATGATTAAGTTGATCACACATCAGATAGCATCCTATCTTCTCAGAAGTAATAAATTATGGAGGCAGGCACTTTGAAGTTGCTTCAAAGCTAATCAAATTCAGTATAACGTACAGTATTTATATCAGAAATAAAAGAAAAAAACTTGGAGGAAGGTGGCATCATCAGTCATACACCACTGATAGTTACAATAACCCTGGATCTATTTCATGGCAAAATGAGCCACCAAGTGCACATTTATCCCAAGTGGAATAATTAATTGTCTACAAATTTGGGATGCGTGCATTATATTTTCACATTATCAAGTACAAAGAAAGTAAAACATGGCTCACCACAGAATCTGAAATATCAGGAACAAGGCCTTCGTATTCTTCTCTAGGAGCCTGGCCAGAAGTTAAATAGATAATTAGAAACAGCACAAAGCATAGTCAAAGGCTTATATGCAGAAATGTAGAATTCCCAAATACAGATATTACTAGTTTACTTCAAAAAACTGTGATAAAAAAAATATAGAAGCGAGCTGAGCACATTAACAATCATCAGCATGTTATTCGAAATGCATCCAAGAAGACTTCTGAATATGCAAAACTTGAACCTTACAAAAGTAAATTATAGTTTCTGTCTAAAAGATATGACTTGTGACTTCAAATATCTCCATACAATACTGATTATGAAGCGCATAAACAGTCCACATTTTGAATAAGCATATTATCGTAAGAAGATAAAATGGAAAACATACCAAACAGCACCTACTGGATACAACTAGGGATGCAACATGGGAACCCAATGGTGTTTTTTGGGTCAGCTAACTAATTATGTTGATTTCCCATTTTAGTCCGTTTCTCTTCCTAAATTAGTTAGGTGGCATGCTACTGTAGTTCATTTTACCAAATTTTGGGTCGACCTAATGACCCAAAAGATTAGGATATTGCATCCCTAGATACAACCTAAGCATCTAAAAAAAAAGAAGAATTAAAAGGTACATTATAGTGATGGATAAGTAGTAATGGCATCTTTTCATTTGGCGGGCAATATATTATGTTGCTGGTGTGATTTTTTTTTTAAATTCAAGTGGGTCATCTCGAATTTGTTGGCAACTATTCAACAACCTAAAGAGCCCTGTTTGTTATTCTTACTTATGAAAACATTCTCGTGGCTTCTTAGAACACATGGAAGTCATGCAACCATAGGGACTAGGCTACTCAAAATAACATCTTCATCAAGCGGATCTCCAAGAAGGTGCTCAACCAAATTAGGAAAAAGAACAAACAGCCTTGCCATGGTGAGATTTCAATTTGATTACATAATCATTTCTTCCACATTAACTCCGCCTATGTTGGTTCTCAACATAGCCGGTCCCAAGCCCGGATAAAGGAGGAGGGTTGTGTTAGGTTTGGCGAACCAGCGTAAAAAAACAGCCACTCTAATGGATATGAAACCCATAAGAAACTCGTTGGGGCATAACCCTCTTAGCGACGCGCTACATCAGAACCCGGATGTGGTGTTAAATGGGCAAGGGCCGGGTCGCCATCCCCCCAAGGGCGCGTCGTATCGTGACTTGGGTACGATGAAAAGTGAGCAAGGGCCGGGTCGTCACAGCCTGAGTGGCGCGCTACATCTGCGCCCGGGTGTAGTGGAAAATGAGCAAGGGTCTTCGCACTTCCCTCGACGGGTGCGAAGGGTAAGGAAGTTAGCCGAGCCAACTAGGATTCGCATAGGTAGCTGAAACGTAGGATCCCTAACAGGTAAGTTGCGGGAGCTAGTTGATGCAGCAATTAGAAGGCGTGTAAATATTCTATGCTTTCAGGAGACTAAATGGAAGGGTCAAAAGGCGAAGGAGGTTGAGGATACTAGCTTCAAGCTTTGGTACACGGGGGCAACACCGGTTAGGAATGGTGTAGGTATCTTGATCGATAGGAGCCTTAAGGATGGAGTCGTAGAGGTTAGGAGGCGAGGCGACCGGATTATCCTGGTCCGGATGGTAGTTGGAGACCCAGCCCTGAATGTGATCAGTGCCTATGCCCCTCAGGTAGGTCTCAGTGAGAGCACCAAGAGACAGTTCTGGGAAGACCTAGATAGCATGGCTAGTACCGTTCCTAGCAGCGAGAAACTCTTCATAGGAGGAGATCTCAATGGCCATGTGAGTGCGACTAATGTAGAGTTCGAGCGAGTGCACGGGGGCTTTGGATATGGTCGCAAGAGTCAAGAGGGGGAGGATATTTTGAACTTCGCGTTGGCCTACGACTTGTTGATAGCGAATACCCTTTTTAGGAAGAGAGAATCCCATCTTGTGACCTTTCATAGTGGACAACACTCGAGCCAGATCGACTTTATCCTTGCTAGGAGGGAGGATAGACGGGATTGCTTAGATTGTAAGGTAATACTCGGGGAGTGTGTTGTCCCTCAACACAAGCTTGTGGTGGTGGACTTTCGTTTTCGGGTACGTGTCCATTGAGATAAACGCACCAAGATTGCGAGAACGAAGTGGTGGAAGCTTAGAGGGGAAGCGGCGCAAACGTTCAAAGAGAGAATGCTAGGTGAGGGGCCCTGGGAGGAAGGAGAAGATGCAGAAGACATGTGGCTAAAGATGACAACATGTGTTCGGAAGGTGGCCTCAGAGGTGTTTGGCATGAGTAGAGGAGGCAAACAGGAAGGGAAAGACACCTGGTGGTGGAATGACGAGGTGCAAAGAGCTATTAAGGAGAAGGAGTGTTTTAAGCGCCTCCACCTTGATAAGAGTGCAGCCAACATCGAGAGCTATAATTTAGCGAAGAGGGTTGCAAAGCGAGCTGTGAGCGTAGCAAAGGGTAAAGCGTATGATGACCTGTATCAGCGGCTAGCCACGAAGGAAGGGGAGAAGGACATCTATAGGATGGCTAGGATCCGCGAGCGGAAGACAAGAGATATCAACCAAATCAAATGCATCAAGGATGGGACAGATCGACTTCTAGTGAAGGACGAGGAGATCAAGGACAGATGGCGAGAGTATTTTGATAAGTTGTTTAATGGGGAGAATGAGGGCCCTACCCTTGAGTTAGATGACTCTTTTGATGACACCAACAGACGCTTTGTGAGGAGAATTCAGGAGGTTGAGATCAGGGAGGCGTTGAAGAGGATGAAGGGGGGTAAAGCGATGGGCCCTGATGGTATTCCTATTGAGGTGTGGAGATGCCTAGGTGCCAAAATGATAGTATGGTTAACTAAGCTTTTTAACCTTATTTTTCAGTCCAGCAGGATGCCTGAAGAATGGAGGAGAAGTATATTAGTACAAATCTTCAAGAACAAAAGAGATGTTCAAAGTTGTACTAACTACCGTGGGATTAAGCTGATGAGCCATACGATGAAGCTTTGGAAGAGGGTTATCGAGCATCGTCTAAGAAGAGTGACAAGTGTGACCCAAAACTAGTTTGGGTTCATGCCTGGAAGGTCGACCATGGAGGCGATTTTCTTAATCCGACAATTGATGGAGAGATATAGAGAGCAGAAGAAGGATTTGCATATGGTCTTTATTGACCTTGAGAAGGCGTATGATAAAATACCGAGAAATGTCATGTGGTGGGCCTTGGAGAAGCACAAAGTCCCAACTAAGTACATTACCCTCATCAGGGATATGTATAAGGATGCGATGATGTTTGTCCGGACATGTGATGGTGACACCACTGACTTTCCTATTAACATAGGCCTACATCAGGGGTCAGCATTGAGTCCTTATTTATTTGCCTTGATGATGGATGAGGTCACAAGGGACATACAAGATGATATCCCTTGGTGTATGCTCTTTGCTGATGATGTGGTGCTGGTGGACGAGAGTAGAGAAGGGGTTAATAGGAAGTTAGAGCTGTGGAGACGCACGTTAGAGTCGAAAGGGTTCGGACTCAGTAGGACCAAGACCGAGTACATGGCGTGCGATTTCAGCGCGACTAGGCATGAGGATGGAGATGTTAGCGGTGGCCCAGAAGGATACTTTTCCGTATTTAGGATCGATGCTTCAAAAGGATGGCGACATTGATGAAGATGTTAGATATAGAATCTCAGCTGCCTGGTTGAAGTGGCGTCAAGCTTCTGGCATCCTATGTGACAAAAGAGTGCCACAAAAGTTAAAAGGTAAGTTCTATAGGACAGCGATTCGTCCGGCGATGTTATACAGTGCTGAATGTTGGCCTACAAAAAGACGACATGTCCAACAACTGAGTGTAGTAGGGATGCGGATGTTGCGGTGGTTTTGCGGGCACACACGAAGGGATAGAGTCCGGAACGAAGTTATTCGGGATAGAGTCGAGGTGGCACCAATTGAGGAGAAACTTACCCAACATCGATTGAGATGGTTTGGACATGCCCAACGGAGATCCCCTGAGGCGTCGGTGCGTAGTGGGGTTCTAAAGCAGACCGAAAATGTAAAGAGAGGTAGAGGTAGAGGTAGACCTAAACTGACTTGGGACGAGTCGGTGAAGAGAGACCTTAAGGAGTGGAATATCTCCAAAGAGGTAGTTTTGGATAGGAGCGCTTGGAGACTCGCCATCCACGTACCTGAAGATCCGTGATCTTTGTTTTTTTATGGGTTTCATCTCTAGCCTACCCCAAATTGCTTGGGACAAAAGGCTATGTTGTTGTTGTTGTAATCATTTCTTCCACATTCTGGTAGGCAATTTGATGGGAAAAGGGAGGAGCACTGAAAACACAATTTAAGTGGATGATCTTCATAACAGTACCATGATAGATAGTAAAGGGAACTAAGGAGGTGAACTGCAAGGCTAGCCTTCACATCTTGAAATTAAAAAACTTGTGGAAGACCCTAAGGTAGTGTTTGGTTGAGGGTATCAGGAGGGATGGGATGATTCTATCCTAAATTTACATGTTAGAGAGCATAAGGATGGAGCGGCTCCCATGCAAGAATATTCCTTCAATATGCTGCACCGCTCCATCCCAAAAAATCGACCAAACGCATAAGGAAGACCTATTGAACTTATCATTCAGGCCTAGAAGCTCTTTCAAGTCATTCTGGTCTTAGGTGATCATTCAATTTGTTTATTGAAGCTATTAGCCCAGAGAGTAACAAATTAACATTCTGTTGTCCTATTTAAAATTAAAAATAAAAGAGAAACTATGGGACACAAGGGCTTATAAATCACATTGAAATAATTGACATAAAAAGGGAAATAGTCACATTTTGAGCAGTATCCAGATTTATTATTACAATCTACAGACAAAATCAAAACAAATCGATGTCAATTAGGATATGTGGGACCTGGGTGCACTTGGGAGTACAAACACCTAAAGATCTGGCACGAAAGAATGTGTAGCCTATTCCGGGCACTTATTTATCTCACTGGGTAATGCTTATCCATCAAGTTCAATACTACTTACTATGCATCAGAATTGAATGAATGGGTGGCGAATCTAGCTTCTAAGTTGAAGAGTGTAGTGCAAGCAGATGCATATCCCCAAAGCCCACCTCATACAACAGCACACATGGAATTTGACATGCATTGGCCATAATAAACCAGAACACCTTAATGCATCCAGATCCCTTACCAGACAACTACATACACACAACATACTCCAATTGCTTCCCCCCTACCGGGCTGCATTCACCCACTCCCGGCATGGGAACCGAAGCACCAAAATTACATGCATTTGCAACACAAGGCACAAAAAAAAGTCCCTCTTATTCTCTTTTGCTAAAGCCCGATCTCTTCCACAGTATCATCGAGGTGCCAACAATAGACAGACATGCGTGCACAAAAGGCAGCTGGCACACATGCAGCAGTTAGCGTAGAAGGGCCAATCACCTGATCATCATCAGGCGAAGATGTTTTATTGCTGCTGCTGTTGCTCCCGCTCCCGCTGCTCCCACTCCCTCTCGCCTGCACATCCACACAGCGAAAGCAACGCGAGGTCACAAACACATGAAGAAAACAAACTAAAGCAAAATCCCTCTCCTTTTCACTCCACCCTGCACAAACCACCAAACCCCAACTCGCCATCACCATTCACCAGAACCGGATCAAAGCCCTCCCACAAAAATCCCACCCAGAAAAAAAAAACAGGGAGCTTTATTTACTGGCCCAGTCCAAGTCCAAGCGACCGGGCGCATACCCTGCTGCTTTTCTTCTTCCGCGACGGGTGGTTGAACTTGCACTTGATCCCGAAGCGGCAGGTGCCGAACTTGAGGTAGTAGCTGCAGTCCGGTTCCCCGGGCCGGCGCGGGAAGCGCACCTTGCCATCCGCCGCCCCCGCCGGCGCCGGAGGTGGCCCCCGCACCTTCTCGCCGGCGACTTCATCGCCGTCGGCGACGGCGACGGGAACAGGGACTGGGACGTCGTCCCATCCCGAGGGCTCCGGGAAACCGCCCTCGCCGGCGACGGCGATGCCGACCCCGGCGAGCTGCTTCTCGATCGCGTCGGCGTCGGCGTCCGCGGCGCCGACGGAGGAGGGGGAGATCGAGGCGATCGGGGACGCCGCGACGTCGGGGGGCTGGGTGTTAGCGTCGGCGTCCGCCATTGGAGCCAAGGTGAGAGAGAGACAGCGGGGGGGGGGGGGGGGGGGGAGGGGTGATGGCGACGGTGATGGGGACGAGAAAGAGAGAGAGCAGGTGGGGAAGCAAAGCGAAGTGGGGAAAAACCCTAGAGAGAGAAAGCGGACGCGGGGGAGAGAGAGACGGACGGGGGTCGGAGCGCGTCGGGGCCTCGGGGGCGGGGTGAAACGGTGAAACGGATAAAAAAAAGTCCTGCTGCTTTACAATTTACAGCGCCCAGTATTTCTGAATACACCCCCTGGTAATTACTTTATTTGCACTTTAAGGGGTACGAAAAGACTCAGACAGTGGCCCCTAAGGGTGGTTTTGAGATTTGCAGGAGACCGGGGTCCTGTACGGAAAAGAAGAGGGGATGCGAGGACAAGGGGCGACTGCTGGAGGGGTCGCGCAGTTGCGCGCATGTGACGGACGCGCAGTGGGTCTGACTAGCGTGCGACCGCGGGGGGGGGGCGACGCGGGGCCCACGCGCCGGTCAGAGGAAGGGAGACCGGCGGGTGACGGTGGAAGACAACCAGACGGGGAGGAGCCCGGGTGGCTCGGAGACCAGAGGAACGGGCTGGGGCGGGTCGCCCGCCCGGGCCCACCAGTCGGACGCGGGAAGCATCCGAGAAGCCGGTGAGCGGGGGCGGCCGTGTGGGCGTGCCCGTGTGGGTCGCTCGCCCGGTCTGATTGGCGTGCTCGGGAGGGGATTCCATTAGAGCTTAGATTTTTGTCCCATCCTTCTGGCTCTCTTACTTGAGGGCGCAAACAAGGCAGTCGGCATTTGCCGGTAGTGACCAGTAGTAACCGCTAGCACACAAACACAAATTCATGACAACATAACAAAATCTAAAAACAACCGTTTTAGGTCATGATGCAAAGAGAACAAACACAAGTGAATTAAGCAATTTGCCCAAATCCAATCACAAGTGAGTCAAGTGACTCGGCAAAATCTAGAACCGATGACCACAAATCTTTCCCAAATCCAATATCAAGAACCACAAATCTTGCCCAAATCCAATCACAAGCTCCAGACATCTTCAAGATTCAGTAGAAATTTTAAAATTGGGCTCAAATTAGCACCTTTATTTTCAGTTAGCACCTTTATTTTCTTTTTGCCAAACCAAAGCTGATGTGACAATATAGCATGCAAATAATTCTTAACCCAGGTTTGCCATTTTGTTATTCAGAAGGAGAAATTAATCAAGATTAACATGCCTTCGAACCACAAAAGTACACTAAATTTAACCTTGTTGACAACAGAAACTTCCCGATTTCTCAGGATGAACGGATTTCCCAGGATGAACGAAAGAACGATACAATTGACATGGAATAATACCAGTCAACATCAGGTCAGTTGGACCTAAAGTGACAGAAAATCAGCTGTTATGCAGAGGCAGTGAACAATGAAATGAATTAGACTCCTAATGCGAACTAATTCCACAATCAATGCAATTTGATGCAATTATTCGATTAGCATCCCCTTCAAATTGCCGTCAGAGAAGAAACCTGTACTTGTACATAAGCAGTTAGAAGTTATGTACTGTTCTTCTTTTTCTTATCACTGGAATGACCAGTCTTCCTCTTGTGACGACTGAAATCTGATACAAACCGAAATGTCTGAGTGCAGCCAGGTTCTGTGCATGCATATGGTCGCACCCCTGTATGCACCCTCATGTGCTCTGTCCTCGCCCATGGCCACTTGAATGTCTTCTTGCAGCCTGTGAATGAACACATGAGCGGCCTCTCATCCAGGTGCACTTTGCGGTGCTGAAGCAAATATTTATGGCAGAAGAACTTCTTCTTGCATCCTTTTACAGGACAAATGTCCCGCTTATGTAACGCCAAGTCCTGCTGGGTGCTGAAGCTCATATCACACCCTTCTATATCACAAGAAAATTTTGCTCCTTTATCTCCATTGCGCAAACCATCACTTGCTGGACGTTTACTGGCTTTCTTCTTACCACTTTGCATATTGGATTTCACTTTCACATCATCAGCCTTTTCTTTTGGAATTTCTTCCCAGTCATCTATTGTGGCTTTGTCTCTATTGCACACTGCTGTGTCACAAGAAAATTTGGCTTCATTATCTTCATTGTCCAACCCATCACTTATCTGGCATTTGCTGGCCTTTTTCTTACCAATATGCGTTTTGCCTCTAGATTTTACTCTCGCATCATCTGTTTTCTGTTTTGGAACTTCATCCCAGCTTTCTTGTGTGGCTTCATATCCATCATTATCTTCATGAAGCAAATCCACGTTGTCCAAACCATCACTTGTCTGGAATTTGCTGGCCTTTTTCTTACTACTATGCATTTTGCCTCTAGATTTTACTTTCACATCATCTGTTTTCTGTTTTGGAACTTCATCCCAGCTTTCTTGTGTAGCTTCATCTCCATTATCTTCATGAAGCAAATCCACACTGTTATCTCCGTTGTGATTTCCTTGAAACTGCTGATTTGTCTTATCATTCTTGTGCTTCTTAGTACTTACTTTCTTGCCCATCTTTTGCAATTTCTTTTCAACATTTGATAAATCATCATTTGCCTTGCACTTGCTAGATTTTTTCTTACTACCTTGCAGTTGAGCACCAGACTTCACTTCTACAACATCAAGCCCTTGTGGCGGAATGTTATCCCAGTCTATGCCAAGACTGTAATCAATGTCATCATTGTAATTGTGTCGCTCATAAAAGTTGTTCTTTCTTTTATCATCTTTTCGCCTTTTAGAACTTGATTTCTTGTTGATCTTTTGTGATTCATATTGTTGATGTTGCTGAGTGTTCTGTTGATTTCCATCTTCATGTTTGTCATGATCATCACAATTTCTAGGCTGGTCAAAAGTAGATAAATCAGAAGTAGTGTATCTCTTCTTTTTGGCTCTAGATTTCTCAACAGAGTCCACCTCTTTTCTTCTGGATATTCTTTTAGATAGGCTTCGGTTGATCAGGCTAGTGGATCTTGTTGATTGTTCTTCTTGTATTCTGTCATAGGAACTAACAGGGACCATTGCTTTGCTGCAAACCATGTCAAGATCCTCTTCTTCTCGCTCACAAGCTAAAAGTGGATGAACTTGGTTTGACATCCAAACTTTTCCGCACCACGATCCAGCCACCTTTTTCTTTGTTGTGCGCAATCGCTGTCGTTCCTCATCTCTGTCTGGATTTTCCTGGGCAAATGCCTTGTAAATGATGGAATTGTAAGGTACCTGCTTGCTGTAAAGTGGAGATTTGCTCTGTTTGGCACTGTAATATATGTTGATACCCATTTTTACTGCCCAGTCACTGCCTGTGGGTTCAGCATCTTCGTCCTGCAGAGCCAATCGAATTCTTCCAATGTCTTCATCTGTTGCTTCTTTGAAAGTGATATCTTTCCAAGCATGCTTCATACCAAGTTCTTCTGCTATAACTTTTGCTGCCAACTCTGCTTTAGGGTATTCTGCAAATGCATTGTGAATTAGCAATGAAGGAATATCATGTTGTAAAAGATTGCAGGATTAAGACATCCTTGAAAACCACTACTGTCCACTCTAACAAGGCATTAACAGCGATAACTCAAAGAATAGGAACATTATTTCTACATGTAACCCATATTCCCACAAACAAAGTTACAAAACAAAATCTGGAAGCACAGAAAATTTTGATGCACTGCCTCCCTGCACCTTCATGCCCCCCCCCCACCCCCCCCCCCCCCCCCCCCCCAAAACAATATTACGATATGGCAATATCAGAATGATAAAAAAAATAAGAAATCAGTCATCACAAATGATTCTTCCTATGAAATTGTCTTTTATGATTATTTCATATTGTTCAGGTTCGTCGATACTGATATTAACACCACATATTAATAACATCAATATTTCATCATTGTCACAATTATTAAACCTGTATACCACCAAACAGTCTAACAAGTAAGCAGGATACTAAGAGAAATACTAAAGGATAAATAGGAAAGGAAATGCACAAGGAACTTTACGAAAACTAGGGAGCAGTCAAAATACCTGGATGGCACAAAAGCATGATATTAGCACCACCAATTTGTTGAAGTTGTGTCCAAGTCTCCAAAGCATGTTCTAGACAAAACACATGCATTCTGCAAGAATCTTTGCTGTACTTCAGCAAAGTCAAGGCATCTGGTTCCATTGCACCTTTAGCTCTGCTAAAACTAGTATTTAAAGAGGTTTTTGCACCTGATGCAGTTGGATCATCATCCAAATCAACATACGTAGACCGCTGCTCATAGGCAGTTAGTGACTCTCCCAGGTCTGCAAGACGGGTCATATCTGTTCCTATACTAGCCTGAATCATAGCAATACTCCTATCTTCTACTGGTTTCATCGGCGATGGTGTTGCTCTGGGATCACATTCCTCTTCAGACAAATGCAAATTTGTATTTTGATGCTGAATTGATGTTCCTGAGGACTGAATATTTGTGACTCCATTTTCTGCATCATTGTTTGCACTAATGTTTGCTATTTCATTGGGCGTTTCTGCTTCTTCATCAGAATCTGATGAGTCATAAGCAGAAGCCAAAAGCCCAAGAGCAGAAATGCATCCATGGGTGCTGCTGGTGTACAGCTGTCTACACCGATCTGAAACGTGGGCTGAACTCACATTGTGTCTTGTATTATCATCTGTTTCAGAAGAATGTCCTGTTGAAAAAGACATTATATTTACACCGTGGCATCCAAAGAACACAGAAAAAATGACTTCAGCACAATAATGTTTCTTAAGAGCATTGCAATCTGATGACATTCGGTCAAAGAAGGTATGAAGAAATCACTAAAAAACATTAAAGAAACACCATTGCAATCTATTGAGTAAGCATAAGAGGAAAGTGATTACAACTAAATTCACTAAACCATTCACCCTACAATTCATTCCTGAAAAGAAAATCATATGCATAATAAGTTGCAGCAAAAATATGCATCAACCAAGCACTTTTTAAGTTTGACCAACAATATTTTATGAATATTAAGATCAGACATATGAAAATGATATTTGTATCTGGTAGGTTCGTCTAACAAACTACTTTAACAATACACTATCTTATTGAGTTTTGTGAATACATAGAGCCGATGGTCAGCGTTATTTTGACAGCAGTGTCAATGTCAAAAAAATGACTGTAGATTCTAAGCTGTTACAGCAGGGGTTATCGAACTAGAAAAATTGGCAGATCCATCTTCTTTCATAATGCAGAAGTGGAAAAATTGGCAGATCATCTCCTTTCATAATGCAGAAGTGCATGACAGCAATAGCAATTGATGTACGAAATTTCTGTTTTTACATACCATTTGACCAGAAGAATAAGAGTACAGGTGATATATACCGGATCAAAAAGTAATACCATCACTATCGTTATTCAAAACCAATATGTGAAGCAGGGAAGGATGGATATTGATATAAGGTAAAAGGGATATCTTGATAACAGGGTATTAATAGTACGAGTAAGATCCAAGACTCCCTAACCTTGTGGAGGAACGATCATTATCCAATTTGAGGTATCATCTGATTTCATAATTTCTCCATGTTTCGCACTTGATGACATGCACTCCTGAGAAATGACATATTGGACTGCTGCTTCTTTAGGTTGAATGATGGCTACACAAGCATAGCTTAATATGCCACATTGAACACATGGCAACCGCCCTTGATCTAAGAGCCCACCTCCTTGATGTGATCTACCTTTTTCAATCACTCCACTCTGAATCACCGGATTTAATAAGAAATCACTACTATTAACTGTTCCAAATTTTGTTTCATAGAGCTTTCTTCCGTTACATGCAGAGGATGTGGTTGCACTAGCAAGCATATCTTCAGCTTTTTTCTGGCTAATACTACAGGGACCAGCAATCATCGCTTGCTTAACAGTGACTTCAGGTACCATCATTGTGGGAAAGGATGGAAGGGGAAATTCAATCTCCGGGATAATTACACAAGAACTCTTATCAAGAAGGATGCTAAGAAAATTGTTGTTTTCGATCACACTTCCAACAAATGTTTCTTTGATCATTATTTCACTTTCATTCTTCTTCTTGTCCCTTAGACGAGAGCTTCTTGGCACATCATGAGATTTCTTAAGCTCCCTATAAAAGGCAAATTTCGTTTAAAAATAAATTCATCTCCACTAACATGATAACTCTGGGAATTACACAAACAAAATTTCTATTTGATATCCAGTTTTTAGAGGCTGTGCTGAAACTGATGAGTCTGTTTTAAATAGTTTAAATTAAAATGCATACATCCTGAATTATGAAGTACGAAAGATGTCTAGTTGCTTCTGAGTTATTATGCAAAATATATAAAGAGGATGTCACCCTCGACGATGTTCTTATACAGTCAAAAGGTTTTATAACAACAACGATTGAGATCATATTTATTGCAGGCACACCTTGGACGTAATGATAGTGCTAGCTCGTAAAGCAGCTGATAATGAGACACCAATGGGCCACAATTTGTGGAAGCCCTCCTGACCGCAGCTTCCTTAGCCACCTGCAACCAGCGAGGTGTTGCAATATTTGTTGCTTCTCCACAATTAAATCCTGTGCAGCATGGATAGTCAAATAAATTCATTGCTGCATACAGCGGAGTCATCTAATTTAACTCCAAAACAAGAACTACGACTCCTAACTGTTCAGAAGAACAAACATGAAATGGCAAACTATTAAACCCAATAGTTATCTGCCAGTTTGAATGGATAACATCAACTTGCAGAAATGAAATAGTACAAGTTAGCTATGAGCCCTATCACATTCTTTTAAACAATTTAGAGAGATTACCTATTAGAACTATTGCATCATGCGCAAATATGAGTGTTTTCCGTTAGAAACTGAAACCACTATTTTACACTATAACTAGGAATAAAAAGCTATTCAAATGAGATCTGGTGGTTTTAATGGATGATGTCAATTTGCAGAAATAAAAAATAGTACACCTTAGCAATGAGCCTTTTCTCACATTCTTTTGAACAATATAGAGTGATTCTCTTCTGTAAAATTGATGTACCATGTGCAAATGTGAGTGATTTAAGTTAGAAAATGAAACTGTTATTTTCCACTTTAATTAACAAAAAACGACCATGAACACATTGTATCATAGATCTCGAATTGCAAGGACAGCACTTTACTTCTTAGGTTAACTGAAAATTGCAACTCTTCCTCACAGTAGTCACTGAAAGGACTGGATTACACTGACCATACAGGAGGAAACAGATAGCTAGTCCAGGGAAGATCATACTAACCAAATAAGTGCATTATATGAATATGATATGTTGGATGGCTTACCATGGCTAAAACCGGAATGATAAGCTCCAGGGAACGTGATAATAAATTCACCAGGGTTTTGTACCAATCTGCTTTGGAGAATTATCTATCAATCATTATACCCAGTACTCAAAAAAATGGCCAGGAATGAATGCCACAAAAAATAGTGTTAAGAAATATAGTAACACCTGCAGCAAGGAACTCCAGCAGAAAGAAGCACTTCAGGAGACAAGACAGTTGTCTTCTCATTTAGTGTTTGAAAGGCCACTGCACCGAGATAAATAAGCCATCAGAATATTTTTCTTTTTTGAGTTAAAAAAACTGAAACATTCATACATAAAAGTAGTACCTAGACTAGTTACTATCAAACAACGTAATCATTAGTTCAGTCAAACATCAAGTTTACAAAACCAAATCATGTGAAGAAAGAATTAAGAATTACGGCATTCAAGAATGCTTATGATGAACAATGCTCCTTCAAAAAGGCATGCCCAACACACAATCTCAAGAACAAATAGAAGTCCTACGATCAATTACCATACAGAGAGACCTAAAACTGTACATCTTTCTGCCTGAACCAAAATGACCCAGCCCAAAGTAAATAGTTGCTTATGTCAAACAGAAAAGAAAAGTGCTGATAAGTTCTTAAACATGTTCAATTGCCTCACTTCACTTTCTAAAATTTCAGTATCAGTTTGGTAGGGTGCCACTTAGTTTCATCTGTCAGTTAAGGACATGAAAGAATGTTGTGACAAGAGCCTAGGTGATGGAATTAGTTGTAAATCATAGGTTAGCTAACGAAGGGAAGAGGGCCAACACCATGCTTGAAGGGGATTAGGGCATTAGAAAGCGGGATTAACTATGCAACACAACAACTAAGTCTGTCAGTCCCAAGCAAGATGAGGTAGGCTAGCTAGACTCTAGAGACAATACCCAACATGAGTGACCAACAAAAGGGAAAAAGAAGCCATACAAAAAGTACAAAGGCGTGAAATTCTTAGGGGATATGAAGCCTGGTTCATGATTTAGGCACATGGATAGCAGTTTTCCATGTGCTTCTATCCAAGAACAATTCACTGGGTGTATTCCACTCTTTAAGTCCCTTTTTATCACCTCCTCCCAAGTCAGGTTCAGTTGACCCTGCCTCTCCTTACATTATTGCTCTCCCCTAAGATCCTGCTATGCACCAGTTTATGATTTAGACACATGGATAGCTGGTTTCCAAGGGCTTCTATCCAAGGATAATTCTCTGCTTGCCTTCCACCCTTTCAAGTCCCTTTTCTACCACCACCCCCCATGTCAGGTTCAGTTGACCCTGCCTCTCATTATATTATTGCCATCCCTTAGTATCCTGCTATGCACCAGTGCCTCTGAAGGTCTCCATTGGATATGTCCAAACCATCTGAACCAATGCTTTTGTTAAGTTTTCTTCAATTGGCGCTACCGCTACCCCTACTCTAGCATGTGTATCGTCATTTTGAACTCAGTCCGTTCTTGTGTGACCACAAATCCAACATAACATGCATTTTCGTTAAACATGTCAACCTTTAGACTTTAGTAGATTAATATTCTGCATGATACAAAGTTGGAAGTCTAATCGTCCTTCTATAGAACTTACCCTTTCGCTTCTATGGCACCTTCTCGTTACTGAGAATGCCAAACGTTTGGCGCCACATCATCGACCCCGTTCTAATTCTATGGATAATCTTCAATCGATATCATATCTCCCTGTAAAGGCATACTTCTTGCACTACCTGATTTTCCAAAGTAACATCTACTTCATCATGTCTAGTAGCACTGAAGTCGCACCCACATATTCAGTGTAGTTCTACTAAGTCTAAATCATTTTGATTCTAGAGTCCTAAACCACAACTCGAATCCCTATTTACAAAGAGAGGTCAACTATAGGTTGAGACTCGGAACTTTGGCTAACAAAGACTAATTCGGTTTTTCTTGAATATGCAACTTGTAGCTTTTTTACAGGGCTAGGTTGCCTTAAAACCTACAGATTGGAATTTTATCCATCGTAACAAGTCGACCTAAACAAACTGACTGTCACAGAGTACACCTCAAGCTCAATACTTGAATCAAATTGACAGATCAAAACTTGAATGAACTAATACATAATAGACAATCTAGTCTACTGCTACTGCCTTACATTACAGTAACTACAGTCAGTAATTGCTGTGCAACAGCTGTTGCCCAAACCGCTATCCACAAAACAGTTAGATGTTTTGGCAGAAACAAAGTTCAGGAACTTCATGATATACCATGCTGATTTGTATCACTTAATCGATCCGGTTTTTCCTTTTGAATTTCAAACATTCCTATTATAGCAGTGGTACATAAACAGTGGTACCCTGAAGAAAAGTTGACTTTTGACTTTTGCCATTAAAGAGAAAAGCCAAAAGTTCATAAGTTTTCTCCAGCCATATTTCATACTAAAGGGCACTGATGTCTGCTTGGTTTACATGCCATTGTGATGACAGAATGTGTCATTTGGAGCAGAGCTCCAGACATGCTAAGTGACAGTTCACCTTCTTCTAAGTTCCCTTTTTTGCACATTGCTATTACTCTACAGAAACTGCACTTTGCTGTTGAAGTAGAAACTGAAACAACATTTCCAGACTAAGCATGAACAGGAGTGCACATCCAAGCAAGAAACCAAAGCATTGCAAAAGTATAGAGGAACAGGACACTCATTGGCGGACACATCCTTGTACATGCAGTATGCTCTGACATAAGGTTCAATCAAGTCATTCTAAAGTAAAGGTCAGTTAGGTAAACAAACTGTGTTTACTTCTCCTGTGAAAATAACCCTCCCTAAAACCTCTTACATGCTGCTCCAGTCTCCCCATCCTACCCCAAACTCTTCTCTGCTATGAACCCTTCCCTGGCATCCCTGGCTCCATGTTGTCAGGAAGTAGTGTCCTATCCTGATCAAGTTTGCCACAGGTCAATTCAGTTTTCAATTTTCAACTTCAATCAGTGCTCCAAACACAACCTCCAGTACCCAAAATAGCTTATTCATTGATTCCTACTAAAGGGCATTGATTTCCTCGAGTCATAAACTTGCATTGCTAAAGGGCACTGGTTTCTGAATTTACACGGTATTGGAAATGTAAAATGCCTCATTTGGAATCACTGACACCATTTCAGTTTTTTTTCCCTTTTGAAGAAACCTGTTTTGGCACAGTGCTGTATAGTCATATTGGACATGCAGTCATAACAACGGTACCATGGAGAAAAAAGTTTTGACTTTGCCAGTAAGAAGAAAGCAGAAAAAACTCGTGTGGAAATGCTACGCATCTATGCAAGAAACAAAAGCAATAGCAAAAGGGGCAAAAGAAGGGGGGCACACGCACTGATGGCGTTGAGGTCGTCGGCGTAGCCGTGCACGCGGACGGCGTCCTCGAAGGCGAGCATGGCGTCGCGGGGCACGCCGTACCAGGTCTTGGGCTTGCCGAAGTGGTGGTAGTTGAGGCTGTGCAGCTCGTGGTCCTCCACGTGCCATGCGAACCAGCTGTAGAGCATCGCCACGTACAGCATCGGCGTTGTCACGCCGGCCACGTCCCGGCCCATCGCCCGCAGCAGCGAGCCCCGAGCGCGGGGGGCCAGCCGCATGTTCCACTCCGTCTCCCCGACGTCCCTTGCCGCCAGGGCCGCATTGCCGCCGCCGCCGCCCTCCAGGTCCAGGTCCAGCTCCTCCGGCGCCGCGAATCCGGAGCCCGGCATGTCGTTGCCGTACTCGACGTTGAACGGCCTAGCGGCGCAGGCGCCCCAGAAAAGCGCCTCCAGCTGGAGCTGCGTCGCGTGTTTGGGCGGCACCGCGTGCCTTGGGAGGTCGATGTCGCGTGCCTTGGCGCGGAAGGCCTCCAGCGTGTAGCGCTCGCCGCTCTCCCAGACGCGGCGACTCGCGGGGCGGCGATTCTTGGTGGAAAAGCCCACCTGCTGGAGCCGCGTCGGGAAGGTGGGCTGGGGGGCCGCGCCGTCGATGCCACTGCCGGAGGCCGCATTGGCTGCGAAGGAGGCCCTGAGGCGCTCGACCGTAGCCTCCCGCGGCGGCGCCGCGAGCGGGGGCACGATCTTGCAGATGCCGTAGCGGGAGGCCTCGGCCTCGATCTTGAGGATGTAGGCGATGGGGTCCGCGAACTCGGCGGCGGTGGGGCGGTACTCCGGCGCCACGGGCAGGTTGCGCAGCCACTCCGGCGTCTCCACCGCCGGCGGCGACATGGCAGCGGCGGCGGGGAGCACGAAGGGGTCAGGAGGGCCTTCCTCAGGCGAGGACTCGCATTTGGGAGGGGCGATTTTGGGAATTGGCTCTCGCTGACTGCTGCTTCGAGCTTGCTGCAGCGGCTGCTGCACTGTTGCTGCTTCCGCTGCTGCTTTGGGGGTAGTGAGGGGAGAGAGAAAGAGGGGACTGACGGAGGAGAGAGAAAGACAGGGGAAGACGAGAGGATGGGGATTTTGTTGGTTTTTTTTCCTTTGGACTTTGGAGGGGTAGAAATGGAATTTCTCTTTTTGACTATTTTTGACAGAAAAATAGAGGTTAGCTGCAAATGGCAACTGCAATTTCGTAGGTTTGCAAAATTCTCATTTTAGAGAGTAGATGATTACTCTGTGGATATATAATCCCTATGGATGTAAGACGTCTATGATGGCTACTTTAAGGCTACAATTAAGGGTCTGTTTGGTAGTGCTTTCGCCGCTCCGCTCCGCGCGAGATTCCGCGGAGCGCTGCCAAATGAAAAAAAAACACCACCGACTCCTCCCTCAAATCACTCTGAATTGATTCCACCGATTACAAATCGAGCAGGGAGCGAAAAAAACCTGCTCTATCGCTAATTCCCTCGGCTTCGCCTCCGACCCAAAGTATTGTCGCCCATACCTCGCCAAGCGACCCCTAAAGGATCTTAGTGATGCCTAAAGGAGGTGAATAGATGTATCTAAAAATTCCTCATAGCGGTTAAATATGTCGGAACTTCTGACACTGTGTAGGAACTTCTGACACTGTGTAGGAACTTCTGACGGTCGGAACTTCTGGCATAGGACCAGAACTTCCGATAATAGCAAAGTTCTTAAACGAAATTTAAAATTAAACTTGAAACTGCAGAACCTATTTGAATCAAAAGTTTGGCAATGATGTTAGGAGAGTACTGCAGGTGAACTTTGTGAGAACAACAACACGAGAATGTAGATCGGCACAAAAGAGACTCTAGAACAACAAGAACTAAATATTTACAATAAGCATGAGACAAGAGATTTGGACCGAAGTTCACTTCCACCAAGAAAGCTACGTCTCCATTGAGTGGCTCACAAAGAGCCGGGTGTTACATTAACCATTTTCCTCACTCAATCAGCCACGAAGTAGGATTAAGTCACTTACTATAAAATCCACAAAGGATGGGTAATACAAACTTTTCGGGGTGAACGCACACAAGAGGACGCTCAACCGGGCGACGTCAAACCGTCTAGGAGCATGCTCTAAGAGTAACAAACGTGAATCAACGTATGAAGATGCTTCAAGTGCTCTTGAAATGAACGTGGATGACCTCACACTCAAATCCTCAAGTCTCACACCTCAATCTTGCTCTCACCTAAGCCCTAGCTCAAATCAACTCAAAGATTAGCTCAAGGAGGGAGTGGGGAGGAGTAGTGAATGCTCTTGGAGGTGTTTGTCTCGGGTTAGGTCAACAGGAGTGAAGAGTGGGTGAGGGGGCATAAATACCCGAGCACCAAAATTAGCTATTAGTGTGCTGGATAAGTGATTGTCCGAACTTCCGACGCATGGTCACATACGTCGGAATTTCTGACCCTAATAAAATAGCCTGGCTGAGGACCCCTATCGGAAGATACTGGGAACTTCCACCAGGTGTCAGAACTTCCGACCCCCCCTCCCCCGTCAGAATTTCCGACAACTGCAGAAACTGCAGGAAGACAAATGTGCAAGTGTGTGATTTGTGCCTCTCTTGGGTGGTTAGCATCTTAAATAAGCGATGGCCAAGAAAGGACGTCGGCTTGAATGTGGTGTTTGGTGACGACAACGCATATAGACGGCGGTGGTGTGGATCGGGTGGGTGCAGGGCCCCACACCCATGTCGAACTAGGCGAAGGCATGGGCCCACACCCACGCAGAACTTGGTGGAGGTGTGGGGCACAGTGGGCACGCTGCCGCTCAGGGGGGCTGCATGGGTCTGTTGGTATTTCTTAGCATCACAGATAAATCTGCAAGCGCACGAAATACCATTGTAGCATTTTACCCGTGAGTAATCTCGGGTGTCGTATTTATATTTCTGCAGGGAAGGCGGTGGATATAGAATAGGTAAGTTAATGATTAAGTTTTGGTTGAGTATTCAATTGCATAAATAGGGTAAGATAATATATGGATAACGAGGTAGTGTGACACACAAGTTACTTAAGTTCAAACTCAAGCAAAGGCATAGGTAGAGAGAGAGAAAAACGAAAGCTACTCGGAACTTATGTACTTCTATCTAGATATACAGCTCATACTATACACCCATACACATACACGTGATTATCCTAAGCTCTACGCTCCCCAGCACTACCGGGAGAACCGCAAACAGCTGGCAGAGGAGCCACCAGCCAACTCATCTACTTTATGGACCTCCTACAGCCACTACTCGAACGGGGAGGGTTATGCTAGCCGGACAGGACTATCACCACCTTCTACCTACCTCATCAAACCACGGGATAAGACCGTATCCGTCAACACTAATTAATCCAGACATCATGTCTACATTAATGAGAGATACTCTAGAATCCCGCGCGGAGCCCCCACCCTCCGGATAGATAGACATCACACTAGAGCAAACATACGAATATCGGAACCGTTGCTGTGGTACTTAGATTTCCTCTTCTAATCATGCAAGGCATAAAGTATAAGTATAAACTAATCATGAAGCATATGTCGGAAACAAATCAACCTGAGCCTCTTTTAGTTGAGTTTCCTGGGTCCATAGAGCAAAAAAATGACAATGTAAAGGCCAAACCTAAAAGAAAACAAACTGCTATAAAGAAAACGAGCACTCCTATGAAGCCACTTGACAGTTCTGCAATGGACACAAGAAGCAAGAAAATGGATCCAGCCAGCCCTACAATGAGCACAAGAAGCAAAAGAAGGATCATCAACTTGCGATCTTCATAGTGGACTTGGCTTGATGTATGTCTTAGAATGTGGTGTTTACTATGATGTATGTGAACATGGATGGATGTGGAGCTGTCTTTTTTCTCCTTTTATGTCTCTATTTCGATGTATTTGTAAACTGAAATGCAAGTGTGAACCTTCTGTATGCATATGTGAGGTATGTGTGATCTGCACCGTTTGTGTCTATTTGTGATCCTAATTTATCTGTCATAATGTATCTGTGAACCTTCTGAATGCATATGTGATGTTAATATGGTGTCAACCTTTTGTTTTAAAAATTTGCTTATGCATATATCTGTGACCTTTATTGATGATGCCCATGAATTTGTTGCATTTTTTGCTCGACTGTCATGCACAATTTTTTCATAAAAATGAGTTCAACTAGTCAAAATATTATAAATGATGAAAAAATAATCCACATCAACATTGCTCTTGTACAAACTCTTTTCCTTTTTACAAGTGTCCATATACGTGTAGCAAAAACAATTTGCTTAGAGAACTTCATGAGGGGTAAAATGGTCTTTCTATGTGGCAGTTAACACTGTTACTGCTCACATTTGATGGAAGTATCATTTTAGAGATAAAATTAAGAGTTGGTGTCATTAGGAAAATTCAGAAATCTGAGAGCTAAAGAAGGAAGCGTTCGTTTTATTAGTGGTGTCATATAGGAATTTTTTTTAATAATATATTGATGAGAAGATGGATATCCTAGATCTGTGGTGAAGGCTTGATTCTAAGATCACCTAAATTTATTATGTTATAGATATGTTATATAGGGGCAAGGTGGAGGAGATCATGTGACGAAGTGTTGAGATCGGGGAATGAAGAAATGTAATTGCGATAAATTATGAAAGGCTAGGGCTCGCGAAAGGGCATGTAGCCTAGTGGTTACAATAGTCTCAGTAGCACCTGAAGCCCTGGGTTCGACTCCCCGTGGGAGCGAATTTTCTAGGATTTAACGGCGTTGTGCTTTCCGTGGTAGCCCGTCGACAGCGAGGCACCTGTGGTGACTTCGTCAATCTCGAGGATTTGCCGGCTCAGTCTCTCGGAGGTGCTCATAGGGGTAGGGTTGCGTGCGTGTATTCATAAGGGTGAGTGTGCGTGCGTGTTGTGAACGTCTGCGTCTGTACTGTGTTTCTAAAAGAAAATGAAAGGCTAGGGCTCAAAGAAGGTGATGGCTATTGGCTATAGTTTAGAGACTGGTCAGGATATAGGTTTAAATAGAGGTAGAGTGATTCTGATTTCTTTCCATTATTTAAAGTAATTGCTGTTTTCATAAAAATCATGTAATTAGTAAAGACTAGTTTTGATTAGATTCTTTCTTTTTGAGTGGTATAGGGTGAAATGCTGGGTGTTATTGAAACAATAAATAATATCCATCTCTAAGATGATTTGACACAGCCGCTTCCGGAAATCAGATCCAGAAGAGCGGCAATGGATGCTATGCATTAATAAGGGGTAGTATTTCCTTCTGCACTTCTAGAAACTGAATCTAGAAGAACAACATCATAAGTTATACATTTATAAGGACAATATTTTCATTCAACATTTTGGTGCTTTTTTTATAAACACAGTAGGTCCATTTTGACCTCTTAGCCTTTTCTCTTGTCTAATTTTAACTCCAACTATATTTTTTAAACTTAGCATCTCACCTATAAATTCTGTCCAATGACCCTAAGCCAATATTTAGTCTAATTTAGTAGGGTTTTGCTCTAAGTTAGTATTGTTTCCAAATGACATGATTTGGGCCTGCTAGTTACTCTCTCTCTCTCTCTCTCTCTCTCTCTCGTATATTCTCTTATTTCTCATCCTTTTCTTCACATCAAAGCAGAGTGGTCGGGGCACTGCCATGTCCAATACACTTCTAAGATCATGGGATTCCTGGTCTAGGATAACAGTAAGAGGTAGATGATCCACCTAGGCTTTAGCCAAGTTGCTACGTACTCCATGCTATCATGGCCAAGAAGGGCAAGATCCTCTAATTTCTTTTTCCGGTATCGCCGATCTCTGTTACCACTGTTGGGTCCTGAGCCATTCTAGCCGTTGTTACACCAATAATATAGCCTTGCTGCAGCTCTCAACATCTCCTCCACAATCATAGGTGTAGACACCAATGTTATCAATAAGCAATCATGCAAGTTGTTGACACCAGATTTTGACACGTGTTGAATCGGCGTCAGGAGAAGAAGGTTGGCCGATGTGGCAGATCTGAAGGCTACAGTAAGGAATCGGCCGATTGAGGTAACAGTTGGAAATCGGCCGATTGGTGATACAACCTGCGCCAATGGGATGGGGCTACATCAGAGGGTCCTGGTCAAAAGTTGGTCAACAGAGCGACGCTAATTTGGTCAACAAGCAATTGGAAAAGTCCTGATTGGATTGGGAGACGGCGGCGGAAGATTCTGCGGGAGTCCGTTTCCTTTTTAAAGATATTACAAATATAGTAGTTTTCCTGTTTTAAATAAGGTTGTAACAAGTCGTAATCGACCAGGAGTCCTAGTTTTAGGGTATAAATAGGAGTCGTCAGGGGTTTGCAGGACATCAACACATCAATCAACAACAATACTTCTACTTTTTCCAGCAATTTACTTTCAAGTCGGCGACTTCGCCAACACTTTTTCTTCTTTCACGAGTTCATACGGATTGGCAGGGCTGCATCAATTTGATCTTCGGCCAGTTGGTAGGTTCCGCTTATCGAGTAATATTCGAGCTTTAACTACGGGCGTATCGCTGTGGTTTCGTTTGGATTTATTTACCAGTTATCGATATTTACTAGAATTGCAAGTTTTACCTGTTGTTCTAGTATTATCACCAGTTATCCAGCTTGAGATCAGAGTAATCGGCTTCGTTATCGTTCTTCTTCGATTTATCATCTAACAGCCGATTAGATCTATTTCAAGTGTTGCATCCGCGATAATTGTTTAGATCGCTCCACCAGTCTTCTTTACAATTATTACGCGATTATCGGCTGATCCATAGCCGATCTTCTTTACAGCAAATCGGCCGATTCGCCGACGCGCTCTTCAGGACAGATCGGAACTCCAGCCGATCGGAGCACCTGGAATTTAATACTCTTGTTTCCTTGTCAATCAACAGGTCAGATTGACTGGCACGCCGCGCGAACCGCACCAGGGTGATAACCCGAATAGGAGCTAAGCAGATTCTCCCGGGTCGTGTGTCTGACGCTGAAGACCATCGGCCGATTACTGTCTGGCCGATTTTAGCGCCAACACACTTTTGGCACGCCCGGTGGGACCACTTCAAGATCTGATATGTCGAAGAACGCAGAAATTTCCGACAGCAACATCATCGAGGTTACAGAAGCAGATCTCAAGGACGATCAGAGGGAAGAATTAGCTAAACATCTAGAAGATTACAAGAAGATATACCTGCAGTCGTTCAGTCGTACCAGAGGCGGAGAGGCTGTCAAGAAAGCTCCTATTCCAGTTCCCCGCCACATCACCATTGCTGAGGACTCGGGCAAGATGTCCGATATGATCCAACAGTCCGTCTACCAGGCGTTCATCGACCAGTCCTCGGTGATGACCAACACGGTGTACAACGCTGTCATCAGCTCTCTGGCCAGCGGAGCAGTTCAAGGCTATCAGGGGCCGGTGTATGCCCCGCCGATTACGCTTCCAGCCAGAAGCTTACCAAGCACGTCCCAATCGGCTCCTCAGCCGATATTGACGCAACGCGAGGGGTACAACACTCCGTTGCCTCCAGCATCTCCAAGATACAGCGGCACACCATGTTTCCCATCACAGACACCGCTTCAACCCGTCCAGATTGCTTCTGTGCAATCACTGCCCACAAGCTCAGTACCCTGGGGGATATCGTTGACCACGGCTTTCCCCGATCCACCAACCGGGCATGGAAGCTATCCAATCCAGGCGTCTCACCAATCGGCCGTCCGGCCGACGGTCCCTCAGTATCAGCCAATCTTATCAGAAATCGACAGGGGGGCAAGCACTGTAGAAGCATTCAGAAGCACGACGCCAATGATGACATACGATGGAGCGGCGGATTCACTTCGCCATCAACTATCGGCTGCTCAGCAAAATTCGCCGCATGCTTCGATTCATCACCCAGCCGTACCAGCCCTTCAACATATGCCGGCACCGCGAACGGTCGTTCATCAGCAACAGGTGGACTGGACGGCAAGAATAGCAGAAGTGATTCAGGACCAGTTTGGGTTGAAGCCAAAAGTGCAGACTTACACATACCCATCGGCCTATGACTTGCTACCGTTCCCACACCGCTACAAGGTACCCGATTTCACCAAGTTTTCGGGGTCGGACGACACATCCACCGTTGAGCATGTCAACAGATTCATCATCCAGTGCGGAGAAGCCGCCACGCAAGATGCTCTGAGGGTGCGTCTATTTTCATCTCTCTGTCTAGATCGGCCTTCCAATGGTTCACCACTTTGCCACCAAATTCTATTGTTACTTGGGCCGATCTGGAGAAGCAGTTCCACAAGTACTTCTACGCAGGAGTACATGAGATGAAGCTCTTAGATTTGACCAACCTCAGGCAGAGGAGTGATGAACCAATAACTGAATATATACAGAGGTTCAGAGAAGTCAGAAACAAATGCTACAGTCTGGCTCTGACCGATGCACAGTTGGCCGATACCGCTTTCCAAGGCCTCCTGCCACAAATCAAGGAAAGATATGCTTCGCAGGAATTTGAAAGCCTAAGCCAGATCGTGCACCGATTGGCAGGGCAGGAAGTCCGTCCGTTTGAGCAACGGAGGAATTTCCAAAAGAAGGTGGCATATATAGAAGGATCTGAATCGGATGGGGAGGAGGAAATCGGCCTGGCAGAGTGGGTGAAAGGCAAAAAACCAATATCATGCCCTTTTGGAAAGAAAGAGCTAGAGACATTCAGCTTTGACACATCAAAAGCCGATAAAATTTTCGACTTATTACTGCAGGAAGGGCAAATTAAGCTTTCTCAGTATCATACCATCCCCACGGCCGATCAACTCAAGAAGATGAAGTACTGCAAGTGGCACAACGCCACGTCTCATGATACGAATGAATGCAAAATCTTCCGTCAGCAGATACAATCGGCCATCGAGCAGGGGAGGCTCAAATTTGAAATCCCGGCTAAATCGGCAAAGCCGATGAAGATAGATCAGCATCCCTTCCCGGCTAACATGGTTGACACAGGGGGAAATTCACGTCAAACCAAGGTGCTGACGTTAGAATCGGCAAGAAGGGGCGGCGCCGTTGATCCCAGGAGGCAGATTACAGCGGACGAGATCAAAAGGAACAGGCGGGGGCCAGAACAACCACGCAAACCCGTCACCTCCCAGTTCTTGCTCAGCAAATATCGGCAGCAGCAGGAACAATCAAGATACCACGACGAGATGATACGCCGGCATGAAGATCACTGGCAATGTCCGTTCTTCATCCATTGCTGGGAGAACGACATCAGATTGCTGTCTGTCGATAACTGTCCGGAGTGTAACAGATTGAGTTGCAACGATCGTCTGAGGTCACACTCTAGGGACAGAGGATCAGAGCCGATCAACAGAAATCAGCGCGGACGAGAGGAACAGCGCATTTTAGTGCATGATCGGCTGGGGGGCAGAGTTGACCAGTACCACCGATCAAAAGGCAGGATCGGCGTTGGTACAGGAGTTCGAAGGAAACCGGATTGGGAACACGCCAGATCATCGGTTAAACCAGTAAACCCCAGGTGGTGTCCCGATGGCCTCTCCAGATCTCAGAAACGGAGGATCCAACGCTTGCGCCAGTGGGAACAACAAGAAGAAGAGAAGAGGCAGGTGCCGGAGAAAAGAAACGTTAAGTCTCGGGTTTGGCGCCCAAAGAAAAACAACAGTCAAGAAGCAGACAATCAAGAATCGGTATCCAACATCAACATGGTGTTCATATTGCCGATGGAATTCATGGCGCCTGACGATCGAGACAAAGCGACAATAATGGAAGAGCAAATGGCACAACTGGTGTTAGAGCCGATGACAGCTACTTTTGAGAAACCAGAAGAAGAAAAACGGCAACATCTTAAGGCCCTGTTTCTCAAAGGCTACGTTGACGGGCGACCCGTTACCAGATTACTAGTAGATGGAGGCGCCGCAGTCAACATCATGCCGTATGCTATGTTCCGCAAGCTAGGCAAGAGCAATGAAGATCTCGCCAAGACGGACATGATGCTAAAGAACTTCGAAGACAACGTGTCTCCCGCCCGTGGAGCACTCTACGTCGACCTCACCATCGGCAGTAAGACCCTTCCTACCACCTTTTTCGTTATTAATGGTAAGGGATCCTACAACATGCTGCTCGGTCGCGACTGGATACATGCAAACTGCTGTGTCCCATCTACAATGCATCAATGCCTCGTGCAATGGGTCGGCGACAGTACGGAGATAGTCACCGCCGATTCCGCCTACAGCGTCGCAACGACCGATACACAACAATGGAGCTGCGAGCACGTCAGGTGTATATCTGGCAGAACTTGGGACACTGACTTCCTGAAGGTGTCCGATTTCGGTCTACAGCCGATCCAAGCAGTCGGCTCTGAAGATTCGGAATAGATGGATCAGCTCGTCCGAGAAGACGGGAAGCTTGGGCATGGATTTACGTCGGCCGATTCATTGGAGATGGTAGATTTGGGAGATAACAGCAAATCAAGGCCGACGTATATTAGTGCTAATTTGAATCCTGAGTATAAGTGTAAATTGATAAGCTTATTAAAAGAATTCAAGGATTGCTTTGCTTGGGAATATCATGAGATGCCAGGTCTAGACCGGTCCATTGTTGAACACCGGTTACCTATAAAATCAGGATATCGGCCATATCAGCAACCTGCACGACGGTGCAACCCCAAGATTCTACCTGATATAAAGGCCGAGATCACAAAGTTAATTGAAGCAGGATTTATTCGGCAGTGCCGCTACGCCGACTGGATTTCTAATATTGTGCCCGTGTATAAAAAGAATGGAAAGTTGCGTGTGTGCATCGATTTCAGGAACTTAAATCAGGCCACACCAATGGATGGGTATCCGATGCCAACGGTCGATATTTTGATAGATGCTGCCGTAGGACACAAAGTCATCAGTTTCATGGATGGTAATGCAGGGTACAATCAGATATTAATGGCCAAGGAAGATATCTCGAAGATGGCTTTCAGGTGTCCAGGTCATCTTGGTTTATTTGAATGGGTTGTAATGACCTTTGGGTTAAAGAACGTCGGTGCCACATATCAGCGGGCCATGAACTATATTTTCCACAAGCTTATTGGTACATCGGTGGAGATTTATATAGATGACGTTGTGGTCAAATCAAAAAGTCTCCAAGAACATCTGGCCGATTTACAAGAAGTACTGGAGTGCACAAGGAAGCATGGGTTGAAGATGAACCCGAACAAGTGTGCATTTGGTGCATCGGCCGGGCAATTCTTAGGATTCATGGTTCATGAGCGCGGAATAGAAGTTAATCGAAAGACCATAGACACCATTAACAAAGTTGTGGCCCCACAGAATAAGACTGAGCAACAGTCCCTCATCGGCAAGGTCAATTTTATCAGAAGGTTCATATCCAACCTGTCAGGGCGAATTTGAGCTTTTACCCCTCTGTTGAAATTGAAGCCCGGTCAAGAATTTATATGGGGAGAAGAACAACGCAAGGCATTGGAAGATATTAAGCAATACCTAGTTTCACCTCCGGTGTTAGTCCCACCACAGCGTGGTAAGCCGTTCAAATTATATTTATCGGCTGATGAACAGGCCATTGGATCGGCGTTGGTGCAAGAGTTCGAAGGAAAAGAACGAGTGGTATATTACGTCCGCAGAAGACTCCTGAACGCCGAAACAAGATATTCCCCGGTAGAGTGGCTGTGCTTGTGTTTATACTTCTCGTGTACCAAGCTCAGGCATTATTTGTTATCGGCATAATGCATAGTTATATGCAAAGGTGATGTGGTAAAGTATATGCTATCTTTGCCAATTTTGAAAGGACGGATTGGAAAATGGATCCTAGCTCTATCAGAATTCGATTTAAGGTACGAATCGGCCAAAGCTGTCAAAGGTCAAGTCATGGCCAATTTCGTAGCTCAGCATTGTGGACCGGAGATTGCCGTGGTCGAAACGGTTCCATGGACTCTGTATTTTGATGGTTTTTCGTGTGGGGCCGGATCAGGAATCGGCATTGTTCTTGTGTCACCTCGGGGGGGGGGGGGGGGCAAGTTATGATTTCTCTCTGCCGATAGAAGCTTCCGCAACCAATAATCAGGCGGAATATCAAGCCGTTCTGAAGGGCATCCAATTATTAAGGGAAGTCAAAGCTGATGCAGTCGAAATTTTTGGAGATTCCATGCTCATTGTGGATCAGTTAAGGGGGCGATCTGAGTGCAAGGATGATATCTTGAGGATTTATTATGAAGATTGCCTTCAGCTTTTAAAAGAGTTCAAGTCTGCAATAATTGAGCATATCCACAGAAATTATAATGAAGAGGCCAACAGGCTGGCCCAACATGCGTCCGGGTATCAGCCGATTCGGGGAGCGATGATGCTAGAGCTCGCGGCCGATGACTGGCGAAAGGAAATCGCCGATTACTTGAAAAATCCATCCCGAAAAGTGGATCGGCGAATACGTTTTCAAGCTACAAAATATGTGTTGCTTGAAGATAATTTATTTTACCAGACGATTGATGGAGTTTTTCTCAAGTGCCTAGGAACAGAAGAGGCAAAGGTTCTGATGGGAGAAATCCATGAAGGCGTATGTGGAGCCCATCGATCGGCTCACAAAATGAAATGGATGATCCGGAACAATGGGTATTACTAGCCAACTGTAACAACCCTGATAAATTACATTTCTAAAGAAATATCATTAGCCCAACCCTATGCTTAACCAACTAATAAAAGGGTGAAAAGAATTAGAACAAGTTAAGTTGAAATTCAAATTGAATTTGGGCACATTTGAATACCTTTGAATTTTTTTAAATTTTAACTTTCAAACCACAAGCCAAATGAGGTGTTGCCTGAAACCAAACTTGTAGAACTTTTTATTCTGAACAACTTTCATGTTCAAAAGTTTTTGAAATTCAAATTAGAAAGTGGAGAAAATGTCTTGTTTGCAACCAGCCCCTGGAAATTTTCAAATTCTCGCATTTAGGCCCTTCGCCCCTCCTCTCTCTCCCCTCCCCTCCCGACAGCCCGGCCAGGTGGCCGGCGATGCCTGACCGGCGCAAGCCGCCAGGCCAGTGGCCGCCGGCCCTCGCCCCCAAGCCCGGCTTTGCCCCCCCCCACCGCCGCGCTGCCCAGTCCGTGCTCGCCGCGCGCGCCGCGCTGCCCAGCCTCTGCTCGCCGCCCGCCGCGCCCAACGGCCGCGCCGCGCCGTGCCGCACCGCCCGCCGCGACCCGCCCTTCGCTGAGCTCGCCGCCCGCCTGAGCCGCTGTTGCAGCTGTCCCCCAACCCCGTGCCGCGATATCTTCACTCCCCCACGCAAATCTCCGGCGCCCAGTCGTGCGCTCCCGCTCGCCGCACGCCGCGCCGGTGTCCTGATGCCGCCCACCGTGGCCAATGGCACGCCATCGCCGTGCCTCCACCCCTGCACGTCGCCCGGCACCCCTACCTCCCTCTTGCCCCTATAAAAGCCGCCCCAGGCCGCCCGCGCGAGCTGCCAGTAACCAGAGCACACCGCCGCCGCCATTGTCGCCGCCGAGCTCCGCCCGCTCGTGGACAGCCCTCCACAGCTGCCTCCTGCCCAAATTGAAGTGCCAGCCACCACTACATCATCCCACCGGAGCTCACCGACCCGCTCAACGCCGCCCAGGACCACCGGAGCGCCGCCGCCCGTGCTGTCACCGCCACCGCCGCCCCTGCTCATCGTGGACAGCTCGACTCCGACCTCCTCCGCCCAAGCCAAGCACCCGAGCAGCTTCCCCACGCTCCAGTGAAGCTCCCCGTCCAGACTAGACCGCCCCAAGCCCGCCGGAGCACCGCCGTCGACGCGTACCGCCGCCGCCGCCGCCCCTGCTCCAACGCCGGCGAGCTACTCCCGGCCGTCCCCCACCCGAACAAGACCCCCACGAGGTAGCCCTCGCACCCCTGATCCTTCCCCGGCCCTCACCCATCGCCGCCGGCGAGCCCCTCGCCGGAATTTTGGCCGGCCACCGTACCCGAGCCGCCCGAGGACCCAATTGCAGTAACTGAAATCTTTAGAAGGGTCTGCACGTAAGATTCAAGGACCCAGTTGTAAAAGAAAGATTCAATCCTAGATTCAAATTTAGTGAATTTGTAAAATTTGTATAAAATCGTAGAAAATTCAGAAAAATGCAATCTCAACTGTTCTGGAACCTTTAGGATAAACTCCACAACTTTTGTTACATGCATCTCCTCAGATTCTAGCTAATTTATGCTCTAATTTAAATAGGCTGTTTAATGACCTTTATTCACAACCATTGTTGTAGACAAGTACTGGTCCTGAAAATTTTACAGTAGGAGATTTACTTGTTATGTAAGCCAATGTAAAAAGATCGGGACCAAAATCCATCTCTAGCTATACTTGTTTATTAAACTTAGTTTCATACCATGTTTGGTTAGAATTAATTGTCCCTGCAGTTAGGTTATGAATCACCTAATGAAACCTTTTCTATACTGGTGTAATGGTACCTAAATGCCATAGAAAAATTTAGAGACTTTTTATCTCACAGGAACCTATTTATTTGATTTATGTGCTAATAACATACATTAAATCAAGAAAATAGTATCATAGCTTGGAAAATTCTCATATTTTTACTAGGAGATATTCAGTGTTAGAAGGTTCTGTGTAAATAGTTTCATGGACAAAAACCCTGTGCAGGCTCCTGTAAAAATAAATCCTTGAATAACCTAGGAGTGTAATGTCATATTTACTATGCTCTGAAAACTGCATAATAAATCCTATAAAAATTACAGTAGCTCCTGCATGATTAAGTGAAAGCCCTGTAAAAATCTTAGACTAAGTTTTTGCACCATTTGTTCTGTACAAAAAGAACAAGAATCTAGCAGCAACCATGTATTTTATTTTTCATAATTAATCTGCTGCATGAAAATATCTGAAAATTTTACAGTAAACTTATCTTTCCCTGATGTGCCTAGATCCAATATTTCATGACCAGAAACTACTCCCTGTAGTAGTTACACTTAAATCATGTTTCCATGAGGAACATAAGTTCCCATGAACACCCACCCCACCTTGCTTAACGAAGTTACTTATTGTACTAATCTACTCTATTAGCGATTGCCCACGAATGATAAAGTAACTCACTTCATAACAAACTCATGTTTTACAAACTGCAACTTTATCGTGAAGGAAATCATGTCGTTTACCATCACCACTACTTACATTTGTGCATTCATATAGAAACGACTACTCTCGCCGACGGGACGTACGAGCTGGTACCCGCGTCCGAGAGTGAGCAGCGAGAAGCTCAAGTAAATCTAACTGAAGCTCTTGAAGACCCGAGCCCAAGTTCGGAAGAGCCCCAAGCTAACTGTTCACAAGAAGGCAAGCCCCGGAGCATGAACCCTATTTTTCTAAACTTATGCAACTTATTACTCTACTTTTACTTGTGCATTAAGTTTATAGGAGTTGGATGAAAACTTAGTTGCATGATCCTAGGTACCCATGCTCTGAACACTAGATGCAAGGTTCGATAGAATGCTATGCTAATAGGACTCGGTAAAAGTCGAGTGATTTCGCGAGAAATTAGGAGTTGATTGTTTACTACATGCTGCAATCATAAGGTCGACGGACGGGGCTATGGTACGATGTTTATGTTGATGATTGAGGCCCCGTCTGTTTAGTGAAAAATGCTAAGGCCGCAGTGTGTGGTAGTGGTGGTTAAGTCTTTGAACGTACTAACCACATGCAGAGAATATGGTAATCGGTAAGCTTAAGTACTGGATTGAACCGAGGCCGGAATATACTCCCCACTGTCTTGAATTCGTTCACATCTAGCTAATGGCGGGTGCATCGGCCGCCACGGCCCGACGTACCGAGGTCTGTGGGGAGGTGTAGTCGAGGGCGGTGGGCCTGTTCCGTGAAGCGGGAATTGAAGGGAAAAGTTGCACGTGTGACTCTGTGAGTAACCACATGACGTGTGTTTAGGTTTCCCTTGCAAGGTTAAGAAATTCGATTCGAATCGTCCGTTTCTCACGGCTATTGAGACTGCTTAACCCCTTTTACCCACAGAGTAAGAAGAGGAACAATGATGATGAATAAACTTGTTGGATGAAATTTAATGCTTCACCATGAATGATATTGGATAGTTGCTTACCTAGAATGGTTAAAGAAAGCTAGAACCTGGAGCTAAAATCTGAAAGTAAGGACCTACTATATATGCTTTTCGGCAAAACAAACCCCTCAAGCCAAAAGCCTCGCATGTCTAGGAGTCGGCTAAGTATACCCCACTAGTCGGGTAAGCATTGCTGAGTATTAGTATACTCAGCCTTGCTTGTGGCTTGTTTTCAGGTGAGACCTTCGAAGACTTGATTGCTAGCTTGACTTGGCCGTGTACCCTTCCTCCTGGTTGGTCGGTGGAATGGGATACGCCCCCGGCCAACGGTGGTGACACCGAGTGATGTCTCGTACGGACTTCATCGAGACATCCTTTATCGTCGAGTAGCTTCCGTTATTTTATTTCTGCTGCAACTTAAACTCTGAAGAACTTATTGGTTATGATCACTAAAGTACTTGGTTACTAAACTCAAACATGGTTTGTAATATTCACTTATGATAATTTCGTAATATCTCTTGGAATGTGGTATTCTCTGGGCTCATCTTCGCATGAGCATTTGTATGTATGGCTTCGATCCGCTCTACCGTGGTTGTATCGGGAGGTTACCTGACAGACCAATGGATTACTCCGTTTGAAGTGTAAGGTTAACCGAGATTGCCCTAATGGTGATGGTTAATACACTTGAGCCGAATTAATTCAGGTGGTTCTGCCACAGCTGGTATCAGAGCCGTAGCTGGTGCCACAGCTGGTAACAGCTGGCACCAGAGCCGAAATGCATACGCCAGAGAATGCGACAAGCCTTAAAAACTCGTTTTCCTAAAACTTGACTAGAAGGATGTGTTGCGAAATACGTTGGTGCGTTAAGGATGGTGCCTAGTTCGTAAAGCCCTAAGGGATTATGGGAGAGTTACTAGGTGACTATCTAACTTATGAAATATTATCAACTGACTTCCAGCACATTACTTTCTGTCAAAACTTACTTTCATGCACAACCGACCTTAAATTCTGTAACGACGCACTCGTCGCTAAGGTAAGAAGGTAAGAATCCTCAGCCAACTGAGAGAGCTTGGCCTTCCTGTCGGTGATGCGAACCGAACGCTGCCCTCAAGCAGTGGCTTACTTGAGGTGCTGCCAATATGCCAACTGCTAGTTGAATATATTGGGAGTAGAAGGTTTGGCGCAGGGTATGGAGATCGCTGTTCGTACCCCCGTCTCATGACGGTACCCCCGTGAATACGCTATCTCGATAGCGTATGTTAACGTCGTCTGTACGGCGGGAATTGTACAGATATCGTTTCTATAAGTAAACGGTAATGAATACGGACGCTTTCATGAAGTGCTGGCATGAAAGGTTCATGAAATATATATGCTATATCAAACTTCTGCAGGTACACTAACCGCGATTACGATAAGTTAAGGAACGGTTAGAAAATCTCGACTAGCTATTATAGTGAGAGGCGTATCATGTATGCCACCGAAACTATCTTCGTAAGACCAAAAGTATTTGGCAATTATTTTATTTTGTGAGGACGAATAGGACGTGCATGCATCATGACCATATATATCTAAAATTGAAAATGCGTTGTATGAGAGTGGTAAGGTTCTTGCGTATCTAAGCGTGATTTTGCATAAGGACTATCTAGCGAATCTGTCCCAAATCTGCCATGACCGAGAAGAGAGAATTATTGATCAGAGAAAATGACCTTTTCTGGTAAAGATCATGTTGAAAGAATTGTTCCAAATTTTGTGTTCTATCTCCTGTTCAAAAATGAAAAATTCTGAACTTATGGATAATAAGAAATAACAGAAACCATGGAATGTCAGATTTCTGTCCAGAATAAGCACTTCTGCCCCTTAAATTTTTAGGCTCCCTTCCTACAGTTTTCTGCAAAAGAGTACAACACAAAACTTGTTCCAAATTTACCCAGGTAGCTGCTATTAAAATTTGGTAAATTTTGGCAAGGTAGATTTTCCCTGATGCACGAAACTCTAGCCCTCTGTTCACTGAAAATTCTGGGTAGATAGAGGAGTAAGACCTTAAGGGAACAGCCATCTTAGAGCCTAATCCAGCCAAAGTGTTGAATAGAAAAGTGGTGCACAAATACCTTAGGAGTGTTCTGGTGAAATTTGAGAATTTTTGGATATGAACTGGGGAAGTTATGGTTATTTTTGCACTCTATACAGAATCTGTCCCTGTGCTTTTCACACTTTTTCTTGGCCTCGCCCATTTGATCTTTTGTTCAGATGGCCAAGCCTGTTGCTATGATGGTGGATGAGGATGGACGCGTTCACTCACAGTGTCTCCACTGGGAGAGCTTTCCCTCTATTTTGTGGAACGTGTTGAGCACCGTGGGCTATCCAATTCCCCCACGTTACGCCGGACTGGAGTTTGCAGAGAATGGAGTTACCCAGTGCCGTGTCAACGTGACCATTTTTCCGCACCCGCTACACCCGGAGTGGCCCGCCTTGGAGATTGAGGCTGTTGGTCGCCGTTTGGCCGACACTTGGGAGCTTGCAGCCATGAGGGCGCTCACCACTTTTTGTGCGCAGCGTCCTGAGGTTGTCACACTCGCTCCCATTGGTTTGTTTCTTGCTGCCCAGGACAACGACCCCTTTTGGCTCAACAGGGTGCAGCACTCACAGTACTTGGTGGGCTTTCATGCCCAGGAGACCATCGATACCTCCGTGCGGTGCATGAATGCACTCTACCGACTTCTGACTCTCCAGAGTCAGGCGCTTGTGCAGCTCACTGATCTTGCACAGGCCTACCACATGATTGCAGATACCAGGGATGAGCAGATTAAGGAGCTCAGTAAGGATCTTGAGGATATAGATGCTCAGATTGGCCAACTTGAGGGCCAAATTCAGGAGCAGGACACCCTCATGGGTGAGACGAATGACATGATAGCACACTTGGAGGAGCAGCTCCATGATCTGAACCTTGAGTTGGAGGATGCTAATGAGCACATTCAGTGGCACCATGATCAGAATGCCCCTCCTAGCGTGGTGGCTATGGAGGAAGATGAGGAGGAGCCACAGGAGGTTGATGGTATTTCAGGAATGGACTTCGAGGGGGAGGTACCACAGGCACCTCCGATGGGAGCTCACTCTCCTACCAGTAGTGCGTCGTCCGTCAACGACCTGGATGACTTCTAGATGATGACCTAGACGGACTTTTGCACATACTCCTCGATAGGGTAGCCTAACTTTTGGCAAGTGTTGTAATAGGCTAACTAGGAGTTGAGTAACTCTTTTGTGATGGGTACACCTGAACCATGTGGATACCCTCAGCCTGTAAGGAACGGCGATAAACTTGGGTGATTTCGTTGTAAGTTGGTAAACGATGAAATCCACAATCGCTGAAACTTGTCGGAAATTTTATCCATGTCTCCTTAAATTTCTGAGCTGTGAGTTGAATACCAAACCTGTCAGGAATTTTGTGATCCTGGTCCTCACAGAAATTCAGCATCATTAGACCTCGCTAGTTTGAGTTATAGGCAAAACATCACCTATCGATCTGCTGAAAAACGGCTGAGACAGTAAGGCAAAGGACGAGCCTTTCAACCATCTTAGCTATAGTTCTAGCACCTGAGTTAAATACCAAAGTGGTGCATCGCATAGTTTCATAAGTGCAAAATTCGGTGCAAAAGTAGGCTTGGATGTTTGTCACACAAAAGGGTCATATATGATATCAACACCGGGTGGTAAAATTGCTTCAAACCAAATGGTCAGACAAGTACCAGTCAAGTTGGGTAGTAAAACCATTGACACAGACCTTGTTCTTTTACCCCTTGACGGCATGGATATTATTTTAGGAATGAACTGGATGACTATGCATGGAGTCACGCTGGACCTTTCTTCCCGAGCCGTTGGGATAAATTCACCTAGTCACGGAGCCACCACCCTTTACCTACCACTCCTAGATTGTACGAATTCCTGTGCTTACATGATGGAAGGACTTAAGCTAGAGGATATTCCTGTGGTAAACGAGTATGCCGATGTCTTTCCGGATGACTTACCCGGAATGCCACCGGATAGGGACATTGAGTTCGTTATTGAACTACAGCCAGGCACTGCACCTATATCCAAAAGACCATATAGGATGCCCCCTAAAGAATTGGCAGAGCTGAAAATTCAACTCCAAAAACTACTGGACAAAGGTTTCATTCACCCTAGCGCGTCACCTTGGGGATGTCCAGCCCTATTTGTAAAGAAGAAGGATGACAGTTTGAGGTTATGCGTTGACTACCGACCTCTCAACACAGTAACCATTAAGAATGAATACCCCCTTCCTCGTATCGATGTACTCTTTGATCAATTAGCTGGAGCCAGAGTCTTCTCAAAAATTGATCTTCGTTCGGGATATCATCAGATCAAGATTCGCCCGTGCGATATTCCTAAGACTGCCTTTTCCACACGATATGGACTATATGAATTCTTGGTCATGTCCTTCGGACTCACCAATGCCCCCGCCTACTTCATGTATCTCATGAATTCGGTATTCATGCCCGAACTTGACAAATTCGTCGTAGTGTTCATCGACGACATCCTTATCTATTCCAAGGATGAGGAAGACCATGCCAAGCACCTCCGCATTGTTCTTCAGCGACTCAGAGACCATCAGCTCTATGCTAAGTTTTCTAAGTGTGAATTCTGGTTGGACACTGTAAAGTTCTTGGGTCACATGATCTCCAGCGAAGGCGTAGCTGTTGACCCCAGCAAGGTACAAGAGGTGATGGATTGGAAACCCCCTACCTCTGTTCATCAGATTCGCAGTTTCCTCGGCTTAGCCGGTTACTACCGTCGCTTCATCCCGGATTTCTCTCGAATTGCTAAGCCCATGACTGAACTGTTAAAGAAGGAAGTAACGTTTGTATGGAATGAGAAATGTGAAGAAGCTTTCCACACTCTCAGAGAGCATCTGACTACTGCACCTGTGTTAGCTCGACCCGATAATACCAAGTCATTCGATGTGTATTGTGACGCATCGGGTACTGGTCTAGGATGTGTGCTTATGCAAGAGAATCGAGTGATTGCATATGCCTCACGAGCCCTTCGGGCCCACGAGCAGAATTATCCCACTCATGATCTTGAGCTTGCAGCTGTCATTCACGCTCTGAAAATATGGAGGCACTATCTCATGGGTACACGGTGCAATATCTACACTGATCAAGTCTCAAGTATATCTTCACACAAGCCGATCTGAATATGAGACAACGAAGATGGCTAGAATTAATCAAGGATTATGACCTTGAAGTGCACTATCACCCCGGCAAGGCTAATGTAGTCGCGGATGCACTAAGCCGCAAGTCCCATTGCCATTGCTTATCCATGGAATCCTACAATGAGACATTGTGTGCAGAAATAAGGAAGCTTAACATGGAAATGGTTTCCCAAGGCACTCTAAATCACATCTCAGTTGAGCCCACTCTTCACGACCAAATCATCATGGCACAACTACATGATGAAGGAATTAAGATCATCAAACAAAAACTCTCTCTAGGTGAGGAGAAGTATAAATGTTTCTGCCAGGACCATAAGGGAGTTCTATGGTTCGAAAGTCGTATAGTCGTTCCGAAGAATCATGAACTCCGCAAGCAAATTCTCGATGAGGCACATCTTTCCAAATTCTCTATCCACTCCGGCAGTAGAAAAATGTATCAAGACCTAAGGCAAAACTTCTGGTGGACTAGAATGAAAAGAGAAATTGCTATGTATGTCTCAGAATGTGACACGTGCCAGAGAGTAAAAGCTAGCCACTTTAAAGTAGCCGGTACACTTCAACCGTTACCTATACCATCATGGAAATGGGAAGACATAAGTATGGACTTCATCGTTGGACTACCAAACACTTCCCAGAAACAGGATTCCATATGGGTTATCGTTGATAGACTCACAAAGACGGCACATTTCTTTCCGGTACACACCATCTATTCTGCCAAGAAATATGCCGAGATTTACCTCGATCGTATTGTTTGCCAACGTGGAATACCTAAGACAATTATTTCCGATCGTGGTACTCAGTTTGTAGCACGCTTTTGGGAACAACTGCAAATGTCTCTTGGTACTAAACTGATTCGCAGCTCGGCATACCATCCTCAGACTGACGGACAAACGGAAAGAGTAAACCAAATTCTTGAAGACATGCTGAGGGCTTGCGTCATTCACTATGACAAGAATTGGGACAAATGTCTACCCCTAGCAAAGTTCTCATACAACAATAACTATCAAACGAGTTTGAAAATGGCACCATTTGAGGCCCTGTACGGACGAAGGTGTCGAACCCCTTTGAGCTGGTCACAAACCGGAGAACGTAAAATAATTGGACCCGACCTGGTAATCGAGGCAGAGGAGAAAGTAAAAGTAATACAAGCAAATCTTAAAGCCGCACAAGCCCGGCAAAAGAGCTATTCCGACAAAAGGAGAAAGCCCCTAAAATTCGAAGTTGGCGATCATGTCTATCTTCGAGTTTCACCAACCAAGGGAGTGCAAAGATTCGGAATCAAAGGCAAACTAGCTCCCCGTTATGTTGGTCCTTACGAAATCATTGAGAGCTGCGGACTCGTAGCCTACAAATTACGACTGCCCCCTCAGCTCACGGCCACCCATGATGTCTTCCACGTATCTCAACTCAAGAAGTGTATTCGAGTCCCTACCGAGATTGTGGAACAACAAGAAATATTGGTAGAACCCGACCTCTCGTATGTCGAGCACCCAGTTAAAATTTTGGATCAAAAAGAAAGAGGGACCAGGAGGAAAGTGATTAAAATGTATAAAGTTCAATGGAACCATCACACTGAAGAAGAAGCCACCTGGGAAACCGAGAGCTACCTAAACCAAAATTTCCCTGGTTTTCTTATCTCAACCACTGGTATGTGCACCCATGTCCACACTAAGATTTACCGAATCTCGGGGCGAGATTCTTGTTAAGGGGGGAAGGCTGTAACAACCCTGATAAATTACATTTCTAAAGAAATGTCATTAGCCCAACCCTATGCTCAACCAACTAATAAAAGGGTGAAAAGAATTAGAACAAGTTAAGTTGAAATTCAAATTGAATTTGGGCACATTTGAATACCTTTGAATTTTTTTTAAATTTTAACTTTCAAACCACAAGCCAAATGAGGTGTTGCCTGAAACCAAACTTGTAGAACTTTTTATTCTGAACAACTTTCATGTTCAAAAGTTTTTGAAATTCAAATTAGAAAGTGGAGAAAACGTCCTGTTTGCAACCAGCCCCCTGGAAATTTTCAAATTCTCGCATTTAGGCCCTTCGCCCCTCCTCTCTCTCCCCTCCCCGCCCGACAGCCCGGCCAGGTGGCCGGCGATGCCTGACTGGTGCAAGCCGCCAGGCCAGTGGCCGCCGGCCCTCGCCCCCAAGCCCGGCTTTGCCCCCCCCCCCCCCCCCCCCCGCCGCGCTGCCCAGTCCGCGCGCGCCGCGCTGCCCAGCCTCTGCTCGCCGCCCGCCGCGCCCAACGGCCGCGCCGCGCGGTGCCGCACCGCCCACTGCGACCCGCCCGTCGCTGAGCTCGCCGCCCGCCTGAGCCGCTGCTGCAGCTGTCCCCCAACCCCGTGCGGCGATATCTCCACTCCCCCACGCAAATCTCCGGCGCCTAGTCGCGCGCACCCGCCCGCCGCACGCCGCGCCGGTGTCCTGATGCCGCCCACCGTGGCCAGTAGCACGCCATCGCCGTGCCTCCACCCCTGCACGTCGCTCGGCACCCCTACCTCCCTCCTGCCCTTATAAAAGCCGCCCCAGGCCGCCCGCGCGAGCTGCCAGTAACCAGAGCACACCGCCGCCGCCATTGTCGCCGCCGAGCTCCGCCCGCTCGTGGACAGCCCTCCACAGCCGCCTCGTGCCCAAATTGAAGTGCCAGCCACCACTACATCATCCCACCGGAGCTCACCGACCCGCTCAACGCCGCCCAGGACCACCGGAGCGCCGCCGCCCGCGCTGTCACCGCCGCTGCCGCCCCTGCTCATCGTGGACAGCTCGACTCCGACCTCCTCCGCCCAAGCCAAGCACCCGAGCAGCTTCCCCACGCTCCACTGAAGCTCCCCGTCCAGACCAGACCGCCCCAAGCCCGCCGGAGCACCGCCGTCGACGCGTACCGCCGCCGCCGCCGTCCCTGCTCCAACGCCGGCGAGCTACTCCCGGCCGTCCCCCACCCGAACAAGACCCCCACGAGGTAGCCCTCGCCCCCCTGATCCTTCCCCGGCCCTCACCCATCGCCGCCGGCGAGCCCCTCGCCGGAATTTTGGCCGGCCACCGTACCCGAGCCGCCCGAGGATCCAATTGCAGTAACTGAAATCTTTAGAAGGGTCTGCACGTAAGATTCAAGGACCCAGTTGTAAAAGAAAGATTCAAACCTAGATTCAAATTCAGTGAACTTGTAAAATTTGTATAAAATCGTAGAAAATTCAGAAAAATGCAAACTCAACTGTTCTGGAACCTTTAGGATAAACTCCACAACTTTTGTTACATGCATCTCCTCAGATTCTAGCTAATTTATGCTCTAATTTAAATAGGCTGTTTAATGACCTTTATTCACAACCATTGTTGTAGACAAGTAATGGTCCTGAAAATTTTACAGTAGAAGATTTACTTGTTATGTAAGCCAATGTAAAAAGATCGAGACCAAAAGCCATCTCTAGCTATACTTGTTTATTAAACTTAGTTTCATACCATGTTTGGTTAGAATTAATTGTACCTGCAGTTAGGTTATGAATCACCTAATGAAACCTTTTCTATACTGGTGTAATGGTACCTAAATGCCATAGAAAAATTTAGAGACTTTTTATCTCACAGGAACCTATTTATTTGATTTATATGCTAATAACATACATTAAATCAAGAAAATAGTATCTTAGCTTGGAAAATTCTCATATTTTTACTAGGAGATATTCAGTGTTAGAAGGTGCTGTGTAAATAGTTTCATGGACAAAAACCCTGTGCAGGCTCCTGTAAAAATAAATCCTTGAATAACCTAGGAGTGTAATGTCGTATTTACTATGCTCTGAAAACTGCATAATAAACCCTATAAAAATTACAGTAGCTCCTGCATGATTAAATGAAAGCCCTGTAAAAATCTTAGACTCAGTTTTTGCACCATTTGTTCTGTACAAAAAGAACAAGAATCTAGCAGCAACCATATATTATATTTTTCATAATTAATCTGCTGCATGAAAATATCTGAAAATGTTACAGTAAACTTATCTTTCCCTGATGTGCCTAGATCCAATATTTCATGACCAGAAACTACTCCCTGTAGTAGTTACACTTAAATCATGTTTCCATGAGGAACATAAGTTCCCATGAACACCCACCCCACCTTGCTTAACGAAGTTACTTATTGTACTAATCTACTCTATTAGCGATTGCCCACGAATGATAAAGTAACTCACTTCACAACAAACTCATGTTTTACAAACTGCAATTTTATCGTGAAGGAAATCATGTCGTTTACCATCACCACTACTTACATTTGTGCATTCATATAGAAACGACTACTCTCGCCGACGGGACGTACGAGCTGGTACCCGCGTCCGAGAGTGAGCAGCGAGAAGCTCAAGTAAATCTAACTGAAGCTTTTGAAGATCCGAGCCCAAGTTCGGAAGAGCCCCAAGCTAACTGTTCACAAGAAGGCAAGCCCCGGAGCATGAACCCTATTTTTCTAAACTTATGCAACTTATTACTCTACTTTTACTTGTGCATTAAGTTTATAGGAGTTGGATGAAAACTTAGTTGCATGATCCTAGGTACCCATGCTCTGAACACTAGATGCAAGGTTCGATAGAATGCTATGCTAATAGGACTCGGTAAAAGTCGAGTGATTTCGCGAGAAATTAGGAGTTGATTGTTTACTACATGCTGCAATCATAAGGTCGACGGACGGGGCTATGGTACGATGTTTATGTTGATGATTGAGGCCCCGTCTGTTTAGTGAAAAATGCTAAGGCCGCAGTGTGTGGTAGTGGTGGTTAAGTCTTTGAACGTACTAACCACATGCCGAGAATATGGTAATCGGTAAGCTTAAGTACTGGATTGAACCGAGGCCGGAATATACTCCCCACTGTCTTGAATTCGTTCACATCTAGCTAATGGCGGGTGCATCGGCCGCCACGGCCCGACGTACCGAGGTCTGTGGGGAGGTGTAGTCGAGGGCGGTGGGCCTGTTCTGTGAAGCGGGAATTGAAGGGAAAAGTTGCACGTGTGACTCTGTGAGTAACCACATGACGTGTGTTTAGGTTTCCCTTGCAAGGTTAAGAAATTCGATTCGAATCGTCCGTTTCTCACGGCTATTGAGACTGCTTAACCCCTTTTACCCACAGAGTAAGAAGAGGAACAATGATGATGAATAAACTTGTTGGATGAAATTTAATGCTTCACCATGAATGATATTGGATAGTTGCTTACCTAGAATGGTTAAAGAAAGCTAGAACCTGGAGCTAAAATCTGAAAGTAAGGACCTACTATATATGCTTTTCGGCAAAACAAACCCCTCAAGCCAAAAGCCTCGCATGTCTAGGAGTCGGCTAAGTATACCCCACTAGTCGGGTAAGCCTTGCTGAGTATTAGTATACTCAGCCTTGCTTGTGGCTTGTTTTCAGGTGAGACCTTCGAAGACTTGATTGCTAGCTTGACTTGGCCGTGTACCCTTCCTCCTGGTTGGTCGGTGGAATGGGATACGCCCCCGGCCAACGGTGGTGACACCGAGTGATGTCTCGTACGGGCTTCATCGAGACATCCTTTATCGTCGAGTAGCTTCCGTTATTTTATTTCCGCTGCAACTTAAACTCTGAAGAACTTATTGGTTCTGATCACTGAAGTACTTGGTTACTAAACTCAAACATGGTTTGTAAT
The DNA here is from genome assembly GCA_032594955.1 of Panicum miliaceum. Lineage (NCBI taxonomy): Eukaryota > Viridiplantae > Streptophyta > Magnoliopsida > Poales > Poaceae > Panicum > Panicum miliaceum. Next base: position 39,192,804 of record CM064058.1, read on the forward strand.
ATTCACTTATGATAATTTCGTAATATCTCTTGGAATGTGGTATTCTCTGGGCTCATCTTCGCATGAGCATTTGTATGTATGGCTTCGATCCGCTCTACCGTGGTTGTATCGGGAGGTTACCCGACAGACCAATGGATTACTCCGTTTGAAGTGTAAGGTTAACCGAGATTGCCCTAATGGTGATGGTTAATACACTTGAGCCGGATTAATTCAGGTGGTTCTGCCACACCAACTATTCTTGAGGATTGTTTCAAATATTATAAGGGATGCCAAGACTGTCAGAGGTTTGGCAATATTCAGTGCGCGCCAGCATCGGCTATGAATCCAGTAATCAAGCCATGGCCGTTCAGAGGTTGGGGAATAGATCTTATCGGACAGATTGATCCTCCATCGAGCAAAGGGCATAAGTTCATATTGTTAGCTACAGATTATTTTACTAAGTGGGTGGAGGCAGTTCCTTTAAGGAATGTGACATCGGCCGATATGATTGAGTTCGTTAAGAACCACATTATCTATCGATTTGGTATTCCTCAAACCATCACAACTGACCAGGGAACAATGTTTACTTCCGGAGAATTCGGAGAATTTACCGCCGATATGGGGATTAAATTGTTAAATTCTTCTCCGTATTATGCTCAAGCCAATGGCCAAGCAGAATCGTCCAATAAAGGGATAATCAAGCTAATCAAGAGAAAGATAGAAGAACAACCCAAAAAGTGGCATATGTCTTTGGCTGAATCTTTATGGGCTTAAAGGATGGCTTGTCATGGAGCCACTAAGATATCTCCTTATCAGCTGGTTTATGGTCATGAAGCAGTCTTGCCTTGGGAATTGAGGACGGGGTCAAGGCGTGTATCGCATCAAGATCTGTTGACGGCCGATGATTATTCCTTCCTCATGAAGGACGAACTTGATGACTCGGCAGGTTTACGGTTGAGAGCCTTGATTAGTATAGAAGAGAACAAGAAAAGGGTGGCCAGATGGTATGACAAAAGGTCAAAGTTAAGCAATTCTCTCAGGGAGATTTAGTGTGGAAGTTGGTGCTGCCGATAGGATCTAAAGGTCCCAAATTCGGTAAATGGTCACCCATTTGGGAAGGGCCATACAGAATCGGCCGATGCGCCCCTGGAAACGCATATATTCTGGAAACAATTGAAGGGGAGGAATATCCAAGAGCTTTAGACGGACGATATCTGAAGAGGTACTATCCAAGCATTTGGGTAGATGCATAACTTGCAGTAAATTATATCAAGACAATATGGCCGATTTTCCATCGGCTTTCGTCTGCATATCTGATGCAGAGATGACGTCACATGAAGAAAGAAACATTGGGATTCATTTCGACTAGTTCACTATTGGATGAAAATGACAAAGTACATGGCCGACATTGTACAAGTCGCCCTTAGAATAAAAATACTGATGCATCTATTGATTACGCCTGCTCTGGATTTCTCTCTCGACGCGACCCAATTCTATCATAAGACGGATCCTATTCTCCTTCGGATTCTCTACGGTGGCTCCAGTCTCAGCTTGATTGCAAAGTTCTATCAGGAGGTGGGTCTTCTTCTCCTCCAAACTCTCCATGGTAGCTTCAGTCTTGACTTGATGAGGGAGTGGAGGACTCTTTTTAGAAGGTGGTCGTTTACGGACCAAGCAGTGAGCATCTATAAGGTCCCAATACTCTTGGACAACAGCGGGAACATGATCTCTGAGTTCCTCAGCATGAGCTCTTATCAGATCTTTGTCTGCCTGTGACAGTGGTTCGTCGGAATGCATGATTTCGATCGCTCGTTCCAGACCAGGGCTGAGACATTTTGGCTAAACAGAGACGAAAAGACTACCCAACATCAGAGCGATTGAGATGTCTAGGGGAAAGGCAGAAGAGAGTTCATACTTGGTTGACAGAGGAAGAAGATGAAGAAGACGAAGAGGACATCTTGTTGTTTGGTTTGGGAGGATAAAGATCTGGTGTTGGAGAGAGAGAGAAGATAAGTATTGCGTATGCCTCTGGAGACGGTGAAGGGTCTACTTATAAAGGAAAGAGAGGTAGATGGATAGTGAGACACGTCCTATCAGAGTAAAAGCATAAATAAATGCAAAGCTGGCAAAAGAAACGGTTCAAGATCAAATCGGCGCAGTAGCATTAAAGAGGCAATAAATGTTTACAGTATTCTTTACAGCCCAAGAAAAGCATCTATGGCCGCGATAGCTTGTTGCCTAATTTGATCGGCTGAATCTAGTACTCTCTGGTCATCATCGGCCGATCCTGAAACTTCTGACATATGGCGACGAAGCCTTATCGTTTCACGGGCCAAGTGCTGCCTTTCTTGCTTCAGCTCACTGATGATGGATGGGAGTTCTTGAAGCTTCTTTTCTTCAGCGGCTATCTCTTTGGTTATCAGCTCCATCTCCTTGGCCAGCTCTGCTCTTCTCCGTTTGAGCCGATCTATCGTGCCGACGACGTCCGGGCGACAGCTTTCGAGGAAGTTGATCTTTTGATGTACCTCTTGAGCCTGGTGCTTGTATGAATCGGCCTCTTCCCGGGTTTTTGCCAGCTGGGCGCGATCGGCCATATGGCGCAGCGCCCTGGAAACTGGAATCTGCATATATTCTATATAAGCAGCATGCGCCAAGCTTTCTGTTGTTTCTTCCGGGATTCGACCCTTGATATCGTTGAAAAGTCATCGAATCGGCGAAGCGTCTTCTACCAATCGGCCGATGTCGTCTTGAAGGAGAATACGCATGCTTTCAAGCTTGGTGCGGACATCATCGGAAGCAGAGCTCGACGAAATCGGGTGTGAAGCGATTTCCTCGTCATCAGGCAAGGAGACGGCAAAGGAGAAAATGCTGTTGTTCGGGGTATCTTGCTCCTGTGGGGAAATAAAGAGAAGGGTTAGCAAGCAATAAAGGGGAATCGGCCGATTCCAATGGTAAGTTTGTTACCTCCTTAAAACAAATTTCTCTTGCTTGCACCGGTGGAAGCGTCTCCCTCGTCTCAGGGGCTGGTACAATTGGCTCGTCAGAAGAAGAAGATTCAACAACTATTAATGCTCTGCTCGGACCAGCTTCCTGAAAAGGCATGGAAAATAGATTTTGTGAGTATACTATGGATAACTGAAATAAGATGGTATGAAATAGTTGCCATGCCTCTATTGATCTTCCGGCCGATGTTTGTTGTGGGGTTATAGCCAGCACACCCAAATCGCCCTGCATCAAGACCGGTTAAGTCCTCTGGATGTCAAGAAATTGAGGTGAGAGATTATCTACCTCGACGGGAGGAGCTGCTGGAGTTTCGGCTTCCGCTGGTGTTGTGGCCGATTGCTGTGGAGACTGCGGTGGAACAACTTGTGCAGCCTGGCAAAGAGAGAGAGTTAGTGTTAGTAGAGCACTTAAAGGATATATGAAATAAGCAAGATCACCTGAACAGCTTCTACTAGTAGTGATGCCGCAGCTGCCCCGACTTCGGCAGTGACTTGAGGATCGGCTATCTCAGTAGCTGGCGAGGATAAAGGAATCGGAGTCTCGGCCGATGCTACCGCCGTTTGGTCAGCCGATCCGACGCGGGCTCGCACTCGATGGCTTGTTATCTTCGAAGTTGGCCTTTTCGGTGCTCGTTTCGATCGGCCAGTGGAAATATCCTTGATGGTTGGAGCATGGAAGCCGATGAGTGGATATGGTGTATATGGATGGTGATTATCTATCGGCATGCCGCTTCGGCTCCGCATCGGAGGGACCTGGCTCTCAGACTAAGAAGATAAATTTGAGTTAATGACATGACGAAAGTATGGAAAGAGATAGCATTGAAATCGGCTGGGAGAAAAGACATACCGCTGCATTTGGGTCGATGTTTTCTGGGTCCAGAATGTTGCAATAAGTTGATGGAGATTTGCAGAAAAGGTATTGCTTCCATTCTGCCCACCATAATTTAAATTGTTGAGTGGCAAAAGAGGCCACTGACCAATTGTTCAGGGCAATAGTGCTAGAATTTGTCACTAGGTCGCACAGCCGATTGTAGTCAAGACTTGTAGTCAGTCCATCTCTGAATTTTGCTTGACCAGCGAGGTAGACCCGAATCGGCAGTTGGCCAAAGCCCAGTTGCCTTGCTGCAGCCGATGGATTGTAGAACTCATATGTGGGAGAGTCCTTTCCAGAGAAGAAGTTGGCTGGCAAAATTCCTGGCTTAATCAGGACATCCATAAGTTCCCTATCAAAAGTATGGGTGGTGAAGTCGTAGCTGGTGGGAAGTTCAAAAATCGGCTCTACTGCCTGATATGGATGCCAACTGACAGTTTCTTCACTGAGGCCATTGTAGAAACATCTAAAATATTCAGCCGTACGGGCAGCAGTAAACTGACAGCCAGGGAAGGCCGATGCTGCCTCTCCAAAAGACCTGCAGCGTCGTCGGACGGTTGGATTCTCCTCTGACTCAATGTTGGGGAAAGTTTTGGTCTCTATTCATTGCTGAGAGACCTTGCTCATGTATAGATTAAGCCAGAGGGTAATAAACCACCAAGGACCGCCAGGGTTCCCAATCGGCTCCCCCTTTGACAGCTTAGTGCCGATTTGGTGCATCAGGTGGTAGGCCGATCCCAGCAGATGTTTTCCAAGGGGGATGGCCGATCCTAGTGATAGAGCTTCCGCTAAAGCTTGAGTGTTAGAAGAAAGTCCGACTGCTCTGCCACAGAAAAAGTGCTTCTCCAGCCACATCATCAGAAAAGCAGTATGCTCTCTCTCTGAAACTGTCCCAGTCTTCATATTTTTGCTGATGTACCCCTTCCACCCGCCGATTCCTTTGGTCTCTAGCCGATGTGATGGCTTAATCAGATAGTTAAAAGGGATATCGGCGCAGGAGATGTCAAGGCCGGTCAACAACAGGACATCGGCCAGAGTTGGGGTCATAGGTCCATGTCCAAAAAGAAACGCATTAAGTGCGTCGGACCAGAAGTAAGAAGCCGCTATGACCAAAGGTTCATTTTTCTCCATCTGGGACAGAGAGAGGTCTATGCATTGGCCGATTTTTTGTTCATCCCATTGAACTCTCCTAGACCTGGCTATTCTTTGGTACCATTCTCTCCAGCCGGGGGTCTCATTTGGCCAGGATCTAAAGGTACCTACCCATTGATCTAGGTCCATGGATGATTGCTTGAATGGGACTCTATGAGTCTCTGGATTGATCAGGTCAGTTGGATCGGGGTTCCCCATGGGGCCTAAGCAGATAAGATCAGGGGATTCTGAAAGAGGGATGGTGATCTGGTGCCTAACTGCCTAAAAAAGGAAGAAAAAGGGAAAAAACTAAGAAAGGATCTGGAAAATACTGGAGTAGTAGAAAAGCAAAAGGGGAAAATTTCAAGTGTTTACCTCTGGGATGAAGATCATCGTTGCCGATGGGGCTGCCAGTGGAGCCGCCGATTGGGCTGCCGCCGCTGAAGGGATCGCCGATAGAGCCTCCGTGGTTGGAGTGGTCGCCGATGGTGACGCCATTGGGAGGTTGAAGCAGGTCGCGAGTAAGGTTGCCGGAGGGGGCGGTTGGAGATCGAGAGGGCTCGGAGGAAGACGAACAGTGGTTCGTTGGAAGGAGATGCTAGGTTTGTGGGGAAGAGTAGGCGGAGAATGCCAATACTTAAGGATAAACTGGGAAGGCAAGGGTAAAGACGGTATTCTTGCCGCGCCGTCTACACGAATTCTAGGGGAGCGGTCGTTTCGCGCGCTCGGTCCGAGGAAATTGCAATCATTGTGCGGAAGACCGCGGAACGGAAGGAGATTTTTACTGCGCCCGTTTCGGAGAGAAGGATTAAAGAAAGAGTTTCGAAGAAAAAGTTATGTTTTACTCCAAAACTGGGGGGCATGTGTTGACGCCAGATTTTGACACGTGTTGAATCAGCTTCAGGAGAAGAAGGTTGGCCGACGCGGCAGATCTGAAGGCTACGGTAAGGAATCGGCCGATTGAGGTAACAGTTGGAAATCGGCCAATTGGTGATACAACCTGCGCCAATGGGATGGGGCTACATCAGAGGGTCCTGGTCAAAAGTTGCTCAACAGAGCGACGCTAATTCGGTCAACAAGCAATTGGAAAAGTCCTGATTGGATTGGGAGACGACGGCGGAAGATTCTGCGGGAGTCCATTTCCTTTTTAAAGATATTACAGATATAGTAGTTTTCCTGTTTTAAATAAGGTTGTAACAAGTCGTAATCGACCAGGAGTCCTAGTTTTAGGGTATAAATAGGAGTCGTCAGGGGTTTGCAGGATATCAACACATCAATCAACAACAATACTTCTACTTTTTCCAGCAATTTACTTTCAAGTCTGCGACTTCGCCAACACTTTTTCTTCTTTCACGAGTTCATATGGATTGGCAGGGCTGCATCAATTTGATCTTCGGCCAGTTGGTAGGTTCCGCTTATCGAGTAATATCCGAGCTTTAACTACGGGCGCATCGCTGTGGTTTCGTTTGAATTTATTCACCAGTTATCAATATTTACTAGAATTGCAAGTTTTACCTGTTGTTCTAGTATTATCACCAGTTATCCAGCTTGAGATCAGAGTAATCGGCTTCGTTATCGTTCTTCTTCGATTTATCATCTTACAGCCGATTAGATCTATTTCAAGTGTTGCATCCGCGATAATTGTTTAGATCGCTCCACCAGTCTTCTTTACAATTATTACGCGATTATCGGCTGATCCATAGCCGATCATCTTTACAGCAAATCGGCCGATTCGCCGACGCGCTCTTCAGGACAGATCGGAACTCCAGCCGATCGGAGCACCTGGAATTTAATACTCTTGTTTCCTTGTCAATCAACAGGTCAGATTGACTGGCACGCCGCGCGAACCGCACCAGGGCGATAACCCGAACAGGAGCTAAGCAGATTCTCCCGGGTCGTGTGTCCGACGCTGAAGACCATCGGCCGATTACTGTCTGGCCGATTTTAGCGCCAACACAAGTAATTGCACTAGGATGAAAGTTGAAAATGGATTCAATACGGATGAATATATACAAATACGAATACAAATATTTATTTTTACTCGGATTTGAATTCGGATACGAATAGTGTCAAATGTGCCCGATATTGAAATCCATCCTATTCCCACTTGAGTATTGAATACCCCGTTACAAATACGATCTATTCCATTTAGTCTCTAAACCTCTTCAGTCGGTCAGACAGACCGATGAAAAATATCGGTACTGTTTTCATCCCTAATTTACACCACTAAGGCGATGATAGAAGTAGGGGCGGACACAGTAGAGGTAGATGGGTGTATCCCAATAATTTTGATAAAAAAATTTCATTTAGCATGCATATACATATAGTATACTTGGGACTAGTCTAGATCGTGTAGTTTGAGAACAAACAGGACAAAATAGCCTTAGCAGGTCATCAGGGCATGTAGGTACACTACTACAACCATCCCTATCACCTGCGGTTCCAAATCCTCTTCACTGCCGGTTCGGGGAGCGTTGAATTTAAGCTACGAACAGGCGGTAATGAACTTTTTAAAAACTCCATAAAACTTTATAATGACAACAAATTTTTTTAATACCCAAGCAACCACCTCACGAATGTATACAAATATGAATACAAATATTTATTTTTACTCGGATTTGAGAATAATGTCAAATATCCCGGATATTGAAATCCATCCTATTCCCACTTGAGTATTTGGATACAGATACAGTACGGATATTGAATACCCGGTTACACATACAGTCTATTCCATTTAGTCTCTAAACCTCTTCGGTCGGTCGGACTTGCAAATGGAAAATATCGGTACCGTTTCATCCCTAAATTACACCACTAAGGTGATGATAGAAGCAGGGATGGACACTGTAGAGATAAATGGGTGTATATACACCCAATGTTGCCATAAACGGCCGTGTAGCCCGTGTACACACCGTGTACACGCTACTCGACAAGCTACCGTGCAGTTTAGGGCCTAAATGGTAATTACACGGTCCATCTGTTTACGGTTAAAAATACATATAGTATACATATACAAATAGTATACTTGAGACTAGTCTAGATCATGTAGTTTGAGACCATACAAGACAAAATAGCCTTAGCAGGTCATCGGGGTACGTAGGTACACTACTACAACCATCCCTATCACTGACGGTTCCAAATCCTCTTCACCGCCGGTTTGGGGAGCATTGGATTAGAGTCGGCGGTGATGGGTCCGGCCATCACCGCCGGTTTGAACCACGAACCGGCGATGATGAACTTTCTAGAAACTCCATAAAATTTTTATAATGACAACAAATTTTTTTTAATACCCAAGCAACCACCTCACGATCAACCATCTCAACATCAAATGTCCACGATTTCGAACTCACGACCTCATGCATCGCGCGACTTCTCCTTACCACTACGCTACACAGTCATATGTGAAAGATCGGATGTTATTCATTTATACGGAAATTTTAAATCTTATATTAATTTTTTAGACGCTAAGACAATCCCAAATAAAATTATTATCAACTGAAAAGTTTTAGATATCATCGAGCACTACAACTTTGATGTTGATTTCTTTTAATCTAAGGTTGTTTTATTGGGTCTAATAATTTATAGCACACATTTGCATATATAAATAATTTGAAATAAAAAAAGCTGTCAACTACTAAGTTTAAAACTTGTTGAGTTCTATATTTTAATATAAAGTTTGTCTCCGTCCAATTTCAGCTGAAAAATTATAATTTTTTTCATACTAATGGGTAGGTTTCAATTTAGAGAAGGGTAAGGGATTTTACTTTTCAATTATCACCGCCGGTTTGTATCTCAAACTAACACTGAAATGGACTTCTGCCGGTTCCAACGGCCACAGCTGTCACTTCCTCACGAATCGGCAATGAAAGTCTATCACCACCAGTTCGAGTTCAACCGACAGTGATAGGATGTTGGGATGATAATATCTGTAGTACTGGTATAGTGTTATATGCTAGGTGGATGCGCTTGGAGCTGGCCCAACACAGAATGACGAGCATAAACAAGCAACTTCTGTAGGTCTCTCTACACTCCCCAAACTTTTTATCAAAAAAAAACACTTCCCAAACTCCATTTTCACGTATAATATATAACAACCGGTGCGTTTTCACAAGATAGCTAGATAGGAGCCCGGTTCTTGCATCTCTCTATCTGAATATCCCAACCGGTGCGAATTCTAGTAGAGAAACGCAGATGTTTTATAGCTTGCCAAGTTGGTTCCGTAATTTGCCACGCACAAACATTCGTTACAGCTTATCTGCTAGATCATAGGAGAGATGGCGAAGCTGCATTGCTTGAATGGCAATGGACCAATGGTACCCAACCTCTAGTGTTTGAGCATAGTACTAGCAGCCTGCTAGATCAAAATACAATCAGATCCCAGCTAGAGCATGAATTGCACATTTGCATGGCATATTCAGATTTACCAAAGGAAAAAGTCTAAACAATGGCCATCCCTGGACCCAACACTAGTCTACTCAACAACCCTAATAACTACCATGATGAGTGACAGGTCAAGATAGCAGCACACAAATTTTAGCTGGATGGCCTGGGGGGTTCTGGTGCTTCTGTTGCTGCTTTGGAGAGCTCAAGTGAAACAGGGCAGTGGTCACTTCCATAGAATCCTGCAAGAATGGAAGAAATTTAATTTTTAACATGATAGTACTTGAATTTCTCAGACATCTGGCCGAAAATGTTGGAACAAGGACTAAGTTACTACTTTTCTTGAAATGCTTTTCTCTAATGATTATCTCAGACGGTCAGAAGCAAGAAGCAGCTGCTAAGAGACATTAGATCGAAAGTGTCATTGTGAAAAACAAAATAAAACAAGCACTTCTATATGGAAAAACAAAATAAAACAAGCAATTCTATATGTTTCCGAATAGAAAAAAAAAACAGAACAAGTACTAGCAAAAGAAACATCTATCTTTTGCAGTACATGGAGTAAAGGAAAAAATGATCCTCCACTCCCCACCACCAAACCTAGCTTGGAATTCATGGAACCAAACTAAGCCTGGCACCAGTTCCATATGGTCCAATGATTGGAATCAGTTCCAAGCCCACAATTTCTCCTGTCAGCCCCATATACAATCAATCACACTAGAGATGCTCTATTATTAATCAGTAATATTCTCATTCAAGCAGCAACTTGTTCTGCCTAGGATGCTGATTTGACATGGCTTAATGGAAAACATAAAACCAGGTGCTCAACCCATCTTTCCGAAATATCCAGATAATAATTTCATAATTTAGTAAATAGGTTTCTTCACTAGCCTATTTACTACTCCCTCCTTTTCAAAATGTAAGATTCGGTTTAACAGGTGCAGTCTACAACTCTACACTTTGACCGTTAATATCTCATATATTATAATAATGTTCATGATCATGAAATTGACATTATATGGAAGTACTTTCAAATATGAATCAAATGATACTAAATTTACAAATTATTTGACTAATTACTTGGCTGTGTGCGTAAAAATAAAAAAAAAGAGTATCACTTTTCGTACTTCAATAGGTGATGATATGAAAAAGTAGGTATCAGAAAATTGACTAGAATGAGAACCTCCAGAGTTTTGTGAAGTATAACACAACATAAAAAAAGGTTAGGTACCATTTTAACTTCTTACCTTCTAATTCAATTCCACGGCCATGCATTTCACATGAAATTATTCTGTCCTTCAATTGTTCTGAAACAATGAAATAGTCGATCCTCATTCTCTTTCCTCGGTACCTAGCAGAATATAGACAAGTTAATCTCACAGAGAAAAAAAGACAAAATGCATCCATATTATCAGCAAGCATTGTATTAGCAGTTTGAATAGTGGATAAGATATCCATTAATTATTACATAATATACTTTCAGTGATCATATTTTTATCTACACCTTGGTTTCTGAAGGAATTCTGTGAAGTGTGCATAACAAACTGAAAAAAAAAATCATCTTACGGATAGTACTGTTTTTGCACATAAATAATGTTATAATTGGTAGGGCCTTTTCTTTTGGCATTAAACATACACAAGAATTCAAGAGGGCTGAATTCCTATAAAAGAACATTGTATATCTGCTGAACATAAACAAATATGTTCTGATGTTAGTTCTTTTCACAAATTGCTACATCCACTGATTCCAAAATAAGTCTATTAGGACATCGGCACAGTCAACAATGCATCACTTTGATTACATATATCTATAAAAAATACACCATTTCTAATAGCAAGAGTTATGGATTATACAAGTATATTTCATGATGAACCTAGTAACAAATCAACCTTATGCTGTTAAGTCGATCTATATGATTATTTTTGCTATTTAATCGAAGAACCTAAGGCTTGATTTAGAACAAACCTAAACAGACTTTATATTTCGGAAAAGTGGTAGCAAACTGTTAATTAAGATTCAAGACTTATGAAGCAACCATAAGTATATATAGGGGCTAGGGTTGCTCAAAGATGTAAAAGAGAACAAAAGACATGTTAGAAGATTACATGCTTCAGTACTTAAAGAATATCTAAGGAATAAATGAAGACAAGGACAATAAAGATGAATGTTCCTTACTTGCCAATTGGATGACCGGACCAGGTGAAGCCACTATCCATATCTTTTTCTTTATGCAGGTGTCTATAAGCATCTACCAGCTTTCCTCTGTATATCCAAGTCATTCACCCATAAGTTATTAAAACTTCAAAGCAACAACTATATGATCAAATACAACACTAAAGTAATGTCTCCTCAAAATCAAGCCAGGCCCTTCTTGATTTATGTGCTGCTCAGAATTTGTTGTTAAAATGTCATTGCTAAAAATTTGTATCAGCTTGAACACATGTTTTGCCAAGCAAACCATATGCCATGTATGCTCTGTTCGATTTACAAATGTGGTATCTAAACTGTAACTGAACCTTGGAAAAAGTTCACAGAGAGCTCAGAGATACCGGACTTTTTTTCCTCCATGGTTTTAGCTCGAGTAAGGTACCAAAACTTACCTTGCTAAAAACAAGATGAACTTTTACAATCAGTTTTTCCTTAAGAATTCTCAAATATTCAAAAATAATATGTTTATGTTTGTATCACCATTCATATTGATATTGATCTAGACAGATATGCTAGTATGTTCAAGCCCATATCAGTCGACAGGCTCAGCTAATCGACAAACATCTGGCTGAGGTAGAATGAGTTTCTGAACAAAACATAACTCATTTCTACATGGGAGGCTGACCAATACTGTTATGCATCTTTTCTTAAGCATCCATACTAGTTGGTGCACAGTGGTAACTATATTAAACATGAAATTTTATTTTTACGGGACCAATTGGATCAGAACATAAAAAAATGACAATTGGTTCCTTTTTGTAGAGAGGCTAGGATACATGGAAAGGAATCAAGTATACATGGCAGGTGAGTAAACACAATAAACACCTACAGCTATACATATCTCTAATACTTTTCTTTTTAGAAACAACCGGCAACAAATTTCAAAAGCATCACCAGTGCAACTAGTTATAATTGTCCCAAGATAATAGAAAAAAAGTTTTCACCTACTGGGACAATATGTTGCCAAAGCGATGCCTCTCTGCTAGGGTGAATCCTGGCTGTCCACAGTCCTGCAGAGTACAACAAGACTTCATTGCATTAATGAAATCTCAATGTATGTACATCACAAAAAGGATACCGGAGGTCCAGTAGAACTAGAAGATGCAGTCAAATGTGAAAGTACACATAATCGAGAATGTGACGTCCTCTGAAAGTCTAGTAGAATCATTGTTATGAACTAAATTTTGAACTGAATCAAAGATGTCAAGACAACGAAATTTTAGGATCAAGTAGTAAATTTTAGCAGCAATGAACTGTTTTATTTAGTCAATTGAGGCTTTGATTGATGTTCAATTGCAATAACTCGGTTATACGTACATAATTTCTTGTAAACAAAGTTAGGGCCTGGTTTGAATCATTTACCTAACCTTGCTCAGCAATACTAGCAAGGAATATGGGCAATGATTTCCTTGTTTTTGAGGGAGAGCCAAATTGGTTTGCTGTGCACAAGCTTGCCCACTACCAAAGGTCACGAAGTGGGACAGAAAGAACACAAACATGCCCTTATACTAGGCCAAGTCTACAATAGCGATTAGGCTGCCTGCCCGTTATGTGATCAGGCACAGGAGACCGCACAACATCTCCTGATCTCATGTGTGTTTACCCGACAATGTTGGGTTTTGATATTCCTGTTGTGAAGTATTAGTGGATTGCCCACCTCTTCCCAATCGCTTAAGCTTTTGGGTTCATCTGGTTGGTGCGTGAAACCTAACATGGTATCAAAGCCAGAGGTCTCGAGTTCGAGTCCCGGTAGAGGCATCTTTTAAATCCTCTAATCCCTTCTTTATTTCCACAATTGCACCTTGTTCTGGCTGCATGTGAGTGGGAGTGTTGTGAAGTATTAGTGGATTGCCCATCTCTTCCCAATCGCTTAAGCTTTTGGGTTCATCTGGTTGGTGCGTGAAACCTAACAATTCCAACATCTGAACCTGGACATTGATGTGCCTGCTCACACGACACTGTTGGGTTTTTCCACATAGTGGTGTAACGCCATCAAATCAGTGCCAAAGGATTTGCACAAAGGATTAAACTCGCTCATCATCCTTGTATCCTAGGAAGTTTGGAAGCATCGCAGTTCCTGTGTGTTTTGAGGGAGCGCAGTCGAACATTTAGGTGCTTCTTCAGATCGGGGCAAATGAGTGCACCCTCTGGTGCATGGCAGGGGCCACTAAACTCAAGGAGCTACTGGCTAGGTGGCTAACCCCGGCGTCTTAGGTTTAAGGTCCTGGTCTTGTTGTGTTTTTTGTGTGTGGTGCGTCTTTAGATCATTTTCTGCTGTGTGTGGGTGCGTGGTGTATGCTAAGGTTGGGAGTTTTTTTCCTAATCTTATGTACTTTTATTTTCTCTCTTAATGAAATGACATGCAGTTCTCCAGTGTCGTTCGAGAGAAAAAAGTCTACAATAGTGAGTAGACCCCTAAGAAATAGAAAATAATAAATATAGTACTCATATAACCTGGAAGCGGAGTGAAAGCTCTTCATACAGGACTAAAGAAACATTTTTTTAATACACTGAAGAACCATCCATAGAAACAAAGTTTGCAACCAGCAATGCATCAGAAAGTAACTACGACAAGGGACATGGCCTCACCAGCAATAAGACATAGAATTCATCATCAGCCAAATTGCCCATCAATCTAGCAGACATCTATACACTCTGGTACTAAGACTGTAGGCTTTTGTGTTGCTAAAAGAAATTGCAGCAAGCAAATTGCTGCTAAAAGATTATTCTGCAAAATCAGCCTATAAAGTCCTATTTCAGGGAGGTATTTACTTCAGACCTGCCCAGATAATCTGGAAGTATCATGCTCCTCCCAAGTGTCGCTTTTTCATGTGGCTGGCTGCCCACAATCCCTGCTGGACAGCCGACAGACTAGCTCGACGAGGCCTTTCTCATCCAGCCAGAAGTTTGTTGTGTGATCAAGAGGAAGAGAATATCCAACACCTCCTTGTCGGGTGCGTGCTTTCAAGGCAATTCTGATTCTCTCTCCTCCGACGGTTTGGCCTCACCCCACTTGCCCCTCAGCCTCAGGACAGTTCTTTTGACGACTGGTGGAAGAAAGTGGAAACTTCGGTCACGGGGGACTTAAGGAAGGGTCTGAACTCCCTAGTCATTCTTGGAGCCTGGAGCATCTGGAGGCACCGAAATGATTGTGTTTTTAGTGGGTCCAGCCCAAGTGTTGCCGCTGCCATTGCATTGGCCTTTGAGGAAGCGCAGTTGTGGAGCTTGGCAGGAGTTCTGGGCCTTACCCTGCTCTCTATCCAGGGAGAGGTCTAGGGGGTGTTTTGTCTGTGTCGGTTGTAGTGTTTGTCTTTAAAAGGTGATTAGTAGCAAGGAAACAAGGGGGTATGTGGGGTGTGTTCGTGTCTATGTATGACTCTTTCTTCTTCTATCAATACAATGATACACAGCTCTCCTGCGTGTTCAAGAAAAAAATTGCTGCTGATAATTTAGAGACTCTATAAAAAAATGCAGAAGTGATAATTTTACTGTATCAAAAAGCTGCCGTTATATAAGACCAAGAACAGAAGTGATAATGTAGGAGAATAGAGAGACGCGTATAATGATGGATGTATTGCATTGAGGCCTCGGCCGGTATATATGAGAGTACATGACTTGGAGGGCAAGACTCCCCCGGATACATAAGGCAGTCTACGATACGTATATCTACAATTACCAAATATACTCTAATACTCCCTCGCAGTCACAGCGGGAGCACAACAGACGGTGAGACTGGAGAAGAAGCCGAAAGGCAGAAGCCGACAGACTGACATCCACCCGCAGTTAGAACGTCGGTGCTGTGCGGATGCTGCGACTGGAGAGAAAACCGGCGAGTAACTCATGCGGATGATAGCCCTTTGTGCCGATGTCGAGGTATCCGAGCTGGAGGGCGAGGAGCCATGGTCGAAGATGCCGTGCGTAGAGTAGCCGTGGTCGACGTAGAGCTATCGAGGTTGCTGAAGATGAGGTAATCGCACATGAAGCCGCGGGCGCACGAGGAGGCGCCATGATGGTGGTGTAACGGAGAAGTCGCCGGAGACGAAGATGGCGACGCGTCGAGGCAGTCGTAGAGGGGGTCGATGCTGAAGTCGATGCAGTCAGGCCATCGGACGAGGCATGCCCGGGTTTGCCAGGCCCGGGAACGCGTCGGGGACGATGGGCATGCACCGGTATTGCCAATACCAGACGTGCAAGGGAGGGTGCACAACCAGACGCCGTCGTCTGAGGAACCAGCAGAGGAGGCCTCCACGGCGGTCACAGGCCCTGAAGAACGGTGGGGTAGAAGATGTCGACGCCTGCTGTTGCTGGAGTAGAAGAACTAGTCGGGGACGAGATGGCGACACTGGCGCATGGTTGTGCTAGACAGAGCGAGGAGGTGAACCCAGGTTGTCCGGCACAAGGCTGAATGATCTGGATAACGCGGCGGCGATGCTCAAAGGAGACGACGTAGAACTCGAACAGCTTGACGAAGACCATGCGCGCAAGGCGCAATGACGTGTAGTATCGACGACGAGGTCGTGGACGTGGTCGGCGGTGGTGAGGAAGAAACGGCGGAGAAGACCATGGGTGGCGCCACTGCTGCCCGAAGAGGCGAAGTAGCGGCTACCCTCCGTACTCGGTGAAGGTGTGCGCACGACGAGGACGGACGTCACAGGAGCCTGATGGATCACGCACGTCGGCTGATCAGACCGAGTGCGCGAGGCGAGACGACGGTGGGCGAAGTTGGTGGAGACGTCTCGATCGGTGAAGGTGATGACGAGCCGGCAAAGATCGACATGTGGACGAAGCGGCGAGGTGGGCGGTGCAGACGGGCGTCCCCTAGGGCGTCGTCCATCTTGTCATGCCACACAGTCATAGATGAGGAAGAAGCCAGCGAAGTTGACATCGACATCGAGGTAGAGGCGCGAGGTCGACGGGCGATGGTCGACGCAATCCCGATCTCTAATCGGGCAAACGAAACATTGATGCAGTAGCGCTCGTGTAGTACCTCTGGGGTGCGCGTAGCAGGAAGCCCTCACCCGACCTCTTCTCTTCTGCCCAGCACGGTCATTGACTCACGCGAGACGGAGAGAAAGAAATCAAAAGGTAGAGGCTGCCCGGTCGGTGAAGGCGGAGTGTCCAGGCGGGGCGTATCCCGCCGGTGCGGGCGGGTCCCGTCTGGGCGTCGGCTCCCCGCCGGGAGGTGCGGATCCCGCCTGGGTCGGGCGGCTCAGGCCTGGAGGCGGCGGCACCCGGCGGCGGACCCAGCTCGGGCGGACGACGAGCCGCGGCCGGAGGTAGGGCGGCGGATCCCGCCCGGAGGCAGCGTTGCCCGGCGGCGGAGGGACAAGGTGAAGCGGGACGGCGGCGCCAGGGAGCTCGTCACGCGAGGCCCCTGCTGCCTCCACGGCAGCGCGAGGTAGGTCGCGGGCGACGCAGGGGAGACCGTGGCTGCCACCACGGCGGCGCGGGTCGGTGTCGTCGGCGACGGCTTCCAGGCGGATGGCAAGGTACGGCCCGATCTGCTTGCTTCTGACGTGTGACGGCGGCAGTTTAGATCGATCCGCCGCAGAGGACGCTGCCCTCGGCGGAGGTCATGGGCGACCTTCCCGGGGGCGCGCTAGGAGGCCGTCGAGGGGATGCCCTGGGTGGGCGCCGTGGGAGACTGCCGGCAGCGCGCAGAAGGCAGGGAGGGGTCGAGAGGCAGCGGAAGGGTTAGGTCAGGATCTCAAACCCTAATCTCGTGATACCATGTAGGAGAATAGAGAGATGCGTATAATGATGGATGTATTGCATTGAGGCCTCGGCTGATATATATGAGAGTACATGACTTGGAGGGCAAGACTCCCCCGGATACATAAGGCAGTCTACGATACGTATATCTACAACTACCAAATATACTCTAATAATAATCGTAATTTCTATAAAAGCTGAATGCCAAACAAGCCACAAGAAAGTGCCAGAGCAGCACATTTGCTCCCTAATTTGTAGCTTCCCACTCCAATCCAAGGAACAAATCCACCAAAGAAGATTATACAATATAGAACCTTTTAATATACTTCTAGGCAGTAGGCAACAACAAAAGAAGTTCATGAAAGCTTCACATCAGCTCATTACCTTCATGTATCTTGAGCCCACCCAATGAGTTATACATGCATTTGTCAGAATAGATCATACTAAATTGTAAAAAGCATAGACTTACCACTCAATATGAGGCTTAAATTCTAGTTTAGATCCATTAAGCCTTTAATTGATGCATTCAAGTAGAAATACGATTTTAGGTTCTGACAAGTGATTGTGATAAGTGCCACTGAACATCCAGTCCTAGCAAAAGACCCTTTTGGCATGACCTACAAGCTTAATAAGCTTTTGTATATGTAAAACTTACATGGATATATCAGTATTATTTCTTTTATTCATTTGTTTGGGCAGACTAGATTTCTCTGAACTTTGGACAGTAAAACTTATGCTCTCATTTCACCTTTTCTCAACATTTAGTAGAATCTGGAGTCATGATGTGTGAAATAAAAAAAGCAACAATATTCTTTAAAGATGGATAATAACTAATTTCAGATTGGACTCATATCAGAACAAGTTTAAGTGTAAAGTCTCGATCAATGACAACTCCTACGGTTATTGTGACTAAGACAATCCGAAAAGAATTTGGGAAGGGATAAGGGATCAACGAATAGAACAGTGTAGTCAGTCAGTCAGACTCACAAGACAATGTGCAAGACATACTCCCCAAAGCCACATGATGGATTTACATAAACAACAAAAGACCAAAACAAAGCAAGGACATGGATCTTAAAGACAGCAGGAGGGCCGAGAGTGGAATGTGAGCTCACAGGGGATACAACATCGATTTTGTCATCCTTGCAAATAGGATAAGTACATAAGCATTTGTACTCTAGAGTTTAGACTTTAATACTAAAACAACAAAACTTAAGTGATCTATGGGTCAATATATAATGAATTGTTCTTAGCATATTTTCTAGATTTTCCAAGCCGTTGCACTTAGCTAGTGGGTAAAAATAGATGACAGATTTCATTGCATTACAAGAAACCGATCACCCTGATGCATGAACACACTAGCGAAAATGGATTTATGTGCAGATGACTGAGGGTTGCATGTGTAAAGCAAATATTACCTCTTTATTTGGCGGGGTATATCCATTCAGCTTAGCACTGATAAAAAAATCAGGATGGCTGACATCGATTTCTTCATGGCTGGAATATTCAAATACAAGAGGTATTCATTTGTGGGAAAATGCCTTAATGGTATAGCAAACACTAATGTTCAAATAAAAATGAAGTTTTCTCTTTGCGTATATCATATAGGAGTATTTTCTTTCAGGATGCAAGATTGCAAATCAAATATTGTTATTTTGATTGAGTACTATAAGAAAACATGCAAGGAAATTTCTACCAAGGTTTTATGGGTATTAATGCTATACTATTAACTAGGAAATCCTTTTCACTGTGTTGAATTTGAATACTACGAAAAGAGTTGCATGAAGATTTTATTGCATGGTACAAGAAGCAGCACGTAAAATATCTATGTAGATAAGAACCTTTTCACTAAGGAGAAACCCTTATCTTGATTACCTGACGTTCAAGTCCCCACACCAGATTAAGGGTTTGTCTACACGTTGAACAAATTCTAGCATTTTCTTGTCCCACTTACGTCTCCTTTGAAATGAATTTTCTTCCTCCTTCCATCCATTGTTTGGAGCATAAGTGTTTAGTAAGAGAAATGATTCAAATTCCACAATTATGACACGCCCATCTGTTTCATGCTTGGAAGCTGAAAAATGCAGAAAAATTAATTATGAAAGAGGACAATGATGCTAGATGCCTGTATGTTAACAAGGTTGCTGGCCTGGACCATGCCAATCCTTGGGTTCAGTTTTTATACAGAAAAGCATGCATAAACACATATCTAGACTCTAGAGAAGATGAACAGGTACACAGTCAGAGAGACGCGCCTTGGGTTTTTGTTTTCCACATTTATTATTCTTGCAATGACTATCCAATTACACCTTCATATCAAAGTGACCATATTCTTTTAGGACTTTGCTTAACACTGATCGAATGCAACCACATGCTCCCTAACCCCTAACATAAGAACACGAGTATTCACTGTCATGATTTGGCTTTCAACTACAAAACTAGTAAAACGTTCTTCTAAGACTTTTTTTTCTATTTTTAAAAAACAATAAGTTTGGATGACAATGATGTGTCATATAATTACTAGCTTACCAATAATCAAGCGGTGACTAGACCAGATCCTGCAATACAATCTTAAAACTACAATATGTAAAACAGAAGGGCTGTGGCATTAGAGTAGCCGAGCAGGGCAAGGAACATTAAGCATGGAGCATGTAAACTATACTGGCAACAGAAGATATAATTATGAAAGGATGATCTGAAGTCATCTCCAAACTTACATGTTCTATCCAAGTTAAAAGACACCTTCTTAGGTTCAAACTTTTTCTTTATAAACATAGCTGTTCCTGCATATTTTGAATCTGAAAGAGACCACCAGACACGGTAGTCTTTGAAAGGTGAACTCGACAAAGCACGCAAAACTATCTGCATGACATTAAGAATTGTGATTATAACAACTTTCTCATTGAGCCCACCAAATGCAATGTAACAAATCTGGAAAAAAAATCCAAGAGCTTCCTAGTATTATAAACCCATGAGTTGATATTAGTTCAGAATACTTTTCTGCCTGTACAGTTCACTAAATTTGTTACATTTTGATCTCTCAAATGAAAAATGGAACACATTGCAAATGTGCAATCAACAAATGTAACTACAGTTCAGAGGCAAGGCCAGACTGCAAGGTTCAACAGTGGCAGTTGTTACTTCAACATTTGTACAACACCACTACAGAAATTCTTCTGTGACTGCTCATGCAAGTGGCGCAATGTTCCTAATAGGTGCAACTGGTAGTGGTATGAAAAAAATAGTCCAATTTCCAATAATCGAGTATCCTCTAAAGATCAAGATGATAAAATCCATTTTTTATGGCTGCAACTGATAGAAGTTCTAGCTTAGATAATGAAACATTAATTTTGAGAAAATATATAATAGCTATAGTTCAACATATTCACTGAAAGTACATGCAAATGCTCTGAAACCTGCTTTTCGTCCCGTGACGAGCTTGTGTCATCTTTTAGTTCGCTAGGATTTTTAGGTGCCCCTTTTGAACCAGCCGCCGGCATCCGCACCTCCTGAGAAAGAAGTTCAATTAGTATCCTTGTCAGATGTATATTAATCAGATAACTAAATATGTATTTCTGAAGCCTGGCCAAAACCAAATGTGGCCTACTGAGCAATGAAAAGAAGGAACTGTTAGTGCTGGCATAATGAGCCAGACAGCCAAAACTTGAAGAAGAATGATGTAAAATGAAGTATGATACCATTTTTCAGATAGATGGGCAGTGCCCAAAAGACAGGAGAAATTGAAAGGACCGAGAATTTTCCATTAAGCAAACAACCTAAGCTTTAACTTATTAGGAATAAGATTCTTTTCCTAAAGAGAATAAATTGCAAAGACAAACAAGTTAAAGAATAACAAATACCACTCCACGATAGATAATTGAGTATGCTCCTGTATCTCATGTCCATCAGGAGCAGGTAGTGCTCCTATTTCTTTGGCCATGCTCAGCTTGTCATGTTTGACAGCAGCAGGCAGTAGCAGTAACAAGTGGTGGGAGTATGTTGCGATAGTAGCGCTAGTGTAGAGGTATGGTCTAACTAGTAGTAGTTGGTAGTGACATCATGTACCTTATTTTTGACTTGTGCCTCACTTGACATATGAATGAGGTAGGAGCAGCTACAGCTCAGTTCAGCAGCACCAAACAGAGTGTTCTCTATTCTCCTCTTCTTCCTCCCTCTCGGTGTGAGTGTGCGTGTGAGTGCTGAGGTGTTGCTGTGGTATTGCCGGCCAACACTCCATGGATGCATAAGTCCCGGTAGACTGGACACATAAAAACTTCTTGGCAGCACGCGGCTACCACGGGCAGCAACCGTGGCCACAAGCCCACAACCATTGCTCAAGAATGAGCTGTCTCACAAGGAAGGGAGAAGTTTGGATGAGCAGAACAGGACCAGTTGTATGGGCCCATGCACAAGCACTAACAGCAATAATAGTTATCTATTCAGCAAACTATAAACTTAAAAGATAGAATCTAATGACACATGAAACAGTAGGAAGGCTCAGATTTGTTTGTTCAGGCTGGTTCTATGTAAGTTCTCTCTTGTCCGACTAATCTATGTTTCTTGCTCAGCAACCGGTGAACTCCATTCCTCTTCACATAGTCTTGGACCAACCTCCTTCTAATGGTAGGATTAGGATTACAGATATTTGAGATATCATAGCCCTGAAATGTCAGCATTCGAACAGAAAAAAAAAAAGACCTGAAAAGTCCACCTTTTCTCAGCTGTTAAAAACTGAGATCAGGTGAAGGGTCCCAGATCCTATTAGGCTGTTATAACCACTTTTAAGAAATTATAGGTTTAGGACCTCCTCATGTCCTCTTTGCCTACTCTCAAACAAGCCCCTGAGGTGGATCTGTCTTCCATTATTTGACTAAATGTTCTAAAGGCATTAGGCCTATTTTGCCCATCTAACAAATTAGTACATGATTGTTTTGTAAGGATGTACTGGTCTTTATAAAATTTAATCACATCATATGAGTTGAAAAAAATAGAGAGAGACAATTTTCATGTGCCAATGAGTAAGAAATAACTATTCTAGCACCGGGATAATAATACAAAAAAAAATCTGAAGCCAGATATCTTGAGAAAGGAAAAGAGGTAACAACATATCCAGTTGGAAGAAAGATATAAACAACACTCACAGGTCTACCCATAGTAGTTTATCTAGAGAAAAACACCTCCCCCTTCTCATCTAGTGCAGCAAAGAAACAACTGGGATGTGAATACAACTATGACAACAGCAGCATACATGCTAAGTTGTTCTAAGTAGAATGTTCTGAGTAGTTCATGATGAAAAGTGTATAATGATTGCCCAAACTGATCTATAATTGATTTTTTGCCCTTAATCATGGTCCAAAAAGGATTGAACAAATGATTGTCCAGTCGGTTATATAAATACCCCACTGATATATCCATAAACACTGCCCTGCATCTAGAACCTAAAAGTGCATGTTCCAAAAACCGCATAGCACACTGGTACAGGCAAGATGCTCAAATAATCCCGCAAAGGGCATAATCAATCACTAGGCACTACAGAAAGCACCAGCATGCTGATGCCACCACTTGCAAAAAAAAAAATGCAACCTATTGGTTTTGCTTTGCCCGCGAATACAGTGCAGGGATAATGATACCCAGTCACCCACCATGATGTCTAAGATAACATCTAAAATCCTGGCCGGCCATAAACATCAGAGTAATCTCCACCTAAATGAAGGGGCAACAAATCGAACAGGTACAGCCCCAACCTGCTCGACGAAATGGCTGCAGGAACCCACGGCTTTTGGTTGCCTACATTGCAGCATACACGCCCCGCACAAGGACCGTTCCGAACAACGGGCAGCATTACAGATTAAACCCCAGACAAAGGAAGAGCCGCCGAATCGAATGCCCAAATCGCTCACCTGGATGCAGATGACGTCGGGATCGAGGCGAACGACGAACTGGGAGAAAGCAGGCCAGTCGCTCTTCATCCGAAGGAGCAGGCTGTTGGCGTTCCACGTCAGGAACTTGCGCGGCTCCTCGCCAGGGCTCCCCTCTTCCCCGCCGGAGCCGGCCGCGGCGGGGGCATCGCACGAGTCGGTAGCGGCTGTGGGCCTCTTCTTCGCCGGGGAGCCGTCCTTGGGCACGGGCTGGAAGAAGCGCTTCATCGCCAGCGGGCGGCGGCGGCGGCGGCGGCGGGCTGGCGCCTGGCTCCTCTCCCCGCAACTGGACTGAATCCGAGGTTAACGTTACGCGGATATAAAGGGGGCTGTTTATATCACTTTGTCAATTTTTTTTAAACGGAAGTATTAAATAAAAATATATTTAAAAAATCTTTTGCACATATAAATTGTAAATCGAAAGATAAATCTAATGAGTCTACTTAATCCATAATTAGCGGATTACAAATCATGAATTAATTAGACTTATTAAATTCATCTCGCAATTTACAATTCATCTGTGCAATTATTTTTTTATTTTTACCTACATTTAATACTCCATACATGTATCCAAACATTCGATGTGACATTATTACCGAAATGTTTTGGATTTAAACAAGACCAAAGGCTGTGTTTAGATCCCAAAATTTTTTATGCGCTACCGTAACTTCGAATGTTTGACCACTAATTAGTAGTATTAAATGTGGATAACCGACAAAAACTCATTCCATAACCCCAGGTGTAATTGCAAGATGAATTTTTAAGCCTATTTGGACTATGATTAGATAATGTCGTGCTATAGTAAACACCTCTAATGATGGATTAATTAGGCTTAATAGATTCGTCTCGCGATTTCCCGTCCATCCGTGTAATTAGTTTTATAATTAGATCATGTTTAGTCCTTCTAATCTTTAGTTGAAAATTGCTACAGTGAATTTCGTTCAAAAATTTACCGACCTAAACACACCTAAAGATGTAGAGTAACTAAATGCTAATCGGTAGCACTGTATGTTGGCGGAGAGTACCATTTGGAAGGAAGAAGTACCACAACAGCCCGCGGAACTAACCCAAACAACACCAAACAACGAAACACTTCGGATGCTCAAGTAAACAATTTTCTATTGCACGGGGATTCATCCCATCAGTTACAGTTATATGGGTATTTATAGGGGTGGTTACACCTGCCCTTGACACAATTACGCCTTTTTACCCCCTAACCACTATATTCCCAAAATATTTCAAGAGTATTTGGTAAATTCCTCTTTGTGCACAATTTACAACTCAACGCACTTGGTGCTTCCGGCCGAAGCCGGCTTCATCGACCTATGAGCTTCATTTTTGCTTCCCTTCGGTGGGCTTCGGTCCTTGCCACCCTTCGGTCGAGACCGAAGCCGCTCCTCTGGGGCTTCGATCCTTAGTGTCATTCTCTGATGACCTTCGGTAAGTTGTCCTTCGGTTTTTCTTGGAGGCCTTCGGTCGTCCTTCGGCGCGATCTGAAAGTAGCGCTCCCCAACAGTAGCCCCTCGATGCCGAGGGGATCTCGTGGGCTTCCAGATTTGTTGACGAAGACCCAAGGCCTCGACTCCCGAAGCGCCACCCCTGGATCGCGAATGTCTTCTATTTCACGATCAAGTTGACTCCTGCAAGCAAACAATCAAAACGGTCGAAGGGAAGAGTGTCAACGAGTTCACCCTCGCTTAAGCTGCGAAAATACAATAAAGCCCCCGGGCTCGCGAGCGTTTCGGCCGTTGTGGCCATTCGAATTCTTGGGCAGTAGTGTCTTTTTACACTTCCCCGCCGTGGGGTTGCAGTATAAGAACGCCACCCCTGGTGTTGTCATTTTCACACTATCTTGCTCTCACGCTTTCAACTGCTTCTTCATTCGTGAGTTGGTGTCTTCGGCTTTTTCTTCGGAAGCTTCCTTAGCCACCCTTCGGCTCCGCGGTGTCCGAAGAGACCACTCGACCTGGATTCAATGGCTCCAAAGATAGCCCCGAAGGCGGACTGACTGAAGACGCGGTCGCTCGGGAAAAGCTTGGTCACTGAAGATGCGCTTCGGGACATAGTCCGCTGCGGCTACATTGCCGAAGGCTTCGCCCGAGCTTCGGAGGCCGAAGAAGTTGTGGCCCATCCAGAGGACGACGAAGTCGTGGTATTCAGGCATTTGTTTACCGCGAGACTTCGGTTTCCTTTGGATTCGATTTTTATGGACATACTTCGGTCTTGCGGTATGTACCTGCATCATCTGACACCGAACTCGATTGCTCGGCTGAGTATGTACATGTGGTTGGCGAAGAACTTCAGCTTCACCCCTTCGGCGGAGCATTTTACCTTCGTGCATCATCAGCCGAAGGTTGTCATCGTGATGACCCCCGAAGGCTAAGAGGCCAAAGCCGAGACGCAATACGGGTGCTACAACTTCACCTACAAGAGTTTGGTTTCGAGCCCCGTGATGGCGTACAAGAACAAGTGGCCGGTGGAGTGGACTTTGCACTGGTTCTACCACAAGGTCGCTGTAGACAAAGAGACCCGAAGCCACCCTCTCATGACCGACCGGATCCGCAACCTTGGAGACATGACCCATCTTGTCGCCGAAGAGACCGACGCTCGCTTGGGCTTCGTGGCTATGCTTCGGCAAATATCAAAGGTGTTTAGCACCCGGGACATTGTCGAAGAGTACGTGTCTTGCCGCTGCTGGCCTCTGAAGGCTGGGTGGTCGATAAAAGGGTGGCTGCTAGAGGACCAGTGGATCGAAGGCATTCCCATGCCTGACTTCGTCAAGTCTTTTCGGTTGAGGAGAGAACGTGAGTGAACGATGGTTCTTTGTTTTGCCTATGTTTTTCATCTTTCGGCTGACCGATGCCCTTTATTGTTTTTCAGAGGTTAACCCGAGCTCCGTGGAGAGTTGGGCCGATGAGATTCTCGGCGCAGAATCCATCGGCAAATACAAGTTGATTTTGAAGCAATTGGGTGGGACGCGTACAAACTGCATCTTCCGCGCCCTTGGCATCGGCGCCTGATGCGAGATGCTTCGGTGAGGCATAAGGCCACCGAAGAGAAACGCAAGGCCAAAGCAGTGGCGGCTGTCAATGCCGCGGCTGCTGAAGAGAAACGCCCCGCTCTGCCGACAGCGAAACTGGAGAAGCGCAAACGATCAAAGAACCAAGCTGTCGGCGGCCCATCGAAGCGCTCGAAAGTGGAGGTTTTGCTTTTTGGTACTCCCCCGCCTTTGATGGCTTCCGGGGATTCTGAGGACGCTGGGGGCGACGAAGGCGTTGGAGACGTTCTTGCTGTGCCCCCCTTCGGTCGGCATCTCCCGCGTCGGCTCCCCCGGAGACTGTTGCGGGTGACGCCGGCAAGTGTCTCGAGCTGGAGCTCAGCGAGATGGAGGCCGAGAGCGACGAAGGCCTCGACAAAATTGTTGTGGTGGACTCGCCAATGGGGAGAGGGGCCTCACACTCGAGTGTTGCTTCACCTGAGCCCCCGATGAAGCTCAAACGGGTCGGGTGAATCCTCCGATTCGTCGACTGCCCCTGTCGTCACGAAGGTCAGGAAGGTTCCATCTGCTCAAGCGTCAAGTGACTCTTCGCCGGGTCTTCTTCTGAGAGCGACAGCTACTTCGTTAGCGAAGGGGACCCCATGGCTGTTGCTCACGAGCTCGGCGCTCCTTCTTCCAAGCTGATCGGGGGCAACATTGTCAGGGCCCTTCGATTTGACAGCAGCAACCGGGAATGCGACTTTCTGTCCGAGGCTTCGTCCTCTTTTTGCTTTCCGTTGATGGAAAAGAGGCTAATGGCTACAGGAGTGCCTCAAATGCTTCAGAACGCCCAGGACCTAGCCCTGAAGTCATTCATTGCAGCTCGTTGCATGACTCGTCAGCTTGAAGCCGAAGCCCCAGCCGGCGCTCGCGCTGCGGAGCTTGAAGAGAAGATCGCCGCTCTAGAGAAAGAGAAGCTGGAGCTTCAAGATATTGTTGCCAAAAAGGATGTTGCCCTTGCTGCCCTCCACGACGAAGCCAACACTACGCTAACGCTGAAGGACTAACACTGCAAGGATCTAGCTGCTGCCCAAGTAAAAGTTGAGTTGGCCGAAGCCCATGCAAAGAAGATGGAGAAGAAACGCGCAACAACGCAAGACTTCTTCCGTCGGTACCGCCAAATCACCTGTGGGATCAACAGTCTTCGTGCTGATGTCCCTCGGCTGCTGGCGTACCATGGCTTGGCTGCCTCAGACTTTCCTGGGCTTGAGAATTTCGAGATCACTCAATTTTTCTCATGGCTTCGGTCGTGCCTTGCCATGGCCGAAATAGGGAGTCGGCTTCATGGCGATCTCTGCGCTATGGTTTCGGCACGCACTATTGCCGCTTCGGTTTGCAAGCTTCTTCTCGAGAATGCTGGCGAGTCATCCAATGTCGTCAAGTCAGGTCTTCGTCGGCTGTGGGAACCTGACTTTAATTGGCGCAACAAGGAGGAAGTGACTCCAGAAAGGTTACCCGCCCTGCCGAAGAACATCGCGAAGAACTTTCTTGGGACGTTCTTCAAAGGCGCGGGGGCTTCTCTTGTTGAGCATGAAAAGCTTCAGATGAAAGAACACGTGAGTTGTTCAATCGCCCGCTTGTTTATGTTTTGGGCATGGGTTATTTTCTTCTAACCCCCTCTCTTTTCTTGTATAGATTCAGATGAAGGCCGAAGCCTACGCCCAAGAGGTGCTCGCTAGGCTCGTCGTGCCCATCTCATTCTAAGCTGCTCCTGGGGATGCTGCAGCTACGCCTCTGGTTCTCTTCCATGTCGATCCTGCGTCGACATTCGAAGACCAGGACACTGCATCTGGAAGGACCGAAGATTCCGCTGCACGAAGGGATGCGACCGCCGAAACTGCTGCTGCCGAAGATGTTGGCATGGCTGATCCTGATGACAACGCGGCCACCGGAGAGGTGTGAGGCAAACTGTTTGTCTTAGTTCACAGTTGGGTTGTAACTATTCTTTTGAGACTAACTCCTTCGGCCCTGCGCAGGACCCTACGTCGGAACCTGTGCAGGTGACCGAAGGTATCATGCCTTTGACCATGAACCATGATGATTTTTATGTGGGTGGGCACAACTGGGTCAAATTTCAAGCTTTGCATTCGAATGCTGATTTTGATGACTTCTGGAATGCGAAGCTCATGCTTTATGAACGTCACAATGCTGCCGCAAAGGCATTTTTTACCGAATTCGAGCGCGACCTTTTTAGGCGTGTAAACGTATTGGAACTTTGCCGCATTTGAAACAGCTCGGTCCATTATACTCCTCCCGAAGGGCTGAAAGAGCCGAAGGAGGAGCCTGTGGGAGAAGATTTTTTCCTTCCAAATTCATGTATCGGCTGCGAAAATGATCGGATCGTTATCTTCGGCTGCAGGGATTCCTTCTGATGTTGTGCTTCGTTTGATGGCCGAAGCCATTATCACTGTTTCAGTGTGGAGTTTGATTGATGAAATTGACCATGAGACATTTGATGAAGGAGCTTAGTTCCTTTGCTAGAGTTGTATCATTTGTTGCCTCCGACATTGTAATTTTTATTTGTCGAATGGATGTTTGATTTGTAATTTTGCCGAAGCTTGTAGCTTCGGTTTGTATGAAATAAAATTTTTGATTAAGCTTCGGCACTTCGGTTTGTATGAAATAAAATTTTCTATTAAGCTTTGGTGTGTTGGTTAAGAAAAAATAGCCGCGAAGCACTACCCCCCCTTACTTAGGTGGGGCGTCGAAGTATTTCAAGGGTTTGCCAAAGCGCCACTATGTGAATTGTGATTGTGTTCGGTGCTCTCCATCGGCAACGAGATGGCCCAATTGAGCACAGTTGTAGGACGAAGTGCCACCCCCCCTGCTCGATCAGGGCTTCGGGTTGCTTCAATCGTTTGTTCCGGAATCCCTTCATCATCATCGCGATGACCTGGTTAAGCGGAACTCGTATAGTGAAGCGCCAACCCCCTTCGCTTGATCAGGGCGTTGGGACGGTGAAATTTATTTTTGCGAAAGCATTTGATCTTTGCTCAAGAGGGCTTCGTTTTTGTATACGAATGCCTTGGGTTCCTATCCGAGAGGGCTTCGTTTTATTTTGTCTTGAAGTGAAGCAAAGGGGTGATGAGCCTTTTGAGCTTCGGTGACCCTGCTCACTTATTTTCAGCATTCCGTATGCTTTATGCTGATGACAACCCCTCTTCGACCGAAGTGGGTAGTTGCTTCGGCATTCTTTCTTCCCCTGTGGAGTCATTCTCTTGGGGGATCCTTGTTTATATTTCACAAGGGGTTACATAGGATGACCGCCTCGTTAAAAACCTCACACCTTCGGTTACCATGGTGGTTGCCAAAGGCTTCCCTCGTGAGGAAAATAGTACGAGTCGTTGGTACACGGTTTGATCATAGATCGATCAACAAAGAAAAAAGAAAAAGTACATAATGACTTCTACGAGCCCCTTCGGTTATTTTTCCTCTGGGAGCCCTTACAATTGTTTCCTACACAAAGTATTTCTGAAGCATGTCTTTGTTCCATGAGTACTCGTATAGTGCAGGCTTCGGGTCTTGCCATTTCCGTGACTAGGAATGGCCCTTCCCACTTGCTGTTGAGCTTGCCTTTCATCTTGCTCTTTGGTATCCGTTTTAGGACGAAGTCGCCTTCTTTGATCTCCCTTGGCTTTATCTTCTTGTTCTTCCACCTTCGTGTTCCTCTTGATACTTGCTTAGGTTGTCAGCGGCTTGCAGCCTCACTGCTTCGATGACATCAACGATTGCCGCCATGTCTTCATTCTTAATGTTGTCTTCGGCCGTTTGCCATGAACCGAGCTTGAGTTCCTCTGGCATCATACACTCTTCTCCGTACAGAAGTTTGAAAGGGGAGAACTTCATGGTTCTTGATACGGTCGTGTTGTGTGACCAGATAACTCTTGGGAGTTCGTCAACGCACTTGCCCTTCGGCTGATCGGTGATATTCTTTTTGATGCCAGTAAAGATGATATCGTTGGCTCTTTCAACCGCCCCGTTAGACTGAGGGTCACTATGTAAGAAAAGCCCTATAGTAACGAGCATCATCTCCCTAAAGTGACGGGCAAAGAGCCCGTCACTTCTACTGCATCACTGTTTTGAACAAAAAGGTGATGGGTGTGTGCACATCACCTATGTGACGTAATAGGTGACAGACTTCACTAGAGAACCATCACCTTTCTTGGTGACCAGGCCGTCCCGTATGAAGTCTACGCCTGACACCTTTGTCCAATACAGGTGACGTCCTAACACAACGTCCGTCACCTATGATTCGAGAATAAGTGACCGGCGTAACACATAGCCCGTCACCTAGGGTTCGAGCATAAGTGACGGGCATAAAACAACACTCATCACTTGGATTTTCTAAAGGTGACGAGCTATGCTTCCAGGTGCCGTCACCTGGTGTATATTAAAGGTGACCGGCTTTGGTTGTTGCCCATCACCTTTGATACTAGATCCCAACAGGATCATTTTGCGCTTCCGGCTGCTTCCTGGAGCACAACTAGGATTTGGCAGCCATCTTGATTCTGCAAATTAAACACACAGAATAGAGACTGCATATTCAAATCACCATTCATATATCACACAGGTTACATCGGAAACAACCACCAAGTCAGTCAGTCAGAAACAACATTCATATATCACACTGTACAATAATCACATGAATCCAACAATCTATCAGAAGTTCAACATGAATCCAATAGTCCATGAATGATCTCAGTTCAACAACGACAGTGGAAGTCACCTTTGTCGTATATAACATCTACCAACAAGAAGGAGGCAACCTTTTCTCTAATAGCCAGGAGCTGCTGCTTCTCCAATTTGTCCTTGTCATCCAGCATGTCCTAGCAAGAAGTAGAGGGAGTCAAATTATGAGTGTATGTATTTATATGTATATATATACATATATATAATATTACATTTGACTAAGGCTTACTTTTGCTCCTTTAAATTTTTTCAAAGTTGCAGTAAGCCGGATCATGTGGTATGCAACATAGAACCCGCATTCATTTCCAGAGCCTTGCTGCATGCACTGCACAAGATGATATACTGTTAGGTCAAATATATTTGGTGAAATCATGAAAAGATAGAATGCGGGCGGTCAGAGATATACCGAAAAATCGGTCATGTGTGTCAATTTGGTTTTGTGAAGATGGTGGTCCACTCGAAAGGAGGAGAAACCACTGCATTAGGCGTTATGGATGTCGTTAGCTGCATAATATGTGACGGTTCGCAAATGAGAAAATTGCAAATGTGGTAACTCAGAGATATACCTATTGATAACTACCTTGATGGTGGTGTAGTTTCACTGTCCCAAAGTTTCATCGTCGTTTTGTGGTTTGTTAGAGTCCAAGTACCACACTGTTTCCCACTTCGGACAGATGACGACTAGGAAGTAGTAGGAGCATGTGTGGTGCGCAGCAAGCACACAACCGGTGTCAGACTTCAAGACCTTTGAGATGGTAGACTGTACATGGTCCGGGTCCTGAGCGATGACGGTGGCAGAGAAATGTTGGGGGTCAATGAACGCAACACCGAGCTGACGTTCCTTTGATTCTTTGTTCAATTGCCTACATACAAATATATTAGTTTTTTAGGTAGCTTATGATGTAATATATTAATGACTGTGAACAATCATTTGTACTTTATATATACTCACAGTGCCAAGCAACGGATAAGTTAGATGTCCAAGGCATCGAGGTTGAAGAGGTCGTAGAGATCAGACCACGCAATGGAGAAATAACCAGGCCCACTATGCAAGTCCCGGGCCTTGAATTCACCCACGATTGACGGATTCTCTTTGTGCATGGCATGGGAAATGTATTGTTTGTGGAGTGCCCTAGTATTCACCCCTGCACTGGCCAGCTCCTCCGTAGTCATCATAGGCTTGCCCATTACAAACTTGGGGTGAGCCAAAGTCCACGTATTTGCTGGTTCCTTGGGTGCCTCCTTGCCCTTCACTTCCGTTGCTTTCTTTGCTGCTGCTACCTTACCCCTTCCCTTTTTTGCTGCTGCTGTCTTTGGGGTGGTTCGTCCCTTTTTCTTTGGGGGCCTGCCTGAGGTGACAACTGTCACAGGTTCAGGCGTTTGGTCCTTTGTTGCCTGATCAATCTTCTAGGACGGTGGATGCGGCGTCTGTACCATAGGAGAAAGTGGACTAGGAGTTGGGGTGCGTGTCCGCTTTTGTGCACCACCACTTTTCTTCCATTGGATCCGGGTGTTACGGGCATCCCCAAAGTAAAAATCTCGACATCTAGCCGAGGGATGTCGAGAGGGATGGCTTCTGCGTTTTGATGGACGTGATCAATCTTCACCACGACATACCCATCCTGCACCGGCACCGTGTGGTAGACCTTCTCCTCGGGTAACACGACCCCCTATCCTAGCTCAATCAACATCGTTGAGAAACTTCGAGTTATAAGGCTGCAGGGGGTTGGACCATTTAGCCTATCGAATGTTTCCAGCTCATCATGACTAGAACCCAGGCATTTGTCGGGGGCTGGCATGCTACGTCCACCGGGGGAGGTGGGGCTATGTTGGCCTGCTGGTGCTATTAGGGTCTGTTCCACCTCCTTAGAGGCGCAGCTGCTCTTGCCAATGGACGCGCTTAATGCTGCGTCAACATCAATCCCCACTGCCCTGAGCTTCCCAAATATTTTATCCATTATCTCGTTTTTCAACCGGTCTGGATCCATAGATGTCCATTTCTTCTTCTTCCACAAGCCTTCATTATCTTTGCCATAGACTTCCTTCTAGCCCTTCAAACTGGAGACTCCATGCACACGACCTCGGTGCTCTGGCGTATCAATGGCAGTGGAGAGGATGTCATGTTCTTTTACACCGATCTCTTGATCCTTGAGCTCAATCACCCGGTTGGCCAACCTCTTGCTATTGTCACTACTCCAGGTGATTTCCCTGGTGGATGGTGTCGGATCAGCCCTGGCCCTTAAATACGGCGATGAGCATCCAGGAAATTGTCTCTAAGGGTTCTCTGTCCCTGCCTCCTCCATTGTCGCGTCCTCTTTGCGCCACTTTCCCTTCTCCTTCCCAGCATAGCCCTCTGAACCTAGGCGATGGTTGTCCGTGATCCTACCACGAAGGTTCTTGAACTGCTCACTCTTCTCTAAGAACTGCTCAGAGGTGGTAGTCTCGACGAATGTCTCCCAGTCTCGATGATCCAAGTCCTTGTGTACCTCGAAGGGCTCTGTACCATTGTTGACAAAATTTTGTACAAGATTGGACTTGAAGTGCCTGTGGAGCTTGGCGATTGACTTCAATGCCGCCCCTATTACACGATTCATCTGTGCCTCAAATGTGCCCTCAGGAAACTCCAAGTATTTCTTCATGATCTTGAACAAGCCCTGTCGAGTGGGCTGGTCCATATCCTCAAATTTGACGTTGATTCCAACCCTTTGCCGAGCGATTAATCCACAGATCAGTCGCCACCGTTTCACACCATTATCATTTGTTGGGAACCCTTCACCATCGATGCCCTTGACTTTTACAACATCAGATGGGCACTTTGTCTGTGTTCTTGGCTTCCTACGTTGAGACGTGCTACATGCAGCTGTATGTCCAGATGGTGTTCCATTGTGCGCAGGCTCTTCATGTTGTGCACTTGAAGTGTTAGAGAATCCAGTTTGAGACATGGCTGCTTCCAGTGATCCTGCAAATTAGGCAGCAGTACATGATATGGCATAGGAAAAATGATAACAGATATTGAGCATCAGAAGCAAATAAAACCATGTATACAAGCCTAGAATAAGATCTTGCAAGAACACCACCCTACAACTGTGATATGAGTCTCAAAGTTTTATACAGAGTTATGTCAAAATAAGGCTATGTTCCAAAAATCTGGTGCAACATTACTCTTGAACATGTGCTACATTTTTGAGCCATTTTTTCTTACCTTATCTTAGATTAAAATAGAATGAGAATCTGAGCATGTGAATGTAACAAAAGTTGTCGATCTTGTTCCAAGGAGTCCAGAACAGAGGTTAGAGGGGTCCAATCAAAGCCATTGGGTGTGGCAGAACCACCTGAATTAATCCGGCTCAAGTGCGCTAACCATCACCACGAGGGCAATCAGGGCAAACTCGCACTTCAAACGGAGTAATCCATAGGTCTGTCGGGTAACCTCCCGATGCAACCACGGGTTTGCCGATCGAAATCACACATACAAAGTACTCACACGAAGGTGAGCCCAGAGAATACAACATTCCACAAATTTTTACATCATAGGGTTCAACATAAATTTATTATTACAGACCAAGTTCGAATTCGTAAAACAATGTACTTCAGAGTTTAAAAGTAAACGAGTTCTTCAGAGTTCATTGCAGCGGAAAAACAATGATAAACTACTCGATGATACATGATGTCTCGATGAAGCCCGTACGAGACATCACTCGGCATTATCATCATCGGCCGGGGACGCATCCTATTCCACCGACCAACCAGGAGGAAGAGTACACGGCCAAGTCAAACTAGCAACCATGTCCTCAAAAGTATCACCTGAAAACAAGCCGCAAGCAAGGCTGAGTATACTAATACTCAGCAAGGCTTACCCGACTAGTGGAATATACTTAGCTGACTCCTAGACATGCAAGGCTTTTGGCTTGAGGGGTTTGTTTTGCTGAAAAGCATATATAAGTGGTGAAAGAATTAATTTGCATCCAACAAGATTAATCATCATCATTGTTCCATTTCTTACTCTATGTGGTAAAAGGGTCAAGCAGTCTCAATACCGCGAGAAACGGACGATTCGAATTGAATTTCTTAACCTTGCAAGGCAGACCTAAACACACGTCACGTGGTTACTCCAAGAGTCACACATGCAACCTTTCCCCTTTCTTCCCGGGTTGTGGATCAGGGCCACCATCCGAGACTACAGAGCCCGGCTCTGCACACACCATGTGCGCGCATGGAACCAAAGTTAGGAGGGTGAGGGTGCTGTCCACTTGCCGGTCCAATTAGGTACTTAAGCTTACCGATTACCATATTCTCGGCATGTGGTTAGTACGTTCAAACGCTTAACCAACACTACCACACACTGCGGCCTTATCATTTTTCACTAAACAGACGGGGCCTCAATCATCAACATGAACATCGCACCATAGCCCCGTCTGTTGACCTTATGATTGCAGCATGTAGTAAACATTCAACTCCTATATTCTCGCAAGTGATAGGAAATCACTCGACTTTTACCGGGTCCTATTAGCATAGCATTCTATCGATCCTTACATCTAGTGTTCCGAGCATGGGTGCCTAGGATCATGCAACTAAGTTTTCATTCAACTCCTATAAACTTAATGCACAAGTAAAAATAGAGTAATAAGTTGCATAATTTGGAAAATAGGGTTCATGCTCCGGGGCTTGGCTTCTTGAGCAAAGCTAGCCTTTGGCTCTTCCGAACTTTGGTTCGGGTCTTCGAAAACTTCAGTTAGATTCACTTGAGCTTCACGCTGCTCACTCTCGGACTCGGGCACCAGCTCGTACGTTCCGTTAGCGAGAGTAGTCGATTCTATATGAATGCACAAGTATGAGTTGTAGTGATTGTATATGACATTTATTTTTTTCACGATAAAGTTGCAGTCCACAAAAATATAGATTTGGTTGTAAAGTTACTTAGCAAAGATTTCTTGGGAAATCGTTAATAGAGTACATCTTAAACTACTTAACTTCATTAAACAAGAAGGGGTTGTGTTATATTGGAAACTTAATTTTCTAAGCACAAACATGGACTAAACACAATTACTGAACCTGGTAACTTCTGGTGATGAAACTTTTATTCAGAGTACCACATGCAGAGGCAAAACCACTGCAAAAATTCAGGCATTTTTGTGTAGCAGATTAAATATGAAAAATGTAATACACAGCCACTACTAGAACCTAGTTATTTTTATACAGAACGAACCATGCAAGTATTGATGCTAAACATTTTACAGGGTGTTAATCTGTCCATATATGAGTTACTGTAAATTTTTCAGATTTTATTGTGCATGATACAGAGCATAATAAATAGGACAATATACACCTATTTTAATAAAGATCAATTTCTACAGGATGTTCTACAGGGTTTCTGTGCATCAAACTTTTTATACAGCATGATCTAATTCAAAGTGTCCTATAGTAAAAGGATGAACATTTTTCAAGCACAAAAACTAATTACTTTGATTTAATGCATTTTTCCACCATAAAAATTATAGAAGTAGGTTACAAAAAGGTAAAAAGTCCTAAACTTTTTCTGTGGCATCTAGGTATCAATATAACAGCACAGAAAAAGTTTCATAACATGAATCACCATAGAACAGCAGGAAAAATTAGTTCTATCCCTTTATAGCATAAAAGTCTAACAAAACATTTAGCTTGAGATGAGTTCTGGTCTTGAACTTTTTACACTGGCCTACACATCAAGAAACTAATCCACTGTCCAAAAATTAGGTTCATCCTTTGTCTACAACAGTGCGTACCAATAAGGGCTATTAAATTTTCCATTTAATCTAGGGCAAAATGTAGCAAGCAACTAAAGAAATGCATGTAACAAAAGTTGTAGATCTTCTTCTAAAGATTACAGAACAGTGGAGTTTGTATTTTTCCGAGTTTTCTACGATTTTTAAAGCATTTTAGAAGTTCACTGTTTTTGAATCCAGGGTCAAAACACTGGTTTGCAGATATGCCCCTGGAAACTTGCGTGCAGACCCTTTTAAAGATTTCAATCGAAGCAATTGGGTCCTTGGGCGGGGCTGGCATGGTGGCCAGCCAAATTCGGGCGAGGAGGCTCGTCGGCGGCGAGGGGAAAAGGGTCGGGGAGTACCAGGGAGGGAAAGAGCTACCTTGTGGGGGCCTTGGTCGGGGTTGGGGATGGCCGGAGATGGCTCGTCGGCGCGGAGTAGGGGGTGGTGGTGGTGCGGTGCGCCGGCGACGGCGCTCTGGCGAGGCTGGGATGGCGTGGCTAGGTCAGGGAGCTGCGGTGGGCGGTGGAGGACCGATTCCGAGGGTCGGCTTGGGCGGAGGAGGGCCGGAGGTGGTGTGCCCACGGCGGACAGGGGCGGCGGCGGCGGTTGCTGGTGGCGGCC
This sequence comes from Panicum miliaceum, assembly GCA_032594955.1. Lineage (NCBI taxonomy): Eukaryota > Viridiplantae > Streptophyta > Magnoliopsida > Poales > Poaceae > Panicum > Panicum miliaceum. The sequence goes on from CM064058.1 coordinate 39,230,097, forward strand.
TTGCTCCGGCGGGGCTGGGCGGCGATGGGTGGGGCAGTGAGCTTTGGTGGGGCGGTGTGGTCGCGGTTGGAGGCTCAGCTCTGGCAATGGGTGGCCGAAGAGGTGAGCTCCACGGCGAGCTTGGCACGGCGGCGGTAATGGTAGCGGCGGGGAGCTTCTGGTGAGTCTGGGCACGCGCAAGCGGCTTCGTGCTGCCTTTTATAGGCGGCAGGAGGGAGGGAGAGGGCTGTGGCGATGCTGGGGAGGGGCGGCACGACAGGGGTGCGCCACTGGGCACGGCGGGCGGTGGCAGTGCCGGCGTGGCATGCGGCGGGCGCGGGCAGGGGGTTGGGCGCTGAGGATTTGGCGTGGGGAGCGGGAGATCACGTGGCGCGCGGGTTGGGCATGCAGCTATAGCAGTGGGCTTATCGAGCGGCGAGCGCTGGGGTTGGTGGGGCGCGGCGAAGGCTCGGGAACGGCGCGGCCTCGCCATTGGGTCGCAGGGCGGCGAGCAGAGGCGCTGCGTCGCCGTCGTGCACGTGGCACCTGCGGGCTGGGCGGGCTCGCGGCACGGGGAAGGACGCGTGCGGCCGGGGTGCGGGTCAGTGGGCTTGGCCCTGGTTGGCTTGTCGCGGTGCGGGTGGCAGGCATCGCCGGTGACGTGGCAGCCGCTGTCGGGCGAGGGAGCGAAACAGGGGAGGAGAGAGGGGCTGGGAAAAAAAGAATAGAGGGAAACTGAGGGGCTGAAATGAAGACTACCCTTTTTCTCTTATTTTTGTGTTGCTACTCAAAAATCTCTGAACATGAAAGTTGTTCAACATGAAAAGTTACACAAGTTTCATTTTAGGCCAAAGTTCATCTGAATTATATTTCAAAAGTTATTTTAAAAACTCAAAAATCTTGATTCGGATGTCACGTCACTTCATGGGCAAAACTTCATATTCTTCCCTAGGCTTCAACTAGACTTTTGTTTATCATGTCCTTGATGATGTGCCTATTCAATTTCGTAGTCATATTTGCATTGATGTTAAAGTTAGTTAATTTATTTGATTAAGGTACATGTACTTATGCACATATATACATACTTTCAATATAAATGCAAAACTAAATTATAATACATTTCTTTGAAACTTTTCTTAGTTATTTATGCATATTGTTATGCTAATGAGACTTGTTTAGCAAAATAAACACCTGAGGTCTCACATTGGGTCCCTGGGCCAGGTGGAGTAGAGGCTAGAGGGGTCCGAGGCACACATGCAGAGGGTCTTGGTGGAGGCGGCGGTGGCGGAGCTCGGCTCTGACGAGGCGATGGTGGGTCGGGTCTAGGGCAGGGGTGCTCGGTGCAGCGGAGAGGTGGCGCCGGCATGGTGAAGTCCGGCGGCGGCGGGCGTCCCCTCCTTCTCTTCCTCTGCTTCTCCTCCTTGGCTCCTTCTCCCTCCCTCTCGGTGAGGCGGTGGTGGAGCTCGGCTCCAACGAGGCGACAGTGGGTCGGGTCTTGGGCAGGGGTGCTTGGTGCTCGGTGCAGCGGAGAGGTGGAGCCTTTGATAACTGTTATGTGGCCTAAATCCCTGCAATTCCAGATTGCAATTCAGGCATTTGCATATATACAACAATTAGCTAGGTTTCTTTACATCAAAATTCAAGGTTTGGCCCTCACTTCAAATTAAATGAACATCCAATTAGGGACATCAAATTTCAAACAACAATTAATGTACATTACAATAGAAATATATTACATCAAAAGACATTGTCATTTAGCTAGGTTTCTTTACATCGACGCCCACGTCCACGGCCAGACTTTGACCTCACACGGATTTTTTCGTTATGGTCGGTGCGTAGATACGGAGTCTTGTCATTGACAGTTAGGCAGGGAAGTTCACAAGTTGCGAAAGGAGGAATTTCATCAAACTGATTAAACTCCTCCTCATCCATTGCATTTTGCACCCCAACAACCCTTCTCTTGCCAGGGAGGACAATATGCTGTGTCGTCCTCACTGTATCGGACACATAAAACACTTGTTGCACATCTTTTGCCAGAACAAAGGGTTCTGTTTTGTACCCAACATTGCGAAGATCAATGCTGATAAACCCATTCTTGTCACGTGTTACTCCCTGTGAACCTTGAACCCATCGACATTTGAATAGGGCAACCTTGAATCCTAGGTAGTTCAGCTTCCAAATCTCCTCTATTTGACCATAGTATGGGGCCTTTTGCATGTTGTTATCATAAGCATCAATGCGGACCCCACTGTTCTGATAGATACTTTTCTTATCCTGTTCTACTGTGTAAAATGTGTATCCATTGATATTATAAGCCTGATATGTCGTCACAGTGAATATAGGGCCTGTAGCTAGTTTCTTAATGTCATCAGTCGATACATCGCTTGCTGTCACATGGTCTTTGAACCAATTGTTGAACTCTTTCATGTGCTTTTTGGCAACCCAAGCATCACCTCTCTTAGGATTTTGCTGCACAAGAAGCTATTTGTGCTCGAGTACAGATGGCTCCACCACCTCCCTATGTTCTAGGACAAGAAAATGGGCTTGATCGTACGATTTTCGTTCCGGATTTGTAGTCTTCTTGCCCAGAGTCCCAACCCCATCCAACCTTCCTTCGTGTCCTGAATGAGTCACTCCAATTGGGTTATCTGGATCCAAGTAACTCATCGACCACTTAACAGCCTCCTCGGTCCCGTATCGGCTAATGATGTTTCCCTCCGGATATGTACGACTATTTATGAATGACTTCAGGATGGCCATGTATCTCTCATAAGAAAACATCTGGTGGAGGTAAGTGGGGCCAAGGTAGTGTATCTCCTTTACAAGGTGAATCGTGAGGTGAACCATAATATCGAATAACGTTAGAGGGAAGAAGGCCTCCATCAGACAAAGTGTCTCCTGTAACCGTCTCTCTAGAGCTGGTAGCGAGCCATCATCTATGACCTTTTGCTCTATGGCAATGAAGAAGAAGCAGAGGCTCATCACTGTCTCACGAACCTTCACAGGGAGCACATTCCTTATTTCTACAGGCAGTAATGATGTGATAAGCACGTGATATTCATGAGACTTCATCATGGCGAAATTCAGCTTCAGTTCTTTCATGTTGACAAGCCTGGCAAAGTTGGAACCGTATCCTGAGGGAAATTTTACAATATGCAAGAATGTGCATAATTCTTTCTTCTCCTTTCTGGACATTGTGGTGGCGGCTACAGGAAGGTCTTTTCCATTTTCCGCTTTTTGGACATAAAGCTCAGGACGAATGCCCATCTCTTCCAGATCAGCTCTGGCATTCTCGTGGTGCTTTCCTTTATCCTTCGTGTTCATGAATGTGCCGACAAGGCTCTCGCATATGTTTTTCTTTAAATGCATGGTATCAATTGAATGTTAGATTGCTAAGATGCTCCAATACTCTAACTCCCATAGTATGAATTTCTTATTCTAGATCCCTTCGTCATCATCTTCATGAACTCCACGTTTCAAATATAAGAGGTTTTTTGGAATGTTCAACAAATTGCCTGTATTTATGCAGCTTAGCTTCCGTCATCGCATCTTCTTCTCCCCTTACATCACGGATCATGTCTTCAACATTGTCGACCAAGGCATCAAATTGCTCATCATTGCACTCCAGAATGTACTCCTCATTGATGTCATCATAAGCTTGACTGTTGCCTTATTCCCCATCATGATCACCGTCCTGCCTTTCCCTGCGGTTGGGCCCTTCTTCATGATCGGCGACCCAGTCCCCGCTTTCATTAGGCCCTTCCTCTCCGTGCTTATTCCGACAAGTGTAATTTGGTACAAATCCACGAACAATCAAGTGCGCATATACTACTTCAAAGTCAAAGTATTTCTTATCATTTCTGCAATCGAGGCATGGACAATAGATTTTTGTTTTAGACCTCGCTTCCATGTCGGCCCTCGCAATCTCCATGAAAGACTTCAACCCTCTCAAGTAATGTGGACAACAATGGCTAGGAAGGCCCATCCAACTTTTATTCTCCATCTACATCCGTAAGAACACAACAATTTTCAACAATTAATCGAAGAGGAGGGGGAGGAGTGGGAATGGGGTTCAAAAGAGATGGGAGAGAGGAACAATTTGGAGCTCTAACCTTGCACGACCTCAAAATCGCCCAAAATGGCCGTCGCCGCCCGCAACCGTTGCTTACTGGCAACTGCCTGCCCTAGCGGCGATTGCCGGAGGGAAATAGTGGGTCAGGCTCAAATGACCATCAATTAGACCCGTCATCTGTGTACTCTACAAAGGTGATGGGCTTCATGAAAGTCCGTCACCGGTACCTACGAGGTCATGGCCCATCACCTATGACATGATTACAGGTGACGGGCTACAAATAAAGCCTGTCACCTATAATATAAGTGACGGGCTTCATGAGCCGCGTCACTTTTGCTTGGTCAAAGGTGACGTGCCACTTTTTGAAAGGGGCCTTAGGAGAATAAAACGGTGACGCACTGAATCTGTGCGCGTCACTATTCGTATACAGGTGACGCGCAACAACCACTCGTCACCTTTATGCGCGTCACTATAGGGCGGTTCTTACATAGTGTGTGGTATACCGAAGCAAAGCATAGCTTCATTCCTAGCTGCTCACAGAATGCCCGAAAGGTTGCTGAATCGAACCGTTTGCCATTGTCTACTGTTATCTCCCTCGGGATACAGAAGCGGCACACAATGTTTTGCCAGAAAATTTTTTGCAGAGCTCGGGCTGAGATCTCCCGAAGGGCCTTTGCTTCAACCCACTTGGTGAAATACTCGATTGGCACTGTTGCATATCTGTAGTTGCCCGGGGCTGTCGGTAGCGGACCAACAATATCGATGCCCCATCGAGAGAGAGGCCACATCGGCGAGATGAGGTGTACCTCTTCGGGTGGGAACTTGCTATAGTGGGTGTGTTTCTGGCAGTTGGAACATGTTTTGACGATTTCGTGAGCGTCTGCTACTACCGATGGTCAATAAAATCCATGCCTGAAAGCTTTCCCGACAAGGGCTCTTGTGCCGATGTGAGATGAGCACATGCCAGAGTGTATCTCTGAGAGTAGTTCATGCCTTCGCCCCTGGACACACATTTTAGGAGCGCTGCACACACCCCCCTTCGGTAGAGGTCTTCATTGATGATTGTATAGTTTCTGGCCTGAAGCGCCATTCTTTTTTCTTCCTTCTCATCCTCCGGTACAAAGTATCCTCGGAGATATGCCATGATTGTGGCTCTCCAGTCTTCGCTGGAGATGGCATTAACAAACTTCACAGGTTCTTCACCATTATGGATTGATGCATGCTTCAGTGTTTCAAAGAACACATCCGGAGGAAGCGGGTTCTGCTGAGCGGCTGCCTTCGCTAACTCATCTACTTCTTTGTTCAATGGCCTCGGGAAATTGCTTGCGCCGAAGCCCAAGAAGTATTTCTCCATTCCCCAGACTGCTGCCAAATATTTCACCAGCTCCAGGTGCTGTGCCTTGTATGATTTGTTCACATGCCCCGTGATGAGTTCTGAATCGGATTTGATGGAGAGCCGACGGAATCCCAGTTCTCTTCCCAAGCCCCAAGAGTAGGCCTACGTATTCTGCCACATTATTTGTGCAGCCACCAAAATCCAATCTTACTGCATATTTCAGCTTTACGCCCGAAGGGGCGATCAAGATAGCCGAAGCCCCTGCTCCTTTTTCACAGTATGCCCCATCGCATGCCATCTGCCACTCAACTTCTATAGTTGGTTGCTATTGTGCTGGGGACGAAGGTGTCCAGTCTGCTGTGAAGTCTGCTAATACTTGGGACTTGATTGTGTTGGCGCAGAATGCCGAAGGTCGGCCTTCAGCGCCGGTACACGTGAGGACCCGGGAGCCTCTTGCTTCGCTCCTGCGTGGCGTCCGATACAACTGCGTGGTGGTGCAGGGCGTGCCAGTCAATTTGACCAACAATTGACAAGGGACAGGGAAAACATTAAATTATCGGAATGTATTGGCTGGGGTTCCGAATCGTTCCGCCAAGGGCATTGGCCAAGAGTCCAATACAACAATAGATCAATCGGCCAAACCTTCGGCCGATTGTGCAGATAAGGCAACGCCAAATGGGTTAGCGAGGCCTCAGTAGACAATACCTAGATCCGAACCCGATCGGCCTAACATCGTGCAACAGGCAAGCTGTACGTTGGCCGATGGTATTTAGATCTAGACTGGATATATTGTGGTAAAAACTAAATAAAAACAAGATTAAACTTATCTAACCTTGTCAAATCTAGCAAATATCGATAACTGGTGATAACAACAAGAACAAGCTAGACTAAACAGATTAATCTAACAAGAACAAGCTGATATTGATAAATTGGTGAATAGACTAGACCGAGATCCAATCTGCTCGATAACTTGAACTAATACAGGATAGAGGAAGAAGCGACGCGCCGTCAACCTTGAGCCTATGTGCCTCGTTCGACACGGAACTTACCAGCAAGCTGGAGATCGAAGTCGATGCAGCCCCACGTGCAGGAAAGAACTCGTAAAAGAAAAATCTACTGCAACTAAGGCCAAGCCGCCGAAAAGAGAAAAAAAGAAAAAAGGGTTTGTGTGTATTGATCATTGGATGTCTTTGATATATGCCCGAGGGCAGCTATTTATAGCCTAAAGTACAAACCCTCGTCGATTACAACTTAGAAATTATTTGACGACAAAGAAATAAAACTTTCCTAAACAAAATCTAAGAGATAACTTGCTGACGTAGCTCTCTCAGCTCTTTCCATAGCTCCATCAGCTGCTATGCTTCTTCTGGCCCAAAAAAACCCAATGCGCTCTATTATTTGCTCTTGATCAAGTGTCGGCCCATCCATCATCGGCCCATCAGCTAAGACGCCTTTCCTGCGAGTGCCAGCCTCCTTTCTTATTGGCAATCATTCAATCTGATCGGCTTTCTCCTTGATGATCAAACCTTTATGCCAGTTCCAGGTCTTTTCATCAACTTAGAACCTCTAACATTGGTTTTAACCAGTTGTGCAAGAACCGGTTGATGACGGTCATTAAGTGTCAAATCCGACCGTCAACGATACTCACAAACAAAGGTAAACCATACCTCTTACTCACATATTTGTATCACTAACCTAACTCCACAGTTGTTTGGGAGAATCTATCAATTCAGGGATGCAAGTCTGAAATAAGAAGAAAACACGAAGAATACGCAGCAACAGATGCACAGAAGACCATCCGCTGCATCACACTTACAAGAAGGGCCGATTTGCCAGACCAAACCGACGTCAAATGGCGGCAAACACCCAAGGGATAAGATCTAGGCCCACCTATTAGTGACACGACCGAAGGCGGTGGCGAAAGGCGGCACAGGGGGGCCAGCCTCGCATTCTTTCTTCTGACTTCCGATCTAACCTTCCTTTCCCATTGCTTCAGGGCCATCTCAATGGCCGACGGTGTGTACCATGCCGGCACGCCGTCGAGGCCTACGCCAAGCGTCTCTGCTACGGGTTCTTCCAGCTCTAATTCCGATGATTCCCCGAACCCCCGGGTGATCGAGTTGGAGTCTTCTCTGCGCGCATCCAGAGCCGCTCTGACAGCAGCAGAGGCAAGGCTCAGTACAACCCGGGCCATGCTGGTTGAAGCTGATGCAAGAGTAGCAGGTATATCTCCTTGTGGCATCCTTTCCGATCTTTATTCATCTTTGGTTCAGATTTGCGCTTCTACCTCTGATTTTTAAATTTCTTTAGCTCTTGAAGTTCAACTCCAAGCCCTCCAACTATCAGCGAATCAAGCTGCTGAGTTTGTGAATGCCCAAGGTCCCTTGCTCGTGGACCGCCTGCAGGACATCCCCGTCCATGTTGGAGAGATCGCCGGCAATAGCATCCATGACGGGGCGGCTACGGCTCTAGCCACAATGCAAACCCAGTTAGGCTATGATGTCCAAGACCTGGATCCTGTCCATGCTGAAGGGGAAGATCTTCTCGAATTCCTAGATATCATGGAAGACCTTGAGCACACGGCTACAACCGTCAGCGAAAGCACTAGTGTAGATTCTGTAATCAATTCAATCTTTTACGATGAGTAAATCATCGTGTGTATAATGTGCCATATTCATGAACCTCCCCTACTTTGCTTTTTCTGCATAATTTCTTGTTTCTAGCTTATGTGTGCTCCATCCACCAACGAACACCGTATCTTGGATCTTCTTCTTCTAAAATAGGCCAAAGAATCAATCACAATCCAATATAGAACCATCGGCTTTGCACTAATTTTCTCAACAACCACAGAAAATATTAAGTTGTTTATATTTTTGCACTAAGGGTGATACATATCGTATCAGCCATTTGAGCCTGATCAATATGATTGGATTTTGCAAGACTAGTTCATCGGCCAGAGATTGCTGCATTGTTTCTCCTTGGCCGATGGAATGCTTGTTCAAATCTCTTCGTGGAGTAAAGTCTTCGAAGTCGTCTTCCTGAACTGGATCAAGACCAATGTCCTCCATCTTCAAGAAGTCTCCTTCCCATATTTTGCCTGATATGCACTCCACGCCATCGAAGCCCCATACTGGAGGATCAGCCGATGCAACGCTGAGAGACGAATCCGCAGGCACCACTTCGACTGAATCATTTTGCAACCACTGAACAAGGCATTGATGCATCATGGATGGAATACAATAATTAGCATGGATCCAGTCCCAGCCTAAGAGCAGATTGTATGATCCCTTGCCGTCCATGACGAAGAAAGTAGTAGGCAGGGTCTTGCTCCCTATCGTCAGTTCGATGGTGATTGCCCCCCGAGCAGGAGAGGTCTTTCCTTCGTAGCTCTTGAGAACCATATCAGTTCCCATCATGTCTCCCTCGCTGAACCCAAGCTTCCGGAAGACAATGTACGACATGACATTGATAGCAGCCCCTCCATCGACCAATATCTTAGTCATCGGCCTACCGTCAACATGCCCCTTCACATATAAGGGCCTTAGATACCTCTGCTCTTTCTCGTCTATCTTCTCAAATGAGGTCTGGACTGGATCAAGCGCAAGTTCTGCCACTGCCACCTCTTCATAGCCGTTGATCGGCGCTTTGAACTCCATGGGAAACACAATAACCATATTGACCGATGTGATGGGGTAGTTTCATCGGTCTTTTGTCTTAAGCGCCATACTTGTGACTTCACTGATTTCTTCTCGTAGGCACGTGCTTCTTCTTGCTCCCTATGATGGAGCCTTTGAACCCTCCTCTTCTGAGAACGGGTCAACCCCTGAATACACCAATCCAGGTATTCTTTTGGATCGTAACTGTAGCTTTCATGATGTTCGAGTGATCAATCCAGAGGTGCTTCATCATGTACACGATCCGCAGCTTGCTCTTCAATCGTGGCTTGCTCAGGGACGTGCGGACCCAACCGATCATGAATAGAGACACGACCATTGTGCTTGTCTCTGAAGATCGATTGCTGATGGTTGTCTTCATGGCGGCTGCCTTTTGAAATCATATCTGCCTCCATGCGCCCCATTGCATTCGGGACAATCATCAACCGATGGCAAGCACAGGCCCTCGTTCCAGCAGAAAGCAAAGAACGGGCATCGCCAGTGTTTTGCATCACACCTGTCTTTCTCCTCCTGATGGCATCGCTCCCTTTCTTGTTGGTGCTAGTACTTGTTCAGGAGCATCTGGGATATGACAACTCTGCGTGGCCTCCCGAAATTTCCTCCCTGCTCGTATCGGCCTTGGTTCCCCTTGCCTTTGGCTCGTACCATGATCAATATGATTAGAAGCTGATAACTTTGCATCTCTGATGACTTCTTGGGCTCCCACATCAACCGCGCCAGCCAGGAAAGGATGCTCGTCGATATTCATCGGCCTCTCGAACTTGATCCTTCTTTGCACGATGGCCATCTGGATCTCCTTCCTGAAGGTCTTGCAATTGTTAGTATTATGAGTGACTGAGTGGTGCCACTTACAATACCTGCGACCCTTTAATTCATTGGCCGATGGGATCACGTGGTTGGAGGGCAACTTGAGTTGACCCTCTTGCAGTAGTAGATCAAAGATCCTATTGGCCTTTGTGACGTTGAACCCATAGCTTTTGGCTTCCTTCTTTGCGAACAGGCATGAGATCGACCTTTTGGTTTTGACCCATTCAGCCACGCCGATCTCAGCTTCATTCTCCGAGTTGGAAGAATCCCCAACATAGTTGACCTTCTTCTGTAACATGTTCTTCCTGGTGTCATGGGCTCCGACGTCGACATTAGCAAGCCTGGAGGCTAGATGACTCAGGGTGCATTTGGTTGGGCTACGGCTTTTGGAAAAGCTGCTGTGAGCTGTGACTTTTTGAAAAAGCTGCTGTGGGCTGTGACTTTTGGAAAAGTCCGTTTGGTTGAGCAGCTGTGGCTTTAGGTAAAGCTTCTTTCACTTCCACATGTCATAGAGACAAGTTACTTCTTCTTTCTCTCTCACCTCATCTGCTTCTTCCTCTCTCTCCAATCTTCTTCCTCTCTCTCACCAACGCTGGCAGGGGCAGGCCGCTGAGGCTGGCCGCCCCCCCTCGCGCCTCACCGCCGCCGGGGCTGCTCACGCCGTGCCGCGCCGCCGGTGCTCGACGCGCGGTGGAGCTTGCCCTCGAGGTGCCCAGTTCCCGCGGCGGTGAGGCGCGCAGCGGAGCTCGCCCCTAGGGCAGCGCGGAGCTCGGGGTCACGGCGGCTCGGGAGCTCGGGTTCTTGGTGGAGAGGAAGGGGATCAGTAGGGGAAAGAAAGAAAACGAAGGGGTACGTTGATAACCAGTGGCAGGTGGGTAATTTTTGTACCGAAAAGCCAGTAAAAGCGGGGGTGGGAGGTGCTTTTGGATTTGTACTAGGTAAAAGCTGGCTTTGGGGAAAAGCAGCTATGGCTTTTGGACCCTTTGGTTGAGCTTTTCGCTTTTGGAGGCAAAAGCTATAGCCAAAAGCCCAACCAAAGGCACCCTCAGGCTTTCGAACTCATGGGACGAAAACTTCTCCCTGATGTGCGGTTAGAGTCCCTGAAAGGCCAATTCAGCTAATTAGCCATCGCTAAGAGATAGATTGAAGCAGCGGCTTCTGACGTCCCTGAACCTCTGAATGTAGTCTAGGACAAGCTCGTCATTCCTTTGTCGCACTGCAGTTAGATCGGTGATCTTCATCTCTTGTACTCCAGTGAAGAAGTACCTGTGGAACTGCTTCTCGAGATCAGCCCAAATAATTATAGAATTGGCTGGCAGTGAGGCAAACCTGGCAAAGGCCGATATAGAGAGAGATAGTGGGAACAAGCAGATCTTCAGGGCATCTGTTGCTGTAGCTTCCCCGCATTGCACCAGAAACCTACTGACATGCTCAACAGTTGACATGTTGCTTTGCCCAGAGAACTTGGTAAAATCCAGCAACCTGTACCGATGAGGCAATGGAATCTGATCATAGGCTTCTAGGTAAGGCTTCCTGTACATGAATGCAAGTTCCTTTGGCTTCAAGCCGAATTGATTCTTCATCACGTCGGCTATCTTGCTGGCCCAATCAACTTCGGGCTGCTGCACCATGAGGTTTGGCATCTAAAAGCTTGCATCTTGAGAGGTCCTCTAGATTTGGGGACTTGTCGGCTGTCCCGCAATATCGTCCATCGGCTGAAAAGCCGATTCATCTGTGTGATGCCCCCACTCTAGGCCGGTGCCGGTGGAGTCTGCACTAGATGTTGAATCGTTGGGGGCAGACGACACCATCGGCAATGTGGCGGTAGGAGTGTTCATCATGTTGCTATTTTGTCCGAACATCCATGGATAGATGTACGACCAGAATTTCATCGCATGCCCAATGTGGAAGGTACAAATCTTGCTTGGGTGTTGAACATGCCTCTGCTTGGCGTTGATGCGTTCATTGCAGGATTAGCAGCGAACGCAGTTGCAGGTGGTGATGAAGTGTGCGCTGCTAAGATACCGGACACTTTAACACGTACGGTGACGAGCTCGTTCCAGCGCTGGTCATCGGCGCACTTGTTGTCTTGGGCAGAACTCCATCGGCCATTGATGCAGGTACTCTGGCACCATCTGCAGCCGATGTTTCTGGATTGGGGTAGCATGGCCCCGTATTGCCTCCTTGAATGCCTTCAGCTTAGACATTCTTGATGGCATCCTTGATGGTTTCGATCAGAACCCCTGACTGATTGATCAGAGCGTGGCTTATGGATTGATCGAACATCTCCTTGAACTTGGTCGAGTCCTCCGTGATGGAGATGCCCCCCGGCTCTGGTAGCAGCTGCTTCTGTAACGCCTCTCCTCTCGTGGTCAGAGTGAATGACCTGAGGCAGGCGTCTTGAGTTCGCTTCAAGGTTTCTTCAACTAGCCGCTTCTGATCTTCATTGAGATCGTCCATTGTAGGCACCGGGATCTTGTCACCATCCATCCCATTATTCGTGGTCATCATGGTGTCATTGTCATGTCCCACTGGGCGTGCCATAAGCGTGTTGATGCAAAAAGCCGTAGGTCGGCCTTCAGCGCTGGCACAAGCGAGCCTCTTGCTTCACTCCTGCGCGGTGTCCAATTCAGCTGCGTGGTGGTGCAGAGCGTGTCAGTCAATTTGACCCACAATTGACAAAGGACAGGAAAAACTTTAAATTACCGGAATGTATCGGCTGGGGTTCTGAATCATTACGCCAAGGGCATCAGCCAAGAGTCTAATACAATAGTAGATCAATCGGCCAAAGCTCCGGCCGATTGTGCAGATAAGACAACGCCAAATGGGTGAGCGAGACCTCGGTAGATGTTGACATTTCTTAATGTCATCACAAGGATTGTTAGTTCCAGGCAACAACACTAGAAAATGTGAGTGGTATGTTTTAACGTTTACAGAAAGAATCTGCAAGCGCACGGATATACCGTTGTAGCATTTCACCCGGTGAGTATTCGGGTATCGTTATTTATATTTTCCCAAAGGAGAGCATGATGTAAAAGTGTTTACTTGGAACATAATCAGGACCATATGAATAAGCTATAGGCTATAGTATAAACAGGGGTAAGTCAAGATAAATGATATGAATAGGGTAGAGTGAGACACACACTGGGCCAACTCAAGATAAAGAATAAATGAATAAACCTACGAGTTAGCGGGAGCATAGGCATACAACAAAGTTCTAATAGTATCTATTCATACAAGCAAAGGTTACACACTAAACATGCTTAGAACTGTAGGTGCCAGGAAAATAGGGACAACAGGGAGAATGTCCTGTCCCGGAGTACATCCAGGATGTTACATCATTGCATGAACTCCTACCCCGATCCCGAATGTTGAGGACTTCACTAACCATGATGAGACGTCATGGCGGACCAACAGAGCTATCACCTTCTGCGGTCTACCCGTGCAATACCGTGGAGCACGGGCATATCTGATGGATCCCGCATACCCGAGCACCACGCCCGTGTATGAGGTCACTACCTTAGTGTCCCCGTGTCTCCCACCCTTCGGATGGCAAGTAAAACACTAAGGCAAGCCCGAAGGCATGACGAACCGATATCCTTACCCAGATCATCAGGCCTAAGCATATAAAGAGTATAATTAATGAAGCAATAAGCTAAGGCATGACACATTACCAAGATAGCATAACAGACATAAGCATGATAGACTATCAAGATAACATAACAACCAAAGCTCAGCTCTATATTATGAATGAGATACTGACAAGTCGAATACAAAGCCATACCAAGGACTGAGGATTGCTCTCCCATCCCGAGGATGGCTAGATTCGCTGAGAGAGGATTCTAGCCTAGCTCCACTACCCTAAGGATTACAAGTCACAAGTGAGAGTGGAAGAGAATGGCTCCAAGTGGTTGTGTGTGAAATGAGTGTGAGGGCCTCCTTATATAGCTCTTGAGGTCGGTTCCCGCCATCTCTAAGTATGGAAACGTTGATAACTGACTTTGGGAGGATCAGATCAAGCTTCCCGCCAAAGTGCATTTGGACGGGCTTTAGGGAGGGTGCGCCGATGTAACACCTCGGGTGTTTAAATTATGAAATAAGCATCATTAGCTTAATACGATGCATTAATAAATAAGAAAAGTTTAAAAGAAATGAATTATAAATTGGTTTTTCTTTGAATTAAAAAAAGATGTGTATATGTGCATAAATACATGTACTTTAATCAAACAAATTAAATAACTCTCACCTCACGCACTTGGTGGCGAAATTTAATAGACACATCATTGATGGCAGGATAAACAAAAGTCTAGTTGAAGCCTAGGAGAGAATACAAATTTTTGCCCAGGAAATGACGTGCCCTCCGAATCATACTTTTTGAGTTTTTAAAATAACTTCTAAACTAGAACTCAAATGAACTTTGGCCTGAAACAAAACTTGTGTAACTTTTCATTTTTAACAACTTTCATTTTTAGAGATTTTTGAGTTACAACAAAAAAATTTGAGAAACACTTGACTTTGCAAACCAGCCCCTGCCTTTTTCTCTATTTTCCATTTCCGACCCTTCTTTCTCCGCTCCGCCCGACCCTCCGACGCGCAGTCGCTGCAGACCCTCCTTCCTCCGCTCCGCCCGACCCTCCGCCGCGCAGTCGCCGCTGACCCTCCCTTCTCTGCTCCAGCCGACCCTCCGCCCGCCGTGCAGTCGCCGCTGGCCACTTGGCCGGCGATGCCTGACCGGCACTAGGCGCCAAGCCAATGCCTGGCCGCGCCCCGCTCGCACGCGCTCCTCCCCATGCCGCGTCCCTGCCCAGCCCGTGTGCGTCACGCGCACGCCGGCGACGCGCGCCTCTGCTCGCCGCCCGCCGCGCCCAATGGCTAGTCCGCGCTGTGCCCGTGTCCCCGCTGCGTCCCGCCAGTCGCCGCGCTCGCCGCCCGGCAAGCCAGCTGCTGCAGCTCCTCGCCCAACCCGCGTGCCGCGTGATCTCCCCCTTCCCCATGCCAAATCCCCGGCGCTCAATCCCCTGCCCGCGCCCGCCGCACGCCGCGCCGGCACTGCTCGCTGCCCACCGCGACCAATAACGCGCCCCCATCGTGCTGCCCCTCCCCAGCGTCGCCCGGCCCTCTCCCTCCCTCCTGCAGCCTATAAAAGGCGACACAAGGCAACTCGCGCGCGCCTCAACCCACCAGAACGCCGCCGCCGCTGCCATTGCCGCTGCCGTGCACCACCCACCCGTGGAGCCCCATCCTCCAGCCTCCCACTGCCCAAACCCATCACCCAGCGAGCTTGCCCTCCCTCCACTGAAGCTCACCGGCCTCTTTCCCGACCATCTCGACTGCCGGAGCACCGCCAGCGCCGCCCGCGCCGCCGCCGCTCCCCTGCTGCTCTGTGGACAGCCCACTCGGAAGGCTCCTCCGTCGGAGCCAAGCCTCGGAACGGGTTCCCCTCGACGCCACGAAGCTCATTGACCAGCCCACGCCCTCCCCTCCTCGCCGGAGCACCGTCGCCGCCCCACTGCTCCGCGTCGACGAGCCACCTCCGGCCACTCCCAACCCCAACCAAGGCCACCCCAAGGTAGCTCTCACCTCCCTGGTTCTCCCCGACCCTTTTCCCCTTGTCGCCGATGAGCCCCCTCGCCGGAATTTGTCCTGCCGCCGTGCCAGCGCTGCCCAGGGACCCAATTGCAACGATTGAAATCTTTAAAAGATTCTGCATGCAAGTTTCCAGGGGCATAACTGTAAACCTGTGCTTAAACTTTGAATTTAAAAACAACGAACTTGTAAAATTCATATAAAATCATAGAAAAGCAAAAAAATACAAACTCAACTGTTCTGAAATTATTAGAAGAAAATCTACAACTTTTGTTACATGTTTTTCTTCAGTTGCTTGCTAAATCTTACTCTAAATTAAATGGAAATTTTAATAGACTTTAATTGTAACCACTTTTGTAGACTAGTTCTAAACCTGATTTTTGGACAGTAGATTGGTTGCTTGATGTGTAGGCCAGTGTAAAAATATTAGGACCAGAACCCATCTCTAGCTAAGCTTTTTGTTAAACTTTGTTCATGCCATGAAATAATAGAACTAATTTGTACCTGCTGGTATATTGTGTTTCATGCTGTGAAACTTTTTCAGAGCTGTTATAGTGATGCCTAAATACCACAGAAAAAGTTTAGAACCTTTTTCCTTTCTGTAACCATTTATATAATTTTGTGGTAGGAAAAAAATGCACTAATTCAAATAATTAGTTTCTGTGCTTGGAAAATGTTCAACTTTTTACTGTGGGACACTTTAGAGTAGCTCTTGCTGCATAATAAGTTTCTACTCAGAAACCCTGTAAAACCTCCTATAGAAATTTATCCTTAAAGAAATAGGTGTATCTTGTCCTATTTATTATGCTCTGTATCATGCACAATAAAATCTGAAAAATTTACAATAACACATATATGGATAGATTAACACCCTGTAAAAGTTTTAGCGTCAAAACATGCATGATTTGTCCTGTATAAAAATAACTAGGTTCTAGTAGTGGCTGTGTATTACATTTTTCAAAATTAATCGGCTGCATAGAAATTTCTGAAATTTTTACAGTGCTTTTGTCTGTGCATAATGTGCTCTAAATAAAAATGTCATCAGCAGAAGTTACCCAGACCAGTGTTTATTGTTAAGCCATGCTTGTGCTTAGAAAATTAAGTTTCCAATATAACACAACCCCTTCTTGTTTGGTGAAGTTAAATAGTTTAAGTTATACTCTATTAACGATTGCCCAAAGAAATCTTAACTAAGTAATCTCACAACCAAATCTATGTTTGTGGACTACAACTTTATCATGAAGGAAAAATAATCGTCATATACCATCACTACAACTCACACTTGTGCATTCATATAGAATCGACTACTCTCGCCGACGGAATGTACGAGCTGGTGCCCGAGTCCGAGAGTGAGCAGCGTGAAGCTCAAGTGAATCTAACTGAAGCTTTTGAAGACCCGAACCCGAGTTCAGAAGAGCCCAAGGCTAGCTTTGCTCAGGACGGCAAGCCCCGGAGCATGAACCCTATTTTTCTAAACTTATGCAACTTATTACTCTATTTTACTTGTGCATTAAGTTTATAGGAGTTGAATGAATCCTAGGTACCCATGCTCGGAACACTAGATGTAAGGTTCGATAGAATGCTATGCTAATAGGACTCCGGTAAAAGTCGAGTGATTTCCTGTCACTCGCGAGAATTTAGGAGTTGAATGTTTACTACATGCTGCAATCATAAGGTCGACAGATGGGGCTATGGTACAATGTTTATGTTGATGATTGAGGCCCCGTCTATTTAGTGAAAAATGCTAAGGCCGCAGTGTGTGGTAGTGGTGGTTAAGTCTTTGATCGTACTAACTAAATGCCGAGAATATGGTAATCAGTAAGCTTAAGTACCGGATTGAACTGAGGCCGGAATATACTCCCCACCGTCTTGAATTCGTTCACATCTAGCTAATGGCGGTGCATGTGCTGCCATGGCCGGGTCCATGGGGACGTGTAGTCGAGGGCGGTGGGCCTGTTCCGTGAAGCGGGAATTGAAGGGAAAAGTTGCACGTGTGACTCTGGAAGTAACCACGTGATGTGTGTTTAGGTTTCCCTTGCAAGGTTAAGAAATTCGATTCGAATCGTCCGTTTCTCGCGGTTATTGAGATTGCTTGACCCTTTTACCACATAGAGTAAGAAATGGAACAATGATGATGATTAATCTTGTTGGATGAAAAATTAATTCTTTCACCATGTATGTTATTGGATAGTTGCTCACCTAGAATGGTTAAAGAAAACTAGAATCTGGAGCTAAAATTGGAAAGTAAGGACCTACTTGTTTATGCTTTTCGGCAAAACAAACCCCTCAAGCCAAAAGCCTTGCATGTCTAGGAGTCGGCTAAGTATATTCCACTAGTCGGGTAAGCCTTGCTGACTATTAGTATACTCAGCCTTCCTTGTGGCTTGTTTTCAGGTGATACTTTTGAGGATATGATCGCTGGTTTGACTTGGCCGTGTACCCTTCCTCCTGGTTGGTCGGTGGAATGGGATACGCCCCCGGCCAACAATGATAATGCCGAGTGATGTCTCGTACGGGCTTCATCGAGACATCGTGTATCGTCGAGTAGTTTATCGTTATTTTTCCGCTGCATTGAACTCTGAAGAACTCAATTACTTTGAACTCTGAAGTACCTTGTTTCACGAACTCAAACTCAGTTGTAATAATAATTTATGATGAACCCTGTGGTGTAAAATTTGTGGAATTTTGTATCCTCTGGGCTCACCTTCTTGTGAGTACATGTATGTGTAGTTTCGATCGGCAAAAACCGTGGTTGTATCGGGAGGTTACCTGACAGACCAATGGTTTATTCCGTTTGAAGTGCGAGTTAGCTCTGATTGCCCTCGTGGTGATGGTTAGCGCGCTTGAACCGGATTAATTCAGGTGGTTCTACCATAGCTGGTATCAGAGCCGAAATGCATACGCCAGAGAATGCAACAAGCCTTAAAAACTTGTTTTTATAAAACTTGACCACAAAAATTGTGTTTGGAAAATACGTTGGTTTGTTAAGGATGGTGCCTAGTTCGTAAAGCCCTAAGGTATTATGGGAAAGTTACTAGGTGGCTATCTAACTTGTGAGTATTATCAACTGACTTCCAGCACATTAGTTTCGGTCAAAACTTACTTTTATGCACAACCGACCCTTAAATTCTGTAACGACGCAGTCATCGCTAAGGTAAGATGGTAAGAATCCTCAGCCAACTGACAAAGCTTGGCCTTCCTGTCGGTGATGCGAGCCGAACGCTGCCCTCAAGCAGTGGCTTACTTGAGGTGCTGCCAATATACCAACTATTAGTTGATTATATTGGGAGTAGAAGGTTTGGCGCAGGGTATGGCGATCACTGTTCATACCCCCGTCTCAAGATGGTACCCCCCCGTGAATACGCTATCTCGATAGCGTATGATAACGTCATCTGTACGGCGGGAATTGTACGGATGCCGTTTCTATAGTGAACGGTAATAAATACGGACGCTTTCATGAGTGCTGGCATGAAAGGTTCAATGGATATATATATGGTATATCAATCTTCTACAGGTACACTAACCGCGATTACGATAAGTTAAAAAATAGTTAGAGAATTTTCGACTAGCTATTATAGTGAGAGACGTATTGTGTATGCCACCGAAACTAACTTCGTAAGACCAAAGCTATTTGGCAATTATTTTATTTTGTGAGGACGAATAGGACGTGCATGCATCATGACCATATAAATCTGAAATTGAAAATGTGTTAAATGAGAGTGGTAAGGTTCATGCGTGCACAAGATTGTCTTTGCATAAGGATTATCTAGCAAATCTGTCACATTTCTGCCATATCTGAAAAGATGAATTTATTGAGCTTAGGAAATGATCCTTTCTGAAGAAAATCATGTTGAAAGTTTTGTTCCAAAAAAATTGTGTTCTACCTCCTGTCTAATTATGAAAATTCTGAACATATGGATAATGAGAAACACCAGAAACCTTGAGATGTCAGTTTTCTGCCCAAAATAAGCACTTCTGCCACATAAATTTTTATGCCCTCTTACTACAGTCTTCTGCAAAAGTGTTCAAAACAAAATTTGTCGTAAATTTACTCAGGCAGCTACTGTTAAAATATGGTAATTTTTAGCTGGGTAGATTTTCCCTGGTGCACGAAATCTTGGCTCAATATTCACTGAAATTTCTGGGTAGACAGTAAAGAAAAACCTTAAGAGAAAGACCATCTTAGAGCCTGATCTAGCTCTGGAGTTGACTAGCAAAGTTGTTCACAAATACCTTAGGAATGTTCTAGTAAAAGTTGAGAATTTTTGGACAAGAACTGTTGAAGTTATGGCTATTTTAGTGCACTGTCCAGAACCTGTTCACTATGTTGTTAACAGTTTTTCACGATCTCACCCATTTGATCTTTTATTCAGATGGCCGAGCCTATTGCCATAATGGTGGATTAGGATGGATGCGTTCACTCGCAGTGTCTCCACTAGGAGGGCTTTCCCTCTATCTTGTGGGATGTTCTGAGTACCGTGGGCTATCCAATTACCCCACATTACGCGGGACTGGAGTTTGCAGAGAATGGAGTTACTCAGTGCCGTGTTAACGTGACCATCTTTCCGCACCCACTACACCCGGAGTGGCCCGCCTTGGTGATTGAGGCTGTTGGTCGCCGTTTGGCCGATACTTGGGAGCTTGCTGCCATGAGAGCGCTCACCACTTTCTGTGCGCAGTGCCCCGAGGCCGTCACGCTCACTCCTATTGGTTTGTTTCCTGCTGCCCAGGACAACGACCCCTTTTAGCTCAATAGGATCCAGCACTCACAGTATTTAGTGGACTTTCACTCCCAGGAGACCATCGAGACCTCCGTGCGGTGCATGAATGCACTATACCGACTTCAGGCTCTCAAGAGTCAGGTGCTTGTGCAGCTCGCTGATCTTGCACAGGCCTACCACATGATGGCAGATACCAGAGATGAGCAGATTAAGGAGCTCAGTGAGGAACTTGAGGGCAGAGACACCCAGATTGGCCAACTTGAGGGCCAAGTTCAGGAGCACGACACTCTCATGGGTGAGAGAGATGACATGATAGCGCACTTGGAGGAGCAACTCCATGATCTGAACCTTGAGTTGGAGGATGCTAATGAGCACATTCAGTGGCACCATGATCAGAATGCCCCTCCCTAGGTGGTGGCTATGGAGGAAGATGATGAGGAGCCACAGGCGATTGACGGTGTTTCAGGTATGGACTTTGAGGGTGAGGCACCACAGCCACCTCCGATGGGAGCTCACTGTCCTACTTGCAGCGAGTCGTCCGTCAACAACCTCGACGACTTCTAGACGATTACCTAGGAGGACTTTTGCATATACTCCTCGATAGTGTAGCCTAACTTTTGGCAAGTGTTGTAATAGGCTAACTAAGAATTGATTACCTCTTTTGTGATGGGTATAACTTGACCATTGGATACTCTAATCATGTAGGCCATGGCTAAAAACTTGGTGGTTTGATTGTGATATTGGAAAGCAGTTGAATCTGCGACTGTAGAAACTTTTCGGAATTTTTACCCATGTCTCCTTACATTTCTGGACTGAGTATTGAATACCAAAATTATCACAAATTTTGTGATCTGGGTCCTCACAAAATTTCAGCACTATTGGATCTTGCTAGTTGGAGTTATAAGCAAGATGCTATAATTCTTTCTGCTGAAAAACAGCCGAGACAGCGAAGCAAAGAGTGAATTTTTCGACCATCTTGGCCATCGGTTTAGCATCTAAGCTGAATACCAAATTTGTACATCACTAAATTCCCTATCCACTGCCAAAATATGAGCAATTTTTGATGAACCTACCAAGAGTTATAAGTATCTTATGGCAGACAGTATTCAGTCCACGATTCTATCCATGATCTTTCGGAAGTCTACTTTTCCGTGCTAATCCTTTTGAATCGTGGAAGCAATATGGATCACGTTGCTAATGGTAAACCTTCACATTTCAGATGGTTGGAGCAACCCGTGGTAACCTGGAAGGTTTCGGTGCTAGCGCTAGTGAATCATAACAACAGCCACCGCCACCACCCAGCTTGGTGGAAGTAATGGCCGCTCAAACTGAGTTGCTTCGCCAGCTCATGCAAGGACAGCACCAACATCGGGGTGGGCACAATGTTCACCAACCTCAAGCTGCCGGTTATACGGATTTCCTTGGGACCCAGCCTCCCTTGTTCCACAAAACGGAGGAACCCTTGGATGCGGACGCTTGGATTCGCACCATCGAGTCCAAGTTTTCTCTACTCGTGGTCCCATGCTCGGATGAAAACAAGGCTCGCTATGCCGCTCAGCAACTTCGCGGTACAGCTCGTCTTAGGTGGGACAATTACTTTGCTATGCTCCCGGCTGATCACGTCGTCACCTGGGATGAATTCAAAACTGCGTTCCGAGCACGCCATATCCCAGAAGGTCTTATGGAAAGGAAGCTAAATGAGTTTTTGGCCTCACTCAAGGTACCCGCACTGTACTTCAGTATGCTCAGGCCTTCAACAATCTGTGCAAGTACGCGGGCTATCACGCTGACACGGATGCTAAGAAGCGTGATCGTTTCCGCAGAGGATTGAGTACCAAACTCAAGGAGCGACTGAACCTTGTCAAGGCCGATACATATAATGAGCTGGTAAACATGGCAATTACCCAAGAGGATTGTATTGTGGCTCACCGTGCCGAGAAGAAGAGAAAGGCGCCACCTGGACCCTCGGGAGCTCAGCCACCGAGGTATCGCTTAGTGCAAAATGTTGCGCCTACAGCTCCACAGAAGGCCCCTCAGCCAGGGCGTTGGATTGTCAGGCCCCCGCAGCAACAAGGTGTTGTACGACCCCCCCTGTGCCTCAGCAAACTGGACCAAGGCCCGCTACTCAGCAATTCCCTCGTCCAAACATCGCCAATCGTTGTTTCAATTGTGGAAGTTCCAGTCATTTTGCTCGAGAATGCCCTCGGCCTATGCAGCCAATTCAGGGCCAAGGCACTAACCAGAACAATAAGAACAAAGGCAAGAGGCAGACCATTCAGGTCAAACAAGGACGGATCAATTTCACACTCTTGCAGAACTTCCTGCAGGAGCACCAGTAATGATGGGTACATTCTCTATTCATAACAGGCCTGCAGTTATATTGTTTGATTCTGGTGCATCACATAGTTTCATTAGTGCAAAGTTCGGTACGAAAGTAGGCTTGGATTGTTGTCACACAAAAGGGTCATATATGATATCAACATCGGGTGGAAAAATTGCTTCCATCCAAATAATAAGACTGGTACCAATAAAATTGGGTAGCAAAATCATCAACACGGACCTTGTTCTCTTACCCCTTGAAGGCATGGATATTATTTTGGGTATGAATTGGATGACTATTCATGGAGTCATACTGGACCTTTCTTCCCGAGCTGTTGAAATAAATTCACCTAGTCACGGAACCACTAACCTTTACCTACCGTTCCGGGAGTGCACGAATTCTTGTGCTTTCGTGATGGAAGGAATCAACCTAGAGGATATTCCAGTGGTATGTGAGTATGCCGATGTTTTTCCGGACGATTTGCCAGGAATGCCACCAGATAGGGATATTGAGTTCGTTATTGAACTACAACCAGGCACTGCACCTATCTCCAAAAGACCCTATAGGATGCCACCTAAGGAATTGGCTGAACTGAAAACACAACTCCAAGAACTACTGGACAAAGGCTTCATTCGTCCTAGCGCATCACCTTGGGGATGTCCAGCCCTATTTGTAAAGAAAAAGGATGACAGTTTAAGATTATGTGTGGACTACCGACCTCTCAATGCGGTAACCGTTAAGAATAAGTACCCACTTCCCCGCATCAATGTTCTCTTTGATCAATTATCTGGAGCTAGAGTTTTCTCAAAGATTGATCTTCGATCTGGATATCATCAGATAAAGATTCGTCCATGAGATATTCCTAAGACCGCCTTTTCCATACGATATGGACTATATGAATTCTTGGTCATGTCCTTTGGTCTCACCAATGCCCCTGCCTACTTCATGTATCTCATGAATTCGGTATTCATGCCCAAGCTCGACAAATTCGTCGTAGTTTTCATTGACGACATCCTTATCTATTCCAAGAATGAGGAAGAGCACGCTAAGCACCTGCACATTGTTCTTCAGCGTGTCAGAGACCATCAGCTCTATGCTAAATTTTCTAAGTGCGAATTCTGGTTGGATAGTGTGAAATTCTTGGGTCACACTATTTCCAGCGAAGGCATAGCCGTTGACCCCAGCAAGGTACAAGAAGTGATGGATTGGAAACCTCGTACCGCTGTTCATCAGATTCGCAGGTTTCTTGGTTTAGCCGGTTACTATCGCCGTTTCATTCCGGATTTCTCCAGGATTGCTAAACCTATGACTGAACTATTGAAAAAGGGAGTAAAGTTTGTGTTGTATGAGAAATGTTAAGAAGCTTTCCACACTCTCAGAGAACATTTGACTACAGCGCCTGTGTTAGCTCAACTCGATAACACCAAGCCGTTCGATGTTTACAGTGACGCTTCTGGCACTTGTCTTGGTTGTGTGCTTATGCAAGAAAATCGAGTTATCGCCTATGCTTCACGAGCCCTTCGGCCCCATGAGCAGAATTATCCGACCCATGATCTCGAATTAGCAGCAGTCATTCATGCTCTAAAAATATGGAGACATTATCTCATGGGCACTCATTGTAATATCTACACCGATCACAAGAGTCTTAAATATATCTTCACCCAAGCCGATCTGAATATGAGACAAAGAAGATGGCTAGAATTAATCAAGGATTATGATCTCGAGGTGCACTATCACCCCGGCAAGGCCAATGTAGTCGCGGATGCACTAAGCCGCAAAGCTCATTGCCATTGCCTATCAGTGGAATTCTATAATGAGACATTATGTTCAGAAATGAGGAAGCTTAGTTTGGAAATGATTTCCCAAGGCACTCTGAATCGCATCTCAGTTGAGCCCACTCTTCACGACCAGATCATCATGGCACAACTACATGATGAAGGAGTTAAGATCATCAAACAAAAACTCTCTCTAGGAGAAGAGAAATACAAATGTTTCCGCAGGACCATAAGGGAGTTCTATGGT
Organism: Panicum miliaceum; assembly: GCA_032594955.1. Taxonomy (NCBI): domain Eukaryota; kingdom Viridiplantae; phylum Streptophyta; class Magnoliopsida; order Poales; family Poaceae; genus Panicum; species Panicum miliaceum. Next base: position 39,254,614 of record CM064058.1, read on the forward strand.
TCAAAAGTCGCATAGTCGTTCCAAAGAATCATGAGCTCCGTAAGCAAATTCTTGATGAGGCACATCTTTCAAAATTTTCTATTCACCCCGGCAGCAGCAAAATGTATCAAGATCTTAGGCAAAACTTCTGGTGGACTAGAATGAAAAGGGAAATTGCTAAATATGTCTCAGAATGCGACACATATCAGAGAGTAAAAGCCAGCCACTTGAAAGTAGCCAGTACACTTCAACCTTTGCCTATACCCTCCTGGAAATGGGAAGACATAAGTATGGATTTCATTGTTGGATTGCCAAGTACCGCACAGAGACATGATTCCATATGGGTTATCGTTGATAGACTCACAAAGACGGCACATTTTCTTCCGGTACACACCACCTATACTGCCAAGAAATATGCCAAGATTTATCTCGATCGCATCGTTTGCCTACATGGAGTACCAAAGACTATTATTTCCGTTCGTGGTACTCAGTTTGTTGCTCGCTTTTGGGAACAATTGCAAGACTCTCTTGGTACTAAATTGATTCGAAGCTCAGCCTATCATCCTCAGACTGACGGACAAACTGAAAGAGTGAACCAAATTCTTGAAGGCATGCTTAGAGCTTGCGTCATCCACTATGATAAGAATTGGGACAAATGCCTAGCCCTAGCAGAGTTCTCATATAACAATAGCTATCAAGCGAGTTTGAAAATGGCACCATTTGAGGCCCTATACGGACGAAGGTGTCGAACTCCTTTGAGTTGGTCACAGACTGGAGAACGCAAAATATTTGGACCAGACTTGGTAATCGAGGCAGAAGAAAAAGTGAGAGTAATACAAGAAAACCTTAGAGCCACACAATCCAGGCAAAAGAGCTATTTCGACAGAAGGAGAAAGCCACTAAAATTTGAAGTTGGTGACCACGTCTACCTTCGAGTTTCACCAACCAAGGGTGTACAACATTTCGGAGTCAAAGGAAAAGTTAGCTCCCCGTTATGTTGGTCCCTACGAAATCATGGAGAGCTGTGGACCCGTAGCCTATAGAATACGACTGCCCCCTCAGCTTGCAGCCATCCATGATGTCTTTCACGTGTCTCAGCTCAAGAAGTGTGTTCGAGTTCCTACCGAGGTTATTAAATAACAAGAAGTAGTGGTAGAGCCCGACCTCTCATATGTTGAGTACCCTATCAAAATCATGGATCAAAAAGAAGAAACACTAGGAGGAAAGTGATTAAAATGTATGAAATTCAATGGAATCATCACACTGAGGAAGAAGCCATGTGGGAAACTGAAAGCTATCTAAACCAAAATTTCCCGGGTTTTCTCAACTCTACCGAAGGTACACACACTGCCCACACTAAGCTTATTGTCCGAATCTTGGGGCGAGATTCTTTTTAAGGGGGTGTAACACCTCGGGTGTTTAAATTACGAAATAAGCCTCATTAGCTTAACACGATGCATAAATAACTAAGAAAAGTTTAAAAGAAACGAATTATAAATTGGTTTTGCTTTGAATTAAAAATAGATGTGTATATGTGTATAAATACATGTACTTTAATCAAACAAATTAAATAACTCTCACCTCAATGAACTTGGCGGCGAAATTTAATAGACACATCATTGATGGCAGGATAAACAAAAGTCTAGTTGAAGCCTAGGAGAGAATACAAATTTTTGCCCAGGAAATGACGTGCCCTCCGAATCATACTTTTTGAGTTTTTAAAATAACTTCTAAACTAGAACTCAAATGAACTTTGGCCTGAAACAAAACTTGTGTAACTTTTCATTTTGAACAACTTTCATGTTCAGAGATTTTTGAGTTACAACATAAAAATTTGAGAAACACTTGACTTTGCAAACCAGCCCCTGCCTTTTTCTCTATTTTTCATTTCCGACCCTTCTTTCTCCACTCCGCCCGACCCTCCGACGCGCAATCGCTGCAAACCCTCCTTCCTCCGCTCCGCCCGACCCTCCGCTGCGCAGTCGCTGCTGACCCTCCCTTCTCCGCTCCGCCCGACCCTCCGCCTGCCGCGCAGTCGCCACTGGCCACTTGGCCGGCGATGCTTGACCGGCGCTAGGCGCCAAGCCAATGCCTGGCCGCGCCCCGCTCGCACGAGCTCCTCCCCACGCCGCGTCCCTGCCCAGCCCGTGTGCGCCATGCGCACGCCGGCGACGCGTGCCTCTGCTTGCCGCCCGCCGCGCCCAATGGCCAGTCCGCGCCGTGCCTATGTCCCCGCCGCGTCCCGCTAGTCACCGCGCTCGCCGCTCGGCAAGCCAGCTGCTGCAGCTCCTCGCACAACCCGCGCGCCACGTGATCTCCCCCTTCCCCACGCCAAATTCCCGGCGCCCAATCCCCTGCCCGCGCCCGCCGCACGCCGCGCCGGCACTACTCGCCGCCAACCGCGACCAGTAACGCGCCCCCGTCGTGCCGCCCCTCCCCAGCGTCGCCCGGCCTTCTCCCTCCCTCCTGCAGCCTATAAAAGGTGACACAAGGCCACTCGCACGCGCCTCAACCCACCAGAACGCCACCGCTACTGCCATTGCCGCTGTCGTGCACCACCCGCCCGTGAAGCCCCATCCTCCAGCCTCCCACTGCCCAAACCCATCACCCAGCGAGCTTGCCCTCCCTCCACTGAAGCTCACCGGCCTCTTCCCCGACCATCTCGACCGCCGGAGCACCGCCAGCGCCGCCCGCGCCGCCGCCGCTCCCCTGCTGCTCCGTGGACAGCCCACTCCGACGCTCCTCCGTCCGAGCCAAGCCTCAGAACGGGTTCCCCTTGACGCCGCAAAGCTCATCGTCCAGCCCACGCCCTCCCCTCCTCGCCGGAGCACCGTCGTCGACGCCCGCACCGCCGCCGCCCCTCTGCTCCGCGCCGACGAGCCACCTCCGGCCACTCCCAACCCCGACCAAGGCCACCCCAAGGTAGCTCTCACCTCCCTGGTTCTCCCCGACACTTTTCCCCTCGCCGCTGACGAGCCCCCTCGCCGGAATTTGGCCGGCCACCATGCCAGCGCTGTCCAGGGACCCAATTGCAATGATTGAAATCTTTAAAAGAGTCTGCACGCAAGTTTCCAGGGGCATAACTGTAAACCTGTGTTTAAACTTTGAATTCAAAAACAACAAAGTTGTAGAATTCATATACAATCATAGAAAAATGAGAAAAATACAAACTCAACTGTTCTGAAATCATTAGAAGAAATTCTACAACTTTTGTTACATGTTTTTCTTCAGTTGTTTGCTAAATCTTGCTCTAAATTAAATGGAATGTTTAATTGACTTTAATTGTAACCACCGTTGTAGACCAGTTCTGAATCTGATTTTTGGATATGTAGATTGGTTGCTTGACGTATAGGCAAGTGTAAAAATATTAGGACCAGAACCCATCTCTAGCTAAGCTTTTTGTTAAACTTTATTCATGCCATGAAATAATAGAACTAATTTGTACCTGCTGGTATTTTGTGTTTCATGCTGTGAAACATTTCCAGAGCTGTTATAGTGATGCCTAAATACCATAGAAAAAGTTTAGAACCTTTTTCCTTTTTGTAACCATTTATATAATTTTGTGGTAGGAAAAAATGCACTAATTCAAATAATTAGTTTCTGTGCTTGGAAAATGTTCAACTTTTTACTGTGGGACACTTTAGAGTAGCTCTTTCTGTATAAAAAGTTTCATACTCAGAAACCCTGTAAAACCTCTTGTAGAAATTAATCCTTAAAGAAATAGGTGTATCTTGTCCTATTTATTATGCTCTATATCATGCACAATAAAATCTGAAAAATTTGCAGTAACACATATATCGATAGATTAACACCCTGTAAAAGTTTTAGCATCAAAACATGCATGATTTGTCCTGTATAAAAATAACTATGTTCTAGCACTGGCTGTGTATTACATTTTTCAAAATTAATTAGCTGCGCAGAAATTTCTGAAATTTTTACAGTGCTTTTGTCTGTGCATAATGTGCTCTAAATAAAAATGTCATCAGTAGAAGTTACCTAGACCAGTGTTTATGCTTAAGCCATGCTTGTGCTTAGAAAATTAAGTTTCCAATATAACACAACCCCTTCTTGTTTGGTGAAGTTAAATAGTTTAAGTTATACTCTATTAACAATTACCCAAAGAAATCTTAACTAAGTAACTTCACAACCAAAACTATGTTTGTGGACTACAACTTTATCGTGAAGGAAAAATAATCGTCATATACCATCGCTACAACTCACACTTGTGCATTCATATAGAATCGACTACTCTCGCCGACGGAATGTACGAGCTGGTGCACAAGTCCAAGAGTGAGCAGCGTGAAGCTCAAGTGAATCTAACTGAAGCTTTCGAAGACACGAACCCGAGTTCGGAAGAACCCAAGGCTTGCTTTGTTATTGGATAGTTACTCACCTAGAAATTGTTAAAGAAAACTAGAATCTGGAGCTAAAATTGGAAAGTAAGGACCTACTTGTTTATGCTTTTCGGCAAAACAAACCCCTCAAGCCAAAAGCCTTGCATGTCTAGGAGACGGCTAAGTATATTCCACTAGTCGATTAAGCCTTGCTGAGTATTAATATACTCAGCCTTGCTTGTGGCTCATTTTCAGGTGATACTTTCGAGGATATGATCGCTGGTTTGACTTGGCCATGTACCCTTCCTCCTGGTTGGTCGGTGGAATGGGATACGCCCCCGGCCAACGATGATAATGCCGAGTGATGTCTCGTACGGGCTTCATCGAGACATCGTGTATCGTCGATTAGTTTATCGTTATTTTTCTGCTGCATTGAACTCTGAAGAACTCAATTACTTTGAACTCTGAAGTACCTTGTTTCACGAACTTGAACTCAGTTGTAATAATAATTTATGCTTAACCCTATGGTGTAAAATTTGTGGAATGTTGTATCCTCTGGGCTCACCTTCGTGTGAGTACATGTATGTGTGGTTTCGATCGGCAAAAACCGTGGTTGTATCGGGAGGTTACCCGACAGACCAATGGATTATTCCGTTTGAAGTGCGAGTTAGCTCTGATTGCCCTCGTGGTGATGGTTAGCGCGCTTGAGCTGGATTAATTCAGGTGGTTCTGCCACAGCCGACCCCCCTGTGCCGCCTTTCACCACCGCCTTTGGTCGTGTCACTGATAGGTGGGCCTAGATCTTATCCCTTGGGTGTTTGCCGCCATTTGACGTCGGTTTGGTCTGGCAAATGGGCCCTTCTTGTAAGTGTGATGCAGCGGATGGTCTTCTGTGCATCTGTTACTGCGTATTCTTCGTGTTTTCTGCTTATTTCAGACTTGCATCTCTGAATTGATAGATTTTCCAAAACAACTATGGAGCTAGGTTAGTGATACATATATGTGAGTAAGAGGCATGGTTTTCCTTTGCTTGTGAGTATCGTTGACGGTCGGATTTGGCACTTAAAGACCGTCAACAACACCCCCAAGCTAGCCTTTTGCTCATCCCTGAGCAAAACAAGACTTTATGTTGTTGATCAAGAGTTGCTTCAATGTTGCATTTCCAACCTATACCTTAGGCACAACAAAGTGTTCTTAGCATGATTTTGAATAAGTTGGCTTTTTTTCTTACCTCTTACCTTACTCCTGTGGGGATTATAGGTTCACCTCATCCTTGGAGGTTGAGAGTCAGAACGGTTTTGTAGAGTGCTAATATTTCTTACTTCCTTTGCTCAACCTTCATTTCAGATGTTTTTATAAAGTTTTTCAAAAGAAATTTCAAAGTTCCTCAAATGATCTCTCGGATCGCTCTTTTGTGTATGATTCCTCACCGAGGCTTTTTATTTTGCCTTTCTTCCTCAACCTATCTCTAAAGGTTTGATTTGAGTGGAGCTGTAGGTATGGAGGCTTGAAGGCACACTTGTTTCCCATATATTGCAAAGTCAAAAACCGGATCCAAAGGAGAGACAAGTCATTAACCTTGATCAAGATGTGCAAGTGTGTGAATATTTTTAGTGGATGGTGGATGAACTCCTTTTTATGAACCATCTCTCCATTCTTCTTTCTTCTTTTGGGCATGGCTTATTCTTTTTTCTCTCTCTTTTTTGACATGCTTTGTGAGCATGTGGCATACCTTCTTTGGGTATGCATCTTTTCTTTTCTTTTTGACATGCCTTGTGAGCATGTGGCATACCTTCTTTGGGTATGCATCTTTTCTCTTTTTTTTTTGGATAGCCCATGCTTCTTTTTCTTATGAACTTGGAGAGAGTGGTCATGAGGCAATAAGGAGTTTTTATTTGTGGATGAATGGATGGAATGCTTGCTCACTTCTTGTGTAGAAGCTTAGCATATGGTGGAGTGTGTACGTGATCTTGATCATGGGAGCATGAAATGCATCTCACAAAGGGTCGCAACAATTTGACAAAGCTCAATGAGATAACAAGTTGCATATGTTGAGGGTTTTCAATAGGAACAACATATGACTTTGGATAGAAATTTCATATCATTGAGGAACTTTTGTTTGTTTTTTTTGTATTTCTCAAAATAAATACACCAGAAATCAAGCATCACTTAGGAGAAGATCATAGCAGCTATATTTCAACCATATCATAACTCACAACAACCAAGATTCGGATCATGCTTTTTGCTACCCAGAAGTTTCAAGTTTAAGGTTTGAACAATTTAGCCAATGAACTCAAAACTTAGGAAGAGCATTAAGTTGTAACTAGGCATGTGAAGGAAATTATCAAAGCAACTATTCATTATCTCAACAAAGAAAACTACACTTCTTGTGTACAAGCTTAGCATATGGTGGAGTGTGTACGTGATCTTGATCATGGGAGTATGAAATGCATCTCACAAAGGGTCGCAACAATTTGACAAAGCTCAATGAGATAACAAGTTACATATGTTGAGGGTTTTCAATAGGAACAACATATGACTTTGGATAGAAATTTCATATCATTGAGGAACTTTGTTTGTTTTTTTTGTATTTCTCAAAATAAATACTCCAGAAATCAAGCATCACTTAGGAGAAGATCATAGCAGCTATATTTCAACCATATCATAACTCACAACAACTAAGATTCGGATCATGCTTTTTGCTACCCACAAGTTTCAAGTTTAAGGTTTGAACAATTTAGCCAATGAACTCAAAACTTAGGAAGAGCACTAAGTTGTAACTAGGCATGTGAAGGAAATTATCAGAGCAACTATTCATTATCTCAACAAGGAAAACTACACCATGCTTACTACACATACAAAAGCAAGTAAATATTTTTGGTCTTTTTATTTTTTTTTGCAAAGTTTTATTTGTTTTTAGTTTTGCAGGTTTTTATTTTGTTTCATGCATAAGGTTTTGAAAGTGCTAAATAAGTTAAGATACAAGATACCAGTCGGTGGGGGTCCTCCCCAAGCTCACTGCTGTTGGTCGGGGTTGTACCCCATCCAACGATAGTAAGCCCTCCACTCCTCCTGCTGCTGCAGTTGTCTCTGCTCCATGGCATGGATCCTGTCGCCGGTGTATCGCTGCCATGCTTGGTTGTTCTCGATGTGCTGGTGCAACGTATCTTCGATGTTGTTGACCTGGACCCGCAACTCTCCAAGATGCTGAGTGACAAAGCTGAAGTCATGGCTGGAGGCCGTGCGTCGTGCGAGGCTCAGGACTCTGCCGGAGCTGGAGCTAGTGGACCGGCAGCTTGGGGCCTGCTGTACCCACTCCTTGGTGCTTGCACTGTGCCAGGATGAACCACTCGCCTCATAGTGGTATGAAGTCTGGTGCTGTGCCGGTCGTGGTGCTGGCTCGGTTCCTCTTCTGGCCCTACTTCTTGTGGTCCTGCCACGCAAACCAGAAACACTATGCCTTCGTGCCGCCTCTTCCAGAATAAGAAGGGCAGTTAGTGACTGACAATTATATAAATAGTACCCGCGTTTGGCAACGGGATCTCATTTGCATCACGTAGAGAAAAGAAAATCAAGGAGTCATTCGGGCCCCACTTGAGGATGTGGCCTTGAACCAAATAAGCCTCATCGATAAAAACACGATCACCCTCAATGAAAGAAACGTTGTTTCTTCCTAAGGCACCTATGCTTGAAGTGATGCGAGTTATCAAAGAAGTGCACTCAATAGGAGCCGCCATCTTGAAATTCTGAAGCCAACAGTTGACTATTTCTTTTACGGGAGAGACTTGGATCTTGTTGACCATGCATATAGGATCATCAACTCATAGTTACGCACAACTCACAAATCACCTGTTGGAAAGAGAGTGATACCTAGCCATTTGTGCATCAAACGAAGGGTCAGATTTTGAATGTCATTGCACCGAGGTGCAAACTGGCCATGAACAACTTGACCCAAAATCAAACCCCAAAAATCATGAAGATTAAAACCGCGGCAAGCATGTTCAAGAGAAACCGACAAGCGTTTGTTAAAACCAAGGTGGTGACTCAACATTTTCCAAGTAAGATAGTACCCTTTTTCGAAAAGCCAAAAACAAACACTGTCATCCACCTCTTGAAGAGTGCAAAGAAACTGAATGGTGAGGAGTCGAGACATACTCTTCAACGGGAACGAAACCTTCCCAACCGACCACATGCCAAATGTTAGCAAAGTCAAGGTCCATACCTATTTTTGCGAGGAGCTCCGGGTCGAAGGCTTTGGTGTGACCAAAGCTTCGACGCTTGAGAATGGCATAGGCTTGGTGCTCGCGGTCGCCGTGCAAGTCGAGGTACGGTGCAACTTCATCATCTATCTCCATGTCCTCGGCTTGCACTTCAGCTTGTACTTCTTCTTGCTCTTGTTGTTCTTCGTAGTCCATCATGCTTGGGGTCGGAGTTGGCTCGGAAGAGTGATGGGAGCTTGAGCCACCTTGGGAATGAGATGAGCTCGCTCCCGTCACCTTCTTGAGTGCACCGGAGAGCTTCTGTCCCATGCTCTTCATCCTTGAAGCTTGGAACACGAGAACAAACAGGAACAACTTGGTTCGGGTTAGCAAAATCGAAATGGAAGTCTTTACCGAATGTTGTTCTTCCGGATGTGGGATCTTTCTTGCAGCAAAGAAATAAGAGAGAGGGTTTTCTTGAATCCAAACTTGAGAAAAATTCCAATGAAAACCCGAGAGCGAAGATTGTGAGAGTGTGAGAGGGAGTGAGTGAATGAGAGTTGAGTGTGATGGCTCAACACTCACCCCTCAGCCTCTATTTAATGACCTGGAGCACGAGCATGTCGGGAATGGGCAGCAAGCAACGGCTAGGAACCATTGGAAAAAGTGGGGCCCGAGAGCCGTTGGGCCTGGGTCGGACGCACCCTGGGTGCGGTCGCACCCTGGCAGGCTCCCCAGGCTGACAGCCTAGGCCCACTGCCCCCTAAAGGTCATATGCTTTTGAGAATTTGGTGCTCGGTCAAAACTTGCTCAGACGAGATGTTCAAATGAATTTATCAAAGGAATTTTATGCTCGGAAATATTTTTAGAAATTTTGTGAAAAGAGAAAAAATGGCTAGAAAAAATTCCAGCATGCAAGAGATATTTTGGAAAATTAAATATGCAACGGGAAAAATTAAATGGGGGTGAAAAACCAAATTGTGGAAAAAAATCAAATATGAGATAAATACCAATTTACCTTTGGCAAGGGCTTGTCATTTAAAGTCCGACAGGCAAGACTTTTCTCCGTCGTTACTTACCATTTGTCGCCTCGTTGCGGAGAATTAGATGAGGACAAACTTTCAATCTTCCGCCACACCTTCTTGATCTTCTTTCTTTTGGGCTGTGTGGTCTGTGGGGTTTCTGGCTCGGGAAGTTGTTCTCCCCAAATACCACTCCCGTCGTGATCCTGATGGATCACGAATCGCTGCTCCTTCTTGTGTTGAAATTTAAAGAAAATGTTGTCCGTTCCATTGCGGATACGGATTTCTCCCGTCCAAACATCTATCCTTGCCTTGACGTCCCTTAAAAAGGGTCCTCCAAGGATGAGCTGTATGCCCGTGTCGCCTTCCATGTCAAGGACGACGAAGTTGGCGAGGACGAAGGAGTTCTTGACTCGCACGAGCATGTTCTCGACTATCCCTTCGGGATATCGGATTGTAGAGTCGGTGAGCTACACATACCTGAGAGTCAGAGAAAGAGCAGGGTATTGCAGTTGTTCAAATATTACCTTGGGCATGATGTTTATGCTAGCCCGTGTGTAGTGTTGATCGTAGATTGAGCAACAAATCATCGGGATCCCTGGGTCTCCATGCAATGCTGCCGTCAGTCCTCCCCATGTGTTTGTCTTGGAATGTGGGGATCTTCCTGCATGATTAGTACGTGGTATCCTCCGGGACGGGTTGCCCCATCCGGTGGATACCATACTGACATTTTTAAATGGGAACTTCCGGTTATCCCGGAATTTTTCCGTCATCCACAACAGGAACGGCAGCAGCTATTTGAGCTAACTGGGTTTCTATCATTTTATTAAAACTTAACTGATTCTTGAGAGCAGAAGAAAGAGTTTCAACTTTTATATTCAAACTCTCAAGAGTTTTATCGTTGGCAGAAAGTTTCTTATTTATGGATTCATTGATTTTAACTTGACCAAAAACAAGGTCTTTTATGGAGGGTTGGTTCAAATTGAAATTTGAATTGTAATTTGTGTTGAAATTATTACCTCCTCCTTGATAAGGTGGGCGTGATTGGCCCCACCCTTGGCATCCTTGTGGACGATACCCGTTGTTGTTGTTGTTGTTGTTGTGTTGTTCATGTAGCCTATGTCTTCACGGGTCTCAGGGCAGTCATTCCCTGAGTGTCCACCATTGCCACAGACCTCGCACATGGTGTGCGAGTCTACGGCTTGAGTGTAGTTGTTCATACGCTCCTTGAACTGGTCCCTTCCGTCGAGGCGCTTCATTAGGAGGTCCATTTTGGCGGAGAGCATGTCGACTTCTTTGACTATGTGCATTCCGCCTTTGCTCTTGGGCTAGGAAAGCTCCTTGTTCCAGCCCTGATTGGAGACCATCTTCTCGACCAGTTCGTTAGCTTTGGTGATGGTGAGGTCGAGGAAGGCTCCTCCAGCAGCAGCATCTATGTGGGCTCTTGATGTTGGAGTCAGCCCATTGTAGAAGCTTTAGAGAACGAGCCACTCGTCCATCCCATGATGAGACAGGTGAGTAAGTATTCTTGAAGTCTCTCCCAAGCTTCGGGGATTAACTCCATCCTCGTCTGCTGGAAACTGGATATCTTTCCGCGTAAGGCATTGGTTTTGCCTAGCGGGAAGAACTTGGCAAGGAACACCACGGAACACTTGTCCCACGTGCTGACGACTTCTTTATTCTTGTAAAACCATTGTTTCGCCTTCCCCAGAAGGGAGAAGGGAAACAGTCGAAGCCTGATGGCATCAGCTGCAACGCCCCTGATGGTGATAATCTCGCACAGCTCCAGGAAGTTCTGGAGGTGGGTGTGACAACCCTGGTAAATTATATTTCTAAAATCAATGTCATTAGCCTAACCCTATGCTTAGCCAACTAAAAAAAGGGTGAAAAGAATTAGAACGCGTTCAGTTGAAATTCAAACTGAATTTGGGCACTTTTGGACACATTTGAAATTTTTAAATTAACTTTCAAACCATAAGCCAAATGAGATGTTGCCTGAAACCAAACTTGTAGAACTTTTTATTCTGGACAACTTTCGTGTTCAAAAGTTTTTGAAATTCAAATTAGAAAGAGGAGAAAACGCCCTGTTTGCACCCAGCCCCCTGAAACTTTTCGAATTCTTGAATTCAGGCCCCTCGCGCTCTCTCTCTCCCCTCCCCGACCGACCGCCGCGCGCCAGGTGGCCGGCGACGCCTGACCGGCGCGAGGCGCCAGGCTAGTGGCCGCCGCGCCACTCCCCCACGCCCGGCTTTGCCCCCTCCCCATGCCGCGCTGCCCAGTACGCGCCCGCGCATGTGCACGCCGCTGCCGCGCCCCGCCTCGCCGCCCGTCGCGCCCAACCGCCGCACCCCGCCGTGCCACCCCGGCTCCCGCGCCCCGCCCGTCGCTGCGTCTGCCCTCCGCCCGAGCCGCTGCAGCAGCTGCTCCCCCACTCCGCGCGCCACACTATCTCCTCTCTGCCACGCCACATCTCCGGCCGCCAGTAGCTCGCGCCCGCCCGCCGCACGCCGCGCCGGCGCCCTGCTGCCGCCCGCCATGGCCAGTGCGCGCCGTGCCGTGCCTCCGCCCCGCGCATCGCCCAGGCCCTCCACACCCCCTCCTGCCCCTATAAAAGCCACGCCCCGGCCGCCAGCGCGAGCCACGCACCCAGAAGGCCTCGCCGTCGCCATTGCCGCCGCCAAGCGCCGCCCGCCCGTGGACAGCCCTCCACCGCCGCCCCCTGCCCAAATTGAGCCTCCAGCCACCACTACATCACCCCACTGAAGCTCGCCGACCCACCCAACGCCGCCCAGGACCACCGGAGCGCCGCCGCCCGCACTGTCACCGCCGCCGCCGCCCCTGCTCGCCATGGGCAGCTCGACCCCGACCTCCTCCATCCAAGCCAAGCCCCTGAGCAGCTTCCCCACGCGCCATTGAAGCTCGCTGACCGGACCAGGCCGCCCCAAGCCCGCCGGAGCACCGCCGTCGACGCGCGCCACCGCCGCCGCCGCCTCTGCTCCAACGCCGGCGAGCTATTCCTGGCCGTCCCCCACCTGAACAACACCCCCACGAGGTAGCCCTCGCACCCCTGAACCTTCCCCGACCCTCACCCCTCGCCACCTGAATTAATCCGGCTCAAGTGTATTAACCATCACCATTAGGGCAATTTCGGTTAACCTTACACTTCAAACGGAGTAATCCACTGGTCTGTCGGGTATAACCTCCCGATACAACCACGGTAATCGGATCGAGCGCCATACATACAAATGCTCACGCGACGATGAGCCCAGAGAATACCACATTCCAGCAAATATTACAACATTAGCATAAGTAAATATTACAGACCAAGTTTCGGGTTTAAAAACCAAGTACTTCAATGATCACAAATAAGTTCTTCAGAGTTTAAGTTGCAGCGGAAATAAAATGACGAAAGCTACTCGACGATAAAGGATGTCTCGATGAAGCCCGTACGAGACATCACTTGGCATTTTCACCGTTGGACGTGGGCGTATCCCATTCCACCGACCAACCAGGGGGAAGAGTACAAGGCCAAGTCAACCTAGCAATCAAATCTTCGAAGGTTTCACCTGAAAACAAGCCACAAGCAAGGCTGAGTATACTAATACTCAGCAAGACTTACCCGACTAATGGGGTATACTTAGCCGACTCCTAGACATGCGAGGCTTTTGGCTTGAGGGGTTTGTTTTGCCAAAAAGCATATATAGTAGGTCCTTACTTTCAGATTTTAGCTCCAAGTTCTAGCTTTCTTTAACCATTCTAGGTAAGCAACTATCCAATATCATACATGGTGAAGCATTAAATTTTCATCCAACCAGTTTATTCATCATCATTGTTCCTCTTCTTACTCTGTGGGTAAAAGTGGTTAAGCAGTCTCAATAGCCGCGAGAAACGGACGATTCGAATCGAATTTCTTAACCTTGCAAGGGAAACCTAAACACACGTCACGTGGTTACTCCCTAGAGTCACACGTGCAACTTTTCCCTTCAATTCCCGCTTCACGGAACAGGCCCACCGCCCTCGACTACACCTCCCCATGGACCACGGACGCAGCCGGGCCATGGCGGCCGATGCACCCGCCATTAGCTAGATGTGAACGAATTCAAGACAGTGGGGAGTATATTCCGGCCTCGGTTCAATCCAGTACTAAGCTTACCGATTACCATATTCTCGGCATGTGGTTAGTACGTTCAAAGACTTAACCATCACTTACCACACACTGCGGCCTTAGCATTTTTCACTAGACAGACGGGCCTCAATCATCAACATAAACATCGTACCACAGCCCGTCCGTCGTCCTTATGATTGCAGCGTGTAGTAAACAATCAACTCCTAATTTCTCGCGAGTGACAGGAAATCACTCGACTTTTACCGAGTCCTATTAGCATAGCATTCTATCGAACCTTGTATCTAGTGTTCAGAGCATGGGTACCTAGGATCATGCAACTAAGTTTTCATCCAACTCCTATAAACTTAATGCACAAGTAAAGTAGAGTAATAAGTTGCATAAGTTGAGAAAATAGGGTTCATGCTCCGGGGCTTGCCTTCTTGCGAAAAGTTAGTCCGGGGCTCTTCCGAACTTGGGCTCGGGTCTTCGGCAACTTCAGTTAGATTCACTTGAGCTTCACGCTGCTCACTCTCGGACGCGGGCACCAACTCGTACGTTCCGTCGGCGAGAGTCGTCGTTTCTACATGAATGCACAAGTTTAAGTAGTGGTGATGTTAAACGATATGATTTCCTTCATGATAAAGTTGCAGTTTATAAAACACGAGTTTGTTGTGGAGTGAGTTACTTCATCAATCGTGGGCAATCGTTAATATAGTTTATCTTAATCTATTTAACTTTATTAAAGAAGAAGGGGTTGTGTTATATTGAAAACTTAGTTTTCTTTTTAAACACAAACATGAGTTGAACACAATTACTAATCTAGTTAGCTTCTGGTAATAAAATTTTTATTCAAAGTACATTATGTAGAGATAGGGTCACTGTAAAAATTTCAGACATTTTTGTGTAGCATGTTAAATATGAAAAATGTAATACACAGCCAATGCTAGAATCTAGTTATTTTTATACAGAACAAACCATGCAATTATTGATGCTGCAAATTTTACAGGGTGTTGCTATAACCATATTTGTGCTACTGTAAATTTTTCAGATTTTATTGTACATGATTTAGAGCATAATAAATGGGACAAGCTACGCTCATGTTATTAAAGATTATTTTCTACAGGATGTTATACAGGGTTTCTATGTTTGAAACTTTTTGTACATGTTGAGCTACTTTATTGTGTTTCATAGTAAAGAGATGAACATTTTATAAGGGCTTTACTAATTATTTTGGATTAGTGAAGTTTTCCTACCACAAATTCATATGAACAGGTTACATATAGTAAAAATGTTTCTAAATTTTTCTGTGGCCTCTAGGTATCACTACAACAACACAGAAAAAGTTTCATGACATTAAACATCACAGAACAGCAGGAAAAATTAGTTCTATCACTTTATGGCATAAAACAATGTTGGACAAAAAGTGAATCTAGAGATGGCTTTTGGTCCTGATCTTTTTACACAGTCCTAAACATCAAGCAAGTAACTCACTGCCCAAAATTTAGGGTCAGAAATGATCTACAACAGTGGGTACAAAAGAAGTCCATTAAACCTTCCATTTAATCTAGAGCAAAATATATTGAGAATCTGAGAAACTTTATGTAACAAAAGTTGTAGAATTTTTTATAAGGATTCCAGAACAGTTGAGTTTGCATTTTTCTGAATTTTCTACGATTTTATACGAATTTTACAAGTTCACTGATTTGGTTAAAACTTTCTTTACAGAGGGGTCCCTGAAAATTAGCAGAAAACCCCCTGGGAAGATTTGGGCGTTTGCAATGTAGTCCCTGGTCGCAAATCACGGCGGGGAGCATCCTGTCCGGCCGAATTCCGGCGAGCTGGGTCGCCGGCGGCGAGGGCAAGGTGGGGGAGGAGCAAGAGGAGGTTGGGGGCTACCTTTGGGTGGTCACGGTTGGGGCGGAGGCGGCCTGAGCAGGGCTGCCCACGGCTACCGGGGGGGGCGGCGGCGGGTGGAGCTCTGCTCCGGCGAGCTCCGGCAAGCTGGGCGGCGGGGCTTGGGCTGGGAAGCTTCGCGCGGAGGTAGGAGAGCGATTTTGGGGCCTAGCTCGGGTCGAGGAGGGGCGGAGGAGGGAGTTCCACGGCGGCGGCGTGGGGCGGAGCTCGGCTCTGCTCTGCGGGGAAGAAGGAGGAACAGGGAGAGGAGGGAGGGGCGCTGTGCCGGCTTTATAGCTGGTGGAGCTCGTGGGGGCGGGCTCGGCACGGCCGGGGCGCGAGGTGGAGGGACCGGGGAGGCTGGGCGCCATTGGGGGCGGCCGGCGGTGACCAGTGGCCAGAGGCGCGTCGTGCGCGTGGCATGCGTGCGCTGGGCGCGTCCGGGGCGCGACGTCGTGTGTAGGCGACGCTGGCGGGCGGTTGGGGAGCTCGGGCGGCACGACGGAGCACTGGTGGAGGGGGCGGCGGCCAGCGACTGGGCAGCACGGGGCGGTGCCGCAGGGAGCAGCAACGGGTTGGGCAGAGGCGAGGCGTGCGGGAGGGAGAAGAAGGCGCGGCCGCGGTTGGGCGAGCGGGGGCGGTGCAGCAGGACGCCGTGGGTTGGCTCGGCGCCTGGTGCCGCGCAGGCGTTGGGGGACAGGTGGCCGGCGGCGGTCGGGCGAGCGCGCGGCGCAGCAGAGGAGGGAGGGGTGAGCGAGGGACCGAAGTGCAAGAATTTGAAAAACTTCAGGGGGCTGGGTGCAAACAGGGCGTTTTCTCCTCTTTCTGATTTGAATTTCAAAAACTTTTGAACACGAAAGTTGTTCAAAATAAAAAGTTCTACAACTTTGGTTTTAGGCAAAATCTCATTTGGCTTATGGTTTGAAAGTTAAATTTAAAAGTTCAAAAGTAACCAAATGTGCTCAAATTAAATTTGAATTCCAACTGAACTCGTTTTAATTCTTTCCACCCTTTCCTTAGTTGGTTTAACCATAGGGTTAGGCTAATGACATTGATTTTGGAAATGTAATTACCAGGGTTGTCACAAGGATGGACTTCAGTTCGAAGTTCACGTCCCCAACATTGGCATTGGGTCCGGTCGACACATTGGCGGCGGAGGGGATGGAGTAATCACGGAGAGTCTTTTCAGCCATCGGTTCGGTTGAGGTTGTTGGTGCTGGAAGGACTGGTTCGCCTGCCATCAGAATGACCTGAGGAGGGACGACGCGATTTTGGACTCTTCTCACGTGCTTCTTGGGATTTTCAACGAAGTTTGTTGGCAAAGAGAAACCAGTCATACACCACCCTCGTTTCATCCAATTAGGAGAAAACAAAAAGCAACATTAGCCTGAATAAGCTACAACTATGTCTTAAACATATTGTCATGATCGTGCTCAAGTAAATCTTTTATATCAATGGTTCTCCCCGGCAACGGCGCCAGAAATGCTTGTTGACATTTCTTAACGTCGTCACCAGGATTGTTAGTCCCAGGCAACGGCACCAAAAATGTGTGTGGTGTGTCTTAACGTTTACAGAAAGAATCCGCAAGCGCACGGATATACCGCTGTAGCATTTTACCCGGTGATTATTCAGGTATCGTTATTTATATTTTCCCAAAGGAGAACATGATGTAAAAGAGTTTACTTGGAACGTAATCAAGACCATATGAGTAAGCCATAGACTAAGCATAAACAGGGGTAAGACAAGATAAATGATATGAATAGGGTAATGTGACACACACACTGGGCCAACTCAGGGTAAACAATAAACGAATAAACCTACGGGTTAGTGGAAGCACATGCATACAACAAGGTCCTAATAGCATCTATTCATACAAGCAAATGTTACACACTAAACATGATGTCACCTTCTGCGGTCACTACCTTTATTGTCATGGCAGTCCAACAGAGCTGTCACCTTCTGTGGTCTACCCCTGCAATACCGTGGAGCACTGGCATATCTGAAGGATCCCGCATACCCAGATCGTCTGGCCTAAGCATGTAAAGAGTATTAGCCGGGATTTCAAATTTGAGCCTCCCCTGCTCGATGGCCGATTGTATCTGCTGTCGGAAGACTTTGCATTCATTCGTATCGTGAGATGTGGCGTTGTGCCACTTGCAGTACTTCATCTTTTTGAGCTGATCGGCCGTAGGGATGGTATGATACTGAGAAAGTTTAATCTGCCCTTCCTGGAGTAATAAGTCTAAAATTTTATCGGCTTTTGATGTGTCAAAGCCGAATGTCTCTGGCTCTTTCTTTCCGAAAGGGCATGATATTGGTTTTTTGCCCTTTACCCACTCTGCCAGGCCGATTTTCTCCTCCCCATCAGATTCAGATCTTTCTAAGTATGCTACCTTCTTTTGGAAATTCCTCCGCTGCTCAAACGGACGGACTTCCTGTCCTGCCAATCGGTGCACGATCTGGCTTAGGCTTTCAAACTCCTGTGAAGCATACCTCTCCTTGATTTGTGGCAGGAGGCCTTGGAAAGTGATATCGGCCAACCGTGCATCGGTCAGAGCCAGGCTGTAGCATTTATTCCTGACCTCTCTGAACCTCTGTATATATCCAGTCACTGGTTCATCGCTCCTCTGCCTGAGGCTGGTCAAATCTGAGAGCTTCATCTCATGTACTCCTGCGTAGAAGTACTTATGGAACTGCTTTTCTAGATCGGCCCACGTAACAATAGAATTTGGTGGCAAAGTGGTGAACCACTGGAAGGCCGATCCGGACAGAGATGATGAAAATAGACGCACCCTCAAAGCATCTTGCGTGGCAGCCTCCCCGCACTGGATGATGAATCGGTTGATGTGCTCTACGGTGGATGTGTCGTCCGTCCCCGAAAATTTGGTGAAATCGGGAACTTTGTAGCAGTGTGGGAACGGCAGCAAGTCATAGGCCGATGGGTATGGCGTCTTGTAGGTGTAAGTCTGCACTTTTGGCTTCAATCCAAACTGGTCCTGAATCACTTCTGCTATTCTTGCCGTCCAGTCCACCTGCTGTTGATGAACGACTGTTCGTGGTGCCGGCATATGTTGAAGGGCTGGTACGGCTGGGTGATGAATCGAAGCATGCGGCGAATTTTGTTGAGCAGCTGATAGTTGATGGCGAAGTGAATCCGCCGCTCCATCGTACATCATCATTGGCGCCGTGCTCCTGAGTGCTTCTACAGCACTTGCCCCCCTGCCGATTTCTGATGAGATTTGCTAATACTGAGGGACCGTCGGCCGGACGGCTGATTGGTGCGGCGCTTGGATTGGATAGCTCCCGTATCCGGTTGTTGGCTCGGGAAAAACCATTGTCGCTGATGTCCCCCAGGGCACTGAACTTGTGGATAGCAATTGCACAGAAGCAATCTGGACGGGTTGAAGCGGTGCCTGTGATGGGAAACATGGTGCGCCGCTGTATCTTGGAGACGCCGGAGGCAACGGAGTGTTGTACCCCTCGCGTTGCGTCAATATCGGCTGAGGAGCCGATTGGGACGTGCTTGGTAAGCTTCTGGCTGGAATCGTAATCGGCGGGGCATACGCCGGCCCCTGATAGCCTTGAACTGCTCCGCTGGCCAGAGAGCTGATGACGGCGTTGTACACCGTGTTGGTCATCACCGAGGACTGGTTGATGAACGCCTGGTAGACGGACTGTTGGATCATATCAGACATCTTGCCCGAATCCTCAGCAATGGTGATATGGCGGGGAACTGGAATAGGAGCTTTCTTGACAGCCTCTCCGCCTCTGGTACGACTGAACGACTGCAGATACATCTTCTTGTAATCTTCTAGATGTTTAGCTAACTCTTCCCTCTGGTCGTCCTTGAGATCCGCTTCTGTGACCTCAATGATGTTGCCGTCGGAAATTTCCGCGTTCTTCGACATATCGGATCTTGAAGTTTGTCCCACCGGGCGTGTCAAAAGTGTGTTGGCGCTAAAATCGGCCAGACAGGAATCGGCCGATGGTCTTCAGCGTCGGACACACGACCCGGGAGAATCTGCTTAGCTCCTGTTCGGGTTATCGCCCTGGTACGGTTCGCGCGGCGTGCCAGTCAATTTGACCTGTTGATTGACAAGGAAATAAGAGTATTAAATTCCAGGCGCTCCGATCGGCTGGAGTTCCGATCTGTCCTGAAGACCGCGTCGGCGAATTCGCCGATTTGCTGTTAAAGATGATCGGCTATGGATCAGCCGATAATCGCGTAATAATTGTAAAGAAGACTGCTGGAGCGATCTAAACAATTATTACGGATGCAACACTTGAAATAGATCTAATCGGCTGTAAGATGATAAATCGAAGAAGAACGATAACGAAGCCGATTACTCTGATCTCAAGCTGGATAACTGGTGATAATACTAGAACAACAGGTAAAACTTGCAATTCTAGTAAATATCGATAGCTGGTGAATAAATCCAAACGAAACAACAGCGATGCGCCCGTAGTTAAAGCTCGGATATTACTCGATAAGCGGAACCTACCAATTGGCTGGAGATCAAGTTGATGCAGCCCTGCCAATCCGTACGAACTCATGAAAGAAGAAAAGTATTGGCGAAGTCGCCGACTTGAAAGTAAATTGCTGGAAAAAGTAGAAGTATTGTTGTTGATTGATGTGTTCTTTTTGCCAAGCCCTGACGACTCCTATTTATACTCTAAAAACTAGGACTCCTGGTCGATTACGACTTGTTACAACCTTATTTAAAAATAGGAAAACTACTATATCTATAATATCTTTTAAAAAGGAAACGGACTCCCGCAGAATATTCTGCCGCCGTCTCCTGATCCAATCAGGATTTTTTCAATTGCTTCCTGACCGACTTAGCGTCGCCCTGTTGACCAACTTTTGACCGGGACCCTCCGAAGTAGTCCCATCCTGTTGGCGCAAGCTGCATCACCAATTGGCCGATTTCCAACTGTTACCTCAATCGGGCGATTCCTTACTGTAGCCTTCATATCTGCCGCATCGGCCAATCTTCTCCTCCTGACGCCGATTCAACACGTGTCAAAATCTGGCGTCAACAAGTAGCTGTCTTGCCGGGCTGCGAGCGCGGCGACTGGCGGGACGCGGCAGAGACACGGGCACGGCGCAACTTGCCCATTGGGCGTGGCGGGCAGCGAGCAGGGGCGCGCGTCGCCGGCGCGCGCGTGGCATGTGTGGACTGGGGAGGAGTGCGGCGTGCGGGCGCGGCCAGGCATTGGCTTGGCGCCTAGCGCTGTCAGGCATCTCCGGCCAAGTGGCCTGCGGCGACGGCGCGGCGGGCGAGGGTCGGGCGAAGCGAGGGCCGCAGCGAAGCCGAGGGTCGGGCGAACGTAGGGTCGGGTGAGTGAAAGGGTCGGGCGAAACCAAAGGGTCGGGCGACATGAAAGGGTCGGGCGACATGGCTGCGCGTCGGATGGTCGGGCAACACGAAAGGGTCTGCAGCGAAATAGAAGAAAAGGCAGGGACTGGTTTGCAAATCCAAGTGTTTCTCAAATTTTTGTGTTGCAACTCGAAAATCCTTCAACATGAAAGTTGTTCAAAAAGAAAAGTTACACAAGTTTTGTTTCAGGCCAAAGTTCATTTGAGTTCTAGTTTAGAAGTTATTTTAAAAACTCATTTTGTTGAAACTTATCTTAATTATTTATGCACCGTGTTAAGCTAGTGAGGCGTATTTCGTAATTTAAACACCTGAGGTGTTACATAGGGCAGGCTGGCCGACCAGGGAATAATTTTTGGTCTTTTATTTGCACTCCTGAGCTCTTTTGATCTTCAGAGAGTATGGGTTTTATCTCTTTCTTTCTTTCTTTTCTCATACTCATTCCATTTTTTTTTTCAGGATAGCCCATACTCTCATGATGTAGATGGATACATGAGCCGAGTGATAGAATGCATAAACCTTTCATGAATGGGATCACGGTGGAGATTTTGGGCTGAGGTATAGATGTGATATCTGGCGATAGTGGATGTCAATACCTGGAGTAGGTGATTTACTGAACATATGACTTTTGAGGCTAGCAAAACAATGGGTACGCAAAGGAGAAAGATCGGTAGATGAAAGGTACCTTTCCTCGTACGGACTCACTGTTCGACAAGGCTCAAAGCAACTCAAGATAGCTCATATGGCTTAAAATGACAGTAAACATTTTATGGTTCTGGATAGGACATTTAAACCAAAGGGGAACTCTTTACCATGTTTTCATTTTCAAAAGTAATTCCGAGAGGGTGCCTACTTGAGCATGCAGTTGTATTCCAGTTTCACTATATCAAATTTTCCCAACAACTTAGGCATGGAAATCTTGTTCATGCTCCCACAAATCCAAAACAGGGTTTACCAGCAAGATCAAGTACTAAGCGAGTAACAAGCTATAAATGAGGCATTTGCAGAACATGAACAGAACAACTATTTATCATTTCCGAAGGTAGAGTTTGCACGGATTTCCACACATATAAGTTGGGAGTTCATTTTATTTATTTTTTTATCATGGTGACTCAAAATGAAAAGGATGGGTTCGATGACTTACCTAGAAACTCCCCCAAGCTTCGATAAAGCACAGTCCTGGGCGCTCCCCCAAGCTTTGACGAAGCTCAGTTCTGCTAGCTTGGGTCCTGTGGTGGCTGCTGGTATGGGTATGGCGGATATGGATAATATTGCGGCGGGTATGGATAGTACTGCTGTGGATGTGCTGCTGTTGCTGCGGTGGATATGGATATGGAGGATATGGGTAGTGCTGCTGTGGTGGATGCTGAGGCTGCCCGAGGCCTAAGTGGGAAAAGATGATGGTGGTGTCATGGAGTAGAGAGGTCTTCATACTCCAGTTCTGCTGGGTGAGCTCGGTGTTGTGTGCAAGGTCGATGCTGAGTTGGTCCTGTTGCTGCCCTATGGTGTTGACTTGAGTCATGAGATCGGTGATCCCACGCATGATCGGGTTCTCGTACCCATAGCAAGCTGAGCTTGACGGACCAACCTGCGGACCATAAGAATTCTGCATACCTGGGGGGTAGTAGGGTTCTTGGGCTGCACCTTGTTCGGATGTTCCTCCAGTAGTGCTCGTACCTCCCTGAGTAAAATACTCATATGTTTCTTCGAAGCTCATGTGGGAGGTTCCAGCATGGTGAGAGGGCCCTGCTTGTTCTTGCTGCTGAGTGCTCGATCGTGTCTGCCGCCGAGTTGTTGTGTCGGCGACGCTGTGGCGAGTTGGCTCCCTTTTCTACATCCGCGAGAGCGGTGAGAGCTGGAAGGGCTGAGCTTTTCTTGAGCTTGTTCTTCATAGCCGTCCACATATTGCCTGCAAAAGTTAGCGCACACACGAAGAAAATACCCGAATGACTAAACAAAAGAGTTAGTCGTTAGTCGTCCTTGTGGGGGATTAACCTCCACAAACATTCTTGTTCAAGTGCCAAGACATTTATTCAAAAGAAAAGGCAAATATTTTTGGTAATTTTCTGCGGTTAAAGCGAAGGTTTAGCACTAATTTATTTTTTTTTGGTGGGTGCAAGCACTTAAGCACTTTACTTAATTAGCCCAAGGGCTAAATTAACTAAAGATGCTTGGAGAGGGAGAAGGGATTTCAAGCTTGGGAAAGGGCAGAAGGACCTGAGCTGCTGGTGCGTCGAAGAGCGTCGAGAAGATTGGTTTTTATAGCTGCGCAGCAGGGACAGGCCGGCCGGTGCCATGGACGGCGCTGCGAGCTCGAAATCATCACCCTATGCATAGGGTGTTAGGTGATGGTGGCCTCTGTCGGTACTGATGGGACACGAACGGTGAGGGGAGGCCGGCCGGCTAGCATGGGGCCGAACGGCCTGTGCCTGAGCCCCCTCGTGCTCATTCTTTGCCAGCACGTCTCCTCCACTCCACTCTCCACTGCTGCATGTGCTCTTGGTTGGATTTCTGCACGACGGGACGTGTGCGGTGCGGGAGGAACCAACCATCCACCATGGGCATAATTGGCCCTCCACATGCATGATGATGGGTGCAAAGCACAATCATCCCTGCCCCCGCATGTTAGTAGACTCACCTCATGCTGCACCTCGGCCAGAGGATAACATGTGGGGCCGGCCAGCCTAGGTGGGGCCGGCTGGCCTGCACTCTGGCCGGAATTTTCTGACTTTTTTATGCAGTGCAAAATAAAACTACAGTTCAAAAAATAATGATGCATTTTGTGAAAATTTAAACATGCCATGATTGAAATGGAAATTAAATGAATTAAACTATCCTATATGCAAATGCAAGAAATGGATAACTACCACGTACCTCATGGCGAGAGCTCGGGTTTTGAATCCGGAGCAGGACTCTCCATTCCTTGAGTTTGGTTGTCATCACCTACTAGAGTTGCTGTCGGTGGTGACACTTTCTCACGCCACACTTTCTTTGTGGGCGTGGCTGATTCGACCTCTTTCTTCTCTGATTCTAGAAATTTCTTACGTTGGATCCGTCGCTTCACATTTCTTTGGTTATGCACCTTGTTGGGGGAGAGTAGAACGAATACTCTTAGGTGCTAGGATCGAGAACCTCGCCCGTCAGAGAATATCAGGGCAGCCCGTGAACGGCCCAAGGGCAGCCAATAAACCATCGACGAACGGCCCAACGGTCCAGGGGCGGGGCCGGCCCATGAGCGCGTCATGCCGAGGAAAGACCGCCTCGCCCGACCCTCCACGGAGGGGGTCGGGGGACCCCGCCTCGCCCGACCCTTCGCGGAGGGGGTCGGAGGGCTCCGCCTCGCCCGACCCTCCATGGAGGGGGTCGCAGGGCTACGCCTCGCCCGACCCTCCGCGGAGGGGGTTGGGACCTTGCCCGCGCCTTGAATTGTTCGACCGCAAACCTACCCTGAGGGAGTCGTCTCCCAGTCAAAGGGATGGTGCGAATGGTCGCATCCGGGTACAGAACGTGGTGACGCTATTGTCCGAGACGTGCCCCGTGCAGCGTTGCTCCTGCAGCCGTGGCATACGGGGGGGGGGGGGGGGGGGGCAACCACTCCTCCAGTGAGTGGCGCTAGAGAGTACAACGACCACAACAACAAAAGGACCGACAGACATGCGCCAGGATCGGCGTACGTTCCCCAAACAACGATGTCACCCAACACAGGATGGCATGGGGAGTGCTCCACGCCCTGCACACGATGAAGAACAGGGAGCGGACATCCCCCGTCGGCATCAGGGTCCCCACGCCACGACGACAAGGAGCCGGGGATGTTTAGCCTCCCGACTCGCCGTCTATTTCTCTCCCTCTCTCTCTTTGGTAACCAATCCCTTCCTCTCCTCGAAGGATAAAAGGGGAGGAAGGGGACCCGAGTAGGGGATTCATTTTTTCATGAACTCACGCATACGCACACACGCTCACCCACGCACGATCACAAAGACTTGGGAGCCCTTTCCCTCTCTCACCTTTTTGTAACCCCTACTACGAACTGAGTGCAAGAACACGAATCGCTCGAACTGGACGTAGGGACATTCAGCCCGAACTAGTATAGACCTCGTGTCTTCCCTTGCATTACCATCCGGACCATGACGCGCATGAAAAATTTACTTGCCAGTGATTCCATACACCAACACACCTTGATTTCCTTCTCTCGAATTCATATGCTTTCTACGAGCTCGATGAGGCTTTCAATGGCAAGAATGTTTAGATCCTCCGGTTTCTTCTAGGATCTTTTCTCGGGACCTTTATCAGGCTTTTCTTCGGATTGTTGTTTCCGATTGATTGTCTTGACTCGGAGGACCCCGCCGGGCGTAGCAATGTCGGAGGCCCACCACTACCCAGCTTCCATGCCGCGAGGCTCGGCCGCCAACTTCACGCCTTCCTGGGTCCATGACCAACCCAGGAGGACTTGAACGACATCATCTTTCCTTGTGCCAACGAGGGGGGGGGGGTGGCTTCGGCGTCGACGAACCGGATTCCCATCGGCCTCTTGAACGCGGCAGGCCACGTGGGCTGGCTTCTAAAGCTGCGCCCCACCGCTCTCTGCACATGCAACGAGCCCAGTGAGACGGCCGATGATCTCTCCGACTCGAGGGATGACCCCTACGCGTGAGGGTCAACCCTCGGCTCCAGCGCGGACTCCCACAATAGGAGTCGCCATCCCTCCCGGGAGTGCAACATGGCCGACACCCTGGAAGGGCACGTCGACGACATCAACGACAAGCCCAATGCCCTCCCCCCTGCACCCCTGCGGGACACGCTTCCAGGAGGGACAGAGAGAGGTCGAGTGTCGGCAACAACGCTTCGATCAGCTCTGCGCGCGCCAGAAGGAACTCGAGGAGGCCCAACTCCAACTCGAGCAGGAGCGCGAGGAGCTGGCGCGTGAGATTGCTCGCCGCGCGGATGGCGGGCCGGCACGAGCTCACGCCGCTGAGGTAAACCGCAGGATAGTGCAGGATGCAGCTGGACCTGCACTGTACGTGCGGGCCAGCCAGAATGTGGCGGCACTGCTCGAGGCACTGCCCGCCCCTGCCACGCCCGAGGAGCAGCGCGCCCACAAGAAGATGTTCCGGCACCTAGAGCTCGCGGTGATACAGCAAGCTGAAAGCTCCAATCTCCGACGACAAGCGCCACTTGGAGGGTGCCAGGTCCCCGCGGCGCCCGGGTTGCGAGAGGTTTTAGTGCACTCTGCCCCGCGCCCGGACGCGTGGCGCGGCCATTCCACGCGCGCCGCCCGTCCCCTTGTCGTCGCAGCGAGGGGCGAGTGGTCACCCTCATTGGACAGCGGGTGGGGGAGGAACGTAACGCTTGCCACACCATCAATGCCCGGCAACGAGAGCACAACGATGACGACGCCACCTCGGCCAACTAAGCCTACCGCCCGCGTCGCTCCTGGGCCTCGGGTTCTCAGTGCGGCAATCCGCAACGCTCGGGTCCCCGAGCATTTCCGCCCCCCGAGGAATATCATCAATTATGACGGGTACACGAACTCTGGGCTCTGGCTCGACAACTATCGTTTCGCTTGCCTGTCCCAGGGCGCACATGATCATGACTTCATCATCCACAACCTCCCATTATACCTCACCGACTCTACTCGAACATGGTTTGAGAACCTTCCCGCCAACTTGATCCAAAGCTGGACCAACCTTAAAGAGATCTTCGTGGGAAACTTCCAGGGCACATACGAGCGTCCTGGGAACCCCTAGGACCTCAAGAACTGCTGGCAGAAGCCAGACGAGTCCCTCCGCGAGTACATTCAGCGCATCTCTAAGGAGTGCAACGCCGTTCCCAACGTCGCCGACGCCGATGTCATTGGAGCTTTCCTAACCGGGACCACTTGCGAGGATGGGTGTCTCCTCATCTTTGGGGGTCCGACTGCTTGTGAGTCAAAACGCAAGCAGAAGGTTGCACGACGAGAGGTATTTACGGCCGAACCCGTAGTACCCACCTATCTGCGGTGGTCGGAGTCCGCGGTCACCTTTGACCGTGCCGATCACCCTAATCACATTCCGCAGCCAGGGAGGTACCCGCTTGTTGTCGACCCGATCATCGGCAGCAAGCGGCTTACCAAGGTGCTAATGGACGGGGGTAGCAGCCTAAACATCCTATACGTGGATACCCTAGATGCCATGGGCATCGACCGCTCTCGCCTCCAACCCTCGGGGGCTCCCTTCCATGGAGTCGTGCCAGGAAAGCAGCCGATCCCTCTAGGGAGCATCGATCTGCCGGTTACGTTTGGGGATCCGACCAACTATCGGAAGGAAACCCTCACTTTCGAGGTGGTAGGATTCAAAGGACCCTACCACGCCATTTTGGGTCGGCCATGTTACGCGAAGTTCATGGCCGTCCCCAACTACACCCACCTGAAGGTGAAAATGCCCGGCCCGAACGGGATCATCACCGTTGGATCTACTTTCTAGCGCGCTTATCAGTGTGAGGTGGATAGTTGCGAGCTCGCCTCGGCCGTCGTCGCCTTCGAGGAACTCGCTGTCATCAGAGCGGAGATCCTCGAGGGGACCCTCGACTTGAAGCGCACCACCGGATCTTTTGAGCCCCAGAGGGCGTCAAGGAGGTCCTCATCGACCCCTAGGGGGCGGGGGAAAAGAAGGTGAGGGTTGGCACGGTGTTGACCCCTAAATAGGAAAGCACGCTCGTCGACTTCCTACGCGCCAACAAGGACATCTTCGCATTGAAGCCATCGGACATGCCGGGGACTCCAAGGGAGGTCGCCGAGCACACCCTCAACATCAAGCCGGGGTCGCGCCCGGTCAATTAACGCCTCCGCCGCTTCGATGACGAGAAGCGTAGGGCCATAGGGGAGGAGATCGCAAGGCTCTTAGATGTGGGCTTCGTTAAGGAAGTGTTCCACCCTGATTGGCTCGCCAATCCCGTTCTTGTACGAAAAAAAAGTGGGAAATGGAGAATATGCATTGATTACACGAGTCTCAACAAAGCATGCCCAAAGGATTCTTTTCCTTTGCCACGCATAGACCAAGTAGTCGACTCCACATCCGGGTGCGAAACCCTTTGCTTTCTCGATGCTTACTCCGGGTATCATCAGATCGCGATGAAAGAGTCCGACCAGCTCGCGACCTCTTTCATCACTCCGTTCGGATCATACTGTTACGTGACCATGCCCCTTCGGTTCAAAAAATGCTGGTGTGACCTACCAGCGCTGCATGATCAAATGTTTTGGAGAGCTCATTGGGCGGACCATCGAGGCTTACGTCGATGACATTGTAGTAAAGACCATGCAGGCCGACCAACTTGTCGTAGACCTCGAGTAGATGTTCACCTGACTCTGGGCCAACGGCGTTAGGCTCAACCCCGAGAAATGCGTTTTCGGGGTCCCGCGAGGTATGCTTCTGGGGTTCATCATTTCCCAGCGAGGGATTGAGGTGAATCCCGAAAAGATCGAAGCCATCGTGAAAATGGGACCAATCCAAAATGTCAAGGGGGTTCAGCGGGTTACGGGATGCCTCGCGGCACTCAGCCGTTTCATCTCCCGACTCGGGGAGCGAGGCCTGCCGCTGTACAAACTCATGCGAAAGAGTGAGCGCTTCACCTGGGCTGTCGAGGCTCAGGAGGCTTTCGACGTACTCAAGGCACTTCTGACCCGGGCACCGATCTTCGTCCCCCCGACCGACGGCGAACCTCTGCTACTCTACATCGCGGCGCTGACCAGGTGGTCGTAGAGAGGGAGGAAGAGGGCCATACCCTCAAGGTCCAGCGCCCCGTTTACTTCGTCAGCGAAATTTTGGCCAACGCCAAGACACGCTACCCGCAGATACAGAAGCTCTTGTATGCGGTGCTCATCGCCAAGTGGAAGTTGCGCCACTACTTTGAATCTCACCTTGTGATGGTAGTCACGTCCTTTCCTCTCGGCGAGGTGGTTCGAAACCCCGACGCAACGAGGAGAATAGGAAAGTGGGCCCTCGAGCTCATGGGTCAGGGGATCACCTACGTGCCACACACCGCCATCAAGTCGCCAGCGCTAGCGGAATTTGTTGCCGAGTGGACGGAGACTCAGCTCCCGTCGGCTCCCGTTGATGGGGAGTACTGGACGATGTTCTTCAACGACTCGTTGATGAAGGAAGGCGCCTGTCTCGGCATCGTTTTCGTGTCTCCCCTAGGCGTGCTCATGCAGTACGTGTCACAACCTAAAATTAATGGATTTAAGGATGTGATTAAAAAAATAATAATAATAAAGCAATAATTTTCTCATAATTATATAAAAATTTCAACATTTATTTTCTTTACAGAAAATCTAGTATAGGAAAAATAGATAATTGTCTTTTAGAATTAAATAAAATTGTTTTATGTATGTTGCATTCATGTCGTTGCATTGGTTTTTGTTTGTTTGCGTGTTTGAGTTTGCAAAATAAAATTATGCATGCATCTCTCTTTCTTTTTCTTCTACTATTTTCTTTCAGCCCAGCCCAAACCTCTCTCTCTTCTCCTTCTTTCTTTTCTCCTCTTCTCGCGGCCCAGTCCAGTTGGCCCAATCTCTCTCTTCTCTTTTTTCTTTTTCCTTCCGGCGGCCCAACTCAGCGGCCCAAACCAGCCAGCCCAAAATCACCCACTCTCCCTTACCCCTCTCCCACCGACAGCTGGGCCCCACCTATCGGCGCCTTCTTCCACCTTCCTTTCTTCTCCCTCTGCTCCTCCCCTCTTTCCTTTCTCTGCCGCGCCGTCGTCCGTGCTTTTCCCTTCCTTTTTCCTTCCTCACCCCGAGTCCGGATCGACTCCGCGCCGTCGCCCGCGTCTCCTCTTTCCTTCCCCGTGACGCTAGATGCCTTACTGGCCGCGGTACGCGTCCGCTCTTTCCTTCGCCGCCCGCCGCCTTTCTTTTTTTTTCCTGGCAGCTCCGTCTCCTCTCCGCCCCTATAAAACCCCACCGGAGCCCCGCTTTGCACCCAGAGCCATCCTCAATCCCTTACTCTACTCTACACCGTCGCACGCCGCTGGAGTTCGCACACTGGAGGAACGCCCCCGCCCGTGTCGTCGACTCACCATCTCGCTGCTTCTCCGCCACCTTCAACTCTCGCCGGAGTTCCGCGAGGTGGTGAGTACCAAGCCGCACCCGTGTTTCCCCTCTCTCTCACTCCGCCGCAAACCCGATTCCTCGCCGGACCTCTGTTTCTGCCCGCCGCCGTGGCCGCAGGTCTACAGTCGCCGCACAGCCGTCCTGTGGCCACCAACACCTTCGCCGTGTCGCTTTCTCTCTCCCCGGCATAAACCCAGCTTGAACTAAACCCCAGAACACCGGATTCGGTGAAGCTCCGGCCGTCCGCCGCCCCTCTTGCTCGTCGTCGGCGCTCAACGCAGCTCCGATTCGCCCGACCCTTTTCACTCCGTCAAGCCGACCCTCGTCCCGCCGCTAGATCTGAATCTCACGGCCAGAACCAATCTGAGCCGCGCGCGAGACATCGCCTTCGCCCGACCCTTACCCTGCCACACGATTCTGATCCAACGGACTAGATTCGTCCGACCTCGTCGACCCCGGAACTTTTGCAGAAGAGCCCCTAGACTTTCCAGAAATGAACCCGTAGTCCAGATCAGTAGAAAAATAATTAGAGTTGAGCCCTTTCTTTTTCTGTCTTGTCCCCTGACCTCTCTAAAATTAGTACCCGCCATCCAGGATCTCCAGTTTTGCACCCCGACCCTCTGTTTAAGGTTTAATTATGTTTTAGCCCCTGATTTCTTCAATTTAGCCCCTGGAAGTTTAGTTTCTTCGCAGATAAGTCCCTGGAGCCTTGCTTTAGCCCTATCTTCGTCGTTTTAGATCCGTTTCAACTCGTTCTTGTTGCGTTAAGTCTTATAAAACACTAAGCTACCGTTTAGTCGTGTCATTGTGCCTTAGTTCCTGTCTTTTAATTAAAAGTAGATTTAATTTGATTAAAGTTCTCTCACCTAGTTTTTCTAACTAAAATCCACCTAGGTCTTTACCTCCGGTTTTTCATAACTAATGTTAATTTGATTAATACCAACTCAAATGTGTTCTAAATATAATTTGTTTAGTTGAACACCAAATATAAAGTTATGCGTTTAAATGCTTTCACAAGTTTTCTTTCTAATTAATTGTTAATTAGTGTAATTTGTACATAGACAATGATAAATAAAATATAACTAAGTTCTACTCCGCTTTTATAAATAAAAATATAATATAAGTTAATTATAATCAAGGATATTTTGTTTTGAATATCTTTTACATTTGTTTTCCAAATAAAATAATAAAACTCATAGTTCTTTTGTGTCTTTTATAATACCAATCTTCCGATAGTTGCGTCTTTTCAACCCTAGCTCCGTTTTCCGTGTTTCTTGTGCTCTTGTAACCGTAGCAGCGAGCCTTATCCTTTAGCACGCTCTTTTAAAAGCTTTTGTGCTGTGATTGGTGTATTGTTCTTAGCTGTACTTGTTTGTTGTTTTGTATGTTTGTGCTCGATGTTTGCTTCGAGTAGAATGATCGCTGTTGAAGCTTGAAGATCAAGGTTTCCAAGTAAGCAAGAGCTGAAGAGCAGTAAGAGTAGCTTTTCGTTGGAAAAAGGCAAGTGACCTTAACAATCCTTCTATCTATGCTTATTTACAAGAATACCATGTATTAAATGGAACATGGAGAACCACCCAGGAAAACGGTACAACCACGAGGACTATATGGCTCTGGTCTTGGCTAATTAATTAGAGACTCTAGTTTGAAGCGGTCTTACCGAAAGGGCAAGGAGGGGGTCGGTGATAGGGGTCATAGCCCGGTCCTCTTGGGGTAGCAGCCTTCGCTAAGGTGCTGACCATTGGGGAGGTTTATGGACCACAATGCTACTGAAACTCTAGCGGACTACTTCTTATTAGGGAATCTTTGTAAAGGCCTCGTAGCGTCCCTATGCAATCACACCTTGGAAGTGTGGTATTGTGCCCAGCTAGCACAGCATGGTTGGGTCCAAAGTTCTTTTGAACTTTTACGCGACTTGTGGTGAAAGTGTACAACCTCTGCAGAGTGTCTAAAACTGATATATCAGTCGTGCTCATGGTCAAGAGCGGCCTGGACCCTAACATGATTAATAAACTTAAAAATGGATTTAAATCGTTACTCTAGTTATTTCTTGTGGCCTTGCTGAGTACCAACCATAAGTGTACTCACCCTTGCTAACTGCTGCTCAGAAGAAAAAGGTGTGAAGCCTACTGAAGAAGATGAAGAGTTCTAGGCGTACGCAACCCCCAGTCGTTTGCCTGTGAAGTGTGGAGCCTTCGTTTCCATGATAAGCGCATATCTCTGATAGTCTTGTAAGTCCTTATTTATGTTTCTTTACGTGGTACTATTGCTGTTATTCACTGATGATGTCACTATATGTATGGAACTTGATCCTGGCATACATATAGTTATGCATTCGGTTTTGTCCCTAAACCGGGTGTGACAGTACGTCATCCGTGTGCACTTCCCTACATCAAACAACGTGGTGGAGTACAAAGCTCTCATCAACGGGCTGCACATCGCCATCGAGTTAGGCGTCTGTCGCCTAGAGGTCAAGGGCGACTCTTGCCTCATCGTCGATCAGGTGATTAAGGAATCGAGTTGCATCAGCCCTAAGATGGCCGCGTACCGCCAAGCGATGCGTGAGCTAGAAGACAAGTTCGACGGGCTCGAGCTCACTCACAGCCCCCGGAGGCTGAACGAGGCCGTCGACATGCTGGCAAAGATGACGTCACAATGGGAACCCGTACCCCACGGGATCTTCGCCAGCGACCAACACAAACCTTCGATCCGCCACGTTGAAACAGAACGGGCCGCGCCTGCTGCGCCGACGGCTAGCACGGGGGCTCGACCGCAAACCTCCGCAGCGACTGACCCTGACACGACTGCGACAGGCTCGGGGGCTAAGTTGCTGACCCTTCTGCACTCCGACCCCGAAGTCATGGAGATCGATGAGGGGGCGAGCGGTTTCTCCGACCCCGCAAAGGACTGGCGGAAGCCTTTCGTTGATTGGTTAGCCAATGAACTACTCCCTGCCAACAAGACGGAGGCCCGACGGCTTGTTCGCCACGCCAAGTCCTTTGTTCTCATTGACGGAGAACTCTACAAGCGAAGCCACACGAGGATCTTGCAGCGCTGCATTCCGATCGAGCAAGGGAGGCAGCTGCTGATCGACATCCATGGCAATGTGTGTGGACACCACGCCGCTCCTAGGACCCTGGTCGGGAATGCCTTCCGACAGGGGTTCTACTGGCCCACGGCAGTAGCCGATGCCGAGCAAATCATACGCACCTGCGAAGGGTGCTAGTACTACGCTCAGCAAACCCATTTGCTGGCTCAAGCGCTACAGACTATCCCCATCACATGGCCTTTCGCGGTCTGGGGACTCGACCTGGTAGGCCCTCTCAAGAAGGCACCCGGGGGCTTTATGCACCTCCTTGTCACCATGGACAAGTTCACCAAGTGGATCAAGGCTTGGCCAATCGCTACCATCAAGTCGACCCAAGCCACGGCCTTCTTCCAGGACATCGTCCATCGGTTCGGAGTGCCCAACTCCATCATAACAGATAATGGCACGTAGTTCACCGGAAAGGAGTTCCTAGAGTTTTGCGACGACCACCACATACGGGTGGATTGGGCCGCCCTGGCGCACCCCTGTACGAATCGGCAAGTCGAGCGCGCCAACGGCATGATCCTCCAAGGACTAAAGCCTCGAATCTACAGTTGCCTCAAGAAGTTCGCAAGGTGGTGGGTTGCGGAGCTCCCAGCCACCCTGTGGAGCTTGAGCACAACTCCAAGCCGCGCCACAGGGTTTACCCCATTCTTCATGGTCTACGGCTTAGAGGCAATCCTCCCAACCGACTTGGACTACGGCTCGCTAAGGGTCAGGGCCCACAACGAGCAAGGGGCAGAGCCCGCCCTCGAGGACGCCATGGATTAGCTCGACGAGATGTGCAACGTCGCCCTCCTGCGGTCGGCCAAGTACCAGCAAGCTCTCCGAAGATATCATCACCGCTGAGTGCAGGGTCGTGCGTTCCACGTCGGAGACTTGGTACTCCGGCGCGTGCAAAGCAACAAAGATCGCCACAAGCTTTCACCCCCCTGGGAAGGGCCCTACGTCATCGCAGAGGTGCTCCAACCCGGAACCTACAAGCTCCAAACTAAGGATGGCGAAGTCTTCCCCAACGCATGGAACATCGAACAGCTACATCGCTTCTACCCTTAGTTTGGGCAATTATGTAAGCTGTTAGTTTCAAATAAGGGGAACCCACTCTACTAAGAAGAAGTTTCTTTGTTGGTCTATTTACAATTCAAGAGTAACCCCCGAACCCGCCACAGCGTGGGGCCAGGGCTCACTCGGGGGCAACACAGGCTATACATTCATTTTTCTTTTCCTTTTCCTATTGCGAACTAGTCGGACAGACCAGGTCGCGGGTCGGAGAATACTTGGCATTTGCCCCGGCGGCAGGGGCACTCGATCACTCGCACACCCAAGGACTTTTCTTTCAAAACCCTACTCCTTCTGTTCACTCTTGGCGATAGAAAAGGGTGCATCAACCCACCAGCCCAACTTACGATGGGTCGGAATCGTTTGCAAACAAAAAGCGATTAAGTTATTACAGCTCTCCCATGAGTTCAGAACTAACCAAAACAAGAGCACTAAACAGAAGTTCATTTTTTGAAGACGACCTCATCCTCCATCTTCTCAGCTAAGGCGTGCGCGAGAGGGGCAACGTTGTTTTCAATCTGCTCCAGATCTTCCTCCTCATACCCACTTGCGAACCCGTGGCTCAGCTCGGGCAGGTCGATGTCTTCGTAGTTGGAGCGGGCAACCGCGAACGCACGACGGACACCAAGGTGCAGCGCTTGGGTCACCGCACTTTAAGCCCCCTCCGCGAAGTGAATCAGCTGGGAGATAAGCTTGTCGTCCTCCGTGGTTGCCGACCCGCCAAGGTCCTCCAGCGCCATCTTCGCGGCCATCTGTAGGTTAGTCAGCTCGACCTCCTTCTTCTCGAGAAGCTCCTTCACCAAGACTAGCTCAGCCGACAGTTGCTACGACTTGGTCTCCTCGTCCTTAAGCTGGGCACTGATGGCTGCGTCACAAAAACAAAAATACATCAGCAAAAATAGTTGTTGAGACACAGAAAGGAAGGCAAGAGGACGATGGCACTTACCAGTCTCTCGATCACGTATCAACGCCACTGTGGTGTTGAGGTTGCTGATCGCCGAGCGTGCGTTGCCAAGACTTTGGATCAGGGCCGCCTTGGATGCTTCAGCCTTTTCTTTCAGGGCCTTTGTTGCGCTCAGCTCCTCGCAAAGAGCAGCTATCTCCATCTGGGCGCCTGCGGGGGATAGGGGGTCAGACAATCCTGACTCCTATCTCACAGATACTTGATCGATGATGATCAAGATCCCTTACCTTGAAGCTCCAATTGCGCTGCTTGCGCTTTCGATGTGGCGTCCTCGAAAGACTCTAGCGTGGTGTCCCGCTCGCCGTGCAGCTCATCACACTCCTTCCAGAGCTATTCGAGTTTGCGGTGCACCGTGTCGAGCTCCTCCGCCAGGACCTCCCATTCACAGGAATCCTCGGCATGCCGAGTCCGATGCCGAAGTTTGAGAGTCTATGAGGTTTGGGTCAGAAATGAAAGGACCCGCCGGCCGCGGCCGGCCGGATTGGACGAAACACGAAAGATAAGTGCGCCATACCTCGCATAGATGGACGACAACGTCGCGCAGGGTAGTCAGCATGGAGGCAATGCCACTCCTAAGATCCCCCAACTCGGCGTCCACTAGTGCGTTGCTCATGGCAGGGAGGATGTCCGTCAAGGCGCCGTTGCCTCCCAGCAGGGTAAGATTGCCGCCATAGCAAGCGAGAGAGGGCGACGACTCCCTGGCTCGGCTCGTCGATGGGAGCGTCGCCACCTCGGAGGAGGAGGGTACACCCACCATCGGCGCAACCGCCCGGGGAGGAGGGATGCCCTCACCTCTGACCTCCCCCTCCTCCGTGCCCTGACTCATCACAGCATCGGTTTGGGACGGGACGTTTGTCCTCGCATCGGGGGTCGGCTCCGGCGAGTCCGACGTGGCAACCCGGTCCTGTGACATCCCCTCGATCGACTGGCCCGCCGCAGCGGTCACCACCAGTGTCAGGGGCTCCAGGTCCGCGGTAGCCTCCTCTCGCGGAGGGGCGGGTGCGTCATCCACCTGCTCCACTGGCGTCACCTCGGCGGTCCGCGCTCCTTCCATGATGGAGGGCGCAAGCGGGGACGGGGATGGCTCTCCCACCGCAGGTTCGCCGGCGCGGCCCCTTGCTTAGCAAGAGCCTTCTTGGGGGTGAGCGACAACGAGCTAGGGAAGGAGGATGACGCCAACGAGAAAGAGAAGAGAAATCAAATTACGCACTGGGTTGACGTCATTCTTAAGCACTTGAGGGTCGGACCGCCCGACCCCGGTTCTGAAGCCTCGGCATGCCTCTTGAAGGAACCCGTCGCCGGGGAGGGTCCCGTTGTCGTTGTCGTCGCGGCCTCCGTCCTGCTTCCCTGCGCTGTGGGGTGTTGCAGGGTGGGCGCGGTTGCGGACGCCGATGCCCCCAGGCTCCTGGCTCTTCCTCCTTGCGACTTGGAGGGATGGGAGCCGGGCATCTCCATGTTCCCGGCCTTTCCCCCTGCGTGCTGGGGGGCGGAGGGTCAGATGCCGCCACCTCGGATGGCGGTGGCGGTGCCTCTTCCCCTTCCTCATCGCCAGCTAGAAGGGTGTCCCACATCATGAAGTCGCTGTCGCTCGACACGACCTCCCCGGCCTTGCGGCATTTCGCACGAACACGCCTCCTCTCCTCCCATTCTTTCTTCCTCTTCGCCCGCTCATCTTTCTTCTTCTTGCGCTCATCGTCTTGAAGCCGGTAGACCCTCCTTTGGTCTGCATCCTCCGGCAGAGGCGCCGAACTAACCATGAAGGGGCCATATCCGTCCTGCGAGACGCAATCTCCAAAAACTCAAGCGGAAGGAGGGAAAGGCACAACCAGCAAAATCAATATAAAAGAAGAAGAGGACTCTTACCAACGGATCGGCCCGGGAGTCCGAAAGCATCACCGGATGGCCCGGGACTGGGTACTCCACCTCCTTGACGTCGATCGCCTCGAGGACACGTTGCCCGACCTCCGAGGCACTAATTTCCCCAATAGCGAGCATGATCCCCGGGTACGCCAGGGGAGGATCCATCGCGTACATTGGGAGGCTCCGCGCCATCAGCGGCGCAACCCGCTTCTGGTGGTAGGCGCCTATCACAATGATCCCAGTGAGTCCGCACTCTTTCTGGTGCGCGATCGCATCAAGGAGCACTGAGAGCCGCTTCTTGTTCTTCCTGGGTGACACATACCTCCACATTAGAGGTGCCTTCCCGATGATCCGACTCGAGAACTCCGGTAAGGGGCCGTCCTGGTAGTTCTTGATGTAGAACCAGGTGGAGTGCCAGCCCCGGTTGCTCCTAGTGAGCACCAGGTCCATATACTGGCGGGCCCTCGACCCATGACGGAGCCGGATAGAAGCACTGCCCATCGTGGGCACCACCCACCTCATCGGATTCAAGTTGGGCACATTGACCTTGGCGAGCTCCACCTGGAAGAAATACCTCAAGAGGTCGAAGTGTGGAGCAATCCCTAGGAATCCCTCACAAAGGGCGAAGAACGCCGCGATGTGCTGAATCCCGTTAGGATTGAGGTGTTGCACCTCGATTTGGTAGTGGTACAGCAAGCCACAGAAGAAGTCATGGGGAGGCATTCTGAACCCCCGCTCGTGGAAGTTGGCAAACGACACGGTGTAGCCGTCGCGGGGGGGGGGGGGGGGGGGGGGGGGGACGGCACCCTCTCACCGCAGGGGAGCTTCCACTCCTGCCCCCTCGTGGTCAAGGGGCAAAGCAGCCCCTTGGCCACGAGTCCCTCCGCGCGGGCCATGGTCATGAACGAGCACTGCCAATCCCCCATCTCGCGTCGCAGGCGGGCGAGGACGGCGTAAGGGCACCAAGGCTCGACGGCGGCGGTAGTGGCGTGATGAACAAGGTGTGCTCTCTCTCTCTCTCTCTCTCTCTCTCGCTCTCTCTCCCCTTTTCCCTTTCGCTTGCGCTAAAAATGGCAAGGATAGAGAGCGTCGTTTCCCATCTAACCCCGATAAAATGGGGGAAGGGGGAGGGCAAACCACCCCCTCGTTTCTCGCGCCCACCATCATCATGGTGGCCGCTCGCACCTCCTCTCGCCACGTCCCCACTGCACTGGGCCCCGGAGCCGCTACAGGTGCAACCCATCAAGAATCGCACCCACGGAAGAATAGATGGAAAAGCCTCGGAGGTAAGCGGGAGAATGGGCCGGTGGCGCCTCGCGCAGCCCATTTCTGGCCCACAGCTTCTAAGGCTGACCCAGTTAAGGGTTCGCGGATGCCCGAAAAAACTATGAGCTAGGGACGGGGATAGGTGGGCCCCAGCGGCTAGAACCCAGGCGCGCCCGCGTGCCGAAGAGCATCTCAACCCGTGTCCGAGTCCTGATTCTGGATTGATTCGTGGTTTCCCCCCGAGGGGAGGCATCGAGCCGCTGGAGTCGGTCGAACGACTCCGGTAACATGAGCGGGTCGACCATCAGGAGCTTTGAGGGTGGTCACCAGCTGATCCATCTCGGGTCCCTAGCGAAAGGGAGCTAGACCCTCACTCGGACTGACCCGTTAACAACTCACCGGACACTAGGCTCTTGACCAGCGAGAAAGAGCTTGGCCGTGCCCAGCCCTCTCGTCCCTAACGTAAGGGGCGCGCGGAGGGAGTCGATGCAAAGATGGGTCGACCCCTCTCCACCGCCGCCTCGAGGGCGAAGGGAGTCATGGGGGTCGGAACCCGCAGGAAGGCCGACAGGGCTGCACTTGATCCTGAACCAAGGGGGGTCGGCGGTGCCCGATCCACTGCCGACCGCAAAAAGGAAAAAGGACTCGGGGGCTGCACCCCAATGTCCCCTCGGATAGCTTTCGAAACCAAGGGAAAAACGCTTTATTCCTCGAAATAATTACAAGATGCATTCGGCCAAAGGCCGTTCATAGTACAAAAACCTTGTCACCGCCGTAAGAGCGGCAACAATGGGGTCCTCAGGGGTGGTAGTTTCAATTGCAAAAAGGAAGAGGGCGGCCCTCATCGCAATCTTTCTTCTTGCATTCTTCTCCTCGACGGGGGCGCGACGGGAGATGATGGTGGGCGGCCTAGCCGCCGCCGCCACCGCACACGCTTCCTCGCTGCCCCGAAACCCGGCGAGGAGCACCCCTTTCGCCTCGGCCGTCGTCGGAGTCCGAGTATTCTGACGAAGACCACTGAAGCCGAGGGATGAGGGGATACCGGGCGCCTTCACCGGCCAAGTGGTTCCAAAGAACAACGGTGGTTTAAAGGCGGATCGGCATCTTCTCCAAGGCTTCCCCCGCCGCTCGCAAGCATTCTTCTAGCATCGGTGGTTTAGAGAATGATGGGCTCGCTCAGGAGGACGCACGCAGGGAGAAAGCGCCACCATTGACAGGAGTTTAGGAATGGCAAAAGATTTAACTCAGGTGAATCTAAACAGCTGTCTCCGGGCCCTCTTTATAGCCACGCGAAGCCGGCAAGCGGCTCCTCGCAGGCGAAACAGAAGCAAGCGGAGGTGACAAAGCCGTACATCGACCCAGACAAGGGAAAAGGATGGACATCGGATGTCACACCCGATTCTAGAAAGAACCAGATGCATCTCCTGTGTGCGCCAGGATCATGTTCACACACACATGATAGATGGAAAAGTGTAATATATCAAAGGCAATGCTCAAAAAGTAACTAAATAAAGTATTTAACCATATTACACTCTGAATAAAAGAGACACAAAGGTCTTTAAACGATACACTGATATACCCTATACGAAGTCTGCAACAACTCCGTCTTCCACAGGCGATGACTGGTGAACGCAATGCCTAGAACTCCTCGAAGTTGTCAAAGTTCTCCTCTTCAAAGTTCTCTTCTGAACAGCAGTGGGCAAGGGTGAGTACTCTTATGGTTGGTACTCAGCAAGTGGGGTGAATATGCAAGGCTAACAAGGATAGGCTAAGGTTTGCAGTAGCGAGCACTTTTAGTTGGTCAAGTATTTATTAGCAAGCACCTATTAACTAGGTTTAAGTTTATACCATCCCACTTTAGCAAAAACATAAAGGTACCAGCAAGATAAACATTAACCACGAACCACGATTTAATTAATCTTCAAGTTTCATTATCATGTGAGGGTCCAAGCCACTCTTAACCGTGCGTACGGCTGTTATAACAGTTTTACACTCTGCAGAGGTTGTACACTTTACCCACAAATCATGTTCCCCTGAGTTGCCCAGGTTTACAAGGCCCGTAAACACTTCCAAGGTGAGTGGCGAGGGTACACTACGAAGCCTTTACAAAGACATGTCGAGAGCTAGGCAGCCCGCTAGAGTTTCAGTAGCAGTGTGGTCCATAAACCTACCTAATGGTCAGCTCCTTAGCAAAGGCAGCTACCCCAAGAGGACCGGGCTATGACCCCTATCACTGACCCCCTCGTTGCCCTTTCGGTAAGGCCACCAGCTAACTACACATCTAATTAATTGGCTAAGGTCAGAGCCATATGACTTTGTGGTTGCACTGTTCACTTGGGTGGTTCTCCATGTTCCCATAAACAAAGTTGATCTTGAATTAATGTGGTATAACAACATTATGAAACGTGATCAACATTGCCATAATAGTAAACCAACACCAATCCCAAAGTTTGCAACTAAGCGTGTCTACCCAACATGAATAGTAAACCCAGGTGTTTCAAGGCTTTGGGTAAAAGACTAGGTATGTCCTTAGTATAGGTAACCCATCAAGTTTATGCAAGCAAAATTAAAGATAAAGTAAATTGTCATGCTGTTGTTGGGATAAAATAGAATATGCAGGGGAGGAAATCCACTTGCCTTCCTCAAACAGCTGTTGATTCTCTTCTTCGTAAGCTTGCTCTTGGTCTTGCTCGAATGTCACGTTGTCTACGCGATCACACAAACAAGCATGCACAAACAAATAAGAAACAGTACAACAAGCAGTACAAAAAGAAAGTAAAAAGATGCTAAAGTAGTAGTTCAAGATGCAAGAGCACAAGAATCGCTGAAATCGGAGATGAAACGATGAAGATATGGCTAAAACAGTGATCCAGGGACCTAACTGCGAGAGTTTTGAGCTTCCACGGGCTAGATCTGAAGAAATCAGGGGCTAA
This sequence comes from Panicum miliaceum, assembly GCA_032594955.1. Taxonomy (NCBI): domain Eukaryota; kingdom Viridiplantae; phylum Streptophyta; class Magnoliopsida; order Poales; family Poaceae; genus Panicum; species Panicum miliaceum. The sequence goes on from CM064058.1 coordinate 39,295,779, forward strand.
AACATAATTAAACCTTAAACAAAGGGTCGGAGTGCAAAACTAGAGGTCCTGGATGGCGAGTACTAATTCTGGAAAAGTCAGGGGTCGGGATAGAAAAAGAAAGGGCTCAACTCTAATTATTTTTCTACTGATCTGGACTGCGGGTTGATTCCTGGAAAACCTAGGGGCTTTTCTGCAAAGATTTTGGGGACGGCTAGGGTCGGGCGAATCTGGTCCGTTGGATCAGAATCGTGTGGCAAGGTAAGGGTCGGGCGAATCGGACGCAGCTCGGATCTGTTCTGGTCGTTAGATCTAGATCAACCGGCAGGGTAAGGGTCGGCTCGGGTCGACCCGGCGGAGTAAAAGGGTCGGGCGAATCGCTCTGCTGTGCTGGGCGCCAGCGGCGAGCGAGAGCGGCGGCAAACGGCCGGAGTTCACTGAATCCGGTGTTCCGGTGCTCGTTTTAGGCTGGGGTTATGCCGGGGAGAGAGAGGGCGGCACTGCGAAAGTGGTGGTCACGGGAGGGCCGTTCGGCGACCGTAGACCGGCGGCCACGGCGGCGGGCGGAAATAGATCTCCGACGAGAAATTGGGGCTGTGACAGAGCGAGAGAGAGGGGGGGAAATGGGGCGGCTTGGTGCTCACCACCGCGCGGAACTCCGGCGAGGGTTGTAGTCGTTGGAGAACCAGAGGGACGGCCATTCGACGGAGGGGCGGCGACACGGGGCGGCGGTGTTCCTCCGGTGAGCGGTTTCCAGCGGCGTGCGACCGTGTGGAGTAGAAGAAGAGATTGAAGATGGCTCTGGGTACAAAGCGGGGCTCCGGCGTGGGTTTTATAGAGGAGGGGAGGAGGCGTAGCGGCCGGGAAAAGGGAAGGCGGCGGCTCACGCGGCGGCCTGCGAAGGAAAGGGGCGGAGCGCGTACCACGCCAGTATGGCAGGCCAGCGTCGCGGGGGAAGGAAAGAGGAGACGCGGGCACTGGCGCGGGGACGAACTGGATTCGGGGTGAGGAAGAAAAAGGAAAGGGGAGGGAGGCGCGGACGACGGCGCGGCGCGTCGGTGTCGCAGCGGAAAGGAAAGAGGGGAGCGAAGCGGAAGGAAGAAGAAAGGAAAGGAAGAGAGGGGGCGCCGACAGGTGGGACCCAGATGGCGGTGGATGAGAGGTGAGGGAGAGTAGGCGGTTTGGGCTGGCTGGTTTGGGCCGCCGGGGGGGGGGGGGAAGGAGAAAAGAAATAGAAGAGGAGGAGAGAAAAGGATTTGGGCCAACTGAAAGAAAAGAGTGGGAGAAGAAAAAGAAAGAAAGAAGCATGCATAATTTCATTTTGTGGCTTTTATAAAAATATTTTTAAAATTTATTTTCTATATTTTTGGGTGTTACATCGGAGCCATATAAAAAAAGAGGGGCCGAGTCAAGCTGGTTGGCTGCTCGGCTTGTCGCAATCACCCGGCGCAAGTCACGTGGAGGCAAAAGCGATACCACTGAGGAACTGCCGAGTAAGGAGGGGAGCGGATCGTTCGCTGGACCCTCTGAGCAAATCTCTGATCCACCTAGAGGCTCAGGGGCTACACCCACTGGGTGCGCTCGTGCGCACCCACAAGAGTGCCAAAAATGAGCTCCGCGTTGTCAGGTCAAAATCAAATAGACCACCCGCAGATCGAAAGCAGAACCCCCTGAGCGAATCCCCGATTCACTCAGGGGCTTGGGGGCTACACTCAGTGCGTACGCTCCCACGCACCCGCTTAAACCACCAAACGGCTAAACTCTGCTAGTGCTAGTTCCTGCCAACCGAAGGGGAAATCAAACCCCCTCGCAGTTACCATGTAACCAAAAGGGGATTTGGGGCTACTGTTGGGGGAGAGTAGAATGGATACTCTTAGGTGCCAGGATCAAGAACCTCACTCATCAGAGAATATCAGGCAGGCCCGTGAACGGCCCACGGGCAGCCAACAAACCATCGACGAACGGCCCAATGGTCTAGGGGCGGAGAACACCCGCGAGCGCGTCACTCCAAGGAAAGACCGCCTCGCCCGACCCTCCGCGGAGGGGGTCAGGGGACCCCGCCTCGCCCGACCCTCCGTAGAGGGCGTCGGAGGACCCCGCCTCGCCCAACCCTCCATAGAGGGGGTCAGAGGGCTCCGCCTCACCCGACCCACCGCATAGGGGGTCGGGACTTTGCCCGCGCCTCGAATTGTCCGTACTTCGACAAGACCGCAAACCTAACCTGAGGGAGCCGTCTCCCAGTCAAAGGGATGGTGCGAATGGTCGCATCCGGGTACAAAACGAGGCGACGCGACTGTTCGGGATGTGCCCCGCGGAGCACCGCTCCGGCAGCCGTGGCATAAGGGGGCGCCCCAACCACTCCTCCAGTGAGTAGCGCTAGAGAGTACAACGACCACAGCAACCAAAGGACCAAGGACGGACATGCGCCAGGATCGGTGTACGTTCCCCAAATAACGACGTACCCCACACATGATGGCATGGGGAGCGCTCCACGCTCCGCACAGGATGAAGAACAGGGAACGGACATCCCCCGTCGGCATCAGGGGCCCCACGCCACGACGACGAGGCGCCGGGGAAGTTTAGCCTCCCAACACGCCGTCTATCTCTCTCCCTCTCTCTCTTTGGTAACCGATCCCTTTCCCTCCTTGAAGGATAAAAGGGAAGGAAGGGGACCCGAGTAGGGGATCCCTTTTTTCACGAACTCACGCATACGCACACACGCTCACCCACGCACGAACATAGAGACTTGGGAGCCCTTTCCCTCTCTCACCTTTTTGTAACCCCTACTATGAACTGAGTGCAAGAACATGAATCGCTGGAACTGGACGTAGGGACATTCAGCCTGAACCAGTACAAACCTCGTGTCTTCCCTTGCATTACGATCCGGGCCGTGACGAGCATACAAATCTACTAGCCGGTGATTCGATACACCGACACACCTTGATTTCCTTCTCTTGAATTCGTATGCTTTCTACAAGCTTGATGAGGCTTTCAATGGCAGGAATGGCTAGATCCTCCAGTTTCTTCTAGGATCTTTTCTCGGGCCCTTTATCAGGCCTTTTCTCGTATTGTTGTTTCCGGTTGACTGTCTTGACTTGGGAACATTGTTCTAACTTCGGTCTGAAGGAGAACTTCTCTTTCTGCCCATTGATGTTGAGCTGGATCTCTCCAGCTCCCACATCGATATGTGCATTTGCTGTGCTAGAGAATGGCCTCCTAGGATGAGAGGGGTCTAGGTGTCGACTTCCATGTCTAGGACGACGAAGTCTACGGGGATGAAAAAGTTTTGGATTTTCACCGGAATATTTTCGGTGATCCCAGCGGGGTAACGAACTGATTGGTCTGCTAGCTGCAAACACATGGCAGTAGGAGCAAGCGCATGATGATTAAGTTTGTCATAGATTACCTTAGGCATGATGCTGACGCTTGCCCCCAAGTCGCAGAGTGCGTGCTTGAAGTACTGAGTCCCGATTGAGCATGTGTGGTGGGACATCCTGGGTCTTTCTTTTTCTCTGGGAGAGGATCGAGTATAGCTACGCTACACTCTTCTGTGAGCTGTACTACCTCAGTGGTCGACAAGTTCTTCTTGTTTCCAAGAATATCCTTGATATACTTGGCATATGTACGTACTTGCATTGCATCAAGCAGTGGTATATTGACATACAACTTCTTGATTACCTCGACGAACTTGCCGAATTGTTCGTCGGCCACCGGCCTCCTTCTCCATTCCGGAAACGGTAAGGCGGTTGTGTCATAGTACTCTCGAGGAGCCCTTGGGGCTTCCTCAGCTTCTCCGTGGGTAGCAAAGGTGCTTCCGTGAGCCTGCTCCCGCACCTCATCTTCAGCAATGGTATCCCTGGCAGTTACGGTCTCCCGCCATGAACTTGCATCCTGTGGTAGGGGTGGATCTTGTGTGGACTTTCTAGCCCGCGTAGTCACCGCATTCACTTTCCCTTTTGGGTTAACTTCCGGTTGCCTGGGCAGCTTCCCCATGTTAGGGTTAGGACAGGATGAGGCCATTTGAGCTACTTGAGTTTCTATCATTCTGTTAAAGCTCAACTGGTTTTTAATAATATAGTTAAAACCCTCTAGTTGTGCGACCATAGACTCCAAAATTTTATCATTATCTTGAAATTTCTTGCAAATGTTATCATTAATTTGTTTCTGGCCGTAAACTAGGTCTTTTTGATAAGGCTGAAAATTGTTATTAAAATTATTACCTTGTTGTTGACCGAAGGGGAGGTTGGGCTTGGAGTTCCACCCTTGCCGTTGAGGACGATATCCTGAATTGTTGGGAAAGTTGTTCCCAACGAAATTCACATCCTCCTGTGTTAATGGGCAGCTGTTGCCTGAATGCCCAGTTTCGCCACATGTCTCACATGTGATCCTCGAGTCCATGATCTGATTGACCTGGTTCGGAGATTCTAGGTTCTTCATGAGGAGATCCATCTTGGCTGCCAGCTGTTGGCATTTTATAATGCAATCACCAAGTATGGACATAAAATCCATTCCCCGGCATCAGCGCCAGAAATGCTGTGGAGTATTTCTTACGTTACAGAAGGATCCGCAAGCGCACAGAATACCGTTGTAGTATTTTACCCGTGAGTACGAGGTCGTATTTATATTTCCGCAGGGAAGGCGGCGGTTATTGGAATAGATTAGTGTGTTGATTAGTTCTAGCATGGATATTCGATTGAATAAACAGCGGTAAGATAATATATGGTAAAGAGGTAGTGTGACACACAAGTTACTCAACTTCTAACTCTATGCAAAGCTTAAATGAAGGGAGAAAGAAGAAGAAAGCTAATCTAAGGACTTATGTACTCCTAACTAAGCATACAGTCTATACTAGGCACTCACATACGTATACATGATTAGAAACGGGCTCTAGGCTCCCAGGCATCACCGGGAGGCCGCACAGGATATGGCTAGGTGGCCACTAGATCCTCACGGCTATTTTATGCACCTTCTACAGCTACTACACGAACGGGGAGGGTTACGCTGGATGGATAGGGTTGTCACCACCTGCCGCCTACCTCATCTAACCATGGTACAGAGCCGCATCCAACAACACTGATTAGCCTAGACACCACGTCTACACTAATAAGCGATACTCTAATGCCCTGCGCGGAGCCCCGACCCTTCGGATGGACAGACATCACACTAGAGCAAACATGCGAATACTGGAACCGATGTTGTAGCCTAGATGTTGTACCATGTCTAATCATGCAAGATATAAGACCAAATATAAACTAAGCATAGCATACACATCCGAATACACAGAACACATACTATACGAATACGTTAAACTAGAAGATAACTCTATTAAGGAATTCTGAATATTACAAAGGAGAGGAAGAGTAAAATCCATACCGAACACTCCTAGGCAAGACTCGGGAACCGAAGAAGAGCTACTTCACCTAAACTCCACTATCCTAAAGGCTAAGCAAGAGAGAAACTTGAGAGAGGCTTCAACTTGTGGTGTCTCATTTAGCAGCACCCCCCTCATATTTATAGAGGTGAGTGAGGGGAGTGTGCAGCAGCTTCTCGGCGCCCCTTCACCCCCTAGCACCCTGAACCAACATGGAGGACCAATGGGAGAGCTCCACGTGGAAGAGGAAGGTTGGTGGGGCCTGGCCTGGTTCGGCCGACCCACCTAGGTCAGTTGTGCTTGTTTGTGGGCCCTTTGATCCATGGGAGGCTGAATGGCGCGCTCTGATTGGTCGACGCCATTTTCCTTGGATTGAAGTGCTTGTTTACACTTGATTTCTGCTCAATTTCCCTACATTGGAAATTCTCCATGGGGTATGTGGAAACGATATTATTCTAGATAAATATGCAAGTTAAGTATGCTACTCATCCCAATTTACTGATCAAATTGACGCTCAAAATTGGTCCGTAGTGAGCGTCAACACCAGCATATCTGTACCATCAATCTGGTGTACTCCTTTCGGGCAGGTTGGTTGCCTATCTCCTTTCCAACTTTGGTTGGAGGCGATCTTGTCTATGAGCGTCTTGGCCCGTGCAACACCCAAAGAGAGGAATGCTCCTCCTGCTGCTGCATCGATGTGGTCTTGCGCTCTCTGACTCAAGCCATGGAAGAAATTTTGAATAATCAGCCACTCTTCCATGCCATGGTGTGGACATGCTGCTATGTAATCCTGGAGTCTTTTCTAGGCTTCCAGGATGGTTTCATCCTGGAGTTGTTGGAAACTCGAGATCCTATTCCTGAGGACATTAGTTTTGCCCACTGGGTAATACTTGGCTAGGAACGCATTGGAGCAGTCATTCCATGTAGTGAAGTCTGCCTTGTTGGTGTAAAACCACGTCTTTGCTTTGCCCAACAAAGAGAATGGGAACAAACGAAGGCGAACGTTATCCAATGTAGTGCCTTTGGGGTTGATTGTGCTACTCACTTCCATGAAGTTCTGGAGGTGAGCGTTGGCATCTTCAGTTGCCTTCCCACAGAAAGGGCTAGCTTGAACCATGTTGACAAGTCTAGTCTTCAGCTCGAAGCCATCAGTGCCTTGGGTGTTGTCCAAACAAGTAGGGATATGACTGCTGGATGGGGCCGAGTATTGACAGAGTGTCTTCTGAGCCATTGCGAAGACAGATGTTGATGAACTCCATCCTAAGGTAAGCCTTTTCTGAGGTGGGACAATTCTCTGCCGAACAACACGCCCAATTCTTTCTGGATTCGGATTGAAGTTGCTTGGTACGTCGAAACCGGTCATGCATTGCTCTGCATATATCAAAAAGACAAAGAGAGCAATGGTAAGCCCGCTAAAGCTAGCGGTGAATTAAACAAAAAAAATTACCAAACGATGCAACTATATCTTAGCACCAAATTGCCTCCCCGGCAACGGCGCCAGAAATGCTTGTTGGCGTTTCTTATGCCCAATAGAATAGCGATTCCGCAAGCGCACAGAATACACCGCTGTAGCACTTCACCTTGGAGTATTCCAGGGTATCGAATTTCCACGGGGAAGCGTTATGGTCTAAAGAGTATCAATTGAATGGATGGTAAACTTTACTGGAAATAATCACCAGCTAGATAGCAGTGGTGGACTATAAGGGACGGACAGGGCTGTCACCACCTGCCGCCTACCACATCAGTTCCGTGGGGTGGAACACACTTTTTAGCTAACACTAAGCTAGACACCACATCTGCACTTGGTGTTAGAATTTCCCCTGAGGCCTTCAAGAGAAACCCCCCCCCCCTCAACCTAGGGAACTAACTTGAGCCCCCTAGTCCGGGCGAGAAAACCAGCAAGATAAGGTCTCTCCACTCTTCCAATTCTGATATCTGCCTCTTCCTATGCTCTCCCAATAGATCCAAGTTCATGTTCCATCTTCGGATAGCCCAATGTGCTCTATGTTCCAATTCAACGGGTAGATGACACGTCTTCCCATAGACAAGTTGATAGGGTGACATACCAATGGGAGTCTTGTAAGCCATGCGATATGCCCATAATGCATCCGCTAGCTTAGGCTTTCATTGTTTACCCATCTCATTGACAGTCTTCTGCAGAATATTCTTGATTTTCTTATTTGATGTTTCTGCCTGACCACTTGTCTTAGGGTGATATGGAGTAGCGATGTTATGCATCGTCCCGAGTTCCTTGAGGAAGCTTCGGAAAGCCGCATTGATGAAATGCGATCCTCCATCACTAATTACCATACGAGGTGTCCCGAACCTTGGAAAGATTACCTCTTGAAACACTTTCCGGGCGTGCTTTGCATCGGCAACGTTGCATGGCATTGCTTCTACCCATTTGGAGACATAATCCACAACGACCAAGATATACTCACAGCCATGGGACCTCGGGAAGGGTCCCATATAGTCAATGCCCCATACATCAAAGAGCTCCACATGAAGGTTATATGTGAGAGGCATGGCATCGCGAGATGAGATTCCTCCGTGTTTCTGGCAACTGGGACACCTTCGAATGAAATCCTTGGTGTCTTCATACATGGTTGGCCAATAGAAACCACTTTGCCATATTTTCTCTTGCGTGCAAAACACACCATAGTGCCCTCCATATGGTGCTGCATGGCATTTCTCAATAATCTTGATCCCTTCTGCTGTGGGGAACATCTTTGGAGTAATCCATCTGCACAGACTTTGTAGAGGTATGGCTCATCCCATAGGTGTTGTCTGCTCTCAAACACTAGCTTCTTCTTGTTCTCCCTAGGTGGGATGTACCCTGAAAGTATAAAATAGACAATATTTGCATACCAGGGGTTCGAAGCTGTTACCTTGAGTAGCATGTCATCCCAGAGGAAATCATTTCTCGGCAGTTCCTGCGTGTTAGTGATAATCATACGCGACAAATGATCTGCAAACGAATTTTCTACTTCCTTTTTATCTTTAATTTCTAGATCAAACTCCTGGAGTAGAAGGATCCACCTCATGAGCCCTGGCTTCACATATTTCTTAGTGAGAAGGTACTTCAGAGCTGCATGGTCAGTGTATACAATAACCTTTGCACCCACTAAGTAAGATCTAAACTTATCTATAGCAAAGACAACTACCAGGAGCTCCTTTTCAGTTGTGGCATAGTTAAGCTGAGCTCCTATTAGTGTCTTGCTCGCATAGGCGATCTCATGATGCTTCTTGTCCTTAGTTCGCCCAAGTACGGCCCCACCGCATAATTGCTAGCATCACACATGATTCGAAAGGGAAGCTTCCAATCCGAGGGTCGAATGATTGGAGCTGAGATGAGTGCCTTTTTGAGTGTATGAAAGGCTGTTAGGCACTCATCATCGAATTGGAAAGGGGCGTCCTTAGCTAGTAGGTTTGTGAGGGGTCTAGCAATATGGGAAAAGTTACCTATGAAACGATGGTAGAACCCTGCATGACCTAAGAAGCTTCGGATTCCTTTCACATTGGTGGGAGGCGGAAGTCATTCAATGACTTTGATTTTTGCCTTATCCACCTCGATTCCTCTCTTGGAGATGAGATGTCCGAGAACAATGCCCTCACGGACCATGAAGTGGCACTTCTCTCAATTCAACACCAGGTCCTTCTCTTGGCATCTCTGCAAGACCCTATCCAAATTCTTGAGGCATTGATCGAATGTCTTTCCGTAGACCGAGAAGTCATCCATGAAGACTTCCATAATTTCTTCGATCATGTCCGAGAAGATGGACATCATGCACCTTTGGAACAAAGCGGGCGCATTACACAACCCGAATAGCATCCATCGGTACGCGTAGGTTCCATAGGGGCATGTGAACGTAGTCTTGCTTTGGTCGTCGGGATGGATTGGGATTTGATGAAAACTAGAATAGCCATCAAGGAAACAGAAATAGGAGTGCTTTGCTAACCTTTCGAGCATCTCGTCGATGAAGGGAAGCAGAAAGTGATCCTTCTTTGTAGCCTTGTTGAGCTTCCTGTAGTCGATACACATTCTCCATCCCGTGACGGTTCATTGTGGGATCAGCTCATTCTTGCTGTACTCCACGACTGTCATACTTCCTTTCTTGGGCACTACCTGTACTGGGCTCACCCACTCACTATACGGGATTGGATAGATGATTCCGGCGTGTAGGAGTTTCAGGACCTCCTTGTTCACCACTTCACGCATCTCATTGTTCAACCTGCGTTGAGGCTCCCTGGAGGGTGCCATAGCGGGATCTATGGGAATGCGATGAGTGCAAAGAGTAGGGCTAATGCCCTTGAGGTCTTGGATAGCGTAACCGAGAACAGCTCGATGCTTTTCTAAGACAACGATGAGCTTTGAGGTCTCCTCTTTTGAGAGTTTGTCATTGATAATCACGGGAGCTTCTACATCGTTGTTTAGGAAGGCATATCGAAGGCCAGAAGGTAATGGCTTTGGCTCAACTGGAGGTCGGGCTGGAACTTCGAACTCTTTGAACTCTAAGATTTCATTAGAATCTTCCTCTTCTTGGATGAACTCTTCACCTTCCTGTTCGAGGGCCATTTCTGACGAATCTAGAGGGTCTGTGTCCAGCACCTCCTCAATTGGCTCTACCATGGGGGAAACCTCTGCCACCGAATTTACCGATCGAGTGATAGGAACAGAGAGGGTTTCTTTCCCCAATTTGATGTTAAGCGTTCCTGAATTCGGCACATCCGTGAGAAGCTTTACAATTGGATGACTGATAAGAATGTCGAATTTGGGAGCTTCGAACACATCGAAATCTAGATTCACCTTAACATTGTTGTGTCGCACTGACACTTTCTGAAGTACCCTGTGGCTTCCTGTAAGGGAACCTGAAGACCCCCTAAGGGTCCTGTCCGTTGGAATTAGAGCTTCGCCTCCTAAGAAGGCGCACGCGAATTTGTAGGACATGATGTTTGCCCCAATGGCGGGGTTATAAAGAGCGTCCACTTCCTGATTCTTTATGCGGCAGCGGATGTGAGAAGAAGGGTGGCTAATTTGAATGGGAGATGAGCTTGACTCTCCTTCTATCAACCATTCGCTGCTCATTATGGCTGTCAACTTCTTGATAGTCTCTAAAAGGTAGTTCTTTTTGTATGGTTCTAAAGGAGTGACCAGGACTGGTGGTCACTTCTAGCATAGATACTTCGAGGTGTTGCCAAGATCTTCAAAGAGATCCTCCTTGAGTCCATGCTCAAATTCCAAAAGTAGAGGGTCCTCTACCTCGGGTTTTTCAGATTCTAGTTCAGGAAGAGATACAAGAGTCCAATCTAAAGGTTGGAGTTCTACGGGCTTGGATTCGGCTGCCCTGGTTTCCTCTTGGGTTACCTCTTGTTCTACCTGAGGTGGTTCCCGGTAAGAGACCTAGGAAGTTCTCTCTAAGATTTTAGTGAGGATTTCTCTTCTTCGACTTAGGTCTTGTATAAGAATGAACCTCCGGCTGTGTTATCGAGGTACTGTGCATCGTCCTTGTTCAGTCCCGCATACAAGTGTTGAAGTAACCAATGGTCGGGTAAAGACAAGTCGGGACCGGATTGAACTAGAAGAGAAAATCTAGCCCACGTTGCACCATGGGATTCCCCTTCGTTCTGACGGAAAGTCAGAATCTCTGCTCGTAAGGCACAGGTACGAGTGGTCGGAAAGTATCTGAGACAAAATTGATCTCACAACTTCTTCCAATCCCCGTTTGCAAGTCTTACGTTAAATGTCTACCATTGCTTCGACTCTCCTACTAGAGAAAAGGGAAACAACTTCCACTTCAGAGTATCATGTGTCATGCTTGAGATTTTCAGACACGAGCACACTAGCTCGAATTCACGTAGATGATAGTAGGGATTTTCATCCCCCTATCGCGAGAAGGTACTTTCCTGAACTTTGCTTATGAATCCAGAGGGACTTTCATAACCAGGTGAAAGAATTGGATCAAATGAAGAGGCTGGTTCGCAAAATTCACTCTTGGGTGCGGAGAGCTGAAACATGGATAGCTGCTCCATGGGTAGCGGGGGTAAAGATAGAATCAAAGAAAAGAAAAGGATACGAGGGCGAACTAGGTTCAAAGACAAAATAGCAACCGTTCGCCGGCAACGGCGCCAAAAAGCTTGTTGAAATTTCCGAGCGCCACGAAAATAAATCCACAAGCGCACGGATACTGTTGTAGATTTCACCCAGGAGTATTCCAAGGGTATCGTATCCAATGAGGAATGTGTGTACTTTCTCTACGGTTCAAGTTCGTCCAAGGACACCACACCCGCTAGAGGTGAGGGTAGAGAGGTTTCCTAAGGCTGAGTTCAAAGATAAGATAGAACTGTCCTAGCTGCTTGCTTCGGGCTAAAAGCTTCCCACAGAATAAAACTGGTGAGTTCTAGTATTTCGGCACTGGGATATACCCGAACACGGAGGGTTCCTGTAATACCTCAGGTGTTTTAATTGTTAAACAAGTCTTATTAGCATAATAAAATGCATCACTAACTAAGAAAATAAAAGGAATGGATTAAGTTTGGTTTTGCTTTTACCTTTAAAAGTTTGTATGTGCATAAATGCATGTACTTTAATGAAACAAATTGGATAACTTTCACATCAAAGCAAATATGGCTATGAACTTGAATGAGCACACCAGTATTAGCATGACAAATAAAAGTTTAGTTGAAGCCTACGGAAGAAAATGAAATTTTGAAATAAAACGACGCGCCCTCCGAATAGAGTTTTCTTTAAGTTTTTAAAATAACTTTGGAACTAAAGCTCAAATGAACTTTGGCCTGAAACCAAACTTGTAGAACTTTTTATTCTGAACAACTTTCATGTTCAAAAGATTTTGAAATTCAAATTAGAAAGTGGAGAAAACATCCTGTTTGCAACCAGCCCCCTGGAAAGTTTCAAATTTTCGCATTTAGGCCCTTGCCCCTCCTCTGCTGCACCGTTCCCTCGCCCGACCGCCGCCGGCCACCTGGCCCTCGACGCCTGCGCGGCACCAGGCGCTGAGCCAACCCACGGCGCCCTGCTGCACCGCCCCTGCTCGCCCAACCGCGGCCGCGCCTTCTTCTCCCCCCCCCCCCCCCCCACGCCGTGCTCTGCCCAACCCGGCGCCCTGCAGCACCGCACCGCCGCCCAGTCGCTGGCCGCCGCCCCCTCCACCCAGTGCCCCCGTCGTGCCGCCCCAGCTCGCCAATCGCCCGCCGCGTTGTCCAAACGCGACGTCGCGCCCCGGTGCGCGCCCAGCGCACGCACGGCACGCGCATGGCGCACCTCTGGCCGCTGATCACCGCCGGCCGCACCCAATGGCGCCCAGCCTCGCCGCCCCCTCCACCCAGCGCCCCGGCCGTGCCAAGCCCGCCCCCATGAGCTCCACCGGCTATAAAGCCCCCGCCAGAGCAGAACAGAGCAGAGCTCCATTGCCGCCGGCGCCCCCACCTCGCCGCGGGGCCCCTTGCTCCGGCCCACCTCCGCCCGAGACAAGCGCTGAAACGGGTCCTCCTCAGTGCGCTGAAGCTTCCCAGCCCGAGCCCCGCCGCCCTCATCGCCGGAGCGCCGCCGTCCGCGCCGCCCCGCCGCCGCCGCCCCTGCTCTCCGCGGCCAGCCCGCCACCAGCCACCCCGAGCCACTCCAAGAGCACCAATAGGTGCGCCCTGGTTCCCTATCCGTGCTCCCCCACCTTGCCCTCGCCGCCGGCGACCCAGCTCGCCGGAATTCGGCCGGACAGGATGATCCCCGCCGTGAATCGCGACCAGGGACTACATTGCAAACGCCCAAATCTTCCTAGGGGGTTTTCTGCTAGTTTTCAGGGACCCCTCTGTAAAGAAAGTTTTAACCAAATCAGTGAAATTGTAAAATTCGTATAAAATTGTAGAAAATTCAGAAAAATGCACAATCAACTGTTCTGGAATCCTGAGAAGAAACTCTACAACTTTTGTTACATAAAGTTTCTCAGATTCTCAATATAGTTTGCTCTACATTAAATGGAAGTTTTAATGGACTTCTTTTGTACCCACTGTTGTAGATCATTGCTGACCCTAAATTTTGGGCAGTGAGTTAGTTGCTTGACGTTTAGGACTGTGTAAAACGATCAGGACCAAAAGCCATCTCTAGATACACCTTTTGTCCAACCTTTTTTTATGCCATAAAGTGATAGAACTAATTTTTTCTGCTGTTCTGTGATGTTTAATGTCATGAAACTTTTTCTGTGTTGTTGTAGTAATACCTAGAGGCCAGAGAAAAATTTAGAAACATTTTTACTATATGTAACCTGTTCATATGAATTTGTGGTAGGAAAATTTCACTAATTCAAAATAATTAGTAAAGCGCTTAGAAAATGTTCATCTTTTTACTATGAAACACATTGGAGTAGCGTAAGCTGTAAAAAAAGTTTCATACATAGAAACCCTGTATAACATCCTGTAGAAAATAATCTTTAATAACATGACTGTAGCTTGTCCCATTTATTATGGTCTATATCATGTACAATAAAATATGGAAAATTTACAGTAACACAAATATGGTTATAGCAACACCCTGTAAAATTTTTAGCATCAATAATTGCATGGTTTGTTCTGTATAAAAATAACTAGATTCTAGTAGTGGCTGTGTATTACATTTTTCATATTTAACAGGCTACACAAAAATGTCTGAAATTTTTACAGTGACCTTATCTCTGCATAGTGTACTTTGAATAAAAATTTTATTACCAGAAGCTAACTAGATTAGTAATTGTGTTCAACTCATGTTTGTGTTTAAAAAGAAACTAAGTTTTCATTATAACACAACCCCTTCTTCTTTAATGAAGTTAAATAGATTAAGATAAACTCTATTAACAATTGCCCAGGAAATATTAAAGTAAATAACTTCACAGCAAAACTTATGCCCTATGAACTGCAACTTTATCGTGAAGGATATAATGTCAGTTAACTATCACCACAACTTACGCTCATGCATTCATATAGGATCGACGACTCTCTCCGACGGGACGTACGAGTTGGTGCGCGCGTCTGAGAGTGAGCAGCGTGAAGCTCAAGTAAATCTAACTGAAGCTCTTGAAGACCCGAGCCCAAGTTCGGAAGAGCCCCAAGCTAACTGTTCACAAGAAGGCAAACCCCGAAGCATGAACCCTATTTTCTAAACTTATGCAACTTATTACTCTACTTTACTTGTGCATTAAGTTTATAGGAGTTGTTTGAAAACTTAGTTGCATGATCCTAGGTACCCATGCTCTGAACACTAGATGCCAGGTTCGATAGAATGCTATGCTAATAGGACTCGGTAAAAGTCGAGTGATTTCCTGTCACTCGCGAGAAATTAGGAGTTGATTGTTTACTACACGCTGCAATCATAAGGACAACGGACGAGCTATGGTACGATGTTTACGATTGAGGCCCGTCTGTTTAGTGAAAAATGCTAAGGCCGCAGTGTGTGGTAGTGGTGGTTAAGTCTTTGAACGTACTAACCACATGCCGAGAATATGGTAATCGGTAAGCTTAAGTACTGGATTGAACCGAGGGCGGAATATACTCCCCACTGTCTTGAATTCGTTCACATCTAGCTAATGGCGGGTGCATCGGCCGCCACAACCCGACGTACCGTGGTCTGTGGGGAGGTGTAGTCGAGGGCGGTGGGCCTGTTCCGTGAAGCGGGAATTGAAGGGAAAAGTTGCACGTGTGACTCTGTGAGTAACCACGTGACGTGTGTTTAGGTTTCCCTTGCAAGGTTAAGAAATTCGATTCGAATCGTCCGTTTCTCACGGCTATTGAGACTGCTTAACCACTTTTACCCACAGAGTAAGAAGAGGAACAATGATGATGAATAAACTTGTTGGATGAAAATTTAATGCTTCACCATGTATGATATTGGATAGTTGCTTACCTAGAATGGTTAAAGAAAGCTAGAACTTGGAGCTAAAATCTGAAAGTAAGGACCTACTATATATGCTTTTTGGCAAAACAAACCCCTCAAGCCAAAAGCCTTGCATGTCTAGGAGTCGGCTAAGTATACCCCACTAGTCGGGTAAGCCTTGCTGAGTATTAGTATACTCAGCCTTGCTTGTGGCTCGTTTTCAGGTGAGACCTTCGAAGATATGATTGCTAGCTTGACTTGGCCCTGCACTCTTCCCCCTGGTTGGTCGGTGGAATGGGATACGCCCCCGTCCAACGGAGATAATGCCGAGTGATGTCTCGTACGGGCTTCATCGAGACATCCTTATCGTCGAAGTAGCTTTCGTTGTTTTATTTTTCTGCTGCAACTTAAACTCTAAAGAACTTATTAGTTATGATCACCGAAGTACTTGGTTTCTAAACTCAAACTTGGTTTGTAATATTCACCTATGATAATTTTGTAATATTTGCTGGAATGTGGTATTCTCTGGGCTCATCGCCGCATGAGCATTTGTATGTATGGCATTCGATCCTCTCTACCGTGGTTGTATCGGGAGGTTATACCCGACAGACCAGTGGATTACTCCGTTTGAAGTGTAAGGTTAACCGAGATCGCCCTAATAGTGATGGTTAATACACTTGAGCCGGATTAATTCAGGTGGTTCTGCCACAGCTGGTATCAGAGCCGTAGCTAGTGCCACAGCTGGTGACAGCTAGCACCAGAGCCGAAATGCATACGCCAGAGAATGCGACAAGCCTTAAAAACTTATTTTCGAAAAACTTGACTAGAAGGATGTGTTGCAAAATACGTTGGTGCGTTAAGGATGGTGCCTAGTTCGTAAAGCCCTAAGGGATTATGGGAAAGTTACTAGGTGGCTATCTAACCTCTATATATTATCAACTGACTTCCAGCACATTACTTTCTGTCAAAACTTACTTTCATGCACAACCGACCTTAATTTCGGTAACGACGCACTCATCGCTAAGGTAAGAAGGTAAGGATCCTCAGCCAACTGAGAGAGCTTGGCCTTCCTGTCGGTGATGCGAACCGAACGCTGCCCTCAAGCAGTGGCTTACTTGAGGTGCTGCCAATATGCCAACTATTAGTTGAACATATTGGGAGTAGAAGGTTTGGCGCAGGGTATGGCGATCGCTGTTCATACCCCCGTCTCATGACGGTACCCCCATGAATACGCTATCTCGCTAGCGTATGTTAACGTCGTCTGTACGGCGGAAATTGTACAGATATCGTTTCTATAAGTAAACGGTAATGAATACGGACGCTTTCATGAGTGCTGGCATGAAAGGTTCATGAAATATATATGCTTTGTCAATCTTCTGCAGGTACACTAACCGCGATTACGATAAGTTAAGAACGGTTAGAAAAACTCGACTAGCTATTATAGCGAGAGCCGTATTGTGTATGCCACCGAAACTATCTTCGTAAGACCAAAAGTATTTGGCAGTTATTTTATTTTGTGAGGACGAATAGGACGTGCATGCATCATGACCCTATATATCTGAAATTGAAAACACGTTGTATGAGAGTGGTAAGGTTCTTGCGTATCAAGCGTGATTTTGCATAAGGACTATCTAGCGAATCTGTCACAAATCTGCCATGACCGAAAAGAGAGATTTATTGATCAAAGAAAATGACCTTTTCCGGTAAAGTTCATGTTGAAAGAATTGTTCCAAATTTTGTGTTCTACCTCCTGATCAAAAATGAAAAATTCTGAACTTATGGATAATAAGAAATAACAGAAAAACATGTAATGTCAGAATTCTGTCCAGAATAAGCACTTCTGCCCCTTAAATTTTTAGGCCCCCTCCCTACAGTTTTCTGCAAAAGAGTACAACACAAAACTTGTTCCAAATTTACCCAGGTAGCTGCTGTTAAAATTTGGTAAATTTTGGCTGGGTAGATTTTCCCTGGTGCACGAAATATTGGCCCTCTGTTCACTGAAAATTCTGGGTAGACAGAGAAGTGATACCTTAAGGGAACAGCCATCTTAATGCCTAATCCAACCAAAGTGTTGAATACCAAACTTGTACTAAATTCTGTGATCTAGGTTCTCACAAAATTTCAGCCCTATTGGATCTTGCTAGTTTGAGTTATAGGCTAGATACTATAACTCGTTCTGCTGAAAAACAGCCAACCAGCGAAGCAAAGAGTGAATCGTTTGACCATCCTAGCCATCGATTTAGTATCTTGGCTGAATACCAAAGTGGTACATCTCTAAATTCCCTATCCACTGCCAATATATGAGGAACTTTCGATGAACCTACCAGGAGTTATAAAATTCTTATGGCAGACAGTTTTTATGCCCGCGATTCCATCCATGACCTTTTGGAAGTCTACTATTCTGCGTTAGATCTTTTTGAGTCATGGAAGCAACATGGATCACGTTGCTAATGAAGAACCTTCGCCTTTTCAGATGGTTGGAGCAACCCGTGGTAACCCGGATGGTTTTGGTGCTAGCGCAAGTGGATCACAACCACAGCCGCCGCCACCACCCAGCTTGGTTGAAGTAATGGCCGCTCAAACCGAGTTGCTCCGCCAGCTGGTGCAAGGACAGCAAGACAACCAGCGGGGTGGGCAAAATGCCCACCACCCCCAAGCTGCAGGATATACGGATTTTCTGGGGACCCAGCCTCCCTTGTTCCATAAGACAGAGGAACCCTTGGACGCAGACGCATGGATTCGCACCATCGAATCCAAGTTCACACTACTTGTGGCCCCATGCTCAGAGGCCAACAAGGCCCGCTTTGCCGCGCAACAGCTTCGCGGTACCGCTCGTCTATGGTGGGACCACTATTTTGCTATGCTCCCCGCTGATCACATTGTCACCTGGGATGAATTCAAAACTGCGTTCCGGGCACACCATATTCCCGAAGGTCTCATAGAAAGAAAGCTAAATGAGTTTTTAGCTCTCACTCAGGGTAACCGCACTGTACTTCAGTATGCTCAGGCCTTCAACAACCTGTGCCAATACGCGGGCTATCACGCAGACACAGATGCCAAGAAGCGTGACCGTTTCCGCCGAGGTCTGAGTACTAAACTCAAGGAACGACTGAATCTTGTCAAAGCCGATACATATAATGAGCTAGTCAACATGGCCATCACTCAAGAGGACTGTATTGAGGCTCATCGTGCTGAAAAGAAGAGAAAGGCGCTAGCTGGACCCTCGGGTGCTCAGCCACCGAGGTATCGCTTGGTGCGAAATGCTGCGCCTACAGCTCCACCGAAGGCCCCTCAGCCAGGACGTTGGATTATTAGGCCCCCGCAACAAGGTGTTGTACGACCCCCTATGCCTCAACAAACTGGACCCCGGCCCGCTACTTAGCAGTTTATTCGACCGAGCAGCACCAATCGTTGTTTCAAATGCGGGAGTTCCGGTCATGTCGCTCGCGAATGCCCTCAACCCAGGCTGCCAAATCAGGGCCAGGACTCTAACCAGAACAATAAGAACAAAGGCAAGAAGCAGACCCTCCAGGTCAAACAAGGACGGATCAACTTCACCACCCTTGCAGAACTTCCTGAAGGAGCACCTGTAATGACGGGTACATTCTCCATCCATAACAAGCCTGCAGTCATATTGTTTGATTCTGGTGCATCACATAGTTTCATTTGTGCAAAGTTTGGTGCAAAAGTAGGCTTGAATGTTTGTCACACCAAAGGGTCGTATATGATATCAACACCGGGTGGAAAAATTGCTTCCAACCAAATAATAAGGCTGGTACCGATAAAATTGGGAAGTAAAGTCATCAACACAGACCTTGTTCTTTTACCCCTTGACGGCATGGATATTATTTTGGGAATGAACTGGATGACTAGGCATGGAGTCACACTGGACCTTTCTTCCCAAGCCGTTGAGATAAATTCACCTAGTCACGGAGCCACTACCCTTTACCTACCGTTACGGGAGTGCACAAATTCTTGTGCTTTCGTGATGGAAGGGATCAACCTAGAGAATATTCCAGTGGTATGCGAGTATGCCGATGTTTTTCCGGACGACTTACCCGGAATGCCACCAGATAGGGACATTGAGTTCGTTATTGAACTACAGCCAGGCACTACACCTATATCCAAGAGACCATATAGGATGCCCCCTAAAGAATTGGCAGAGCTGAAAATTCAACTCCAAGAACTACTGGACAAAGGTTTCATTCGCCCTAGCGCGTCACCTTGGGGATGTCCAGCCCTATTCGTAAAGAAGAAGGATGACAGTTTAAGATTATGTGTGGACTACCGACCTCTCAATGCGGTAACTGTTAAAAATAAATACCCACTTCCCCGTATCGATGTACTCTTCGATCAATTAGCTGGAGCCAGAGTCTTCTCAAAGATTGATCTTCGTTCGGGATATCATCAGATCAAGATTCGCCCGTGCGATATTCCTAAGACTGCCTTCTCCACACGATATGGACTATATGAATTCTTGGTCATGTCCTTTGGACTCACAAATGCCCCTGCCTACTTCATGTATCTCATGAATTCGGTATTCATGCCCGAACTTGACAAATTCGTCGTAGTGTTCATGGACGACATCCTTATCTATTCCAAGGATGAGGAAGAGCACGCTAAGCACCTGCACATTGTTCTTCAGCGTCTAAGAGACCATCAGCTCTATGCTAAGTTTTCTAAGTGTGAATTCTGGTTGGATGCTGTAAAGTTCTTGGGTCACACGATCTCCAGCGAAGGCATAGCTGTTGACCCCAGCAAGGTACAAGAGGTGATGGATTGGAAACCCCCTACCTCTGTTCATCAGATTCGCAGTTTTCTCGGCTTAGCCGGTTACTACCGTCGCTTCATCCCGGATTTCTCTCGAATTGCTAAGCCCATGACTGAACTGTTAAAGAAAGAAGTAAAGTTTGTATGGAATGAGAAATGTGAGGAAGCTTTCCACACTCTCAGAGAGCATCTGACTACTGCACCTGTGTTAGCTCAACCCGATAGTACCAGGTCGTTTGATGTGTATTGTGACGCATCGGATACTGGTCTAGGATGTGTGCTTATGCAAGAGAATCGAGTGATTGCATATGCCTCACGAGCCCTTCGGCCCCACGAACAGAATTATCCCACTCATGATCTTGAGCTTGCAGCTGTCATTCACGCTCTGAAAATATGGAGGCACTATCTCATGGGTACACAATGCAATATCTACACGGATCATAAGAGTCTCAAGTATATCTTCACACAAGCCGATCTGAATATGAGACAACGAAGATGGTTAGAATTAATCAAAGATTATGACCTTGAAGTGCACTATCACCCCGGCAAGGCTAATGTAGTCGCAGATGCACTAAGCCGCAAGTCCCATTGCCATTGCTTATCCATGGAATCCTACAATGAGACATTGTGTGCAGAAATGAGGAAGCTTAACATGGAAATAGTTTCCCAAGGCACTCTAGATCACATCTCAGTTGAGCCCACCCTTCACGACCAAATCGTCATGGCACAACTACATGATGAAGGAATTAAGATCATCAAACAAAAACTCTCTCTAGGTGAGGAGAAGTATAAATGTTTCCGCCAGGACCATAAGGGAGTTTTATGGTTCGAAAGTCGCATAGTCGTTCCGAAGAATCGTGAACTCCGCAAGCAAATTCTCGATGAGGCACACCTTTCCAAATTCTCTATCCACCCCGGCAGTAGCAAAATGTATCAGGACCTAAGGCAAAACTTCTGGTGGACTAGAATGAAAAGAGAAATTGCTACGTATGTCTCAGAATGTGACACGTGCCAGAGAGTAAAAGCTAGCCACTTGAAGGTAGCCGGTACACTACAACCGTTACCTATACCATCATGGAAAT
The DNA here is from genome assembly GCA_032594955.1 of Panicum miliaceum. Lineage (NCBI taxonomy): Eukaryota > Viridiplantae > Streptophyta > Magnoliopsida > Poales > Poaceae > Panicum > Panicum miliaceum. Next base: position 39,316,837 of record CM064058.1, read on the forward strand.
GGGAAGACATAAGTATGGACTTTATCGTTGGACTACCAAACACTTCCCAGAAACATGATTCCATATGGGTTATCGTGGATAGACTCACAAAGACGGCACATTTTCTTCCGGTACACACCACCTATTCTACCAAGAAATATGCCGAGATTTACCTCGATCGTATTGTTTGCCTACATGGAATACCTAAGACAATTATTTCCGATCGTGGTCCTTAGTTTGTAGCACGTTTTTGGGAACAACTGCAGATGTCTCTTGGTACCAAACTGATTCGCAGCTCAGCATACCATCCTCAGACTGACGGACAAACGGAAAGAGTAAACCAAATTCTTGAAGACATGCTGAGAGCTTGCGTCATTCACTATGACAAGAATTGGGACAAATGCCTACCCCTAGCAGAGTTCTCGTACAATAATAGCTATCAAACGAGTTTGAAAATGGCACCCTTTGAGGCCCTGTACGGACGAAGGTGTCGAACTCCTTTGAGCTGGTCACAAACCGGAGAACGTAAAATAATTGGACCCGACCTGGTAATCGAGGCAGAGGAGAAAGTAAAAGTAATACAAGCAAATCTTAAAGCCGCACAAGCCCGACAAAAGAGCTATTCTGACAAAAGGAGAAAGCCCCTAAAGTTCGAAGTTGGCGATCATGTCTATCTTCGAGTTTCACCAACCAAGGGAGTGCAAAGATTCGGAATCAAAGGCAAACTAGCTCCCCGTTATGTTGGTCCTTACGAAATCATTGAGAGCTGCGGACCCGTAGCCTACAAATTACGACTGCCCCCTCAGCTCACGGCCACCCATGACGTCTTCCACGTATCTCAACTCAAGAAGTGTATTCGAGTCCCTACGGAGATTGTGGAACAACAAGAAATATTGGTAGAACCCGACCTCTCGTATGTCGAACACCCAGTTAAAATTCTGGATCAAAAAGAAAGAGAGACCAGGAGGAAAGTGATTAGAATGTATAAAGTACAATGGAATCACCACACGGAAGAAGAAGCCACCTGGGAAACCGAGAGCTACCTAAACCAAAATTTCTCTGGTTTTCTTACCTCAACCACGGGTATGTACACACACTGCCCACACTAAGCTGATTGTCCGAATCTCGGGGCGAGATTCTTTTTAAGGGGGGAAGGCTGTAACACCTCAGGTGTTTTAATTGTTAAACAAGTCTTATTAGCATAATAAAATGCATCACTAACTAAGAAAATAAAAGGAATGGATTAAGTTTGGTTTTGCTTTTACCTTTAAAAGTTTGTATGTGCATAAATGCATGTACTTTAATGAAACAAATTGGATAACTTTCACATCAAAGCAAATATGGCTATGAACATGAATGAGCACACCAGTATTAGCATGACAAATAAAAGTTTAGTTGAAGCCTAGGGAAGAAAATGAAATTTTGAAATAAAACGACGCGCCCTCCGAATAGAGTTTTCTTTAAGTTTTTAAAATAACTTTGGAACTAAAGCTCAAATGAACTTTGGCCTGAAATGAAACTTGTAGAACATTTTATTCTGAACAACTTCCATGTTCAAAAGATTTTGAAATTCAAATTAGAAAGTGGAGAAAACGTCCTGTTTGCAACCAGCCCCCTGGAAATTTTCGAATTTTCGCATTTAGGCCCTTGCCCCTCCTCTGCTGCACCGTTCCCTCGCCCGACCGCCGCCGGCCACCTGGCCCTCGACGCCTGCGCGGCACCAGGCGCCGAGCCAACCCACGGCGCCCTGCTGCACCGCCCCCGCTCGCCCAACCGCGGCCGCGCCTTCTTCTCCCCCCCCCCCCCACGCCGTGCCTCTGCCCAACCCGGTGCCCTGCAGCACCGCACCGCCGCCGAGTCGCTGGCCGCCGCCCCCTCCACCCAGTGCCCCCGTCGTGCCGCCCCAGCTCGCCAATCGCCTGCCGCGTCGTCCGCACGCGACGTCGCGCCCTGGTGCGCGCCCAGCGCACGCACGCCACGCGCATGGCGCGCCTCTGGCCGCTGGTCACCGCCGGCCGCACCCAATGGCGCCCAGCCTCGCCGCCCCCTCCACCCAGCGCCCCGGCCGTGCCAAGCCCGCCCCCATGAGCTCCACCGGCTATAAAGCCCGGCATAACGCCCCCTCCCTCCTCTCCCTGTTCCTCCTTCTTCCCCGCCAGAGCAGAACAGAGCAGAGCTCCATTGCCGCCAGCGCCCCCACCTCGCCGCGGGGCCCCTTGCTCCGGCCCACCTCCGCCCGAGACAAGCGCTGAAACGGGTCCTCCTCAGTGCGCTGAAGCTTCCCAGCCCGAGCCCCGCCGCCCTCATCGCCGGAGCGCCGCCGTCCGTGCCGCCCCACCGCCGCCGCCCCTGCTCTCCGCGGCCAGCCCGCCACCAGCCACCCCGAGCCACTCCAAGAGCACCAATAGGTGCGCCCTGGTTCCCTCTCCGTGCTCCCCCACCTTGCCCTCGCCGCCGGCGACCCAGCTCGCCGGAATTCGGCCGGACAGGATGATCCCCGCCGTGAATCGCGACTAGGGACTACATTGCAAACGCCCAAATCTTCCTAGGGGGTTTTCTGCTAGTTTTCAGGGACCCCTCTGTAAAGAAAGTTTTAACCAAATTAGTGAAATTGTAAAATTCGTATAAAATCGTAGAAAATTCAGAAAAATGCACAATCAACTGTTCTGGAATCCTTAGAAGAAACTCTACAACTTTTGTTACATAAAGTTTCTCAGATTCTCAATATAGTTTGCTCTACATTAAATGGAAGTTTTAATGGACTTCTTTTGTACCCACTGTTGTAGATCATTGCTGACCCTAAATTTTGGGCAGTGAGTTAGTTGCTTGATGTTTAGGACTGTGTAAAACGATCAGGACCAAAAGCCATCTCTAGATACACCTTTTGTCCAACCTTGTTTTATGCCATAAAGTGATAGAACTAATTTTTCCTGCTGTTCTGTGATGTTTAATGTCATGAAACTTTTTCTGTGTTGTTGTAGTAATACCTAGAGGCCAGAGAAAAATTTAGAAACATTTTTACTATATGTAACCTGTTCATATGAATTTGTGGTAGGAAAACTTCACTAATTCAAAATAATTAGTAAAGCGCTTAGAAAATGTTCATCTTTTTACTATGAAACACATTAGAGTAGAGAAAGCTGTAAAAAAAGTTTCATACATAGAAACACTGTATAACATCCTGTAGAAAATAATCTTTAATAACATGAGTGTAGCTTGTCCCATTTATTATGCTCTATATCATGTACAATAAAATATGAAAAATTTACAGTAACACAAATATGGTTATAGCAACACCCTGTAAAATTTTTAGCATCAATACTTGCATGGTTTGTTCTGTATAAAAATAACTAGATTCTAGCAGTGGCTATGTATTACATTTTTCATATTTAACAGGCTACACAAAAATGTCTGAAATTTTTACAGTGACCTTATCTCTGCATAATGTACTTTGGATAAAAATTTTATTACCAGAAGCTAACTAGATTAGTAATTGTGTTCAACTCATGTTTGTGTTTAAAAAGAAACTAAGTTTTCAATATAACACAACCCCTTCTTCTTTAATGAAGTTAAATAGATTAAGATAAACTCTATTAACAATTGCCCAGAAAATGTTAAAGTAAATAACTTCACAGCAAAACTTATGCCCTATGAACTGCAACTTTATCGTGAAGGATATAATGTCAGTTAACTATCACCACAACTTACGCTCATGCATTCATATAGGATCGACGACTCTCTCCGACGGGACGTACGAGTTGGTGCCCGCGTCCGAGAGTGAGCAGCGTGAAGCTCAAGTAAATCTAACTGAAGCTCTTGAAGACCCGAGCCCAAGTTCGGAAGAGCCCCAAGCTAACTGTTCACAAGAAGGCAAGCCCCGGAGCATGAACCCTATTTTCTAAACTTATGCAACTTATTACTCTACTTTACTTGTGCATTAAGTTTATAGTAGTTGTTTGAAAACTTAGTTGCATGATCCTAGGTACCCATGCTCTGAACACTAGATGCCAGGTTCGATAGAATGCTATGCTAATAGGACTCGGTAAAAGTCGAGTGATTTCCTGTCACTCGTGAGAAATTAGGAGTTGATTGTTTACTACACGCTGCAATCATAAGGACAACGGACGGGCTATGGTACGATGTTTACGATTGAGGCCCGTCTGTTTAGTGAAAAATGCTAAGGCCGCAGTGTGTGGTAGTGGTGGTTAAGTCTTTGAACGTACTAACCACATGCCGAGAATATGGTAATCGGTAAGCTTAAGTACTGGATTGAACCGAGGGCGGAATATACTCCCCACTGTCTTGAATTCGTTCACATCTAGCTAATGGCGGGTGCATCGGCCGCCACAACCCGACGTACCGTGGTCTGTGGGGAGGTGTAGTCGAGGGCGGTGGGCCTGTTCCGTGAAGCGGGAATTGAAGGGAAAAGTTGCACGTGTGACTCTGTGAGTAACCACGTGACGTGTGTTTAGGTTTCCCTTGCAAGGTTAAGAAATTCGATTCGAATCGTCCGTTTCTCACGGCTATTGAGACTGCTTAACCACTTTTACCCACAGAGTAAGAAGAGGAACAATGATGATGAATAAACTTGTTGGATGAAAATTTAATGCTTCACCATGTATGATATTGGATAGTTGCTTACCTAGAATGGTTAAAGAAAGCTAGAACTTGGAGCTAAAATCTGAAAGTAAGGACCTACTATATATGCTTTTTGGCAAAACAAACCCCTCAAGCCAAAAGCCTTGCATGTCTAGGAGTCGGCTAAGTATACCCCACTAGTCGGGTAAGCCTTGCTGAGTATTAGTATACTCAGCCTTGCTTGTGGCTCGTTTTCAGGTGAGACCTTCGAAGATATGATTGCTAGCTTGACTTGGCCCTGCACTCTTCCCCCTGGTTGGTCGGTGGAATGGGATACGCCCCCGTCCAACGGAGATAATGCCGAGTGATGTCTCGTACGGGCTTCATCGAGACATCCTTATCGTCGAAGTAGCTTTCGTTGTTTTATTTTTCCGCTGCAACTTAAACTCTAAAGAACTTATTAGTTATGATCACCGAAGTACTTGGTTTCTAAACTCAAACTTGGTTTGTAATATTCACCTATGATAATTTTGTAATATTTGCTGGAATGTGGTATTCTCTGGGCTCATCGCCGCATGAGCATTTGTATGTATGGCATTCGATCCTCTCTACCGTGGTTGTATCGGGAGGTTATACCCGACAGACCAGTGGATTACTCCGTTTGAAGTGTAAGGTTAACCGAGATCGCCCTAATAGTGATGGTTAATACACTTGAGCCGGATTAATTCAGGTGGTTCTGCCACAGTTCCGCTGGATAGACAGGGTTGTCACCGCCTGCTACCTACCTCATCTAACCATGGGATATACCACAACCAACAAGTAAGTCTAGTCTAGATGCTACGTCTACACTATCGTTACTACTCTTGCCTATGGCCTTAAACTAGAGCACCCACGATAAACTAGTGAACTACTGATCCAGCTAAGCAACTAAAGAGCTAGAACTATAACTTAAGTAAGAAACTAAGCACATAGGAAAGTACGAACACTTACTTTGATTGAAAAACATCCGTCATGGTACAAGTTGGAGAAGAGTGCCAACAAACCCGGCTCTCTCCTTAACTCCTCCCCAAACTCCTCCCAACTATCTCCCTAACTCTAATCACCTCTAGAGATGAGCCTAGAGGGAGTTGAGAGGGATGTGAAGTTGTCTTCTCTTTAGAAGCAGCCCCCTTATATTTATAGGGGTGTGTGAGGGGTATTTCTGCCAGGCAATGCGTTGAAGCCTGCTCAAACCGCCTTAAGCAACCAATCAGGAGGCGCCACATCGAAGGGGAAGGTCGGTTGCCTCCTCCCTAGATCGGCTGACCTGGGTAGGTCGGCTGAACCAGGTCTGGCCTGGTCCAGCTCCTCCTTTGGCCATGTGGTTTGCAAGTGGGTCCTATGGCCCTTGGCAGGTGAGTGGGCCCTTGTTGAGTCTGATTTCCTATCTTGTTGGCCCTCTTTTGCTCTTGCCTTGCCTGTTTGTGCATTCTGGAATTACGCCTTGAATCTTAGTTGCTCATTTCCTGCAATTTCATCCCGTAATCGCATGCATATAGAAATCGACCAGCACTGGTGTAATTCATTAGATAAACCCTATTCTAGTGTTGGTCTTTGGGTAAATGATGCTTTTATGCAGGTTTTGACGGTCGAAAAGTGGTCTGTATCGAGCGTCAACAAGGGCTGAGGATGAAGTTGGTGAAACGTTTGTGGAAGTTGCGTCAGTCCTAAGCCTGAAAGAACATCTAGGTCCTCTTAATGGGTTTTGGTTGATTAATGACATATGCTTGTCGGACTAATGCTATCGATGAGCATGATGAGCAGGTACTACATGTGATAGAGAAATTAATAAAAGGAAATGTCTACCAAAAAGGAAATGAAAGTTGCATAGCAAAAGATCATGAGTATTTAATTTGTTTATATTTTGAAATTGAGTATAGGAATGTCGTACTATCATGAGGGACATGAAATGTGCTTGCTTTGCATAGAATAAGGTGCTCAAGATGATCTAACAAACCTATGAGAGACAACTATGCACTCACACAAATACATGGGATCTTTTCGAGTGTTATTTTTTGCACAAAGTCCGAAGTTTTCGGAGATTTCTCCAGAGTCTCCGGACATGGGTTTGTTGCGGAGTGTCCGGAGTCCGGACATGTGCGGAGTCTCCGCACATCTCCAGAGTCTTCAGAACTTAACCAGCCAATGACTATTTTTGGAGGCTGGGGTATAAATACCCCTTCACCCCCTCCACATTAACTCTCTCCAACCAAGTTTCACCTGCCCCCATTCTGAGCATTCAAGAGCCCTCCTCACTCCCTCCTTTGACATTCGAGCTGGATTTGGTGAGGGGATTGAGGGCAAATTGAAGGGAGAGCAAGGGAGAGTGCTAGTGAGCTGATTTCCCATCTCTTGAGCACCTCGTTCTTCGTTGAGCTAGTGGATTTCATGTTTGTTACTCTTGGAGCTTTAAGCTCCTACCTGGCTAGGCATTGCCCGTTGAGCACCTAAGCTTGTGGTGTGCCTCGGGACGTTTGTAACGATGTCGACATTCTAGTAAGTGACCTTAGAAGCCTTGGGGCTGCTAAGGGGAGGCTTCATAGCTTAAGAAGTAAGTGTTCTTCTTGGGTGCCTCAATGGAAACGTAGGTTCCTTATGGAGAACTAAACTTTGGTAAACAAATCCTTGTGTCTTTGTGCATTTACTTTGTGATTTGTTGAAGTTCTTGTATCTTGCTAGAATTTCAGGGTTTGCTCTCAATCTACTTGTTGGAAAGGTATTGGCTGCCGGTAGTTGGTGATAAGGTGTGGAAACAAGTCCATAAACCTTAGAAATTAATTTGATCCTTTTTTGGTTGAGGTTTGATTCCACGAGTTTGATTTTAGTATATTTCTTCGGAATCTTCGAACATTTCTTCAAAATCTCCTGAACCTATGGAGATTTTGGACAAATATCCGAAAAGTCCGAAAGTTACTAACAAAATTGTTTGAAGTGTTGTAATTTTTCCAATTTTGATTATTCACCCCCCTCAAGTCAACCTCTAGATCCTTTCAATTAGTATCAGAGCCTTGGTCTCTGGATTGAAGCTTAACAGCTTGGAGAATCAAGATGTCAACTTCACAAGAGGGAATTCCAATCCATGGAGTCGAGGATGAAACAAAGGTAGATGATGAGAAGAATAAGAAGGTTGATGAGGAATAAGAATAACCATCGGACTTCGACTTTGACTCCAATTACAAGTCGGTAAAGGTAACAAAGAAGGGAAGTACCAAGTCTTTCAATAAAGCCCCATTCATTTATGATCGTTTTAGTGGAACCACCCAAAATGCATCGGTCAACTTAGGGAAGCCACCTCGCTTTGATGGAACGAGGTACTCCTATTGGCGGCACTTTGGAAGATTGTGTGGGTATCAACATTCCCGAAGAAGATGAACCTATCACACAAGAACAAGAGTACGAAATTCAACGCAACATGCAAGCCGCCTCATACTTCTTAGATCCTTGAGTCCGGAAGAGTTTGACAAGGTCGATTGAATGGACTCAGCCAAGCAAATATGGGACACACTTCAAGTGAACCATGAAGGTACAAGGAAGGTGCGTGAAGGAAGAATTCATGCACTAGAAGGAGAGCTCAACCGGTTCACAATACGTGAGAATGAAGCACCACATAGATGTACAACCAGTTGAACAAGATTGTGAACAGGATTAGGGCACTTGGAGGAGAAAAGTGGAGTGACAAGAATGTAGTTGACAAGATCTTTACCGCCTACATGGCTAGGTATGTCAACTTGCCCACATTGATTAGAGAAAGAAGGGCTTCAAGAGGTTCACTCCCGCAGATGTGATTGGAAGATTAGAGGAGCACCTCATCACCGTCAAGGAGGCAAAGATCTCACAAAAGAGGTGCAAGCTCCATGAATAACTTGAGAGGAAAAATGGTGTTGCTCTCAAAGCAAGCAAGAAGGAGAAGAGCAAAGCTATTGTTGAGAGCACATCATCGAAGAAAGTGATAGTGATGAGGACATGGCTCTATTCATCAAAATAGTCAAGAGAGTTATTGTGACAATCCACCTTATTACGGACACGTATTAACTCAAAGTAATTATGGTTAAGAAGATAAAGAGAAAAGGAGAAAAGTAAAAGAAAGGAAAACGAATGAAGAAAAGTCAAACCGGGTCAAATTTGTTTAAACTTTGACCAAATTTGAAAGGTTTGGGAAGTTTGAGTATCTAACTCTCTAAATAGTTTCAAACAACAGATCTCAACAAAAGACACTCAAGTTTGAAAAATGGAATTCAAATTCCATAAGGAGCTTGAATTTGAGAGGTCACATTAAAAGACTAAGATGGCTATTGTGCAATGTTCAACAGCTTATATTTTGAAATATTGCTAAGCAAGTTAACCCTTGGTCAGCATGAAAGTATAGTACAAGACATGTACTAAGCAATATGACCAAAGTTGAGATGACTTATAGATGCTAAGAATTTATATGGAGGGCCTAAAGATCGAAAGAATTGCTGAAATAGCTCAACACTTAAATATTTCTAAGTGTGGCTATACAGTGATAAATGCTCAACTTGGAGTCTAAATAAAATCACACTTTGTTGATCAACCTTGGATGACCAGTACTAAAATGGAAAGCTGAATGTTCAGACTTTACAGAGGTACCAATTGGTTCGGAGAAAATGGAAAGGAAGGTAGTTAATTTTGAATGCACAAACAGGCAGATTGAATCAGGTTTCTGAAATCCTGAAAACAGCCTGAACCTGCCATGTTTAGAGCAATATTTGGATGGGTTAGAGGTCGAATTTGGACCTGATCTTGAAAACAAAAATGAAGCCAAATGTCAGGTCTACAAGTTTTCTGTTGGTTGATATTGATTTTCAGAGACGATTGTGGGTGATCTCGAGGCCCAAAAATGGAGATTTGAGCTGTTCATTGTAGTTTTCAGAAATTTCAGAACATGAGTCGTCCTTATCCTCTCGCCGGTGTCACTATCCGAACTCCGATGGGAAGATTCAATGTCGCCACGCGTTGCTTCAAGCTACAAACACGAGCACACATCCAAGCAGGAGGTGGAGGCTGTTGGGGGCGGTAAGAAATTGAATAAATATCGCACGACGACTGTACATCATCTTCCTCCCGCCACTCTATTCACCACCGCTGAGTTACTGCCTCGGTTGATTTCACCATCGTCGAGCCGCCATAGTTCGAGTCCGTGAGCACCCAGAATCACCAACATCCCAGCAACCCATTTGAACCGCTCAGAGCCCGAGCCGTCCTCTAGCGTTGCTGGTCACCATGTTCCCTGCTTTTTGTTCGTCGCCTTGCCGTGAAGGTGAGATCGCTGGTGAGCCATGGGTTCTGGGGTTAGAGGCCTAGTTTGGGGTGGTCTAGGAGATCGATTGGGAGGTGCTGGTGGTGTAGGAGGGCGCGGTTGGCCTACTCGGTGCCCAGCTTGGCCGGAACGCCAACCACCGGCATGGCCGAGCTATGGCCGAGGGTGTCGCCATGAGATTTGGTGTTCCGACGGTTGTGAGGCCTGGCTGGGGGCCTAGGTATGCTTGTGATGGTGCTGTGGTGTCGGTCGGACGGCGGGTTAGGGCTAGGGTCCCTTGGTGCAGTCGGCCGCCGTGTGCCGTGGTTGTGTTGCCTCCGGCGAGGATGTTCCTCGCCGGTGCGCGTCTGTGCTCGTTGTCGCTCGTTTTCAGATCCGAGGCAACGCACACATGGCATGGCGTAGAATATTCTAAGCAAGAGTGAGGCATGTCCCATACCTTATCCATACTATAAAGTACTCGGACACGATTACAACTAGTCGGTAGAAAAGAAAACTACCTGAAAATACTTGGGAAGGACTCCTAAGTTCGTACCAAACTAGGATTTTCATGTAACCCTGTCCTCCCGGAATATATAAGGGCGGACAGGGACTCTCTCCAAATTATCTCATAACTTCAAGGCAATACAAACCATACAGGACGTAGGTTATTACGCATATTGCGGCCTGAATTTGTCTAAGCCCTTGTATTCCTTGCACCATCGAGTTTTTGATCTCGATAACACTCTAACCACAAGTGAACTACCTTAGGGTATCCCTAGGTAGGCATGCTGGTAAAACACTGATAGCTGGCGCGTCAGGTAGGGGTGCTCATCGAAGATCCACCAGTGAAATCTATGGCAACTTTCAGCTTCACCAGTGTCGTGTCCCCCGTGGGCACAACTTTCGTCTTCGGCTCCTGGGTCTGCGTCTCTGATGGCGCAGGCAACTTTCATCGGCATCTCGCTGACAACAAGTCGGAGGCATCTGCAGCAACACCAAGCAGCGACCTTGATGAGTTCGTCGACAATCTCGGCGAGATGCTGCTCCCTGACCTCGCCAGGGAGATCGAGAAGTTGTCCATTTTCGACGTGACTCCGATTCATGCTGCATCAAGCTTCCCCGGATCGGACTCGATTCCATATGGGGGACAGCGTGACAGATTCCCGTGCGGCCTATGCAATACGGCCACTGTCTACCAGGAGGCCATAAAGTCTGAATTCTACTCCGCATTGGAGAAGGATTCAGACGGACTACTCGAGCTCGGGGAGAAGGACGCCACCGCATGTCGAGAGGCCCCTATCTTTGACGACTACGACTTGGACTCTAATCCCGAGGCCAAACCCTACTTGGGTAGCCAGGGCTTGGTTATAACCTCCACATCGGAGGGTTGCTTCATGTACTGGAAGGGCCTGAAACCCTCGGAGACGACGCAAGACTAGTTGCTCACCTTGATTCTCTGCCTTTTCAAGAGGGCAGACCTCTCGGTGAAACCACCCCCGGTGGAACTGTACTTGTTGACTACAACTCCGACGACCTCTCCTCACACCGCCACGTCTTTATGGCGGAATCCGACGAGATCAGCAGCAGGCACCGCAATGAGAGATACGAGCAGATCTCCGATGATGAGAACACCGCAGATGCCGCCAACGAGACCCCTGAGGCTCGTGAGGTGTTCACGGTCCTTAAGTCACAAATCCGACCGTCAACTCCTCCAACATTCTTATCAAAATAATCACCAAACTTAGTTATAGGGTTTTCCTCTAACCAGTTCCATGAGTTTTGGTGAATTATGATTTGCAGGCACCCATAAGCGGAAAGACAGAGAAAGTGTACACAAAACGTAGAAGAATACACAGAAGATCACACTCTACGTTACACTTACAAAGAAAGGCGCACAACAAAGAAGCCCAAGACGCCAAGGATCACACCTCTGACCAATCAGGGGCTGGCACACGGATTCAAGGGCCCACAAACATAGGGAAACCACCTCAACTTACCGCCAACCACCATGGACCCACTTGTGGACCCACCTGACAATGTCCCGGACAAAGGGCGGCACGAGAGGCAGCACCCAGGGGTCGGCCGCACGCCGGGGTCAGCCTCACCTGGACTGGCACCTGTCCAGGTGCACTTTGGCAGTGCCCATATGTTTCCTTATCAATTCCCGCGGGAATCGACCCTTGAAGGCTATATAAGGAGCCCCTCACACCCCTCACAACACAACACAATTTGGAGAAGAAGTTGTAGAGGAGCCATTCCACTTGTATCTTTAGAGTAGGGAGTGTGTGAGGAAGAAGTGAGGAGAAGAGCCGGGCTTGTCGGCTACTCTTCGTCCTTGTACCTCGGCGGATACGATCCAGTTGAGTAAGTATCCGGGTTCATCTGTAGGTAAGATCTTGGTTAAGTTATCCTTTCATTATTGTTCGTTTGCGGGTTCATCATCCATTCTAGTAGCGGATTGTCACACCTGATTCTAGAAAGAACCAGATGCATCTCATATGTGCGCCAGGATCTCGTTCACACACATATGGTAGACGGAAAGTGTAATATATCAAAGACAATGCTCAAAAGTACTATATAAAGTATTTAACAATATTACACTCCGTATAAAAGAGACACAAATGTCTTAAACGATAAACCGTTATACCCTATACGAAGTCTCCAACAACTCCGTCTTCCACAGGCGATGACTGGTGAACGCAGGACCTAGAACTCCTCGAAGTCGTCGAAGATCTCCTCTTCAAAGTTCTCTTCTGAACAGCAGGGGGCAAGGGTGAGTACTCTTATGGTTGGTACTCAGCAAGTGGGTTGAAAATGCAAAGCTATCAAGGATAGGCTGAGGTTTGCAGCAGCGGTTGCTTTTAGTTGGTCAAGTAATTATTAACAAGCACCTATTAACTAGGTTTAGGTTTATACCAACCCACTTTAGTAGAAATATAAAGGTACCATCAACCATAACATAAACCACGAACCACAATTTATTTAATCTTCAAGTTTCATTATCATGTGAGGGTCCAAGCCACTCTTAACCGTGAGTACGGCTGTTATAACAGTTTTACACTCTGCAGAGGTTGTACACTTTACCCACAAATTGTGTTTTCCCTGAGTCGCTCGGGTTTGCAAGGCCCTTAAACACTTCCGAGGTGAGTGGCGAGGGTACACTACGAAGCCTTTACAAAGACATGTCGAGAGCTAGGCAGCCCGCTAGAGTTTCAGTAGCGGCGTGGTCCATAAACCTCCCTAATGGTCAGCTCCTTAGCAAAGGCAGCTACCCCAAGAGGACCGGGCTATGACCCCTATCACCGACCCCCTCCTTGCCCTTTCGGTAAGGCCACCAGCAAACTACACATCTAATTAATTGGCTAAGGTCGGAGCCATATGACTTTGTGGTTGCACTGTTCACTTGGGTGGTTCTCCATGTTCCCATTAATCAAAATTGATCTTGAAATTACATGATAAAACCACAAAACGTTTTACACGTTGCAAAAAAAAAGTAAACCAAATACCAATCCCAAAGTTTGCAACTAAGCGTAACTACCCAACATGAATAGTAAACCCAGGTGTTTCAAGGATTGGGGTAAAAGACTAGGTATGTCCTTAGCATAGGTAACCCATCAAGTTTATGCAAGCAACAGTAAAGTAAAGTGTATTTTCATGCAGTTGTTGGGATCAAATAGAATACGCAGAGGGGGAAATCCACTTGCCTTCGTCAAGCAACTGCTGATTCTCTTCCTCGTAAGCTTGCTCTTGATTTGGCTCGAACGTCACGTTGTCTACGCGATCACACAAACAAGCATACACAAACAAGTAAGAAACAATACAACAAAAAATACAAACAGAAAGTGAAAAGATGCTAAAGTTGTAGTTCATGGTGCAAAGATCGTGTGGGCTCAAGAATCGCTGAAATCGGAGTTGGAACGATGAAGATATGGTTTAAACAGTGATCTGAGGACCTAACTGCTAGAGTTTTGAGTCTCCCGAGGCTAGATCTGAAGATTTCAGGGGCCAAAACATAATTAAACCTTAAACAGAGGGTCGGGGTGCAAAACTATAAATTCTGGACGGCGGGTTCTAATTCTAGAAAAGTCAGGGGTCGGGACAGAAAAAGAAAGGGCTCAGCTCAAATTATTTTCTACTGATCTGGACTGCGGGTTGATTCGTGGAAAACCGAGGGGTCTTTCTGCTAAAGTTCTGGGAACGGCTAGGGTCGGGTGAATCTAATCCGTTGGATCAGAATCGGCGGCGGATCAGACGAATTGGCGGAGTAAGGGTCGGGCGAATCGGAGGTATGAAGAGTGGGTCGGGTAAATCGGCTGGGTAGAGTGAAGATCACTTCTGGCCGTTAGATCTGGATCGAGCGGCAAAGGAAGGGTCGGCTTGACAGAACAAAAGGGTCGGGCGAGGCGGAGTTTTAACTGGGCATAGGGTCGGGCGAGGCGGAGTTTTAACTGGGCATAGGGTCGGGCGAGGCGTGTGCGGCGGCGGACGGCCAGAGCTTCACCAAATCTGGTGTTCCGGGGCTCAATTCAAGCTGGATCTATGGCGGGAAGTGAGTGGGTGGTACGGTGAAGGTGCGGGTGGGTACGGGTTAGCTGTGTGGCGGCTGTGAACTGGTGGCCACGGCGGCGGGCGGAAACAGGGGTCCGGCGAGCAATCTGGTGGGCGGCGGAGCAAGAGAGAGAGGGGAATCAAGTGCGGCTTGATGCTTACCAACTTGCGGAGCTCTGGCGAGAGTTGAAGACGGCGGAGCAGCTGCAGATCGGCGGGTCGACGGAGAATCGGCAACACGGGTCGGCGGCGTTCCTCCGAGGCGCAACTTCCAGCGGCGCGCGGCAGGGTTGAGTAGAGGAAAAGATTTGAGTTTGGCGTGGGTTGCAAAGCGGGGCTTTGGCAGGATTTTATAGGGGTGGATCGGCCGGGATTAGGAAGGCGGTGCTGCGGAATCGATCAGGACTCGGGTAAGAAGAAAGAAAGAGAACGGGACACGAACGACAGCACGGAGTCGTTCTTGACTCTGGGTAAGGAAAGAAGAGAGAAGAAGAAGAAAGCGCCGACAGGTGGGTCCTAGCTGTCGGTGAAGCAAGGGTCGGGTAAGGAAATCGGCCACTGGGTCGGCCGCGGGAAAATAAAAAGAAGAAGAAGAAAAGGGGTCGGGCTGGCTGAAAGAAAGAAATAGGAGAAGAAAAGAATTAAAGATGCATGCACAAATTTTAATTTATGATTTTTATGAAAATACTTTTAGAAATTTTTAACTCCTATATTTTGGGTGTTACAAAACCTACCCCCCTTAAAGAGAATCTCGTCCTCGAGATTAGGAAGGACTAGGGAACAGCTGAGGGAATTCTGCCATCAGTTCATCTTCTCTTTCCCAAGTAGCCTCATCTTCTGAGTGGTGACTCTACTGTACTCTGCACATTTTGATTACCTTGTTCCGTGTAACCCTCTGAGATGTTTCCAAAATTCTAATCGGATGCTCTGCATAGGTTAAATCTTCTTGCACATCAAGTTCCTCCAACGGTATTTGCTCCTCTGGCACTCTCAAACATTTCTTTAACTGTGATACATGGAACACATCATGGACATCTGACAATCTTGCTGGTAACTCCAATTGATATGCTACTTCACCTTTCCTTTCCAGGATCTGAAAAGGACCAATATAACGTGGTGACAACTTTCCTTTCACTTTGAATCTACGTAAACCTCTGATGGGTGATACCTTCAAGTACACAAAGTCTCCAACTTCAAATGTCAATTCCCTTCTTCGTGTATCGGCATAACTTTTCTGTCGTGACTGGGCAGTCTTGAGATTTTCTCGGATTATCTGGACTTGTCTATCCACTTCTTGGAGAATCTCTGGTCCAAAAACTTGACTTTCTCCTGTCTGATTCCAATACAATGGTGTCCTGCATTTTCTTCCATATAATGCTTCAAATGGGGCCATCTTGAGACTTGCTTGATAACTGTTGTTGTAGGAGAATTCTGCATATGGCAAGCTTTTATCCCAACTACCTCCATGCTTGAGGGCACATGCTCTCAACATGTCTTCCAATACTTGATTCGTTCGCTCAGTCTGACCGTCTGTTTGCGGATGGTATGCAGAACTGAAATTTAACTTTGTATCCATGGACTCATGTAATTTCTGCCAGAAACGCGACGTGAACTGAGTACCTCGATCAGACACTATCTTCTTTGGAACACCGTGCAGACACACAATTCGTGACATGTACAGTTCTGCTAACTTGGCTCCAGTCTAGGTTGTTTTGACTGGGATGAAATGTGCGACTTTTGTCAATCTATCCACAATAACCCATATTGAGTCGTAACCATCACTTGTACGAGGTAACCCTACAATGAAATCCATACCAATCTCTTCCCATTTCCATTCAGGTACTTTCAAAGGCTGGAGTAAACCTGCTGGTCTCTGGTGTTCTGCTTTTACTCTCTGGCACACATCACACAAAGCTACGTGAGTTGCTACGTCTCTTTTCAAACCATACCACCAGTACCTTTCTTTCAAGTCTTGATACATTTTGGTACTTCCAGGATGAATGGAATAAGCGAAATCATGTGCTTCCTTCAAAATAAGTTCGCGAAGGTGATCAATTTCAGGCACACAGATCCTTTTTCTGAACCAAACAGTTCCTTGTCCATCTTCGGTGAAATCCTTAGTTTTGCCTAAACCAATTTGAATCTTGATCTCTTTGATCTTAGCATCTGTCAACTGTCCTTTTCTGATCTCCTGTTCTAGTGTCGGTTCCATCTCCATAGTCATGGTTTTCGCATGAGTGACAATTCCCAGATTCAAACGTGCCATCTCCCAACATAATTCTGTAGGCATCAATCGAGCAATCATCGTATTGGCTTGTCCTTTCCGGCTTAGGGCGTCTGCCACAACATTAGCCTTGCCAGGGTGATACTGAATATCCAAATCATAGTCCTTGATTAATTCTAGCCATCGTCGTTGTCTTAAGTTAAGATCCTGTTGCGTGAAGATGTACTTCAGACTCTTATGGTCCGTGAAGATCTGACACTTGTTTCCGATCATGTAGTGCCTCCAAATCTTCAATGCGTGCACGACGGCAGCCAATTCCAAGTCATGGGTAGGATAGTTCTGCTCATGCTTTCTCAACTGTCTTGAAGCATAGGCCACAACTTTGCCTTCTTGCATTAACACACATCCAAGACCCATCCGTGAAGCGTCGCAATACACGTCAAACCCTTCGTGGATATCTGGCATTATCAACACAGGGGCAGTGGTCAATCTTGTCTTCAGCTCTTCAAAACACTTCTGGCATGTATCATCCCACTTAAATTCTTTCCCTTTCTCCAACAGAGAAGTCATAGGTTTCACGATCTTTGAGAAGCCTTTAATAAATCTGCGGTAGTAGCCTGCAAGTCCGAGAAAACTTCTGATTTCAGGCACAGTCTTCGGTGGATTCCAATTCAGAACATCTTGAACTTTACTTGGGTCTACTGCAATTCCTCCATCTGTGATAACATGTCCAAGGAAAGAAACTTCTCTCAACCAAAAATCACATTTGCTCAGCTTAGCATATAACTGATTCTCTCGGAGTTTCTGTAACACTATCCTCAAGTGCTCTTCATGTTCTTCCTCGTTCTGTGAATACACCAAGATGTCATCAATGAACACAACCACAAACTTGTCAAGGTATTCCATGAAAACCTTGTTCATCAGGTACATGAAGTATGCTGGTGCGTTGGTCAATCCAAACGACATCACAGTAAACTCGTACAGACCATATCTGGTAGTGAAGGCTGTCTTGGGTATATCCTCTGGTCGGATCCTTAGCTGATGGTATCCTGATCTCAGATCAATCTTGGAGAAAACTTTGGCTCCTCTCATCTGATCAAACAAATCTTCAATCCTGGGCAGTGGATACTTATTCTTGATTGTCACATCGTTCAGCGACCTGTAATCTACACACATCCTTCTGCTGCCATCTTTCTTATCGACAAAGATCACGGGTGCTCCCCACGGGGATGAGCTAGGTCGGATAAATCCTTTAGCTAACATCTCTTCTATTTGTTTCTTTAGTTCACTTAGATCCTTAACGTCCATTCTATAGGGTCTTTTAGAGATAGGTGCTGTACCAGGTAAAAGATCAATACTGAACTCAATGTCACGAACAGGTGGCATACCTGGTAAATCTTCCGGGAAAACGTCGGGATACTCACTGATAACTCTGATATCTTCCAGGGGCATTCCCTTCATTTGGTTTACTATCCCAACTGCATTGGGCAAAGCTGATGCCACAAACTCTATTTTATCTCCTTGAGGACTGGTCAAGAGCACTGATCTCTTGCGACACTAAATAACACCATCACATCCTGATAACCAATCTATTCCGAGGATCACGTCGATGCCGTTAGTCTTTAGGACTATTAGATTGGCTAGGAATTCTATCCCCATAATATTCATGCTGACCCTTGGGCATAAGTGGCTGGCTTTCAATTCCTTGCCCGGGGAGCTTACTAGTAATATTTGCTTCATAGGGCTCATTGGTAAATTATGTTTTGCAGCTAATTGCTCAGTAATGAATGAATGTGATGCTCCAGAATCAAATAAAACTGATGCAGGTTCAGAATTGACAAGGAACGTACCGAGCACAACGTCGGGAGCCTCTTCAGCTGTTTCTGCAGCCACATGATTCACCTTTCCGCGAATGCAGTTCTGTTATCCTTTGTTGCTCAGTGGTGTCTGGTTGCTGTTGCGCGGCTGCTGCTGCTGAGGAGTTTGCCTTTGTCCACTATTCCTCTGATTCTGAGGAGTTTGCGCATTACGCTTCGGGCAGTTGTTAGCGTAATGACCCAGTTCTCCACATTTGAAACATCCGTTAGGTTGGACCGGAGTGGCTGGATTGTTGGACCGCACCGGTACACCTGTGGCGTAGCCTGGATGGTACGGTTGCGGGTTGGAGTTGCGCTGAGTCTGCTGGTTGTAACGTCGAGGCTGCTGTGGAGTTCGTTGATTTTGTTGGCTCTGCTGATATCCTCCACCTTGTCCTCCAAAGCGTGACTGATATCCTTGGGGTGTGTTGTAGCGGGGTCGGGTGTTGCTGCTGGATTGTCCCTGGGACTGAAGTTTTCGCTTGTGTTCCCCAAGCTCCTTGCGCTTGCTCTCCAGACCAATGGCCTTGTCTAATAGAGTTTGGAAGTTTGGGAAAGTGTGACTATGCAGCTGGTAGTTGAGCGGCCCTATCAGTCCTTCCAAGAAGCGCTCCTGTCTCTTTGCGTCACTATCCACCTCATGGGGCGCGTAACGAGACAACTGAGTGAATTTGTCCCGGTACTCACTGACAGTCATGCTACCTTGCTTCAGGTTCAGGAACTCCTTCTGTTTGAGCTTCATTAGTCCTGCTGGGATACGGTGGCTGCGGAAGTTGGTTCTAAACTCCTCCCAGGTGATAGTGTTGGCGTTGGCGTGGGCAGCAGTGAAAGCATCCCACCAATCAGCGGCTGCACCTTCCAGACGTCCTGCAGCATACAGGACCCTCTCACGGTCACTGCATTGCGTGATGTCCAGCTTCTTAGTGATGACCTTCAACCAATCATCAGCGTCCAAGGGGTCCACAGAGTGAGAAAAGGCAGGAGGGTGGTGGCTCATGAATTCTCTGTGTTTGTCTCTTGGTGGCGGGTTTTGCTGCGGTGCTTGCTGATTCTGCTGAGCTTGTATGTTCTGGATGGTGGCAGTGAGGTTCTGCAACACCTGCATCTGTGCTGCCAAGAATTGCTCCATTGTTGGATTGGGCGGTGGTGGCAACTGACTCTGTCGGTTGACTACGCGAGCACGCCTAGAGCTAGGGTTATTCTGTCCTCCACCTGTCCTGGTGTTCACCATCTGACCGTTAGGGAATAAACCCAGGATAAGACAGGTGTACTAGATATAGGCTGACAGAAAATAATATCTTAACAAAATATGGATTTATATGACTCCAACTGATATTAATGTATATATTATATCAAGCAATTCTTATAGCACTCAAAGCAAACATTTGTTCTCAAGCAATCATCATTACATCGTCGTCCTATCAAGTGAAAATGATTCTAACGAGAACTTCAAGAGATTCTAGCCTAAGAGCCTAAGTGTCTATTCCTCGGGGCGAGTTATGGAGCCGGGTTCGCCGCGACGAAGCTTCTTGCGGGGTGGTGACAATGCGGGGAAGCGGGGTTCATCCATTTGTGGGGGTGGCGGCGCTCTTCCCTCAAGTCGAGCTTCCAGCATATGGATCTTTTCATGGGCCTCCAGTAGCTTGTCCTGTGTATCGTCCAGCTCAGAGATGACGCTTTCCAGCTCAGTGTTGAGAGCGGCGGTGACTCGAGCAAGAGTGTTGAGGCGGTCTTCATCATCTTCACCTAGGGTAATCATAGTTTCTTCAGTTCCACTAAGGCGGCGAGGAAGGTGGCGATACTCCGTGTTCTGAAGCTCCTGACGGTAGGTGTGGCAGATGGACCATAGGGCTCTCCTGGCGGCACTGCTGACGGCTGCGTCGTATGTAGCGTGGGGTGTGGTGGAGTCGTGAGCAGTGAGAGTCCTCAGACCTCTGGCACTTTCCATCCTGATGTGAACGCGAGAGAGGTAGTAGTCGCCGAGCGCAGGGTCGGTGTAGTGATGCGTGTGGTAGTGAGGTCTCACGTGGTTGCCCAACTCTTGAAGAACACCTTGTAGCACCAAAGACAAGTGGCCGGGTTCTCTGTCCGAAGTGCGAACACAGCAAAGCTGCCTCATCCCTGGAGTTTCATCACTCCGATCGTTGTTGTCTTCATCGTTGTTGTTGTCCTGGTCATCGTCTCTTCTAATATCTTCGAAGTTACTCGGGCTTCCTTCAGCGTCAACCGGTGTTGGGGAGGGGGCTGGAGCAGGGACAACTAAGGGTGGTGGCGATCTCTCAATGACTGGTGATGCCGGCGGGGTGAACTGATTTCCTTCTTCATCAGCTGCCATGATGCGACCATCTTCACCATCCACGAAATAATAGACTTCCTCGGGTTCTTCCTCCGTAGCTTCTTCCTCTTCAACAGGGTCTGGGACTGGAGTAGGAGAAGTTGGTTCAGCTGGGGCAATGCGAACTTGGCGACCTCCGGTGCGCTTGCAAGCAGTTTGGTAAATTCTGACCATCTGGTAAGGGCGGGAGTAAAAATTCAGGATATTTTTCTTTAAGAGGGAAAATGATAGAAGGTTTTATGTAAACATAGGTTTTTATGTGGAAATATAACAGAATTTTTGATGCTGATATTGCTTTCTAGAAGATAAATCCTTAATTTCGACCATTTCTAACTAGGCTAGCGTCCTACAGTCAACATAGCTCTGATACCACTTCTGTCACACCCGATTCTAGAAAGAACCAGATGCATCTCATATGTGCGCCAGGATCTCATTCACACACATATGGTAGACGGAAAGTGTAATATATCAAAGACAATGCTCAAAAGTACTATATAAAGTATTTAACAATATTACACTCCGTATAAAAGAGACACAAATGTCTTAAACGATAAACCGTTATACCCTATACGAAGTCTCCAACAACTCCGTCTTCCACAGGCGATGACTGGTGAACGCAGGACCTAGAACTCCTCGAAGTCGTCGAAGATCTCCTCTTCAAAGTTCTCTTCTGAACAACAGGGGGCAAGGGTGAGTACTCTTATGGTTGGTACTCAGCAAGTGGGGTGAAAATGCAAGGCTATCAAGGATAGGCTGAGGTTTGCAGCAGCGGTTGCTTTTAGTTGGTCAAGTAATTATTAACAAGCACCTATTAACTAGGTTTAGGTTTATACCAACCCACTTTAGTAGAAATATAAAGGTACCATCAACCATAACATAAACCACAAACCACAATTTATTTAATCTTCAAGTTTTATTATCATGTGAGGGTCCAAGCCACTCTTAACCGTGAGTACGGCTGTTATAACAGTTTTACACTCTGCAGAGGTTGTACACTTTACCCACAAATCGTGTTTTCCCTGAGTCGCCCGGGTTTGCAAGGCCCTTAAACACTTCCGAGGTGAGTGGCGAGGGTACACTACGAAGCCTTTACAAAGACATGTCGAGAGCTAGGCAGCCCGCTAGAGTTTCAGTAGCGGCGTGGTCCATAAACCTCCCTAATGGTCAGCTCCTTAGCAAAGGCAGCTACCCCAAGAGGACCGGGCTATGACCCCTATCACCGACCCCCTCCTTGCCCTTTCGGTAAGGCCACCAGCAAACTACACATCTAATTAATTGGCTAAGGTCGGAGCCATATGACTTTGTGGTTGCACTGTTCACTTGGGTGGTTCTCCATGTTCCCATTACTCAAAATTGATCTTGAAATTACATGATAAAACCACAAAATGTTTTCAACGTTGCAAAAAAAAGTAAACCAAATACCAATCCCAAAGTTTGCAACTAAGCGTAACTACCCAACATGAATAGTAAACCCAGGTGTTTCAAGGATTGGGGTAAAAGACTAGGTATGT
This sequence comes from Panicum miliaceum, assembly GCA_032594955.1. NCBI lineage: Eukaryota > Viridiplantae > Streptophyta > Magnoliopsida > Poales > Poaceae > Panicum > Panicum miliaceum. The sequence goes on from CM064058.1 coordinate 39,339,167, forward strand.
CCTTAGCATAGGTAACCCATCAAGTTTATGCAAGCAACAGTAAAGTAAAGTGTATTTTCATGCAGTTGTTGGGATCAAATAGAATATGCAGAGGGGGAAATCCACTTGCCTTCGTCAAGCAACTGCTGATTCTCTTCCTCGTAAGCTTGCTCTTGATTTGGCTCGAACGTCACGTTGTCTACGCGATCACACAAATAAGCATACACAAACAATTAAGAAACAATACAACAAACAATACAAACAGAAAGCGAAAAGATGCTAAAGTTGTAGTTCATGGTGCAAAGATCGTGTGGGCTCAAGAATCGCTGAAATCGGAGTTGGAACGATGAAGATATGGTTTAAACAGTGATCTGAGGACCTAACTGCTAGAGTTTTGAGTCTCCCGAGGCTAGATCTGAAGATTTCAGGGGCCAAAACATAATTAAACCTTAAACAGAGGGTCGGGGTGCAAAACTATAAATTCTGGACGGCGGGTTCTAATTCTAGAAAAGTCAGGGGTCGGGACAGAAAAAGAAAGGGCTCAGCTCAAATTATTTTCTACTGATCTGGACTGCGGGTTGATTCCTGGAAAACCGAGGGGTCTTTCTGCTAAAGTTCTGGGAACGGCTAGGGTCGGGTGAATCTAATCCGTTGGATCAGAATCGGCGGCGGATCAGACGAATCGGCGGAGTAAGGGTCGGGCGAATCGGAGGTATGAAGAGTGGGTCGGGTAAATCGGCCGGGTAGAGTGAAGATCACTTCTGGCCGTTAGATCTGGATCGAGCGGCAAAGGAAGGGTCGGCTTGACAGAACAAAAGGGTCGGGCGAGGCGGAGTTTAAACTGGGCATAGGGTCGGGCGAGGCGGAGTTTTAACTGGGCATAGGGTCGGGCGAGGCGGAGTTTTAACTGGGCATAGGGTCAGGCGAGGCGGAGTTTTAACTGGGCATAGGGTCGGGCGAGGCGTGTGCGGCGGCGGACGGCCAGAGCTTCACCAAATCTGGTGTTCCGGGGCTCAATTCAAGCTGGATCTATGGCGGGAAGTGAGTGGGTGGTACGGTGAAGGTGAGGGTGGGTACGGGTTAGCTGTGCGGCGGCTGTGAACTGGTGGCCACGGCGGCGGGCGGAAACAGGGGTCCGGCGAGCAATCTGGTGGGCGGCGGAGCAAGAGAGAGAGGGGAATCTAGTGCGGCTTGATGCTTACCAACTTGCGGAGCTCTGGCGAGAGTTGAAGACGGCGGAGCAGCTGCAGATCGGCGGGTCGACGGAGAATCGGCAACACGGGTCGGCGGCGTTCCTCCGAGGCGCAACTTCCAGCGGCGCGCGACAGGGTTGAGTAGAGGAAAAGATTTGAGTTTGGCGTGGTTGCAAAGCGGGGCTTTGGCAGGATTTTATAGGGGTGGATCGGCCGGGATTAGGAAGGCGGTGCTGCGGAATCGATCAGGACTCGGGTAAGAAGAAAGAAAGAGAACGGGACACGAACGACAGCACGGAGTCGTTCTGGACTCTGGGTAAGGAAAGAAGAGCGAAGAAGAAGAAAGCGCCGACAGGTGGGTCCTAGCTGTCGGTGAAGCAAGGGTCGGGTAAGGAAATCGGCCACTGGGTCAGCCGCGGGAAAATAAAAAGAAGAAGAAGAAAAGGGGTCGGGCTGGCTGAAAGAAAGAAATAGGAGAAGAAAAGAATTAAAGATGCATGCACAAATTTTAATTTATGATTTTTATGAAAATACTTTTAGAAATTTTTAACTCCTATATTTTTAACTCCTATATTTTAAAAATAGGATAACCCTGCTCTTCGCTAGAGTAGTAGTCGACGACATAAACATGGTGTTTAGGCCCTAGATTACCTTTGTTTGCTGTGAGTCCCACGGTATTGCAGGGGTAGACCGCAAGTGGTGATAGCTCTATTGGTCTGCTACGAAGCTGCTTCGTGGTTAGTGAAGTCCCCCACGTCCGGACTCGGAGTAGATCTAATAGCCGAAGATCCTTGGCAGACCAGGGTCAAACCGATGCCTAAAGTGAACGAATGTGACAACCCTGATAAATTACATTTCTAAATCAATGTCATTAGCCTAACCCTATGCTTAACCAACTAATAAAAGGGTGAAAAGAATTAGAACAAGTTAAGTTGAAATTCAAATTGAATTTGGGCACATTTGAATACTTTTGAATTTTTAAATTAACTTTCAAACCATAAGCCAAATGAGATGTTGCCTGAAACCAAACTTGTAGAACTTTTTATTCTGAACAACTTTCATGTTTAAAAGTTTTTGAAATTCAAATTAGAAAATGGAGAAAATGTCCTGTTTGCAACCAGCCCCCTGGAAGTTTTCAAATTCACGCACATAGGTCCCTCCCTCACCTCTCCCTCCCCTGTTTCACTCGCCGCCCAGCTCGCCCGACAGCCGCATGCCACGTCGCCGGCGATTCCTGCCGCCCACGCCGCCCTAGCCCGCCAATCGCCCGCCCGCGTCGTCCGCACGCGACGTCGCGCCCTGGTGCGCCAACCTGCTCGCCCAGCGCACGCACGCCACGCACATGGCGCACCTCTATCCACCGCCGGCAGCGCCCAATGGGACCTCTGCCGCTGCCCGGGCCGTGCCCGAGCGCCTGCCCACCTTGCCCGGCGCCCTACTGCATCGCCCCCGCTCGCCCAACCGCGGTCGCGTCTTCTTCGCCCCCCCCCCCCCCCCCCCCCGCACGCCACGAGCACGACGGCCAGTTGAGCTTCTGCTCGCCGCCCAGTCGCTGGCCGCCGCCCCGCCACCCAATGGCGCCCCAGCCTTGCCGCCCCCTCCACCCAGCGTCCCGGCCGTGCCAAGCTCGCCCCCGTGAGCTCCACTGGCTATAAAGCCTGGCACAACGTCCCTCCCTCCTCTCCCTATTCCTTCTTCTTCCCCGCCAGAACAGAGCAGAGCAGAGCCGGTCGCCGCCCCACGCCGCCGCCGTGGAACCCCCTCCTCCGCCCCTCCTCGACCCGAGCTAGGCCCCAAAATCGCTCTCCTACCTCCCCACGAAGCCTCCCAGCCCGAGCCCCGCCGCCCAGCTCGCCGGAGCTCGCCGGAGCCGAGCTCCACCCGTCGTCGCCCCCTAGTAGCCGCGGGCAGCCCCGCTCAGAACGCCTCCGCCCCAACCGTGACCACACAAAGGTAGCCCCCAACCTCCTCTTGCTCCTCCCCCACCTTGCCCTCGCCGCCGGCGACCAAGCCCGCCGGATTTCGGCCGGATTTGATGTTCCCCGCCGTGAATCGCGACCAGGGACCACATTGCAATCGCCCAAATCTTCCTAGGGGGTTTTCTGCTAGTTTTCAGGGACCCCTCTGTAAAGAAAGTTTTAACCAAATCAGTGAACTTGTAAAATTCGTAAAAAATCGTAGAAAATTCAGCAAAATGCAAACTCAACTGTTCTGGAATCCTTAGAAGAAACTCTACAACTTTTGTTACGTAAAGTTTCTCAGATTCGCAATATATTTTGCTCTAGATTAAATGGAAGGTTTAATGGACTTCTTTTGTACCCACTGTTGTAGATCAATGCTGACCCTGTACAAAAAGTTTCATACATAGAAACCCTGTATAACATCCTGTAGAAAATAATCTTTAATAACATGAGTGTAGCTTGTCCCATTTATTATGCTCTATATCATGTACAATAAAATCTGAAACATTTACAGTAACACAAATATGGTTATAGGAACACCCTGTAAAATTTTTAGCATCAGTACTTGCATGGTTTGTTCTGTATAAAAATAACTAGATTCTAGCAGTGGCTGTGTATTACATTTTTCATATTTAACATGCTACACAAAAATGTCTGAAATTTTTACAGTGATCTTATCTCTGCATAATGTACTTTGAATAAAAATTTTATTACCAGAAGCTAACTAGGTTAGTAATTGTGTTCAACTCATGTTTGTGTTTAAAAGAAAAACTACGTTTTCAATAAAACACAACCCCTTCTTCTTTAATGAAGTTAAATAGATTAAGATAAACTCTATTAACGATTGCCCAGGAAATGTTAAAGTAAATAACTTCACAGCAAAACTTATGTCTTATGAACTGCAACTTTATCGTGAAGGAAATCATGTCGTTTACCATCACCACTGCTCAAACTTGTGCATTCATGTAGAACCGACTACTCTCTCCGACGGGACGTACGAGTTGGTGCCCGCGTCCGAGAGTGAGCAGCGAGAAGCTCAAGTGAATCTAACTGAAGTTGCCAAAGACCCGAACCCAAGTTCGGAAGAGCCTAAGGCTAGCTTAGCTCAGGAAGGCAAGCCCCGGAGCATAACCCATTTCCTTTCCTAAATTATGCAACTCACTACTCTTTTGCTTGTGCATTAAGTTTATAGGAGTTTGTGACAACCCTGGTAAAATTACATTTCTAAAATCAATGTCATTAGCCTAAACCTATGCTTAACCAACTAATAAAAGGGTGAAAAGAATTAGAACGAGTTAAGCTGAAATTCAAATTGAATTTGGGCACATTTGGACATATTTGAAATTTTTAAATTAACTTTCAAACCATAAGCCAAATGAGATGTTGCCTGAAACCAAACTTGTAAAACTTTTTATTCTGAACAACTTTCATGTTCAAAAGTTTTTGAAATTCAAATTAGAAAGAGGAGAAAGCGCCCTGTTTGCACCCAGCCCCCTGAAACTTTTCGAATTCTTGCATTCAGGCCCCTCGCGCTCCCTCTCTCCCCCTCCCCGCCCGACCGCCGCACGCCAGGTGGCCGGCGACGCCTGACCGGCGCGAGGCGCCAGGCCAGTGGCCGCCTTGCCTCTCCCCCACGCGCGGCTTTGCCCCCTCCCCACGCCGCGCTGCCTAGTGAGCGCCCGCGCGTGCGCACGCCGCTGCCGCGTCCCGCCCCGCCGCCCGTCGCGCCCAACCGCCGCACAGCGCCGTGCCGCCCCGGCTCCCGCGCCCCGCCCGTCATTGCGTCTGCCCTCCGCCCGAGCCGCCGCAGCAGCTGCTCCCCCACTCCGCGCGCCACACTATCTCCTCTCTGCCATGCCAAATCCCGGCCGCCCAGTCGCCCGCGTCCGCTCGCCGCACGCCGCGCCGGCGCTCTGCTGCCGCCCGCCGTGGCCAGTGCCGTGCCGTGCCGTGCCTCCGCCCCGCGCATTACCCAGGCCCCTCCACACCCCCTCCTGCCCCTATAAAAGCCCCGCCCGGCCGCCCGCGCGAGCCACGCACCCAGAACGCCTCGCCGTCGCCATTGCCGCCGCCGAGCGCCGCCCGCCCGTGGACAGCCCTCCACCGCCGCCTGCTGCCCAAATTGGAGTGACAGCCACCACTACATCATCCCCCTGAAGCTCGCCGACCCGCCCAACACCGCCCAGAACGCCGGAGCGCCGCCGCCCGCACTGCCGCCGCCGCCGCCGCTCCTGCTCGCCGTGGGCAGCTCGACCCCGACCTCCCCCGTCCAAGCCAAGCCCCTGAGCAGCTTCCCCACGCGCCACTGAAGCTCGCAGACCGGACCAGGCCGCCCCAAGCCCGCCGGAGCACCGCCGTCGACGCGTGCCGCGCCGCCGCCGCCTCTGCTCCAACGCCGGCGAGCCCTTCGCGGCCGTCCCCAACCTGAACAACACCACCACAAGGTAGCCCTCGCACCCCTGAACCTTCCCCGACCCTCACCCCTCGCCGCCGGCGAGCCCCTCGCCGGAATTTCGGCCGGCCGCCGTACCCGAGCCGCCCGAGGACCCAATTGCAAGAATTTAAATCTTTAGAAGGGTCTGCGCGTAAGATTCAAGGACCCAGTTGTAAAAGAAAGTTTCAAATCTAGATTCAAATTCAGTGAACTTGTAAAATTCGTATAAAATCGTAGAAAATTCAGAAAATGCAAAATCAACTGTTCTGGAATCCTTAGAATAAACTCTACAACTTTTGTTACAAAAGGTTTCTCAGATTCTCCACACATTTTGCTCTATCTTAAATGGAAGCTTTAATGAACTTATTTTGTACCCACTGTTGTAGATCAATACTGACCCTAAAAATTGGGCAGTGAGTTAGTTGCTTAAAGTTTAGGAATGTGTAAAAAGATCAGGCCCAAAATCTATCTCTAGCTGCACTGTTTATTAAACTTAGTTTCATACCATGTTTAGGTAGAATATTTTTATCCCTGCTGTTAGGTTATGAATCACCGGATGAAACTTTTTCTATGCTGGTGTAATGGTACCTAGATGCCAAAGGAAAATTGGAAGACTTTATATCTCACAGGAACCTAATTATTTGATTTATGTGCTAATAACATACATTAAATCAAGGAAATAGTATCTTAGCTTGGAAAATTCTCAAATTTTTACTAGAAGATACAATGTGGTAGAGGTTGCCGTGTAAAAAGTTTCACAGACAAAAACTCTGTGTAGGATCCTGTAAAAATAAATCCTTGAATAACCTAGGTGTGTAATGTCATATTTTCTATGCCCTGAAAACTGCATAATAAATCCTACAAAAATTACAGTAGCTCCTGCATGCTTAAATGAAAGTTCTGTAAAAATCTTAGACTCAGTTGTTACACCATTTGTTCTGTACAAAAAGAACAAAGATCTAACAGCCACTATGTAATATATTTTTCATAATTAATCTGCTACATGAAATTGTCTGAAAATTTTACAGTAAGCACATATTTCCCTGATGTGCCTAAATCCAAAGTTTCATGACCAGAATTTATCCACTATAGTAATTACACTTAAATCATGTCGATTACCATTACCACGACTTAAACTTGTGCATTCATGTAGAATCGACGACTCTCGCCGACGGAACTTACAAGCTGGTGCCCGCGTCCGAGAGTGAGCAGTGTGAAGCTCAAGTAAATTTAACTCAAGCTCTTGAAGACCCGAGCCCAAATTCGGAAGAGCCCTAAGCTAACTTTTCGCAAGAAGGCAAGCCCCGGAGCATAACCTATTTCTTTCCTAATTATGCAACTCATTACTCTTTGCTTGTGCATTAAGTTTATAGGAGTTGAATGAAAACTTAGTTGCATGATGTTAGGAACCCATGCTTGAAAACTAGACGTAAGGTTCGATAGAATGCTGTGCAATCATAAGGACACGGACGGGCTATGGAACGATGGTTACGATTGAGGCCCGTCTGTCTAGTGAAAAATGCTAAGGCCGCAGGGTGTGGTAGTGATGGTTAAGTCTTTGAACGTACTAAACACATGCCGAGATTATGGGAATCGGTAAGCTTAAGTACCTGATTGGCCCGGCAAGGGGACGGCATCCTACCCTTTCAACTTCGGTCCCATGTGCATATGGCGAGTGCAGAGAGTGGTCACGACCCGACGCCGAACCGTGGCGTGGGGCTCTTGTACTCTCGGAGGGTAGCCCCGATCCACGATCCGGAAAGAAAGGGGAAAAGTTGCACGTGTGACTCTAGGGAGTAACCACGTGACGTGTGTTTGGGTTTCCCTTGCAAGGTTAAGAAATTCGATTCGAATCGTCCGTTTCTCACGGCTATTGAGACTGCTTAACCATTTTTACCCACAGAGTAAGAAGAGGAACAATGAGGATGAATGAACTGGTTGGATGAAAATTTAATGCTTCACCATGTATGCTTTTGGATAGCTGCTTATCTAGAATGGTTAACGAAACTAGAATCTTGAGCTAAAAATTGAAAGTAAGGACCCACTTGTAGAAGCTTTTCGGCAAAACAAACCCCTGAGCCAAAAGCCTTGCATATCTAGAGTCGGTGGAGTAGATTCCACTACTCGGGTAAGTCTTGCTGAGTATTAGTATACTCAGCCTTGCTTGTGGCTCGTTTTCAGGTGAGACCTTCGAAGATATGATTGCTAGCTTGACTTGGCCCTGCACTCTTCCCCCTGGTTGGTCGGTGGAATGGGATACGCCCCCATCCAACGGAGATAATGCCGAGTGATGTCTCGTACGGGCTTCATCGAGACATCCTTATCGTCGAGTAGCTTTCGTTGTTTTATTTTCCGCTGCAACTTAAACTCTGAAGAAACTATTTAGTGATGATCATTGAAGTACTTGGTTTCTAAACTCAAAACTTGGTCTGTAATATTTTTACTTATGTTAATGTTGTAATATTTGCTGGAATGTGGTATTCTCTGGGCAAATCGTCGCATGAGCATTTGTATGTACGGCATTCGATCCGCCCTACCGTGGTTGTATCGGGAGGTTATACCCGACAGACCAGTGGATTACTCCGTTTGAAGTGTAAGGTTAACTGAGATTGCCTTAATGGTGATGGTTAATACACTTGAGCCGGATTAATTCAGGTGGTTCTGCCACAGCTGGTATCAGAGCCGTAGCTGGAGCCACAGCTGGCAACAGCTGGCACCAGAGCCGAAATGCATACGCCAGAGAATGCGACAAGCCTTAAAAACTCGATTACTAAAACTTGACTAGAAGGATGTGTTGCGAAATACGTTGGTGCGTTAAGGATGGTGCCTAGTTCGTAAAGCCCTAAGGGATTATGGGAAAGTTACTAGGTGGCTATCTAACTGCTATATATATTATCAACTGACTTCCAGCACATTACTTTCTGTCAAAACTTACTTTCATGCACAACCGACCTTAATTTCCGTAACGACGCACTCATCGCTGAGGTAAGAAGGTAAGGATCCTCAGCCAACTGAGGGAGCTTGGCCTTCCTGTCGGTGATGTGAACCGAACGCTGCCCTCAAGCAGTGGCTTACTTGAGGTGCTGCCAATATGCCAACTGTTAGTTGGACATATTGGGAGTAGAAGGTTTGGCGCAGGGTATGGCGATCGCTGTTCATACCCCCGTCTCATGACGGTACCCCCGTGAATACGCTATCTCGATAGCGTATGTTAACGTCGTCTGTACGGCGGAAATTGTACAGATATCGTTTCTATAACTAAACGGTAATGAATACGGACGCTTTCATGATTGCTGGCATGAAAGGTTCATGAAATATTTGTGCTCTATCAATCTTCTGCAGGTACACTAACCGCGATTACGATAAGTTAAGGAACGATTAGAGAGACTCGACTAGCTATTATAGCGAGAGCCGTATTGTGTATGCCACCGAGACTATCTTCGTAAGACCAAAAGTATTTGGCAGTTATTTTATTTTGTGATGACGAATAGGACGTGCATGCATTATAACCATATATATCGGAAAGTGAAAATACGTTGTATGAGAGTGGTAAGGTCCTTGCGTATCTAAGCATGGTTTGCATAAGGACTATCTAGCGAATCTGTCAGAAATCTGCCATGACCGAAAAGAGCGATTTATTGACCAAAGAAAATGACCTGTTATGGTAAAGTTCATGTTGAAAGAATTGTTCCAAATTTTGTGTTCTATCTTCTGTTCAAAAATCAAAAATTCTGAACTTCTGGATAATAAGAAATAACAGAAACCTTGGAACGTCAGAATTCTGTCCAGAATAAGCATTTCTGCCTCTTAAAATTTTAGGCCCCCTTCCTGCGGTTTTATGCAAAAGAGCACAACACAAAACTTGTTCCAAATTTATCCAGGTAGCGCCTGTTAAAATTTGGTAAATTTTGGCTGGGTAGATTTTCCCTGGTGCACGAAAATCTAGCCCCCTGTTCACTGAAAATTCTGGGTGGACAGAGAGGTAAAACCTGAAAAGAAGGACCATCTTAGAAACCTATCTAGCTCTGGAGTTGACTAGCAAAGTGGTTCACAAATACCTTAGGAGTGATCCGGTGAAATTTGAGAATTTTTGGATTAGAACTGTGGAAGTTATGGTTATCTTTGCACACTATACAGAATCTGTCCTTGTGCTGTTCACAGTTTTTTGCTATCTCACTCCATTTGATCTTTTGTTCAGATGGCCGAGCCGGTTGCTATGATGGTGGATGAGGATGGACGCGTACACTCACAGTGTCTCCACTGGGAGGGCTTTCCCTCTATTTTGTGGGATGTTCTGCGTACCGCGGGCTATCTAATTCCCCCACGTTACGCCGGACTGGAGTTTGCAGAGAATGGAGTTACCCAGTGCCATGTCAACGTGACTATCTTTCCACACCCGCTACACCCGGAGTGGCCCGCCTTGGAGCTTGAGGCTGTTGGTCGCCGTTTGGCCGATACTTGGGAACTTGCAGCCATGAGGGCGCTCACCACTTTTTGTGCGCAGCGTCCCGAGGTTGTCACACTCACTCCCATTGGTTTGTTTCCTGCTGCCCAGGACAACGACCCCTTTTGGCTCAACAGGGTGCATCACGCACAGTACTTGGTAGACTTTCACGCCCAAGAAACTATTCATACCTCCGTGCGGTGCATGAGTGCACTCTACCGACTTCAGACTCTCCAGAGTCAGGCGCTTGAGCAGCTCACTGATCTTGCTCAGGCCTACCACATGATGGCAGATACCAGGGATGAGCAGATTAAGGAGCTCAGTCAGGATCTTGAGGACAGGGATGCTCAGATTGGCCAACTTGAGGGCCAAATTCAGGAGCAGGACACTCTCATGGGTGAGAGAGATGCCACGATAGCACAGTTGGAGGAGCAGCTCCATGATCTGAGCCTTGAGTTGGAGGATGCTAATGAGCACATTCAGTGGCACCATGATCAGAATGACCATCCCCATGAGGAGGACATGGGGGAAGATGAGGAGGAGCCACAGGAGATTGATGGTATCTCCGGTATGGATTTCGAGGGTGAGGTACCACAGGCACCTCAGATGGGAGCTCACTCTCCTGCTCACAGCGAGTCGTCCGTCAACGACTTGGATGACTTCTAGATGACGACCTAGGAGGACTTTTGCACATACTCCTCGATAGGGTAGCCTAACTTTTGGCAAGTGTTGTAATAGGCTAACTAAGAGTTGAGTAAATCTTTTGTAATGGGTACACCTGAACCATGTGGATACCCTCAGCATGTAAGGAACGGCGATAAACTTGGGTGATTTCGTTGTAAGTTGGTAAACGATGAAATCCACAATCGCTGAGACTTGTCGGAATTTTTATCCATGTCTCCTTGCATTTCTTGGCTGAGTGTTGAATACCAAACTTGTGCTAAATTTTGTGATCGTGGTTCTCACAAAAATTCAGCATCATTGGACCTCGCTAGTTGAAGTTATAGGCGAAACAGTACCGATCAATCTGCTGAAAAACAGCTAAGACAGTAAGGCAAAGGACGAGCCTTTCGACCACCTTAGCTATAGTTCTAGCGCCGAAGTTAAATAACAAAGTGGTGCATTCCTAAATTCTCTGACTACTGCCAAAGTATGAGATGTTTTAAATGGACCCACAGCAAGCTATGATTTTTTCTCGTAGCAAACAGAGATTCTGTCCATACTTCTAGCTGTGATTTCGGAAGTCTTTGACTACACCAATCATTTATGAATCGAGGAAGTAATATGGATCGCGTTGCTAATGGTAACCTTTCACGTTTCAGATGGTTGGATCAACACGTGGCAACCCCGAGAGTTTTGGTGCCGGTGGCAGCCGCTCGCGACAATCGCCACCACCCCCGCCCAGTTTGGTGGAAGTGATGGCCGCTCAAACCGAGCTGCTGCGTCAGATCGTGCAAGGACAGCACCAGCAGAGGGGTGGGCACAATGCTCACCAACCCCAAGCTGCAGGATACACAGATTTCCTGGGGACCCAGCCGCCCTTGTTCCATAAGACCGAGGAACCCCTGGACGCAGATGCATGGATTCGCACCATTGAATCCAAGTTCACGCTACTTGTGGCCCCATGCTCAGAGGCCAACAAAGCTCGTTTTGCCGCGCAACAGCTTCGCGGTACCGCTCGTCTGTGGTGGGACCACTATTTTGCTATGCTCCCCGCTGATCACATGGTCACCTGGGAGGAATTCAAGACCGCATTCCGGGCACATCATATTCCCGAGGGTCTCATGGAGAGGAAGCTGAACGAGTTCCTGGCACTTACCCAGGGCACCCGCACCGTGCTGCAGTACGCCCAGGCGTTCAACAACTTATGCCAGTATGCGGGCTATCATGCTGATACGGATGCCAAGAAGCGTGATCGCTTCCGCCGAGGTCTGAATACCAAGCTTAAGGAACGTCTGAACCTAGCCAGGGCTGATACCTACAACGAATTGGTGAATATGGCCATCACTCAGGAAGACTGTATCATGGCACACCAGGCAGAGAAGAAGAGAAAGGCACCCGCTGGACCGTCAAGTGCCCAACCACCAAGGTATCGCATCGTGCAAAATGCCGCACCCACAGCTCCACCTAGGGCCCCTCAGCCAGGGCGTTGGATTATCAGGCCCCCACAGCAGCCAGGCACGGTACGACCCCCGATGCCTCCACAGAATGGTCCGAGGCCCACTCTGCAACAATCTCTTCGACCCAGCCCCGCGAACCGATGTTTCAAATGCGGGAGTTCTAACCACTTCGCACGAGAATGCCCTCAGTCTGGACCGCCCAACCAAGGTCAGGGATCCAACCCCAACAACAAGAATAGGGGCAAGAGACAGACCCTGCAAGTCAAGCAAGGATGGATTAACTTCACCACGCTTGCAGAGCTTCCTGAAGGAGCCCCAGTGATGTCGGGTACATTCTCTATCCATAACAAGCCTGCAGTTATATTATTTGATTCTGGTGCATCGCATAGTTTCATAAGTGCAAAATTCGGTGCAAAAGTACGCTTGAATGTTTGTCACACCAAAGGGTCATATCTGATATCAACACCGGGTGGTAAAATTGCTTCAAACCAAATGATCAGACAAGTACTAGTCAAGTTGGGTAGTAAAACCATCGACACAGACCTTGTCCTTTTACCTCTTGACGGCATGGATATTATTTTGGGAATGAACTGGATGACTATGCATGGAGTCACACTGGACCTTTCTTCCCGAGCTGTTGAGATAAATTCACCTAGTCACGGAGCCACTACCCTTTACCTACCATTCCTAGATTGCACGAATTCCTGTGCTTACAAGATGGAAGGACTTAAGCTAGAGGATATTCCTGTGGTCAACGAGTATGCCGATGTTTTTCCGGATGACTTACCGGGAATGCCACCGGATAGGGATATTGAGTTCATCATTGAACTACAACCCGGCACTGCACCTATATCCAAGAGACCATATAGGATGCCCCCTAAGGAATTGGTAGAGCTGAAAAATCAACTCCAAGAACTACTGGACAAAGGATTCATTCGCCCTAGCGCGTCACCTTGGGGATGTCCGGCCCTTTTTGTAAATCAGAAGGATGACAGTTTAAGATTATGTGTGGACTACCGACCTCTCAATGCGGTAACTGTTAAAAATAAATACCCACTTCCTCGTATCGATGTACTCTTCGATCAATTAGCTGGAGCCAGAGTCTTCTCAAAGATTGATCTTCGTTCGCGATATCATCAGATCAAGATTCGCCCGTGGGATATTCCTAAGACTGCCTTCTCCACACGATATGGACTATATGAATTCTTGGTCATGTCCTTTGGACTCACAAACGCCCCTGTCTATTTCATGTATCTCATGAATTCGGTATTCATGCCCGAACTGGACAAATTCGTCGTAGTGTTCATCGACGACATCCTTATCTATTCCAAGGATGAGGAAGAGCATGCTAAGCACCTGCGCATTGTTCTTCAGCGTCTAAGAGACCATCAACTCTATGCTAAGTTTTCGAAGTGTGAATTCTGGTTGGATACTGTAAAGTTCTTAGGTCACACGATCTCCAGCGAAGGCATAGCTGTTGACCCCAGCAAGGTACAAGAGGTGATGGATTGGAAACCCCCTACCTCCGTTCATCAGATTCGCAATTTTCTCGGCTTAGCCGGTTACTACCGCCGCTTCATCCCGGATTTCTCTCGAATTGCTAAGCCCATGACTGAACTGTTAAAGAAGGAAGTAAAGTTTGTATGGAATGAGAAATGTGAAGAAGCTTTCCACACTCTCAGAGAGCATCTGACTACTGCACCTGTGTTAGCTCAACCCGATAATACCAAGTCGTTTGATGTGTATTGTGACGCATCCGGTACTGTTCTAGGATGTGTGCTTATGCAAGAGAATCGAGTGATTGCATATGCCTCACGAGCCCTTCGGCCCCACGAACAGAATTATCCCACTCATGATCTTGAGCTTGCAGCTGTCATTCACGCTCTGAAAATATGGAGGCACTATCTCATGGGTACACAGTGCAATATCTACACGGATCATAAGAGTCTCAAGTACATCTTCACACAAGCCGATCTGAATATGAGACAACGAAGATGGTTAGAATTAATCAAGGATTATGACCTTGAAGTGCACTATCACCCCGGCAAGGCTAACGTAGTCGCGGATGCACTAAGCCGCAAGTCCCATTGCCATTGCTTATCCATGGAGTCCTACCATGAGACATTGTGTGCAGAAATGAGGAAGCTTAACATGGAAATGGTTTCCCAAGGCACTCTAGATCACATCTCAGTTGAGCCCACTCTTCACGACCAAATCGTCATGGCACAACTACATGATGAAGGAATTAAGATCATCAAACAAAAACTCTCTCTAGGTGAGGAGAAGTACAAATGTTTCCGCCAGGACCATAAGGGAGTCCTATGGTTCGAAAGTCGTATAGTCGTTCCGAAGAATCGTGAACTCCGCAAGCAAATTCTTGATGAGGCACACCTTTCCAAATTCGCTATCCACCCCGGCAGTAGCAAAATGTATCAAGACCTAAGGCAAAACTTCTGGTGGACTAGAATGAAAAGAGAAATTGCTACGTATGTCTCAGAATGTGACACGTGCCAGAGAGTAAAAGCTAGCCACTTGAAGGTAGCCGGTACACTACAACCGTTACCTATACCATCCTGGAAATGGGAAGACATAAGTATGGACTTCATCGTTGGACTACCAAACACTTCCTAGAAACATGATTCCATATGGGTTATCGTTGATAGACTCACAAAGACGGCACATTTTCTTCCGGTACACACCACCTATTCTACCAAGAAATATGCCGAGATTTACCTCGATCGTATTGTTTGCCTACATGGAATACCTAAGACAATTATTTCCGATCGTGGTCCTCAGTTTGTAGCATGCTTTTGGGAACAACTGCAAACGTCTCTTGGCACTAAACTGATTCGCAGCTCAGCATACCATCCTCAGACTGATGGACAAACAGAAAGAGTAAACCAAATTCTTGAAGACATGCTGAGAGCTTGCGTCATTCACTATGACAAGAATTGGGACAAATGCCTACCCCTAGCAGAGTTCTTGTACAACAACAGCTATCAAACAAGTTTGAAAATGGCACCATTTGAGGCCCTGTACGGACGAAGGTGTCGAACTCCGTTGAGCTGGTCACAAACCGGAGAACGTAAAATAATTGGACCCGACCTGGTAATCAAGGCAGAGGAGAAAGTAAAAGTAATACAAGCAAACCTTAAAGCCGCACAAGCCCGACAAAAGAGCTATTCTGACAAAAGGAGAAAGCCCCTAAAATTCGAAGTTGGCGATCATGTCTATCTTCGAGTTTCACCAACCAAGGGAGTGCGAAGATTTGGAATGAAAGGCAAACTAGCTCCCCGATATGTTGGTCCCTACGAAATCATTGAGAGTTGCGGACCCGTAGCCTACAAATTACGACTGCCCCCTCAGCTCACGGCCACCCATGATGTCTTCCACGTATCTCAACTCAAGAAGTGTATTCGAGTCCCTACCGAGATTGTGGAACAACAAGAAATATTGGACAGCCCTCCACCGCCGCCTGCTGCCCAAATTGGAGTGACAGCCACCACTACATCATCCCCCTGAAGCTCGCCGACCCGCCCAACACCGCCCAGAACCGCTGGAGCGCCGCCGCCCGCACTGCCGCCGCCGCCGCCGCTCCTGCTCGCCGTGGGCAGCTCGACCCCGACCTCCCCCGTCCAAGCCAAGCCCCTGAGCAGCTTTCCCACGCGCCACTAAAGCTCGCAGACCGGACCAGGCCGCCCCAAGCCCGCCGGAGCACCGCCGTCGACGCGTGTCGCGCCGCCGCCGCCTCTGCTCCAACGCCGGCAAGCCCTTCCCGGCCGTCCCCCACCTGAACAACACCCCCACAAGGTAGCCCTCGCACCCCTGAACCTTCCCCGACCCTCACCCCTCGCCGCCGGCGAGCCCCTCGCCGGAATTTCGGCCGGCCGCCGTACCCGAGCCGCCCGAGGACCCAATTGCAAGAATTTAAATCTTTAGAAGGGTCTGCGCGTAAGATTCAAGGACCCAGTTGTAAAAGAAAGTTTCAAATCTAGATTCAATTTCAGTGAAATTGTAAAATCCGTATAAATTCGTAGAAAATTCAGAAAAATGCAAACTAAACTGTTCTGGAATCCTTAGAACAAACTCTATCACTTTTGTTACAAAATGTTTCTCAGAATCTCAACATATTTTGCTCTACATTAAATGGAAGCTTTAATGGACTTATTTTGTACCCACTGTTGTAGATCAATGCTGACCCTAAATATTGGACAGTGAGGTAGTGATGATCATTGAAGTACTTGGTTTCTAAACTCAAAACTTGGTCTGTAATATTTACTTATGTTAATGTTGTAATATTTGCTGGAATGTGGTATTCTCTGGGCTCATCGTCGCATGAGCATTTGTATGTACGGCATTCGATCCGCCCTACCGTGGTTGTATCGGGAGGTTATACCCGACAGACCAGTGGATTACTCCGTTTGAAGTGTATGGTTAACTGAGATTGCCTTAATGGTGATGGTTAATACACTTGAGCCGGATTAATTCAGGTGGTTCTGCCACAGAGTTGAATGAAAACTTAGTTGCATGATGTTAGGAACCCATGCTTGAAAACTAGATGTAAGGTTCGATAGAATGTTGTGCTAATAGGACTCCGGTAAAAGCCGAGTGATTTCCTATCACTCGCGAGAAAATAGGAGTTGAATGTTTACTACACGCTGCAATCATAAGGACACGGACGGGCTATGGAACGATGTTTACGATTGAGGCCCGTCTGTTTAGTGAAAAATTTGCTAAGGCTGCAGTGTGTGGTAGTGATGGTTAAGACTTTGAACGTACTAAACACATGCCGAGAATATGGTAATCAGTAAGCTTAAGTACCTGATTGGCCCGGCAAGTGGACGGCATCCTACCCTTTGAACTTCGGTCCCACTATATGGCGAGTGCATGAGTGGTCACGACCCGGCGGCGAACCGTGGCGTGGGACTCTTGTACTCTCGGAGGGTAGCCCCTATCCACGACCCGGAAAGAAAGGGGAAAAGTTGCACGTGTGACTCTGTGAGTAACCACGTGACGTGTGTTTAGGTTTCCCTTGCAAGGTTAAGAAATTCGATTCGAATCGTCCGTTTCTCACGGCTATTGAGACTGCTTAACCCCCTTTTCCCACAGAGTAAGAAGAGGAACAATGATGATGAATGAACTTGTTGGATGAAAATTAATGCTTCACCATGAATGCTATTGGATAGCTGCTTATCTAGAATGGTTAATGAAACTAGAATCTTGAGCTAAAAGTTGAAAGTAAGGACCCACGTGTAGATGCTTTTCGGCAAAACAAACCCCCGAGCCAAAAAGCCTTGCATGTCTAGAGTCGGTGGAGTAGTTTCCACTACGCGGGTAAGTCTTGCTGAGTATTAGTATACTCAGCCTTGCTTGTGGCTCGTTTTCAGGTGAGACCTTCGAAGATATGATTGCTAGCTTGACTTGGCCCTGCACTCTTCCCCCCTGGTTGGTCGGTGGAATGGGATACGCCCCCGTCCAATGGAGATAATGCCGAGTGATGTCTCGTACGGGCTTCACCGAGACATCCTGTATCGTCGAGTAGCTTTCGTTGTTTTATTTTCCGCTGCAACTTAAACTCTGAAGAACTTATTAGTTATGATCACTGAAGTACTTGGTTTCTAAACTCAAACTTGGTCTGTAATATTCACTATGATAATTTTGTAATATTTGCTGGAATGTGGTATTCTCTGGGCTCATCGTCACATGAGCATTTGTATGTATGACATTCGATCCGCTTTAACGTGGTTGTATCGGGAGGTTACCCGACAAACCAATGGATTACTCCATTTGAAGTGTAAGGTTAACCGAGATTGCCCTGATGGTGATGGTTAATACACTTGAGCCGGATTAATTCAGGTGGTTCTGCCACAGCTGGTATCAGAGCCGTAGCTGGTGCCACAGCTGGCAACAGCTGGCACCAGAGCCGAAATGCATACGCCAGAGAATGCGACAAGCCTTAAAAACTCGTTTTCCTAAAAAAAAACTTGACCACAAAGATTGTGTTGGAAAATGCGTTGGTTCGTTAAGGATGGTACCTAGTTCGTAAAGCCCTAAGGGATTATGGGAAAGTTACTAGGTGGCTATCTAACTTATGAAATATTATCAACTGACTTCCAGCATATTACTTTCTGTCAAAACTTACTTTCATGCACAACCGACCTTAAATTCTGTAACGACGCACTCATCGCTAAGGTAAGAAGGTAAGAATCCTTAGCCAACTGAGAGAGCTTGGCCTTCCTGTCGGTGATGCGAACCGAACGCTGCCCTCAAGCAGTGGCTTACTTGAGGTGCTGCCAATATTCCAACTGTTAGTTGAACATATTGGGAGTAGAAGGTTTGGCGCAGGGTATGGCGATCGCTGTTCATACCCCCGTCTCATGACGGTACCCCGTGAATACGCTATCTCGATAGCGTATGTTAACGTCGTCTGTACGGCGGAAATTGTACAGATATCGTTTCTATAAGTAAACGGTAATGAATACGGACGCTTTCATGAGTGCTGGCATGAAAGGTTCATGAAATATTTGTGCTCTATCAATCTTCTGCAGGTACACTAACTGCGATTACGATAAGTTAAAGAACGGTTAGAAAATCTCGACTAGCTATTATAGTGAGAGGCGTATCATGTATGCCACCGAAACTATCTTCGTAAGACCAAAAGTATTTGGCAATTATTTTATTTTGTGAGGATGAATAGGACGTGCATGCATCATGACCATATATATCTGAAATTGAAAATGCGTTGAATGAGAGTGGTAAGGCTCTTGCGTATCTAAGCGTGATTTTGCATAAGGATTATCTAGCGAATCCGTCACAAATCTGCCATGACCGAAATGAGAGAGTTATTGATCAAAGAAAATGACCTTTTCTGGTAAAGTTCATGTTGAAAGAATTGTTCCAAATTTTGTGTTCTATCTCCTGTTCAAAAATGAAAAATTCTGAACTTATGGATAATAAGAAATAACGGAAACCATGGAATGTCAGATTTCTATCCAGAATAAGCACTTCTGCCCCTTAAATTTTTAGGCCCCCTTTCTACGGTTTTCTGCAAAAGAGTACAACACAAAACTTGTTCCAAATTTACCCAGGTAGCTTCTGTTAAAATTTGGTAAATTTTGGCTGGGTAGATTTTCCCTAGTGCACGAAATATTGGCCCTCTGTTCACTGAAAATTCTGGGTAGATAGAGAAGACCTTAAGGGAACAGCCATCTTAGAGCCTAATCCAGCTAAAGTGTTGAATAGAAAAGTAGTGCACAAATATCTTAGGAGTGCTCTGGTGAAATTTGAGAATTTTTGGATATGAACTGTGGAAGTTATGGTTATTTTTGCACTCTATACAGAATCTGTCCCTGTGCTTTTCACACTTTTTCTTGGCCTCATGCATTTGATCTTTTGTTCAGATGGCCGAGCCTATTGCCATGATGGTGGATGAGGATGGACGCGTTCACTCGCAGTGTCTCCACTGGGAGGGCTTTCCCTCTATTTTGTGGGACGTGTTGAGCGCCGCGGGCTATCTAATTCCCCCACGTTACGCCGGACTGGAGTTTGCAGAGAATGGAGTTACCCAGTGCCGTGTCAACGTGACCATTTTTCCGCACCCGCTACACCCGGAGTGGCCCGCCTTAGAGATTGAGGCTGTTGGTCGCCGTTTGGCCGATACTTGGGAGCTTGCAGCCATGAGGGCGCTCACCACTTTCTGTGCGCAGCGTCCCGAGGTTGTCACACTCGCTCCCATTGGTTCGTTTCCTGCTGCCCAGGACAACGACCCCTTTTGGCTCAACAGGGTGCAGCATTCACAGTACCTGGTAGACTTTCACGCCCAGGAGACTATCCAGACCTCCATACGATGCATGAATGCGCTGTACCGACTGCAGGCACTCCAGAGTCAGGCGCTTGTGCAGCTCACTGATCTTGCATAGGTCTACCACATGATGGCAGATACCAGGGATGAGCAGATTAAGGAGCTCAATAAGGATCTTGAGGACAGAGATGCTCAGATTGGCCAACTGGAGGGCCAAATTCAGGAGCAGGACACTCTCATGGGTGAGAGAGATGACATGATAGCACACTTGGAGGAGCAGCTCCATGATCTACACTTGGAGTTCGAGGATGCTATTGAGCATCTCCAGTGGCATCAGGATCAGAATGACCATCCCCATGAGGAGGACATGGAGGAAGATGAGGAGGAGCCACAGGAGGTGGACAGTGCCTCCGGTATGGATTTCGAGGGTGAGGTACCACAGGCACCTCAGATGAGAGCTCACTCTCCTCCTCACAGCGAGTCGTCCGTCAACAACCTCGATGACTTCTAGATGATGACCTAGAAGGACTTTTGCACATACTCCTCGATAGGGTAGCCTAACTTTTGGCAAGTGTTGTAATAGGCTAACTAGGAGTTGTGTAACTCTTTTGTGATGGGTACACCTGAACCATGTGGATACCCTCAGCATGTAAGGAACGGCGATAAACTTGGGTGATTTCGTTGTAAGTTGGTAAACGATGAAATCCACAATCGCTGAGACTTGTCGGAATTTTTACCCATGTCTCTCTACATTTCTGGGCTGAGTGTTGAATACCAAACTTGTCCTAAATTTTGTGATCTAGGTTCTCACAAAATTTCAACACTATTGGATCTTGCTAAGTTAAGTTATAGGCCAGATACTGCAACTTGTTCTGCTGAGAAACAGCCAAAATAGGGAAGCAAAGAGTGAATCGTTTGACCATTCTAGCCATCGATTTAGCATCTTGGCTGAATACCAAAGTGGTACATCTCTAAATTCCCTATCCACTGCCAAAATATGAGAAACTTGGATGAGCCTACCAGGAGTTACAAATTCTTATGGCAGACAGTTTTTATGCCCATGATTCCATCCATGACCTTTTGGAAGTCTACTATTCCGCGTTAGATCTTTTTGAGTCATGGAAACAATGTGGATCACATTGCTAATGAAGAACATTCGCCTTTTCAGATGGTTGGAGCAACCCGTGGAAACCTGGATGGTTACGATGCTAGTGCTGGTGGATCCCAACCACAGCCACCACCTAGTTTAGTGGAAGTAATGGCCGCTCAAACCGAGTTGCTTCGTCAGCTTGTGAAGGGGCAGGAAGCGATTTTTCAATGCCTGCAGCAACAACGCCATCAAGGGGATGGGTGCAATGTCCACCATCCTCAGGTTGCTGGCTATCCAGAGCTCAATAACAAGATGATGGACACAAGAGACATTTACTCAGACTCCTTATTGCCCCCATCACAACTTCCGATGAAACTTAAGGATCACCAAGTAAAGTGTCGAACTCTCAAGCATGACCCATGCGGCATAGACTTGGCTGGATGGGAAATTACCTGCACAAAATTCATCCCACGAGGCCGACGCCAAGTTAGCAAAACTACTGACGCCGGTACAGTCCTTCGAACACAAACTCGCTCACCTGTTCCGGAAAAGATAGACCATGCCAAATGCACCACACCCAAGGGAGGTTCATTAGGTATGCCAGTAGCGATATCTTCAGATAACAAACAACCCGGTCGTCCAAGTGACAAAAACCGTTGCTTCAATTGTAGCAGTGCTAACCATTTTGCTCGAGAATGCCCTCAGCCTAGGCAGCCAAAGCAGGGCCAAGGTTCTAGCCAAACCCATCAGAACAAGGGTAAAAGGCAGAGGAACAAGAGCAAAGGACAGATTGATCAGCTTGAAGCGCTCCCTAAAGGTGCACCCTTAATGACACGCACATCCTCTATTTAACAACAAGCCTGCAGATATATTGTTTGATTCTGGTGCATCACATAGTTTCATTAGTGCAAAGTTTGGTGCAAAGGTAGGCTTG
This sequence comes from Panicum miliaceum, assembly GCA_032594955.1. Taxonomy (NCBI): domain Eukaryota; kingdom Viridiplantae; phylum Streptophyta; class Magnoliopsida; order Poales; family Poaceae; genus Panicum; species Panicum miliaceum. Next base: position 39,361,123 of record CM064058.1, read on the forward strand.
AATGTTTGTCACACAAAAAGGTCGTATGATCTCAACACCGGGTGGAAAAAAAAATTTGCTCCCAACCAAATAATAAGGCTGGTACCGATAAAATTGGGAAGTAAAGTCATCAAAACAGATCTCGTACTTTTACCCCTTGACGGCATGCATATTATTTTGGGAATGAACTGGATGACTATGCATGAAGTCACACTGGACCTTTCTTTCCGAGCCGTTAAGATAAATTCACCTAGTCACGGAGCCACTATCCTTTACCTACCGTTACGGGAGTGCACAGATCCTTGTGCTTTCGTGATGGAAGGGATCAACTTAGAGAATATTCCAGTGGTATGTGAGTATGCCGATGTCCTTCCAGACGACTTACCCGGAATGCCACCAGATAGGGACATTGAGTTCGTTATTGAACTACAGCCAGGCACTGCACCTATATCCAAAAGACCATATAGGATGCCCCCTAAGGAATTGGCAGAGCTGAAAATTCAACTTCAAGAACTACTGGACAAAGGTTTCATTCGCCCTAGCACGTCACCTTGGGGATGTCCAGCCCTATTCGTAAAGAAGAAGGATGACAGTTTGAGGTTATGCGTTGACTACCGGCCTCTCAACACAGTAACCATTAAGAATAAAAACCCACTTCCTCGTATCGATGTACTCTTCGATCAATTAGCTGGAGCCAGAATCTTCTCAAAAATTGATCTTCGTTCAGGATATCATCAGATCAAGATTCGCTCGCGCGATATTCCTAAGACTGCCTTCTCCACACGATATGGACTATATGAATTCTTGGTCATGTCCTTTGGACTCACAAATGCCCCTGCCTACTTCATGTATCTCATGAATTCGGTATTCATGCCCGAACTTGACAAATTCGTCGTAGTGTTCATCGACGACATCCTTATCTATTCCAAGGATGAGGGAGAGCATGCCAAGCACCTTCGCACTGTTCTTCAGCGACTCAGAGACCATCAGCTCTATGCTAAGTTTTCTAAGTGTGAATTCTGGTTGGATACGGTAAAGTTCTTCGGTCACACGATCTCCAGCGAAGGCATAGCTGTTGACCCCAGCAAGGTACAAGAGGTGATGGATTGGAAACCCCCTACCTCTGTTCATCAGATTCGTAGTTTTCCTGGCTTAGCCGGTTACTACCGTCGTTTCATCCCGGATTTCTCTCGAATTGCTAAGCCCATGACTGAACTGTTAAAGAAGGAAGTAAAGTTTGTATGGAATGAGAAATGTGAAGAAGCTTTCCACACTCTCAGAGAGCATCTGACTACTGCACCTGTGTTAGCTCAACCCGATAATACCAAGTCGTTCGATGTGTATTGTGACGCATCGGGTACTGGTCTAGGATGTGTGCTTATGCAAGAGAATCGAGTAATTGCGTATGCCTCACGAGCCCTTCGGCCCCATGAGCAGAATTATCCCACTCATGATCTTGAGCTTGCAGCTGTCATTCACGCTCTGAAAATATGGAGGCACTATCTCATGGGTACACAGTGCAATATCTACACTGATCATAAGAGTCTCAAGTATATTTTCACACAAGCCGATCTGAATATGAGACAACGAAGATGGCTAGAATTAATCAAGGATTATGACCTTGAAGTGCATTATCACCCCGGCAAGGCTAATGTAGTCGCGGATGCACTAAGCCGCAAGTCCCATTGCCATTGCTTATCCATGGAATCCTACAATGAGACATTGTGTGCGGAAATGAGGAAGCTTAACATGGAAATGGTTTCCCAAGGCACTCTAAATCACATCTCAGTTGAGCCCACTCTTCACGACCAAATCGTCATGGCACAACTACATGATGAAGGAATTAAGATCATCAAACAAAAACTCTCTCTAGGTGAGGAGAAGTATAAATATTTCCGCCAGGACCATAAGGGAGTTCTATGGTTCGAAAGTCGTATAGTCGTTCCGAAGAATCGTGAACTCCGCAAGCAAATTCTTGATGAGGCACACCTTTCCAAGTTCTCTATCCACCCCGGCAGTAGCAAAATGTATCAAGACCTAGGGCAAAACTTCTGGTGGACTAGAATGAAAAGAGAAATCGCTACGTATGTCTCAGAATGTGACACGTGTCAGAGAGTAAAAGTTAGCCACTTGAAAGTAGCCGGTACACTTCAACCGTTACCTATACCATCCTGGAAATGGGAAGACATAAGTATGGACTTCATCGTTGGACTACCAAACACTTCCCAGAAATATGATTCCATATGGGTTATCGTTGATAGACTCACAAAGATGGCACATTTCCTTCCGGTACACACCACCTATTCTGCCAAGAAATATGCCGAGATTTACCTCGATCGTATTGTTTGCCTACATGGAATACCTAAGACAATTATTTCCGATCGTGGTACTCAGTTTGTAGCACGCTTTTGGGAACAACTGCAAACGTCTCTTGGTACCAAACTGATTCGCAGCTCAGCATACCATTCTCAGACTGACGGACAAACGGAAAGAGTAAACCAAATTCTTGAAGACATGCTGAGAGCTTGCGTCATTCACTATGACAAGAATTGGGACAAATGCCTACCCCTAGCAGAGTTCTCGTACAACAATAGCTATCAAACGAGTTCGAAAATGGCACCATTTGAGGCCCTGTACGGACGAAGGTGTCGAACTCCTTTGAGCTGGTCACAAACCGGAGAACGTAAAATAACTGGACCCGACCTGGTAATCGAGACAGAGGAGAAAGTAAAAGTAATACAAGCAAATCTTAAAGCCGCACAAGCCCGACAAGAGAGCTATTCTGACAAAAGGAGAAAGCCCCTAAAATTCGAAGTTGGCGATCATGTCTATCTTCGAGTTTCACCAACCAAGGGAGTGCAAAGATTCGGAATCAAAGGCAAACTAGCTCCCCGTTATGTTGGTCCTTACGAAATCCTTGAGAGCTGCGGACCCGTGGCCTACAAATTACGACTGCCCCCTCAGCTCATGGCCACCCATGATGTCTTCCACGTATCTCAACTCAAGAAGTGTATTCGAGTCCCTACCGAGATTGTGGAACAACAAGAAATATTGGTAGAACCCGACCTCTCGTATGTCGAACACCCGGTTAAAATTTTGGATCAAAAAGAAAGAGGGACCAGGAGGAAAGTGATTAAAATGTATAAAGTGCAATGGAATCATCACACTGAAGAAGAAGCCACCTGGGAAACCGAGAGCTACCTAAACCAAAATTTCCCTGGTTTTCTTATCTCAACCACTGGTATGTGCACCCACGCCCACACTAAGAATTACCGAATCTCGGGGCAAGATTCTTGTTAAGGGGGGAAGGCTGTGACAACCCTGATAAATTACATTTCTAAATCAATGTCACTAGCCTAACCCTATGCTTAACCAACTAATAAAAGGGTGAAAAGAATTAGAACAAGTTAAGTTGAAATTCAAATTGAATTTGGGCACATTTGAATACTTTTGAATTTTTTAATTAACTTTCAAACCATAAGCCAAATGAGATGTTGCCTGAAACCAAACTTGTAGAACTTTTTATTCTGAACAACTTTCATGTTCAAAAGTTTTTGAAATTCAAATTAGAAAATGGAGAAAATGTCCTGTTTGCAACCAGCCCCCTGGAAGTTTTCAAATTCTCGCACATAGGTCCCTCCCTCACCTCTCCCTCCCCTGTTTCACTCGCCGCCCAGCTCGCCCGACAGCCGCACACCACGTCGCCGGCGATTCCTGCCGCCCACGCTGCCCCAGCCCGCCAATCGCCCGCCCGCGTCGTCCGCACGCGACGTCGCGCCCCGGTGCGCCAACCTGCTCGCCCAGCGCACGCACGCCACGCGCATGGTGCACCTCTATCCACCGCCGGCAACGCCCAATGGGACCTCTGCCGCTGCCCGGGCCGTGCCCGAGCCGCCTGCCCACCTTGCCCGGCGCCCTGCTGCACCGCCCCCGCTCGCCCAACCACGGCCGCGTCTTCTTCTCCCCCCCCCCCCCCCCCCCTCCGCACGCCATGGGCACGACGGCCAGTTGAGCTTCTGCTCGCCGCCCAGTCGCTGGCCGCCGCCCCGCCACCCAATGGCGCCCCAGCCTTGCCGCCCCCTCCACCCAGCGTCCCGGCCGTGCCAAGCTCGCCCCCGTGAGCTCCACTGGCTATAAAGCCCGGCACAACGTCCCTCCCTCCTCTCCCTATTCCTTCTTCTTCCCCGCCAGAACAGAGCAGAGCAGAGCCGTCGCCGCCCCATGCCGCCGCCGTGGAACCCCCTCCTCCGCCCCTCCTCGACCCGAGCTAGGCCCCAAAATCGCTCTCCTACCTCCCCACGAAGCCTCCCAGCCCGAGCCCCGCCGCCCAGCTCGCCGGAGCTCGCCGGAGCCGAGCTCCACCCGTCGTCGCCCCCTGGTAGCCGCGGGCAGCCCCGCTCAGACCGCCTCCGCCCCAACCGTGACCACCCAAAGGTAGCCCCCAACCTCCTCTTGCTCCTCCCCCACCTTGCCCTCGCCGCCGGCGACCAAGCCCGCCGGATTTCGGCCGGATTTGATGTTCCCCGCCGTGAATCGCGACCAGGGACCACATTGCAATCGCCTAAATCTTCCTAGGGGGTTTTCTGCTAGTTTTCAGGGACCCCTCTGTTAAGAAAGTTTTAACCAAATCAGTGAACTTGTAAAATTCGTATAAAATTGTAGAAAATTCAGAAAAATGCAAACTCAACTGTTCTGGAATCCTTAGAAGAAACTCTACAACTTTTGTTACGTAAAGTTTCTCAGATTATCAATATATTTTGCTCTAGATTAAATGGAAGGTTTAATGGACTTCTTTTGTACCCACTGTTGTAGATCAATGCTGACCCTAAATTTTGGGCAGTGAGTTAGTTGCTTGATGTTTAGGACTGTGTAAAAAGATCAGGACCAAAAGCCATCTCTAGATACACCTTTTGTCCAACCTTGTTTTATGCCATAAAGTGATAGAACTAATTTTTCCTGCTGTTCTGTGATGTTTAATGTCATGAAACTTTTTCCGTGTTGTTTTAGTAATACCTAGAGGCCATAGAAAAATTTAGAAACATTTTTACTATATGTAACCTGTTCATATGAATTTGTGGTAGGAAAACTTCACTAATTCAAAATAATTAGTAAAGCGCTTAGAAAATGTTCATCTTTTTACTATGAAACACATTAGAGTAGCTCAAGTTGTACAAAAAGTTTCATACATAGAAACCCTGTATAACATCCTGTAGAAACTAATCTTTAATAACATGAGTGTAGCTTGTCCCATTTATTATGCTCTATATCATGTACAATAAAATCTGAAAAATTTATACTAACACAAATATGGTTATAGCAACACCCTGTAAAATTTTTAGCATCAATACTTGCATGATTTGTTCTGTATAAAAATAACTAAATTCTAGCAGTGGCTGTGTATTACATTTTTCATATTTAACATGCTACACAAAAATGTCTGAAATTCTTACAGTGATCTTATCTCTGCATAATGTACTTTGAATAAAAATTTTATTACCAGAAGCTAACTAGGTTAGTAATTGTGTTCAACTCATGTTTGTGTTTAAAAGAAAAACTAAGTTTTCAATATAACACAACCCCTTCTTCTTTAATGAAGTTAAATAGATTAAGATAAACTCTATTAACGATTGCCCAGGAAATGTTAAAGTAAATAACTTCATAGCAAAACTTATGTCTTATGAACTGCAACTTTATCGTGAAGGAAATCATGTCGTTTACCATCACCACTGCTCAAACTTGTGCATTCATGTAGAACCGACTACTCTATCCGACGGGACGTACGAGTTGGTGCCCGCGTCCGAGAGTGAGCAGCGAGAAGCTCAAGTGAATCTAACTGAAGTTGCCGAAGATCCGAACCCAAGTTCGGAAGAGCCCAAGGCTAGCTTAGCTCAGGAAGGCAAGCCCCGGAGCATAACCCATTTCCTTTCCTAAATTATGCAACTCACTACTCTTTTGCTTGTGCATTAAGTTTATAGGAGTTGAATGAAAACTTAGTTGCATGATGTTAGGAACCCATGCTTGAAAACTAGATGTAAGGTTCGATAGAATGCTGTGCTAATAGGACTCCGGTAAAAGCCGAGTGATTTCCTGTCACTCGCGAGAAAATAGGAGTTGAATGTTTACTACACGCTGCAATCATAAGGACACGGACGGGCTATGGAACGATGTTTACGATTGAGGCCCGTCTGTTTAGTGAAAAATTTGCTAAGGCCGCAGTGTGTGGTAGTGATGGTTAAGACTTTGAACGTACTAAACACATGCCGAGAATATGGTAATCGGTAAGCTTAAGTACCTGATTGGCCCGGCAAGTGGACGGCATCCTACCCTTTGAACTTCGGTCCCACTATATGGCGAGTGCATGAGTGGTCACGACCCGGCGGCGAACCGTGGCGTGGGACTCTTGTACTCTCGGAGGGTAGCCCCGATCCATGACCCGGAAAGAAAGGGGAAAAGTTGCACGTGTGACTCTGTGAGTAACCACGTGATGTGTGTTTAGGTTTCCCTTGCAAGGTTAAGAAATTCGATTCGAATCGTCCGTTTCTCACGGCTATTGAGACTGCTTAACCCCCTTTACCCACAGAGTAAGAAGAGGAACAATGATGATGAATGAACTTGTTGGATGAAAATTAATGCTTCACCATGAATGCTATTGGATAGCTGCTTATCTAGAATGGTTAATGAAACTAGAATCTTGAGCTAAAAGTTGAAAGTAAGGACCCACTTGTAGATGCTTTTCGGCAAAACAAACCCCCGAGCCAAAAAGCCTTGCATGTCTAGAGTCGGTGGAGTAGTTTCCACTACGCGGGTAAGTCTTGCTGAGTATTAGTATACTCAGCCTTGCTTGTGGCTCGTTTTCAGGTGAGACCTTCGAAGATATGATTGCTAGCTTGACTTGGCCCTGCACTCTTCCCCCCTGGTTGGTCGGTGGAATGGGATACGCCCCCGTCCAATGGAGATAATGCCGAGTGATGTCTCTTACGGGCTTCACCGAGACATCCTGTATCGTCGAGTAGCTTTCGTTGTTTTATTTTCCGCTGCAACTTAAACTCTGAAGAACTTATTAGTTATGATCACTGAAGTACTTGGTTTCTAAACTCAAACTTGGTCTGTAATATTCACTATGATAATTTTGTAATATTTGCTGGAATGTGGTATTCTCTGGGCTCATCGTCGCATGAGCATTTGTATGTATGGCATTCGATCCGCTTTACCGTGGTTGTATCGGGAGGTTACCCGACAGACCAATGGATTACTCCGTTTGAAATGTAAGGTTAACCGAGATTGCCCTGATGGTGATGGTTAATACACTTGAGCCGGATTAATTCAGGTGGTTCTGCCACAACGAACAATATCGTAAGTATAACTTTCCTTGACTCCTTTACCTATGGATAACCACACAACCCTTAAGTTTTTCTACCTCTTCCCTTTCCTTGGGTAAACTAGCTAGAAGACCTTTACACATCCGTTCCCTGAGAAATTACGATACCCTGTACTCTCCGGGTGGAGTGCTACAATGGTATCTTCCGTGCACTTGCGGATTTATCTGTGATCATTAAGAAATACCAACAAGCATTGCTGGCGCCGTTGCTGGGGAACGGTTGCTGTAGTTGTCTTCAAACCTAGTTTGCCCGTGTATCCTTTCTTTTACCTTTCTCTTATCCTTTCTTTTCTTATATCCTTATAACATGGAAAACCTTCCTACCCACCTACTCTACTCCCGAGGATGAGTTCTTAGAGCCATCAACCTCTCCAAAGCTTATCACAGCTTCTGGCTACAAACTCTATCCTGGCATCATTACCATGGTTCGGGGACGAACCTTCTCCGGATTAGAAAATGAAGATCCCCACTATCATTTGCAAGAGTTCGAGGAACTGTGTTAATGCTTGGTAATTCCAGGCATGACAAAGAAAACCTTGAGGTGGAAGTTGTTCCCTCTCTCTCTTGGAGAAGGCGGAACAATGGTACACTCACAACATGGAGAGTGCGAATGGTGATTGGGAAGAGCTCCGAGATGACTTTTGTCACTCGTTCTCTTCTTTGTCCTACATAGCCTCTCTCCGAAGTGTCATCCTTGCTTTTGAACAATTAGAGAAGGAGTCCATAGGTGCAGCGTGGGCTACATTCTCAAACCTTTTAGCATCAAGCCCAGACTGGTCTATACCCGATGATATTGCTTTGCACATCTTTTACACAGGTTTAGATATGGACTCTGCTGAAGATCTTGACATTGCCGCTGGATGTTCGTTTGCGCATAGAACTCCAACGGAAAGGAAGGAAATCCTAGATCACTAGGAAACTCTTCTTTTCTCACCTATCCTTACGAACCCCATCAGGAGTCCAAGTCGCACCATGAGAGCCCCTCATCAGCCGAATCCAACCCTTTACCTTCCACATCCCAAGATTCATCTGTTGGGCCCTCTCCCGAACCACGAACATCAAAGGAAGAATAAATTCAACCTTCGAAGTTCTTTTTCCCATTTGAGGATGATCCTTATGAAAATCTTACAAACACCTTGAATAATTTGTGCGAGACGAGACCTACGGCATCCGAGGAAGTGAGGCATTCTTCCAACACAATTCGAATTAGCTCACCTCCCACGACCATCTTTTGTTCTATAAGAGAAACTGCCATAGAAGCCCTTCTCGGTCCCACTGCCGAGGCTTGCATCATGTCCGAATTCCTCACGGACACGTTCACAGGAACCATGCCTCTAGTCCCAACCGATAGACTCTTCAAAAGTCCCTCGGGACTTATCTTTGAATGTCGAGGGATCGCACGGGCTGTGCCGATCGGGATACATAAAATCAAGGTGCAGCAAGACTTTCACATCTTTCCCATCCTTGATTTTGATCTCCTCATAGGCTTCCCTTTAGAAAATCTTCTCCAAGAAAATTCATCACAAGGGAGCCCCTATAATGAATTTGAAAAGACTGCTTTCGCCACTTCTATATTTTGCCCAGAAATTCTAATGGCGAAGCATCATCTCGACCATGACCTGCTTGAGGAGGTGAAGTTCATATCCCCGTTCATTTCACCTAGGCCTGCTTTTTGTCCTTGTGAGATAGAACATCCATCAATCTTTCACGATGAATCTCTTGAGCAGAACTTTTGTGCCATGGACCTTCCCGATACTTTGACTCTGGAGGATGAGAATTCCTTAAACAAGCATGAAAGCTTCTCTTTCTTGTTTCCTCAAGAATCATGCTCGCATAAGGAGTCCCCATAGAACGTCTCGCTTAGTACCACGTGCTTCCACAAAAATCACAACCACCTTCCAGTCTTCTCTAGAAAAATGCTTAGAAGGATGGTTGTGGATATTTTTGTTTATCATAAACATTGCAAATTTCGTGGATGCACTGTGGCACTAACCATGCAGCTTGAACGACGATGATAAATCAACAAATGGTGGTGAAGCCGGGAACTACATCACCATTGATAGCTGCAAGATAAAACCCCCATGGTCGAACTTGTGACCATAAATGAAGCACTGCCGGGAGATGGCCCGGACTTTCATTACCCTTTCTGATAAAGTTTCTCTTTATTCAATAAAAGGAAGAACATGCTTCTAGAATAAATATGCACCTTCGGATATTCTTGGTCGCTAACCATTTCAGGTTGGGATTAGAAGAACGAGGGCCATGTGATGCCTAGGAACAGAAGAGTTGCACCAACTACACACTTGGTGATGGAACACACTCAAAAGGAGACACCGACATTGCACACTTGGTTTTTGCCATTGCCAGACACAAAATTCCAAGTGCGGGGGAGGTTGGTGATCACATCACAATAAAGTCCATCCATACCAAGGTAGGTGCTAGCTCTATCTTGCCAAAAAAAAAGAGGAAAACAAAAAAAAAGAACGAGGGAGTGAAAAAAATAGAAAGAAAAGAGAGATAGAGATGAAAAAAAAGAGAGAAGAACTAAGAAGAGGGAAAAATAAGAGACAAAAAATGAGAAGAGGGAAAAAGATAAAAAATGATGATGAGAAAACGAATGTGAAAAAAAAGAGTGGAAAGAGAGAAGAGTGAGAGTGAGCCAACGTGCCCCACATGGACCAAAGGCTGCATTACGCATTCCTCCAAGTCATGGCATTGCATCTTGATAGATAGCATTATTGTCGCCTGGCTCCACCCAGCCTTGCTCTCTCTTACACTAGCAAAGCCTTAGCATAAAACCTCTTTCGTTCCTAGCATTTGCGCAGCCTCGCCCTAGCAGCTCCTGCACGCATAAAGCAAGAGGAATGCTCCTCTTTCTTTCCAGGCCTATGCTGCTCCACTCTATTTGGCTCTTGCTCGCATGCACGAAAGGAGATATACTTTGCGCCTCCAATCCTAAAGCATTGCGCCTCCAATCCTAAAGCATTGCGCCAATAGGATCAAGCCACTATGGACCATGGTTCCTACACACCAGAAGAACCCGTCATCCTTGTAGGGTTACGGAGAGGCTACGCTAGTGCAAAACAAAAATTTTCTTCCCCATAAACAAGGAACTACTGCTGTTATAGATCACAGAATTACCACTAGACGCGCAGGTGCGGAACTTTTGTAGCGCGTCGGTGTAGTTTGTACGGTATCTGGCAGTGCAGTTGCGAGACCTTCTCACGTCCGACTCGTCCTCGTGCAGCAGATGTAGCACCTCCAAGGTATCCACACGTACGGCGGCGGAAGCGTCACGATCCAGACTGCTAGGTCCGCGAGGGCGACGAAGGTGCGGGCGTGGGAAACAGGTGACAACGGCAGGTGTGGAGAGTTAGGGTTTCCATGCGCCTCGCCCCTGTTTATATAGACCCTCTTAGGCACCCAATAATGGGCTCAACCGAGGCCCATTAGAGCACCCAAGCCCAGACTAATTTGGATCAAATCCGTATTACGCTTCCAGCCCATTAAGTGTGTGACCCTATGGGCTCACACGCGAATAGACATGGCCCGACTACTCCTACTCAACCAATAATTGACAGCGGCCTCTAGCAAGACATGTCAACTCCTATGTGTGCGCAAAGATCAAATCAGACGAGCCATCACAATCTCATATACATGCTATTCCTTTTGCCTCACGATATTTGGTCTAGCTCCAAGCTGACCTCTCTTTCTTGATGCCGTGATCCGGAATCCTTGGTTAACACTTAACCCTAGCACGGCCATGCATTTCTTGATCCGATCACTCAAGGGGCCCAGAGATATCTCTCTCAAGTAGAGAGGGGCAAATCCCATCTTGACTGACCATGTCTCATAGCATTCTTCTTGACAAACCCGATTACCACCTTTATAACTACCCAGTTACGGAGTAGCGTTTGATAGCTCCTAAGTAGGTCGGTTCACATCTTGAGCACATGCGACAATCTCAGGTCTAAGGACATAGCGTACACATTGTGTAATGAGAAATCACTATTTCTCGAGTTGGGTCTGTCCAGCCACATGTCATACATACGCCCACATTATTAGTTTGACATCTCAATGTCTATGACTTGTGAAACATAGTCATCAACTAATACATGTGCTAGCCTAATATTCATGTGTGTCCATACATGAAACCCGACTAGGAACAACTTTAGAATAACCATACAAGTAAAGAGTCTCACAAACAATTCACATAACTACTAATTAATACAAGTTGCCTTTTTCATGGATATTCAATGAACACATAAATAATACATCATGGATACAACGGAATACGATCATCTCGATGATTACCTCTAGGGCATATTTCTAACAATCCCAGCACCAACAATCATCAAGGGCAACAAGACTCTTCGTGATTTCTCTATCCCATCCACCGCCAACGTGGCCATCGGACCCAACATCGATGTCGGGGTGGTGAACTTTGAACTCAAGACGAGTCTCATAAACATGGTGCAGGGAAGCCCATTTTGTGGCAAGCCAAAAGAGGACGTCAATGCCCACACTCCTAAACTTCTTGAAGCTATGCGAGACAATAATCATATGGGGCGTTGCAGCTAATGACGTTTTGCTCCGTCTGTTTCCCTTCTCCCAGGGAAGGCGAAACAGCGGTTCTAAAATAATAAAGAAGCCGTCAGCACGTGGGACAAATTTTCCACGGTGTTCCTTGCAAAATTCTTCCCGCCGGGCAAAACCAACGCCCTGCGCGGGAGAATATCAAGTTTCCAGCAGACAGGGATGGAATCCATCCAGAAGCTTGGGAAGAGCTACAAGAATACATCTTAGCCTGTCCTCTTCATGGGATGGACGAATGGTTCATCCTCCAAAGCTTCTCCAATGGGCTGACTCCTACATCAAGAGCCCACATTGACGTTGCTGCTAGAAGAGCCTTCCTCGACCACACCATCGCCAAAGCTACAACATTGGTCAAGAAGACGGTCTTCATATGCTGTCGTAAGAATGTTCAGGTATGGTTCACCAATTCCTCACTCATATTTATCTCCATTTGAACCAAGCTTGATCTTTCGAGTTCTTGCTTCCATCGTTTATGTTCGTATGCTCTGGTTTGGATATCTCTCAAGCTCAAGACATCCATAGGCTCTTTTAGATTAAGCATGGTGCTTAGGTTAAAATTGTCTTCTTTAATCAAAATGAAACTTGGTGTTGAGTTTTGATTAATGAACCAACGAGTTAATACTATCATAGGCTTTGGATGCATATCCTTTTGCGGACTAACCCCTACAGGAAAGATTTCAAATGGATGGGTGAGTCCTCATGCTAAATTCATACTAGAGGTAAACCAAGGTCCGAGACATACTTCAACAAAAATTGCACAACATACAAAGGAGGCACACATCACTTTTAACTCTATGAGTATATTGTCAAAATGCCCCTTTGTTATGATCATGCAGTTTTATCTCAGCCTTGTTTGAGTTTTGCCGAAGGGATAAAAATATGGTGAACAACAATAAAAGAGAACCCTTCGATAAAATAAAACATAATCTCTCTTGAAAAAATGAAATAAAATGTTGGCAAGCATTTTGGGATCCATGCTAATTGAACCTTTGAATTTGATTTTCCTTAAACATGGGTATGAACAACTAATCTCAAGGCAATAATAAAAATTCTCCAAAAACTCTTTATGTATCCTTCGAGTATTTGTTGTCCACTAACCTTTTGCAGGGAATAAAAAGAAACAACAAAGGAGCAGTGAACAATAATCCTAACACTCATACAATGTTCCTTTGCCCCATGAAACAAATACATGAGGAACCAAGCAAAACAAATACGGAGTTTTGCTTTGTGTACACAAAGATTAACACAAAGATCAACGCTTGGTGAGTTATGTCAGGTAAAAATCCCACACACCTCATCCATCCTCGTTCATATCTCCACCCTGCTAAGTTACCCAATCATGCCCTATTTGCCATAAAAAAATAATAATAATAACAATATTAGAATTAATAATGATAAAAGTAAGAGAATAAAAGAAGTTTAGGCATTTCAAACTCTTCATACGTCTTACTTCAATAAAATTTAGACTCCCTGGTGATTCAAAACCGGCAGAGTCGTTGCTTGTTTCCACCTTTGTTTTTCTTTTGATAAAGGTAGGTACAAGAATAAGTGTGGGGGATATCTCTCAAAATCACCAATTACAAACTCATTCGAGATTTCTCCCCCAACGTGTTGCACAACATCGACGGTCCAGCACGCTGAAGAAGAGGACAGATAGAATCCAGGGAGAGATGGTCGAACCTTTGGTTCGGCAAAAACCATCTTTGACTTCCCTCAGCTCCCTCTTCTTCCTCTTCAAATGATAGTCTGTGCAAACCCACCCCTCAAACTCCCTAAGATCTTGAGTTTAAATGAATTTATGCTGATCACAAAAATTAAACTCATTGAACCTTGCCAAACCCCTCAAGTTGAAAATACCTTTTGCACTCCATGCGCTTCCATGAATAAATTTGCATAGTTTTGCCTTGTGCTTGTGAACAAAAACTTTATAGGGAACCTATGCTATCTAATGATTGACTTTTGTGACATGTCTGGATGAATGGAACCAAAACTCTTCCTTGCAATGTACTTGGTTTATTTATGAAAAGGTTTTCAAAAGTCTCTAGCTCAGCTCCTCAGATGTTAAATTCCTACCAAAGCTAAAGAATGATCGCCTTGCAAAACCCTATGATCATGCTACTTGTGTTTGATTTGAGCTTTGTCAAACTTTGTGACCCTTGCTAGAAACCTTTCATGCTTTCATGATCAGGATCACGTACACCCCACTAAAATATATGCCGACTTCTACGTGGAATTTGCGCAAAAACATGCCATCTATACGTCCATCCATTCCACAAAATAAAGCTCCACTTTTTTCTATGGCCAATCTATCCAAAGATGTTGCTATGAAAAGGACATGGGCTATACAAAAATAATAGAGAAAAGATGCAAACCCCACAAGGCATGTTGAAAAAAAAGAGTAAGAAGAAGAAAAAAAGGGGAAAAATGAGAAGAGAAAGATAGCCCATGTCCCCAAAGAAAAAAAAAGAAAAAAAAAAGAGGAGAGAGTTGGTTCATACAAAGGAGTTTATCCACCATCCACCAAAAAATTTCCACACACTTGCACACACTGATCATATTGCATGACTTGTTTCTTCTGGGATCCAGCTTTTGACTTAGCAACATATGAAAAGCAAGTATGCCTCTTCATTCCTACCCTGAGCTTCACATAAGCCTGATTAGAGGTAGGTGAAAAAGAAGGCATCACTTTTCCTTAGTAAGGATTTTGAAACAAAAGAGAGATTTGAGAAAACATTCTGAGGAGAATAGCTATTACTTATTTCAAAAACAAAAAAATCCAAGTTTCTAAGCAAGGAAGGTTAAGGAACCTGAAGTCTGCACCATTCCAAACTTCAATCACCAAGATAAGCTTAGTAGACACTCAAAAAGTTCTCAAGTTCAGGAGAAGCTTGGAATAACTTGTATGCAGACTACATTCAAAGGAGTTGCATCCACCTTGGTCCTTTGACCTTTACTCGAGGACGAGCAAAGGGCTAAGTGTGGGGGTGTTGTTGACGGTCCTTAAGTCACAAATCCGACCGTCAACTCCAACATTCTTATCAAAATAATCATCAAACTTAGTTATAGGGTTTTGCTCTAACCAATTCCATGAGTTTTGGTGAATTATGATTTGCAGGCACCCATAAGCAGAAAGACAGAGAAAGTGTACACAAAACATAGAAGAATACACAAAAGATCACACTCTATGTTACACTTACAAGAAGGGCGCACAACAAATCAGCCCAAGATGCCAAGGAACACGCCTTTGACCAATCTAGGGCTGGCACACGGATTCAAGGGCCCACAAAAAAAGGAAACCGCCTCAACTTACCGCCAACCACCATGGACCCACTTTGGGACCTACCTAGCAGTGTCCCGGACGAAAAGCGGCGCGAGAGGCAGCACCCAGGGGTCGGCCGCACCCGGACTGGCACCTATCCAGGTGCACTTTGGTGGGAGATTAGGTCTTATCCTCCTAAATGCGGTGCCCATATGTTTCCTTATCAATTCCCGCGGGAACCGACCCTTGGAGGCTATATAAGGAGCCCCTCACACCCCTTACAACACAACACAATTTGGAGAAGAAGTTGTAGAGGAGCCATTCCACTTGTATCTTTAGAGTAGGGAGTGCATGAGGAAGAAGTGAGGAGAAGAGCCGGGCTTGTCGGCTACTCTTCGTCCTTGTACCTTGGCGGATACGATCCAGTTGAGTAAGTATCCGGGTTCATCTGTTGTTAAGATCTTGGTTAAGTTATCCTTTCGTTACTGTTCGTTTGTGGGTTCATCGTCCATTCTAGTAGCGGATGCTCTAGTTAGGGTCCCTGTTAAAAACAGGATAACCCTGCGCTTCGCTAGAGTAGTAGTCGACGACATAAACGTAGTGTTTAGGTCCTAGATTACCTTTGTTTGCTGTGAGTCCCACGGTATTGCAGGGGTAGACCGCAGGTGGTGATAGCCCTATTGGTCCGCTACGAAGCTGCTTCGTGATTAGTGAAGTCCCCCACGTCCGGACTCGGAGTAGAGCTAATAGCCGGAGGTCCTTGGCAGACCAGGGTCAGACCGGTGCGTGAAGTGAACGAACAGTATCGTAAGTATACCTTTCCTTGACTCCTTTACCTTTGGATAACCACACTACCCTTAAGCTTTTCTACCTCTTCCTTTTCCTTGGGTAAACTAGCTAGAAGACCTTTACACATCCGTTCCCTGAGAAATTACGATACCCTGAACACATTCCGGGTGAAGTGCTACAACGGTATCTTCTGAGCGCTTGCGGATTTATCAATGATCGTTAAGAAATACCAACATGAGGCTCGCAGGCTGCGCAACAGGAAGCGCGCCAAGCGCTGAAGGGATGCCAAAGAGCGGCATGCACGCATACAATGCGACCTCGATGCCGACTTCGCAGCGGTGCAG
The DNA here is from genome assembly GCA_032594955.1 of Panicum miliaceum. Lineage (NCBI taxonomy): Eukaryota > Viridiplantae > Streptophyta > Magnoliopsida > Poales > Poaceae > Panicum > Panicum miliaceum. The sequence continues at coordinate 39,377,468 of CM064058.1, forward strand.
GATGCTGGGTTCAATACTCCGGTCGCTAACATCGCCGGTATAACGGCGGTACTCACCGGCAACCCCAACCCAGTAGTCCAGACCACCTTACGCATACCGCAGCGGGCGCTACTCCAGATCAACCAGCAAAACCCGCTGCCCTCTGTTTCATGTGGAAGACGCGAGGGTGAAGGTGAAAACCAAGTAAGCAGAACACACGGGGGTCATCCCAAGCGACAAGCTGTTCCTTCCAACAACCAACACGGAAGCTGTGGAGCCGGTCCGCAAGGAAGCCGCCCTGCGGCTACTCATGGAAGCCGCCCGGCAACCCATGCACCCAATCCAGAAGGGTCCGTTGGCAACTACCATCGCTCAGAACTCGAGAAGCCGCCAACGGGCGAACTCCCGCTCCATCATCGAGAACAGGAGGAGGGAACGCGCCGAAGCTGAGGGAAACACTGCACGGGATGACAACTGTTGGCGCTAAAATCGGCCAGACAGGAATCGGCCGATGGTCTTCAGCGTCGGACACACGACCCGGGAGATGTGCTTAGCTCCTGTTCGGGTTATCGCCGTGGTACGGTTCGCGCGGCGTGCCAGTCAATCTGACCTGTTGATTGACAAGGAAATAAAATTATTAAATTCCAGGCGCTCCGATCGGCTGGAGTTCCGATCTGTCCTGAAGAGCGCGTCGGCGAATCGGCCGATTTGCTATGAAGATGATCGGCTATGGATCAGCCGATAATCGCGTAATAATTGTAAAGAAGACTGCTGGAGCGATTTAAACAATTATTACAGATGCAACACTTGAAATAGATCTAATCGGCTATATGATAATAAATCGAGGAAAAGCAATGATAAAGCCGATTACTCTGATCTCAAGCTGGATAACTGGTGATAATACTAGAACAACAGGTAAAACCTATAATTCTAGTAAATATCGATAACTGGTGAATAAACCCAAATGAAACCACAGCGATGCGCCCGTGGTTAAAGCTCGGATATTACTCGGTAAGCGGAACCTACCAATTGGCCGGAGATCAAGTTGATGCAGCCCTGCCAATCCGTACGAACTCGTAAAAGAAGAAAAAGTATTGGCGAAGTCGCCGACTTGAAAGTAAATTGCTGGAAAAAGTAGAAGTATTGTTGTTGATTGATGTGTTGATATTTTTTGCAAAGCCCTGACGACTCCTATTTATACCCTAAAACTAGGACTCCTGGTCGATTACGACTCGTTACAGCCTTATTTAAAATAGAAAAACTACTATATCTATAATATCTTTAAAAAGGAAACGGACTCCCGCAGAATCTTCCGCCGCCGTCTCCTAATCCAATCACGACTTTTCCAATTGCTTCCTGACCGACTTAGCGTCGCTCTGCCGACCAACTTTTGACCGGGACCCTCTGAAGTAGTCCCAACCTGTTAGCGCAAGCTGTATCACCAATCGGCCGATTTCCAATTGTTACCTCAATCGGCCGATTCCTTACTGTAGCCTTCAGATCTGCTGCATCGGCCAATCTTCTTCTCCTGACGCTGATTCAACACGTGTCAAAATCTGGCGTCAACAACAACGATTGCTTTTCTGCATTTTCCTCCCGCTTCAACAACTACATGTACCCAGAGTGATTCAAACCAGTCAGCATCACCAAGTATGACGGTAAGCAATCTCCTCAGCAGTGGGTCCGATGCTACCCCACCTCCATTGAAGTCGCAGGTGGTTCCAACACCACCAAGGTCGTCTACTTCCCGATGGCCCTGGAAACCGCCACACTCATGTGGCTGGAGAGCCTCATGAAGAACTCCATCGACTCCTGGGAGCAATTGCAGAACGTCTTCATCGACAACTTCCAGGGGGCAATTGCAAGGGCAGGTACTCACCATGACCTGTCCTAGTGCAAGCAAGAAAGGAACGAGCTCCTGCGCTCGTACACTCGTCGTTTCTTCAACACCCGAGCTATGGTCGCCAACATCTCAAAAACCGACGTCATCGACTACTTCACAACAGCCTCACCGACCAGGCCCTGTTCCACGACTTCAGCCGCAACCGTCCCAAGACTGTTTCTGCCCTCCGCAACATGATGTAGACCTGGGCGGACCAAGAAGAGCAGGAACGTGATTGGCTATCGAAACGCGGCAACGAGTACAACAAGCAAAGCAACGATCACCGCAATGACAAAAGCCGGTAGGAATACTCGGGATCCTCCCGAAAGCGCAAGCCAGACGATCTTATCACGGCTATCAATCGCGCCCCGCGAGGCAAGAAGGCATCCAATCTACAAGAGGAGTTCGATAAGCTCATGCAGAAGCAATGCCCGTGGCACCCACACTTAAAGCACGCTGCTTACAAGTGCTATCAACTCTGGAAGTCCCTCAATGCTCCGCCCTTAGAGAAGGGCGACAAGAAGAAGGACAAGGATGATGAAGACCCAGAGAACAAGATAGATGCTGCTGAATTCCTAGACGTGTCCAAGGTCGTCAACGTCATCTTCGACGGCGAATCGGGATTTGCCTCCAAGAGGACTCAGAAGCTTCACCGCCGCAAAATTATGTCCGTCGAGCTGGCGGTACCATGACCCCTTCGGTGGTCGGAGGTCCCCATTTCGTTCTCCAGGGCTGATCAGTGGACAAGCTTTTCTGAGCCAGGCAAACTCCCGCTCGTCCTGGACCCAGTGATTACGGATGTCAGGCTCACCAAAATACTCATCGATGGGGGCAGCGGCCTCAACCTCATCTTTGCAAGTACTTTGAGGAAGATGGGGGCGAACTTCATCGACATGCTCACCCCCAGCAAGGTTCCCTTCTACGGCATCGTACCTTGGAACACAGCTACGCCACTTGGCACGGTGGTGCTCCCTATTACCTTTGGGACGAGGGAAAACTACCGTACTGAGTACATCAAGTTCGAAGTGGCCGACATCGAATCATCATACCACGCCATTCTGGGCAGACCCGCAATGGCCAAGTTCATGGCCGTGCCACACTACATCTACTTACTCCTGAAGATGCCAAGAAAGAGTGGGGTTCTCACCTTCCGCAGCGACCTGGAGAAGTCCTACAACTGCGACCAGAAGGCTATCGAGTATGCCTCGACTACGCGTGTACCAGATACTTCACGAGAAGTACTCGCGGTTGCGCAACAACTCTCCGAAGCAGGGCTAAAAATTCCTACGAAGAAGGCGAACCACTCGAAGCTGCAGCCCACCTGAGAACTCGCCCTGAAGACCATCCAGTTGCAGGAAGGAGATTCGTGCAAGGCAGTCCTGACCGGGTCACAGCTCGACCCTAAAAAGGAAAGCGCGCTCATCAGTTTTCTTAGGGCCAACCGAGACATATTCGCGTGGAAACCAGCGGATATGCCAGGGTTGCCCAAGGAACTGATCAAGCATAGTTTGAAAGTAGATCCGTAGATTCGCTTAGGATAAGAGGGAAGCAATCAAAAAGGAGTTGGCTAAACTACTCATGGCTGGTTTCATCAAAGAGGTGTACCACCCAGAGTGGGTTGCCAACCCTGTCCTTGTAAAAAAGAAGAATAATAATGAATGGAGAATGTGTGTTGATTATACCAATCTCAACAAGCACTGCCTGAAGGACCACTTCGGGCTACCGTGCATTCATCAATTAATCGACTCCACCGCCGGTTGTGTACTCCTCTGCTTCCTTGACTGCTACTCGGGCTACCATCAAATTGCCCTTAAGGAAGAAGACCAAATCAAGACTGCTTTCATCACGCCCTTTGGGACTTATGCCTACAAGACTATGTCCTTTGGGCTGAAAAACGCAGGGGCTACGTACCAGCGGGCGAACCAAATGTGTTTTGCAGACCAACTACATTGCAATGTGGAAGCCTATGTGGATGACGTGGTCGTTAAGGCCAGAATTCCCGAGGACCTAATTGCAGACCTGGAGGAAATGCTCAACAGCCTTCGGAAGTTCCATTGGAAGCTCAACCCGACTAAGTACGTCTTCGGCGTACCATCAGGGAAACTACTCGGGTTCATCATAAGTAACAGAGGGATTGAAGCTAACCCGGAGAAGATTACCGCCATCACTAACATGAAGGCACCAGCAACGATCAAGGATGTGCAAAAGCTAACAGGGTGCATGGCGGCCTTGAAAAGATTCATCTCACGACTTGGAGAACGGGGCCTTCCCTTCTTCAAGCTCTTGAAGTAGAAAGACAAGTTCCACTGGACGGAGGAAGCTTAACAGGCATTGCAGGACCTTAAGCTACACCTACAATCGCCCCCATACTCACAGCACCACGCCCAGGCCAGAACCTACTAATGTACATTGCAACAACTACTCATGTGATCAACATAGCAATTGTGGTGGAGCGCAATGAGGAAGGTCATGCATTTGGCGTGCAGCAGCCAGTCTATTTCATCAGTGAAGTACTCTCTGAGTCAAAGGTCTGCTACCCTTCAATTGAAAAACTACTCTACGCAATACTCATTACATCTAGAAAGCTCCGCCACTACTTCGACAAGTACAAGATCTCGGTTGTTAGTGATTTCCCGTTGGCGGATATCCTCCACAATCGGGATGCCCCTGGCGGAATATCCAAGTGGGCAGTAGAACTGGGAGCTCTCTCTATCGACTTCAAGCCAAGGACAGCCATCAAATCCCAAGCACTGGTTGATTTCATGGCTGAGTGGCGGGAAAATCAAGTACCAACTCCAACCAGCCGCCTAGAGCATTGGACGATGTACTTGACGGATCGCTAAAGCTCGAGGGCAGCGGGGCAGGAGTACTTTTCATCTCTCCAAAGGGTGAACAACTCAAGTATGTCTTGCGAATCCTCTGGAAGGTGTCCAACAACGAGGCCGAGTTCGAAGCGTTACTACACGCGGTCCGCCTCGCAGTCTCCCTAGGGATCAAACGACTACTCGTGTACGGTGATTCTCTAATAGTCGTGCAGCAAGTCAACAACGAGTGGGACTGCACAAAGGAGGAGATGGACGCATACGTCATGGAAGTGCGCAAGCTAGAGAACTAGTTTGCTGGCCTAAAGATCCACCACGTCGTCCAGGACAACAATGTCGGAGCAGACGTACTCTCCAAGCTTGGATCCACTCGAGCCCAAGTCCCAGCGGGAGTCTTTATCCAAAAGCTCAAGGAACCGTCGATCTAGACCACGCCTCAGGTAACCACCGGCTTAGGACCCTCAGATTCTAGTCGGGAGGTCGTGATGTCGGAGGTCGATTTGTGGGGGACAAAGAAAAGTCTAGAAGCGATACACATCATGAGGCGTAGCAAAAATCTTGTCGTCGTTGGAGATAAGCTCTACAAGCGTGGGACAAGCTCTGGAGTCCTAATGAAGTCAGAGGCGGGGAGGGCCAATCCCCTTTCGACAAAATGTTTGAAAATAACTATCTGATCTACATCCTCTTGAGGAGAAAGTTGACGGTAGGATGGTTTCCACTGAACCATCTCCTCCCCCTAAAGAAGAACCTGCGCAACCAAATTAATGAGCTTTTCACGGGTGCACTTACTTCTCTCCCAGTCGCTGGTGCTCGACTCCTTCTTCCCCTTGGCCGGCTGCTTCTTGTTGCCCATCTTCTTGAATGTCACGAGCCACTTCAATCGCATAAGCTCGGGGGCTTTAGGAGAGGGGCACGAGCGCTCACTGATGACAAGGATGATTTCTCCGACTAGTTTGGCCAAGTATGGAGGATGGGCTCAATGGGGATCTCAAACCCTAGATCTAAAATGACTGGCGGCGCAGGAGTGTGAGAAGGTGAAATGGCTAAGGCAAAGAATGAAAGGGTAAAAACCCTAGAGTCATCGCGCGGTTAAATAACCAGCGGGTATGGCTAGATCTACTATTTGGAAGCCGAAGAGTTTTTTACCTTAAAATGTGATTTGTTTTGAGTGGTTATTTGGGAAGAATTTTGGGGAGTTTATTTGATTAATAAATTTTTCAGGGATCTTATCCTGGAAAAAGGGGATTTTCGAATTTTGAACCAACTAATTTCCAAAATACACCATCAAGGCAGATTGCATAATTCAAGAATATCTTGTACACAACACTGTTTAGTATGCCACATTGTTTTGGATACTTTTTTCCAAACCTTGGGATTTGGATTCAAGGCTCGGGGGCTGCGAGGCATGTGTCATCGATGGCTTATTTTTCAAAAATATTTGGAAGATAAGGAAAGAAGATTCAAGACTAGTGAGACCCTCAGCCCGATTCTTTGATTCAACCTAAGGCTCGAGGGCTACTCCATATGGAGTGCGATTTGCATCGCACCCCATAGAAAGAAAAGACTTGAAAGTACTCGGGGCTAGAGCACCTCACAGCCTTGAGGAGCCAAGGAAAGTACTCGAAAGATACCTTCAAGACAAAGTTTCAGCCGAAACCGAAGGATGACTTCCAGAAGTACTCGATGCCTGCAATACTCGGCTATGAATAGCTCGGGGACTTGTCAGACCCGGGGCAACGGGACTGCACGCGTGGTGTAGAACATTCTAGAGTAAGAGTGGGGCATGTCCCATACCTTATCCATATTGTAAAGTACTCGGACATGAGTACAGCTAGTTGGTACAAAAGGAAACTACCCGAAAAATACTTGGGAAGCACTCCTAAGCTCGTACCAGACCAAGATTTCCATGTAACCCTCCCCCACCCCCCCCCCCCCCCCGGATATATAAGGGCGGACAAGGACCCCCTCAAAATTATCAAGGCAATACAAACCATACAGGACGTAGGGTATTACGCATACTGCAGCCCGAACCTATCTAAACCCTTGTGTTCCTTGCACCATCGAGTTCTTGATCTCTGTAACATCTCGTATTTTTATGGAATGTTATAACTCTAAAAATGTGGATTTTCAAAATCTTTTTCGTGCAAGTGCTAATAGCTAGGATCAAATGTATGTATGCCCTGGTTCTATCTCAGACTCCTAGTAAATAAAACTTAATAGACATTAAGGAACTTGAAATGTTAGTGTGGATCATTTGGATTTTTAATTGGATTTCATGATCTTCCTTGTTTAATTTTGATTGTTCATTTTTTGTTTGAAATTGGTTGGGAATTAATTTGAATTGAGCCATTCAAATTAATTCCAAAAGCTAACAAGCCCTAACCTACCTTGGGCCTGAATCCACCCATCTCCTATCCCTTTTAACCAGCCCAAACCTAAACCCTACAGCGCCAGCCCAACACCCGGCCCAGCTGGCCAACAGGCCACGCCGGCCTGCCAGCATCACCACCCACACGCCCGCACGGCCCATTAACGGCCTAGCCCGCGAACCAGCCTAACGCCGCATCCCACACCCCGTCGCTGTAACACCTCGGGTGTTTAAATTATGAAATAAGCCTCATTAGCTTAACCCAATGAATAAATAACTAAGAAAAGTTTAAAAAAATTGAATCATAATGGGGTTTTGCTTTGAATTGAAAATAGATGTGTATATGTGCATAAATACTTGTACTTTAATCAAACAAATTAAATAACTCTCACCTCAACGCACTTGGCGGCGAAATTTAATGGACACACCATCGATGACAGGATAAACAAAAGTCTAGTTGAAGCCTAGGAGACAATACAAATTTTTGCCCAGGAAATGACGTGCCCTCCGAATCATACTTTTTGAGTTTTTAAAATAACTTCTAAACTAGAACTCAAATGAACCTTGGCCTGAAACAAAACTTGTGTAACTTTTCATTTTGAACAACTTCCATGTTCAGAGATTCTTGAGTTGCCACACGAAAATTGAGAAACACTTGAATTTGCAAACCAGCCCCTGCCTTTTCTTCTATTTTCACTTCAGACCCTTCCTCTTACGCTTCGCCCGACCCTACGCTCGCCCGACCCTCCGCTTCACCCGACGCGCAGCCGCTTCGCCCGACCCTACGCACGCCCGACCCTATGCACGCCCGACCCTCCGCTTTGCCCGACGCGGAGCCGCTTCGCCCGACCCTCCGCTTCGCAGCTGACCCTCCGCTCACCCGACCCTCCGCCGCCACAAAGTCGCCGCTGGCCACCTGGCCGGTGATGCCTGACTGGCGCTTGGCGCCAAGCCAATGCCTGGCCGCGCCCTGCTCGCACGCGCTCCTCCCCATGCCGCGACCATGCCCAGTCCGCGTGCGCCACGCGCATGCCGGCGACGCGCGCCTCTGCTCGCCGTCCGCCGCGCCCAATGGCCAGTCCGCGTCGTGCCCGTGTCCCCGCCGCGTCCCGCCAGTCGCCGCGCTCGCTGCCCGGCAAGCCAGCTGCTGCAGCTCCTCGCCCAACCCGCGTGCCACGTGATCTCCCCCTCCCCCACGCCAAATCCCCAGTGCCCAATCCCCTGCCCGCACCCGCCGCACGCCACGCCGGCTCTGCTCGCCGCCCCCATCGTGCCGGCCCTCCCCAGCGTTGCCCGGTCGTCTCCCTCCCTCCTGTAGCCTATAAAAGGTGACACCAGGCCACTCGCGCGCGCCTCAACCCTCAGAACTCCACCGCCGTTGCCATTGCCGCCGCCGTGCACCACCCGCCCATGGAGTCCCATCCCCCAGCCTCCCACTGCCCAAACCCATCACCCAGCGAGCTTACCCTCCCTCCACTGAAGCTCACCGGCCTCTTCCCCGGCCATCTCGACCGCTGGAGCACCGCCAGCGCCGCCCGCGCCGCCGCCGCTCCCCTGCTGCTCCGTGGACAGCCCACTCCGAAGCTCCTCCATCCAAGCCAAGCCTCGAAACGGTTTCCCCTCGACGCTGCGAAGCTCATCCACCAGCCCACGCTCTCCCCTTCTCGTCGGAGCACCGTCACCTACGCTCCGCACCGCCGCCGCCCCTCTGCTCCGTGCCAACAAGCCACCTCCGGCCACCCCCAACCCCGACCAAGGCCACCCCAAGGTAGCTCTCACCGCCCTGGATCTCCACTACCCTTTTCCCCTCGCCGCCGACGAGCCCTCTCGCCGGAATCTGGCCGGCCGCCATGCCAGCGCCGCCCAGGGACCTAATTGCAACGATTGAAATCTTTAAAAGAGTCTGCACGCAAGTTTTCAGGGGCATAACTGTAAACCTGTGCTTAAACTTTTAATTCAAAATCAGCGAACTTGTAAAATTCATATAAAATCATAGAAAAATCAGACAAATACAAACTCGACTGTTCTGGAATCTTTAGAAGAAAATCTACAACTTTTGTTACATGTTTTTCTTTAGTTGCTTGCTAAATCTTTCTCTAAATTAAATGGAATGTTTAATAGACCAGTTCTGCATCTGATTTTTGGACAGTAGATTGGTTGCTTGATGTGTAAGCCAGTGTAAAAATATTTGGACCAGAACCCATCTCTAGCTAAACTTTTTGTTAAACTTTGTTTATGCCATGAAATAATAGAACTAATTTGTACCTACTGTTATATCATGTTTCATGTTGTGAAACTTTTTCAGAGCAGTTATAGTGATGCCTAAATACCACAGAAAAAGTTTAGAACCTTTTTCCTTCCTGTAACCTATTTATATAATTTTGTGGTAGGAAAAATGCACTAAATAAAGATAATTAGTTTCTACGCTTGGAAAATGTTCAACTTTTTACTATGGGACACTTTAAAGTATCTCTTCCTGTATAAAAAGTTTCATGCTCAGAAACCTTGTAGAACATCCTGTAGAAATTAATCTTTATTAACATAAGTGTAGCTTGTCCTATTTATTATGCTTTGTATCATGCACAATAAAATCTGAAAAATTTACAGTAATATGTATGTGGATGGATTAACACCCTGTAAAGTTTTTGGCATCAATACTTGCATGGTTTCTTCTGTATAAAAATAACTAGGTTCTAACAGTGGCTGTGTATTACATTTTCCACATTTATTCTACTGCATAAAAATGCTTGAAATCTTTACAGTGCTGTTCCCTCTACATAATGTACTCTGAATAAAAATTTCGTCACCAGAAGTTACCTAGATCAGTGTTTGTGCTTAATCCATGCTTATACTATGAAATTTAAATTCCAATACAACACCACCCCTTCTGTTAAAGATTGCCCAAGAAATCGTAATTAAGTAACTTTACAACCAAATCTATGTTATTGTGGACTGCAACTTTATCGTGAAGGAAAAATAATCGTTATATACCAAGAAGGCAAGCCCCGGAGCATGAACCCTATTTTTCAAATTATGCAAATTATTACTCTATTTTTACTTGTGCATTAAGTTTATCAGAGTTGAATGAAAACTTAGTTGCATGATCCTAAGTACCATGCTCTGGACACTAGATGTAAGGTTCGATAGAATGCTATGCTAATAGGACTCGGTAAAAGTCGAGTGATTTCCTGTCACTCGCGAGAATATAGGAGTTGAATGTTTACTACATGCTGCAATCATAAGGTCGACGGACGGGGCTATGGTGCGATGTTCAAGTTGGTGATTGAGGCCCCGTCTGTTTAGTGAAAAATGCTAAGGCCGCAGTGTGTGGTAGTGGTGGTTAAGCGTTTGAACGTACTAACCACATGCTGAGAATATGGTAATCGGTAAGCTTAAGTACCTAATCGGACCGGCAAGTGGACAGCATCCCACCCTCTCAACTTCGGTTCAATGCGCACACATGGTGGGTGCAGAGCTAGGCTCTGTAGTCTCGGATGGTGGCCCTGATCCACAACACAGGAAGAAAGGGGAAAAGTTGCACGTGTGACTCTAGGAGTAACCACGTGACGTGTGTTTAGGTTTCCCTTGCAAGGTTAAGAAATTCGATTCGAATCGTCTGTTTCTCGCGGTTATTGAGACTGCTTGACCCTTTTACCACATAGAGTAAGAAGAGGAACAATGATGATGATTAATCTTGTTGGATGAAAAATTAATTCTTTCACCATGTATGATATTGGATAGTTGCTTACTTAGAGTGGATAAAGAAAACTAGAACCTGGAGCTAAAATATGAAAGTAAGGACCTAATTGTATATGCTTTTCGGCAAAACAAACCCCTCAAGCCAAAATCCTTGCATGTCTAGGAGTCGGCTAAGTATATTCCACTAGTTGGGTAAGCCTTGCTGAGTATTAGTATACTCAGCCTTGCTTGTGGCTCGTTTTCAGGTGATACTTTCGAGGATCTGATCGCTAGTTTGACTTGGCCGTGTACCCTTCCTCCTGGTTGGTCGGTGGAATGGGATACGCCCCCGGCCAATGATGATATTGCCGAGTGATGTCTCGTACGGGCTTCATCGAGACATCGTGTATCATTGAGTAGTTTATCGTTATTTTTCCGCTGCATTGAACTCTGAAGAACTCAATTACTTTGAACTCTGAAGTACCTTGTTTTACAAATTTCGAACTCAGTTGTAATAATAATTTATGATGAACCTGTCATGTAAAATTTGTGGAATGTTGTATCCTCTGGGCTCATCTTCGTGTGAGTACATGTATGTGTGGTTTCGATCGGCAAAAACCGTGGTTGTATTGGGAGGTTACCCGACAAACCAATGGATTATTCCGTTTGAAGTGCGAGTTAGCCTGATTGCCCTTGTGGTGATGGTTAGCGCGCTTGAGCCGGATTAATTCAGGTGGTTCTGCCACAGCTGCTACCAGAGCCGAAATGCATATGCCAGAGAATGCAACAAGCCTTAAAAACTTGTTTTCATAAAACTTGACCAGAAAAATGCGTTTGCAAAATGCGTTGGTTCGTTAAGGATGGTACCTAGTTCGTAAAGCCTTAAGGGATTATGGTGGCTATCTAACTTATGAATATTATCAACTGACTTCCAGCATATTACTTTCTGTCAAAACTTACTTTTATGCACAATTGACCCTTAAATTCTATAACAGCGCACTCATCGCTAAGGTAAGAAGGTAAGAATCCTCAGCCAACTGAGAGAGCTTGGCCTTCCTATCGGTGATGCGAGCCGAACGCTGCCCTCAAGCAGTGGCTTACTTGAGGTGCTGCCAATATACCAACTATTAGTTGATTATATTGGGAGTAGAAGGTTTGGCATAGGGTATAGCGATCGCTGTTCATACCCCCATCTCAAGACAGTACCCCCATGAATACGCTATCTTGATAGCGTATGTTAACGTCGTCTGTACGGCGGGAATTGTACGGATGCCGTTTCTATAGTGAACGGTAATAAGTACGGACGCTTTCATGAGTGCTGGCATGAAAGGTTCAATGGATATATATATATATATATATATATATATATATATATATATATATATATATATATATATATATATGCTATATCAATCTTCTGCAGGTACACTAACCGCGATTACGATAAGTTAAAGAACGGTTAGAGAATTCTCGACTAGCTATTATAGTGAGAGACGTATTGTGTGTGACACCGAAACTAACTTCATAAGACCAAAGCTATTTGACAATTATTTTATTTTGTGAGGACGAATAGGACGTGCATGCATCATGACCATATAAATCTGAAATTGAAAATGCGATGCATGAGAGTGGTAAGGTTCATGCGTGCACAAGATTGTCTTTGCATAAGGATTATCTAGCAAATCTGTCCCATTTCTTCCTTATCTGAAAAGATGGATTTATTGAGCTTAGAAAATGATCCTTTCTGGAGAAACTCATGTTGAAAGTTTTGTTCCAAAATTTGTATTCTACCTCCTGTCTAAATTTGAAAAATTCTGGACTTATGGATAATGAGAAACAACAAAGACCTGGAGATGTCAGTTTTCTGTCCAAAATGAGCACTTCTACCACATAAATTTTTATGCCCCCTTACTGCAGTTTTCTGCAAAAGTGTTCAACACAAAACTTGCTGTAAATTTACTCAGTCAGCTTCTGTTAAAATTTGGTGATTTTTGGCTTAGTAGATTTTTCCTGGTGCACGAAATCTTGGCCCACTGTTCCCTGAAATTTCTGGGTAGATAGTAAAGTAAAACCTTAAGAGAAAGACCATCTTAGAGCCTGATCTAGCTCTGGAGTTGACTAGCAAAGTTGTTCGCTAATACCTTAGAAATGTTTTGGTGAAGGTTGAGAATTTCTGGATTACTCAATTTGGAGTTATGGAGTTTTGAAGTTGCTTCCAGAAATATTCAACTTCCATCCTCTAGTTCATATCCTATGGCATGATCTTGTCAAAACTTTTACCCTTTGAAGATGATCCTTCTGAGCAGCAAGTTAAATACCAAAAATGTAACAAATTTTGTGATGTAGGTTCTCACAAAATTTCAGCACTATTGGATGTTGCTAGTTTGATTTAAAGGCAAGGTACTATAACTCGTTCTGCTGCAAAACAGCCGAGACAGAGAAGCGAAGAATGAATCTTTCGACCATCTTGGCCATCGATTTAGCGTCTTAGTTGAATACCAAAGTTGTACATCTCTAAATTCCCTACCCACTGCTGAAACATGAGCTATTTTGGATGAACCTATGGGAGCTATGAGTTTTCTTGTAGCGAACAGTGTTCTGTCCACGATTCTATCCATGATCTTTAAGAAGTCTACTCTTGTCCGCCTTAATCCTTTTAATCGTGGAAGCAATATGGATCACGTTGATAATGATAAACCTTCACATTTCAGATGGTCGGAGCAACCCGTGGGAAACACGGAAGGTTTCAGTGCTAGTGCTAGTGAATCACAACAGCAGCCACCGCCACCACCCAGCTTGGTGGAAGTAATGGCCACTCAAACCGAGTTGCTTCGTCAGCTCGTGCAGGGGCAGCAAGCGATTTTTCAATACCTTCAGCAACAACACCATCAAGGGGGTTGGTGTAATGTCCACCATCCTCAGGTTGCAGGCTATCCAGAGCTCAATAACAAGATGATGGACACAAGAGACGTTTACTCAGACTCCTTATTGCCCCCGTCACGACTTCCGATGAAACTTAAGGATCACCAAGTAAAGTGTCAGACTCTCAAGCATGACCCATGCAGCATAGACTCCCTGAAGGTGCACCAATAATGACACGTATATTCTCTATTTAACAACAAGCCTATAGTTATATTGTTTGATTCTAGTGCATCACATAGTTTCATTAGTGCAAAGTTTGGTGCAAAAGTAGGCTTGGATGTTTGTCACACAAAAGGGTCGTATATGATATCAACACCGGGTGGTAAAATTGCTTCAAATCAAATGATAAGGCAAGTACAAATCAATTTGGGTAGTAAAACCATCAACACGGACCTTGTTCTTTTACCCCTTGACGGCACCGACCTCGACAAATTCGTCGTAGTTTTCATTGACGCTATCCTTATCTATTCCAAGAATAAGGAAGAGCACGCTAAGCACCTGCACATTGTCCTTCAGCGTCTCAGAGACCATCAGCTCTATGCTAAATTTTCTAAGTGCGAATTCTGGTTGGATAGTGTGAAATTCTTGGGTCACACTATTTCCAGCGAAGGCATAGCCGTTGACCCCAACAAGGTACAAGAAGTGATGGATTGGAAACCTCCTACCTCTGTTCATCAGATTCGCAGTTTTCTTGGTTTAGCTGGTTACTATCACCGTTTCATTCTGGATTTCTCCAGGATTGCTAAGCCTATGACTCAACTATTGAAAAAGGGAGTAAAGTTTGTGTGGGATGAGAAATGTGAAGAAGCTTTCCACACTCTTAGAGAACATTTGACTACAGTCCCTGTGTTAGCTCAACCCGATAACACCAAGCCGTTCGATGTTTACTGTGACGCATCTGGCCCCGGTCTTGGTTGTGTGCTTATGCAAGAAAATTGAGTCATCGCCTATGCTTCACGAGCCCTTCGGCCCCATGAGCAGAATTATCCGACCCATGATCTCGAATTAGCAGCAGTCATTCATGCTCTAAAAATATAGAGACATTATCTCATGGGCACTCATTGTAATATCTACACAGATCACAAGAGTCTCAAATATATCTTCACCCAAGCCGATCTGAATATGAGACAAAGAAGATGGCCAGAATTAATCAAGGATTATGACCTCGAGGTGCACTATCACCCCGGCAAGGCTAATGTGGCGGTGGATGCACTAAGCCGCAAGGCTCATTGCCATTGCCTATCCGTGGAAATCTATAATGAGACATTATGTTCAGAAATGAGGAAGCTTAGTTTGGAAATGATTTTCCAAGGCACTCTGAATCACATCTCAGTTGAGCCCACTCTTCACGACCAGATCATCATGGCACAACTACATGATGAAGGAGTTAAGATCATCAAACAAAAACTCTCTCTAGGAGAAGAGAAATACAAATGTTTCCGCCAGGACCATAAGGGAGTTCTATGGTTTGAAAGTCGCATAGTCGTTCCGAAGAATCATGAGCTCCGTAAGCAAATTCTGGATGAGGCACACCTTTCCAAATTTTCTATTCACCCCGGCAGTAACAAAATGTATCAAGACCTTAGGCAAAATTTCTGGTGGACTAGAATGAAAAGAGAAATCGTTAAATATGTCTTCGAATGCGACACATGTCAGAGAGTAAAAGCCAGCCACTTGAAAGTATGGGAAGACATAAGTATGGATTTCATTGTTGGATTGCTAAGTACCGCACAGAAACATGATTCCATATGGGTTATCGTTGATAGACTCACAAAGACGGCACATTTTCTTCCGGTACACACCACCTATACTGCCAAGAAATATGTCGAGATTTATCTCGATCGTATCGTTTGCCTACATGGAGTACCAAAGACTATTATTTCCGATCATGGTACTCAATTTGTAGCGCGCTTTTTGGAACAATTGCAAGCTTCTCTTGGTACTAAATTGATTCGAAGCTCAGCCTATCATCCTCAAACTGACGGACAAACTGAAAGAGTGAACCAAATTCTTGAAGACATGCTTAGAGATTGCGTCATTCACTATGACAAGAATTGGGACAAATGCCTATCCCTAGCAGAGTTCTCATATAACAATAGCTATCAAGCGAGTTTGAAAATGGCACCATTTGAGGCCTTATACGGACGAAGGTGTCGAACCCCTATGAGTTGGTCACAGACCAGAGAATGCAAAATATTTGGACCAGACTTGGTAATCGAGGCAGAAGAAAAAGTGAGAGTAATACAAGAAAACCTTAGAGCCGCACAATCCAAGCAAAAGAGCTATTTCAACAGAAGGAGAACGCCACTAAAATTTGAAGTTGGTGACCACGTCTACCTTCGAGTTTCACCAACCAAGGGTGTACAACGATTCGGAGTCAAAGGAAAACTATCTCCCCGTTATGTTGGTCCCTACGAAATCATCGAGAGCTGTGGACCCGTAGCCTATAGAATACGACTGCCCCCTCAGCTTGCAGCCATCCATGTTGTCTTTCTCGTGTCTCAGCTCAAGAAGTGTGTTCGAGTCCCTACCGAGGTTATTAAACAACAAGAAGTGGTGGTAGAGCCCGACCTCTCGTATGTTGAGTATCCTATCAAAATCATGGATCAAAAAGAAAGAAGCACTAGAAGGAAAGTAATTAAAATGTATAAAATTTAATGGAATCATCACACTGAGGAAGAAGCCACATGTGAAACTAAAGCTATCTAAACCAAAATTTCCCGGGTTTTCTCAACTCTACCGAAGGTACACACACTGTCCACACTAAGCTTATTGTCCGAATCTCGGGGCGAGATTCTTTTTAAGGGGGGAAGGTTGTAACACCTCGGGTGTTTGAATTACGAAATAAGCCCCATTAGCTTAACCCGATGCATAAATAACTAAGAAAAGTTTAAAAGAAATGAATCATAATGGGGTTTTGCTTTGAATTGAAAATAGATGTGTATATGTGCATAAATACTTGTACTTTAATCAAACAAATTAAATAACTCTCACCTCAACGCACATGGCGGCGAAATTTAATGGACACACCATCGATGACAGGGTAAACAAAAGTCTAGTTGAAGCCTAGGAGAGAACACAAATTTTTGCCCAGGAAATGACGTGCCCTCCGAATCATACTTTTTGAGTTTTTAAAATAACTTCTAAACTAGAACTCAAATGAACCTTGGCCTGAAACAAAACTTATGTAACTTTTTGTTGATGCCAGATTTTGACACGTGTTGAATCAGCGTCAGGAAAGGAAGAGACTGGCCGATGCGGCAGATTTAAAGGCTACAGTTGGGAATCGGCCGATTGAGGCTATAGTTAGGGATCGGCCGGTTGGCGATGCAGCTTGCGCCAACAGATAGGGGATGAAGCCAATGGAATCCCAACAGAGGATCCCAGTCAAAGATGACCTGACGTTGGTCAAAGAACGATGCCGACTCGGTCGTGAAGCAATGGAAAGAGTTCGGATTGGACTAGGAGATGGTGGCAGAAGATTCTGCGGGAGCCCGTTTCCTTTAGGAAAGTATTATAGATATAGTAGTTTTTATTTAAATCAAGTTTGTAACGGATCGTAATAGATCAGGAGTCTTAGTTCTAGGGTATAAATAGGAGCAGTCAGGGTTTTGTAAAATATATACATCAATCAACAAAAACAATCTACTTTTTCATCGTACTTTACTTTCAAGTCGGCGACTTCGCCAATACTTCTTTTTCTTTCACGAGTTCATACGGATTGGCAGGGCTGCATCAACACGATCTCCGGCCAATTGGTAGGTTCCGCTTATCGAATAACATCTAAGCTTTTACTTCGGGCGCATCGCCGTTGTTTCGTTTAGATTTATTCACTAGTTATCAATATTTACCAGAATTATAGGTTTTACCTATTGTTCTAGTTTTATCACCAGTTATCCAGCTTGAGATCGAACTGTCGGCTTTATCATTACTTTCCCTGGTTCATTATCATACAGCCGATTAGATCTATTTCAAGTGTTGCATCCGTAGCGGTTGTTTAAGTTACTCCAGTTGTTTTCTTTGCAATCGTCACGTGATTATCGGCTAATCTATAGCCGATCATCTTCATAGCAAATCGGCCGATTCGCTGATACGCTTTTCGGGACAGATCGGAACTTTAGCCGATCGGAACCCCGGAATTTAATACGTTTATTTCCTTATCAATGAACAGGTTAGATTGACTGGCACGCCGCGCGAACCGCACCAGGGCAATCACCCGAACAGGAGTTAAGCAGATTCTCCCGGGTCGTGTGTCCGACACTGAAGATCATCGGCCGATTCCCAACCTATTTTTAGTGACAACACACTTTTGGCACGCCCGGTGGGACGCCCTCAATATCCAACATGTCAAAGACCCCGGAAATCTCTGAGAACAACATCATTGAGGTTACGGAAGCGGATCTCAAGGACGATCAGAAAGAGGAACTGGCAAGACACCTAGACTACAAAAGGGTGTATCTGCAATCTTTCAGTCGTACCAGAAGCGGGGAGACAATCAAGAAAGCCCCTCTTCCAGTTCCCCGCCACATCACCATCGCTGAGGATTCGGGCAAGATGTCCGATATGATTTCAATACTCTGTCTATCAGGCTTTCATCAACCAATCCTCAGTAATGACCAACACGGTGTATAACGCCATCATTAGTTCTCTGGTCAGCGGAGTAGCTTAGGGATATCAGGGGCCAGCATACGCCCCACCTATTGTAGCTCCAGCCAGAAGCTTACCAGGCACGTCTCACTCGGCTCCTCAGCCGATGTCGATGCAACACGAAGGATACAACACTTCGTTGCCTTCAATGCCTCCAGGATATAATGGTGCACCATGTTTTCGATCGCAAGTGCCGCTTCAGCCTGTCAAGATTAATTCCGTGCAATCACTGCCCTCAAACTCGGTATCTTGGGGGGCACCAGCAACGGCGGCTTTTCCTGATCAATCAACCGGACATGGAAGCTATCCGATCCAGGCACCGTTCCATTCGGCCGTCCGGCCGACGGTCCCTCAGTATCAACCGGCCATGTCAGAAATCGGCAGTAGGGCAGATGCCGCAAAAGCACTCAGAAGCACGGCGCCGATAACGATGTACGATGGGGCGGCAGATTCGCTTCGCCATTAGCTGTCAACTGCTCAGACGGCCACGATGCAACAGAATCCGACACACGCTTCGATCCATCACCCGGCCGTACCGCCGCCGATCCACCAACATATGCCGGCGCCCCAACCAGCTGTTCATCAGCAGCAACTGGATTGGACAGCAAGAATAGCGGAGGTAATTCAAGACCAATTCGGGTTAAAGCTGAAAGTACAAACTTATACGTATAAGACACCATACCCACCCGCCTACGATCTACTGCCGTTTCCCCATCGGTACAAAGTTCCTGACTTCACCAAATTTTCGGGGCTGGATGACACCTCAACCGTGGAGCACATAAATAGATTCATCATCCAGTGCGGGGAAGCCACCACACAAGATGCTCTGCGGATGCGTCTGTTCTCGTCGTCTATATCTAGGTCGGCCTTCCAGTGGTTCACTACCTTACCACCCAACTCCATCGTTACTTGGGCCGATCTGGAAAAGCAATTCCATAAGTACTTCTACGCGAGAGTCCACGAGATGAAGCTTTCAGATTTGACCAGCCTCAGGCAAAGGAGCGACGAACCAGTAACTGGCTACATACAGAGGTTCAGAGAGGTCAGAAACAAATGCTATACCCTAGCCCTGACCGATGCTTAGTTGGCCGACATCGCCTTCCAAGGCCTCCTGCCACATATCAAGGAGAGGTACGCCTCACAAGAATTTGAAAGCTTAACTCAGATCGTTCACCGATTGGCCGGTCAAGAAGTACGTCCGTTTGATCAGCGGAGGAATTTCCAGAAAAAGGTGGCATATTTGGAAGGGTCTAAATCTAAGGAGGAAGAAGAAATCGGCCTAGCAGAATGGGTCAAAGAGAAGAAGCCGATATCGTGCCCTTTCGGCAAGAAAGAACCAGAGGCGTTCGGTTTTGACACGTCAAAGGCCGATAAAATCTTCGACTTACTTCTCCAAGAGGGGCAGATCAAGCTCTCACCTTACCACACCATTCCCTCGGCCGATCAGCTGAAAAAGATGAAGTATTGCAAATGGCACAATGCTACATCTCATGACACAAATGAGTGAAAGATCTTCCATCAGCAGATACAGTCGGCCATTGAGCAAGGCAGACTCAAATTCAAAGTCCCAGCGAAGCCAACAAAGCCGATGAAGATTGATCAGCATCCTTTCCCTGCTAACATGGTTGAAACGAGAAAAAACTCACTTCAAACCAAGGTGCTGACGTCGGAATCGGCTAGAAGAAGCGGCGCCGTGGACCCCAGAAAACAGGTTACGGTGGACGATGTCAAAGGGAAAAGACGGGTTGAAGACGAGCGCGAAGGATCAGAATGATCGCATAGACCCGTCACTTCCCAATTCTTACTCAGCAAATATCAGCGGCAGCAGGAAAGGTCGAGACACCACGATGAGATGATACGCTGACATGAAGATCATTGTCGATGTCCGTTCTTCATCCATTGTTGGGAAAATGACCTCAGATTGCCATCAGCCGATAATTGCCCTGAGTGCAGCGGATCAAGTTGCAACGATCGCCTGCTCAAAAGATCGCGCTCCAGAGATAGAGGATCAGAGCCGATTAGCAGAAACTAGCGCGAACAAGAGGGTCGGCGCCTTTCAGTGCATGATCGGCTGGGGGGCAGAGTTGACCGGTATGACCGGTCGAAGGGCAGGATCAACCAGCAGAAGCGACCGGGGGGTAGAACTGGTGTACACGATCGGCTAGAAGAAATGGCTGATGCTAGGGTGTCAGATGAGAACCCCCTAGGAAGGGAACCGGACTGGGAGCACGCCAAACCACCGGCCAAACCAGTGAACCCCAGGTGGTGCCTTGATGGACTGTCCAAATCTCAAAAACGAAGGATCCAACGTCTGCGCCAATGGGAACAATAAGAGGAAGAGCAGAGGCAGGTGCTGGATAAGAAAAATGACAGGTCTCGGGTCTAGCACCCCAAGAGAAACAACAATAAGGAGGGCGACAATCAAGAATCATCAGCTGATGTCAACATGGTGTTCATATTGCCGATGGAGTTCATGGCGCCCGCCGATCGAGATAAAGCGACAAGGATGGAGGAGCAGATGGCGTAGTTGGTTTTGGAGCCGATGACAGCTACTTTTGAGAAACCGGAAGACGAAAAATGGAAACATCTCAAGGCTCTATTTCTCAAAGGACACGTTACCAGGCTACTAGTGGACGGAGGCGCTGCAGTCAATATCATGCCATATGCCATGTTCCGGAAGTTAGGCAAAAGCGATGAAGACCTGACCAAGGCGGACATGATGCTCAAAGACTTTGAAGGCAACGTGTCTCCCGCCCGCGGAGCGCTCTTCGTCGACCTCACCATCGGCAGTAAGACCCTTCCCACTACCTTCTTTATTATTAACGGTAAGGGGTCCTACAACATGTTGCTCGGTCACGATTGGATACATGCGAATTGCTGCATCCCGTCTACAATGCACCAATGCCTCGTATAGTGGGTCGGCGACAGTACAGAGATAGTCACCGCCGATTCCACCTACAGTGTTGCGGCGGCCGATATGCAACAGTGGAGCTGCGAACACGTCAAGTGTATATCTGGTAGAACTTGGGACACTGATTTCCTGAAAGTGTCCGATTTTGGTCTACAATCGATCCAAGAAGTCGGCTCTGAAGATTCAAATTAGATGGATCAGTTCGTTCGAGAAGACGGGAAGCTTGGGCATGGATTTACGTCGGCCGATTCATTGGAGATGGTGGATTTAGGAGATGGTAGCAAGCCAAGGCTGACGTATATTAGTGTTAGCCTGGATCCCGATTACAAATGTAGATTGATAAGTTTATTAAAAGAATTCAAAGATTGCTTTGCTTGGGAATACCATAAGATGCCTGGCCTAGACCGGTCCATTGTCGAACACCGGTTGCCTATAAAACCAGGATATCGGCCATATCAGCAGCCTGCACAACGGTGCAACCCTAAAATTCTACCTGATATAAAGGCCGAGATCATAAGATTGATTGAAGAAAGATTTATTCGGCAGTGCCGTTACGCCGAATGGATTTCTAATATTGTACCCGTACATAAGAAAAACGGAAATTTGAGCATATGCATCGACTTCAGGAACCTAAATCATGCTACACCAATGGACGGGTATCCGTTGCCGACAGCCAATGTCTTGATAGAGGCTGCCGCAGGACATAAAGTGATCAGTTTCATGGATGGTAATGCTGGGTACAATCAAATATTAATGGCCGAAGAGGATATTTCGAAGACGGCTTTTAGGTGTCCGGGCCACCTTGGTTTATTCGAGTGGGTTGTAATGACCTTTGGTTTAAAGAACGCCGGCGCTACATACCAGCGAGCTATTAATTATATCTTTCACAAGCTCATTGGTGTATCGGTGGAAATCTATATCGACGATGTTGTAGTCAAGTCAAAAGGTCATCAGGAACATCTGGCCGATTTACAAGAGGTATTGGAGTACACAAGGAAGCATGGGTTGAAAATGAACCCGAACAAGTGTGCATTCGGAGTGTCGGCCGGGCAATTCTTAGGATTCATGGTCCATGAGCGCGAGATAGAGGTTAACCGGAAGAGCATAGCTGCCATTAATAAGGTTGTGGCCCCGCAGAATAAAACTGAGCTGCAGTCCCTAATCGGCAAGGTCAACTTTATCAGAAGATTCATATCCAACTTGTCCGAGCGTATTCAAGCTTTCACTCCTTTGTTGAAATTGAAGCCCGATCAGGAATTCGTGTGGGGAGAAGAACAACGCAAAGCGTTAGAAGATATCAAGCAATATCTAATTTCACCACCTGTGTTAGTCCCACCACAGCCCGATAAGCCGTTCAAACTATACTTATCGGTTGACGAACAGGCTATCAGATCGGCGCTGGTACAGGAGTTCAAAGGAAAAGAACGGGTGGTATATTATGTCAGCAGAAGACTCCTGGATGCCGAAACGAGATATTCCCCGGTGGAACGGCTGTGCCTGTGTCTATATTTCTCGTGTACCAAGCTCAAGCACTATTTATTATCGGCAGAGTGCATAGTCGTATGCAAGGATGATGTGGTAAAATATATGCTATCACTGCCAATTTTGAAAGGACGGATTGGAAAGTGGATCCTGGCTCTGTCAGAGTTTGACCTAAGGTACGAATTGGCCAAGGCTGTCAAGGGTCAAGTCATGGCTGATTTTGTGGCTCAGCATTGTGGACCGGAAATTGCTGTCGTTGAACCGGTTCCATGGACTCTATACTTCGATGGTTCTTCGTGTGGAGCCGGATCGGGAATCGGCATCGTTCTTGTATCGCCTCGGGGGGGCAAGCTATGATTTCTCTCTGCCGATAGAGGCATCCGCAACCAACAACCAGGCGGAATACCGAGCCGTCCTAAAAGGTATCCAATTGTTAAGGGAAGTCAAAGCTGATGCAGTTGAAATTTTTGGAGATTCCATGCTCATTGTAGATCAATTGACGGGGAGATCTGAATGCAAAGATGATATCTTAAGGATTTACTATGAAGATTGCCTCCAGCTGTTAAAGGAATTCAAATCTGTGGTGATTGAGCACATTCCCAGAAATTACAATGAAGAGGCCAATAGACTTGCCCAACACGCGTCCGGGTATCGGCCGATTCAAGGGGCCATAATTCTGGAACTTGCGGCCGACGATTGGCGAAAGGAGATTGCCGATTACTTGAAAGATCCATCCCAGAAGGTGGATCGGCGAGTGCGTTTTCAGGTCACGAAATATGTGTTACTCGAAGACGATTTGTTTTACCGGACGATTGATGGGGTTCTTCTCAAATGCCTGGGAACGGAAGAAGCAAAGGTCCTGATGGGGGAAATCCACGAAGGCGTATGCGGAGCCCATCAATCGGCTCACAAGATGAAGTGGATGATCAGAAACAATGGGTATTATTGGCCAACGATTCTTGAAGATTGTTTCAAATATTATAAAGGTTGTCAAGACTATCAGAAGTTTGGCAATGTGCAGCGCGCGCCAGCTTCGGCTATGAATCCGGTAATCAAGCCATGGCCGTTGAGAGGTTGGGGAATAGATCTCATCGGACAGATTCACCCTCCATCAAGCAGAGGGCACAAGTTTATATTAGTAGCCACTGATTATTTTACCAAATGGGTGGAGGCGGCTCCGTTGAAGACCGTGACATCGGCCGATATGATCGATTTTGTTAAGAACCACATTATTTATCAGTTCGGTATCCCTCAAACTATCACAACTGATCAAGGAACGATGTTCACCTCAGGGGAGTTCGAAGAATTCACCGCTGATATGGGGATTAAATTGTTGAATTCTTCTCCGTAGTATGCTCAAGCCAACGGCCAGGCTGAATCATCCAATAAGGGGATAATCAAGTTGATCAAGAGGAAGATAGAGGAACAACCAAAGAAGTGGCACATGTCTTTGGCTGATTCTCTATGGGCTTATAGGATGGCTTGCCATGGGGCCACTAAGATATCTCCTTATCAGTTAGTATATGGTCACGAGGCAGTCTTGCCTTGGGAATTAAGGATGGGGTCAAGGCGCACATCGCTTCAAGATCATGAAGGAAGAGCTCGATGATTCGGCAGGTCAACGATTGAGGGCCCTGATTAGCATCGAAGAAAACAAGAAAAGGGTGGCCAGGTGGTATGACAAGAAGGTCAAAGTTAAACAATTCTCCCAATGAGATTTGGTATGGACGTTGGTGCTGCCGATAGGGTCTAAGGATCCCAAATTCGGTAAATGGTCGCCCACTTGGGAGGGGCCGTATAAAATCGGCCGATGTGCTCCGGGAAATGCATATATACTAGAAACTATTGAAGGGGAAGAATTCACAAGAGCCTTAAACGGGAGATATCTGAAGAGGTACTATCCAAGTATATGGGTGGGTGCATAACTTGCGATAGGGTGCATCAAGACAACGTGGCCAAATCCCATTGGCTCCTGTCTATATAGCCGATGTAAAAATGACATCGCCTTAAGGAGGAAACATTTTGATTTAGTCTGACCGATTCATTATTCGGTGAAAACAGCAGAGTACATGGACGACATGGTACAAGTCGCCCTTAGAATAAAAGTACCAATATATCTATTGATCACGCTTTTTCTTAATCTCTCTTTCAATCCAGCCTAATTTTATCAAAAGGTGGATGCTCTTTTCCTCCAGATCCTCCTGGTGGCTTCAACCTCGACTTGACGAGGGAGTGGATGGCTCCTGTCGAGAGGTGGTTGGGATGTCCCCGCCGCAACATCTTCAAGGGCAACTAAGCGAGGGAGTGGATGACTCCTTTCAGTTGGCGGTCGCCTGGAGCAGTTAGCATCTATATGGTCCCAGACTTTCTAGACGTCAGCAGGAACATGACCTTTGAGTTCTTTGAAATGAGCTTTTATCAGATCTATGTCCGCCTGCGACAATGGTTCGTCTGAATGCATAACTTCAATCGCTCGTTCCAGACTGGGACTAAGGCATTTCGGCTAAAGAAAGAGCAAACAACTAGCCAGTGTCAGAGCGATTGAAATGTCAAGGGAGGAAATAGAAGAGGGTTCGTACCTGGTTGACAGAGAAGGAAGAAGACGAAGAAGACATCTTGATGTCTAGCCTGGGAGGACAGAGATCAAATTGTTGGAGGGGAAGAAGATGGGTAATACGGACGCCTTTGGAAACGATATGGGATCTCATACTTATAGAAGGAAGAGGGTGAAGAGATGGTAGGATGCGTCCCATCGGAGTAAAAGTGTTAATAAATGAAAAGCTGCCAAAGAGGACGGTCCAAGTTTGAATCTGCACGTTAACAACAAGAGGGCATTGAATGTTTACAGAATTTTTTACAGTTAACCCAAGGAGGGCATCAATAACCGCAATCGCTCGTTGCCTAATTTGATTGGCCGAGTCTACAATTCTTTGGTCGTCATCAGCCGATCCGGGGACTTCTGGCATATGACGATGGATTTTTATTGCTTCACGGGCCAGGTTATGTCTTTCCTGCTTCAGTTCGGCGATGACAGATGGGAGGTCTTGGAGTCTTTTTTCTTCAGCAGCTATGGCCTTGGTCACCTGCTCCATCTCTTTGGCTAGCTCTGCCCTTTGCTGTTTAAGGCGATCTATGGCACCGACGATATCTGGACGAGAATTCTCAAGGAAGTTGATTCGCTGATGCACCTCTTGGGCTCGATGTTTGTAGGAGTCTTCTTCCTCGTGGGCTTTCGCTAGCTTGGCGCGATCGGCCATATGGCGCAAGGCCCTGAACACTGAAGTCTGCATTGACTCTATATATGCAGCAGGATCCAGAGCCTCTGTCGCTTCCTCTGGAATTCGGCCTCTGATTTCATTAAGAGGTTGCCGAATTGACGAGGCATCTCCCACTAATCGGCCGATATCGTCTTGGAGGAGGGTCCGTATACTCTCGAGCTTGGCACGAACGTCATCAGGGATTGAGCTCGGTGTGACTTGGTGTGAAGCGACCTCTTCATCGTCAGAAAGGGGAACCGTGAAAGAAAAAAGACTAATTGGGAGTGTCCTGCTCCTGCGAAAGAATAAAAGAAGTAAAAATACGGATTAGCAGACAATAAGGGGGAATCGGCCGATTTGGGTGATAAGTTCCCTACCTCTTTGAAACGGATTTCTCTTGCCTGCGCCAGCGGAAGTGCCACCCTCGTCTCGGGAACCGGCACGATCGGCTCGTCAGAAGAAGAAGACTCGACGAATATCAGTACCCTGCTCGGGCCAGCCTCCTGAAAAGGTATGGGAAGCAGATTTTATAAGTATACTGATGTTTGTTGGGGAGGTACAATCGATGCACCCAGATTGGCCTGCATCAAAAATTGGTTAGTTTTTTTGTTGAGTATCAAGAAATTGAGTTAAGAAAGTCTCTACCTCGGTGAGGGAAATCGCTGGCGTTTCGGCTTCCGCCTGGGATGTAGCCGATTGCTGCGGAGATTGTACTGGAGCAATTTGTGCAGCCTAGCAGAAAGAAGAAGTTAATATCAATGGAATACTTGGAAGTATGTGAAGTGTGCGAAATTACCTGAACAGCTTCTACTAGCAATGATGCAGCGGCCGCTCCAACTTCTGTAGCAGTCTGGAGATCGACTTCCTCAATAATGGGCAAAGTTAGCGCAGTTGAAGGTTCAGCCGATGCCGCCGCCGATCGGTCAGGCGGTTCTATACGGGCACGCACTCGGCTTGTCTTCTTTAAAGTGGGCCTCTTCGGTGTTTGCTTCCATCGGCCGCTGGTGATGTCTTTGATAGTTGGGGCGTGGTGGCCGATAAGTGGGAATGGCGTGTATGCGCGGCTACTCTCTATCGGCCTACCACTTCGGAGGGTAGCTCCGATCCATAACCCGGAAAGAAAGGGGAAAAGTTGCACATGTGACTCTGGGAGTAACCACGTGACGTGTGTTTAGGTTTCCCTTGCAAGGTTAAGAAATTCGATTCGAATCGTCCGTTTCTCACGGCTATTGAGACTGCTTAATCCCTTTTACCACACAGAGTAAGAAGAGGAACAATGATGATGAATAAACTTGTTGGATGAAATTTAATGCTTCACCATGAATGATATTGGATAGCTGCTTATCTAGAATGGTTAATGAAACTAGAATCTTGAGCTAAAAGTTTAAAGTAAGGACCCACTCGTATATGCTTTTCGGCAAAACAAACCCCTGAGCCAAAAAGCCTTGCATGTCTAGAGTCGGTGGAGTAGATTCCACTACGGGTAAGACTTGCTGAGTATTAGTATACTCAGCCTTGCTTGTGGCTCGTTTTCAGGTGAGACCTTCGAAGATATGATTGCTAGCTTGACCTGGCCGTGTACTCTTCCCCCTGGTTGGTCGGTGGAATGGGATACGCCCCCGGCCAATGGAGATAATGCCGAGTGATGTCTCGTACGGGCTTCACCGAGACATCCTGTATCGTCGAGTAGCTTTCGTTATCTTATTTCCGCTGCAACTTAAACTCTGAAGAACTTATTGGTTATGATCACTGAAGTACTTGGTTACTAAACTCAAACATGGTTTGCAACTTATGTAATTACTATGATAGGTGAAGTAGTTTTGTTGTGAAGTGAGTTACTTTATCATTCGTGGGCAATCGTTATTAGAGTAGAACAGTACAATAAGTAACTTCGTTAAGCAAGGGGGGGGGGGGGGGTGTTCATGGGAACTTATGTTCCTCATGGAAACATGATTTAAGTGTAACTACTACAACGAGTAGTTTCTGGTCATGAAACCTTGGATCTAGGCACAACAGGGAAAGATAAGCTTACTGTAAAATTTTTAGATATTTTCATGCAGCAGATTAATTATGAAAAATATAATACATGGTTGCTGCTAGATTCTTGTTCTTTTTGTACAGAACAATTGGTGCAAAAAAACTCAGACTAAGATTTTTACAGGGCTTTCATTTAATCATGCAGGAGCTACTGTAATTTTTATAGGATTTATTATGCAGTTTTCAGAGCATAGTAAATTTGACATTACACACCTAGGTTATTCAAGGATTTATTTTTACAGGACCCTACACATGGTTTTTGTCCATGAAACTTTTTACACAGCGTTTTCTACCACTGAGTATCTTCTAGTAAAAATATGAGAATTTTCCAAGCTAAGATACTATTTTCTTGATTTAATGTATGTTATTAGCACATAAATCAAATAAATAGGTTCCTGTGAGATAAAAAGTCTCCAAATTTTTCTATGGCATCTAGGTACTATTACACCAGTATAGAAAAAGTTTCATTAGGTGAATCACAACCTAACTGTAGGGACAATTAATTCTATCCAACATGGTATGAAACTAAGTTTAATAAACATTGTAGACAGAGATGGAATCTGGGCCTGATCTTTTTACATTGGCTTATATAACAAGTAAATCTCCTACTGCAAAATTTTCAGGACCAGTACTTGTCTACCACAATGGTTGTGAATAAAGGTCATTAAACAACCTATTTAATTTAGAGCATAAATTAGCTAGAATCTGAGGAGATGCATGTAACAAAAGTTGTGGAGTTTATCCTAAAGGTTCAAGAACAGTTGAGTTTGCATTTTTCTGTATTTTCTATGATTTTATACGAATTTTACAAATTCACTGATTTTGAATCTAGGTTTGAATCTTTCTCTTACATCTGGGTCCTTGGAATCTTACGTGCAGACCCTTCTAAAGATTTCAAGTATTGCAATTGGGTCCTCGGGCGGCTCGGGTACGGTGGCCGGCCAAAATTCCGGCGAGGGGCTCGCCGGCGGCGAGGGGTGAGGGCCGGGGAAGGATCAGGGGTGTGAGGGCTACCTCGTGGGGGTCTTGGTCGGGTGGGGGACGACCGGGAGTAGCTCGTCGGCGTTGGAGCAGGGGCGGCGGCGGCGGTACGCGTCGACGGCGGTGCTCCGGCGGGCTTGGGGCGGTCTGGTCTGGACGGGGAGCTTCAGTGGCGCGTGGGGAAGCTGCTCCGGTACTTGGCTTGGGCGGAGGAGGTCGGAGTCGAGCTGTCCGCGGTGACCAGGGGCGGCGGCGACGGCGGTGACAGCGCGGGCGGCGGTGCTCCGGCGGTCCTGGGCGGCGTTGAGCGGGTCGGTGAGCTCCGGTGGGATGATGTGGTGGTGGCTGGCACTTCAATTTGGGCAGGAGGCGGCTGTGGAAGGCTGTCCACGAGCGGGTGGAGCTCGGCGGCAACAATGGCGGCGGCGGGTGTTCTGGTCGCTGGTAGCTCGCGCGGGTGGCCTGGAACGGCTTTTATAGGGGCAGGAGGGAGGGAGGGGTGCCAGGCGACGCGCGGGGGTGATGGC
This sequence comes from Panicum miliaceum, assembly GCA_032594955.1. Classification (NCBI taxonomy): domain Eukaryota; kingdom Viridiplantae; phylum Streptophyta; class Magnoliopsida; order Poales; family Poaceae; genus Panicum; species Panicum miliaceum. Next base: position 39,406,961 of record CM064058.1, read on the forward strand.
ATGGCAATGGCGCGGGGTTGGCCGCGGTGGGCGGCTCGGTTCACCGGCGCGGCGTGTGGAGGGCGGAGGCGCGTGACTGGCGGCCGGGGATTTGCGTGGGGGAGCGAGGAGATAGCGCGTCATGGGATTGGAGGACAGCTGCAGCAGCGGCTCGGGCGGGAGGCAAGCTCAGCGACGGGCGGGTCGCGGCGGGCGGTGCGGCACGGCGCGGCGCGGCCGTTGGGCGCGGCGGGCGGTGAGCAGAGGCGCGGCTGGCGTGGCGTGCGTGGCGAGCTGGGGCTGGGCAGCGCGGCGGTGGGGGGGGGCAAAGCCGGGCTTGGGGGCGAGGACCGGCGGCCACTGGCCTGGCGGCTTGCGCCGGTCAGGCATCGCCGGCCACCTGGCCGGTGTGTCGGGCGGGGAGGGAAGAGAGAGAGGAGGAAGGGCCTATTTGCGAGAATTTGAAAAGTTCCAAGGGCTGGTTGCAAACAGGATGTTTTCTCCAGTTTCTAATTTGAATTTCAAAAACTTTTGAACATGAAAGTTGTTCAGAATAAAAAGTTCTACAAGTTTGGTTTCAGGCAACACCTCATTTGGCCTGTGGTTTGAAAGTTAATTTAAAAATTCAAAGGTATTCATATGTGCCCAATTTCAATTTGAATTTCAACTTAACTTGTTCTAATTCTTTTCACCCTTTTATTAGTTGGTTAAGCATAGGGTTGGGCTAATGACATTGCTTTAGAAATGTAATTTATCAGGGTTGTTACACCATGCGCACGCCAGCGACGCGCGCCTCTGCTCGCCGCCCGCCGCGCCCAATGGACAAGCTGCGCCGTGCCCGTGTCCCCGCCGCGTCCCGCCAGTCGCCGCGCTCGCCGCCCGGCAAGCCAGCTGCTGCAGCTCCTCGCCCAACCTACGCGCCACGTGATCTCCCGCTCCCCACGCCAAATCCTCAGCGCCCAATCCTCTGCCGCACCCGCCGCACGCCACGCCGGCTCTGCAAGCCGCCCACCGCGACCAGTAATGCACCCCTGTCGTGCCGCCCCTCCCCAGCGTTGCCCGCTCCTCTCCCTCCCTCCTGCAGCCTATAAAAGGCGACACCAGGCCACTCGCGCGCGCCTCAACCCGTAGAACACCACCGCCGCTGCCATTGCCGCTGCCGTGCACCACCCACCCGTGGAGTCCCATCCTCTAGCCTCCCACTTCCCAAACCCATCACCCAGCGAGCTTGCCCTCCCTCCACTGAAGCTCACCGGCCACTTCCCCGACCATCTCGACCGCCGGAGCCCCACCAGCGCCGCCCGCGCCGCCGCCGCTCCCTTGTTGCTCCATGGACAGCCCACTCCGAAGCTCCTCCGTCCAAGCCAAGCCTCGAAATGGTTTTCCCCTCGACGCCGCGAAGCTCATCGACCAGCCCACGCTCTCCCCTCCTCGCCGGAGCACCGTCGTCGACGCTCCACATCGCCGCCGCCCCTCTGCTCCGCACCGACGAGCCACCTCCGGCCACCCCCAACCCCGACCAAGGCCATCCCAAGGTAGCTCTCACCTCCCTGGATCTCCCCGACCCTTTTCCCCTCGCCGCCGACGAGCCCCCTCGCCGGAATCTGGCCGGCCGCCGTGCCAGCGCCGCCCAGGGACCCAATTGCAATGTTTGAAACCTTTAAAAGAGTCTGCACGCAAGTTTCCAGGAGCATAAGTGTAAACCTGTGTTTAAACCTTGAATTCAAAAGCAGTGAACTTGTAAAATTCATATAAAATTGTAGAAAAATTGAAAAAATACAAACTCAATTGTTCTGGAATCGTTAGAATAAAATCTACAACTTTTGATACATGCAATTCTTTAGATGTTTGCTATATTTTGTTCTGAATTAGATATAAGGTTCAATAGACTTTAATGGTACCCACTGTTGTAGGCCATTTCTGAATCTCATTTTTGGACAGTAGATTGGTTGCTTGATGTGTAAGCCAGTGTAAAAATCTTAGGACCAGAACCCATCTCTAGCTAAACTTTTTGTTAAACCTTGCTTATGTCATGAAATAATAAAACTAATTTGTAACAGCTGTTATATTGTGTTGTATGCTGTGAAACTTTTTCAAAACTGTTATAGTGATGCCTCCATACCACAGAAAAAAAGTTTAGAACCTTTTTCGTCCCTGTAAGTTATTTATATAATTTTGTGGTGGGAAAATTGCATTAAATAAAGATAATTAGTTTTTGTGCTTGGAAAATGTTCATCTTTTTACTGAGAGACACTTTAGAGTAGCTCTTTCTGTATAAAAAGTTTCATATACAGAAACTCTGTAAAACATCCTGTAGAAATTAATCTTTATTAAAATAGGTGTATCTTGTCGTATTCATTATGCCTTGTATCTTGCACAATAAAATCTGAAAAATTTACAGTAACACATATATGGATAGATTAACACCCTGTAAAAGTTTTAGCATCAATACATGAATGCTTTGTTCTGTATAAAAATAACTATGTTCTAGCAGTGGCTGTGTAATACATTTTTCATAATTATTCTGCTGCATAAAAATGCCTGAAAGTTTTACAGTAGCCTTATCTCTGCATAATGTACTCTGAATAAAAATTTCATCACCAGAAGTTACCTAGATCAGTGTTTGTGCTTAATCCATGCTTATACTGCGAAAATTAAATTCCAATACAAAACCAACCCTTCTGTTCAAGAGTGCCCAAGAACTCGTAACTGAGTAACTTTACAACCAAATGTATGCTATTGTGGACTGCAACTTTATCGTGTAGGAAAATGACCGTCATATACCATCACTACAACTTACACTTATGCATTCATATAGAATCGACTACTCTCGCCGAAGGAACGTACGAGCTGGTGCCCGCATCCGAGAGTGAGCAGCCTGAAGCTCAAGTGAATCTAACTGAAGCTTTCGAAGACCCAAGCCCAAGTTTGGACGAGCACCAAGCTAACTTTAACCAAGAAGGCAAGCCCCGCAGCATGAACCCTATTTTTCTAAACTTAGGCAACTTATTACTCTACTTTACTTGTGCATTAAGTTTATAGGAGTTGAATGAAAACTTAGTTGCATGAACTTAGGTTCCTAAGATCTGAACACTAGATATAAGGTTCGATAGAATGCTATTCTAATAGGACTCTGGTAAAAGTCGAGTGATTTCGTGTCACTCGCGAGAATTTAGGAGTTGAATGTTTACTACATACTGCAATCATAAGGTCGATGGACGGGGCTATGGTACGATATTTATGTTGATGATTGAGGCCCCGTCTGTTTAGTGAAAAATGCTAAGGCCGCAGTGTGTGGTAGTGGTGGTTAAGTCTTTGAACGTACTAACCACATGCCGAGAATATGGTAATCGGTAAGCTTAAGTACAGGATTGAACTGAGGCCGGAATATACTCCCCACCGTCTTGAATTCGTTCACATCTAGCTAATGGCGGGTGCATGTGCCGCCATGGCCGGGTCCATGGGGATGTGTAGTCGAGGGCGGTGGGCCAGTTCCGTGAAGCGGGAATTGAATGGAAAAGTTGCACGTGTGACTCTAGGAGTAACCACGTGATGTGTGTTTAGGTTTCCCTTGCAAGGTTAAGAAATTCGATTCGAATCGTCCGTTTCTCGTGGTTATTGAGACTGCTTGACCCTTTTACCACATAGAGTAAGAAGAGGAACAATGATGATGATTAATCTTGTTGGATGAAAAATTAATTCTTTCACCATGTATGATATTGGATAGTTGCTTACTTAGAATGGATAAAGAAAACTAGAACCTGGACCTAAAATATGAAAGTAAGGACCTACTTGTATATGCTTTTCGACAAAACAAACCCCTCAAACCAAAAGCCTTGCATGTCTAGGAGTCGGCTAAGTATATTCCACTAGTCGGGTAAGCCTTGCTGAGTATTAGTATACTCAGCCTTGCTTGTGGCTTGTTTTCAGTTGATACTTTGGAGGATCTGATCGCTAGTTTGACTTAGCCTTGTACCCTTCCTCTTGGTTGGTCGGTGGAATGGGATACGCCCCCGGGCAACGGTGATGATGCCGAGTGATGTCTTGTACGGGCTTCATCGAGACATCCTTTATCGTCGAGTAGTTGTCATTATCTTTTCCGCTGCTCTGAACTCTGAAGAACTCATTTGTTTCGAACTCTGAAGTACCTTGTTTTACAAATTTGAACTCCGTGTAATATTAATTTGTGATGAATCTTGTGGTGTAAAATTTGTGAAATGTTGTATCCTCTGGGCTCACCTTCGTGTGAGTACATGTATGTGTGGTTTCGATCGGCAAAAACTGTGGTTGTATCGGGAGGTTACCCGACAGACCAATGGATTATTCCGTTTGAAATGCAAGTTAGCCTGATTGCGCTCGTGGTGATGGTTAGCGCGCTTGAACCAGATTAATTCAGGTGGTTCTGCCACAGTCGCCCTCCTTCCTTTCCACTTGAGACGCTGACAGGCAGGCCCACCCTGTTAGCTTTCTCCCTCACCTACCACCTGCTCCCGCACCGACACCTCGCACCCCGCCTGCTCCGCCTCGCCTCCATGCCGCCCACGTTGCCCCCGCATCGCAACAACAAGAGCAACGGCCTCGCCCCGCGCCCGCCGCGAATCCTGCGCTGCGCCTTGACCCATGCGACCCCCAAAACCCTAACCTCGCAGCCGCGTCTTCGCCCTGGATGTGAGCCACGCGTCCCGGCCCGCACACCAAAATTGGCCAACCGTCCGTGCCCCTTGTGCCCTTGTGCCGCCTCTATAAAGCTCCAATCGAGCACCCACAAACCCTAGCCGTTTTGCCCTCTTCCCTAATCCACCGTCGCCGTTGCTCGAGAGAGAGAAGAAGCCGAGCTAAGGGAAGAGGAGGAGAAGGGGAGGAGAAAAGGGAGGGAGAAGAGGAGGAAGAGAACCCGGAGCCATCGAAGCCGACGCTGCAGCTCGACGCCAAGACGCCCGTGGGTTGAGAAGGAGGAGGGGCCGCTGTCAAGGCCCAGCGCCGCCGCCGTCGGAACATCTTCACCATGCCAGTGCCTCGAACATCTACACCGGTG